>OU452244.1:3722857-4978214 GCA_911728495.1 Furcula furcula | reverse complement strand
CCGCCACCGCCACCACTACCGCCACCGAAGCCACCGCCGCCGCCTCCACCGCTGCCGCCGCCACCGCTTAGTCCACCGCTTCCGGAACCATAGCCGCGGCGAACGCGATAATGCTCTGTAAATGATATTATTAGTTAGTAACAAAGACTATACCCTTTTTTCACACAAGAGTGATGACCACAACTGGTGGTCACGATTCTGATGTTGTAAAGAAAAATAAGGAAGAGACCGGCTTTTGGGAGCGAAATTTCTATAACTTGTTACAAATGTAATATGTCAGTAAAATAGGGCCAATTTTATTGATCACATACGACATTTCAATCAAAATTTAACGAGACCTTACAGCGGGCATAAAAAAATACGAAACATGGTAACGGCGTACTACATGTTTTAATTTTATGCGCAAAGGTTTCGAACTGACGGACAACTGGCACTCTGCATCTTTGGTAGCACGTTGTACGGATAGACCGATTAGAATATTTTTTAATTCTGTTTGGATTGCTCTGGGATGGTTTAAAAGAGAAACAAATGAGAAAAATCTATAAAAACAGTTTGAAAAAGCGCAGGCGCAGCTGTGCGGGTCAGCTAGTGTTTCTTAAATCTTTTTAAATAGGAAACCATACACTACAGAGTGGTAAAGCAGATGGGATCGGTTCTCGAAAGGTCGCCACCTTTATTTGTTTGTCCAATGTGTCCATGGATAGAAGTAGATCACTGCGTTGCACCATTAATGATGGGACATGGCAAATCAAAATATTTCAAATAGGCTTAACGCTAGCACTATTGAATAGTACTTTTTTTTTTTTTAAAGCTGGGATCACTGCGCGGCCTTAACTGAGAAGATCCGGCAAAAAAATTAGCGGGCGTGTCATTTTTTCACTTTTTTACAACAGTGTTTGTCTTGTTACAATTAGATCCGCATCAGCGACAGTGTGTCCTGCCGTTCAAAGGATAAAATAAGAGAAAGAAAAAAAATACGACGAAAATACAACAACCAAAGGGATAGTGGTCGGACCAGTAACCAAGCAGCACCCGCGCACGAGTTGACTCGAGCAACAGCCATCACTCCCCATATTCGAGGGAAGGTGGTGACCCGTCACAGTTTTGGTAGCAAAATATTTCCATTCAAATTGGTGTCTTCACCTCTCTGTCAATGTTCTATTGTGAATAATGAGTTTGAACCATCTGCCCATCATACTTTGGGAGTTTAATCTTTGGTACGATGAGCGCGAGCACAATTTTATGTTAGACCATAGATTTAGAGTATCTTTCACTACGTTCAATATCTTTGTGTTAAACAGTTGTATTAGGACCTTGTGGCAACTAAGAAAAAAAATCGTGCTTCCTAGCGTCACTGTCGTACCTATTATTGGAAACAGATACAATAGTAGAAATCTAAATATAGATCCCCTTAAATTTAGTAACTTCCGTGGTGCCTTACAGGTGGACTAACTCTAGTTGGTGCACTTATAAGTCTTTATTAGGTCTTTCGCTTTGCAAAGGGGGGAGTGGAATTTATATTTTTCTTTTCCTCCTATGGCCATGCTTCTACATTGATACTAGTTGGCAGATAAAGCTACCAGCCCGACGGTCCCCTGAGACTTGAAACTTCTTTCACCAAACCGTGCGTCTCATGAGACCAAGGCCCTATGGTCTCCACTGCAAAGGGCTCAAATATAGCTGGAACCTAGGGCTGCATATTTGCGCCGCTTTGTATCACAAGCGGCCATACAAAAAGGAAACGCCGCCAGTCTTTTAGGCAACCTAATGCGGCGACAACTTCGAGCAAGTTTTTTTACTTGGTTTATGTATACTGTAAATATTTCGTTATTATGTGAATAAAGAGTTCCTCCTATACTTTTTTGATTTAATTAAATTTTTTTCTTGTTCCAGGACAATTAAGGGCTTCCCTGTACTCATCTCAGTGTCTTCTTCGTATAGTGAAAAAACGTTTTAAATTGAGACATCCATCCGCGTAAATATCTAATTTACTCCGCGGCTTTCCTATTTTTTCCGTAAGAATCTTCTACGAGAAAGTTTTAGTGTTATATTGTATCGATAACACACACACACACATACTTACTGACAAGACAAGATTATGAAATAAGTGTCTTAGGTCAAAGTCAAACAAATTTATTTTAAATAGGCTTAACGCTAGCACTTTTGAATGGTCAATTTTTTTAAAGCTACCACCGGATCACACTGCGGCCTCAACTGAGAAGATCCGGCATGAAACTCAGCGGGAAAGCCAATTTTTCATTTTTTTTAAAACATTGTTGGTTTATTACAATTGAATCAACATTAGCGATAGTGTGTCCTGCCGTTCGAAATATAAAGCAAGGGAGAAAAGAAGAAAACAATAAATTACGACAAAAATTACAACAAACTAAAAGGGATAGTAGTCGGACTAGTCCAGGTAAGAATCAAACTATGCCCTTTTGAGTAGCAGCCAAGGTGCCTAACCATTCATTAGATAAGTTAGAGATATTTTAAGATACTAAACTTATATGCCATACAGCGTCCTTTGAGAATATGTTCATACACAAACAGTAATTATTTTATACAACTGCATAAAATATTCAGTAAAATAATAAAATATGAAAATACACTGCAGTCTCATTCAGTAATTATTACATGTGAAAATTTTCAATATTAGAATACGAAATTCAGATTATATTCAGTTATTATACTTTTTGTACGGGACATCGTACCGAAAACCGATACCAGGGATCCAGTACATGATTCTGAACATTCTAGTGTTGAAATTTTTCATCGACTTTTTCATGACTCTCCAAAAAAATCCGCTTTTTTAATTTTTATTTATTATTATACCAATAATAAAATTAGGATAACATGATTATTGGTATAATAATAAAGCCTAATTTCATTTTAAAAACAATAAATTACTAATTTGTGCAAAATTAGCAGCCGAAAAGTCCACCGCTGAACAAAGGCCTCTCCCTTAGAAGGAAAGGGTTGCCATAATCTCCATGCTTCGCAGGCGGCTTGATTAAATTAGCAATGTAATTTGATTTATAAATATTATTCCGTACGTATTCATTACATGCTCAAAAAGTAACAAGTTAGTCATTTTACATATAAATGGTTTCAGTAATGTTGTAACGGACAATTTGATAAATCTTATATAAATGTTTTCGGTACACCCTGTATATCCTTCACAAATAATTGTACTGCCGGCTTTTAAGGTACGCACGTTTCCACCTACTTATTACACATGTAACACGTTTTTGACCAAAATAATGCACGCTTAGGCCGGCCTAAGGAGTCGTTGATGATATTATTATAAAATGATTATTACCTGAAGCTGCGTATGCGCAAGCGAATAGCCCGAACGCGAGTGCAATTGGTAGGCGCGCCATCTCGTACTAGATGCGAACTGTACTCTCCACATCCCGGCAAGGCTTATATACTTACACTGTACACAGATTATGTCATGATTTCATGAACGTGCAAATGTTTATTATATTCTTCACTTTTTGTGCCGCCATTTTTTGTTTTAATTATTTATTAAGGTTCCGTTCTAGAGCTTTTGTTGTCCAATATTAGATTTGTGATATAAAATGCGATTTTTATCTATATAGGTCCGACACGACACTTGTCACCGATAAAATTATTTTGAAAGTCAATAATAAAATTGACGCAAAAATATTACAAATAAAATATTGGTTAAATATATTTTGCTATAATTTAAACTTAAACAGTATATTAAGGTTATTAACTAGCCGTGTGCCTGATCAGAACACCCATTTGGGAAGAGACCCACACTTAGGCTGGAGGAATAATTAACAACATAATCTTTCATAGAATTCGGGGATATTTTAATGGTTTCCGCGTGAGAGGACAAAAAGGTTCCTTTTACATTGAAATCTAACAATTTTATCCCGTGACCATGGGTGCTGCAAAGCATTCGAAACATCGGGATAGTAAAGTCTAAAATAAACAGCGAAAAATCCGTAAAAGTAGTTCGATTTCAATGTGTAGTATTCGCGTAAATAAAAGACAATATTATTTTTTATTTAAAGGGTAAATTTAAAAATCATCGTCATCCCCATCCCCGTCTCCTCCAGTAAGAGGCGTGTGAGGGGTAACAAGAAGACGAGCAGCAGCGTCTTTCTATTAGATTACCTACTATGATCCCCAAGACGTCTGTCAAACGTGGGGATTATTGTAACCCCTCGAAGCAGGCAAACTGTTCCACTACTTAGCTGTCCTTGTTATAAATGGAAAAGCAAATCGCTTAGTCCGGACTGCAGGCACGTTTACCACATATGTGCGTATGCGCTGTGCGTCTTATCATCCGATGATAGAAGGGTGATGATGAAATCAAGTCATGTAATTCCTATGCATATCTGACACGGGACTATCCCTCATACATGGGACCCACCACCTGGTAAATTCTAAACTTTTCTTATACGGAACCACAAGAAGACTCATAATAATAAATATTTAATTCATCGTTTAATAAATTGCTTGAAGTAGTCTATAGTTTTTGCCTATTCCCAGTATCTACCCGATAACGGATAGATCTGATCATAACAAATGTTTAGTGTATGTCTGTGTATGTTAGTAAACCAGTGTACTGTCAATAAAGTTGATGCAAAAAGCAAATATGTAATAATATTGGTTTCTAGGTAGGTATATAATTATGCGAGGCATCGATATAGTATGTAATGTCTATATCGATAGTGCGAGGCGAGCGAAGGTAATAAGTTAGTAATTATTGCTCGATTTGAAACAAGTTTTATTATAGGGTCTAGGTGGTAGTTCCCTTTGCAGTTGGCGAGAGATGTTGGGCCCTACCCAACCACCCAACATCTTGGTGATTGGGAAGCGATGACCGCCTTCTGCGAGACTGTCATGTCCCAGCGGGAACGTGAACGCACTGATCCTCCTCGGCGACGAAGGCGCAGGTCGCGTCAAGCGGCCTCCCACCGTCTCGCCCCCAGCCCTGAGCCCGGGGCTATAAACAACGGGCAACCTTCGGAGTCTCTGGACGTTCGGGGTGTGGGCCCTTAGGACGTCCATTGAGTACGGTGGCGACTCCGAGGAGGACGGCGGCGGGATTGCAACCCCCATCCCCCGTGAGCACCGTAACTGGTTCCCGGGGGGCTACAATGCGCCCCCCGGCGGCGGGTTCCAAAGCAAGGCACTGAGGGGCCCCTGGTGCAGATCCCACCGGAGAGACCTGGGTCTCATGTGCCGATGCCACAGCCGCGGGGGTTTTAGTGGGTCCCACATACCCCGGTCAAGCCCCACAGCTCCCAGGGATCTTTTGAAGACATAAAAAAAGGTGTTCCATCCATCGAATATGGCGTCAACTCCGAAGAGGACGACGGCGGGGCTGCTTACCCCGTCCCCGTGAGCACTGTTACGGTGGCGGGCTCAAAGGCAAGGCACTAAGGGGCTCCCGGTGTAGATCCAAGGTCGTCCCAATCATCTGCCGATGCGATAGCCGCGGTGGTTTTAGTGGGTAAGAATCCCACATACCCTGGTTGACACACATTGTAACACATAACCTTCAAAAGGGTCCCGGGACCGCGTGGACACGGTCCCGGGACCCTTTTGAAGGTTTCTCCCCATGAAAAATAAGGGTGTCGGTGATGGCAGATGCGATTAATACTAACTCAATCAAGGGTGTCGCATAACTTATATCTAGATGCTACATTACACACATAGATAGGTAGGATAGGTTAAGGTACAGTTACACATGCTAGTTAGTAGCATGCTTTTTAGTATGCTCATTAGCATACTTGTTTCGAGCATGCTCTGCACTTGTCTACATTTGCTAGATATAAGCTTGCTAGTTTTAAGTATGCTTCTGAAAGAGCATGCTCAAAGCAAACAATCCGGTACACATGACATTTTATAGCGTGCTTACTGTCGGTTCAAACAAAACCATGGACAATCAAGCAGCCATTCGTATGGAGTTGAATAGAATTATTCTTTTGGTAGCGTTGCAATGCGTCCAAAAACTTCTCTCAGATAGAAATTTTTAGCGCGAAATTGTGCACGCGCACCTGCTGCTAACGACTGATCGATACTAGCATGCTCAATAAGCAAACCTGTTCACACACGCTATAAGCACGCCCCCTTCCACCCGCGCTGCAGGTAGCATGCCCAATAATCGCACGACCGTCGATTTTTGAGCAAACTCGAAACTAGCATGCTCATTATTATCAATGTTTCGACACACGTACCACTAAGTAGCAATTGCTCAAAAGTAGCATGCTTTCGTGCTACTAACTAGCATGTGTAACTGTACCTTTAGACTGCTAGTAATAAAGCCCCCCCTCCCCTTAAAAGAGAGGGGTTGTCTGTCATAATTCATATAATTGGCAGTCGTCTTCGGGATCGCAGCGCTGTACACACGTATCACACGTATCTAAGTAATCCAATAGAGAGACGCTGCTGCCTGTCTTCTTGTATTTTCTTAGCCGCCTCTTACGGTCACCCAGCGGAAGGAGATGGGAGGGTACTTTTCTGACCAGAACCCCCCACGGGTATACCACAATATCATACTACGTTACTGTAAGAAATAATACACTTCCTTTAAAAATAATTAAACATTTTATTTGACAAAAAATATTTACAACAGTCTTTTCATTATTCCAGCTTTTGGATTTTATAAGTTTTGGAGAGCATCAAAGTATCAAAGTATTTATTGCTTTCATGTATACAATAAAGGTGTTAAATGTTAGTATGTAATAGTAGCGACATGAAACCCTGATAGGGCACAGCAAATTCATAATTGAGTTTATATAATATTAATTATTATTATTAGGAAATTATAGGTACATTATTGCATTTGTAGTTATATTAGAATATTAAATATTTATATTGAATTATTTTAATAAAGAAAGTAGGTAACAATACTAGTTATAGTAATAGAAGAAGAACAAAATATTAATTGAAAATAACAATATTGAAATATAAGAGCACAATCGAATTTATGTTATCTCATACATTTATTTTCGTCAATATATTTTTGTTTTTTCGTCATTTTCGTCAAGATTTCATCAGAGCATCTGTTTAATGTCTGAAACAAAAGAAAATACAGATAAGTATATTTTTTTGATTACGGGTTATTTCTGACTCGTACAGGTTTTTTATACTAATATTTTTATTTTATTTGACACACGATGTGTTCGCATCAATCACTCACTAAAAAATAAAATAAAGTCCATATCCGATATGCACACCAATTCTGGTTATTAAAAAATGATAAATTGTCACGCAAAGAAAATAAAAAACAATAAAATAAGATTCAGTTAAAATAAAATAAAAAATAATAATAATAGGATAATAATATCTTGGGACAATTCGCACACGGCCATCCGATCCGATAAGGCAGAGCCTGTACTATGGAAAGTAGACAACTGATGCTAATATACTTTTTTTTGTAAATACATACTTAAATAGATAAATAGCACCCAGGCACTTGGTGGGAATCGAACCCACGACCCATCGAGTAGCAGCCAGTGTGCCTAACTACTAGAACAATGGGCCCGGCAAAATAAAAAAATATTTAACTACAACTACAAAAAAATTACTCCTTAGAGAGTTACAATGCCATATAGACAGACAGACTGACATACATAGGCATCAAACTTATAAAACCCCTCGCTTTTCTTTGGGGTTAATAAAACTGATGGGTGAGGACACAGTCCTTAACACAGACCAATTTTTTAAAAATTTGTCATCATGCCTATGACAAATTTTAAAAAAATACTCTATAATGTACTTACTGGTTCTACTATTGCCGAAAATAATCATATTTTTGTATTAAATTTACAAATAATAGCAATATTTTCAATTTTTTAAATTGAGTTTGAATTTCGTTCCAAAACGAAGGCTGGTGCATGGCGCCATTTTGTGACGTCAATGCGGTATAAGTAAACATCTATCTGTAGTTTAAAAGTAAATCAGTGTATGAAAGAAAAAGTTGATGACAGTTCGACAGTTGTTTATTTATACCGGATTGACGTTATTCACTTTGATCAGTGTTTATTACAAAATGGCGATTAGCTGTAATTAAGTAATTTATTTGCTTAAGTATCACGAAAATCTCTCCATAATTGAAAATGAGGTGCATTTTTGGAATCAGTGCAATCTGTTCTAATATTAAAAACCACAGATTCATTGGTATTGTGTTGTAGTCATCATGCCTATCGATGGCTTAAGCAAGTCTTTTGAATAAATTAGTGAATGCTTGAGTGCGCTAGATATTTTCCTTTTAGTAAAAGCTACGTTAGCCATCTAAGGATTCTCTTATCCACCGTCGCGCTTCATCATTATTGTGCAAAAGTTAAAACTATTTGGAAGCCTTAAGATGCTATTACCATGAGACCAAAGAATTGAGTCTTTGGGATTTGAGTTATCTAATGTCTTTAGGGTCAACGCGCTGGTGATTCTTTTGGTGTTGCGACTGCTTACCATCAGGCGGGCCGCATAATTATTTGCCACCTTGGTTGTATAAAAAAATACATACTTACAGTTACAGCTAACAAAACTGTATAAAACACAGTTTTCAAGCTAGGTCATCATCATCATCAGCCGGAAGACGTCCACTGCTCAACATAGGTCTCCCCTTGGAACGCCACAATGAACGGCAATTGTCTATTTGCATCCACCAGTTTTCCTGCGACGCGCACGTGCCGTTTATCCACCTAGGTAAGAAAGCTTATATTTAACCGACCTGTATTTGATCTTGCTGCCAAACCCGCCGACGCCGGAGCCCACTGAGCCACCGCCGCTGGTACCGCCACCAGCCCTGCCAGTGCTTCCATCCTGGCGTCCTTGGCCGCCTCCGTGACCTCCTCCCGGGGCTTTTTCACTGGTTCCGCCACCAGCCCTGCCAGTGATTCCGTGCTGGCGTCCTTGGCCACCTCCGTGACCTCCTCCCGCCACTTTTGTACCAGGACCGCCAGCGCTTCCATCCTGGCGTCCTTGGCCGCCTCCGTGACCTCCTCCCGGGACTTTGGCACCGGGACTGCCATCAGCCCTGCCAGTGCTTCCGTGCTGGCGTCCTTGGCCGCCTCCGTGACCTCCTCCCGGGGCTTTTTCACTGGAACCGCCATCAGCCCTGCCAGCGCTTCCGCCCTGGCCTCCGTGGCCGCCTCCGTCACCTCCTCCCATCACTTTGGCAACGGGACCGCCAGTGCTTCCATCCTGGCGTCCTTGGCCACCTCCGTGACCTCCTACCGGCACTTTGGTAACGGGACCGCCAGTGCTTCCACCCTGGCGTCCTTGGCCACCTCCGTGACCTCCTACCGGTACTTTGGCAACGGGACCGCCAGCGCTTCCATCCTGGTGACCTTGGCTGCCTCCGTGACCTCCTACCGGCACTTTGGCACGAGGACCGCCAGCCCCACCAAGACCAGTGCCGGTCCCGCCACTATTTCCGCCACGGTCCCTGCTTCCGCCTGCACCGCCGGCGTCACCACCACCGCCGGCGACACGTACACCACTTCCGTCACCATAGCCGCGGCGTACGCGGTATGGCTCTGCAAACAATAAATATAAATTAGAACACAATTTAATACTTCACTAGCATTTTGGAGAAGCTTAGAGTCACACAAGGAGCGATAATGCTATGCTCAGAGTTTCTTTGCGCGACACACTTTGATGACAAATCCAGTGGTGACAAGTGGTAATAGACCTTCATTCCCACTAGGGGTTCAATATCAATTTAATGTGGTATGCCATAATATTTTTTCCATTTTCGACGAGGTTGGGTAATTAAGATCTAAAATTATTCTAAATTTCAAATTGATAGCATCAGAGGTTCCTGAAATATATGTATTGGTGTGACAGACAGACAGACAGCCAGCGAAGTCACAATATAAGGGTAACTTTTTTACCTATTATCAATGATATTATATACAATAGATATGCCATTAGCGCTCGCCAGACGTTCAGCGAGTATCCCCCAACTGGGTTTTGTAGCAGTTAGTCGCATGCCGTCCCGCGCAGTCGAGACGTCTATCATAAAAAAAATAAAATGCCGTTCTGCGTATTTAATATGTGCACAAATTACCAGGCAAAAGTAAATAAACAGTCAGGGATAATATAGCACATGCAACTTTGAAAAAATAATTTGATTTTGTAAAGTATTTAAATTTTCATAATAATATTGTTAGAAATAATCCAAAAATTGAATGTGTCAGTTGACAAGATGACACTGACAATAGTTTAACCAATGCTGACAACGGAACGCACAAAATATAGCCATCTCGTATTCTCTTACTTTTGTTGTTATGCATCTGTCCTTGTCAGACTATAGGTAGGAAAATATATAGTTAGGTATAATAGCTAACTACAAGTGACATAGCTTTTATCGTGCGTTAGTAGGGATATAACATATATCTTTAGTAAAATACCATTGCCTATTATGTATGGAACCCTAAAAATGAAATCCAAATCCATTGTGTTGTTTAGAAGAAGTAAGCTAACAAACAGACGCTAATGGCAAGTTATAAAATGGTTTTTACCTGAAGCAGCGTATCCGCAGGCGAATAGACTGAAAGCGAGTGCAATTGCTAGGCGCGCCATTTCGTGCCAGATCAGTTGTAACTGCGTTCCCCATATCCTGACGGTGCTTTTATACATTCATAACCTTTTTTTTTGGTTTTTCTGTGCCCACTGTCTGGCCTATTTTTAAACGTCTTGAAAAATGACGTTCCGAAGTTACTGCGTATGTAATATTAATGAAAATGCGTAGTATTAATAATTGATAATTTAAGGGGCCTCTAAACAGATGTACCTACCTATGTAGGTTTTCTAAGTACATATTACTCAGAAACTACTAATCTGATTGCGATGATTATTCGCTATAGTTTCTTTCAATTTAAGGAATAGTGCATGTTTCATTGAAACCGGTTCGGTAGATAAATACACTGCTTATCTCATTTACAATATTGTACTCTAGCTAACCGTTCAAGATGCGTAAGACGAGTATGTTCGCGGACATTCGGAGAGCTATGATTCGCTATCTAGTGATTCGCACTTTAATTTGACATTTAATAACTTTACGACTGTATTCCCAGAAAGAATGATCAGGTCAGGGCTGTCCACATTTTACATTGTTAACTGATTTCCTACCTACCGCTAATATTAAAAAGTAATAAGTAGGTAAAATAAAATATTAAAAAACCATAAAAAATTATGCTATTTCCCTCGTTTCGTGGAAATTATAGCGAGATGGGTATCATGCCGGGTTGGTCACTTAACATCAGGCGAAACTTTTGTTTGTTTGGAATCGGATATATATTAATAATTTTAATGACTAGACACACTGTCGCTCTGATCTAATTGTAACATGACACACTATTTAAAAAAAAAGTAAAGAAATGACAAGCCCGCTGAGTTTCTTGCCGGATCTTCTCAGTTGAGGCCGCGTTGTGATCCGGTGGTAGCTTCTTTTTTAAAAAAAAACATGACCTTTCAAAAGTGCCTTATTTAAGTTAAGCCTATTTGAAATAAACTATTTTTGAGTTGGAGTTTGAGTTTGAATGTAGGTTTTGCGTAAGTTAAGCGTGTGGCCCGCCTAATGGTAAGCAGTCACCGCAGCCTATAGACGCTAGCACTACCAGAAGAATCACTAGCGCGTTGCCGACCCTTAAGACATTAGATATTAAGTCGTTGTGTCCGGTAATGCTGCTTGCACACTGCTTCTAGGCGAAAGAAATCTGACACTGCGGTGTGTATCTACCTGGACCTTAGAGGAGATACCACTGGAGAGATCATGATGCGCTAACCCCTCTGCCAAATTTTGGTCATATGGTCAGGTCATTCTTTATTTGTGTGCGTAACTTTTTGAATGTGTTGCGAGTTTATTATAGTGTGAGTATGCGTAAAATTGTATCTGTGTGTGTTTACTTCGCCCCCCGCACCCCGCAAAAGTGCCACGAAAAATTTGTTCGGGGAATCGACGCGATACTAGCTCCATTCTAATTACTCTGAGACCTGGACGGTTCCTTGCACAAGAAACCTACCAGCTAGTGAAATAGGTACCTAGTATAATATATGAGTAAATAGGCGTTTATTAAGCTAGTGTCCTTAACCATCTGCAATTACGTCACCGCTTTCCATCAGATGGAACTGCAGTCAAGCACTAACCTAAATCGAGTAAAAAGAAATCACAATAATTTTATTATACGAAACCGCAAAAAGTCTCAATAATATTTTAATTTGATCGTTTAATATACAAATTGAAGTACTTAGTCAATAGTTTTTGCCTGTTGGCAGGCTGCTAGTAGGTACCTATCTGATCATAGCGAACGTAATGTCTGTCTGTGAATAAACCAGTTTATTGTAAACAAAGTTTCTATGTGTACTAGTAAGTTGTATACAGTTGTTAGGCGTTCAATCCTGTGCAAGGCGAGCAAATTTAATAATATCTAAAAATATAATAATGTCATGGTCATTCTACGAACGGTCATCGGATCCCAAACTAGACTGAGCACTATTGCGATATAACTGATACAATACATACACTTATATGTTTTTTTGTAAATACTTACTTATATAAATACTTACATAAGAAGATAAATAACACCCGTTTAGGAGTTATTTAAAATGAAACGAAAAACAACCGTTGAAGTGTGAGTCGGACTCACGCACCGAGCGTTCCTTACCTTGTTTGGACATATTAAAGTTATTTTACTATTCGTCTAACACCCAGATAGCAGAAAAACAGGCTGATGTTGTTGTGTCTTCCTAGGTTATCAGATTACAATAGAAAGCAAGAAGTGGCCCAGCGGTATCGAGAGATGTACTGCACTTTCTCACGTCCTTACTCGCGGCGTTATGCCTTTTAACACTTTCACCCCCGAAGCTTATACTGATAGTTCTGGGAGCCCCCTTAGTATTCCATTCGCCTGATAAAGACACTCCGCGGTGGCGACCCTGACCAAATCTCGGGAGCCCTAGTACTCCCGTGGTCTCAACAGCTAGTCATAAGCTGCCCAGCAGGATTATAATAGTTAACAATTTGAAATAAAGAAAGAAGGAATTAATATATTTGATATTTATATACCGATACCTAGGGATATTATTAAAGAGTCTCCAAAGCAATTAAATTATTATAATATCGAACAATATGCGCCTATTTACCAATCATCAAACATATAAATACAGCACAACCGTGCGATGGTTTTAAAAGTATCGCTTGTCCAAGTGTTGTGGAAAATCGGCTTAAAATATCGCTCTTTGTACTTGGAAATCATTTTTTTATGCATCTGAATTGATAAGGAAACATTGTGTTGTGAGATTTTTTCTACGAAATAGGTGTACATTGGGCCTTCCCCTAATAATAATATCGTCCGTATCCATACAGCCAAGTAAGTATAAAGTCAACCAACAACGCAGGAGATATTTATAGTTCTATAGTAAGAATATCCTGAGACAATTCACAAGAGGTCAAACAAGGTAGAGCCCATCTCGTCCATCGGGTATGGCAGTGACTCCGAGGAGGATGGCGGCGGGGTTGTGAGCACGGGGTCTGTCGGGGTACAACGGGGCTAAATATATCAGTCATATTAATAGTTATAACCTATCAAAATTAAATGTTACCTATAAAATAATACAAGTAAACTAGCGAATGACAAATGACAACACATTTTCAATTTGTCGGTATAATATGATATTCGATGAATATTTATCTATCTAGAGATTTATAAATCAGCACATTTGCCCACTGAAGGTCAGATAAGGATCCATCCTCCTATCTCGTGGACCAACCCTGCCCTTGACCATGTCGAGGGGCCATAAAAATACTTTCCTGTAGAAGGAAGGGAAATAAAAATAACATGAATTTATCATGGTACGCATTAAGCTAAAACGATTTTTTCTATACCTATCTGAATCACGATTTCACTGTTTTAAAAATAAACATTTTGCGCACTGAGCCTCGTTCATTGTAACTGAGTAATTTCCGGTAAAAGTTTTTCTTTATTATTGTCATGGATAAATGCGCAGGTTTGAAGCCCGGCTCGCACCTCTGATTTCTTTAACGAATCATGTGCGAATCGTCTTTCTGCGATTGTTACTAGCTTTCGGTGAAGGAAAACATCATGAGGAAACCGGCATGTGTGAGAAAGCCTAGCTAGCTTCCGAATGACATGTGAAGTCTGCCAACCCGCACTTGGCCAGCGTGGTGGACTATGACCTTAGCCCCCTCATGTTGAGGGGAGGCCCGTGCCCAACAGTGGGACATAAACAAGGGCTGGTATTATTATTATTATAGGCATATATTATTAGACCACATATTTTTTTATTTATAATCTCCCTCACCCATCTAACGACTAAGGAATTTGCATATGTATGCTAACGACATAATCAAGGCGTTGGGACCGTGGTTTGGACTACAAGCCAAGATGTCAAAAATCGGTGCCAGTTGTTGTCATCAACACAGCGGTAGACGTTAAGCCAAGTCGGAGGCCTAACGTAAACTCAACGTGAACAACTCTGCCACCAGCAGGCTTAGCACGATGTGCAGATCTTGACAGATAAATGTGAGTATGACGTCACTATGACGTAGTATTTCACACTTTTGTATAGAGAACTGACGTTTCGGTGTTGAAAACTACGTCATACTCCATACTAATCTGTCAAAATTGCAAGTCGTGCTAGGCCTGCTGGTTGGTCACTAATCTTACGTCAAAAAACCTACTACTAACCGGTGAGTAACCAGGCGATATTGTCTCGGCCAAAATACTGCGATGCTTAAAGCCGAAGGTTTTTAACCAGCGTGTGTTGCCAGTAATGATATATTATGGCGTTTGACTCCAGCAGTCAGCCTCTTTGAGAAGCTCAGAGTCATACAACGAGCTATGGAGAGAGCTATGCTTGGACTTGCTCTTTGCGCGATAAAATCCGGAATAAGGAAGAACGCCGGTTTCCGGATTTTATCGCGCAAACAAGCACATAACAAGCAAGCAAGTAACATAGCTGTCAGAATCTGCAATTTGAAGTGCTTGCCCAAATGGAGTGGCGACCACGAACCGGGAGACGCAGCGTAGCCAGGCCTCCCACTAGGTGAACAGACGGAATTGTACGCGTTGCAAGTAACCGGTGGATGCAAATAGCCAATTATCGTTAATTGTGATGGTCCAAGCGGGAGTCCTATGTTCAGCAGTGGACGTCTTCCGGCTGGTGATGATGATGATGAACCAGAACAAATGAACAGCCAATACAGCGTTCAGCAAATACAATAACTTGCAGTTCCATGCAAGATTTTGCCTCTTTATAAATAATTTTATTCGTAGAAATTAAGACGCAGAAAAAACTGCGAATTAAGGCTCTATTGTTATTAAATCCATTGCAGAAATTTCCGATTAGCCGTACCTAAGGTTATTTATTCGTACGTTGAACGTATTCAACGTAAGTACTAATAAAATAACCTTGCGTTTGAAACGGGAAATATACCTTTTGTGCCACAGAGTAGCACAGTCACCGATCTATTGTGTTGATAATTTGGTATGTTGTTTACGAATATAGTTGGAGTTCCGTACGACAATAATCGAATTTGTTTCGATCACGGAAAAAATGGTGAGAAAAATTACATATTATTATTATTTGTTAATGCACAAGCAGCTTGAAGCTGATGCGTGCATATAACTGTTCACTTGTGTTTAATTTGTTTAAAGTGTTTATCTAGTGTGTTTTAAATGCATTAACTGAGGGCGCACTGATTACTGTCTCGGGCAAACTGTTCCACATTGTCACTACACGATTGCCTAGGAAGTGGTGTCTAGGGTTGCTAGCGCTTAAGAAGCGTGACAGCTTTAGTGAATGTCCTCTCAATGTTACATTTCTGTTTCGTAGAAATATTTTATCAAGCTCTGGAACATTGTAGTGTCCTGTCAGGATTTTATACGTCTCTATTAGATCTCCACGTTGTCTCCGCGCTTCCAGTGATGTCAACCCTAATTCTTCTAATCTCTGCTCATATTCTTTATCAGAGAAATTCTAATCGGTTTAGTGCCCCCGTGGTGTGTCCGGGTAAGAATAGCCACCACCCATCTCCTCCCGTTGGGTGTCCGTATTCTATTCTATTATATTATTGGTGGCTAAGAATCGGGCCCGGTAAACCACCGGAACGCACTTCGACCCAGTTGGATCCATTGTGCATGCCCTAGCCCTTACTCTGTGGCTGGCGTGTCGATTGCACCAGCCTGGAGCTGTACATAATCATCTGGTGTAGGATAGGCTACTCCCAGATGACCCAACCTACGTCTCGCAAGAGCGTCGCAGCCACACAATAAGTGTCGCATTGACTCTTTTTCACCTTTACAAAATCTGCAAATATCAATAGTACTTAGCCTCATTCTGTGAAGGTGCTCATTGATACCAAAATGTCCCGTGAGTGCACCTATTAGGTGCCTTATTTGTGATCTGCTTAGGTTTAATAATTTAACCCCACAGTCCACCCTTGTGCTAGAGAACGCTTTGGTTTAAGCCTGACGCTGCCCTCCATTCCTTCATGTGTTCGGTCCTAGCATGGGCATATAATGCTTGGTGATGTTCCATACGGAATCCCTACAAATGGTTCGGGGCGTTCGTAAGAAATGACTAAGGGAAAACAAGAAGACGGGCAGCAGCGTCTTTTTATTGGATTACCTGCCACCTATACTGCGATTCCCAAGACGCCTGTCAAGCGTTCTGATTATGGCAACCCCTCCCTTCTAAGGGGAGGCCTTTATTCAGCTGTTGACGTCTTTCGGCTGCTGTTAATCGGTTCAGACGTAGAGTCTATATCGGAGCGAGTCGAAGAGGAGGAGATTCAACAGTAAACCCATAGCTAGGGGCCCAATGGTAATGTGAGGAGGTATCCTCTCCTTAAAGCCGCGGGTCGTGGACTCCAGTCAGTACTAAATGTGACCTACGCGTCGTCGCCCGCTTAGAAGCGGGCGACGACGCGTAGTCGGTCCTGCGTCATCGCGAGCACCGCAATGTTGCGTTGGAAAGACTGTGGTGACGTCCGAACGGAGATTTAAGTCGTTCCACAGCATCTATGAATGCCAACGGGGTGGTAATTTGGCCTCGGCCGATATGGAGACCGAGCTGCAGCTTTCCTCCCCGACAAAAATGGACCGGTGCCACTTTCCTACAACAGTTGATCTGAAATCAAGCGACTAGTGGCATGGATTGCCTATCGGCTGTTGCACTGCAGCTCGCCACATGAGACAATGAAAAAAACTTATTTTATCGTCACGGTCATGGTCACGAGAGGACTGAGGTGTTAAGGCCACTCTACATTTTACAGCGAAGTTCCGGGTCTTCGCTCACGTGTTTACATTTTCGCGGTTATTTTGCGCAAGGCAAAGGCCAAAAACCGACAAACATCGAAGCGCAAAGCAGTGCGAATCGGCTCCACCCTCTTATTTCAAGAAGGCCTAAGAAGGCCTTCTCAGGTTCTAAAAGATTGGCCGCTGTGGTCGCATAGACCATTAGGATATTAATGTAGGAGTGAGTGAGTGAGACGGATGACGGATTGTTGCGTGAGAGAGGGACGAGGAGACGGGAGCAAGATGGCGGGACTAACATTTAATGCCCGGTTTCTGAAGATCTCAGTTAACTGTTGATTAGCTATTGGTTCAATAAAGTTATGTATAAGATAAAGTTAGTTTAACTGTCGCTGAGTTTCTGAGTACTCCGAAAGGCATTCAATAACTATGAGACCGATAAGCAGTGCAATAATTCGACGCTAGATGGATCTTTTTCTCAGATCAAATTTAAAATTAATTTTAAAGTTTTATATAGCCAATATTACCAGTTCTTATTTTTATTAACATTGTTCCGGTATAAATAAGTGCTTAAGAATGATATTAATTAAGTAATAATCAATTAAATTCACCGTAAGTAGTGTCACTAAACGCCGTTAATTCTCGTAGCGCTAGTGCTGCGTAAACAAAGTGACATACAAAAATTTAATTTCCTGCATGCTCCCTGCGCGCGCACGCTGCAGCAGCGTCAACCTCAAAAACGTCAGTTTTGGTGTTGAAAACAATAATATCATTGGTTGAAAACGTCATGAAATCGTCAAATAAAGTTATCTAACCAATAAACTGCTCAAATTGGTCAGTTAAATGTTATGTGACAATGTGTGGTTCGGAAACGCAATGTGTCAAGTTATCGAACCAATAGCGCTAACGAATAGATAAACTATCGATAAAAGTACCTCAGAAACCGGCCATTAGTCGGAAAGACGGAAATATTGTTTGTGAAGGAAAAATTCGAAAATAAACAGATTGTACGAGGAAATTTTGTTTAATTCCCCACATTAATATTTTTATTGTTGTGCGGACAGTTCAGAAAATCTTGTTTTACCCCTTTTAGTGTACAGCGATGTCTCTCTGGAGCAGTCGGGAAATAAGCGCCTACTGTTATGCGAGCATAACAACTATTAGTACTGCATTGTGATAACGTTTCATTAGGCGCTAAATACACAATAATTCAAGGTTAATGGTAACCAGCTGTTACCGTAGTGGTTAGTTACGAATTCTCTGTTAATGCGTGAATGCAATCTAAAGAGTAGTGAATTTGATTCCGTCCTAAGTCTGGCTCAGTGGCTCGATCTGAGAAGTGTGCTGCACTTTTGCCAAAGTTATTTGCGGCGTTATATCCTTTAACACGTTCACGTTCCAGGCGTGCAGTTGGCAGTGCCGACTCCTCTCTGGGCGGCCATTTAAAACAAGCCAGAGCTGAGCAGGCAGACACACCGAGGTGAGGTTCCCATCCGTACTATATTATAAAGTCATCATCAATATCCGGTAAACGTCTACTACTGAAGATAGGCTCTCCCTTAGAATGCCACAATAAACGACAATTGGCTATTTGCATCCACCGGTTACCTGCGACGCGCACAATGTCGTTTGTCCAGCTAGTGGGAGGCCGGCCAACTCTGCGTCTATCGGTTCGTGGTCGCCACTCGAGAACCTTTCTTCCCCATCGGTTATCGGGTCTTCGAGCGATTTGGCCTGCCCTTTGCCACTTCAACTTGCATATTCCTCCTCTCCTCATTACGGATTCTGTCACGCCAAGAAATTCTGAGCGTAGCTCTCTCCATAGCTCGTTGTGTGACTCTGGGCTTATCTAAAAGCCTAGCAGTTAGGGACCACGTCTAAGCACCATATGTCATTACTGGCAATACGCAGTGGTTAAAAACCTCCATCTTCAGGCACTGTGGTATTTTGGACGAGCAGATATCGCGTGGTTTCCCGAACGCTGCCCATCCGAGTTGGATTCTTCGAGCGACCTCTTTGTCGAAGTTGGACGAACCTAACTGGATAGATATAGTGGTCAACAACTTCGAGTATATCGTTCCCAATAACTACCGGTACGGGTGCACAACATGGACATTAGACATGATCTTTGTCTTGTCCAAAGTCAAAGTCAAAATATATTTATTATGTATAGACCCCACGGAGGCACTTACACAAAAATCATTTTTACAAACTACCACCGGATCGTAACGCGGCCGCTACTGAGAAGATCCGGCAAGAAACTCAGCGGGCTTGTAATTTTTTTTTTTGTTTTTTTTTTTTGTAAATCCATGTTCATTTTAAGTTGAAGCCGGGTTTCTTGGACTTTTGTTATGCATTTTTTTCTATGTTAGGTAAGTACCTCATCATCATCAATGTCTTCCACTGCTGGACAAAGGCCTTCTCCTCAGTGAAGAGGGGTTGCCATAATCCCCGTGCTTGGTAGGCTTTTTGGGGATCACAGTATAGGTGATGATAAGTAATCAAATAAAAAGACGCTGCTGCCCGTCTTCTTGTTTTCCCTTAGTCGCCTTTTACGGACACCAAACGGGAGGAGATAGGTGTGTGCTATTCTTACCCGGAAACCCCACGGGTAACGGTAAGTAACTACCTGTAATTATTTTATTATTTCCATATCACTTAATTATGTAGGTTTTGTATTACTACTGTCGTATGTTACTAATGTTAGTCTCTATAGTTTATCAACATTAATAATTACAGAATACTTACACTTTTACCAAAAGGTCAACGAGGGGACGGACTATTTATAAAAACAGATGATAAAAACTCAGATACATTACCCACACTGGCTAATAATGTAACTGTGTGTGTGTGTGTGTGTGTGTGTGTGTAAATTGGAGACTACATATACACACACCCTTAAACACACTATTACAAATTGAGTTACCTACATGCGTAACAACATGATTTCTTTTGTTATGATATGAAAGATGTTTTTTTGTAGGTGTAACATGTCTGCTAAGCCAACATATATCCCGAGGAGAAAAATATTGTGTTATTGGAGATAGGGCTTTATGCTGACTGCAGTTGGTTTTATATGAGTTACTCAAAATATTTTTCACTTACACAAAACAAGATGAACACACATAAAGAAATAAAAAATCCTCCTCCTTTTTTGAATTCGGTTAAAAACAAGTGTGAGGCTCGTGCACCGAGTAGGGTTCCGTACTGTGGCCGTATAAAAGTAAGTTTGCTAAACAACCTCCATCTTGGTAGCAAAAAGAACGAACCGCTTAACTAAGATTGTTTTTTGCTATCAAAGTTTTTTATTAATTTTAAAACTGTGCTACCCTAACATTGTTTAGGTACCTACCTACTTAATTACATATTTAAGATTTTTTCCTTCCTAAACTTTGGAGAAAAGGGGGGAACAATAATAATATTCTACGACATTAATAAGATAGTCTTACTTTAAATTTCCACGTGGTTTCGGCCCCTATTTTTTTTTGGCCGTAACGTTGGTTCGATAAGTAATATATATATTCCTAATTTTAAATCAATACCAGGTGTGACAGACAAAGTCGCAACTTTTAGTTACAGAACCCTAAAACAAATTAAAAAATTATGCTGTGAATATATTAAAAAAAAACATTATTTCAAATCCATGAAGGCCAATTGCCAAATTTTTAATAATACAATATGTCATTACACTAATTCACTTTCGGACTAGCCATCCTTCACCGTCACCATAGTTTCTGCCAAACTCATCACTATTTTCTTCATCGTACGCGTACCCGTGATGACACTGCCTGGTACCCAGGTCCTCGCCGCTGCCTGGTCTGCCTTCGAAGCCTGTACCCTCGTTCTCGTTGTATCCACCACTTCCGTCACCAACTGAGATATTAAAATCGAATTCGATGGTGTTGCCGTCTCCTGAGCCCACGGATATCGTGTGGCCAGGCTTCTTGTCACCGCTTCCACTTCCGTGGCTGCCGCCGCCTCCTCTACCACCTGGATGGCTGACACCGCCGTGTCCGTGGGCTCCGCTTCCGTGAGGTCCGTGTCCGTGAGCTCCTCCGTGGGGTCCACCTCTGGGGGCTCCTGCGTGGGGTCCACCTCTATGCCCGCCACCTCTGTGCCCTGAACCCCTGAACCCGCCACCCAAGCCGCGTCTACCTGGCATTGTGTTATTCACTGAACTGAACCTTTTTCAGACGGACTTTTAATGCCAGTGATGAGTCAACTATAGCCGTTTTCGGGGATAAAAACGCACACTTACGCAGAGTGCTAGGGATGTAACAAAGTTTACATATTTTTATGTTATACTCGTATATGCCACCGCCACCCTCCGCCACTGGTCAGTCAAAACGCCTGCGTTCTTACATTTATATATCAATTTTTGTCCTTGTAAAAAAAACAGGGTATAGTAAGTATATTTTTACACATCGCATCGCAAGCGCTAGTGGTGGGCTGACGATTGTCGATGACGGTCAGGGAGACGATTCTCGCGCCTTCGAATCAATTACGAAATCGAATAAATATTCGAATTCGAACTATTGGCGACTAAAAATCAAGTAATTGTATTCTCGATATTTCGAGCCCAACATATTTGGAACGCTAGCCGCTTGAACTGCTTCGACTGGTCAATACCATTTGAATCAGTCATCTCGTATTCGAATCACAACAAATATCAAATCTTATTATTATAATTAAAAACCTTAGATAATAATTTTAAGATGAGTACCGTATTCCGAGATTATTTTATTCAAAATAATTTTATTGGATAGTTTTTTAAAGTATAACTACACTTTACGAAGTCCTCGCACTTAATTATAACTTAATTCATTACCAAACAAACAATCAACAACACAGAATACTTAGAGATACTACGATCGATAGCCAAGTAAATAGGATAAAATAACTATGCCAACAAGATAGTGTAACACATAAACGCCTTTAAAAATACGGACAACAACAATAAAACTTCTCTTTTTTTAAATAACATTTCGGGCATACTCAATCAAAATCTTGTTTTAATTTTACTTCGCCGAAAGACAGGCAAAGGCACTAAAACCATACAGCCACAGACTACCCAGTAAGAACTAACGTTCATACAGCTTTGTCTAATTTAATTTTTGTGTATTTAGTATTTTTATTATACTTACTGACATTAACTTCTTTTTTGTCAATATGAGGTGCATTTCATTATAGCTAATTGTAAATTTTAACTTATTTATAGGTTTCAGAATTTTATTTACTCATTTATTTGTAATCAATTATGTTAAAAACCGTACAAACTATTGTTCTTTAATTTTATAGACGTTAAAAACTTTATAGATACATGTGTTTAACTCATCATATTCGTCCATCTGCATTTCGGCAAATTATCGATACTGCATATTAATATTTTGTCAAGCTCTACTCTCTCAAGTAGGTGAGTATGTGTATAATGTTGTGCACAAATATCAATGTGTGCCAGTCAATGCGAATGTGTTTTATTCGTGAATGAGAATGAATGCGTTTTGATGATTTGCAAACAGCGCCTCTGTAGTATAGTAAGGCTATTTATAGGAATATCGCCATGACGCCATTTTTCGGAGAAATGGCGTATTGTCTGCGACCTTAAGGAAAATAAATGAAGCGGACAGTAGTGAAACCAACTAATATATGTAGTGCTGTTACATCATTTTACTTGACATGAGATAGAGACGTCAAAATACGTTGTTTATATTTCTGTCACTTTCTATCGAGAATGTAAGATGACAATAATACCTACTGCTACTAGAGGTGGTGGTAAGGCCCTAATCTTAATCCCAAACTAAGAAAAACCTGTACTTTGATCGCTGGTGTGATCAAAGTACAGGTCATCATTGTGTCATCATTAACAGCCGAAAGACGTCCACAGCTGAACAAAGGGGGAGCCCTTAGAAGGGAGGGGTTGCCATAATCCCCACGCTTGGCAGGCGGCTTGGGGATCGCAGTATAGGTGGAAGATAAATCCAAAAGAAAGATGCTGCTGCCCGTCTTCTTGTTCTCGCTTAGTCGTCCTATCGAGAGGAGATGGGGATGGGGGATGCAATTCTAACCTGGCACCCCACGGATCACCATATTGTGTAATTCATTGTTTTTCTCTGCCTTTACATATAATAATAATAAATACACTTTATTGTACACCAAAAGTTACATGTAAATTGAACAATACGTTGAAGATATCAATGTACAAGGGCGGCCTTATCGCTAAAAAGCAATCTCTTCCAGGCAACCTGACATACGTTATTATCATATAATATTATTATATTGACATATCATCATATATTGATATTATCATATCGAGGGTTCACGGGCTATTTGTAGCGATATTGAGTTATATACATATTCGGAATCGCGCATTCCCATTTCAAGTTAGATCCCCTTCGTAAGTTCCTCAAAGAAGCGTCGAAACGCTACTTTGAATCCGCGTCCCGTCACGCGAACAGTTTAATCCGCGCCGCCGCCGATTACGCCCCTAGTCCTTCTGACTCGCGCCGCAGACCACGGCACGTACTGCTCGACCCTCCTGACCCCATGACGGTCCTATTGGACCGGGATGCGCCGACCCCTCCCCGACAACCGTATGCTACACTAGCTATCAGACACCGGTCTCGCCGGCGAGGCCGAAGGGTCGTACGTATGCGACCTCAACGACGTGCATCACCCCACTGAGTTTCTTGCCGGTTCTTCTCAGTGGGGGCGCGTTGTGAACCGGTGGTAAACTCAGCCCTCTCTTAAGCGACAGCCCAAGCCGAGGCCGTGCCTCTCTGAGGTGCCCTTGAGCTCGTCACGACTTCTGCCGTTAAGGCTAGAGCGCTTTAAGCGCTCGCCTCCTATTGTCCGGTGAAGCTGTAATGGCCATCTGCGGCCAACAGCGTCTATCATTCCCAAAAAAAAATTAAAAAAATTTGGAATCGCCAGATTTTTCTGCGTCGTTTAAATCCGGTTTCATGGCGATCGGTGCACTTTTTTGGCGCTTGAAACATTAGTAAATTTAGGTCTAGTTTGAATGTCATTTGATTGGTGCAACCGTAGTGAAAAATTTTATATCTATGGGTGCGACACTTATTTTATACAATTTTACAAAAGATGGACTTCATACAGACAAACTAATTTGTGATTTTGACATAAGCTGTTTGTCCTGACATAAACTTCATAATATAGGGCGTTTGAATCATTTTCCCTGCATCTGAAATCCATACTTGATGTCGCTTAAATCACATAGCCTGCACCAGAAATTCATAGCTTAACGTCGCTTAAAACATTTACACTGCACCTGAAATTCACCAAATCATCAATGTTGTTCAGGACGACTACAATAGGAAGAAAGGACAAAATAGTGTTTGTGTTACAGAGTGTTGTGTTTTATAGTAATATATAGTTAAGTTTTATAACTCTGCGATAGTTAAGAGCCTAGATTTAATTACCTAATAAATTATAATATAGTTTTGTGTATAAGCTCACTATCCCGAGGAGGGGTGAGCTGAATCAGTTATAGATAGCCTAGCCTAGGTCTCATAGTACTTGCTATTTGTAATTAGCGTAGGGTAATAGTATAATAGAAGTACCCACATGCCCTAGATGTGCTAAGCACATATATGAACGGCAAATAGCTATTTGCAGCTAGGTCCCAAATCTAGGAACCAACTCAGGACCTAGATCTGGGTCCGCCTTGGTGGGTCTAAGTGCCTAAACAGCACTGATGTACATATTTCCATAGTTATAGGCAGTTGTTCTATCGCATATCATGTTTTCTAGGGTTTTCGCTATGACCTAGGCCCCTAGGTGGTCTAGATCATAGATATACAGATAGTACACATCGCAGGCTACCTATCGGTACTATTTGTGGGCATGTGGATGCTACGGGCAGGGCGCAGGCGAAGTGACAAGCGGCCAAAGCATGGTCGTCGCGCCCCTATTACAGTATTTATCGGCCTGTAGTTCCCTAACAGAAATAGATAGATAAACCCTATGTACACCGTTAGAAAGCTGCTTACACGCACTTTCTAACGGTATAGGTATCATGTATGTGTCTAGAATAGTCTAAGTAGAATAAGCGAAAATGTACAGTTTTTATAATAAAAATAAAACGTTAGTGGCTGCCTCGGTGGGGCTCTCGTTACGGTAAAGTTCCCTGCAAGGATAGTAAATGCGCATTCGGCGCCACTGTCGGTGAACAAGCAAGCGGTCGACGCGGGAACTAAAAGCAAGATATAAATAGAAGAAAAGAATATTCAGTACGAAGAGCGCCACCGTCGTAGCCACTATCAAGCTTGCTATCAAATTGGGAGTTCTTATTTCACGGACACCT
This sequence comes from Furcula furcula, assembly GCA_911728495.1. Taxonomy (NCBI): domain Eukaryota; kingdom Metazoa; phylum Arthropoda; class Insecta; order Lepidoptera; family Notodontidae; genus Furcula; species Furcula furcula. The sequence continues at coordinate 4,952,627 of OU452244.1, read as the reverse complement.
TGTAACCAACCTACATTGTAACCAATAGCGTCAACACTCTTCGGCGGGTTCATACCGTACCAGCGATAGCTACAGACACACAGGACGTCAGTGGCTCGTGCATTCGGGTCCGCCCGTCCTGCACAAATGTCGTTTAAACCATATATCCAGCATCTAATTTTTTTACGTCCAGACGCTTAAAGCCATTTGATCTTCAATTAAATTTTTTTTTATCCGGTGTTTAAACTCTTTTAGTTTTATTATTTATTTATAATTTAATAAATATCTGTCGCATCAGACATGAAGAAACTGTAAGTGATGGAAGTTAAAACATTTTTACTAAACCGGAATTAGGAAAGCAATGTTCGTCAAGACAGTTCAAATTTTGTTTGAATCGTTTACCCGTTGCCAGGTTAGACAAATAATTTTCGGTGCCAGCGCCGTTGAACCACGCTGGTATAAAAACCGCGCGTGCCCCCCGCTGCGATTCAGCACGACACCTACCCCACCGATGCCAACCGGGCCCGCATGTGAGCTTTGTAGAGGGACGTGAAGCGCAGCATCGCGTAACTTATAGAGGCTTAATCGGCGGCTCACGAGATCCTCAAATCCGACACAGTAGTGACCATGACCCCCCTAAACCGCCCTTCAGGCGACCAACCCGCGTTCGACAACGATGAAAAGGCTGAGATTCTCGCAGACTTGGTATATAATCAGTGAACCGCCAGCTCCGCTCCCGTCGATCCAACCCACCTCGACCTAGTGAATAGATAAGTAGAGAGCAGGTTCTTCACTCCTTCCCACCGAATACCTCGCCCCGGTTACGCAGACCAAAGTGGAAGACCTCATCAAAGCCCTTAAGCCGAAGAATGCACCGGGCTCCGACGGTATCTCCAACCGCATCCTCTAGGTTCTCCCCGTCCACTTGATATTATTATGTCTTCTAGTGACTATCTTTAACGCTGCCATGTCCCACTGCATCTTTCCTGCCGAATGGAAAGATGCTGACGTCATCGGTATCGCTAAGCCGGGTAAGCCTCGTAGCAGCCCTACGAGATACTGGCCTATCAGTCTCCTTAAATCTCTCGGCAAACTCTACGAGCGCTTGCTGTTGGCGAGACTCAGAGAGTGTGTCACTTCCAATAATATCCTCATCGATGAGTCGTTTGGCTTTTGAGCCAGACACTCTTGCGTCCACCAGGTGCACCGCCTCACGGAGCACATCCTGACCGGACTCAACCAGTCCAAGCCCGTCTACACACGTGCTCTATTTTTTGACGTTGCCAAGGTCTTCGAAAAGGTCTGACACAACGGCTTGATTTACAAGCTCTTCCAGCTAGGTGTGTCCGACAAGTCTTTCTCTCGAATCGTACCTTTCGATACCAGGTCGAAGGTAATAATAATAATAATAAATACACTTTATTGTACACCAAAAGTTACATGTAAATTTAAGGTACGTATTCTTCTCCCCATCCTCTACAGGTCGCATTCCCCCAGGGCACTGTGCTCTCTCCCCTTCTGTTCAGCCTGTTCACAAACGACATCCCTCGTTCGAACAGAGTCCAACTCACCCCTTACGCGGATGACGCCGCTCTCTATAATTCCTATTTGACGCGTGTTCTTCAAGCCGCGCTCGACGCCCTGGGCAAAAGGTTTCGTATGTGGCGCATAGAAGTGAACCCGGAAAAGAGTGCTGCGGTGCTTTTCTCCCGGAGACCCGCCAATATGTTCTCCGCTAGAAGCCTTTAGCCCAGGAGAGGACTGGTTTCAATATCCCTGTTTGATCGCCCTATCCCCTGGACTAGGAAGGTAAAGTACCTACCTGGGAGTCACCTTGGACATGACTTTCGGCCCGCACATTCAGTCCGTCCGCAATCGAGTGGCTTTCGTTTTAGGGAAAACTTTTCTCTGCAAGCGGAGTAAAATATCGTTTAGAAATAAGTTGACATTATACAAAGCCTGCATTCGGGCTGACAAGGCCACGATAGGGGCGGCACGACGTAAATTGCTACAAAGTCAGCGTCTATCGTTGATATTCTTGTGTAAAGCATATAGAAATTAGAACGGTCAGTACTGAAGCTCTACCGGTACTAGCGGGTGTACTTCTGGTCGACTTAGTCCTCTCATGAAAACTTAAACGCCGAATTCCTACCAATTCGTGACCGTTGTAAAATCTTGCGATTATTTAACTCTCCATCGGTTGTTTATGAAGACCTCTTAACAGAATGGCAAACCAGAGGGGATGCGTCCTCAAAGGGCCGACACCTTTATTTATTTTTCCCAGATGTCCGTGAGCGGCTTGATAGACTATGGATAGAAGTAGACCACTGCGTTGCACAATTTATGACGGGACATGGCAACTTTAAAAGCAAATTATTCTCTTTTAAATTGGTGTCTACACCTCTCTGTCAATGTTCTACGGTGAATAATGAGTTCGAATAAACTGCGCATCATATACTTTGGGAGTGTGATATCTGGCACAATGAGCGCAATGTTATGTTGAATAGTTTGGAAATAATATCCGGAGTTGTATGTTACTCGAAACTTGTGGCGACTACGGAAAATTTCCGTGCTTTCAAGCGTTTCTGCCATACCTATTATTGGAAACAAGTTTAATAGTAGAAATCTAAATATAGGTCCCTTCAAATCAAGTAACTTCCGTGGTGCCTTACAGGTGGACTAACTAGTTGGTGCACCGACCTATCAACCTGTGTGATTTTTACTTGTCTCCCGCTTTGCAAAGGAGAGAAGTGGAATTTATATTTTTCTAACTCCTCCTATAAACTTTTCTAATTAAATTTGTTGCGGGTTCCAAGACAATTTAGCATTTCCCCGGGACTCGCCGAGGGTCAAACCCTGGTGTCTTCACTGGAGACCACTGTAGATCCTGGCTAACAGGAGTCACAGTGGTGGGCATGAGTAGTGGGATTAGTCTCATAAAAAAAAGCCTGCATTCGCCTAATCATTACGCGAGTATAGTTTTCGCGCACGCCGCCCGCACCCGTATCGATAGCCTCCATGGATATGGTTATCCAAAATAGTTTTCTCAGACGTGCCGTCGGTGCCCCGTGGTACATGCGCAATATAGATTTACTGTCAAAATATCGAACTCAACGACATGTATCACCTCACTGAGTTTCTTGCCGGTTCTTCTCAGTGGGGGCGCGTTGTGAACCGGTGGTAGAATCAGCTCTCTCTCTTAAGCGACAGCCCAAGCCGAGGCTATGCCTCCCTAAGGTGCCCTTGAGCTTGTCGCTCCTTCATAGCCTTAAGGCTTGAGTGCTATATACCTCCTATTATCCGGTAAGGCTGTAATGGCCATCTGTGGCCAACAGCGTCTATCATTCTCAAAAAAAAAACGGCGCCTTAGTCAACTAGAACCGTAAGCGAGGGAGGACGTGTGGACGACACAGTGATTTGCAGAAAATCACCTGTTTGTGGAAGTATTGCGTTGTTGTGAATAATAAACAACTTGTTTAATTGTATTTACTGTAGGAGTTCAAACACTCTTACGGGAGATTATCTTAATAATTCAATAATAATCAAGGTATGTGATACATTAACAAGCCTATAAAAATGTGGGGACCTTCCCAAGTGGTCTCCTCCAGCCCCTACAACCACACCAAACGCCAACTCTTGGTCATCATCAGTTATTCAGTTATCCACTATCATCAACTATCGCGAATTAATTAACCATCATCAATTATATCACACAACAATAAATAATAATCTACATATTAATCATAAATCAATAGATATAATACTGGGTTGTCACTTACTCAGCGAAAGCACCAAACCTCATGATGCTCGTCGGCTGCATCTCAATCATCAACACAGTTCCTCAGGTGGCACGTCTTTGACAACCTGTCAATCAAGCTCACAAACACATTATAACACAGCAGCCGGCCCACGGCCGCTCGCCACATAATCTCACAATCACTATTTTACTATTCGCTACAAAGTCTCACAATCGACTGTTCACCATGAAATCCTACCGTTGACTGACTAAACTATTCTAGTCGCCAACGACTATTGCAACGTTGGCAAAACAGTACAAGTCAACTAGCGCCATCTATCAAGTGCGATGTCAAACCTCTTATACCTTTACAATGTCATGATAAATACTTATTAGTTTAACAATGTATACAAGTCAACTAGCGCCATCTATTAAGTACGATGTCAAACCTGTTCTACCTTTACAATATCATAATAAATACTTATTATAGTTTAACGATGTATTAAAAAGGTAGATTCTTACACTATGTTGGTCATAAATTTGTAAATAATCAATTTTCATTTAGCCCACTGACAGTAATTTGTATATTTGAAAACTTTAAAAATTATTATTTAATACTTGTGCTGAATTGATATTTTTACTAAAGTTTAATGTGGGTAAGCTTTATGTGCGAGTTTTCCAAGTGGATAAAAAGTAACGGACATATAAACATGTAATATTACAAATTGTAATCTACCTGCAGTTTTAAGCATTTGCAGAATTATTTTGTAGGCGAGTTCTACGATAATAATACGTATCTCTTACACTTAGTTCTAAGCTTTTTTTCAGAATGGATGGTCAATTTACAATAATACAATCTGAACAGTGAAACAGTGACATTAGTTGTACTTGAAGAAAAGGCGCTCAGGCGTTATCAATGTGGTGTGATAATTGGATAAATTCAGTAAACAAGTGAGTTTTGTTAATATATTACTTTTGATTGTGCGGTATCTGTAAGTTCACGTGTGCTGACAAGTAGAACTATACTCATAGGGTAACCTAGGATTGGGAAGTAAAGCCTAGATACAGTACAAATGGAGTATTTAAGTCTTATAATTTTGACAAAATGCATCAGAAAGCAAAGCGGATAGGCCAGGATCCAATCCCACTTCTGATTTGTAACTGGCAAATATTTAGAAACCATCGAACCTCATCAGTCATTAAGGATTACTCGGTCAATCGCCCGACCTTCCTCCATAACAAAAGATGCGTAACGGTTAAAAACATAAAAACGCTCATACTAATATTAGGCGGGACGATAATCCCACGCCATTGAACTTCGCTTACCAAATTGACCCTACCAACTCACTTGATAATTACCACCATACAGAACTCAAACTACCCATAGCCCAAAATAATAAAGAGGCAAAACGAAATCATAATCATATCAGTTCTTACAGTTAAGATTATTTTTCCACCTTGTTGTTGGAATCAAAGAGACCTACAATTCATACCGAGAATACTGCTCTCGACGCAAATGTGAAATGTCTGGCCAGATCTCTCCAAAACGTTTGGCTCTGTCTGACAAACTAGAGAGATTGGGAATTACAGTCATAGCATTAGCCATTTTTAAAGATTACCCTACCAATCGCTGCCAGCACGTAAATATTGTTGTCATGTATAGCGTCCATGTGTACACCTATTACAGAATACCGCAGGGCAGCATTTTGGGCCCAACGTCGTTCCAAATCTATGTGAATGGTTTATGTAAACTATCCTTACCAAATTGCAAAATATTCACTTACACAATGACACTGCTTTGGTTGCCTCTGGTAGTACTTGAAGTGAGAAGCAAAAGTCAGCAGAATATGCACTTCAGGTTCACTCTGAACGTTATAAAATCAAAATACATTACTTTATCTATAAAAAATAACAGAACCTTTACAACATTGTTAACCCAAAAAAAAAACACCAGCGGACTCCACAATACTTCTTCTTGCTCTTGTTTAGGGCTAGAAAGATCAAATTGTATAACATACCTAGGTGTTTATATTGACAGCAATCTAAGCTGGAAACAACATTTCACGTCTTACAGCAAGAATTAGGAAATTAATCTAAGTCTTAAAAATCCCACACTTGGCTGACAAGAAAATCTCTGCATATGGTTAACTGTTCTCTGTGTAAAGTCCCTCTTACAGTATTGTATTCCAGTCTGGGGTGCAGCGCCTAAACGCGACCTTATCTGCTTAGAAAGAGGCCAACGAGCTTTACTGAGTTACATATTTTAAACCTTTTTGTTACTCTGTTACATTATTGCATTGCGACACACGAACACCAACAGGACAACTTTATATGTGACTCTGCACAACAAAAGGCACATGCTAAGAAACTATTTTATAACAACCTCATAAAGTAAATGAAATACTAGTATATATATAGGCTAGATAAATTTCTCTGTAAAGATCAAGCAAACAACTGTTTACTTACATTAACTTACAAAGTACTGAAGAACTTTGGCAGTTGTTGCCTTATAACCCATCGCTCTACATTCGCACTTTACACTAGACTTCCACACACTTATTCCCGCACAAATTCACACACACACGCATAAATAGAGTCACTTGCACACATCATATATCTTCAATTAATCTCATGTCTTACAGAAAGACAAGAATTCCTAGTTTCTTTTTATTTTACCTTTAGTTTCTTTTCCCTTTTTTTTTTTTTTGTTCTTTCATTAGTTAAACGTACACGATTGTAACAAAATTCATATATTTGTCAACTTTGCTGTGTAGAGCGCTGCCTTCCAATATAAATTGCCTTGCCTAGCTTAAAACCAGAATTTTCCTGTACTTTATCAGTTAAAAAAAAAAAACTTGTAAGTCATCAATTATGTATGATACCAATTGTAGCTGTGCACAGACCATAAGTTAAAGATTGTAATAATTAAAGGTGACCACGACATGCACAAATACCAGTGCGACAACCAAAAAGACCCGAGGGCACACCGGCGCAACAGCGACACAAGGGCGCCCAACACCTCAGTCTCCCCCGGACCGCGGGCGCCGCAAAGCACCCGAAACGCCGGGACGGCAAAATCCAAACAAACCGCGACAAAATCCGCAAAAGCAGCTTGATCTCAATACTAAAACTACTTGTAGAATCAGAGAAAGAAAAAAAAAATACACATATATACATACTTAAATGAAAATGTCACACTGTCTGCTAAATGACTGATCATGAAACCCAGTCACACTATTTTGGTCGACTGCGATACAGGTATACCTAGCGCAGGGACCGTTCGTTACTAAAAACCATGCAAACCTATTATTTTGATTTAATAAACTTTACTTACTTTACTATCAGGAATATCTATCAGTTGCAGCCCTATGCAAAATGTTATATTGCTCAAACAAATGACGGATAGATGAATTAAGACCCAGTTTAGTGTAATAATTGCGAACATAAAATGAAGCACGGGATACTTGAATTAATAAAAGATTTATATCCGCACACAACCAAGCAGTAATTTTGTAGTCAAACAATAAGTCCTTTGGTCTACAAAATATCAATAGAACTCAAATTAAAAGCAATTCTTATTCCAGAAAGTACTATCAAATACAAACAACTACAAAGTACCGACAAATCCTACAACCTGTAGGTAGGCATCTTACAATTTTATTAAAACACTAAGTACCCCACACTGATGTGGGTTTATTTTTCAAAACTACGAGTAAAAAAAAATCATATAATTTTGACAAAATGCATCAGAAAGCAAAGCGGATAGGCCAGGATCCAATCCCGCTTCTGATTTGTAGGAGTTCAAACACTCTTACGGGAGATTATCTTAATAATTCAATAATAATCAAGGTATGTGATACATTAACAAGCCTATAAAAATGTGGGGTCCTCCCCAAGTGGTCTCCTCCAGCCCCTACAACCACACCAAACGCCAACTCTTGGTCATCATCAGTTATTCAGTTATCCACTATCATCAACTATCGCGAATTAATTAACCATCATCAATTATATCACACAACAATAAATAATAATCTACATATTAATCATAAATCAATAGTTATAATACTGGGTTGTCACTTACTCAGCGAAAGCACCAAACCTCATGACGCTCGTCGGCTGCATCTCAATCATCAACGCAGTTCCTCAGGTAGCACGGCACGTCTTTGACAACCTGTCAATCAAGCTCACAAATGAGTCTCGATGCGGCGCTCGTACGAGTAACCCGCGTTACAGATAAGAATAAGTGTTCTTTTGTCTAGCGTGCGCAACTATCGGTTTGGTGTGCGACGCGTGCAGCGCTTGGTGCATTGCTGCGTCGCGCGGTTTATAACCGGTTTCGTCGGCATGTAGTGAGTTCGTTTGCATCTTTTAATGAATAGCGAACGTTTGTTTACTGATAAAAATGTTGATGCCTATAACGACTCGTTAAATGAGGATTATAATATATTAGACGTTGAAGTTGAAGAACTAGTTGAACAGACACCTTTAAAGGAAATGGAGACCGATACGGGATTACACTCTGCAAAAAGGGGAAGAGAAGAAGAGGTAGATGAAGAACAGTGGACGTTGGTGAGGAATAAAGGAAAGAGACTGAGAGAGGAAGTTATTCAAATATACATTTCTAGCAAGGACAAAATGCCAAAACAATTCTCGTTGGCCAAATTATTAAAAGAAAACAACATTACAGATATTATTAGAGTCAAATATATGAGTCCATATAAAGTAAGACTGGATATGAAAAATGAAGAAAGTGTGATAAAATTAGAGGAATGCACCAACTTTGTGGACAAAGGTTGGAGAATGCAGAGAGCTTTTGAAAAGAACATATCATACGGTGTCATAAAAGACATAGAAATAGAAATCACCGAAGAAGATATGCTTAAAACTATCACTTGCCCTAGCCCCGGAAAACTTATTTCGGTCAAACGACTGATGCGTCGAAATGCTGACAAAGGGGGCTGGTCTGACAGCGAATCTGTACGCCTATGTTTCGAAGGTTCCTTTTTACCAACGCATATTTACGCAGATGATCTTAGAATCAAAGTGGAGCCCTATATATTCCCGGTTTCACAATGTTCGCGGTGTTGGAAGTTTGGTCATACAGTCAAGTTCTGCCCGTCCTCAAAAATTACTTGCCCAAAATGCGGCGCCAACCACCCAAATTGCGAAATTAATTTATATAACTGTGTCAATTGTTCAGGTAATCATATGGCTTTAGACCGCACTTGTCCTTTCTTCATAAAAGAAAAAAAGTTAAGAGAAATTATGGCTAATTTCAACTGTACGTATAGGAAAGCTCTTACCATGTATGTGCCACCTCACTCACCACCACAAGAACAGATAATCTTTACACAAGAATGCGAAGAGAATATACAGTATTTTATGAATGACAAAGACGAAGTGAAAGCCGAGAAGATGGAATACTATACCGAAGTTTTGAAAACTACTCCAAAACCGACACCTCAATCTACCCGAAGGTTCACATCCAAAAAAAATAAGCAAACACGGCCCAGTTCACCCTGGGTTCCAGAAGAGGAAGAGAAAAAATGTTTTGAACCTCCTTTAATGAATCAGACGGAAAAAAAGGAAGTAAATTTTAAGGAGTTATTAACTCGAATAAAAGAAATTATATTTATAAATAAATGTTCCATTCAAGAAAAAGTTAATGGTGTAATTAAATGCTGCGTAGAATGGTTGATTTTATTGGCTGTGGAGTTTGTATCAGAAGGGACAGTTGTCAAAAACTTTTTTGATTATATTAATGGATCTTAAAGTAATAAAAAAGAATTTGAGTATAATCCAATGGAATGCGCAAAGTATTAAGCCTAAACTGATAGCATTAGAAAGTCTACTGTCCCAAGAAAGGATCCATATTGCTGCTATAAGTGAAACATGGCTATTATCTAATGAGAATATTAAAGTGAGTAACTACAATATTTATAGAAAGGACAGAAGCGATGGTTATGGCGGCGTTGCTATTGTTACCCATAAGTCTATTAAATCTCAGGAACTGCCAATAAATCATCCTAATCCAAGAATAGAAGTGATAGGTATTAAGGTATATAACTGTGATCAACTTGAATATATTATGTCTGTGTATATCCCACCAGGTGTAAGCATATCTCAAAATGACTGGGACCAACTATTATCTTTATGTAAGAAAAGAACTTTAATTGTCGGCGATTTAAATAGTCATCATTCTAATTGGTCAACCAAAACTGATCACCGCGGTTTATGTATTTTTGACTCTATGGTTGACAACTCATTCATTGTACTAAATAACGGTCAACATACAAGAATTAAACTTGTAAATGGTTTTTTACAACAATCTTCTCCAGACATGTCATTGGCTTCTTCAGACATAGGTTTAAAATTTGAGTGGAACGTAATCAATGAGACACTAGGTAGTGATCATTGTATTATTAAAATTAAATATAATATGCAGTGCAGTAATTCTACACTTAGATTAAAACGTAATTTTAAAAAAGCTGATTGGAGTTCCTATACTAACGTTTTACAAGCACTTTTCACAGAAATGAATATTTCCAATAACTTACAAGTCTGTTACAACATGTTTGTGGACATCTTAAACATTGCCGCGGAATTATACATACCAAATATCCAAATTTGTAATAATCCAGATAGTAAGTTCTCTCCTAAACCGTATTGGAATAGTGAACTATCGCAGTCTGTAGCAGAAAGACGTTTGGCACTTTCAAAATTTAGACGAAATCCCACACCAGAGAATTTAACTATATTACAAAATAAAATTAGGATCGCTCAAAATTCGATCCGTAACGCTAAATCGGAAAATTGGCAGGGTTTTTGTTCTGGCTTAGACCAAAGTTGTTCTTCTAAAGTGGTGTGGGATCGGTTAAAATGGATTAAGGGCTATAAGGGTTCAGTACAGTATATAAATAAAGACCAAGCAGAGGAGCTTTTACGAAGTCTGACGCCAGATTTTGTAACACCTGATGACCCTGTATTTGTATCGCAAAATGAGAATTTAGATGTTCCATTTACTTTACAAGAGTTAAGCAAGTGTATTAAATCAAAAGATACAGCTCCTGGTTTCGACAACATTTCATATTCTATGTTAAAATATTTGCCACATAATGGAAGGATTGTTTTGCTAGAGTTATTTAATAAGTTTTACTATGATGGGTTTGTTCCTGAACAGTGGAGAAATATCATTATTATGCCTATTCCTAAGCCCGGTAGTAATACACATAATCCTTCATTGCGACCAATTTCTATGATTTCTTGTTTGTGTAAAGTTTTCCACGGAATGCTGTTCAATCGTCTAGAATGGTATGTTGAAAGAAATAATATCTTGTCTAGTAATACAACTGGCTTTAGAAAGTGCCGTGGCACTTTGGATAATATTGTTAACTTAGTATCACGAGTGCAAGCAGGTTTCTCAAAGAAATTAAGTACTCTAGCAGTTTTCCTAGATATTGATAGCGCCTACAATAATGTTGACATATGTAGTTTAATGAAAATAATGGATGAGATTGGAGTAGGGTTTAGGATGTGTCTATATTTATGGAACTTTCTAAAAGAGAGGTCGCTAAGAATATTGACGATGGATCTTGAAATTTGCCGAAATACATGCCGCGGATTGGCTCAAGGTGATCCGTTATCTCCTCTTCTTTTTAATATTGCCACTTCTAAAATTTGTAAATCTTTTATTCCAAACGATCACACGTACATTTCACAATACGCTGATGACTTTGTGATATACGCAACAGGAAAAAATATCAGAGATCTAACTTCAAACTTACAAGTAGACCTAAATAAAATAACTCTGCTTATTGAAGACTTAGGTTTAAATTTATCATCATCAAAAACGAAAGTCTGTGTTTTTAAGTCCGGTTTTGTTAGAGATACAACAGAAATTTATATTAATAATACACCTGTACAAAAGGCAGACAAGATTAAATATTTAGGGGTCTGGTTAGATGACAAGCTTAGATGGGGTAAGCATATAAATGAGACTGTAGAAAAAGTGTCCAAATATCTTAATATCTTTAAAATGCTATCCGGCACCGGGTGGGGTGTACATACTATTCACCTTAGACGCCTCTATTTAATGCTGATACGGAGTAGACTAGATTATGCTAGCTTAGTTTATGGTAACAGTAGTTCAACACAATTAAATAAGTTACAGAAAGTACAAAACCAATTTTTACGAATTGTTGGGGGATTTATAAAAAGCACACCTATACATGTCATGGAAAGCGAACTCTTGATTGAACCCTTGCATGTACGTAGGCAACATTTAGCGTCCAAATTTTGGCTTAAAATTCAGTCACTGGGAAATTCTGAACTTATTGAACTTATTAACGAACTCGCCCTTCTGTGCCAAAATTCATTTTGGAGACATAAAATAAAACCATTATTGATTTCATCTCGTGAAGAGTATTTAAATATACATGTGCATGCAAATAAACTACTTGATATGTTCTCCTTAGATACTTGGGTAACCAATATAGATTTATCAGAAGTGGTGAGGCCTTTTATCGAAGTACTGGAGAATCCTAAACATACATATAACACGGACGTTATTTATCAAAAATGTACACAGTTTTTATCTAGTTTATACAATCAGCACTACTGTATTTTTACAGATGGTTCTAAGATAAACGATAATGTTGGGGCAGCGTTTTATGACCCCCAGACTGATACCTCTGTTTGTTTCCATATCACACCTAGTAATACATCAATCATGACTGCGGAATTGATTGCCATTACTGAAGCTCTTTCATATATTGACTCTGTGCAGGGTGATAATTTTGTAATCTTGTCGGACTCAAGGAGCGCACTCCAACATCTGGCTCGTTGTACCTCGACTGTTCGAGGAACACCGATAGCCTACACTGCTTTGCAATTAATCTGTAAACTAAGAAATGACAATAAAAAGATTATATTGCAATGGATACCATCTCATGTTGGTCTGGAGGGAAATAAAAAGGTAGATACTTTAGCAAAAGAAGGCGTTGGCAATGGTGTTCGTATTATTCATACTCCCTATATCTCGGAAAATTTAAGTATCGCTAAGAAAAAATCTAATAAAATTTGGAAGGAGTACTTCGATGAAAGGTCACGCACAAAAGGAATATGGTATAAAACCATCCAACCTCATCCATCTCGGCTGTTGTGGTTTAACGATACAAATCTGTCCAGAAGAGATATTGTTACTGCCTTAAGGCTTCGGTCCGGGCACATGCCATTAAATAGTTTTGCTTTTATGATGAAAAAGAGTTTATCACCCAACTGTACCGTATGTAATGTAAGGGAATGTAAGGGACGTTTATCATATATTGGTGGAATGTGTCCGGAATGGTGCCGAAAGGCAGCATTTTGAGATCCAAAACAATTTGTCATTATGTACTATAGGTCAGTGTAATTCTGTATTGGCACTCCCCACGTCGGATGAGGCCAAGATGTTATATAAGATGGTAGATGTAGCCCTAAAACATCGTTTGTAATATGTTTTGTGTTACCAATAAGGGTGACATGTTCATGTTATGATCAAACCCTTGTAAAAAATAAAGAGAAAAAAAAAAAAAAAAGCTCACAAACACATTATAACACAGCAGCCGGCCCACGGCCGCTTGCCACATAATCTCACAATCACTATTTCACTATTCGCTACAAAGTCTCACAATCGACTGTTCACCATGAAATCCTACCGTTGACTGACTAAACTATTCCAGTCGCCAACGACTATCCGACTTGCACTGCTTTGTCGACGTAGCAACGTCGACAAAACAGTACAAGTCAACTAGCGCCATCTATTAAACACGATGTCAAACTACCTATTCTACCTTTACAATATCATGATAAATACTTATTATAGTTTAACAAAGTATTAATAAAGATATATTCTTACATTACTTTTTCGTTTCATTTTTACTTTTCATTCTAATATTTCCCTACAACAGATTTTAAAATACTGCAAAATAAATTTGTTCTAACTAACAATCTTTATTAGACCTACAAATTGACATTGTCTGTCATTTCAAACCATTCATTTTAATGTAAAATGCTACATCAATCAATTTGATCTGCAACTACTTTATGATAATTTAACTGCTTAAGCTGAATAGCCTGATTCTATTTTACTATTGCGATGGTTGTTAATACATTTAGCCTAACACCAGAACACAACATAGAGTGTCGCTTTAATCCTTTTTCCTGAACCTGCAATTTACAGTTTATGACGCTTGAATCATTTAGCCTGTACCTAAATAAAAATGATTTGAGGTAATTATGTATTAAGCGACATTTATTTCTGTTAATAACAGCTTTAAACAAATGAAAACTAAACTAAATAGTGCGGATATTGTAAAGGAAAACAACATAGAACACTTTTTCGTAAAAATATTAATACTTTTATAATAATGATTTCTTTTTCTAAAAATGAAACTTTGAAATGCTCTCCTGTAAAGTTCCAAAAATGTCGCTTAATACAAATAGCCCGTGAAACCTCGATATATTATTATTATTCATTGAGATCAAACTATTTTTACGGATTTTAATCGGAGTCGGGATAGTAAAATAATAAAATAAACCGCGTTATTTTTTGATTTTACTATCCCGACGTTTCGAAAGCTTTGCAGCACCCATGGTCACGGGAGGACTGAGATGTTGAACGTCCTTATGTCACAATTATGCCGGTGTATCCTCAGGTCTTTTTAGTTATTATTGTGTAAGAGCTTACAGTATCTTGAGGCCGTGCAGTGTTTTGCTTGATATTGGATTTACTTATATTTATCACAGGATCCCAAGCCGTTGGTAACACCCAACCATCTTCTCTATTGAAATTAGGATGTTTTTTGATTTCAATAACCTCACGAATCATCCTAGGTAGGAATCGGTGTTCTTTTGCAAGGATAAACCGCGATAAAATCCGTAATAGTAGTTTGATTTCAATATGTAATATTCGCGTAAGTAAAAGAAAACATAATATTATTATTATATTGACATATATTATTTGCTTTAGCAATTACGATAAATGAGTCGGCATTGGTTTGATTTCAGAAAATCGGACGAAAAGGGCAGAGCATGCTCGAGTGTCACTAGTGTCGCAAGAATTTGGAAAGTTATAATGGTCAATAACAATGACTAACATGTTGACTTCATGTCCATTTCCCAGAATCCCATACCCTTACAGGAATATTTTGTACACATTTTATATTCTACATATTATACCTACTGATTCGATACAGCCCACGTACCTACTGCTGATATTATCTTGTCACTAAAAAGTGTTGAATAAAATATTTTTAGAAAAATTAAAGACCGACTAACGAAACAATATATAAAGGGTGAATGACAAAAAATATATTGTAATAATTTTGTTTTATAGTCGAACTAACAACAAGGTACTAAAATTAGGCTCGGACTAAGATAGTCTGGGATTAAATTAGGTACTATAACTACTATTTCGCACATCTCTGTGCCGTGCCCGCTATTATTACCTGCGTGGTCGCCACCGCCATGGCCGCGTCCGTGGATATCGCCCCCGTAAGCACCGCCTCCGAAGGATCCGCCTTCGTGCGCGCCTCCGCCTGCAGACAATACTCCGCCGTGACGCCTACTTCCGTCGCGCATCAAGTTAAACTTATGTTATATTGGCCTTAATCACTGTTTAAGTCATTTTTATAAAGGATGAGAGGGTTTTGGTTACTAATTATTGAATAATAGAACCTCTGAGATTATCATCATCATCAGCCGGAAGACGTCCACTGCTAAACCTAGGCCTCCCCCTTAGAATGCCACAATGAACGACAATTGTCTATTTGCATCCACCGGTTACCTGCGACGCGCATATGGGCGCTGTATCGATTTTAATGATTAAATGTTAAAATAACGTCATATCCGCGATAATATAAATGCAATAAAAAGAGTAATGTATTTGATAGTTACAGAGATTAATTAAATAGGTCAATTAATCAGTTTGAATTCATTTAATATTTTATTTGTATGCTCGAATCTGAATATAAATTTAAATAGATTGTATTGTAAAATCAAACGCGAATATGACTGTCATTTGTTTAGGAATCATTCCTGGTTATTATTATATAAATTATTCTACGAAAATAAATTGCAATACAATGTTTAAAAAACATGTGTGATTTAATATGATGCAATTTTCTTTAATTTATACTAAAATATGTTTGTTTATGGAAGTACTTTGTTTTATATAAAAGGCGAATATTGTTAACAACGGGAACAGTCGTTTGAAATTCGTCGAAGTGTAAACATCTCTTGTGCATACGCTATATTTCATATAATAATACAGTGTTTTGGAAGATCTGGGCGTTATTACTCCATAATTATGGATTCCGAATACCCGCACCATGAAGCCACGCCGACAGCAGCGGTGGGATCCCAATCTCCTATTTTGGGCACCTCACGCACCGAGAAGACCGAGTCGACCTTTACACTGCAAGAAGTGATGAGCTTGGTTTCTTCTATCACCAGCAAAGCAGCATCAAGCGCGGTCTCTGCCGCATTGTCTGCTAATTCTGTGGGAAATACAATGCGCGGTAACTTCTACCTACCGCCATTCGATCCGGACGTACGCTCTCATGACATCCGTGATTGGTGTGCTAATGTTGACCAGACGATTGTGGCTTTTAATATATCACCGCAAGAAGCCAGAATGAAAGCTATCCTTCAATTAAAAGGGAGAGCGAAAATTTGGGCAGACACGTGGTCGCTCCAATCAACCACGTGGCAGCAAGTAAAAGACGACCTCATACGAACCTTCGGCAAGGAGTTTCGATATGCTGATGATGTGCAGAAGTGGCGCAGCTACACCTCCGAGCAAGCTGACAGCTACGCGGAGTATGCAACAACGGGCTGGACGCTGTTCAAACGTGTGAGGCCAGAAGCCTCGGACCCTGAAGTCATCGACGCCTTAATAACAGGTATTTATCCCGAATTTATTAGATCCGAATTATTAAGGAATACGCCTGATTCCCTACCTAAGTTAGTTTCTGTATTGAAAACCTATCGTAAGCGAAAATCGGAGCGTTCCGAAGGCAATAATAGCAAGCCAAACAAACAGCCTCGTGTATCAGAGTCATTTGTAAAGCCATTTGGTACTTGTTTTAAATGTGATAAGCCAGGCCACTGTGCTCGTGATTGTAAGGAAAAGCGTCTGCCTGTTCCATCTGCCAAGCCTTTGAATTCTAATACACATTTTCCTTCTAATACAGCTAAATCAGTAGAATGTCATTATTGTCATAAGACAGGTCATAGTGAAAAGAATTGTTACCATAAACTAAATGATGAATATAATATGGGATTATCCAACAATCAAACGGTTAATTTGTAGCATTATCAAATCATAATATTACTATAGACAATAAAATTTACCAATGCTTATTTGACACAGGCGCCGATTGTTCTTTGATTAGAAATAAGATTGGAGGTTCGATTCCTGGCAAGCGAAAGATTGACAATATTGCCTTTATAGGTGGTTCCCCAGTAGTTTCCACACAAGTATCGTGACCAAAGTTATGTTTGGTGACGTGTGTATAGAGGTAGATTTTTATGTGGTTGGTGATACTCAAACCCAGTTTGATATTCTGATAGGTTATGATGTTACAACAGTACGTACGGCGGGTAAGGAGGGGACATCTGTAAGGCGCGAATTACTTGTGAGTTAACTGTAGGATTTCATGGTGAACAGTCGATTGTGAGACTTTGTAGCGAATAGTGATTGTGAGATTATGTGACGGACGGCCGTAGGACGGCTGCTGTATTATAATGTGTTTGTGAGCTTGATTGGCAGGTTATCAAAGACGTGCCATCTGAGGACCTACGTTGATGATTGAGATGCAGCCGACAAGCATCATGAGGATTGATGCGTTTGCTGAGTAAGTGACAACCCAGTATTAAATCTATTTGATTGATGATCAATATGTAGATTATTATTGACTAAATATTGTTGTGTGATATAATTGATGATAGTGGATAACTGAATAACTGATGATGACCAAGAGTTGGCGTTTGGTATGGTTTAGGGGCTGGTGGAGACCACTTGGGGAGGTCCCCACATTTTTTTTATAGGCTTGTCAATGTATCTCATACCTTGATTATTATTGAATTATTAGGATAATCTCCCGTAAGAGTGTTCGAACTCCTACAAATCAGAACTAAACTAAATAGTTATAACTTCGATATTAATAGTGAGATCAAAGACTCCGCGATGGTTAAAAAAAAAATTGCAGGCTCTTTTCGAGAATTTTAAATGTAGTTGTTCATTTGTTAATTGTGTCTCGCAAATTAAGACTGGTGAATTAACTATAAAACTTAAAAACCCAGATAAAGTAGTTTAACGTAGATCGTTTGTCACCGTGCTATTCGGGACTTTCAGTTTGCGATTAATAGCACTGTCAGCAAAAGTCCTATGGAATTGTTCGGTAAAAAGTTTTCATCACCAGCAATTAAGCTTTTACAGATTTATGATGATCAAATGACTGAGGATTGGGCGTCTGTGAGATCTTTGTGTAAAAAGAGGATGGACGAGCGATCTTTTCAGAACATCCGCGTGGATTTGCGTGTTTTAATTTATAACGGTCGTTAGGTAGAATCTCCAAAATTTCCATTGGACCTTCAAATTTGGGTCCTAATTTAGTAGTATGTCCTTCATGTAAACGCATTAGAACAAAATCTCCAACTTTGAAATGTTTGATTTGTGCTTTACCCTTATCAAATCGAATTTTGTCCTGAATGGATCGTCATGTCTATTTGAGACCTGCTTCCAATGGGCAAACCGATCCATTCGATGGAAGTGGTGAAAGTGGTTAATTTCCCGTATGGGCGTATAATGAATTAATTGACTAGTTATTATTAATATCTATATTAATAATAATTAGTTACAAGTACTGTGTGACATAATAATAATACTAGATATGTGTTACATTTATTTATTGCCTATCCACAAATCCTTCCTTGACGCTGGCTGGCCACCATGCGTTTCCTTTCCTGGTCTTGTGAGCTAGATCCTTGTGTAGGTGATGCTTGTGGGTGGGCTAGATCCCGTGATGGGTGATGCCTGTGTGAGCTAGATCCTTGTGTAGGTGATGCTTGTGGGTGGGCTAGACCCGTAATGGGTGATGCCTGTGTTGACTAGATCCCTATGTGGGTGATGTCACGAGTTGGCTAAGATCCCGTCATGGGTGAAGCCTTATTTGTTAGATCCCGTGATGGGTGATGCATGCTACAGGCTAAGATCCTAAGACTAGGTGAAGCCTTGTAAGAACCTTTAGTTAATTTTGTAATAAGTTAATAATTTGTAACTGATAAGTGATCAGCGCGGAGAGCGCGCTGGATCAGAATGGCCGTATGGGCGCTGTATCGATTTTAATGATTAAATGTTAAAATAACGTCATATCCGCGATAATATAAATGCAATAAAAAGAGTAATGTATTTGATAGTTACAGAGATTAATTAAATAGGTCAATTAATCAGTTTGAATTCATTTAATATTTTATTTGTATGCTCGAATCTGAATATAAATTTAAATAGATTGTATTGTAAAATCAAACGCGAATATGACTGTCATTTGTTTAGGAATCATTCCTGGTTATTATTATATAAATTATTCTACGAAAATAAATTGCAATACAATGTTTAAAAAACATGTGTGATTTAATATGATGCAATTTTCTTTAATTTATACTAAAATATGTTTGTTTATGGAAGTACTTTGTTTTATATAAAAGGCGAATATTGTTAACAACGGGAACAGTCGTTTGAAATTCGTCGAAGTGTAAACATCTCTTGTGCATACGCTATATTTCATATAATAATACAGTGTTTTGGAAGATCTGGGCGTTATTACTCCATAATTATGGATTCCGAATACCCGCACCATGAAGCCACGCCGACACGCACAATGTCGTCTGTCCACCTAGTGGGATAATAACCATAAGTAATTATTCTTTGTTTATACATAATATATTAATTACTACAATACTCGCAATATAACTTTGACGCTGTGAACTTAATGTCAGATTATAATGGCTATCCAATAAGCATACATCCACCCGATTGATAATAGATCGCCAGTACACAATCCAGTTTTTAATATAGATAAAATTTGACACACACAGTTTAACATTATGAAAATAAAACCTAATTGATTATACAATTCACAACGACAGTCAGGACCAAAAACATAAATCCAAAACGACCATTCCCACTGGCAACAGAACTAATAGACACGCTGCCACCATGCCCTGAGCTGCCACCCCAGCCAAAGCCGCCTGCTCCGCTGCTTCCACTGCTACTATATCCTCCGCCGCCGCCGTAACTGCCTCGTCCACCGCCAAATGTGCCAGAATAGGCAAATCCGCCAGACTTTCCATCATCTGATTTCATATATATTGTCCTTCCGTTTCCTAAGTCAAAGCCGCCGGCGGTTCCGCCTCTACCGTCATCATAATTTTGAACTGTAAAAATAAGAATTTATTAATATTTAGCACCAATTATTTGATTGTAATGGAAGATAATACTATTATAATATAGTAGTACAATAGAAATATAAAGCTATTTCCAGGTCTTGATTTATAAGACCAGCCACCGCATATTCAAACCGAAGCACTATTGTAAATTAAAAGTTACGAAGTTTAAAACACAGATTATGAGACAAACAAAAAATAACTTTTCATAAATAAATTAAGGCACAACGGTCTTCTGGCCGATTCTAGAATTGTACAAAATATGTGAAGGGTGCTGCTGTAGCTTGCGTGTTCGTAGATTAAAAGATTGTTGAGTCGGAAATTGGGAATGCTTTATTTTTTTTTTTTTTTTTTTTTTTTTCTTTTTTTTTTTTTTTTTTTTTTTTTTTTTGTATGAGTAGTGCTGTTGGCCGCAGATGGCCATTACAGCTTCACCGGACGAGAGGGCGAGCGCTTTGAGCGCTCCAGCCCGGAAAGGTAGCGACTAGCTCAAGGGCACCTCAGGGAGGCACGGCCTCGGCTTGGGCTGCCGCTTAGAGAGTGTGAGTTTACCACCGGTTCACAACGCGCCCCCGCTGAGAAGAACCGGCAAGAAACTCAGCGAGGGGATGCATGTCGAGGTCGCATGTGTACGATCCTTCGGCCTCGCCGGCGAGACCGGTGTCTGTGTGTTGATGATGTGTGTACGACTCGTGACGTCGTTGTCGGTGTTGGTGTTGGTGTTGTGTCATGGTCCAGGAGGACGGACATCGGGTCGGGTGGGTCGAGCAGTACATGCCGCGGACGGCGGCGATGTACGGTAGGTCGACGATCTGAGGGACCGGGAACAGGGTCAGGGTCGGGGATATAGTCGGCAGCGGCGCCGATGAGCGGGTTCGGGTGGACGCAAGCTTTTTCAAAGTAATGTTCGGACATTTCCTTGAAAAATTTGCGGATAGGGACTAGACCGAAGTCGGAATGAAGGTCGACATTCCGCATGTACCACGGGGCACCGACGGCATGTCGAAGGAATCGGTTTTGAATAACCTGGAGGCTATTGATGTGGGCGGGAGCCGCGTGTGCGAATACGGCACTGGCGTAAGCTAGGATGGGACGGATGCAGGTTTTGTAAAGTGTCAACTTATTCCTAAGCGACAGTTTACTCCGCCTGCAGATCATGGGGTAGAGCCGGCCGAGAACGAAGGCCGCTCGGTTGCGTACTGACCGTATATGCGGTCCAAATGTCATGCGGGAGTCTAGGGTGACGCCTAGATATTTGACCTTTTTGGTCCAAGGGATGGGACGCCCATAGAGGGTGATCTGACCTAATCGACTACTGGGATGGCCCGCAGTGTGAGATCTGGTGCTCCGGGAGAAGAGCACCGCGGCGCTCTTTTCCGGGTTCACCGCGATCAGCCACTTTTGGAACCATTCGCCTAGGGCGTTGACGGCGACTTGAAGAGTGCGCGTCAAGAAAGCCTTATTTCTGTGTGAGAAATAAAGTGCGGTGTCGTCCGCATAAAGGGCTAGTTGCACCCTGTCCGAACGAGGGATGTCGTTCGTGAACAGGCTGAACAGGAGTGGGGAGAGCACAGAGCCTTGAGGGACTCCGGCCTGAATAGGGTGGGAAGTGGATCGCGCACCTTCGACTCGATATCGAAAAGTACGATTCCTGAGAAAATCTCGTATGATGAGGACCAGACGGTCTGGCACGCCCATGAGGTAGAGCTTGTGAAGCAAGCCATTGTGCCAGACCTTATCGAATGCCTTAGCGACATCGAAGAATAAGGCTCCGGTGTATATGGGTCTGGGCTGGTTGAGCCCGGAGAGGACGTGCTCCGTGATGCGGTGCACTTGATGGACGCAAGAGTGTCCAGCTCGAAAGCCGAACTGCTCGTGAATGAGTATGCCCTTCGAGATGACAAATTCTTTGAGTCTTGCGAGAAGCAAGCGCTCGTAGAGTTTGCCCAGGGCGCTAAGGAGACTTATGGGGCGGTAGCTCGTGGGATCGTCACGTGGCTTACCGGGTTTGTGAATGCCGATGACGTCTGCTTCTTTCCACTCCGAAGGGAATATAGCGTGCGTCATGGCGGCATTGAAGATGGCTACCAAGAGGTAGATCAAGTGGTAGGGAAGGATTTTTAGTACGCGGTTCGAGATGCCGTCAGGGCCGGGGGCTTTCTTAGGCTTAAGGCCTTTGATGAGGTCTTCCACCTCGGAATGGGTGACCGGGGTGAGTGTGTCGGATGGCGGGGCAGAAACCCTGCGCTCTACTTCCCTATCTACGTGATCGCGATGGGGTGGGTCGGAAACTGAGACACTAGGAGAGCATTGTCTCTCTAGAGAGTCTGCGAGGACCTCGGCTTTTTCCTCGTCGTCGAAAGCTGGTGGGGCGCCTGAAGGGCGGGTCAGGGGAGGCATGGTGGCTACCGTGTCGGACTTGAGAGCCCTCGCTAGCCGCCAGTAGGCTTGGTGAGAGGGAGTGATACCCTCGAGAAAACCGTCCCACCGGTCCCCCCGGAGTTCCGCGATGCGGTTCTTTACGTCCCTCTGTAAAGCGCGCATGCGGATCCGGTTGGCTGCGGTGGGGTAGGAGTCGTGAGCGCGGATAGCCGCGTTTTTGGCTCGGACCAATTCTTTGACGTCGGCCGGCAGTTTGAAGCGTTGGACATAAGGGTCCACCGCTTCAACCTGCCGGGAAGATTGGCTGATGGCCGATTGGAGGTTGTCAGTGAAAGCACTGACGGCTTGTTCGGTGTCCTGAGGGGACGAGAGGTGGACTGGGATACGAGAGAGCTGTGGCGTGTCGGCATTGGCCAAGCAGGTGCTCAGCCGCTGCCAGTCCACCACAGTCTTCATGACTGGTTCCGGTGAGGGAGGTGGTCCGAGCTCCATGAGAACGGGACGGTGGTCGGAGTCTAGTTCATGGAGCACTTCTAAGGAGCGCAGCCGAAGCGTTACGTTCTTCAGAAGTGCCATGTCTAGGATATCGGGACGGTAGCCGATGCTGACGGGAAAATGGGTGGGACGCATTGGAGCAATGATCTCAAAATCGAGAGTGTCGACTAGAGCGTCGAGGCGCACGCCGTTATAATTGGTGGTGTGACAGTTCCACCTGACGTGTTTGCAATTGAAGTCGCCGCCAAGGATGACGGCGCTATCCATGTCAAGAAGTGCTTCGATGTCACTTCTGAGAAGTTGCTTGTCTGGTGGAAGGTACACCGAGACGAGAGTGACAGGGGGATGACCCGAGAGAGAGAGGCGGCAAGCCGAGGCCTCGATATTGGTGAGCGCAGGGGCATCGAGTGGAATGCAGTGCAAGGATTTCCTATAATAGATGACAGTGCCGCCTCCGCGGGAGGCAGTTCTGTCATTTCGCACGAGATGGTAGTTGGCGATGTTGGGACTCCTATGAGCGGGTTTGAGGAATGTCTCTTGCACTAGCATGACATCAACTTGGTGATCCCTAAGGAATTCACTAACTTGATCGCGTTGAGGGGAGAGGCCATGGGCGTTGAAAAAAGCCAGGCACAAGGAGAGGGGCTTGATTCGTTTTGGGTGTAAATCCATAATCAAGGATAAGATTGGGTGGTGGGAACCACTGACAGGGAACTGAGCACACTCTCGTGCTCGACAAGGGCCATGGTGCGTTCGAAGTCGTTTTTGGCGACTCGAAGCTTGTGCGCGAGGGCGCGGATGGCGGCAATGTTGAAATTGCTCATGGTGTTGCGGATCAGTTGGATGTCCGACACCAGGGTGTTTTGTGCTGAGGGCACTGGGGTGAACCCGGCGTGAGGCGCCGGGGCGCTAGTCGCAGGGTGCATGGGCGCGCTGGGAACATGGGTGTTCCATGCGTTGGGACGGTTGAGCCGTGGGTCGCGGAGCGCAGAAGGCGCGACGCCTTGTGGAGCCTGCGGCACGAAGGGTGCCGAACTTGGCGGGACTACTTTTTGCGCAGAAGGCGCAGGAGGAGCAGGGGGCCCGGGCACAATGGGTGCCGAAAAGATGGGCGCTGAAGGCGCTGGATTCCTGGGCGCACGGAGACCGTTGCGCCTCGCCACTCGGCGATTCCTCTTTGGGGCCCTCGAACATCCGCGATAATTCGCGGGGTGTCCGACGGTCCCGCAGAGGACACAGCCGGGAGGTTCGGTCGCGGTCTCCTGCTTGCGAGAGCAGGTGGAGGTCGGGTGGTCCCCGATGCATTTAACGCATCGGGGAGTGGCGTGACAATTTCGGGCCGAATGGCCGTATAATTGGCAATTGTGGCACTGCCCGGGAGTGCCACGTTTGTGGGGGGGTTCGACGTAGAAGCCCCCGGTGAGGTCTAGGAGATGAGACAAGTCGAAAATACGCTTGCCTTCGGGGGTACGGTCGAGAACGACTGTCACCATACTGTATGGGACCTTGGGACCGCGGCCACTCGCCATGCGGTGGACTTCTTGGGCGGGGAATCCTTGGGACTGAAGGTCCTCAAGGATGAGAGAGGGCTCGAATTCCTTCGGAACTCCCCTGATGACCACTCGAAGGGTACGGTCCTCTTCGAGGGTGTAGGTGTGGAAGGAGATCTTCTCCTTCCTCAAGTGGGACGTGAGTTGACGGTGGTCGTCAGTCGTCATGGCGGACACACTGATGCCGTTGGCCGTGTTCGAGGCCTTGGTATACCGGATGTTTTTCGCTTTAAGAGCGTTAGTGACTCGCGGCCATGCGGCTTTGTCCTGTATGATTACAGGAGGAGGAGGGCGGGGCTTGCGGCCTTCGGGTTGGCTCGCCGGGGCGGCTGAATCGCGCGGCGTGGGTGAGGTGCGAGGGGACGGAGAGGCACTCAGGGAGATTGGGGAGGACGCACAGGCCTCCTCCTCAACGCACTGGTGCTTGGACGGGCGCTGGTCCCGGGGTTGACGCGCCCGTTTCTTATCGCGGACTAGCGTCCACTCGTCCTCCGAGGAGGAGAAGGGACGCTTGGCGGACTCGAGTTCGATCTCCATGTCCGAGGCTGACTGAGGGTCGGCCTCGAACCCCGGTGGAGGGAACTGGGTTGGCGCATCTAGGTGCGCCGGGGTGGGCTGCGGCGAGATAATCGCGGCGGAAGGTGGCGGGGTAAGCGCCGCTGGGGTCGGTGCGGTAAACGCGTCGGTGGGCTGTGACTGAAGGTCGGGAGGGGTCGGCGAAAGGGTTTCGCTCGAGGTGGCGGCGGCGTTCATGGCCGAGATTAACTCCGTCCAGATCGTCGGATACTTGACGGAGATAATCTCCACCATCCTAACCGCGAAATCGGGAGGCACTGCGGAGAGTGCGGGGGACGACATTTTTCCGTCCAAAGGGAAACTCTTCGGACGGAAAACGGGTGAGTGATCCTCCCCGCCGGCAAGGCGGGGAGTGGGTGAGTGCCTAACGTGTGGCCCTAGTGTATGTGGGTGTGTAGGGTGTGTAGCCTAACAGCCCCGGGGCAGAGGAGACGAGACCGGCAAGCCGGCGGTTCGAAACCAAACAGCACCCGAGGAATAGGAAATAGGAGGCGGAAGGGTGGGAGGGCGACGATCAAGATCGACTAGGGGGTCACTCCCAGGGCCGGTTGCCTTGATCCCGTCCGAGTTGCCGTTTCCTGAAGGGAACCGGCGAGCGCTCGGGTCACGCTCCGCCTAGGTGCGTTAACACCGCAAGGATCCCCTAGGCGACCACTAAAAACACGTGGTTTTTAAAACGCGGAATGACTGCTTTGTTATTTGGAAACAGTGACCTGTTTTCAAGTAACAAAGAGTCACTCACGGGCGGGTGCGCGCGACGCAGGTGTGCGGCGCGCGGGTGGCCGGCGAGCAGGTAGCCGGCGGCACAAGCCGCGGCAATCCAAACACGCGGCGGGTCGGTGGGCCGTCACGAAGCGACGGCGGTGACGCCTGGCGGCGAATCTGTGAACACACAAACACACGGAGCGTGAGAGAGCGTAGCGAGTGCGCACGTCCGATCGGGACCGGAGCGCGCAGCGGAATGGGAATGCTTTATTGATTATAATACAAATATATATACAATTAAATTATTCTTACACTAGTGCTTATCCTACTGAGTAATAAATATTTATTTACAAATCGCACATCGCCGTGCGAGTGTTACGTGCGGTGTGTGCGCGGGCGCGCGGGGCGGCGGCAACTCGCGAGCCGGCTGACGACGGGCGAATGGTCCGCCGCGGCGCGCCAGTCGATAGCGAGGTAGCTAGCGAGCGGCCGTGTCGCTGGGCTGCGCGTGTGAGACGACGCACGGTTTCCGCGCGTCGCGTAGTGAGGTGTGCTGATGGCCGGACTGCGCTGCGGTGTAACAAAACGACCTTTTCAGGTCGATCATCTTGTTTTCCATTGACCGATCGCTAGGTGGTATATGCATCAGGGCCTCCGGGTTCTCTCGACCGTTTCCGTTGAACAGATCTCTAGATGTTGTACTTCAAAACCTTCGGGTTTTGAAGGAGGTAATGTATTAGTTTTGCTAACGGTAATCAGGTAACGGTTGTAGGTAACAGTGAGTATGGTACCCTACAAGGCTCCCCCTCAAGCGAAGCGTACTGGTCTCCTGCTGGTGCGCCCGGTTCTGGTGACGTACGAGGGCGCAGACGACGAGCTTGGTTCGTGGGCTTCTTGGTGCGAATCGGTACCCGTGTTTTGTGGTTCGGTTACCGATTCGTTCAAAGTATAGGCCGGCTTGAGACGGTCGATTGACACGATGAC
Organism: Furcula furcula; assembly: GCA_911728495.1. Classification (NCBI taxonomy): domain Eukaryota; kingdom Metazoa; phylum Arthropoda; class Insecta; order Lepidoptera; family Notodontidae; genus Furcula; species Furcula furcula. The sequence goes on along the minus strand of OU452244.1, from coordinate 4,925,735 downwards.
GTCACGGCCTGGCATGCGAATCTTGAACGTCTTCTCTGTCCGATGTAAGACTGGAAACGGGCCATCGTACGGTCGCTGGAGGGGTTTCCGGACGGCGTCGACACGTAGAAACACGGAGTCGCACGTACTGAGGTCTTTGTGTACGAACGTGTCGCGTTTTTGGCTATGTGGTTCGTACACGGGCGTCAGTGCGGTGATGTGCTGATGAAGTTTTTCTACGTAGTCGTGGTCCATTGAATGCGATGTGTTAGTAGGACTAACAAAGTCGCCCGGCAGTCGCAGCGCCTGCCCGTAGGTTAGTTGGGCAGCGCTAGTGTTCGTGTCCGTGCGGGCGGCGGCTCGTAGTCCTAGTAGCACGGTCGGAATTTCATTTATCCAATGGTTATTGCCGTTGAGCCGAGACCTTAGTGCGGCCTTAAGCGACCGATGCCAGCGTTCTACGATCCCGTTGCTTTGTGGGTGATAAGCAGTGGTGTGGTTTCGTTGCACGCCGAGTAGATTAGCCATCGAGTTGAATAGTTGGCTTTCAAACTGACGACCTTGATCCGTAGTGATGGTAGTAGGGCATCCGAAACGACATATCCACGTCTCGTAGAACGCTTTGGCAACGTTTTCTGCTGTGATATCTTCCAATGCTATTGCTTCGGGCCAACGAGTTTTGCGGTCGATCATGGTGAGCAGGTAGCGGTGCCCACTGGCGCTGGTTGTGAGCGGGCCTACGATGTCGATGTGGACGGCTTGGAATCTGTCGCAAGTAGGGAACGATGCGACGGTGCTGTGTGTGTGTCGTTGAACTTTGGACTGTTGACACGGCACACACGTCTTCGCCCATGTTCCCACGTCGATATTCATCGATGCCCAGAAATATCGGTCTCGCATTAACTTGCGTGTTGTTCGTATGCCGGGATGACTGATACTGTGGACTGAATCGAAGGCTTGCCGTCTGAATTCTTCCGTTAGGTACGGTCGAATGTTTCCCGTTGATGTTTCGCAGTATATTTCAACATTGGACCCGGGAATCTTGAGTTTCTTCAGTGCGATATTGGATTGTTGCAGTAATTTGGTAAGCATGCTGTCTCGCTCTTGGGCCGTTGCTAGTTTAGCGTAGTCGAGTGCCGTAGGTAGGTTTATTGCCTCGATGCGTGATAATGAGTCGGCTACCGAGTTGTCCGTTCCGCTGACATGACGAATATCGCTTGTGAATTCGCTGATAAAAAGTAGCTGACGAATTCGGCGCTGCGTGTCATTATCCGATGGCGGTTTGTTGAGTGCGTAGATCAGCGGTTTATGGTCAGTGAAGATAGTGAGTTCTCTTCCCTCGAATATCTTCCTGAAGTGCTTGACTGACATGTATATGGATGCTAACTCGCGATCGAAGGTGGAGTATTTCTGTTGTGCCGGTGAGAACTTTTTTGAAAAATACCCCAGTGCCTGCCATTTCCCGTCTATTTTTTGTTGTAGGACTGATCCGGCCGCTTTGTCCGATGCGTCGCAAAACAAGGCAATGTGGGCGTTGTGAGCAGGGTGCGCTAGTGTCGCCGCGTTTTTCATTTTAGTCTTGCAGGCTTCGAATGCTTCCGTGGCTTCTGGTGACCATTCGATTTTCGTCTTGTCTTTTTTCTTGGAGTTGTGCAAGTATGAATGTAGTGGTGCTTGAACTGTAGCGGCGTTTGGAATGCTGTCACGGTAAAAGTTTATCATTCCAAGGAATCGGCGTAGTTCTTCTATAGTTTGCGGCTTCGGAAAATTAGTGATGGCTTCGACCTTTTCGTCTAAGGGTTTGATACCTTCCGGCGACACATGGTATCCCAGGAACTTCACCTCTCGCATCCCAAGGTGGCATTTTGCTGGATTTATGGTGATGCCGAATTTGTCGAGACGTTCTAGAACGGTGCGTAGGTCTCGGGCGTGGCTTTCTTCATCGGGCGATGCTATAATTACGTCGTCAATGAAGGGAAAGACGTTGTCCAGGCCTGATAACACTTGATGGATGAACCGCTGGAATGTTTGTCCGGCATTTTTCAGTCCTGGGCACATTTTTGGACATTCGAAAAGGCCAAACGGTGTGATGATGGCTGTTTTCTCTATGTGCTCTTCAAGTACCGGAAGTTGTTGGTAGGCTCTGTTTAAATCGAGGGTCGAGAAGACCTGCATGCCATGCAGCTGGTAGGTGAAGTCCTTTAGTCTTGGTACTGGGTAGCGGTCTGGTTTTGTTACGGCATTGAGGCGTCTGTAATCGCCGCACACGCGGATGTCGCCGTTTTTCTTGGGTACCACATGCAGTGGACTCGCCCAAGGGCTTTTGCTTGGTCTGCATAGGCCCTGCTCCATCATCAGCTCGAATTCCTTCTTCGCCGCTTGGTACCGGTGGGGTGGTAACGGGCGGGCTTTGGCGTACAGCGGCGGTCCGGACGTCTCGATGTAGTGCTCGACGTTGTGTTTGGGGCTGGTCTTCATTGCTGTTGGTCTGGTGATGTCTGGGTAATCGGCGAGAATTTCGTGGTATTTGCTCCCAGCATCAATGGTGCGCAACGTAGGTGCCGACGATTTGCATATCGGTGCATTGACGGACAAGCTCGTGACCTTGTCGGTGATGTTGCGGCTGGCGATATCGATGAGTAGTTTGTGGTGGTTCAGAAAATCAGCCCCAATTATCGGTTTGCTGACTGCTGCGATTATAAATTTCCACTTGTATGGTCTTCGCAATCCGAGGTCCAGTTCCAGATGCTTTTCGCCGTACGTGGGTATCCGTGTGTTGTTCGCCGCGTAGAGGCAAAAATCTGTCGGTGACATCTTCACCCCGGTGCGTCGTGGTATGACTGATATGTTGGCGCCGGTGTCGATGAGAAATGTCAGTCTTGAGTTTTTGTCTGTGATGAATAGGCGGTGAGATAGTTCTGATACGCTGGGTTCCGCCACTGCCAGCGTATTCTCTAGTTTTCCGGATTCTTCCATTTGTAGGAGCATGGGCTGGCACATTGTCTTGCTTTTTCCCCGAAACGACGATGGTAGTAGCAGAATGATGAATGAGATGGTGAGTTGCTTCGGTACCGACGAGATTGTGAATCCGATCGTGAGATTGGTCGACGCCGCTGGTACTGTTCTTGGCAGTGACAGTGTTCGTTGGGGCGTTGTGGACGTCTGCGTAGTTCAGCGACATCCAGCGACAATTTTTGGATTTCCTCTAGGAGGGATAGTGTGCCGGTGTTTCTTGCTGATGGTGCCGCCTCTAGTGGGTTGATCGCCGTGACAGATGCTATTTGTGTAGCATTTTCCATCATCTTGTCTGCAAGAATGGCGAGCTCGTCGAGTGAGGTTTGCGTGCTGAATGTTTCGCTCACAGCCAGGACGGATCGTATGTGTGGTGGTAGATGACTTGTCCACATCAATCTTAGCGTCTCTTCTGGCACTTTTTCTCTCGCGAGACTTCGCATGCGCCGTAGCAGTTGTGTGGGCCTTTGTTCCCCGAGCTCAATTTCGGTCAGCAACCTCTGCAGCTGACGGCTGTCTGACTCCTCGTAGGCGGAGATAAGTCGGTTTTTCAACGCCGTGTATTGGTCAGCGGCAGGTGGCTTGTAAAGCAGGTCGGCGATCTGTTCAATGTCTTGTTTTTCGAGTTGGGCTATCACCATCTGCGCCAGTTGTGCTTGGCTCCTCTTGAGGTCGTTAGTAGCCGCCTCGAAACTGTAGAACCATAGTCTTGGTTGGTCGCGCCAGAATGCAGGAATCCGCATGGACAGGGCTATTCCTGCGATTTCTTGTGGTGCTTGACTTTCCGCCGGTTTCCCGCCGGTTTGGTTGGGTTTTGGTTGTTCCATGGTTGAACGTCGGGTGTAACCACTGAAGGGTGCTGCTGTAGCTTGCGTGTTCGTAGATTAAAAGATTGTTGAGTCGGAAATTGGGAATGCTTTATTGATTATAATACAAATATATATACAACTAGCTGACCCACGCAGCTCCGCCCGCGCTGTGATTACGTTTACTAAACTTTCATTAATATACATTCGCATAGAATACAAAACCTCCTTTTTTTAAAGTCGGTTAAAAACTTGGACCCACTTTGTACTTGCCCTCCAAAGCACGGAAACGTTTAGTTCAAATGGCGTTAAACGGTCACCCATCTATTTAATGACCTTAGCTAACGTTGCTTAACCTGATAGATTTCCAAAAATTGTTAACAACTGTCTATGAGTGTTCCCTTACAAATATTTATTATAATTATAAAGAAAAAATGATAAAATCGGACCAAGCGTATAACCAAGTACCCATTTTGACTTTAATCCTCTCTCCCAAAAGAACCGTGCTAGATTACGGGATAAAAAGTATCCTATGTCCTACCTCGTAGTAAGATCTCAAATCATGCCAAGTTTTGTTTCAATCCATCCAGTAGTTTCGGCGTGATGCTCAGCCGAGATACAGACAGACAGACAGACAGACAGACAGACAGACAGACAGACAGACAAAAATTAAAAAAATTACATTTTCGGCCTCAGTATCGGTTATAGAATGCCCTCCAAATATAATTTTCAAAATATCTTCAATGTACAGAATTGGACCTTTTTTTTTTTTTTTTTTTTTTTTTTTTTTTTTTTTTTTTTTGTATGAGTAGTGCTGTTGGCCGCAGATGGCCATTACAGCTTCACCGGACAAGGGGGCGAGCGCTTTGAGCGCTCCAGCCCGGAAAGATAGGTAGCGACTAGCTCAAGGGCACCTCAGGGAGGCACGGCCTCGGCTTGGGCTGCCGCTTAGAGAGTGTGCGAGTTTACCACCGGTTCACAACGCGCCCCCGCTGAGAAGAACCGGCAAGAAACTCAGCGAGGGGATGCATGTCGAGGTCGCATGTGTACGATCCTTCGGCCTCGCCGGCGAGACCGGTGTCTGTGTGTAGGTGTGTGTACGACTCGTGACGTCGTTGTCGGTGGTGTAGGTGTTGGTGTTGTGTCAAGGTCCAGGAGGACGGACATCGGGTCGGGTGGGTCGAGCAGTACATGCCGCGGACGGCGGCGATGTACGGTAGGTCGACGATCTGAGGGACCAGGACCAGGGTCGGGGTCGGGGATATAGTCGGCAGCGGCGCCGATGAGCGGGTTCGGGTGGACGCAAGCTTTTTCAAAGTAATGTTCGGACATTTCCTTGAAAAATTTGCGGATAGGGACTAGACCGAAGTCGGAATGAAGGTCGACATTCCGCATGTACCACGGGGCACCGACGGCATGTCGAAGGAATCGGTTTTGAATAACCTGGAGGCTATTGATGTGGACGGGAGCTGCGTGTGCGAATACGGCACTGGCGTAAGATAGGATGGGACGGATGCAGGTTTTGTAAAGTGTCAACTTACTCCTAAGCGACAGTTTACTCCGCCTGCAGATCATGGGGTAGAGCCGGCCGAGGACGAAGGCCGCTCGGTTGCGTACTGACCGTATATGTGGTCCAAATGTCATGCGGGAGTCTAGGGTGACGCCTAGATATTTGACCTTTTTGGTCCAAGGGATGGGACGCCCATAGAGGGTGATCTGACCTAAACGACTACTGGGATGGCCCGCAGTGTGGGATCTGGTGCTCCGGGAGAAGAACACCGCGGCGCTCTTTTCCGGGTTCACCGCGATCAGCCACTTTTGGAACCATTCGCCTAGGGCGTTGACGGCGACTTGAAGAGTGCGCGTCAGAAAAGCCTTATTTCTGTGTGAGAAATATAGTGCGGTGTCGTCCGCATAAAGGGCTAGTTGCACCCTGTCCGAACGAGGGATGTCGTTCGTGAACAGGCTGAACAGGAGTGGGGAGAGCACGGAGCCTTGAGGGACTCCGGCCTGAATAGGGTGGGAAGTGGATCGCGCACCTTCGACTCGATATCGAAAAGTACGATTCCTGAGAAAGTCTCGTATGATGAGGACCAGACGGTCTGGCACGCCCATGAGGTAGAGCTTGTGAAGCAAGCCATTGTGCCAGACCTTATCGAATGCCTTAGCGACATCGAAGAATAAGGCTCCGGTGTATATGGGTCTGGGCTGGTTGAGCCCGGAGAGGACGTGCTCCGTGATGCGGTGCACTTGATGGACGCAAGAGTGTCCAGCTCGAAAGCCGAACTGCTCGTGAATGAGTATGCCCTTCGAGATGACAAATTCTTTGAGTCTTGCGAGAAGCAAGCGCTCGTAGAGTTTGCCCAGGGCGCTAAGGAGACTTATGGGGCGGTAGCTCGTGGGATCGTCACGTGGCTTACCGGGTTTGTGAATGCCGATGACGTCTGCTTCTTTCCACTCCGAAGGGAATATAGCGTGCGTCATGGCGGCATTGAAGATGGCTACCAAGAGGTAGATCAAGTGGTAGGGAAGGATTTTTAGTACGCGGTTCGAGATGCCGTCAGGGCCGGGGGCTTTCTTAGGCTTAAGGCCTTTGATGAGGTCTTCCACCTCGGAATGGGTGACCGGGGTGAGTGTGTCGGATGGCGGGGCAGAAACCCTGCGCTCTACTTCCCTATCTACGTGATCGCGATGGGGTGGGTCGGAAACTGAGACACTAGGAGAGCATTGTCTCTCTAGAGAGTCTGCGAGGACCTCGGCTTTTTCCTCGTCGTCGAAAGCTGGTGGGGCGCCTGAAGGGCGGGTCAGGGGAGGCATGGTGGCTACCGTGTCGGACTTGAGAGCCCTCGCTAGCCGCCAGTAGGCTTGGTGAGAGGGAGTGATACCCTCGAGAAAACCGTCCCACCGGTCCCCCCGGAGTTCCGCGATGCGGTTCTTTACGTCCCTCTGTAAAGCGCGCATGCGGATCCGGTTGGCTGCGGTGGGGTAGGAGTCGTGAGCGCGGATAGCCGCGTTTTTGGCTCGGACCAATTCTTTGACGTCGGCCGGCAGTTTGAAGCGTTGGACATAAGGGTCCACCGCTTCAACCTGCCGGGAAGATTGGCTGATGGCCGATTTGAGGTTGTCAGTGAAAGCACTGACGGCTTGTTCGGTGTCCTGAGGGGACGAGAGGTGGACTGGGATACGAGAGAGCTGTGGCGTGTCGGCATTGGCCAAGCAGGTGCTCAGCCGCTGCCAGTCCACCACAGTCTTCATGACTGGTTCCGGTGAGGGAGGTGGTCCGAGCTCCATGAGAACGGGACGGTGGTCGGAGTCTAGTTCATGGAGCACTTCTAAGGAGCGCAGCCGAAGCGTTACGCTCTTCAGAAGTGCCATGTCTAGGATATCGGGACGGTAGCCGATGCTGACGGGAAAATGGGTGGGACGCATTGGAGCAATGATCTCAAAATCGAGAGTGTCGACTAGAGCGTCGAGGCGCACGCCGTTATAATTGGTGGTGTGACAGTTCCACCTGACGTGTTTGCAATTGAAGTCGCCGCCAAGGATGACGGCGCTATCCATGTCAAGAAGTGCTTCGATGTCACTTCTGAGAAGTTGCTTGTCTGGTGGAAGGTACACCGAGACGAGAGTGACAGGGGGATGACCCGAGAGAGAGAGGCGGCAAGCCGAGGCCTCGATATTGGTGAGCGCAGGGGCATCGAGTGGAATGCAGTGCAAGGATTTCCTATAATAGATGACAGTGCCGCCTCCGCGGGAGGCAGTTCTGTCATTTCGCACGAGATGGTAGTTGGCGATGTTGGGACTCCTATGAGCGGGTTTGAGGAATGTCTCTTGCACTAGCATGACATCAACTTGGTGATCCCTAAGGAATTCACTAACTTGATCGCGTTGAGGGGAGAGGCCATGGGCGTTGAAAAACGCCAGGCACAAGGAGAGGGGCTTGATTCGTTTTGGGTGTAAATCCATAATCAAGGATAAGATTGGGTGGTGGGAACCACTGACAGGGAACTGAGCACACTCTCGTGCTCGACAAGGGCCATGGTGCGTTCGAAGTCGTTTTTGGCGACTCGAAGCTTGTGCGCGAGGGCGCGGATGGCGGCAATGTTGAAATTGCTCATGGTGTTGCGGATCAGTTGGATGTCCGACACCAGGGTGTTTTGTGCTGAGGGCACTGGGGTGAACCCGGCGTGAGGCGCCGGGGCGCTAGTCGCAGGGTGCATGGGCGCGCTGGGAACATGGGTGTTCCATGCGTTGGGACGGTTGAGCCGTGGGTCGCGGAGCGCAGAAGGCGCGACGCCTTGTGGAGCCTGCGGCACGAAGGGTGCCGAACTTGGCGGGACTACTTTTTGCGCAGAAGGCGCAGGAGGAGCAGGGGGCCCGGGCACAATGGGTGCCGAAAAGATGGGCGCTGAAGGCGCTGGATTCCTGGGCGCACGGAGACCGTTGCGCCTCGCCACTCGGCGATTCCTCTTTGGGGCCCTCGAACATCCGCGATAATTCGCGGGGTGTCCGACGGTCCCGCAGAGGACACAGCCGGGAGGTTCGGTCGCGGTCTCCTGCTTGCGAGAGCAGGTGGAGGTCGGGTGGTCCCCGATGCATTTAACGCATCGGGGAGTGGCGTGACAATTTCGGGCCGAATGGCCGTATAATTGGCAATTGTGGCACTGCCCGGGAGTGCCACGTTTGTGGGGGGGTTCGACGTAGAAGCCCCCGGTGAGGTCTAGGAGATGAGACAAGTCGAAAATACGCTTGCCTTCGGGGGTACGGTCGAGAACGACTGTCACCATACTGTATGGGACCTTGGGACCGCGGCCACTCGCCATGCGGTGGACTTCTTGGGCGGGGAATCCTTGGGACTGAAGGTCCTCAAGGATGAGAGAGGGCTCGAATTCCTTCGGAACTCCCCTGATGACCACTCGAAGGGTACGGTCCTCTTCGAGGGTGTAGGTGTGGAAGGAGATCTTCTCCTTCCTCAAGTGGGACGTGAGTTGACGGTGGTCGTCAGTCGTCATGGCGGACACACTGATGCCGTTGGCCGTGTTCGAGGCCTTGGTATACCGGATGTTTTTCGCTTTAAGAGCGTTAGTGACTCGCGGCCATGCGGCTTTGTCCTGTATGATTACAGGAGGAGGAGGGCGGGGCTTGCGGCCTTCGGGTTGGCTCACCGGGGCGGCTGATGCGCGCGGAGTGGGTGAGGTGCGAGGGGACGGTGAGGCACTCAGGGAGTTTGGGGAGGACGCACAGGCCTCCTCCTCAACGCACTGGTGCTTGGACGGGCGCTGGTCCCGGGGTTGACGCGCCCGTTTCTTATCGCGGACTAGCGTCCACTCGTCCTCCGAGGAGGAGAAGGGTCGCTTGGCGGACTCGAGTTCGACCTCCATGTCCGAGGCTGACTGAGGGTCGGCCTCGAACCCCGGTGGAGGGAACTGGGTTGGCGCATCTAGGTGCGCCGGGGTGGGCTGCGGCGAGATAATCGCGGCGGAAGGTGGCGGGGTAAGCGCCGCTGGAGTCGGTGCGGTAAACGCGTCGGTGGGCTGCGACTGAAGGTCGGGCGGGGTCGGCGAAAGGGTTTCGCTCGAGGTGGCGGCGGCGTTCATGGCCGAGATTAACTCCGTCAAGATCGTTGGATACTTGACGGAGATAATCTCCACCAGTCTCACCGCAAATTCGGGAGGCACTTGGGAGAGTGCGGGGGACGACATTTTTCCGTCCGAAGGGAAACTCTCCGGACGAAAAAACGGGTGAGTGATCCTCCCCGCCGGCAAGGCGGGGAGTGGGTGAGTGCCTAACGTGTGGCCCTAATGTGTGTGGGTGTGTAGGGTGTGTAGCCTAACAGCCCTGGGGCAGAGGAGACGAGACCGGCAAGCCGGCGGTTCGAAACCAAACAGCACCCAAGGAATAGGAAATAGGAGGCGGAAGGGTGGGAGGGCGACGATCAAGATCGACTAGGGGGTCACTCCCAGGGCCGGTTGCCTTGATCCCGTCCGAGTTGCCGTTTCCTGAAGGGAACCGGCGAGCGCTCGGGTCACGCTCCGCCTAGGTGCGTTAACACCGCAAGGATCCCCTAGGCGACCACTAAAAACACGTGGTTTTTAAAACGCGGAATGACTGCTTTGTTATTTGGAAACAGGAACCTGTTTTCAAGTAACAAAGAGTCACTCACGGGCGGGTGCGCGCGACGCAGGTGTGCGGCGCGCGGGTGGCCGGCGAGCAGGTAGCCGGCGGCGCAAGCCGCGGCAATCCAAACACGCGGCGGGTCGGTGGGCCGTCACGAAGCGACGGCGGTGACGCCTGGCGGCGAATCTGTGAACACACAAACACACGGAGCGTGAGAGAGCGTAGCGAGTGCGCACGTCCGATCGGGACCGGAGCGCGCAGCGGAATGTCGGTCGCAGAATTGGACCTGTTACAGTTTTATTATAAGTATAGATTAAATTATTCTTACACTAGTGCTTATCCTACTGAGTAATAAATATTTATTTACAAATCGCACATCGCCGTGCGAGTGTTACGTGCGGTGTGTGCGCGGGCGCGCGGGGCGGCGGCAACTCGCGAGCCGGCTGACGACGGGCGAATGGTCCGCCGCGGCGCGCCAGTCGATAGCGAGGTAGCTAGCGAGCGGCCGTGTCGCTGGGCTGCGCGTGTGAGACGACGCACGGTTTCCGCGCGTCGCGTAGTGAGGTGTGCTGATGGCCGGACTGCGCTGCGGTGTAACAAAACGACCTTTTCAGGTCGATCATCTTGTTTTCCATTGACCGATCGCTAGGTGGTATATGCATCAGGGCCTCCGGGTTCTCTCGACCGTTTCCGTTGAACAGATCTCTAGATGTTGTACTTCAAAACCTTCGGGTTTTGAAGGAGGTAATGTATTAGTTTTGCTAACGGTAATCAGGTAACGGTTGTAGGTAACAGTGAGTATGGTACCGTACATATGTCTTTCAATTATAAAAAATAGTACTTAAGCAAAGATGCTGCAATTAAAAGTTAAAACAAAGGGAACGGTGAGTGGTTAGTAATAAATAATAATCCCACTGTTGGGCACGGGTCTCCCCTCAAGATGAAGGGGCTTAGTGGAGTTAAGAATAGATAGTAAAAATGTTAATTACATGTAGCGGAACTTAGTCCTGCTGTGATGCAGAGAACGAGAAAACATCTTGTCGTGGCCATGTTGTCCACTGTACTGATGCCAGTTCAGAACTAGCCTGCTTTTATATTAAACGCTTTGCGCGTAGTTACGCGTAGTTCTACGAATTACAGACATCATATGTATAAAAACGATTCAAATCAATTTCTTTTTAAAAAGCATCACAACGCGTCCTCCTCAACTGAGAAGATCCGACAAGAAACACAGCGGGCGTGTAATATTTCACTTTTTTTTAACATTGTTTATTTTCTTACAATTAGATCAGCATCAGCGACAGCGTGTCCTGCCGTTCAAAAGATCAAATAAGAGAGAGAAAAAAAAATACGACGAAAATACAACAAACTAAAAGGCCAAAGGGATAGTAGTCTGGCCAGTCCCGCCAAGCAGCACCCGCACACGAGTTGACTCGAGCAGCAGCCATCACTCCCCTCAACCATATTGAAGGGAAGGGACCCGCCACGATAATCACTTTACTCTCCCTTTCCTCTACCACTCTGGGGTTTGCTGTTAGAAAACTCAATTATGAATTACGCTCACCTGTGTTCTTCTTTTATATATTGTATTTTATCTATTTATTGTGTGTAGGTAAAATCAAGATTATTATTTTTGTTAATGCGTAACTTGCATGGAAATTATGCTTAAAAATATTTTTTTGTAAAAAGAGCATTACTGAAAGATTTATTCTAGAACCTCTTTTAACCGACTTCAAAAAAGGATAAGGTTCTCAATTCGTCTGTATATATTCATATATATATACAGGGTGGCCAGAACAGTGACGTCATAAAAATTTTTTTAGGGCCTCGTGTTGAGAGGTATCTGAATCACCCCTATGTATGTTCTACGATTTTTCGTAAAATGTTTATTTAGCATGCAAAAGAAAATAAATCTATACTTATAATAAATGAAACATCCCTTAGTTAGGGTGTTATGTAATTGTCACTTGACCTTTGAACCGCTTTATATGACCCTGGCGCAGATTGAAGCTATTTTGCACTCCAGACCATTGACGCCGCTCTCATCGGACCCGAACGACTTAACGCCTTTAACACCAGGCCATTTTATAATTGGACGACCATTGACAACGCTACCGTCGCCAAACTATGAAGCTCATTCCACGCATTCTCTGACTCGCTTTCAACGCATTGAGCAATTGATTCGCATGAAATGGCGTTCCAGCAAAGGTGATCTCAAGCTGAACTCATTGGTACTTCTTAAAGAGGACAGTATGCCGCCTTTAAAATGGACGATGGGAATGATTATAGCACTCTACCCACGCAAGGACGGTGTAGTGCGAGTCGCGGATGTGCGCAATATGTGTCGCATTGACTCTTTTTTCAGCTTTACAAAATCTGCAAGTATCAATAGTAGTTAGCCTCATTCTGTGAAGGTGCTCATTTTTACCAAAATGTCCCGTGAGTGCACCTATTAGGTGCCTTATTGGTGATCTGCTTAGGTTTAATAATTTTACCTCACAGTCCACCCTTGTGCTAGAGAACACTTTGGAGTGGTTTAGGCCTGACGCTGCCCTCCATTCCTTCATGTATTCGTTCCTAGCATGTGCATATAATGCTTGGTGATATGTTCCATACGGAATCCCTACAAATGGTTCGGGGCCAACCAAATGTCTCTGTGAGCCAGCCCTCGCTAGTCTGTCTGTCTTATCATTACACTCGACGCCTTTGTGTCCAGGTACCCAGATAAGGCTGACGCTGTTGTGTCTTTCCTGGTTATTCAAACCTGTAACACCTTCTTTAACCAGTTTGGAGACAATTTGGAAGGAGTTTAGAGCCTTCAGAGCTGCCTGACTATCACTGAGAATGTAAATGGTTTTACTTTTGACATTTCTCCTTTGCATTTCTTTAATGCTGCATTAGATCATCCAGTTGTTTCACGGGATCCATTAAAGTGTGTTTGGTACATGGCTTGTTACGATTCCAAACTCCTGCTTTTGCATGTCTATATAGCGACTTCCTGGCCTCTGTTTGTATATAAGTGTGTAGTGGGGTTTACTTTATCATACTGGGGCCGTATGAGTCAGTAGGACATCAATCATTATTATTACCTGTGGAGTTATCATATGAGATAATTTGAATTACCATGTAAACAATAAAATTTTATCTTTTGCAGGGATTTCCAGCTGACACTGCTAATGTTGACTATAATTAATAATACTCTGTTTGTAGGCGACGAAATGTATTATTTATTTTAATTAGGTAATTTAAGTTTATGCCTACGTACTTCCAATATTAATTTGGACCATGTATCTCCATCTACTACGTACTTTGATCTAGTATGTACTTTTAATAAAGTTTATTGAAAAAGAAGGTTGGTGGCGAACGACAGCCATAGAGCGTGCTTTCCTTATGTCAGTCAGTAGTCCGTTCTGCCCCGCCGCCGTTGGCTAACCGTTTTCGCACCACCGCTCTTGTTCGTTTTGTACTGAAATTCGGAGTTCTTATTTCTATCCCCTACAACCCCAATTTCTGATCTTCGAGCCTGATCGCGCTAATCTAACCAGTGCAATGTTTAAAACTCCGCCGCGAGTAGTAACTCGTAAACAACAACGGGAATTAGAGCGTGTGCAAATGCAAATGGCGTCTACATCAGCCAACGCACCAGCGGAACCTATAGGAAATTCTTCAGTCCTCGGCACCGATGGTACCATACCGCCGAAGGATTTGGAACGTGTAAAGGATTTGGAACGGGTAAAAATGGAAGAGACAAAGAAATCAACCCAATACACATCGGTGAAAAGTGGGTCGATAAAATCGGGTAAATCAAAACGTTCTACGGCTTCATCAGTCGCTAGACGTAAGGAATTAGAATTAAAAGCCGCTGAAGCAAAGGCTAAAATTCAGCTGGCACTTATAGATAAAAAGCTGGAAGCTGATCTGGCTCAAGTTGACGCTGAGGAGTACCAAAGTGAGAACGGCAGCGAAGCCAGTTGCCTCGATGACCATGCGCGAAGTAACGTCGAGGATTGGCTACATCAAGGTCAAGCCGAGCCTTCTTGCAGTCATGCGCAACAGCCTATAGCCAGCCAAGCCCAGATTAATGCTCCGATTGGTGAGAGTATACAACAATTAGCACTTACCTTGAAGGATATGATGATCACGTCGTCAGCACAGCACGAAGACCGCCTGCTCAGCCGCCTGGCTACTCCTCGCGACTTACCGTTGTTCAGTGGAGACTGTGTTGAATGGCTACATTTTAAGAGTGCCTACGAGGAATCCACACGACTGTGCAAGCTAAGTGATACAGAGAATTTATGGAGATTGCGTAAAGCACTGCGAGGTGATGCCAAAGAAGCCGTTACTGACCTGCTGATTGGAAACACCCCACCTGAAGTCGTGATGGAAGCGCTAGCATTAAGGTTTGGTCGGCCAGAAGTAATCGTTATCAACCTTACAGCAGTGATCAAAAGGTTACCTGTACTGCCTATATCATACCAGCACGATCTTATTAATTTTTCTATTAAAATTAATAATTATGTTGCAACCGTACGTGCACTAAATCAGGAAGATTATCTGCGCAGTCCTGAGCTCGCATCTGCTGTTTTATCTAAACTACCGAGCACTTTACTCGGCAAATGGACAGACTATGCCTACCAGAAGTTATGCGAAAATAAGCCCAAATTGGAATTACTAGCAGCGTTTCTTAAGCATGAAGCAGAAATGTTATCATTACTCGGTCTAACTCATTTACGAGAACAAAAAAGGCCTACAGAGCCATTTGTACCAGCAAGACGGATAGATGAAAACAAGTTTCACGCCAAACGGCCTGTATTTGCAACAACAGCTATTGAAGATAGCACTAATTGTAAATTCTGCACAAAATCGTACCATTTACTGCCCGAGTGTCGTGTATTTAAACGTGCAATGCGCCGTGATAGATGGAAGTTTATTAAAACGCACGGGTTATGTTATTGTTGCCTGACGTCGCGACACGATAGAAAGGTATGCCCTGCGCCAGTGTGCGATATAGATAACTGCGGACTCGCACACCACAAACTGCTACATTGGAAGAAGCCGGCAGCATCACAAACAATAGACGTAGACGACGGAATACCGCCCGCTCGCATCGAGCCGGCACAAGCGCAGCTGAAACCGCCGTCATCCCCACTGCTTGCCTCGCTGCCCCCGGAGCCCGCGCTTCACACCACCGTAGCACACACAGTTTCGGATCGTAAACAACCCGCATTTATGGATCACGTAATGCTAAAAGTGATTGCAATCAATTTAAGTGGACCTAACGGTATTGTGAGTACCTATGCCCTGCTGGACGATGGAGCGTCAGTGTCTATCATCGACTCAGACCTAGCTACGGAACTAGGTCTCAGATGTGAACAATCGAGTGCCATCAAACTGATCGACGCGTTTGGAATGGAGGTGTATCAATCGGACGCGCCGACCGTGCATGCTCAGATAAGTGGTCAAAACATTAACAGTAGTATATATTATGACATTAAGTTGCGTAAAGTGTTAAAATTTAATTTGCCGGTACAAAATATGTTTGATTTAAATTGTAAACATTTGTCTAACATTAAGGATTACGTTTGCGAAAGTCGTGTACTGCCACGCTTGCTTATTGGGCAGGACAATTATCATTTAATTGTACCTCTTGAGATTATTCATGGTAATCAAAACGAGCCCTATGCGTCTCGTTGTAAGTTAGGCTGGACGATCCATGGGTATTGCAGTCGCACTCACTCCAGCGCTGCCAATGTGTTCCATCTCGCTCACTCGGACCAAGATAATATTAGCGAATTAAATAATCTAATTAAGCATTCTTTTTCGTTAGATTCTATCGGTATATTGTCTTTACGTCGGGAAAATAGTGATCATGCCAGAGCGTTAAAGATTGTGGATGAAACGTCTCGTCTCGTTGGAAACCAGTGGGAGGTTGGCTTGCCGTTTAAGAAGGACTCATTTACGAGTCCTGATTCATACGAAGCTGCGTCATCAAGACTGCATACTCTCATGCGCAAGTTCAACAAAGATGGTGAGTACGCTGACAGATATCGTATGGAAGTAAATAAGCTTTTCGACGAAGGTTATGCCCGTGAACTAAAGGTCAATGAACTCTCAGCTGACCACATATGGTACCTGCCACATTTTGGTGTACAAAACCCTAATAAACCAGGTAAATTAAGGATAGTTTTCGATGCTGCTGCCAAGGTAAATGGTGTATGTCTTAACGATTATTTGTTAACAGGTCCCGACTTATATAATTCACTGCTTGGAATTATGTTAAAATTTCGTAGCCGTAAAGTTGTCATTATTGGGGACATAAAGGACATGTTCCTAAGGATTAAAATAAGGTCAGAAGATCAACATGTACTTAGGTTCTTATGGCAAAATTCGCCAGAATCCCCTGTCAAGATATGTGCAATGCAAAGCCTCATATTTGGTGCGACATGTTCGCCTTTTATTGCACAACATATCTATACTTATAATAAAACTGTAACAGGTCCAATTCTGTACATTGAAGATATTTTGAAAATTATATTTGGAGGGCATTCTATAACCGATACTGAGGCCGAAAATGTAATTTTTTTAATTTTTGTCTGTCTGTCTGTCTGTCTGTCTGTCTGTCTGTCTGTCTGTCTGTCTGTATCTCGGCTGAGCATCACGCCGAAACTACTGGATGGATTGAAACGAAACTTGGCATGATTTGAGATCTTACTACGAGGTAGGACATAGGATACTTTTTATCCCGTAATCTAGCACGGTTCTTTTGGGAGAGGGGATTAAAGTCAAAATGGGTACTTGGTTATACGCTTGGTCCGATTTTATCAATTTTTCTTTATAATATAATAAATATTAGTAAGGGAACACTCATAGAGAGTTTTTATCAAGGTTTTGTAATCGATCGGGTTAAGCAACGTTAGGTAAGGTCATTAAATAGATGGGTGACCGTTTAACGCCATTTGAACTAAACGGGTCCGTGCTTCGGAGAGCAAGTAAAAAGTGGGTCCCAGTTTTGAACCGACTTTAAAAAAGGAGGTTTTGTATTCTATGCGAATGTATATTATTGAAAGTTTAGTAAACGTAAACACAGCGCGGGCGGAGCTGCGTGGGTCAGCTAGTAAAAAATATAAATGCATTAAAATATGAAGATTTATATCCGGAGGCGGTCAATGTGATTTTGAACCACCACTACATGGACGACTGTTTATATTCAACCGACAACGCTGAAAGTGCTATTAAATTAGTACAACAAATCACTCATATTCATAAACAAGGTGGATTTGAGATAAGAGGTTGGTCAAGCAACGAGAAACAAGTTTTAGATAACATCCCGCACGATGCGCTCGCACAATCAGCTGTTCAGTTTAAAGACGGAGTTATGAATACGAGTGAGCGCACTTTAGGTTTGATGTGGCATCCATCAGACGATACGTTTGGTTTTAAAATTTCGTTTGATCGGATACCAGCGGAAATATTAAACGGAACTGAACCTCCAACTAAGTCAAAAATGCTTAGTATTATTATGTCGGTCTATGATATTCACGGTTTCTTAGCACCCTTTATTATCAAGAGTAAAATTATTTTTCAGAATGTTCACCGCAGTGGAATTGACTGGAACTGCCGCATCCAGCCAGATGAACACGCTGAATGGGTAAAGTGGCTCGATGAATTGAAACATCTAGGCTCACTACGCATACCACGGTGCTATGCTGATGCAGGAGTTCGGGCACAGTCTTATGACGACATGATGGATGGGGTAAGCGAACCCACTATTTTACGTAGTGAATTACACGCCTTTTGTGATGCCAGTATTAAGGCTTACGCTGCCGTGGTCTATTGGCGTTTTATTTACTCAAACGGAGATGTGTTAGTCTGTTTCGTAGCGAGTAAAAGCAGAGTAACACCTTTACGCCCTGTATCAGTGCCTAGGCTTGAATTGCAAGGAGCCTTACTTGCCGCCCGTCTCGTCAGTACAGTACAGAGTGAACATGAAGATATTATAGTAGATAAAAGATATTTCTGGACTGATTCTAACACTGTCCTGCAGTGGATACGCAGCGACCCTAGGGATTATAAGCCTTACGTTGCACATCGACTCGGCGAGATCGACGAGTTGACTGCGATTACCGAGTGGCGACACGTACCATCAGGCCTGAATCCGGCTGACGTAGCTACTCGGGGAGAAGCATCACCACTGAAGTTTCAGGATGTATGGTTTCAGGGCCCTAGTTTTTTACGGGAACCTGAAGAAAAATGGCCTAAGGATATTAGAGATTCTAAAAAGTCTGATGATATAATTTGCGAACGTAGACAGGTTCACATCGTAGCTTCGAGTACCATAGATAAATACAGTAACTTCCCTGTACCGGATGAGAATCGTTTTTCGTCGTGGATTCGATTGTTAATGACAACTGCACGGGTATTATTGTTTATTAAAAAATGTCAACGACAAAACAATCGAATCGACACAGAGCTTCTTGAAAAGGCAGAGGAGTTGCTTATCAAGAAATGTCAAGCCGATAGTTTTAGCTCAGAGCTTAATTGCTTAAAGCTTGGAAAGCCGCTTGCAAAAAACAGCCGACTGCTAAATTTAACTCCTTACTTGGACAGTGCAGGTTTACTACGTGTCGGTGGACGTATAGACAAGACCGAAGGCGTCGAGGAGTCCACAAAAAGACCTGTCATTTTGGACGGCCACCACAGGATCACAAGATTACTTGTTGAGTATCACCACAGGCGAGCACTACATGGAGCCCACGAATTAGTCGTCAACGAGCTACGACAGAAGTACTGGATACTGAATCTCAGACCTACTGTGCGCACAGTAGCAGCGAAATGTCTGTTCTGCAGGTACCGACGCGCAGCGCCGCGCCCGCAGCGTATGGGTGACCTACCGCTAGCTCGACTGCAGCACAACCGACGCCCCTTTACATTTACGGGTGTGGACTTTTTCGGCCCCATGGAGGTCACAGTAGGTCGACGCAGACAAAAACGCTATGGAATGCTTTTTACTTGCTTAACTGTTCGCGCTATTCACGTGGAAATTACGGAGAGTCTTAGCACAGATGCAACTATAATGGCTTTAAGACGCATGATGGCACGTAGAGGAGCCCCAACGGTAATCTACTCTGATAACGGCACGAATTTGAGGGGTGCCGATAATGAGTTAAAACGCAGCCTCGCTGAGCTTAACACAGAAGCGCTATATAATGATGGATTGGTGAGAGGAATCGAGTGGCGTTTTATTCCCCCAGGTGCACCGGAAATGGGAGGAGCCTGGGAAAGGATGGTGCGATCGGTGAAGACGGCCCTTAGAGTGGTTTTGAAAGAACGAGCGCCACGACCAGAGACACTCGCAACTTTCATGACTGAAGTTGAAGCCCTTGTTAATAGCCGACCAATCACACATGTGTCGACTGACCCCAACTACCCCGAAGCCTTAACACCCAACCATTTTTTAATAGGTACGTCATCCACTGCTCCATCGTTTGGAAGGTACGAGAATGTAGACCTTAGTCTTCGTAAACAATGGCGTATATCACAACGTTTAACCGACATGTTCTGGTCGCGATGGGTTAAAGAGTATTTGCCGACGCTTCTGCCGCGCCAGAAGTGGACTAGTGAGCAGAGATCATTGCGTGTGGGTGATTACGTCATATTAGTTGAGCCTAACTTGGAGCGAGGATCATGGCGGCACGGTGTAGTGAGTGCGGCACTCCCCGGGGATGACGGGCGCATCCGCGTGGTGGATGTGCGTACGCGCACAGGTATACTGCGACGGCCAGTTACACGCGTCGCCCTACTAGCTCCTGAGTGTATTAGTGATAACTAGTCTTTGCTAGTCATCACTTGGGGGGTGGAATTGTAGGCGACGAAATGTATTATTTATTTTAATTAGGTAATTTAAGTTTATGCCTACGTACTTCCAATATTAATTTGGACCATGTATCTCCATCTACTACGTACTTTGATCTAGTATGTACTTTTAATAAAGTTTATTGAAAAAGAAGGTTGGTGGCGAACGACAGCCATAGAGCGTGCTTTCCTTATGTCAGTCAGTAGTCCGTTCTGCCCCGCCGCCGTTGGCTAACCGTTTTCGCACCACCGCTCTTGTTCGTTTTGTACTGAAATTCGGAGTTCTTATTTCTATCCCCTACACTGTTCTTAGTGAATAACTTTTATGTAGTGTTCCTTACTGGTCCTTTGAAGAATACGTGTCAAGTGGGCCATATTCCTATGAGAATAGTAAAGAGCGGTATCAACTGCATAAAGGGCGAAGCGAACTTTGTGAGGAATATCTTCTTCTTTAAGTGCCGTCTCCTATCGCAGGGTAACAATCACTAAGGATATTTCTTCTTTAGAATCTGCCACTCGAAATAGTTGCGGAGTTGTTTGGTCAAACCATTGACACAAGTTTTTTTAGCCAGGATGTCCTCTTTCGGCCTGGCCTTCGGAAGGCATTATTACCATTATTTATTATTATTGTTAAAGGCCGAGTTATCCCACCATCATTATTAAACTAATTATATTATTGCAAATCTTGATAATTATTATTATTAATGACTGTGTTTATTTTTCTAAAAATATTTTATTTAGACACTTTTTGTGAAATTTATTTTTTCAAGACACGTCTATGTATTACGGGGGTATATAAGTCGGTGCTATTGGTGTTAAGCTATTTTTTCCCGAAAATACTTTATTTTACATGTTTTAATGAATTTTACGCAACTTACAGTAACTTACAGAAAACATTAACAGTGCAGATCTTAAACTACTGAACCGCTTTTCAAATTAAAATTTCTTTATTATTTCTCTCTCTTACATATTGTATTTTTATTACAACTACCACCGGATAGTAACGCGGCCTCCACTGAGAAGATCCGGCAAGAAACTCAGCTGGCTTGTCTTTTTCAATAATACATATTATATACTAGCAGTACCCGCGACTTTACACGCAGCCAGTAGTTTTAATGAACTCAAGCAATGTTAGCGTCAATCAAGCAATGTTTGTTAAGCACTTTTTTCACGTAGGACAATCCCCATGGTTACCTACACCATGAAGCACTTTACTTGATTTTCAAAGGCACACGCCACGTTCGTTACATTAAAACCCTACCCAATGTGAGAGGGGAACCAGGGTTTTCGGGTGAGATCTGTACCAGGTGCACCGCAGTATACCTTTGAGGCTCGCTGCCGATGGAGCGCATTATACCTGTTTTTTTTTTCGCAAGAGCTGTGGACTCGATCGGGGTATGTGCGATGCTTACCCACTAAAACCACCGCGGCTGTCGCATCAGCACATGAGACCCCAAGGCTCTCCAGTGTAATCTGCACCAGAGGCCCCTCAGTGCATTGCGTTTGAGCCCGCCACCAGGGGGGGCATTGTAGCCCCCAGAGAACCTGTCACGGTGCACACGGAGACGGGGGTCCTAACCCCTCTGCCGTCCTCCTCGGAATCGCCGCCTTGCTCAACGGACGTCCTAGGGCCCACACCCCGAACGTCCAGCGACTCGGAATAGAAGCTCGAGCCACCCAAACCAACTCGATATAACTCGACATGCAGCCTTCAGTATCTGTCCCTGCGACTTGTTGATTCGAGAACCTTACGCTTACAGTAAAATTGACATCTTCGAAGCCAGTTCTAATCCCTGTTCGCTAAACGATTAAATGGTTGACACGTTAGGAGTCCTTAGATGGGTGACCGTTAAGTGCCATTTATACTTAGCGTTTCCGTGGTTTGGAGGGTACGTAAAACGCCGTTCCCGGTTGTTGTCATCTAGACAGCAGCTGATAAGCCAAGTCAAAGGCCTAAGAGCAGCTTGGACTTTTATCTAGACTGTTTATCCTGTGGGCTAGTCCTGAAAAGTGATGTTATGAATCGGGATGCTCGCCTCTTAAGAATACTAAGGACTCTTTGAACTTCCTATTGTTGTTGTATTAAATTTAACCGAAACAACGCATAACTCATGCTTTTAGGCTGCCATCTCTATTTATGGATTTAACCGTAAGCATACGACCCAACACAACTGCTAAGCGTGAGATTGTGGCAATCCCTACCTTCTAAGGGGTAGGCTGTTGTCCAGCCGTGGACGTCGTTCGGCTGCTGATGATACACCTCTGCCATAGCGCTAATATATTCAGTGTTAGCGAAGTTAATACATATGTATTTGCGTTGTATAACAGTATAGACATAGCCAGTGGAGATAATCTGCAATGTACTTTGTATAGACTGTGTCTAACGGAGACGGCCTTGGCCTATTTGCAATTTACACGTTCTTGTAATAGATCACCGACTCGCATATGGCGATATTCATGCTATGCAGCAGCACGATGGTGTTCAAATTGACATGGCGTACTAAGAACTGAAGTTCGCGGAAAGAGCCTCTTCAAATGGCAAAATTATATATTTAGTGCAACGGGCGTAGCCTGGATCATAAGTCTAAAAGATCTTGGTGATTGACCAATCTTTGTGCCGGTTTCAATCATCAGTGAGTTGAGCTGCACGCCACTTTTTTTGCTTGCCACTGTTTTCAAGGAAGCCCAGAACGCGCCCTTCTTTGTGAGGTAATGTTAGAGGCGCAAGTTCCAGTTTAGTGTTCACAACCGCGTATAACTAACAATTTCCGTATTTGGTTAAGTACTTACTTTCTTTATATCGAGATGAAGCTATTAAAAAAAAATCTTTAAATTTAACATTTCAATCATACTTTTTTATTTGAACAGTATGCTAAAATATACTTAGTTGGTTAGTTATTATTTTGTAATAGTACTACCAAAAGCGAAATAAAAATGTTTATAATCACAAAATAAAACTGAGTTTGTCCGGAATCGAACCCTAAAACATAATCACACCGGAAGACCATTAAACCGGTAGGCTGTATCGACTGTTAGATACTGTGTTGAAATTTCCGTTCTTATGAGTATTGTACATATTTCCTGCTTAGTTCCTTAAGTTAATATAGCCTAATGATTTAAATTTCGGAGTAAATTTTTTTTTTTATCTGGTATATTGTAACATTTGTCTAGTCTTTTTATAATTTCACACAGAAAAGTATTTATTACAGTATTGCTCATTCCCAGTAAGAAATAGCTTGATATTTGTTATACTAAAGCCTGATAAGGTGTTTATCAAACATGTTCGTCAAATATCACCTTAATCTGTTGAACAGTATAGGTACTATCTTCAAAACATAAGAGTTTCGCGGCAAATTGTAGATGTAAAAGTATATATTACATCACTGCTCGTTCCCCGTAACAAATAGCGAGATAATTTATATCCTATAATTTTTCTAGGTTTTCAATTAATATTTTTGCCAAATAGCAACTAAATCTGTTCAGCGGTTTTGACGCCAAGTCGGCACAAAGTCACAGACATCCAGACAGACAAAAATTCTAAAAAAATATATTTTCGGCATCAGTATCGTTCCTAGAACACGTAACAATTAAAATTTTCAAAAAATATTCAATGTACAGTTTTTACTTTTCTACAATTTTATTATATGTATAGATAGTGTACATATTTGTAAATAAACTGTAAATATTTTGTATAGATTAAGTTTTTTTTTTTTTGCTTGTATAAGGAAAGGAATTCAAGCCTCCAGGTAATCCGAAACTTTATTATAGCCCTTTTTAGACAAATGACTCTTCATGGTAGTTTTAAATTAGTTTATTGGTAGATCTCGTATATCCTGGGACAGTTTAGGTATAAAAACGTATACTTTGGCCCATAAAGGAATTGCTAATCGTGTGGAGATGCGTAGAGTGTGCAGCAATATTGTGTTTGTTGCGAGTGTTTATAATTATGTTGGTCACTAATACACACATCAAAAGTGTCTAGGGATCCACATATATTTTTGCAATAACTTTTCTCCTGATTGATATTAATTAAAATTTTCTTTAAGGATTCATCAAATAAAGTGTTTTCGTTTGTCACAGTAACGATAAACCAAGTCACCTTTGCATTAATAAAGAAATTTGCCATTTTCCTAATAAAGGGATTTTTGACATTTGAACCACTAACACAAAAGTTCGAAAAAAAGACTGAAATAACAGTTTTCTTTAAAATTTTATTGGGTAACTTAAACAATTAATAATCCGTGTTTCTACCGCGAACACTAACAACACAAGAACATCGGTTTGGCATACTCAAAATGAGTTCATCCAAATCACGCTGTGGAATGGCCGCCCATGTTCGTTGCAACAACAAAAAAAGGTCTTCTTGCGACTGGATACCCTCCATATTCGGCAGAGCTCTTCTCTGTAGCATATCCCATGCATGCTCAATCGGGTTCAAGTCTGGCGACTGAGCAGGCCAGGGCAGGACATTGATGTTAGCTGCGGCGAGAGTCTGTCTTACAACTCTTGCGGTGTGCGGTCGTGCATTATCATGCATTAACTGAAATAAGGGACCGATTTGCACTTGTAGAGGAACGATGACGTCTGATACAATCGTCTCAGCATAAATTTGAGCGTTGAGGTTGCCTCTGATCCAAATCAACTCAGTTCTTCCGCCGATCCAAATACCCGCCCATACCATGATGGTTCCACCACTATAAGGATGGACTTCCTGGCAGGATTTTAATCGCTGTTGGCGTCCAGGGGTTCTCCAGTGTCGTATACGTCTTGTATCCGGTCTCATACCAAAACGAGACTCATCAGAAAAGCACACGAAACGCCATTGTTCTTCTGCCCAATTTCTGTGTTCAAGAGCCCATTGATATCGAATCCTACGATTGTGCATTGCTATAGGTGGTACCCGTAGCGGTCTTCGGGAATGAAGGTTCACTTCATGCAAGCGGTTTCTGACTGTTTGGTCGCTAATTAAGTTCCCTGAAGAGTGATGAAGCCTCACGGCTAACATCATGGCAGTTATTGTTGGAGCTCTTCGAGTTAAGATTTGAATATATCGGTCTTGTCTCCGTGTGGTGCAGCGATACCGTCCTCCATGGCGCTCAGCCACGGTACCAGTGCTTCGGTAACGTGTCCAAAGTCGACTGATAACACTCTGACTTGTATTCAGAGCTAAAGCCACAGTACGTTGCCGGGAACCAGCTTCTATCATTCCCACGGCTCTGAGCATTTCTTCCCTGCTTAAATGACGTCGCCGCTCCATAATAACGTTGGTTTTAATCAGTAGTAGGGAAACAGTAGCACTAATAATGTCTTCAATGCGTTGTATGTTTTTATAGGGAAAATATTGACAGCTGATTTTCATCTTTTACTCGAATTTGATTCACAGTTCCTGATTCAAATTATGAAATGCACCAAAAAGGATCCATATAAATTTATAAAATCATAAATTTATTACAAAGCCACATCTCAATCTCAAGAAATCCGCTTAAAAATGCTTGATCCCTAGACACTTTTGATGTGTGTATTTACAAAAGCACTTATGTCCTTTTTTACATAAATCTATTGTGATATAACCGTTAGAATGTTTATATCTTTAAATGTTGATGAAACTTATACTCTTCCCTAATTTGAAAGATACTAAAATTATTGTAAGAAGAATTACTACAATGGGATGTATTGTTTCTGAGAAATTGGGGGACAAACCTACATACATAGACTCATTAGATTTGTTACATTGGTTTAAAGCCCACATAGACTAACATATGTGAATATTACGCATTTTCATTATTATTACATACATACGCATCGAATAGTACAGAACCTCCTTTTTGAATCCGGTTAAAAAAAAGCAATCCCTACCTTCTAAGGGGTAGGCTGTTGTCCAGCCGTGGACGTCCTTCGGCTGCTGATGATACACCTCTGCCATAGCGCTAATATATTCAGTGTTAGCGAAGTTAATACATATGTATTTGCGTTGTATAACAGTATAGACATAGCCAGTGGAGATAATCTGCAATGTACTTTGAATAGACTGTGTCTATCGGAGACGGCCTTGGTCTATTTGCAATTTACACGTTCTTGTAATAGATCACCGACTCGCATATGGCGATATTCATGCTGTGCAGCAGCACGATGGTGTTCAAATTGACATGGCGTACTAAGAACTGAAGTTCGCGGAAAGAGCCTCTTCAAATGGCAAAATTATGTATTTAGTACAACGGGCGTAGCCTGGATCATAAGTCTAAAAGATCTTGGTGATTGACCAGATTGAAAGCTGAATTTACGAATTTTACTATTGAACTATGATACTTAATGTGTGTGGTAATAAATAGTATATTTAACCCGCCCGCGTTAGGTCGACTGATTGTATTAATACGTCTCAGAAGATTATACTTAACAGTTACGCATATCTGTTATATATAAGGCAGACTTGCACTGCACAATAATCAGTACATTGGTCAACATGGCTGCGATACAGGCTTGCCTCGTCCTCTGCCTGCTCTTAGGGCTTAGTGAAGTTCAATGTAATAATCAATTTTGCTATTTACAGTATTTTTTAATGTTTTTTTTTCTTATCTATATTCAGAATTATTTTTTAAATTATTTTCGTGCCATTATTTTGTTTAGTGTATTTACCTATTTTATTCATTTATGCCTTTTGTTTTTCTTGAACACTTTTTTTGTTTTGATGCAATACAACTTCTTGATCTAGAGACTGAAAATTATAATATTCTAAGATTATTATTTATGTTATATTGCAATACAAAGCTGAAATAATTTATCATCGTTTTGATTGTACAAGAAACTATTTAATTCGATTTGCTTCCGATAAATACGAGGATAATTCCGATACCTACGTACATACTACACTACACTATGTTTGTGTGTTTAGATTCCCACATAATTGAATATTATGTATTTTTATTAATATTACCACATATTACATACATACGCGTCGAATACGGTTAATAAACTTGAATGTTTTCTTCTTTTTTTCAGCTCGACCTTGTGGCATTTTACGACGTCTACATGAACGTCTACATGGTATTGGAGCAGGTTTTGGAGACGGCTTTGGAGGCGGTGGCGGCTTCGGTGGCGGCCACGGTGGTGGCTTCGGTGGCGGCCATGGTGGTGGCTTCGGTGGCGGCTACGGTGGTGGCTACGGTGGCGGCTTCGGTGGCGGCGGTGGTTTAGGTGGTGGTTTTGGAGGAGGTGGTGGTGGCGGCTTCGGTGGCGGGTTAGGCGGTGGTTATGGTGGCGGTTATGGCGGAGGTTATGGCGGCTAATGGCAGCGAGGGTGGCTATTACGATGGTGTCTACTGAGGCCATAGGCGATCTGTAATACTTAGTCAACGATAAAACATCAGCTTCTGTCAGGTCCGGCAGCTATTAATAGTTTAAGACATTCAGTGAATTAAAATTTAGTCAGCAGTAGTTAGAATTAATGTATCAGCCATAATTTAAATATAATATTGATTATTATTTATTATTGATTATACACACATCAAAAGTGTCTAGGGATCAAGCATTTTTAAGCGGATTTCTTGAGATTGAGATGTGGCTTTGTAATAAATTTATGATTTTATAAATTTATATGGATCCTTTTTGGTGCATTTCATAATTTGAATCAGGAACTGTGAATCAAATTCGAGTAAAAGATGAAAATCAGCTGTCAATATTTTCCCTATAAAAACATACAACGCATTGAAGACATTATTAGTGCTACTGTTTCCCTACTACTGATTAAAACCAACGTTATTATGGAGCGGCGACGTCATTTAAGCAGGGAAGAAATGCTCAGAGCCGTGGGAATGATAGAAGCTGGTTCCCGGCAACGTACTGTGGCTTTAGCTCTGAATACAAGTCAGAGTGTTATCAGTCGACTTTGGACACGTTACCGAAGCACTGGTACCGTGGCTGAGCGCCATGGAGGACGGTATCGCTGCACCACACGGAGACAAGACCGATATATTCAAATCTTAACTCGAAGAGCTCCAACAATAACTGCCATGATGTTAGCCGTGAGGCTTCATCACTCTTCAGGGAACTTAATTAGCGACCAAACAGTCAGAAACCGCTTGCATGAAGTGAACCTTCATTCCCGAAGACCGCTACGGGTACCACCTATAGCAATGCACAATCGTAGGATTCGATATCAATGGGCTCTTGAACACAGAAATTGGGCAGAAGAACAATGGCGTTTCGTGTGCTTTTCTGATGAGTCTCGTTTTGGTATGAGACCGGATACAAGACGTATACGACACTGGAGAACCCCTGGACGCCAACAGCGATTAAAATCCTGCCAGGAAGTCCATCCTTATAGTGGTGGAACCATCATGGTATGGGCGGGTATTTGGATCGGCGGAAGAACTGAGTTGATTTGGATCAGAGGCAACCTCAACGCTCAAATTTATGCTGAGACGATTGTATCAGACGTCATCGTTCCTCTACAAGTGCAAATCGGTCCCTTATTTCAGTTAATGCATGATAATGCACGACCGCACACCGCAAGAGTTGTAAGACAGACTCTCGCCGCAGCTAACATCAATGTCCTGCCCTGGCCTGCTCAGTCGCCAGACTTGAACCCGATTGAGCATGCATGGGATATGCTACAGAGAAGAGCTCTGCCGAATATGGAGGGTATCCAGTCGCAAGAAGACCTTTTTTTGTTGTTGCAACGAACATGGGCGGCCATTCCACAGCGTGATTTGGATGAACTCATTTTGAGTATGCCAAACCGATGTTCTTGTGTTGTTAGTGTTCGCGGTAGAAACACGGATTATTAATTGTTTAAGTTACCCAATAAAATTTTAAAGAAAACTGTTATTTCAGTCTTTTTTTCGAACTTTTGTGTTAGTGGTTCAAATGTCAAAAATCCCTGTATTAGGAAAATGGCAAATTTCTTTATTAATGCAAAGGTGACTTGGTTTATCGTTACTGTGACAAACGAAAACACTTTATTTGATGAATCCTTAAAGAAAATTTTAATTAATATCAATCAGGAGAAAAGTTATTGCAAAAATATATGTTGATCCCTAGACACTTTTGATGTGTGTATTTTAATATACTATTTGTATTGATTTTTTTTCTATACACAGTTCACACATCCAAATTCTTCCTTTAGCTGTGAGATAGGATATACGTTAGTTCAAGATTCTTCTGACGTGGTTAAACGTTTGGTATCCAGATGGCATCCCCAAGCTGCCTGCGAAGCGTGAGGATTACGGCAACCCCTCACTTCTAAGGGAGAGGCCTTTGTTCAGCAGTGGACGTTACGGCTGCTGATGATGATGATCCAGGTGACAATAACGGGAAATAACGTTTGACCACTGAACCATTGCACACCAAGCTGTTGAACTCTATAAACCACACAAAGACAAAGTGGGTAGGGATACACCACAAAACACACGAGTGTGTGTGTGTGTGTGTGAGAGTACACACACACACTCTTTACTACTCTGTTGAGACTCACTTTTATATCAAGCGTGAATTTATAAATTTTAGATTTTTTCTTAACATAATGATTTCTGATACTTATACGAATACTACACATTGAAGTGAAAGTAATTTTACGGATTATATCGCGGTTTATTTTTGATTATAATTATCCGACGTTTCGAGAGAAGTTAAGAAAAAACAACTTCAAAAAATTATTAGTTAAAAATAACACAAAAAATACACGCTTTTTTATTAATTAAACGGTTTTATTTAGCTCGACCCGTACGGAATTTGTTTATTTATTTGGGTCAAAATTAGAAATTGAAATTTAAGCACATTCCCGTTGTCAGATTGATCTGAAATTTGGTACACACATTTAATTTAGATGACAATACAATATAACGTCGGCTTACTGCAAGACCTCATTAAGTGACATTTTCAAAACTTTGAGTTATGCCACTAATAAGGTTTCGTTATAGTGTTTGCCCTATATCATCGTACGTATGAATAAGTTAAAGAAAAATAAAACACCATTATATTGCAGAATCTTCTAGTATTAAAATCAAGTGATTATTTTAAATATTAACGAGTAGTTTTTTTTTAAATAAATATAAATAAACTTAGTGACTTTTTGCGATTGCGGCTTTGATCGAGGTTTGAAATAAGTATTTCTAAAAAAATTGATCTGATAACTAATTTTAAATAGAAATAATATATGATTCAGTATCGAAAGTTACAAACAAAATAATCTTCATCATTAACAAAACATAATAATATAAATCCTTAAAACAAAAAACAAGGACAATATTGAGCTAAAAACCACATAAAACATTGGATTAACATTAAATCAGTCAAAAATAATAACCCTGAATAATAAATGAATGGAAAGTTCATGAAATTGATGAAAAGTGTGCTCTTCAAATCGTCATCAGAGTTCTCTTCTTCAGTAAGACATTCATGAACTTCATTAACTGGTAAAATCCCTGTGCTTTAGGTTCCTATGGTTTCATAGTTCCATTATTTTTCTTTTCTTTTTGTTATTAATAACGTTACGCAGATCAATCATTGTAAAAACTTGCATAAGGCGCATCAGGTTTTCTATTTCACTATGGATACTGGCGACCACCATGAGTGTGTCCAGACTCGAGATATTTGTGTTCGATAAACTCAAGGTACGTTGCATAAACCTAAACACAGTTGCAGACACAACAGAAGCTAGGTTGCTATTTTGACCATCGCAGGTATCAGAGAATATAGATATTTCTGTCCTGTAAACATTGGATCCAAAGATAAAATGCTGTGTACTTACCACATGACTTCCTTTTTTCCATCTACTTCACACCACCGATAACATAGGCCTTCATTTGAAGAACAAGTTTTATAGATGGTAGCATTGTATACATTCAGTTTGCGTTGGTAGTAAAGGAAAGAAACATTATTAGTTGGTAAATACAATACCTACCTTTTGGAAATTCAATGTAATGGAATTAAAGCTTTCATCTTCATAAGCCCAATGTTATCTAACTGATTAGTATCTCGACTTTGTAATTTCTAAATCAAATAATTTAGATACGATCTTCATCAGTGTTTAGTGAGCACTTTAATTTACCCTTACAGTCTTCTGGCTTAGGCTGTGGGTGACCAATATTACTTTTGTGTATTATATCTATAAGTATCTTATTTTTTTACCATCTAATAGTCTTAATTTGTCCATACGAATAAACTTAAGCTTTAATATGATTGCCTTTACTTAATTTGATAGAATTAATTAAAATCTTTTGATATGAATTATTATGTTATAAAAGTAATTAAGCGCAGTTAATGAACTGGCAATGGCGGTTAGTGGCAATGGGCAGGCCACATCGCTCGAAGAACCGATAACCGTTGGGGAAGAAAGGTTCTCGAGTGGCGACCACGAACCGGAAGACGCAGCGTTGGCAGGCCTCCCACTAGGTGGACAGACGACATTGTGCGCGTCGCAGGTAACCAGTGGATGCAAATAGCCAATTGTCGTTCATTGTGGCGTTCTAAGGGGGAGGCCTATGTTCAGCAGTGGACGTCTTCCGGCTGATGATGATGATGATGAATGAACTTTAACCAAGTTTCGTTCTAAAGTGATGTTCGTTATGCATATTTAAATAAAATCATTATATCATATACACACATCAAAAGTGTCTAGGGATCAACATATATTTTTGCAATAACTTTTCTCCTGATTGATATTAATTAAAATTTTCTTTAAGGATTCGTCAAATAAAGTGTTTTCGTTTGTCACAGTAACGATAAACCAAGTCACCTTTGCATTAATAAAGAAATTTGCCATTTTCCTAATAAAGGGATTTTTGACATTTGAACCACTAACACAAAAGTTCGAAAAAAAGACTGAAATAACAGTTTTCTTTAAAATTTTATTGGGTAACTTAAACAATTAATAATCCGTGTTTCTACCGCGAACACTAACAACACAAGAACATCGGTTTGGCATACTCAAAATGAGTTCATCCAAATCACGCTGTGGAATGGCCGCCCATGTTCGTTGCAACAACAAAAAAGGTCTTCTTGCGACTGGATACCCTCCATATTCGGCAGAGCTCTTCTCTGTAGCATATCCCATGCATGCTCAATCGGGTTCAAGTCTGGCGACTGAGCAGGCCAGGGCAGGACATTGATGTTAGCTGCGGCGAGAGTCTGTCTTACAACTCTTGCGGTGTGCGGTCGTGCATTATCATGCATTAACTGAAATAAGGGACCGATTTGCACTTGTAGAGGAACGATGACGTCTGCTACAAACGTCTCAGCATAAATTTGAGCGTTGAGGTTGCCTCTGATCCAAATCAACTCAGTTCTTCCGTCGATTCAAATACCCGCCCATACCATGATGGTTCCACCACTATAAGGATGGACTTCCTGGCAGGATTTTAATTGCTGTTGGCGTCCAGGGGTTCTCCAGTGTCGTATACGTCTTGTATCCGGTCTCATACCAAAACGAGACTCATCAGAAAAGCACACGAAACGCCATTGTTCTTCTGCCCAATTTCTGTGTTCAAGAGCCCATTGATATCGAATCCTACGATTGTGCATTGCTATAGGTGGTACCCGTAGCGGTCTTCGGGAATGAAGGTTCACTTCATGCAAGCGGTTTCTGACTGTTTGGTCGCTAATTAAGTTCCCTGAAGAGTGATGAAGCCTCACGGCTAACATCATGGCAGTTATTGTTGGAGCTCTTCGAGTTAAGATTTGAATATATCGGTCTTGTCTCCGTGTGGTGCAGCGATACCGTCCTCCATGGCGCTCAGCCACGGTACCAGTGCTTCGGTAACGTGTCCAAAGTCGACTGATAACACTCTGACTTGTATTCAGAGCTAAAGCCACAGTACGTTGCCGGGAACCAGCTTCTATCATTCCCACGGCTCTGAGCATTTCTTCCCTGCTTAATGACGTCGCCGCTCCATAATAACGTTGGTTTTAATCAGTAGTAGGGAAACAGTAGCACTAATAATGTCTTCAATGCGTTGTATGTTTTTATAGGGAAAATATTGACAGCTGATTTTCATCTTTAACTCGAATTTGATTCACAGTTCCTGATTCAAATTATGAAATGCACCAAAAAGGATCCATATAAATTTATAAAATCATAAATTTATTACAAAGCCACATCTCAATCTCAAGAAATCCGCTTAAAAATGCTTGATCCCTAGACACTTTTGATGTGTGTATAATGAGTTTTGTAAAATAATAAAATAGGCATTATGACATTACTTGATTTTTTTAAAATTTTGTAATATCCCTTCATGATTTTAATGGACCTAATATTGCCAAAATTATAATTACTGACTTTATACTATAGCAATAACGTCCAAATCTGAATAGCTAGAAATGAGTGAGTTTTTGCAATATATAGAGCTCGTCAAGACGAGTTCGAGGCGCTATTCAACTGTACTTGATGACTTTTTGCCATTAGTGAGTTCTTGCAGTAAGCCGACGATAATAAAATCAATAACATTATAAATCTAAGATGGCCGCCGATACAAAATGGCGGATTACATATTTTTCCTTAACCCCCTCAATATGGGTATCAAATGAAAGGGCTACACTAGTAAAACACGATGATTATGTTAAAATTTAAAATTCAAGATGGACGCCGTTCCAATATGGCGGACTAGGTACATATTTTTCCTCAACCACCACAATATGGGTATAAAATAATAGGACTACACTAGCAGAATACTGTCATTATGTCAAAATTTCAAACTCAAGATGGACGCTGTTAGAAAATGGCGTATTAGGTGGGGGCATGATTAGTCGTGTCGAGAACAGTTGCGTCCAAGATTGTGTGACGTTAGAGGGGCAGATAAAAAGAATAGGTAATTAGATACCTCGTTAGTAAGCGGTAGCTATACCACCCAAGTTAAGGTAATAGGTTAAAACGTGCCGAGGACTGTATGGCATTGGGGTGGATAAAAATGTAATGTCGTAAGCGCTTCCCCTTCAAGATTGGGCGCATCTTGTTGTATATTAAGCCTTGCCCCTTTACTGGACCTCTGGGGGAGGGGGTGGGGGCCTCGACCATCAAAATGTCCCTTAATCGTGGGAACAACATGGTAACAATAAATAAAAAAAGGAAACAAAAATAAAAACGAAACTGCTACACAACGAAAAAGAAGGCTCGAAAAGGAAAAAGAAAAGTATAGAACGAAACGTGCAAAGGAAAGTGAAAATGAAACCCATAGTCGACTACAGAAACGAAGAGAACGGTTAGCAACAGAAACACCTGAGCAACATGATACCAGGTTAATAGCACAACGTGAGAGACAAAGGCAGCTGGTAGAGTCAGAAACACCTGAGCGTCATGAGTGCAGGCTAGCATCACAACGTGACACACGAAGAGAGCTAATAGCGTCAGAAACACCCGAGCGTCATGAGTCCAGGCTAGCATCACAACGTGACAGACAAAGAGAGTTGTTAGCATCAGAAACATCTGAGCGTCATGAGTCTAGGATAGCATCACAACGTGACAGACGAAGAGAGCTAATAGCGTCAGAAACACTTGAGCGTCATGAGTCCAGGCTAAGATTACAACGTAACAGACAAAGAGAGCTATTAGCGTCAGAAACACCTGAGCAACATGAGGCCAGGTTAACAGGACGGCGTGAGAGACGAAAGGAGTTAGAAGCTTCAGAAACACCTGAGCAACGCCACGACAGGTTAAATAACCAACGTGAGCGTGCACAGCAACGCAGAGCTGA
This sequence comes from Furcula furcula, assembly GCA_911728495.1. Classification (NCBI taxonomy): domain Eukaryota; kingdom Metazoa; phylum Arthropoda; class Insecta; order Lepidoptera; family Notodontidae; genus Furcula; species Furcula furcula. The sequence continues at coordinate 4,891,288 of OU452244.1, read as the reverse complement.
AAATCATGTACAAGCGTTTGAAAATGCTATTAACACATCGTGTATACACGTTTGTGACATTTGCACGAAGCATTCTTATCCTAACCAAATTCATACTGCAGAACTGTCTTCAAAAACAACATTACTTTTATGTTCGCGCTGCCAAACACATGTGACCAGTAATAAAACAATAGCACCATCAAAGGCGTACTGGAATAACCTATCCAGGTTCAATACCAGATGAGATTCAAGCGCTGACGCAAGCAGAGCAGCGATTGCTGTGTAGAATCATCCCGTTTGTTAAAATCGTAAAATTTACTGGGCTATACGGGCAGTACGGTTTCCGCGGACAAGCAGTGTTGTTTGCCCAAGATATCTTTGAGGTCAGTGAAAGATTACCTAATATGCTTCCAAGATCTTCCAGCCAGGTGGGTATCGTTGTAGTTACAGAACGTTTGGAGAATTCGAACATCACAAGAGAATTCACAATAGCTCGCGAAAAAGTCTACAGCGTTTTAAGATGGTTAACTAGAAATAACCCGCTTTATAGAGATGTACGCATTGACGAAAATGTCCAGATTAGTGAACAAGACTTAATACGACTTAGTGTGCCAGATATACCTGAAAACGGTGAACCTGAAAGAATTAAAATTCCAAATGTATTCATTAGTATTAATGACGTTGCTAGAATTATTCGGGTTTCATGGCATCAAGGTGACCACAGCGTTTTCACTTCGGGATTTGCCGGCGTGCAAATTGTTTGAGGAAGGACAAGCATACGTGGCTCTAAGTCGAGTCAAGTCTCTGGAAGGGCTATGTATTGAGGAATTAGATTGTACTAAATTATCAGGTAAGAAACCATGTAATAATGATGCACTGAATGAATTAAATAGAATGAGGAATATTCGGTAGACAATTTCACTAAATACTAAAAACAAGAAAATAAAAATCGGTAAAAAACTTTTAAGTTAAACGGTTTTATTTTATGTGCACTGAAAACTACAAAATAAATAAATAGTTACTTACCTATCAACCTACGTAGATGATCTCGGTCATTAATATCTCTGATGGTAGTGGTTGTCATAACATGAACCATGTCAGCGGCCGAAAGGCAGTTCATGAAAGAACACTAACACCAGGGTTTGCTTGGTAGGTAAACTAAGCAGCCCACACTATAACAAGTAGGTATTTTGACCTTCTAGTTCAGAAATATTTTAGTACTAGGCAGAATAGCTTTTAGGCATATTAGACTAAAATAAAAACGTGGGGCCCATTAACTATTTCTGTATTACTTTCTACTATACTAAGTGTGGATTGCATCGACTTATTATAATCGTCATTTTGTCGAGCGTCAGCCTGCTGTTCTACCATATGTTAGAGGGGTTACAGACAAGATTGGCAACATCTTAAAGCGAGCTTCAATCAAAACTTATTTTAAGCTACCAAGGAAGATTAGTCAGTTTTTACCACCTGTCAAGTGCCATATACCTCTACAAGATGCAGGAGTTTATAAACTCGATTGTGACTGTTCTATATCGGGAAAACAAAACATGCAATAAAAACTCGCGTTAAAGAACACATAGCTGATGTGAAACACCGACGCTGTACGAAGTCTGCAGTCTGTGAACATGTTCAGGATCGTACCCACCATTATATCAGATTTGATAAACCTCTAATCCATGCAAAAGGACACCGATTCCTACCTAGGATGATTCGTGAGGCTATTGAAATCAAAAATAACCTAATTTCAATAGAGAAGATGGTTGGGTGTTGCCACCGGCTTGGGATCATGTGATAAATATAATTAAATCCAATACCAAAACGTGCAAAGTGCAAAACACTGCACGGCCTCAAGATACTGTAAGCTCTTACTGCATAGATCGGACCAACAATAATAACTAAGAAAACCTGAGGGTACACCGGCATAATTGTGACACAAGGACGTTCAACATCTCAGTTCTCCCGTGACCATGGGTGCTGCAAAGCATTCGAAAGGACCTTTTATGAGTTTCATAGACATAGTACAGCTATATTTTCATTGATGCCGGTGACACAGGACACCGTATCGAATATACTGCTTCACTTAAAACTCTAACACTGAGGGTTGTAATCGTATAAAATTGGATATGCTCCTTTTGACTTCACCAGTCACACTGCATGCAATTACTGGTATTGTGAACTACTCTATTGCATCTGATACGTTCCCTGATGTTTGGAAAGTAGCATTAGTCAAGCCGATACCAAAAAAACACCAATCCGTGTGAAGTAAAAGACCTACGACCGATTAGTATATTACCATGTCTCTCCAAAGTGTAAAAGGTTATAAGGTAACTAAAATTAACATCTTGTTTTTTTTAGTAGAATAATTTATGTTTGGCGCAAATATCTTTGTGTCTATTGCAATAGCAGAAAAAGCAATAAGAGCTAGTAAAATTATAGCGCTGCTGGAAGAAGGGTGTAGCCAGTGTTACGTCTCACAGCGGTTAAACGTGAGTCGTTCAACCGTCCAAAGAACCTGGACTCGATACCAAGAGACAGGTTCCGTTCAGAGAAGACAAGGTTTTGGGAGAAAACGTTGCACACAACCACGAGACAACCGCTTTTTAGTGACTCAGGCGCTGAGGAACCGCAAATGCAGTTACATAGACCTCAAAAGAAACCTTGAAGAGGTGCGAGGAACGCAACTTAGCCTATGCACTGTGAGGAGGAGGCTTTTAGCAGCTGATATACGCAGTAGACGACTAGCGCGGGCCCCTAAGTTACTCCGTGAGCACCGCATTGCTCGATTGGGGGGCTAAAAATTGCCTATCTTGGACACTACGTAACTGGAGTAACGTACTCTTCTCGGATGAGGCTCGAATTTGTCTGCATGGTGAGGACCGACGTTGGCGAGTGTTACGAAAACCAGGAGAACGCTATGCCGACGTGTGTTTTGAAGAAATCACACCTTATGGTGGGGGGTCCGTTATGTTTTGGGCGGGCGTAAGTTCTAGCTGTCGTACTGAGATAATATTCATTGAAGAAATACATAACAGAAATCATTTGTCAACATGCACAACGCGCACTGGCTGTAATTGGTGAAGATGCCATTTACATGGACGATAATGCTAGGGCCCACCGTTCTGGCGCTGTAGATGCTTATATGCTAGAGGTCGGTATTCGTCGTTTGGATTGGCCAGCGCGGAGTCCCGACCTTAATTCCATTGAGCACGTCTGGGACCTCCTAAAAAGGCGAGTACGATCTGTCCAACCACCTCCACAAAACATCAGGGAGCTGAAACGTGTGATCTCGGCTGTTGTTTTGATGGTGTCCTGTGAAATGTGTTCCCAACATTTCACAGGACACCATCAAAAGTCTAGTGGAAAGCATGCCAAGAAGATTACATGCCGTAATCGCTGCAAGAGGAGGTCACAGTCATTATTAATGTTTATTATTTAATGTCTTTTTTTATTAAAATTCCATAAAAAATTTCTTAGTCTTAATTTCACTATACCTATAAAAATGTTAATTTTAACACGACTCTCTGTTTTCATTAACTGAAACACCGATTCCAGGATTTAAGTGTTAAAACCTATATTCTCATTGATAATAAGAAATTTCTAGTCATCTATGCTAATGAAATACTAAAAATATTAATATTATCCTTAGAAAAGCCAATGACTGTAAGATGCCCGTTTTTTTTGCAAAGGAGTGTATATTGCGCCGATATAGTAGACAATATTAAACATTATAAATTTCATATTATATGCCGACGACATTCAGCTTTACATTTCATCTCTGCCAGAATAAACAGACACTGCTATTAAAGTTTTACATGAGGATTTACATAGAATCGTTACATGGTCTGATAGGAACTGTCTAGTATTGAACCCCACTAACTAGCGAAATTACCTACAGCTCTTAATATTACACTTCTAAGGGAGCCGGTAGAGAGAGTATTTGAAGATAAAAACCTTGGACTAAATCTAGATACAAGTCTTCGATTTAAAAGGTATGTCGCAACTTCTGTTCAAAGCTGTTTTTATAGACTTAAGGTGTTATACAAAATAAGAGCGTATTTGTCGCAAGAGCTTTAATTTTATCTAAATTAAATTACTCCGATACGTCTACGGTCCTCGCTTACTGGAAAGAACTTAGCGGCTTATACAAAGAGTCCAGAATGCATGCGCACGGTTCTGTTTTCCAATACCTCCAAGATCACACGTAACGCCGTTTCTAAATAGGCATAGTATATTAAAAATGAAATCTCGTCAAAAACTTCATCTTGCGTGTCTATTGTTCAGTATCATAAAATACCAAGATCCGCCTTATTTATATAAAAAGATAAAATGGATGTCTAGCAGAAGAGACTGTCCGAGTAGACAGTGCTCTCAGCAATTAGCCATGCAGCCGCACAAGTCCGCAGCCTTTAGAGGTAGCTTTAGATACGCTGCGTCAAAGGTGTGGAATAATATTCCGCCGCCTCTGAGACTTATGCAAACTGTAAATACCTTTAAATTGCGGCCTCGACAATACCTTATGGACGCGCAACAGAAGTTAGGCAATAATAACATTCAGATTATATAGCATATCTGAGGTGTAATGAGCATTGATCCTTTTATTATATACATCAGTTTTTACCAGATAAATTCTTTCACATCATTCATGGTCCTCCCGGAAGTTCTTATCTGGTTGTGATAAAATTCATACAGATTGATTACAATGCTTCCTTCTTTCGAATAAAAAAATACATTGAAATTTTTAAATATTTATGAGTTATGACCATTTTTTTCCTTAAAAAGCGACAAAAATGGCATCTTTTAGGCATTCCTGCAAGATTCCTGCAGAATCACCATTCTTGTTTTTTCAGGAACTACTTGGTCGTAAACAATATTTTTTTATGGGACCCAATCAAAGGATTCAGGAATGGATGGAAGGAAGATTTTTTCAAATCGGTTCATAATTGTCCGAGTTACGCGCGAACATAAATAAAAAAATATATATATGTGGTATAATGAGGTTATTTATAATGAGGTTATTGTTAGAATTTATTTAGTTTTTCCTGCTATCAATACTTTTTATATTTTGATTAGTATGGTAACTCGCGGATCGATGTCGGTGGTTGTCAATTATCAGAGACGTTTAACAGGAATACTATGCTGTAATTTTGGCTGTAAAAGAATAAAGAAATATTCAATACTTTCAAGACATTTTACTTATCACGCCCCACAACTTTTGGGGGCTCGTCCGGGATGTGATTACATTGTTTTGGAAGTGAATTACTACGAAGATTGCATTCGAAAATATCACCAAAGATTCGAAACAAAAACCGAATGCTTCGGGCCGTTGAAAGTGACGTGTGATAATTTTGTATTGAAATACGACTTCGATGAATTTCTTTAAGATTTATTTATTGATATGAAGATTTGAAGCAGCCGTAATCAATATTTTAACTAATTAAGAAGACTTTTTAAGAAGAAATATTGAGTACAAGCGTAATAAAGACGAAAGATGCCTCCCAAAAAAGATAAAGAAGACGAAGAGATGCCTAAATCTGGGCCGAAGATCATTTAGTGATTTAGACCATGATTACTTTTACCGGCGATGACACATATCCGATTTCCACCTGGATTCAAGAGTTTGAGGATACCGCCAGTATTATGGAGTGGTCAAAGGTTGAAAAAGTTATTTACGGAAAAAGATTACTTGGTGGAACCGCTAAGCTTTTTTTACGATCGCTGGGCAGTGTGACAGATTGGGAAACTCTAAAGAAAAACCTTAAAGAAGAATTTGGGCCAAAACTAAATAGCGCCATAGTGCACAAGCAGTTAGCCTCACGTAAAATGAAAAATGACGTAACATTTCAACAATACTTTTTGCATATGAAGGAATTGGCCTTACATGCCTGTGTAGAAGATGAAGCTCACATGGAGTATGTGATTGACGGCATTCGCGACTCTGAAACGAATAAAGCTATATTGTATGGTGCCAGGGATATAAAAGAGTTTCGTGCCAAGCTAGAATCGTATAGCCAGTTAAGAAAAAGAATTGACGTCAAGACTAGTGTTCGTCAAAACAATCCTACGACTTCAAACTCATTTAGTACTGGGCGTAAACTTGTAAAGGAGAGATGTTACAATTATGGTGACACTGATCATATGGCACCAGCTTGCACAAAAGGCATTAAATGTTTTCGTTGTAACGAATATGGCCACAAGGGAACAGAATGTCCAACCCACTTTAAGAAATCTCTAAACATCCACACTCAGAAAGAAGAAAGGAAGATTCCCTATAAGAAGATTAAGATTAATGGAGTTGATATGATGGCATTGATAGAAACCGGAAGTGATGTGAACCTGATAGAGTAGTAAATTAACAGAATTTGAAAAAGAAAAACCCAAATACGAGAACCATCCTAAAATATGTCTGACTGGTATTGGAGAAATGGAGATAAATACAGAAGGAAGTTTTGCTGCCAAATTGCAAATTGATGACTGTTTTATCGATACCGTTTTCCATGTTGTGAAAGATGAAGCCATACCTGTCAACTTAATTCTCGGCAATCCAATCTTACATGATCTTAGTATCAACTTTACATCAGATGGCATAACAGTTGAAAAACTTACACACCTCACGTTGCCTACAGAAGAGAAGAATCCACACGACGATCTTGATATAGGAGAGACAATGTTTTCTGAAAATATAAAGAAGATGATTAAAGATTACGAACCTACTGAAGCTAAGAAGAAAAGTAACGTTGAACTAAAAATCATACTTACCGATGAAAATCCAATTTACCAAAGTCCACGTCTACTGTCACCCCTGGAAAAGAATATTGTTGACCAGCACATAGAAGAATGGACGCAACAGAAAATTACCCAACCTAGTAAATCAGATTCAGCATTGATAGCCAGGCCACTTACAGATTTGCTCAAAAGGGATAATGAATTTTGTTTTGACGAAAGATGTGAAGAAGCCTTTATAAAGTTGAAGAAAGTTTTATGTAGTTCACCGGTGCTCCGCATCTACAATTCCAACTATGAGACAAAGCTACACACCGATGCAAGCGCAAGAGGTTTTGGAGCTGTACTACTTCAGAGAGATCCTGGAGACAATCAGATGCACGCAACTCACTTTATGAGCAAAAAGACGTCGCCAACTGAAGAGAAATATCACAGTTATTACCTAGAAAAGATAGCACATTACAATGAAAGTAGATCAGAACTAAGAGCAAAAGCCAAAGAGTCTGTCAAAAAGATACAGAACGAGAATCGAAAAATTTATAATAAAAAACGAAAGAAAGCTAATCAATATAATGTTGGTGGTCTAGTAGCTATTAAAAGGACGCAATTTACCCAAGGCAGTAAGTTATATCTAAAATTTTTGGGACCTTATGAAATATTTCAGAAGAAGAGGAATGACAGATACGCAGTGAAGAAAGTTGGTCAGGGAGATGGTCCGGTTAACACTACTAGCTCTGCCGATCTTATGAAGCCATGGACGAGCTATGATTCTGATTCATCTGGGTCAGATGAAGAAGCAGGATGACCGTGTGGTATAATGAGGTTATTTATAATGAGGTTATTGTTAGAATTTATTTAGTTTTCCCTGCTATCAATACTTTTTATATTTTGAGTAGTATGGTAACTCGCGGATCGATGTCGGTGGTTGTCAATTATCAGAGACGTTTAACAGGAATACTATGCTGTAATTTTGGCTGTAAAAGAATAAAGAAATATTCAATACTTTCAAGACATTTTACTTATCACGCCCCACATATATAATACAGTAACAGCTCAGTGGGCGAGCGCTTGCCTTGGAAACAAGGTGCGCAGGTTCGAACCCCAGCTCGCACCTCTGATTTCCTCAATTAATCATGTTCAAATCGTCTTTGTGTGATTTATTTATTTACACTTAAGTACAAACACAAAATACAGAATACATAAAAGGGAAACAAAAACATTGCACATATAGACGGCCTTATCGCTAATAAGCGATTTCTTCCAGGCAACCCAATTTTTACCAGCTTTCGGTGATGGAAAACATCGTGAGGAAACATGGATGTCTGAATAAGCCTAAGCGGCTTCCAAATGACGTGTGAAGTCCGTCAACCCGCACTTGGCAGGGTGGTGGACTATGGCCTAAGCCCACTCATGCGGGGGAGGCCCGTGCCCATCAGTGGGACATAAACAAGGGCTGGGTATTATCAATACATATAAAATTACTTGTCCTGACTGACTGACTGACTGACTGACTGACTGATTCATCAACGCACAGGCCAAACCGCTGGACCTAGAAAGCTGAAATTTGGACAGTAGATTCTTCTTATGACGTAAGCATCCACTAAGAAAGGATTTTTGAAAATTCGACTCCTAAAGGGGTTAAATGGGGTGTTTTCTTTTGTATGAAACTTTTTATTGTATGGTTCGATTGACTTGAAATTTACTGGAAAGATTCTTTGAATAAAATAAAGAAATACGTGTTTCGGGATTTTTTAAAAACAACCATTGGGGGTGCGCTAGGGGTTGGTAAACTTTGTATGGGAAATAATTATTACTTGATTCAATTGATTTAAAAGTTGGTGAAAATACCCTCAAAATAAAATGATTGAACACGTATTTTTTATTTTTCAAAAAATCTACCCCTAAAGATAAGAGGGAAAAATTGATAATCTATATTATTAAAAGAACAGGCTTTTTTTTCTAGAAATCACCGTACATTCAAAACCATTTTAAGTAGAATCATGAAATTTGAAGGTGAACATAAGAACGAACTCGACATTTCACACTTAATCAGGTCAAATGGGCTCCCAAAGTGTGTATAGTTAAAAAAAAACATCACACAGACACGAAACTTTGTCAGTATACTGAGCAAAAGAAATAAAGAAACACGTATTTCATTACTTTAAAAAAAAACGACCGTTAAAGGGGTGCATTCGCATGGTGTTTGAGTATGAAATGCGCATAAAAAATTCATGCTGCATTGATGAAACTTTGCGAATACATTTATCACCGCAAATGCAAATCCATGTGCCAATAATATTGTTTTGATTATCAACTCCTAAGAGGTTCTAATTGGCGTCCAAAAAATGTTTTTTGAATTACAGCCAATACTTAATTTATGTATTGCATACAAGAATCTAACATACCTATTCCGGCAAAAACAACCCCTAAGTTAATTTCATGGATTTGAAGAGTTTGCACAAATAAGGTTTTCCATTTAATGCTATAATGCAGGTAGAGTAAACACCAACTCGGTAAATAAATTCAACACAACAATTGAAGAAACTAATTTTTGGATTTTTTTTCTAAACCTTGATCCAACTCGAACCAGTTCTATGCAGTTTGATAATCCGGCTTGATTCATCTCGATCCAGTTTGTTTCACCTTGACCCACTTTGACCCACCCAGACTACTACTACTACTACTATTACTATTACTTTTTTACTATTTCGATCCACCTCGGTTCATCTCGATCTACATCGATCCACCTCGATTTACCTCGCTTTAGCTCGATCCAACTTGATCCTGCTTGATCCAGTTTGATCCAGCTCAAACCAGTTTTATTCAGCTCAATCCCGTAAAACTCGGTTCAATTGAGTTTGATGATCCAGCTTGGCTCAACTCAATCCACTTTATTCCAACTTGACCCACTTCAAACCACCTTAACTTATCTTGATCCACCTCGATCTATCTCGATCCATATCAAGCAATCTTGATCCAACTCGAACCAGTTCAATGCAGTATGATAGTCCGACTTGACTCATCTCGATTCACTTTGTTTCACCTTGACTCACATCGACCCACCCAGATTTAACCATATCGAGCCACCTCGGTGCATCTCGATTCACATCAATCCACCTCGATTTTCCTCGCTTTAGTTCGACCCAACTTGATCCAGTTTGATCCAGCTCAAACCAGTTTTATTCAGTTCAATCCGGTATCCGGTCCAATCGAGTCTGATGCAGTTTGATGATCCGGCTTGACGCAACTCAATCCACTTTATTCCAACTTGACCCACTTCAAACCACCTTGACTTATCTCGATCCCCTCAATTCATCTAGATTCAGATCGATCCACCTCGATCCAGCTCGAATCAGTTCGATACAGCTTGATAATCTGGCTTGACTAATTTTGGTCCATTTTGTTTCATATTGACCCACTTCGACCCACCTTGACTTATATTGATCCGCGTCGGTCTATCTCGATCCACAATCCACATTGATCCACCTCGATTTACCTCGGTCCAGCTCGCTTTAGCTATATCGAACTCAAACCAGCTTTATCCTGCTTGATCCAGTTTGATCCGGCTCAAACCAGTTTTATTCAGCTCAATCCAGTTTTATCCCGTTTAATCGAGTTTGATGCAGTTTGATGATCCGGCTTGACGCAACTCAATCCACTTTATTCCAACTTGACCCACTTCAAACCACCTTGACTTATCTCGATCCCCTCAATTCATCTAGATTCAGATCGATCCACCTCGATCCAGCTCGAATCAGTTCGATACAGCTTGATAATCTGGCTTAACTAATTTTGGTCTATTTTGTTTCATATTGACCCACTTCGACCCACCTTGACTTATATTTATCCGCGTCGGTCTATCTCGATCCATAATCCACATTGATCCACCTCGATTTACCTCGGTCCAGCTCGCTTTAACTATATCGAACCCAAACCAGCTTTATCCTGCTTGATCCAGTTTGATCCGGCTCAAACCAGTTTTCTTCAGCTCAATCCAGTTTTATCCCGTTTAATCGAGTTTGATGCAGTTTGATGATCCGGCTTGACGCAACTCAATCCACTTTATTCCAACTTGACCCACTTCAAACCACCTTGACTTATCTCGATCCCCTCAATTCATCTAGATTCACATCGATCCACCTCGATCCAGCTCGAATCAGTTCGATACAGCTTGATAATCTGGCTTGACTAATTTTGGTCTATTTTGTTTCATATTGACCCACTTCGACCCACCTTGACTTATATTGATCCGCGTCGATCTATCTCGATCCACAATCCACATTGATCCATCTCGATTTACCTCGGTCCAGCTCGCTTCAGCTATATCGAACTCAAGCCAGCTTTATCCTGCTTGATCCAGTTTGATCCGGCTCAAACCAGTTTTACGTTTAATCGAGTTTGATGTAGTTTGATGATCTAGCTTGGCTCATTTGGATCCACTTTATTCCAACTAGACCCATTTCAAACCACGTTGACTTATATCGATCCATCTCGGTCCGTCTCGATTAACTTCGATCACTTCACCTTAATCCTGCTTAATCCAGTTTGATCCAGCTGAACCCAGTTTTATTCAGCTCAATCCGGTTCAATTAAGTTCAATACAGTTTAATGATCCAGCTTGGATCATATCGATCCACTTTATTCCAACTTGACCCATTTCAAACCACCTTGACTTATATCGATCCACCTCGGTCCATCTCGATCCACATCGACCCACCTCGATGTACTTTGATCCGTCTCGGTTTTGCTCGGTTCACCTTGATCCTGCTTGATCCGGTTTGATCCAGCTAAAACCAGTTTTTTTTTTTTTTTTCTTTTTTTTCTTTATTCATATTAAAAAGGGTACATAACAGTTTATTACAAAAAGTATCTCAAAAACCCTAAATCGGGTTTGTCTGGATACCAAGCAAAAGGTACTCGTATAACATATTTTTTTTTTTAAACTTAGTCAAGCTGTCTATAAAATAATAAAATAATCATTAGCTGATTTCATTTAGCTGAATCCGGTATGATCCGGTTCAATGCAATTTCATGGTCGTGATTGGCTTAACTCAATCCACTTTATTCCATCTTAACCCACTTCAAACCACCTTGGCATATCGATCCACCTCTGTCTATCTTGATCCACATCGATCCACTTCGATTTACCTCGATTCATGATCATAATTGATCCTGCATGATCCAGTGTAATCTAGCTCAAACCAGTTTTTATTCAATTCAATCCGTTATTACTCGGTTCAATCAAGTTTGATGCAGTTTGATAATCCGGCTTGACTCATCTCGAACCAGTTTATTTCACTTTGAGCTACTTCGACCCACCTTGACTTATCTCGGTCTACCTCGGTCCATCTTGATCCACATCGATCCACCTGGATTTACCGAGGTAAATGATCCAGCTCGCTTTAGTACGATGATCCAGCTCAACCCTGCATAGGCAACAGGCAAAAGAATTTTCAAAATCGGATGAGTAATTTCGAAGATTACCCTTAGATTACACATACTTACAAACACACAAACATACAAAAATACAAATTTAAACCCTTTACAGTATTAGTATAGTAGTGTTAGATACATAAAGTTAGATAGTATAGAAGTAGGGGGAAGTAGGGAGTAGGATTTCTTATCAATTGTAAAACAAAGTCACGGTACTATTTTCAACAATGACGAAATTCCATTCTTACTTTCATTCCCTATTTCAACCCCTTCAATCTTTTTGTTTTGTTTTTGACCATATATCATATGAAAATTCACTGACCCGCTTTTCTTTGACTTCACTTGAGGATCGGCGTAAATTGTTTGACCAAATGTTTCTTTACAAAATTTTAAATAATTATGTTGACTCTCCTCACATTTTACAAAAAAATAATATTCGAATACCAAGACCAAATTCTCGTTTAAAAGACCTATTTTTTGTCCCATTATATAGTACAGTTTATACAAGTAACAACTTCTTTAGACGTAGTGTTAATGATTATAATCATAAGTTTAATGATATTGATATATTTTGTAACAGTATGAATATATTTAAGGCAAAAATGCGTAAGAAGCAATTAACCTTAATGCCTAGTACCTAATTTTGTAATACTCAGCTTATTTCATTGTTTAAGCAAGTTGTTTTACTTAGTTAACTAATGTCTTGTTTTTGTAATTGTATACACACAGTAACATTTTATGGAACTCGTTAGTCTTTGTTTACTACCATTTATTGTATTACTATTTACTTGCATGACTGTTTGTTTCCTGAATAAAATAAAATAAAATAAATAAAATAAAAAGTAGCCTATGTCCTTTCTTAAGGTCTTATCTGTCTCTGTACCAAATTTAATCGAAATCGGTTCAGTGGATTAGGCGTTAAAGCGTAGCAGACAGACAGACAGACAGAGTTACAAAAATACAGACTATGTCATCAAGTATGTATATTTGATGAAATGACACATAATTTTTTATTTTTTATTTTATTTTATTTATAAACACACAAAACAGACAGCGACAATACTAAACAGAATTACAACATCATTGTTTTGATCTAGTCACAATCCTTGACATGTGTATCTGGCTAGCACAACAATTCCAGACTATTTAATTTTTATTAAGTATAACTTAAGAAAGGAAGATGAAAAGTTAAAACAAAAAAGAAAAGAAAAGTGGGATAATAAAAAGAAACAGTACATTGCATCATTAAAAAATAATTATGCATAGTAAGTTACTGAGACCATGTAAAACTCCCTAGTGCAATCCTTCTGAAGACGGGAATACGTGCATCAAATATATCCAGCTTCGGGTGTTTAGAACTATATTCATTGTAGTTTCTGCACATTCTCACTAGAGGATTGTAGTAGGATGTGTTGTTTTTATACACATTCAACCTAAATACATTCGCGGTTCTACAGCGATGATTAGTATTAATGTCAAGTGCCGATAATAAATACGGACTGTCAATACATGAATGCAAGATCTTGTGCAAGTATATTAAAGAACTCATGGTGCGCCTACTATGTAAGGACACGACACTGAAATGCTCAGCTCTGCTCTGGTAGGTTGTCAGAGTGCGAGAAAGACCTGATCGCCAACTGATCGCCCTGAGACAGCATTTTTGAACACGTTCAATTCTTTCAGAATGTACATTGTAATACGGTGACCAGATTACTGATGCATATTCCAAAATGCTTCTGACCAGAGTATAATATAATGCAAGTGTAGACTTTACTTTTTTAAAGTCTTTTGTTATTCGTAGAACAAAACCAAGCAGTTGATGAGCTCTTTGTACTATATTATCAATATGAGACCTAAAAGTCATTTTGTCGTCTAGCAATATACCTAGATCATTGACAGCCTCCTTTCTCTCAAGAGTCTTACCATCCAGTGTATATTCATATAATACCTTACATTTCTTGCTTGTAAAACTTATTACATTGCACTTACTACCGTTAAGTGACATACCATTATCTTTACACCATTTAGATATGTAATTTAAATCCCTTTGCAAAATATGACAATCACTCACATTCGATATTTCTTTAAAAATTTTAAGGTCATCTGCGTACAAAAGACAGTCACTTTCAAGATTCTTTGGTAAATCATTAATAAATATAATAAAGAAGAGAGGGCCCAAATGGGAACCTTGAGGCACTCCCGATGGGATCTCTACTGACGTTGACATATGGCCCTTGAGAGTAACTATCTGACTACGTCTTGTTAAATATGATTTTATCCATCGCAATAAGTCTCCATGTATTCCAAACATAGATAATTTCGAACACAAAATATTGTGATTCACACGGTCAAACGCTTTAGAAAAGTCTGTATATATTGCGTCCATTTGCTTTGTCTTGGCAAACACTAATGAGATATGATTCATATATGTAAGAAGATTAGAGACCGTTGATCGATTTTTTACAAACCCATGTTGATTTAATGAGATAAGTGGCGAGACTTGATTGTAAATGCAATCATAAACAATACTTTCGAATACTTTCGCGATGCATGAGAGTATACTAATTGGGCGATAGTTTTCACAATTTGATTTGTCACCAGATTTATAAACAGGCACAATATGAGCCCTTTTCCAAACACTAGGGAATATTCCGGCTTTTAATGACTTATTAAATAATATAAATAAGGGCAGAGCGAGTTCATCTGAGCACGCTTTAATTATAAACGGCGGAATACCATCAGGTCCTGCGCCTTTATTGGGATCTAAAGCTCGTAACTTGGTTAATATTTCCTGTTTAGTCACTTTCATGGTTGTTAGAGATGTAGAAGTTAACTGACAATTATTGACATCATTTGGTGCAGTATCATTTGATGTTGTGTCATTATGACTATAAACTGAGTTGAAAAAAATTGAAAATAATTCGCATATGCCGTCGCCATCGGAAGATGATTCATTCATATAGGACATTTGCTGAGGAATAGAATTCGTTGACTTTTTACTATTTACATAGTTCCAAAAACGTTTTAAATTACTACTTGCACCATCAATAAGGGACGTCTCGATATCCGAAACATAGGCGTTATAACACGAGTTTAACATATTTTTGCACCTGGTACGCAACATAGCGAATGTATCATAATCACGGGGATTATTAAATTTTTTGTAAAGTCTGTGAAATTTATTTTTTTCATTTAAACATTTCTTTAGAGGCTCACTAAACCATACTGGGTGATCTAATGTTTTACTTCGAGCAAATGGGGTATGTTTGTGAATGATGGCATTTAAATGATCATAGAATGCGTTAACAGCATTATCAACATCCAAACACAGACAATTATCCCAATCAACGGCCTCCAGTTCAAGTTTAATTCTACTTATAATAGGTCCAGGTTTAATAAAAGTGTAAACAATATTTTTAAAAACCTTCATCCTTAATTTAAAACGCGTTTTACTTACAAAACCAACGCGGGCGAAGCCGCGGGCGAAGCCGCGGGCGAAGCCGCGGGCTACAGCTAGTTGTTACATATATGCCATTTTAATGAAATAGGTTACGCAATGAGATCACTGAACGCTATCCTATCGTCTTCCGCCTTTCCTGCTATCGTCGCCGGCAGCACATTCGGTATTGTATAGAATGCTGTACGAGCATGCACGTACATTGGCATTGTCAGCGTTTTGTGTGTTACGCGCAGTAATCAGTATTCCAGTTTTATATATAGAAATCAGTTCGGTAATCAAGTACACCGCACGTTCTCACAATCCATCAGTCCATCCATTGGTATATCAGTAGCTTATATTACAGAATTCTATCAGTTTATCAGTCTTTCAGTTTATCAGTCACTATAGTACGGGAACCCCCGTACAAATGCCTAGGCAAAGTATAAAATGAAAAATATTTCTTAAGGTTTTAGGTATTCTATACATTGCCTAGGTATTATACAGATTGCCGGTAACATATACAGACGAATTGAGAACCTCCTCCTTTTTTTGAAGTCGGTTAAAAAACAACAAAGCCTTTTGAAACCACTCACTCGGATTCTTTTGCAATAGATCATACCAAGGATTCATAAGGGTATTGAAGCTGGTGAGAAGATGGCTAGTTATTGTCATTTGTTTGAGTTACCTCGTCCACTCTTCCATTGTTAGTTGTGTGTTGGTGTGTGTACATGGTACCTCCAGTAGCCAGAAAGAAACAACTACACAATGTTGCTGCTTCCCGCGGGATTTGAACCCGCGACTCTTCGGTTTGCAAGGCGAGTGATTGCGCCGCAGTGGTTAGAACCAGTAAACCTATGTGAAAACTAGCGATAAAAATCAAATAATCGAGGTAAAGAAAATAACGAAATCATCAAAAATATGCTTAGTAAATTTATTGAATATCAACCGAAATATCATACCATAATTTCTATACTATAAATTATATATTTTTCATTATGATTATTTTTTATGCGATGACTACTCATGGCGTTATCATTGATGTCTTATTCGCAGCCGTAGACAAAACCGCCGCCTTTACTGTACATACATATAGGTACTACTGCGCCAAGACTTCAGCCACTTGGCCATTGGTAGCAACATAGCCTCGTCGATCACCAGCAACGAATCCACCGATACTACCTCCCGAAGCTTGAAATTCTCTCTGACCTTGAAATTCTCTCTGACCTTGAATTCTTCCTACACCACCGCTTTGAACCACTGGTGGTATTCCATCATGGCTAGTTTGAGTTACAATTAGATCACCTGGCCGATTTTTATCAGACACAGTAAAGCCCCCATTTGTATCACTGTATACGACGGAACCACCTCCACCGACTGCACCACCACCACCGCTACTCCAGCTATAACCACCTCCTCCGCCTCCCTGACTGTAGCCACCACCTCCCCTGTACCCGCCTTGTCCATCACCAAAACTCCTTGTGTATATAAATCCATTAGAGCTCCCGTCAGCTGACTTCAAGTAAATCGGCCTCCCGTTATCTCTAACAAATCCACCGTTGACACTGTTACTAAAACCTTCGCTCATCTGTCTAATGAAATAAAGTCCATCTAGTATACTTCTTAGCATGCCGCTGACACCTAGCTGAATACCATCTAGTCCGGGTCCATAGCCGTCGTTAAACCTAGAACCACTATCAACCCAGCCGCCACCACCTCCGCCGTAAACAAAATCACGTCTGCCATCAGGGCCACAACCCTGATGGTGTTGATCTGAAACAAAGAAGCATTTTGTGACTACCTTTCTATAGATTTAAAATATTAAATCTGCCAATCGAGTGGCGTTGCCATCATATCATCAGCGCCACCCAGTTGGTGAAATTGAAAGCTGGATTGGATTGAACTTAATTATACTATAGATAGTTTCACGAAATTCATGATTGTATTCAAATAATTTCACTTTAGATCTAGAATCTATGATATTCTTTATTCGATTAATAAATATATGTCTAAGTGCTTCATTTTAAAAATCCTAAAGAATTTCGAATAACAATATGTAAACGTGTTGTTAAAGTTGCTTGAAGCCTAAGTTTTTTTATTAAAAAAATTGTATATACTCGTGTTTACGATGGACATAACTACATACTACTACAAAGCATAAATAAAAAATAAAACAATAGGAGTGATAGATATCAAAATGTTAATTACACGTATTAGTAGCGTCACTTAGACCTGCTATCAGGCAGAAGACGAGGCAAGAACGTATCGTAGCCATGTCGTTCACTGTATCGATGCCAATTCTACGATCCTGCTTTTATATGAAATATTTTGCGCGTAGCTATTATTTACAGAGCAAAAATGATAACGACTCCAACTGATTATAATATCGTGGGGGAAACCACATTACGTAGTACATTCTTTTGAGCAACTAGATAATTTTTACACATTTCAGCTTTTATATATATTTTACCCCGTGGGGTGTCGGGGTAAGAATAGCACCCACCCATCTCCTGTCGTCCAAGAAGACGGGCAGCAGCGTCTTTCTTTTGGATCACCTACCATTTATATCTGCCTGAAGGTTGCATCGAAGAGATCGCTTTTAGCGATAAGGCCGCCTATTGTTGCATGTCTTATTAATTTGCATTTCCATGCGGATTCGCACGCTATGCTGGCTGTTTATGAAAATTCGTGAAAAACGTATTTATTTAGAGAATCTTTTCAGTAAAGTTTCAAGTCAATCGAACCATAAAATAAAAAGTTTCATTAAAATGAAAACACCCCATTTAACCCCTTTAGGAGTATAATTTTCAAAAACCCTTTCGTCATAAAAAGAACCTACTATATATACTGTCCAAATTTCAGCTTTCTGGATCCAGCAGTTTGGCCTGTGTGTTGATGAATCAGTCAGTCAGTCAGTCAGGACAAGTCATTTTATATGTAAAGATTTATTTAATCCTTTGTCGATAATTTTCATTCAGAAGTCACTTTTTAATTATACTTACAAAAAAAAATTACCACTTCTTAGTGACTTCTAAGATAATATCAGCAGTAGGTACGCTCGCGGTCATGGACGGTGAATACCTTTAGGGTGAGGCTACATGGTTGACAACAAGCGCTCCGACCAAGGTCAAGTCGTTGGAACGTCTGTCGCAAACCACTTGACATATTACTTACATTTGATACTTTCAGAATTTTCTTGTTAAAAAAGCTATGCTTTTGTTTCTTAGTTTATTTTTGAAATGACTAACTAATACAACGATGTGAATACCTGTAACTGGCATATATATAAGACCAATGTTTTTATTTTATGATGTAATGTAATATTGATATTTATGTTGTTGGTATTCCTACTTAAATAAAAAAAAATAAAAAAAAAATAAACAGATATAATCCTCTAAGCAAACCACCGTTGATGTTTCTGGCTACACGGATGTAAACCACAGGCACACACTTGATAGAGTGGCTATGATTCTAGGAAATATATAGATATATCGATATTTTATGTTTGGATATAGAGATATTTTTTCAAGCTATTTATTATGTCAAATTATGGTCAAAATAGACAAAACACTTGGGTGGTGGATGCTATACTCTTTATACCGCTCGCTGAAGACAAAGACATTGTAATCTAGACCATAAATTTAGAATTTTTCACTACGTTCATCTAGACAAAAAATACTTATTTATTTTAATATTATTTTTCGATACCTATTTAATTTTTTATATCGATATATCTAGGTAAAATATTAAGTATGTTTGTCGATCGAAGGATATATTGAAATATTAAATATCTCGGAAAAATATACGTAAGTATATATATACATAAAATATAAAAAAAAATTTACCGACTTCAATAACACTAAGTATAAAATTATTTAAATATTACTGAAGTTGGTAACTGCTGTGTATCTTTGGCATGTTATTGAAGGCGGTTAATTTTTTTTTTAATATTTTATTTATGCTTTTTAGTGATATTTTCATACATAAAGATTGAACCACCGAAGACGGTAAAATGATCTAGGTATGTTACGTTATCGTCTACATAGTTTTACATAATTCATGTTTTTTTCAGGAACAGTTTATCCGGTCGTAATGAAATTTGCATGAAAGATAACGCACAATTTTTTTTTTAATTTTATATCTTTTTTAATTTTATTCCGAGCATTAAAACATTTTGTCTTTTGTATTTGTACATTTCTGTGATTCGACTCTTTATCTGACAACGCGCAATTCGTTTGATATAAAAGCAGTTTCGCACTGAACTAGCATCAGTAACAGTGGATGACATGGCCGCGATACGTTATTGCCTCGTCCTCTGCCTGCTAGCAGGGCTAACCTCCGCCATACGTAAGTAACATTTTACTACGTATACCTACTGCTCCCGTTATTCTCTTTAAGTTTACTTTATACATTGTAAACTAATGAAAACAAAAAGCTAATAACTATATTTTCAAAAATATAGGTAATTAAATAACGTACTCAATAAAAATAAAAGTCAAACAGTAGAAATAAATGAATGTCAAATATCATAAAAAAGCAGTTTAGATTTCCTAAAAACTGTTAGGCAGAAACCCTATGTCATCATGGGTTTTTGTATTGATTGTGATATATTATCATTCATTTTCGATTAAACAACAACCAGAATTTTAAATTTAGTGCAGACTGTTGAAACTTTCATTTTTTGCCACTAATTGACTGCTTAAGCAATGCGTCAAATCAGCTCAATAGCATATTTCTGGGACGCCTTATTGAGTGGTTGTATTAAGGAACTCTTAAAACGAAACTATCACGAATATAAATATTTATGGTGGTTTTTTTTGTATTTCAGATGAATACTGCGGAAATTGTGGTGACATTAATGCCAGAACAGAACAGGGTGGTGGCGGTATTCCTAATGGTTATAGCGGTTATGGATACAGGGGCGGCGGTGATGGAGGCGGCTTTGGTAGTGTCTTCGGAGGTCTCGACGGAATGTTCAGCAGAATGTTTACCGGATTTGATGGTCTTAGAAATTCCGGCCCGGGGGTCAGTCAGATCATTGATAGAGACGGAAGGACGGATTACGTGAAATCAGATGACGGACGGGCCGGCGGATTTTCTTTTACATATGGTGGTGACAATGGTGGTTACAGTGGCGGCGGTGGATTCAGCCGGAGTGGAACTGTCGGAGGAGATGTCGGCCCCGGCCAGGGTGTGCCCGTCGGTAGTTCACAAGTACCAGTTGTAAGAACAAGCGGAGGAAATGATCACAGAATAAACAGCGGTGGATTTGTTGTTAGTGGAGATGGCGGCCAAAGTGGTGGCGGGTTTAGACGTACCGGCGGTAATGGAGGTGGATTCGGTGGCGGTGAAGGTGCTGGTGGCGTATATGGTGACAATGGAAGCCCGAGTGGAAATGGCGCTGGATTCGGGGGATCAGGTGGGTATGGAGGTACTGGTGGCGGATATGGTGGCAATGGAAGCCCCATTAGCAATGGCATTGGATTCAGAGGATCAGGTGGGTATGGAGGTGCTGGTGGCGTATATGGTGGCAATAGAAGCCCGAGTGGCAATGGCGTAGGATTCGGGGGATCAGGTGGCTATGGAGGTACTGGTGGCAGATACGGTGGCAGCGATAGGCCCGGGGTAAATAGAAGCCCTGGTGACAATGGAGGCTTCGGCGAATTAAGTGGCTATGGAGGTAGTGGTCTAAGCCCCGGCAGCAATGGCGGTGGATACATGGTGAATCGCAAGATGGCTTAGGAGAAAGGGATGGCGGGGTGAATGGTGGATATGGCGGCGGTCACGGCGGTACTGGTGGGCCATGGGTTGGTGGGTCATGCCCCTAATAAAAAATAAAAAAGTAAAATTGTGGGAACGCTCATGGCGGCTTTGCCTCCTCGGGTCCAAGCATCGTTCTTCAGTAGGGATAGCGCGTAGCATATCGTACCCTCTACGAGCGTACTCTCTACGTACCTATAGATAAATATGTAAAGCGTATACAGTATCAGCAATGTGTAATATGGTTATTAATAAAAGTCAATAAACTAATTAATTGTAAGTTATAATATTATTGTGTACTTTTTAGTTTATTCCCCGATCTTTGCCCGAATGCCCCAGGAGGAGGGTTATGTTTTTCAAGAGTATGTATGTAAGTATATATGTCTATTTCTTTGGCACAGCCTACACCCTAAACGTCTCGATGGATTTTGACGTATAATATGTCGTTAGAATTGACGTAGGTGTGGGATTGACATAGGCTATATATTTTTTCAAGAAATTAAATGGCGTCTGCCAGCCGCCATTTTATATTTGTTTTAGTTCCAAAAACATCAATATGGGTATCAAATGAAAGGTCTTAATGAGATTGAAATATGTATACAAGTGTATACGTATTATGTATGTATAACGTCATTTAAGTACATTTTGTTTGTGGGCAGTCGGGCTTTATAAGCTTTTTAACCGACTTCAAAAAAAGGAGGAGGTTCTCAATTCGTCTGTATATATATATTTTTTCTATGAATTTTCGCGCATAACTCTGGCAATTATGAACCGATTTGAAAAAATCTTTCTTCCATTCATTCTTTAATCCGTTAGTTGGGTCCCATAAAAAAATTATTGCTTCCGAATAAGTAGTTCCTGAAAAAACAATAATGGTGACTGCGCAGGAAACCTGCAGGAATGCCTATAAGATTTATGTCGCTTTTTAAGGACAAAAATGGTCATAACTCTGGCAAATATTTACCAATTTCAATGATTCTTTTTTTATTCGAAAGCAAAAACCACTGTCATTAATGTGTATGAATTTTATCATAACCGGATAAGAACTTCCTGGAGGAACATGAACGACGTGGGGGAATTTAATTGGTAAAAACCATAAAACTGATGTTCTACATTACATTACTCTGACAAATATGAACCGATTTCGATGATTTTTATTCGAGAGAGTAAACTACTATGATGATTCTATGCAAATTTCATTACGACCGGATATTTTTTTCTGAAGAAACATGAAATATGTAAAACTATGTAGACGATAATGTGATCATAACCTACCTAGATCATTTTACCGTCTTCGATGGTTCAATCTTTATGTATGAAAATATCACTAAAAAGTTTAAAATAAAATATTTATTAAAGAAAAATGAATCGACTTCAATATCACTGAAAAGTATAAAATAATTTAAATATTATTGAAGTTGGTGACAAATAAATACACGTTCTATTCTTTTAGAATTAACCTCGTAGCATGGATTCCATACTGGGCTGCAATATTCCAATATGCTACGAATAATACTATAGTACACAGGGATTATTATGGTAGGATCTTTAAAACATTTCAGTTGTCTTAGTATAAAACCTGACAGTCTTGACGCTTTCTGTACTACTGATTCTATGTGGTAACGGTAATTCAGTTGGTCATCTAAAATGACCCCGAGGTCACGAATTTTCGATACTTTTTCCAATGGAGTATCATTTATAAAGTAACTAGTGTTTCTAGGATGCCTCTTTTTCGTAAAATTAATAAAACGACATTTATCAGCATTTAAAACTATGCAATTATCCACACACCAGTCCGTCAATTTATTTATTTCACTCTGCAATTGCACTACGGCCTCATCAGTCTTAATAATGCGATATAACTTCAAATCATCAGCGTACATACAGAACTTACTTGTTAATGTGTTTGCTATGTCGTTAACGTATATCAAAAATAACAAAGGGCCCATATGTGACCCTTGTGGCACCCCGGATGGAATCGTAATTACTTGCTATTTGTAACCTTGGACAGATACCAATTGTGACCGGTTTCTTAAATATGACTCACACCATCGTAGCAACGAGCCGTGTATTCCCATATTTCTAAGCTTTAATAGTAAAACGTCATGATTTAACAGGTCAAAGGCTTTACTAAAATCTGCATAGACCGCATGTACTTCCAAACCCTGATCCAAAGCTTCGGCAATGTCACTGGTAAAACTCAGTAAATTAGATGTTGTTGAACTATTTGGTAAAAACCCATGCTGCTTCGAATTCAAAAGTTGCTTAACATGCCAATATATTTTTTTTTCGACAATTGATTCAAATAGCTTTCCAAATTCAGATAAAATGGACACTGGTCTGTAATTAGATACAATTGCTTGGTCTCCACTCTTATGTATTGGGCAAATTCTGGCCAATTTCCACTGTATCGGAAAATGACCGACCTGTAGTGATAGGTTGAAAATCTCCATTAGAGGCTTTGCAAGCACCTTAGCACATTTTTTTAAGAAAATCGGAGGAATCCCATCAGGGCCAGCTCCTTTATTGGGGTCCAATTTTTCCAGCGACTGTAAAATTTCTGACTCGGTCAGAAGAAGACTGTCAAGTGGTAAATTACTTATAAGTACTTACGCTTCATTTCTACTCAAAGGAGGATCATGTGCTTTGCTATAAACGGAATTAAAATGCTCAGAGAAGAGTTCACTGATCTGTTGCCCATCACTCGCGGATTTTGAACCAAGAGTCATGTGATTTGGGAGACAATTTGTGACAATTTTATATAATTTATACTTGTAAACAATATAATTGAGATCAGAAATGGATGGACGAATCATAATAGACGGTCCCGTTGGTCTAGTGGTTTGACGCTCTGGCCACTAACCTAGGTCGTGGGTTTAATTCTCACCCAGGACAAACATTTGTGTGCATTAGCTATTTGTCCTTGTGTCTGGGTGGTAGCCGTGGAGTGCCGGCTAAGAATTTGCATCCCCCCTCTCTTCCCGTGGGTTTCGTAGGAGGCGATAGCCAGAAGACGGGCAGCAGCGTCTTCTGTGTAATATATCCATCTTTTCCGTAGTGCAGGGGTGCGGTGCCACGTAGAGGCCGAAGGTAGACCAGGCTTGCATCTGCAGCTGCAATGCGGTGGTCGTCCGATGAGGCCGGGATACTGGCTGGCTTGTGACTCGCTGGTTGTTGCTGGAGAGTTGCTGCTGTAGGGAGAGAGCGATGGCGAAGCTGCGCTGTTGTCCGGATCTGAAAGCTGCGTCGATTGTTCTGTGCGGGGTCACCAGTTTAGCGATGCAACGCGGCAGTGCTAAAGGGAGGATCCTCCGACTGAGCGAGGTGTGATGCTCGGTCAGGGCCGAAGCCCCCTCGACAGTTGTTGTCGGGATGTTGTATACATATATATGTTTGTAAAAGGTTATTTTGTACACACTTAATAAACGTTTTTTCATTTTTTTTTTACTCTCCGAGTTGGAGAAACTTGCGAGATTCAGGATTCGTAGGTGGCGCCATCTATCGCGCTGTATGAGGTACTACTCGCTTCTCATCGCGTTATACTACATGTGACGCCATCTGGTTATGTCGAGTCGCCACAGGTACAATGAGACCTCCTCTGTTTGTGGCAGTAAAACGGCCTACACACGGCACTAAAATCAGTGGCGATATCGGGACAGTGGTGGGGAGGACCCTAAATCGTCCCTCGTGTATAGGCAAATCGTATCCAATTTTTATTGTTTAGAAATCGGGTCTGAAATCGCTTCGGGCGAGCTCCCGATTTAGGGACGATTATCGTCTAGGGAGCGTTGTCGGCACGTGTGTAGCGAAATCGGGACTGATGAGTGCTGCGGCGATACGACGTGCAGGCGCTCCGCTCTGTGCGAAGAATGAACGAATGAATGGGTATAATAAGGTATAATATAATATAATATCCTGGGACAATTCACACACGGTCATCTGATCCCAAACTAGACAGAGCCTGTACTATGGAAACCAGACAACTGATACTAATACATTTATATACTTTTTTTTTGTAAATACATACTTATATCAAATCAAATATAATCAAATCATATTTTATTGGAACTAAAACATATGTTAACATTTACATAAGTGCGATAATAGCTACATTAGTTAAAAACAGTGTCGCAGCTATTAACGCCCACCTCAAAAGGATAGATAGATAGAACACCCGACCAACAGAAGAAAATATAGATAAAACACCCAGACACTTGGTGGGAATCGAACCCACGCCTGTTGGCACCATAGTAAGTGCCAAGGCAATGCCTTTTTTTGCTGTTTTGATAGTGTCGGTGGCATCTCGGATCAACGAGCAGTCTGTTGCACGGTCAGTTCTGTACTAACTGGTTGGGTCATGTGTAGAGTAGTAGCCGATTTCATCCCCACCACCGCTGTCCTGATATCGCCACTGATTTTAGGGCCGTCTGTAGGCCGTTTTAAACATCTGGCCGTCTACGTAGTGTTCGTACGAAAAAGGTGGTCAAAGCAGTAAGGGAAAGAATTCGAAGAAATCCTGTCCGAAAGCAAAAGATTTTATCTCGGGAGATGAAGTTAGCACTTAGAACCAAGTCGCGTATTTTAAAAGATGACTTAGGACTTGCAGCCTATAAGAGACATACTAGTAATTTCTTAACTAATAATTTAAAAAAGAATAGGGTGGTAAAATCGAAACAACTAAGTACTGAAGCGGTACGCAAAGGGAGGTCACAGAAAAAAATTGTATATTGTGAAATTTTCTACAATTGAGCAACATTGTAACAAACAAAATGACCGTATTTATGCTCAAAGCTGTAAGGAAGCTTCCCAGTTAGTCGACAGAGTGCAACGTGGGCATTATCCGACTTCAGTGATGGTTTGGTGGGGTATTAGCTATGAAGGAGTGACTGAGCCATATCTTTGTGAAAAAGGTATCAAAACATCGGCACAAGTGTATCAAGATACCATTCTTGAGAAGGTAGTGAAGCCCCTTAACAACACCATGTTCAATAACCAAGACTCGGCGCCTGGTCTTAAAGCTCGGTCTACGCTGTTTTGGTTGGAAACGAACGTTCCGGACTTCATCAGAGCTGAAGACTGGCCGTCGTCTAGTCCTGATCTTAATCAGCTGGATTATGATTTATGGTCAGTTTTAGAGAGTACGGCTTGCTCTAAACGCAATGATAATTTGGAGTCTCTAAAACCATCCGTACGATTGGCAGTGAACAATTTTCCCATGGAAAGAGTGTGTGCTTCTATTGATAACTGGTCTCAACGTTAAAAGTACTGTATTCCAGCCAATGGAGATTACTTCGAATAATCTTTTTACATTTTAAATTGTTTTATATTTATGTATTAAACTAACACAATGTAAATGTAATAAGTGTTAATTGCAATAGAAAATATTTTTTTTCTTTGTTTCAGTATTTATGGCAAAAGTAGGTATAGGTACAATTATAAATACAATAACGATAGCAGTAACAGCTCAGTGAGTGACCAGTTCCCTTGGAAACAAGGTGCGCAGGTTCGTACCCCAGCTCGCACCTTTGATTCCTTTAATTAATCATGTGCAAATCGTCTTTGTGTGATTGTTAATAGCTTTCGGTGATGGAAAACATCGTGAGGAAACCGACATGTCTGAGAAAGCCACCGCGACAAACACGCGTCGTGTGATAATCACCACTCACTAACAAAACTGTAAAAACACTTATAAAATAAACATTATTTCAAGACATTTAACTTCCAAATTAACTAAACTTAAACCTACAACAAACTCCACAGCTGTACAGATCTAACGGACTGGGCTATTCTAAGAGCGAGGCATTTGTTCGGCACTGATGACGGATACAAAGGAGTTGTTCCAGAAATGTATGGAGCCTGGGCCAACACCGTGTACACTACATGTATTTATAACTTTGCAATACAGTAACTGTTTTGTAATGTTATCTTTTTTTAATATTGCTTCGTTTTATTGTACATTTAAGATATCTTGGTCAAGAATATAATACTACTGTAGCAACACCACACAATAATATGATGAATCGGAAATACGTAACTAAAATGTCATTTTGACAACTGACTATACCTGCGATTGAACTTGTTGTGAAATAGCACTTATACGACGGATTCCAATCAAGAAAGAAACAGTCAATGAATGTCCGTAAACATAAATAATCACTAAAAACTCCGAATACATTATGTATTCCACGCGTAAACAATATGAAGGTCGGTTGACCCTTCTTTGTATATCCGCTTCAAATAATTAAATCCGTAGAGGTTTCAAAACATTTATTTGACCTGTAAAGCACTGAAGGAACTGACCGTTTACATTAGGACTAGTGATTCCGCGATCACTAACTATACGTACAATGACTATTTGTCTATAAACTGCACGACTGTTCTTCACTAGATTTATAACATGAATGTGTTTAGCTGTTGACACTGCTAAGTCATAACAAAGAATGTGTCAAATACTATTCAGACAGCGCGTTCTAAACTGAGCTGTTCGCTATTCAAAATACATAGAAAATACAACAAGTGGCAAAGAGGTTCTAGTCGCCACATCACCCCCCCACGCAGAGAGGAAACCCCCCTCAAACATGGGGCAGGAGCCTGAAATTAAATTATAAATCAAGAATTTCTCTAAACCTAACTTTACGACCGGACCGAGTGACAATGGGGGCAGGAGGAGAAAAGGAAGCTGGCGGAGCAAGCTCAACGAACGGATGGTCCGAATCGTTGCTCGACGGAACACTAGCTGGACCGTCCAACATTGATCCTCGCGAGGCTGGCAACTCGTGATGCCCTATCTCTAAATCAGCCTCAATAAAAGCAGGCTTAACGCGATCAATGCTAACTGTAACCTCACGCCCCTTAACATCTAAGGTTAAGGTTTTGTCCTTACGCCTAATTACCCTGTATGGACCGGAGTACGGTGGTTGAAGTGAACGCCTAACGGTATCGTCCCGTAGCCAGACGTAAGACGCTGATGCTAACTCTTTGAAAACGAAAATTGCTGGACGTGCATGATTCGAAGCTTCGACTGGACGCATTGCTTCCATTCGCTTCTTAAGATCTGATACAAAATCATTGATCGAATCAGGGCTACCCGAGGCATCGGCGGGAACAAGGAACTCTCCTGGCAAACGTAACGATTCGCCATACACGAGCTCGGCTGAAGAAGATTTGATATCCTCTTTAAAAGCCGATCTCATACCAAGGAGAACAAATGGCAGTGCCTTCGACCACGTTTCAGCATGGCACATTAATGCCGCCTTAAGCTGGCGGTGCAACCGCTCGACCATGCCGTTTGCGCATGGGTGGTAGCTAGTGGTACGAATCCTCTTGGTCGCGCAAACACACATAAGGCGCTGAAAGAGGCATGATTCGAATTGGCGTCCCTGATCCGATGTTAAAATACTGGGAACGCCGAAGCGAGACACCCAGCCGTTCACGAAGGTGTCTGCAACTTCTTCGGCAGTGGTGGATGTCATCGGCCAAGCTTCCGGCCACCGCGTGAACCTGTCAATCGCGGTGAGGCAGTAATTATGACCGTTAGAGTGAGGAAGCGGGCCGACGATGTCGATGTGGACATGTTTAAACCTGTCCGACGGACTACTGAAGTTACTCAGCGGAGACTTGACATGTCTTGTCACTTTGCAACGCTGGCAATCTAAACATGAACGAGTCCATCTGTTACAATCTGCGTTGATACCAGGCCAAACGTATCTCTCAGCCACCATGCGTGCAGAAGCCTCCGCACCAGGATGGCTAAGGTTATGGCACTTGTTAAATACTGCTTTACGAAAAGGTGGCGTTAGGTATGGACGAGCTTTACCAGTCGACATGTCGCAAGTGATGCTTACATTAGTGCCGGGAATTAATACATCCTCCAGCTTAAGCGAAGAACTCGCGCGAGCGTGTGCTAATTCTTCATCAGAACGCTGTGAAGTAGCAAGTGCGGCGTAGTCTGCTTCCAAGGAAATACCCTCGATACGAGACAATGTATCCGCTACAACGTTATCGACGCCCTTGATGTGGACAATGTCTGTGGTAAATTGGCTGATAAAAGATAATTGATTCAGCTGTGCAGGCGGGAGCTTTTCTCTTCGCTGGGCGAACACGTAAATCAACGGCTTATGATCCGTAAAAATTGTTGCGTGCTGCGCTTCGAGAATATGCCTAAAATGCTGAACGCTCTCATAAACGCCGAGGAGCTCTCTGTAGTAAGCTGGCCATAATGTTTGTTTAGTGTTCAACTTTTTGCTGAAGTAAGCGATGGGCTGCCAATCATCTGCCTCGGTACGACGCTGTTGCAGGCAAGAGCCTACGTGAGTGTTCGATGCGTCAGTGAAGAGACCGAGTGAGGCGCTGCAGTCTGGATGCACCAGGATCTTTGCAGAAGTTAAACTTTTCTTGCACTCTTCGAAACACGACAAAAGCTCGGAAGTCCAAACGAAAGGCTTGGCACCTTTGCCCTGGACAGCAGCTACTGCGTCAATTAACGGTGCTTGAAATTTGGCGGCAGCTGGAATGAATCGCTGATAAAAATTGGCCATGCCAAGGAATCTACGCATTCCTTCAACAGTCTTGGGGGGAGGGAAATCCACTAAGGCTTGGATTCTGTCGACGGGTGTCTAGCACCTGCCTCATCGATGTGATACCCCAAAAAGGTTACCTCTTTAGCCCCAAAAACGCTCTTAGCAGTATTGATAACGACTCCATACTCATGCAACCTTCTGAAAAGAATCTCCAGGTGCTGAGCATGCAGGGAGCTGGAATTTGAGTACACCAGGATATCGTCCACGTAGGCATAACAGAAATCAAGGCCACGCACGACTTCGTCGATAAAACGTTGAAATGTTTGACCTGCGTTTCTAAGTCCAAAACTCATGTATGGAAATTCGAACAACCCGAATGGTGTGATTATTGCGGTTTTGCAAATATCGGTAGGATTTACCGGAATTTGTTGGTATGCCTTCACTAAGTCGATTTTGCTATAAATGGTACTTCCAGCAAGGTTCTGGCAAACGTCACCTATGTGCCGAACCGGATATCTGTCCGGAACAGTGCGTGCATTCAAGGTGCGATAATCGCCGCACGGTCGCCACGTTGAATCTTTCTTTTCCACCAGGTGTAAAGCTGAAGACCAAGGACTAGAAGATGGCCTGGCTGTCCCAGCCTTGACCATGTCCTCAAACTCTTTCTGTGCAGCGCGAAGCTTCAATGGAGCCAGACGACGTGGCCGCGATGATACCGGTGGGCCATCAGTTGTCTTAATATAATGTACCGTTGAATGTTTGGGCTCCTGAAGTACACCAGGGGGGCGCGTGATACTCGGAAATTTCTGAAGGATCGCTGAGAAAGGCGATTCGGGGATGGAAATAATTTTGATGCTGGACTGGCTAACGTCTTGGAGTTCCGCGAAAGATGACAAACCTGTCGTCCCGTCGCGAAGCTTCCCATGAGTGCAGTCAGGAAGTAGGTTATACTGCGACAAAAAGTCTGATCCTATTATTCCAGTTTCTACATCCGCAATTATGAAATTCCAAGATAAACTGCGCCTAAGACCTAAGTTTAAGCATAGCGTGACTAAACCGTAAGTTTGAATTTTTGATCCGTTTGCTGCCACTAAATCGTACGGCTGCGGCTGGCTTTTCAGTTTGCTAACACTAATAACTGGTACGCAGCTTACGTCTGAACCAGTATCCACCAGAAATTTTCTGTTGGTATACCGGTCAGTTACAAAAAGACGGCGACTCGTGGCTAAGCGTTGGGCAGTCGCCAAAACCGGACGCTCTACAGGTTTTCCGACGACTGGTTGCAGCCACCAGCCGCTGAAGGTGGAGGGCCAGACCATTTGCACGGTTGGACGCACTTCCTTGCTTTCTTTCCGAATCGGTCATGGTAATAGCATAGCTCGCTATTGCGCGAGCGTGATCGGTTCCTAAATCTACCTAAGCTACGTTCTCGCGAGCGGCCCCGTTGGTCAAAACCTCGGTTGGCTAAAGAAGCCACTACGCGAGTAAGTGCCTCTAACTTAAGGTACAGCTCTGCAATCAATGTTGCACGATCCTTGCAGATGGGCGGCGTACAGATGGACACACTTTCGCTTTCAGCCATGTGGATGGTGGTGCGGATGGCGCGGAACCCTAAATTTAATAAAAAAAAAAATAATAATAATCCCTACGTGGGTTGGTGGGTGGAACGACCAGGACCTTTACAAAATTTATTTAAATATTTTATTTGTTGTTTTAAAATAAAAACCTTCAAATGTTTCACTAAATGTCATTACGAAACAAAAAAACGATCGCCGAAAATTCGCAGGCAGGAACCACGACGAACACGGCGAACACGGCGAAAAACGAGCTGATTGCTCGTCGCTCGCTCCACGTCGAATGTTTTCGTTATTTAATATTCAATATTTAAATAAAATAAAATTTCGTTGTATAATGGCCGACGTAAATTCCGTTAAATAAAAGGAACACCGTTTCTTTTCTTATTTTTCTTTTCTTTATTTATAGGTACTGTGTTGGTTACC
The DNA here is from genome assembly GCA_911728495.1 of Furcula furcula. Classification (NCBI taxonomy): domain Eukaryota; kingdom Metazoa; phylum Arthropoda; class Insecta; order Lepidoptera; family Notodontidae; genus Furcula; species Furcula furcula. The sequence goes on along the minus strand of OU452244.1, from coordinate 4,859,438 downwards.
TTGTTATCCTTTTCTTGTCTAAGTGCTCAACGTCTTACGTGTAATCCTCTAGTTCTCGTCACTGGTCACCAGATGAAGACATCACGTCGGGAACACCAGATGAAGGTCGGTTGACCCTTCTTTGTATATCCGCTTCAAATAATTAAATCCGTAGAGGTTTCAAAACATTTATTTGACCTGTAAAGCACTGAAGGAACTGATCGTTTACATTAGGACTAGTGATTCCGCGATTACTAACTATACGTACAATGACTATTTGTCTATAAACTGCACGACTGTTCTTCACTAGATTTATAACATGAATGTGTTTAGCTGTTGACACTGCTAAGTCATAACAAAGAATGTGTCAAATACTATTCAGACAGCGCGTTCTAAACTGAGCTGTTCGCTATTCAAAATACATAGAAAATACAACAAGTGGCAAAGAGGTTCTAGTCGCCACAAATATATTACGAAACGTCACCTATAGCATTAACTGTCGAGTAGTAAACCAACGTCAAACGCAACTGTCATGGCTGCCCTAAAAACAGGGTGGGCATACTAAATAACTCCATAAGTAATAATTTATGTACAATTGTACTCTGCTACAAATTAATTTATAAGTATTTTTATGAAACTCTCCTATGTTTTTCCTATTTTTCCATGTAGTGTACATAGTGTTGGCCCAAAATGGAACATCTCCTTTACTACTGCAATCCATAATCCATAGTGTGTAGCTACTCTATCGCAATAGGTTATCCTGTAAAGATAGATGTAAGTAGATTTTAATAAATAAATTGGAGTAGTAAAATTGATTACCCTATTATTCGTCAAAACCTATGGGCTGTTTTTAAACTTATATGACATTGTTTTTTTTAAATTTTAAGTGGACCTTTCTGAATGCTGGCAACCCTTTTCATACGTTATTTACTAGAATATTGCGGGAATTCCTCAATTGCATGCTAATAATAACTTCCTGTTCCCACAATCTTTGGGCAAATACCACTTTATCATACTGGGCCGAATGGGTCAGGAGGATATCAAACATTATTTATTACCTGTGCAGTTATCGATTGAGATACGTATGTTAACAATAAATTTCTATCTTGTGCAGGGATTCCAGCTGACACTATTAATGTTGTCGATAATTCTGGTGAAAACCCAATACCCTGTTCTTAATTAATGGCTTTTGTGTAGTTTTCCTTACTTGTCCTTTGAAGAGTATGGCTCAATTCACACTAAGATGGCAGCAGCCGGCAGCGCACTTTTAGTGTGAATTGAGCCTATGCGTTGAGTGGGCCATATTCCTTGAGAACAGTAGAGAGCGGTATCAACCGCATAAAGGGCTAAGTGGACTTTGTACAAGCGGGGAATATCTTCTTCTATAAGTGCCGCCGTCTCCTATCGGAGGTTAACAATCAATATATATAAAAGGATAAGTTCTGACTGACTGACTGATTGACAGACAACCCACAGCGTAAACCGCTGGCCCTAGAGACTTTACATTTTGGAGGTGTAAACGCACATTAAGAACGGAATTTTCAAAATTCGCATCCTAAGGGGTCCAAATAGGGGGTTTATGTTCTATTAAAAAAGCGTTATAATTTATGAACAGTTGGTACTAGGGCCTTGAATTTTCCTCAAAGAAAATAAACAGTGGTGTTTTTGAATTTCTCGAAATTTTCTAAGTAGAAGTAACTGGACCTCAATTTTTGTAAAAAAAAAAAAAAAATTATCATTTCTTAACACATTTAACTGTTTTCCGATACAATATGAAAGAGTATTATTAGGACGAAGTCAGGTTTAAGAAATTAATAGTGATCTTAAGGTCAAAATAGTACCCTTAAGTTAAAAATCTCGTGTGTGATCTCTTTTATAAGGTAATTGATAACCGTTTTTTCATCAATTAATTGACTAGTGCAGCAGCCATCAGTTATCCAACACTTTATATGGTGTTACAAATTGTAAGCCTTAAAATTCAAAGCTTGCATGAGTCAGGCAGTTCAAGCCCACGCAGCTTTATCCTCTAGGTAATCCGAGATTTTATAATAAGCATTTTTCGACAATCGGCTTTTTATCAAAGGTTTAAATTTATTCAGTGGAAGATCTCGGATATCCTGTGGCAGTTTGTTATAGAAGCGTATACTTTGACCCATAAAAGATTTGCCTGTTCTGTGGAGACGCGTGGAAGGCAAAACAAGATCGTGTTTGTTCCGGGTATTAACACCATGAATATCACTATATTTTTTAAAAGATCCAATATTTTTCTGAACATAAACTAAATTTTCAAATATGAATTGTGAAACAACCGTTAGAATATCTATTTCTTTGAATTTTTCTCTAAGTGAATCGGTAGGAGCCAGATTATAAATGGCTCTCACAGCTCTTTTCTGCAGAATAAAAATGGCATTAAGTTCTGCAGAAGATCCCCACAGTAATATACCATAAGACATAATACTGTGGAAATAGCTGAAATAGACAATTCTAGCGGTTTCAACATCAGTTAAGCGTCTAATTTTTTTCACTGCATAAGCCGCGGAACTTAGTCTACCTGACAGTTTCTCAATTTGTGTCATTTTTATCGCCTTAGGCTACTCTACAAAATAAGACCATACTTGTCCCAAGAATTAAGAGTACAGTTAGTGGAATCTCTTGTTCTTTCCAAACTAAATTACGCAGACACAGTTTACGGGCCTAGGTTACTGGCGAGGACGCAGCGGCTCATTCAAAGGGTCCAGAGCGCATGCGCTCGGTTCTGTTTTACCATCCCTCCCAGAACTCATGTAACACCTTTTCTAAACAGTTATGGAATATTAAAAATGAAGTCTCGTCGAAAATTACACTTAGCGTGTCTGCTTTTCGGAATAATAAAATATCAACAACCAGCGTATTTATATAATAAGTTAAACTGGATGTCAAGTAGAAGGGACTGTTCTATTAGGAAATGCTCACAGCAGTTATCCACCCATTCTCACAAGACTGCAGCCTTCAGAGGCAGTTTCAAATATGCTGCGTCCAAGGTGTGGAATAATATTCCACCACCTTTGAGAACCATAAATTCATTGGCTTCCTTCAGAACACGACTGCGACAATATTTTATGGATGCACAACGGGAGTGTGAGAATGTAAATATTGATTTGTCTTTTATATAAGTCTGATCTTTTATATGATTTATATGAAATAGGTGTAATTTGTTTGGTGACATTTGTTTAGTCAAACTTTACCTATAGTTTATGTGGATTGTCCCATAATAACAGTATGCAATGCAATACATTTTATCGCACATAATTAGATAGGTACTACATATATAACACATAAATAATTTTATTTTTTTATTGTTTTTAATTGATTAGGTGTTGGTGAGGCGCCAGCGTAGTTCTTTATAATGCCCTAAGAATTTACGCAATATCTTAATTACTATTACTAAATTAATATACTATATATTCATTCCTCTATAGAAACGATGGGTATATAATGCAGAGCCCACGTATTGGAAAGTGGTATGGTTGCCGAAAGCGTACCAAGAGATGGCGCTGGCAGCCTCATTTGGACTAAAATGCGGCTAATTATCAAGTCGTTGATTGGTCGACAATTATTTTTTCTAATGAATATTTGAGGGTGCAACAAGATTCGTTGCACTTCCTAGTTCCTACTGGACAAAGGATTGTGAATTTTTCCGTGATCGCCGATACACGTCTATAAATTATCCCGTCCTTGACTTCAAGATTACTTGTAGTCCTTGTACATATACGTTCCGGTCTAGTCGCACAAGTTTAGAGAGGTTTAATAGAGAATACAATATTATTGTATCCCTCTCAACCACCCCGCTCCAGCAGAACGGCAGACACCTCATTCTTGTCCGTGCGCTCACGGCGTTCGCACGAGTTCAAACTTCAAATACAAAAGATCTTTGAAATCATGAAAAAAAAACTAAAATAAATAAGAAAAGTAAAGGAAGTCATAAAACTAATAGTGGAACATTGTTCGTGTCGCTGTTAACGAAGATTTATACTCTCGAGCTAAAGTGTACCCTTTGAATTCATTGGGAATCACTAATGTTTATTATCCGTTGAATTCTTCGGATATTATTGTGCCCATGGATGAATTCATCCATGATTGTGTCTAAATATCATCCTGCCTGCCTGCTGCTGCTGCACTGCTGTACCTCCTGTACCTGCGAAGATTTCTACGCTCGATCTGAGTTTGTGTACTCTTTGCATTCATTGGGAAGCACTCATTTTTATTATCCGTTGTATTCTTCGGATATTATTTTGCCTAATTATCACAATGTCCTAAATATGACAATTGGATTCATCGCAAATCGTGCAGCTTATCTGTTGTATTCTTCAGATAATGCATTTTTTCTTCGTGTCCTAACTTCCCGCATTATTTACTACAAGTAAGTAAGTATGTCTATTTTAGATAAAAGCGAATAAATATTCGCTGGTGATGTACCCTCAATTATGATTAAAAAAAAAAAAAAAAAAAACAATGCAAAGATACCTAATGGTATTCCTTGGTCAAATGTGAGCTTCGCGCTGAAACGGGATTTGTGCTCGAAGGTGCGGAGGCAACAAAGCACGGTAACAAATGTCACATAATAGTCCCTGATCAGATGAGATTTTTGTTCGTGATGCGGAAGGAATCTCTAAGGAAGTTGATTCACTTGGTTTTATGTATCTGAAAATTTATTCCTCAATTTGTAATAGCTACTCTGAACCTGGAGATTGGCACCATGCTAATTGATAGTTGTAAGTCTATTAGTCAGTAAAGCTCTTTTGGCTTCAGGGAAGGTGGACAAGCCTATACATCATAAAAAAAAAAAACAAACAATAATAATAATAATAATAATATCCGTAGTCTAAACGAAGGGGTCAACTCTTGGCTTATTCTCACTATGCCGAAACTGATACCAGTAGGTCGGTTATCATTCAACTGATCGATCAACCCTTGACAGATCCCTTTAAAGATAGTGTAACAGATTTATTTCTTTTTTGTTAGATTTTATGGAGAATATCTAGGCAATTATAAAAAAAAAAAAAAAACAGGTAGATATATGATTAAAAACCAGTAGTAAGTTAAGTTAATACTTGCCCAGATTTCATACTTACTGTAAGTTTAAACGGGAAAGGCTCCGAAGACCTAAGTTGAATCCTAGCACCAGCATGATGGCCAGAACTACACTGACATAGTCCGTGGACTGAAACCAGTGAGGTTTTTAGTGAGCACTCTAACCGCCGCCAGCGCGGTGTCGAGGACTGCCATCTTCACCGCTTGACTGATTGCCGACCGTGTCCGCCACGAGTCACAGCACCGTTATGCAACTCAATCTATCTCTCAGTTTAATCACTAATTATTATTAATATAAATGTTTATTTCGAAAACTTGTAGTAAAGTAAGTTTTATTCTGGGCTCCATAATTTTGCTTGTTTTTTCCCGCAACAGTTAAACTCAAATACAAAATAAAAACAATTAAAATAATAATAATACAAAAAAAAAAAATCGTCTGCACCTTTTTAGACTTATTTCGGCAAGTCCCATTACACTATGTAGGTACACTACATTGTGACAATGTACGTTGTACTATGTCGCTTGAGCAAGTTAGATACTTAGCTCCTGCTTAAATGAATGTTCTAACTGTGTGAAATGTGTGAACTTTTTGATTTTTTTAGATGAATATATTCTTCAGATTTTCACGGACGCCTTTCTAACGAGTGGCATACTCCTCTGCACTCAAACCTTAAAGTTGAAGCGTAGCAATTGGTTTGAAAAACTGGTGAGCATTGGTCCACATTGAGTGTGTTAAAACGAATGGTAATCCATTGATTTAGTCTCTGGAGACAAGAAAAATTGTGACTATCGTGTGTATACCTAATACCACTGCCTTTTCTTATTAACACAGAATAAGCAGTTTATTACCCTAGCTAGTATTAGGATAGGCTAATATTTGGAAGTAAGGTGCACATATTAACAAACTCATTAGTTCAAGTATAAGTTTATTATACTATGTATAAGTTTATTATATATGCAGGCCGATATAATAGTAATAGGATAAACAAAGACACAGAACAAGAGATCGGGTGTAAACAATTATAATAATATATGCATAACAACATTAAAATAATAATATTAAAAGAAAAAATATTTTGAATAACATAGGGTACCCTCATATATATATTTAAAAAAAAAAAAAAAAACAGGTACGGGCACAAAAATACAAATGTAATTTTTTTTTTCCAAGACTATTTTTTAGCGATAACGATCGAAATGAGGCATTTATTATATATCGAATATAGGCCATATTCATGATCCTCAAAGTTAGTTGCAGATGGAGATTTTATAAAAAAAAAGGGCTGGGAATCGTAATAACCATTACCAAAATTATTACAAAGGGCTGTCATATAATAAAAGTTGACCTCTAAGAGGCCTTCATCTTATATCTTATTTTATGAGTCTCATTATAGCCTCCGTGGCGCAGCGGTAAACCACTTGTTTTGCAAACCGGAGGTCGCGGGTTCAAATCTGTGAAATCCCGTGGAGAGTAACCACTTTATATACTTGTTCATTGCTGGGTTGGGACAATGCAGGCCGGTCATCTGATTGTCTGTAAAGTAAGATGATCCAGGCGTCGGATGGGCTTGTAAAAGGTCAGTCCTGCGCCTGGCCTCTCCCCAGTCGTGCCAATTTTTCATCTTAACGAATTGTGAGTGTAAACGAAGATAGAGTGCACTTGTGTCTACGCAAGCACTTGTTCACTATAATATCTCTCGCGTAGAAGGCTGATTTTGTGAAAGATCGGCCGCTGTGGTCGTATCAACCAGAAGGGCATTTATATTATTGTTTTATAATTTATGTACACACAGTAACAATAAAGGAAAGAAGAAATATAGGCAAGATACTATTCTTTACTACAAAGGCACAGCTTATTTCAGAAAGTTCTGCCTTTAAAAGTTCTATTATTACCTAATATTATAGACATAATTTTTATTATGAGCCTCAAATGTAATTAATATCTACGCTTGTGTTCGGTTCCCGTATATTATCTGCAGTCTCAGGCTTTTTGCTTTCTATACTCTGCCCGGATGAAATTAAATGCCTAGGAAAATCTTTCCATCTTATATTTTGGAAATGTTAATAAGGCTTTATTAACCTGATTAGGATAAACCCTAATAACTTTATTAGGAGTTTTCCTATTATAGTCGTCTTAACCGTGGTACACCATCTTTAAATCCTGAAAATATTTACTTATATAGAAATTATTTCCAAAGCATTCACTACACTGCCATCTTCCTCTAGCAGCATATTTGTTGTTCTGGTATGTTTTCGAAGACAACACATACAACGATCAGCTTTTGCAGAAGTTATTCTCTCTTGTTTCACAGAGAACTTGTAAAATAAGTCTAATTTCAAGCAAAGAACATTGATTTTATAATGATATTAACGTCTCATCTCTGATAAGTTCGTTAATAAGTAGTTTTTATAAATTCTATACTTATTTGAAGAGTAACAAATTAGCTATTTCTTTGATATACATAAACCAAATAGGCAATATTATTAAAAGTTTTAAATGTTTCTTTCAAGGAATCTGTAAACTGAAACCAATATTTCCTCGCTATGACATTGCATAGAATCTAATTACTATATTACATACAACCATAATATCTTTGGTTACTTATAAAACATTACTTACAGTAGCTGATTTTATTAGTTTAGAAAATATTATTCAAAACTTAAAAGTACATAGCTATACCGTTAACTCTCTGCCTGTAGAATAAACAAAAGCTAAACTATTAGAATATATCAAACGTAACGCCAGTTACAGACTTAAAACCTTAGGAATTTCTAAGGAGATGTCAAACCATTTTAAATATGCATCAATTCATTCGAAGACCTGATATTTGTCTGGCATCAACACTAACTTTTCAGTTATATCCTCCATGATATGGTCTTATCTTGTCACTCTAGCCACTGTCCTATGTATCGAGGGTTCGATTCCTAGCTTGTGTCTGGGTGTTGTTTATCTTTTTAGTTTATATTTACAAGGAGGAAAGGTATATAGTTATATACCTTCACTACTAATACTTATTAGTATCGGTTGTCTGGTTGCCATGACGCAAGCTCTACCGTATTTGGATTGTCTCAAAATATTATTTTAAGTATATTATTAATTTATATAATAAATTTATCAACATCTTCTCAAACCATGGGACGATGAACATATAAAAAAGTGATATTATTAAACAGCACAATTGATGCTTCTATCTTTACTACTTACAGTAGATACGAGAAATGAAGTCATGACTTCAGCGGCTGTCCAGAAAGGCTTTATTATTAAAACCATTATAAAACTGTTTTCAGGATGGTCTGCACAATTAGCAAGCAGTCTCTAAGTTTCTATAATGGACCTCAATTGCTACTTGGGTAACAATGTCGGAATTAATTGTTCAACAATGTTAAGGTAAAAGTTTAAACTATTGAATAGATAAATAATTAAAATTAATATATTTAAAGAAATATATAAATATCAGAAATCATTAAATATATAAACATAACTATAGTAATTAATTTAAATGTATGTATGCATTTTGCAATTTCTACTTTGGTTTTATTATAACTAATAGCTTAATCATCAAATTAAGAAAACTTTATCTCATCCTGGAATCTCATTAAGTGCAACATTGATTTTTTATCTCTAAACATCTACAAGTAATCTTGAAGTCAAGGACGGGATAATTAAGTGATCAAACGAACTTACCTTAAGTGAAGTTCGATCCTAATTATCCAGTCCTTGACGAAAGATTTAAGGTCCCTCCCTACCCTAAATGTCCCTTTTGAATCAATGTTGCAGCTGTATTTCATTTTACTCTAAAGATAATGAGGTGTCTGCCGTTCTGCTGGAGCGGGGTGGTTGAGAGGGATACAATAATATTGTTTTCTCTATTAAACCTCTCTAAACTTGTGCGACTAGACCGGAACGTATATGTACAAGGACTACAAGTAATCTTTCGTCAAGGACTGGATAATTAGGATCGAACTTCACTTAAGGTAAGTTCGTTTGATCACTTAATTTTTAAGACTTTTTATGACCTCGTGTCATCGCTCGCTTTTATTACCAATCATCCGATCCTGTGTAACTTGCTCGGCTAGAGTGCGAATCTAAATCGCCTCGCCGAATTGTACTATATTGTGAAGTTGAATAATCCGTGTGCCGGCCGGCGAAGACTAGCCAAGAGGTTGCTGTGGTCTGCTGCCTCACTGTATGCTGTAGGTGTCCAGATCTGCTGAAAGGTACGTGGGCATATTTTCTTCCTGCATAGTAGTATACCCGCTCGCATTTTATAGAGGATTGACAGGGTTTCGGATCTCGCGGTCAGCCATAACTTTTATTTAGGCATTGGCCATCTTAATTTAATTTAATTTATTTTAACTTTATTTTTTAAACGTACGCAAGTACACCTGGTGTGGGCTATTTACACGCCCCTCCATACTTTTATGGTCCTTCACGAGCAGGATAGTAATCCAGTAAATTTTGTTTGTAGAATTTAACGTAATTTTGGTTAAAATCTCAAAACTCACCGCTTACCGTTAACTTACCGCCATATTTGTTCATAGATTTTACGTAATTCTTGGTAATATTCTATTACAATTGGCATTGTTAATTAATATAGGTTTTACGTAATTTTTTTGGTAAAATCCTATTCTATACCGATTTGTCCTGCATTTTACATAATTATTGGTAAAATTGTCAGTACAAATTGTAACGCCTAGGTTCCTACGTGCTACGTATTACTTTATGGTAGTAGGTAGGTACCTACTTAACACCCCGCTCGCCGCCTTTTGAAGTGATTCGAATAACGGTCACTTATTTTATAGTAGTACATACTTTATTCATTTGTTTAGATTAACAAACATGTCTAAACCAAGTCAGGAAACTTTGCTGGTTCTTTTGGAACAAAAGAAAGAGTTGTTGTTCCAACGTATTAACCGTTTATATAAAACGTCGAAAGATATAGTTTCTTTCGAGTCTACATCGAGGTCGAATGAGAATTTTATGACTGAATCGGAGACAGTTGATGATATTCGCGATAAATTTGAATCCATTGTGGATCAAATTAACCAGATTCGCATAACTTTAAAACCTGGTACCGTTCCTGATTATGCTTGTTTAGATTCCTTTGAAGATTTATATATTAGAGTTAAACGAGTACGGAATAAAATAAATAACTGTAAAGTTTTGCCATCGCGAGGTGATAGCGAAGCAAAAGGTTCTACCGCTCCATTAATAAAGTTGCCACCGCTTAATTTGCCACGTTTTGATGGTAAAACCGAGAATTGGCCCGTCTTCTACGAGTCATTCAAATCTAATATTCATAACAATAATCAGCTGTCCGACTCGCAGCGTGTGCAATACTTAGTAGGCAATCTTACTCATAGTGCACTGAATGCCACCTCCGGTATTGTTCCGACTGGTGATACATATAAAATAATATGGGACAGTTTGGTGAAAAAGTACCAAGATAAACGTGCATTAGGTACACACTATCTAAACAACATTTTAGATATGAAAGGTTGTTTGTATAATTCTAATAGTTTAGATTATTTTATTGAAAAATACGCCGCTTCAATTTCCGCTCTCAAACAGTTAGACATAGCTGATCTTACTGATTTTATTTTTTTGCACTGTGCACTGAGGAAAATGGACTCACAAACTGCACAGAGTTTCGAGCTTTCTGTTCGTGACGTCGAGATCCCTACTACGGAACAATTAATATGTTTCGTTCAGGATCAGGCGAAAATACTCGAACGATCGAATTCGTCTCATTCGAATTCGAACCCGCGCCAGGTAAGTAGACCGCCTGCTTCTGCGCCACGCAACACTCGGGCTCAGACGTACAAGTCGTTCGTCGCTAGCGAGCTACCTATAACTACGCAGGTCGCTAGCTGCTCCGCGCGCGCGTCGCCACCGCCGCCGCTGCTTGCGCCCGATACATCCCGCTGTGCGTATTGCAGTGATAATAAACACGTACATCTTTATAACTGCGCGCAATTTAAAGCTTTAAATGATGCTAAAACGCGATATGATTTTATAAAATCTAAACGTGGCTGCGTAAATTGTCTTAGTTTAAGACATAATATATCTAACTGTAATTCGTCTGTTGTGTGCGAAGTATGCAAAAAACGACATCATACACTTTTACATTTTAAAAATAAAAATATACTTACTCATACCGCTGAAATAATTAATAATGATTTATCATTTCCGCCGCCGCTCGCGCTACCCCGCGCACCTTTCATTACCCCTCGGTCGCCTGCGCCAATACACAGCGCGTCGTCGTTCGCTATTCCGCCTGACGTTACCGCACCGCCGCGTTCTTATGTACATTCGGATAAGGGCGATAATGGCATACAAGCCGCTTCTTATAATGCGCTTAACGAGGTGTCACCGCCATCATCGCATAATTCTGCGGTGTTACATACCGCGACAGCAAAGTCGAACTCGACGGTTTTGTTGTCGACTGCCCAAGTATACGCGCGACCAAAAGGAAGTAGTGGCCAAAAATTTATAATTAGATGCTTAATTGATAATGGCTCGCAAAATAATTTAATAACAACGGATTGTTGCCGCAACTTAAATTTACCTATAATACCTTTGAGTAATTCTTTTGTCAAAGGTGTTGGCTCAACTTCGCGCCCTATAATTGGATACGTGTATGTAGATATTGAATCTCGCGTATATCCAGATAAAAAATACACCATTCACGTGTTAGTGGTGGATTGTATTACGGACCAACTGCCAACTAGATTTATTGAGTGGGATGCCAGTATGGATTACCAGGATCTGCCACTTGCGGACATGACCTGGAATATCCCTGGAACCGTAAGTCTAGTTTTAGGAGCTCAGTTATTCCCGTATATTTATTTAGGAAACAGAGTAGACATTGGTTCGCATGCCCCACCTGCGTTATTGACGACATTCGGGTACGTTCTGATGGGAGATTGCCCGCGTAATGACGTCACACCCGCTAGTTCTTTTACTGCGTTAGCTCTAAATGACTTAGTTCAGAAATTTTGGGAGTTAGAAGAAATACCTACGACTCGCCTGTTGTCACCGGAAGAGACGGAATGTGAAAATATTTCCACGTCATCAGTAACCCGTGACGTAGACGATCGTTACACCGTGTCTTTGCCCTTTGGTAAAGACCCGTCAGAACTGGGTGATTCATACGCCGCCGCTTATCGCCGATCTATGGCGCTAGAATGGAACTTTCGACAAACGCCATTGTTAAAGAAAGTTATAATGCATATATTAAAGAGTACAACGATAATAATTATTTTAGTCCCGTTGATGAATTAAATATTCCTGATTCAGGTTATTATATACCAAATCACGCTGTAATTCGTCCAGACGAACATATTCCGCGTGTTGTGTTGGACACAAGCACAAAAATTAATACAGGTCTTTTCTTAAATGCCGTATTATATATTGGTCCTAAATTACAGGCCGATTTATTGTTGTTGCTACTGGATTTTCATTCGTTTGCAGTAGCAATGAACGCTGACATAATACAAATGTATGTACGTATTGGTGTACCCGATGACCAGTGTAAATACTTACGTATATTATTTCGCTTTAATGAGGGCGAATCAGTTCGCACCTTTGCCTTTAACCGGGTAATGTTTGGTCTCAAGTCGAGTCCTTTTATAGCTATGCGCACTGTGCGACAGCTGGCCTCCGACATGAGTCCACACTATCCCGAAGCCACGAAAGTAGCAGAATCTAGCCTTTACATGAATGATTTGGTTTATTCTGCTCCTAATGAAAAGATCACTATGCAGTTATCGCAAGATCTCATAAAAATGTTTAAATCTGGCGATTTCAACTTGGTGAAATGGCAAAGCAATTCACCAGTTCTTTTAAAGAGTCTTCCTGATTCGCACCGCAAATCGATTGAGTTTGATGAGGGAACTAATTCTTGCAAGGTACTAGGCCTTTCATGGGAGCCTTCCGGAGATAATTACTCATCCTCACCCGCTCAAATAGTTGACAAATGCACTAAGAGGAACTTTCCCTCGATAGTGGCTCGTTTGTTCGACGTATTAGGTTTGGTCGCACCCGTTTTATATGCCAAATGGCTCATTAAAGATTTGTGGCTGAGCATCTGTGGCTGGGATGGTCCGGCTCCAGAGAATATAATTACCCGCTTTTCTGTTTTTGTGCAAGAATTTCCTTTGCTTAGCAAACAGATTCCTCGCCATATAGGTGTTGAGGTTGAATCTGTTTTGCGTATTGTCGCATTCTGCGATGACAGCCTGAATGGATACGAGTGTGCGGTCTATGTACGCTGTAACTTTCCATCAGGGGTCAAAATTCAGCTGTTTGACGCTATGTCGAATGTCTTGCCAACTAAAATCTCGCCACTCGCCCGTCTTAAGCTACGCGCCGCCTTACTTATTTGTAAATTAACTAAATATGTCCGAGATACGTACTCAGCGCGGATTCCTACTGTAGGGATATACGTTTTTTCTGATTATATTATCGCTTTCTCTTGGATACGCTTGTCACCACATTGTTGGTTGATATTTGTTAGTGATAAACGCCTTCACTTTATACAACGTAACCAATTGCTAGATAGCATGGTCCAAACTTTTTTGAAGAAATGGCACCTAGAGTATCTGCATGTTAGACGGAAGTGGACATCTGAATCCTTAGAGATCGTAACTGAAGTACTCATAGGACAAGATGATTCAGCTCCACTGTCCTGGCCTCTAGGAGTTATTACAGAAGTCTATAAAGGCACCGACAATATATTTCGTGTTGCCAAAGTAAAAACTAAAGTTGGTACTTTTAAACGCGCTATCACCAAATTATACCCTATTCCATCGCAATAAAATTTATTTTTTCATTCTATTTATTAATTTCATTCGCATTTTTAACATAATTTGATTAAAATTTATTTAAACAACCGCTCGCTTCTATTATCAGTCATAGATTTCTTTCAATCTTGATTTGTGATGTACTTATCTTAACTTTATATTTTGTTTTGAAAGACCTTGCGATCTTCCAAGGCGGGGAGCATGGTGAGGCGCCAGCGTAGTTCTTTATAATGCCCTAAGAATTTACGCAATATCTTAATTACTATTACTAAATTAATATACTATATATTCATTCCTCTATAGAAACGATGGGTATATAATGCAGAGCCCACGTATTGGAAAGTGGTATGGTTGCCGAAAGCGTACCAAGAGATGGCGCTGGCAGCCTCATTTGGACTAAAATGCGGCTAATTATCAAGTCGTTGATTGGTCGACAATTATTTTTTCTAATGAATATTTGAGGGTGCAACAAGATTCGTTGCACTTCCTAGTTCCTACTGGACAAAGGATTGTGAATTTTTCCGTGATCGCCGATACACGTCTATAAATTTTTAAGACTTTTTATGACCTCGTGTCATCGCTCGCTTTTATTACCAATCATCCGATCCTGTGTAACTTGCTCGGCTAGAGTGCGAATCTAAATCGCCTCGCCGAATTGTACTATATTGTGAAGTTGAATAATCCGTGTGCCGGCCGGCGAAAACTAGCCAAGAGGTTGCTGTGGTCTGCTGCCTCACTGTATGCTGTAGGTATCCAGATCTGCTGAAAGGTACGTGGGCATATTTTCTTCCTGCATAGTAGTATACCCGCTCGCATTTTATAGAGGATTGACAGGGTTTCGGATCTCGCGGTCAGCCATAACTTTTATTTAGGCATTGGCCATCTTAATTTAATTTAATTTATTTTAACTTTATTTTTTAAACGTACGCAAGTACACCTGGTGTGGGCTCTTTACACGCCCCTCCAGGTGTAATAACTTTAACTATTAATATATAATACCTACATATATTATACATATACTTACTTAAATTAGATACATTATTATTAGTAGTAAAATAAGCTTATATAAAATTATAATCGTTTGATACCCGTGAGTCACCTAGGGCCCGGTTGAAAATCAGCGCCAAGTCTTGGCTTGGCATTATGCTGAACCTGGTGCCTGTCGCTGCAGACCAATGTGAGGCACATGCACATTATGCTGTCGTATAAACTTAACGTAACATAAGTTTTATTTTTATTTTTCTATATTTTGTTAACTTTTAGATGTTAAGGGGTTTTTGTTTGTATATGGTTTTTTGTGTGCCTCGTTATTTGTAATCTGTGGCAATAAATGCTTTTTCTTTCTTCCTTCTTAGCTTAGCGTCTATTGTTATACCAAGAAACACAGTCGAAACCTCAAGGTCCAACGATGCTCCATTAATTTAGTGGGTAAGATACTCCGGTTTGGAGCTAGGTACAGAATCGAACAAAAAAAGAACTAAAAAAATCCGGTAAAGTCTGACTCGTGCACCGACGGTTCCATACCTTCTTTACACATATTAAAGTTATTTTAATATTCCTCTAATACCTCAGCTAGCAAAAAACCCAATCGCAAAACTATGTTTGATTGTCGAGGTTCTGTTAGGATTACTAAAAAACTGTACTACCTTCGGAGTCGCTGGACGTTCGGGGTGTGGGCCCTTTGAGCGTCCATTGAGCACGGTGGCGACTCCGAGGAGGACGGCGGCGGGGTTGCGATCCCCGTCCCCGTGAGCACCATGACAGGTTCCCGGGGGGCTACAATGCGGCCCCCGGCGGCGGGCTCAAAGGCAAGGCACTGAGGACCCCTGGTGCAGATCCCACCGGAGAGCCCTGGGGTCCCCCCCTCTCATGTGCCGATGCGACAGCCGCGGGGGTTTTAGTGGGTAAGAATCCCACATACCCCGGTCCAGCCCCACAGCTCCCGGGGATCTTTGGAAGATTACCCCCGCGTCAAAAAAAAAAAAGGATTACTAAAAAACTGTACTACTTAGAAACATCATTTTATTTTTAGTGTAAGATATATATTATATAGACCTCTATTACCTATAATTATTTCATGGGACAGCCGCGAGCGCTTTAGTTGGGAAAGTACTCCGGTTAACCCCCTCTCGTCCTGGAGACCTTTTGAAGGTTTTCCCCGCGAGAAAAAAAATATTGGATTGGCAACAGAACGGGACCGAAACAGAACCGATCGGACCCAACCAAATTAATCCAAGTTAACCCTTTAAAAAGAGTTTAACAGAAACTAATTTAGTTTCTGACGCTGAACGAAATCGCGGGGGACTGAGTGTTAAGGATATTTCTCCTTTAGAATTTACCACTCGAAATTGTTGCGGAGTTGTTTGGTCAAACCGTTGACGCAAGTTTTTTGCCAGGATGTCCTCTTTCGGCCTGGCCTTCTGCGGAAGACATTTTTACCATTATTTATTATTATTGTGAAAGGCCGAGTTATCCCACCATAATTATTAAATTAATTATATTTTTGCAAATCTTAATTATTATTACAAAATTTACAACCTGTATTTATGTATCACACGGCGGAACCAAACAGGTCCTCAGATCAGCGTTAAGTGCGAGCGCACATTGAGCCACTAGTCGTGGCCACTAAACGCGACCACAAGCGGCGGACGAGTTTTTTTTCATAAATTCGAACACGGTCACTCCAACACTCGGTTTGCGCCGATACTATACAAAATGTATGAACATACTCGTCCGCAGCTTGTGGTCGCATTTAGTGGCCGCGACTTGTGGCTCAATGTGCGCTCGCATTCAGCTCGTCCCTGTGGCCTTTTAGGTTTTGGACATCTATATGGTATTGGAGGAGGTTTTGGAGGCGGCCTTGGAGGCGGTTTAGGTGGTGGCTTTGGAGGCGGTCGCGGCTTCGGTGGTGGCCACGGTGGCGGCTTCGGTGGTGGCTTCGATGGTGGCAACGGTGGCGGTTTCGGTGGCGGCCACGGTCGTGGCTTCGGTGGCGGTTATAGCAGTGGTTTTGGAAGAGGTTTTGGTGGCTGATGGCGGCGAGGGTGGCTATGACGATGGTGTCTACAGAGGCCATAGGCGATCTGTAACAGTCGACGATAAAGCATCAGCTTCTATCAGCTCCGGCAGCTATTAATAGTTTAAGACATTCAGTGAATTATAGAATAGAATAGAATATTTATTTACTCAAGTATCAGAGACTCATTATAAATAGGTAGGTAAATAAAAAAAAAAAATATAAACTAAGATTATGACTAATATTAACAATAATATACACACATATTTGCATACGTGAATCACCGCTGCAATATTCCATGAGAAATTTTGCAGCAGTGATTCACATAAGAACAGTCTAGTCTGCTTGCAATTAGCGATAGGATACTGTTGGGGCTGGCCCACACTCTGCGCACCAGGGACGCACATCTTTTTCGCATTGTGGTGTAAAAACAATCTACTACTGCTTCTGCGAACATCCCTGATGCGCTACAGAAT
Source organism: Furcula furcula (assembly GCA_911728495.1). Lineage (NCBI taxonomy): Eukaryota > Metazoa > Arthropoda > Insecta > Lepidoptera > Notodontidae > Furcula > Furcula furcula. Next base: position 4,842,092 of record OU452244.1, on the reverse strand, counting down.
CGAGGCAGCCGCAACAGTATCCTAAACGCGTTATTGTATTGTATGCGGAGGGCATTGTAAGCTCTTTGAGTGAATCTGGCCCACAGGCTACACGTGTAGAAAGAAGTGCAGTATGCCCTGAACAGGGTAATTTTAACGTTATGTGAGCAACGTGCAAACCTGCGAGCCAGCATGTTCACTCTTATGCACATTGCCCTCCGCTCCCTTTCGATGTCATCATCATCCTTGAGGTTGGGGTTTAATATATGACCCAGATATTTCACTTTGTATACCCTCTGTAAGGGCGTCCCACCGATTAAAACAGAAGGTGTAGCTTCAGTACATTTCCCCCCAGTCTCAAAGACCATGACTTCACTTTTGGTGCAGTTATATTGGAGTCCGTGTTTTTTAACGTACTCCTCACACTGCACCATTAGTTTCCTCAAACCACAGACTGATGCACTCAGCAGCACCATGTCATCTGCATAACTGATATTATTTACACAGACTCCATCAATGTGGCAACCAACCCTGGTGCTGCTGAGCTCACGGATAAGCTCATTTATGTAGAGGTTGAACAACGTAGGCGAGCTCAAACCACCTTGTCTAACTCCACACTCTAAGTTGTACGGACAAGACCACGCACCAGCCCATCGTACATTGTTGACCTGGTTCCTATACCAGAATTTAAGTATATTTATTAGTTCTTGAGGCAAGCAAACATCCTTTAACTTGTTCCATAGAATGTCATAAGAAACCAGGTCAAACGCCTTCGATAGGTCGAGAAAGCAGGCATAGACAGGAGTTTCACGTTCAACGTAGTAAGAGACCGTATGCTTGACACACAATACAGCGCTTTCTGTTGACAGTCCAGGACGAAACCCGAACTGATTGTCATGTGGTACTATGTATTTGTTTAGTTGTGTATTAAGCATACTATCAAATACCTTGGAGATGATCGTGGCCAGTGAAATCGGTCTATAGTTGTTTTTATCAGCCAAGTCACCGGTTTTATTTTTAACCACTGGCACAACCACTGTCCGCGTCATCTCATTCGGTAAATAACAATGTGACAAGCAGAAACTATACAGCATAGTCAGTACTCTAGGTAAATGAGGTCCAGCATATTGGAGATGCTCTATGCTGAGCCCGTCGTGTCCTGGCGATTTACCTTTTGAAATTGACTTGATGGCTACTGATATCTCCTTTGACTTAAACTTTACCCCAAGTTGCACCCCAGGTTCAACAGAAGGTACCGACCGAGAGGGTCCTAACGGAGATTTTACAGTGAAATGTTCCCTAAATGTATTAGCAATCATTAAAGGGTCGCTGATTCCGCTAACACTCACAGGGATCCCCGGCTTGCTTTGTAATTTATTTGTATTCTTCCAAAACCCACGAAAATCTTTTTTTGAATGCTGTGCGGCCAAGATATCCATTTTAATTTGAGTTTCGTTATCTTGACACCACTTCAACCACGATTTAAAAATTTTTCTTGACTCGCACATTTCGTCATAGACTCGGCCTGATCGCGGTTTGCCAAAGCCCATCCATGCACTGAACTTATGCCGGGCATCCCTATGAGCACTGGCTAAGTACTTGTTCCAACCTGTCACTACTTTCCTAGGACGCCTATTACTACTCTCTCGACCCACGATAGCCGCTTCACTCAGAGCATGTACAATATTTTTATACAGTTGATTAATTACAACCCTATGACTGTAATTCAGACATGATGCGTCACAGCAACCACGAAGTTCTTGTGGAAAATCAATTAATTTCAATTTTTCATTACACGCTTTTATGTAAATATCTATTTCATCTTGATTTCGCTCACCCCATGTGACTTTGTTTTGTCTCACTTTATTATCATACATTATTGGCGCTACTGCATTAAGATTACATTCGATTACTAGGGGAAAGTGATCCGACCACATGATGTCATATAAAACGTAAATCTTTTGCACAGAATTAATGGCTGCCCTAGTTACAACACAGTGATCAAGCCATCTTCTAGAACCATGTGCCTCACTCACAAAAGTATATGTATCAGACATAAGCCCCAACATTTCAGTGTCAATGCATGACCAATCTTTATCACCGCAAAATTCATATAATTCCTTAAAGAATGGTTCCGAAAGATGCGCATTAAAATCACCTAATACATATGCATGATTAACGTTAGAATTTTCTATAATAGCATTCACCAAACCAAGGATGTTCGTATATTCTGATAAGTTAGAAATGGAATCCGTAGGCATGTAAACACTAAATACCAAGAACGACTTATCTGATAATACTATTTTGATGGCACATACACGCGGATTACCGCACTGAATAATAACAACATCGTGAAAAAGGTGCTTTCTCCAAAGTATGGCGACCCCCCCAAATGGTCTTCCATGTAAAATGCCTGCAGCTGTGTCTACTGCAGACACTCCCGTGCAGGCAAAATCTTCACTTATAGTGTTTAGGAAGGGTATCTCTTCTGGCAACAGCCATGTCTCTTGTAATGCTATTATATCTGACGTTGTACATATTTGACGTATATCCTCTATAGAGCGCTTAACATTTTTACAGTTGAAACTGATAAATTTATAAATAGCTGTATCCATTACTTATCTGTTTGAATGCCGCTTCTCGCCTTTTGAGTGTTTGTTATTATTTTTGTTTTGAAATGAACAAATCTGCGAAAGATAACTCCTTGAGGCCACATTTTCTCATCTAAGTACATAGGAACTTTATATTGCGATACAAAAAATTTGTATGCATGATGTTCGCAACGCCGCTTAATTATTATTTGTTCTAATGTTATTATATCACCAGTCTTTTTATGTATATAGTTAACTATATCTGATACTGCTGTTTCTTTATGTATATTCGTAATAAATATTGGCACTCGTTTATCTGCTGCTTTAAATTTATCTTCCGACGTGACTAGAACTGTACCCATAGTTCCTGTGAGACGATAGTTATTTTTTCGTACTTTTCTTTGCACTAATGTAAATTCATCATTTAATTTAATAGCATCTGCATACGTTTTCTTTTGCGACGTATCAATCATCTGATCTGTCGATGTTTCGTATGTATCAGTTGATGCTCGTGCCGATTCCGCCGTCACACTGTCACAGCGCACATCACACAGGCCAGCTGATGGCAATTCTTTATCCTCGACGAGATTTACATTAGAATTATTGTATAATCTCAATTTATTCTTATCAAAACACTCAGGTTCTTCACCAGTGCTTGGTGGCGATATATCCACGGGATCATCATCACAGCAAGCGCCTCGCTTTGTGTTAACATTCGTAATGAAATCCATCTGCGACTCCTTTTTTCTGGATTTACATTCATTTTTATGATCTTCCAATTGATCCTGTGTGACATAACATGACTTTATGTTATTAATTTCAGTCTGAACTAATACGAGATCTTTTAAAAGCTTCGATACGTCCAAATGATCAAAGGTTATGGGCGGCAGTTTACTAAGCTCACGTGCCACAAAAACGGGTACCTTATCTGGATCCGTCGCTTTGAATATATGGATAATGTCGTTCAAGATTCTGTTTTCTTTTCCTTTTCCTTTCCGCACAGTTCTGCGCAGATCGGTGGATAGTGATTCAAGTAACAAAGATTTAGATTTTTCGATTTCATCACCAGTAAATGTTGATGCACAAATTCGTACCAAGCTTGCCTCATCCGCTATCGACACTTTATTTTGTATGTAAGCAAGTAACTCATCGATAACAATATTACACGATACACATTTCACAATATTCGTCATTTTCGTAATAGGCTTAATGCGCTAACGAAATATATTGAATATCCATTCAATGTAATTACGATTTTTACATAAATAAATTTTAAATTTTCAAATAATCCTGACTGCTAAAACTTTAAACCACACACTTTAAATTTACACAATTACGGCCGAAAAAATATTATAAATGTAAATTTTTGTAGAAAATATCGATTTATGTGTCATCCCCATGACGTTTTTTTAACATTATAACCTAGTCAGCAGTAGTTAGAATTAATGTATCGGCCATAATTTTGTTATTATATTGAGATACTATCTGTATTGATCAATGATATTTTCTCGTATTCACTTACTTTTCTCGATATGCATCTGTCCTTGTCAGTCGGTTCTTCACCATAATACACACATCAAAAGTGTCTAGGGATCAACATATATTTTTGCAATAACTTTTCTCCTGATTGATATTAATTAAAATTTTCTTTAAGGATTCATCAAATAAAGTGTTTTCGTTTGTCACAGTAACGATAAACCAAGTCACCTTTGCATTAATAAAGAAATTTGCCATTTTCCTAATAAAGGGATTTTTGACATTTGAACCACTAACACAAAAGTTCGAAAAAAAGACTGAAATAACAGTTTTCTTTAAAATTTTATTGGGTAACTTAAACAATTAATAATCCGTGTTTCTACCGCGAACACTAACAACACAAGAACATCGGTTTGGCATACTCAAAATGAGTTCATCCAAATCACGCTGTGGAATGGCCGCCCATGTTCGTTGCAACAACAAAAAAAGGTCTTCTTGCGACTGGATACCCTCCATATTCGGCAGAGCTCTTCTCTGTAGCATATCCCATGCATGCTCAATCGGGTTCAAGTCTGGCGACTGAGCAGGCCAGGGCAGGACATTGATGTTAGCTGCGGCGAGAGTCTGTCTTACAACTCTTGCGGTGTGCGGTCGTGCATTATCATGCATTAACTGAAATAAGGGACCGATTTGCACTTGTAGAGGAACGATGACGTCTGATACAATCGTCTCAGCATAAATTTGAGCGTTGAGGTTGCCTCTGATCCAAATCAACTCAGTTCTTCCGCCGATCCAAATACCCGCCCATACCATGATGGTTCCACCACTATAAGGATGGACTTCCTGGCAGGATTTTAATCGCTGTTGGCGTCCAGGGGTTCTCCAGTGTCGTATACGTCTTGTATCCGGTCTCATACCAAAACGAGACTCATCAGAAAAGCACACGAAATGCCATTGTTCTTCTGCCCAATTTCTGTGTTCAAGAGCCCATTGATATCGAATCCTACGATTGTGCATTGCTATAGGTGGTACCCGTAGCGGTCTTCGGGAATGAAGGTTCACTTCATGCAAGCGGTTTCTGACTGTTTGGTCGCTAATTAAGTTCCCTGAAGAGTGATGAAGCCTCACGGCTAACATCATGGCAGTTATTGTTGGAGCTCTTCGAGTTAAGATTTGAATATATCGGTCTTGTCTCCGTGTGGTGCAGCGATACCGTCCTCCATGGCGCTCAGCCACGGTACCAGTGCTTCGGTAACGTGTCCAAAGTCGACTGATAACACTCTGACTTGTATTCAGAGCTAAAGCCACAGTACGTTGCCGGGAACCAGCTTCTATCATTCCCACGGCTCTGAGCATTTCTTCCCTGCTTAAATGACGTCGCCGCTCCATAATAACGTTGGTTTTAATCAGTAGTAGGGAAACAGTAGCACTAATAATGTCTTCAATGCGTTGTATGTTTTTATAGGGAAAATATTGACAGCTGATTTTCATCTTTTACTCGAATTTGATTCACAGTTCCTGATTCAAATTATGAAATGCACCAAAAAGGATCCATATAAATTTATAAAATCATAAATTTATTACAAAGCCACATCTCAATCTCAAGAAATCCGCTTAAAAATGCTTGATCCCTAGACACTTTTGATGTGTGTATATATATGGCACTCATAGACAGTTGCTATCAATGTTTGGCAATTTCTCAGAAGCTACAAATTAAATTTAATATTTTTTCTTGTAAAATCTAAATGATCGAATTATTTTAGCTTTGTATTGCAATATAACATAATTATGTATTATGATATTCTAATTTTTAGACTTTAGATCAAGAATCTGTATTGCATCATAACAAAAAGAAAAAATGACTAAAATAGATAAGGACAGTAAACAAAATAATGGCACGAAAATTATTTAAGAAATTATTCAGTTATGATATGAGAAAAAAAAACGTGAAAAAATACTATGAATAGCAAAATGGATTATTACATTGAACTTCACTGAGCCCTAAGAGCAGGCAGAGGACGAGGCAAGCCTGTATCGCAGCCATGTTGACCAATGTACTGATAATTGTCCAGTGCAAGTCTGCCTTATATATAACAGATAATGCGTGACTGTCAAGCCGGGTCTACTGCGCCAATTTTTGAACAAAAGTGAACATTGAACATTTCCCATCCGCTGCGATATGTTCAGTAAATAATGTTTTTTAATCATCTCAGGTGGCAACATCCCAAATCACGGATCTTTCACGTATCAACGCAATTAATAACAATATAGTATCTGGATTCCACTCTATAGACAAACCAAAACAATGTCCACGTGCGAAAAAAATATTCGGGGCGAAACGTCTCCCTCCGTCAAAATCGAACATAAAATTAATCATAGATAAGAGTATAGGTATTACTTAGAAAAAATGAACGATTACAAAAGGCGAACGCGGGGGATGTTTCCCACAAGCTCTGGCAAAATGTTCGAGAGGTTTCGTTCGACGAAACACTCAAGCCACGCCCCTTATCTAATGTTTTCGAACAATGTTCTGTTCAAAACACACACACATTATGTTTCACAGTTCAATAATAAAATTCGTAAATACAGCTATATCTAACCGGCTTTAAAAAGGAGGCTCTGTATTACTGTACATAATATTATGTCAGTCTAAACAAAAGTACCAAATCACATGAGTGTATGTATATATGTAGGTTTGTCCTCCAATTTCTCAAAAACTATAAATCCGATTGTAGTAATTGTTTTAACAATAATTTAAGTATCTTTCAAGTTAGGGAAGAGTACCTATAAGTTTCATCAAAATTTTAAGAAATAAACATTCTAACTAAGACAAAAATTTAAAGAAATAAACATTCTAACGGTTATATCACAATACATGAAAATTTGATGTATGTAAATAAGAACATCTAAGTGCATTTGCAAAGATTAAACACTCAGAACAAACACAATTTTGCTGTACACTCCACGCATCTCCACAGAATTGGCAATTCCTTTATGAGCCAAAGTATACGTTTTTATAATAAACTGCCCCAGGATATACAACATCTACCAATGAACAAATTTAAAACTACCATTATGAGCCCTTTGTCTAAAACGGGCTATAAAAAATCAACGGACTATAAACAATCTTGGATTACCTGGAGGATAAAGCTGCGTGGGCTTGAACTGCATTACTCTTATGAGCTTATACTTTAAGATATATTTATTGTAAAATTATTAAAAAAAACCACTTAAGATTATATAATTTAAAAGAGACAGGTCCTCTGAGTTTCTTGCCGGATCCTCTCAGTGGAAGCCGCATTACGATCTGGTGGTAGTTTTAAAAAAATGACAATATGTGAGGCCTATGCATATTAAAGAATTTTGAAATGGAAAATAGGTTCAGTAAGTAGTTTAAAATATCCACTGTTAATGTTTTCTGTAAGTTACTCTAGCATAGCCGTTTGAGTTGCGTGATAACGTGAACGCAAGTTATAATGAATAGTAAATCGCATTTAGCTTGTCATTTTTTGGACTACACGACCATATTCCGAAAAAAGGTAGCCAGAGAAGTATATTGTTGTATACAGTTTATATTCATCATCATCATCATCATCAGCCGGAAGACGTCCACTGCTGAACATAGGCCTCCCCCTTAGAACGCCACAATGAACGACAATTGGCTATTTGCATCCATCGGTTACCTGCGACGCGCACAATGTCGTCTGTCCACCTAGTGGGAGGCCTGCCAACGCTGCGTCTTCCGGTTCGTGGTCGCCACTCGAGAACCTTTCTTCCCCAGCGGTTATCGGTTCTTCGAGCGATGTGGCCTGCCCATTGCCACTTCAACTTGCAGATTCTGAGAGCTATGTCGGTGACCTTAGTTCTTCGGCGGATCTCCACATTTCGGATTCTGTCGCGCAAAGAAACTCCGAGCATAGCTCTCTGCAGCTTATATTAACTTATTTGAAGTAGCCCTAGTACTGCTGATATCTTAATAGCAATCGTTTTGAGGGTTTCATTCCGGACCCAAGGTACCCCTGGAGGACACCCCTGGGGGTGCCACGTGTGCCAATGTTCAACCGTTTTATTATTTATCACATTGATATCTGCTGTTTAAAAGCTATACTTAAGCTTTGATGAAAACCAGCGTCAAGCGCTCACGTTTTGCATTAACGCTGATCTACGGACCTGTTTGTTTCCACCGTGTGATACATAAATACAGGTTTTAAATGTTATAATAATAATTATCAAGATTTGCAAAAATATAATTAGTTTAATAATGGGGGTAATGCCGCCAGTCTATTAGGTACCCTTCCCTCCCAGATATAACCCCCCCCTTCAAGTATAGTAATTGTAACTTTAAGTTTGTTAAATAAATTATTATTATTATTTCGAGTGGCAGATTCTAAAGAAGAAATAGCCTTAATGATTGCTAACCTCCGATACGAGACGGCACTTAAACTTAAAGAAGAAGATACTCCTCGCATGAACAAAGTCTACTTAGCCCTTTATGCGGTTGATACCACTCTCTACTCTTCTCATAGGAATATGGCCCACTTGACGCGTACTCTTCAAAGGACCAGTAAAGAGCACTACACAAATGCCATTCGTTAAGAACAGGGTATTGGGTTTTTACCAGAATTATAGACAGTGTCAGCTGGAAATCCCTGCCCAAGATAATTTTTTTATTGTTTACATAATAAGGGAATAATAATGTTTGATGTCCTCCTGACTCATACGGCCCCAGTATGATAAAGTGGTATTTGCCCAAAGATTGTGGGAACAAAAACATATTATTAGCACGCAATTGAGGTATTCCCGCAATAGTAAATAAATTATGAAAAGGGTTGCCAACATTTGGAAATGTCCACTTAAAATTCTTAAAAAAAATCAATTACACTTATGTTTAAAAATGCCCATAGGTTTTAACGAATAATCGATTCGGGTAATCGATTTTACTACTCCAGTTTATGGATTGGAGTAGTATTTGTATCCGTCATCAGTGCTGAACAAATGCCTCGCCCTTAGAATAGCCCCCATAGATTGTATTTATCACTAAATGGGTAGGTATTCAAATTGTATTATATTAATATATTGTATTTATAAATATAGTATTACAATATATTGCAGGTATTTGTATATGTACATATACGAGTATGCCAGCAATTATTTACTCAAAAATTTAAATTCAAGCAATGGTAGTGTGGTGGCTAAGGAACCAGCTTGATCAGCCTTCTTTTTCGCGGGGGAAATCATCAAAAGGTACCCGGGAGCGGTAGGGCTCGACCGTAGTATGTGGGATTCTTACCCACTAAAATCCCCGCGGCTATCGCATCGGCACACTCGGGTTCTCCTGTGGGATCTGTACCAGAAGCCCCTCAGTACCTTGCGTTTGAGCTCACCGCCGGGGGGTGCATTATTCGGTGGTTGTGATACTTTAAGTCGAAACATGTTGGTGCCCATCCTTGATTTCATTCTTCCTGTCCTTTGTACCATTCTTAACAATTCTAACTTAAGTAGCGTGTTCCCTGCAGTCTGGAGAGATGCTCAAATAATACCTTTACCTGAAATACCAAACCCTGAGTCCTATTCAGAATATCGTCCTATTTCCATCCTTCCCTTTTTATCTAAAGTGTTAGAGCGTCTTGTCCACAGGCAGCTTAGTCTCTATGTCTCTAAAAATAACCTCTTAAATGCTTTCCAATCTGGCTTCCGCCCTGGGCACAGCACGGTTACTGCGCTAGTTAAAATTTCAGATGATATACGGTTTGGTATGGAGAACGGTCAGTTAACTGTGCTAACATTGCTAGATTTTAGAAATGCTTTTAATACCGTAAATTTTGATATACTGCTTGCTTTACTTCGCTCAATTAACATATCTCCATCAGTAATAGATTGGTTTCGCAGTTATCTACATGGTCGTCGGCAGCTTGTTCGTCTGGATGAGTCTTTCTCTACCTGATGTAACACTTCTGCTGGCGTTCCACAAGGCGGCGTTTTATCTCCCTTATTATTTGCAATTTTCATAAACACCATATCTCAGCATCTTACTTCTTCCTACCATATATATGCAGATGATCTTCAAATTTATTCCCAGGCCTCACTTACTAATTTGGATATAGCTATAGAAGCTGTAAATCTTGATCTGTGTCGTATTGCTAATTGGAGCAAATCTTATGGACTAAAAGTTAACCCAGTTAAAACACAAGTCATTATTATAGGTAGCTCTCGTATGATCTCTAAGGTAAATTACCAGACACTTCCGCAAATTAATTTTGGCAGTATTGCTGTTCCTTATAGTGATTCCGTCAAGATCTTTTTAATTGGGGCCCACAGTTGGATGCCATTAGTCGCAGAATGTTTGCTTCGGCAGCCTCTTTAAAAAGGCTTCGTAATTTTCTACCCACTGCCACTAAAGTTGCGCTTGCACAATCACTTCTTCTCCCTATACTAGATTATGCTGACGTTTGTTATCTGGACGTGACAGAGGATCAATTGAATACGCTAGAGCGATTGCAAAATTTGTCCATTAGGTTTATATTTGGCTTGCGTAAATTTGAAAATATTTCCCAATTCCGTGCAAAACTCAAATGGTTACCCATTCGTCTCCGACGAAATCTTCACATTTTATCTCTTCTCTATAATATATTGTTTAACCCGTCCACCCCTTCTTATCTTAAGGAACGTTTCGATTATTTGTCAAATTCTGGCACTTATAGTCTTAGGTCCTCGGAAAACCTTTGTCTTACGATGCCCTTACATAGCAGTTATTTCTATGACAAATCCTTCACGGTGCAGGCGGTTCACCTGTGGAATTCCTTGCCCGTTTCTATAAGGCGTGCTTCGTCACTGCCAATTTTCAAGGATCTGGTAAAGAAGTTTTATTTGGCGGAATAAGTTAATCGGTATTTGTGTAATTTTCTTGTACGTACGTACGTACTGATTTATCTATATTTATAATAGTATTATTTGATGTATGTTCATATATTATACTCTTATGAATATATTTATATGTAATAGTTTACAACATATGTGTTTTTATGTGTCTTTGTGTTAATGTTACCTATTCACGTCTTGTGCGCGCACCCTCTGCTCTTAGTAACTTATTTATTTTCCTCTCCATCCAAAGGTTGCCTGGAAGAGATCGCTTTTAGCGATAAGGCCGCCCATTGTTGCATGTTTTATTAATTTGTGTCTTATTCTTTTTGTATCTGTTTGTTTGTGCGCAATAAAGAATTATCTATCTAACTATCTATAGCCCCCCGGGAACCCCGGTGCTCGCGGGAACGAGGGTCGCAACCCCGCCGCTGTTCTCCTCAGAGTCCCCGCCGTACTCAATGGACGTACTGAAGCCCACACCCCGAACGTCCAGCGACTCCGAATGATGCTCGTTATTTAGAGCCCCGGGCTCAGACGCCGTCGTCGCTGAGCAGGATCAGCAGCACGTAATTATTTTATAAGGCAGCCGCGAAGCCGGGTCGAGCCGCTAGGGCTCGACCCGGCTTCGCACGGGTGAAAAAAAAATTTTTAGATTATAATTAAATAAAAAACCTTATAATAGTCATCATTATCATCATCATCACCAGCCGGAAGACGTCCACTGCTGAACATAGGCCTCCCCCTTCGAACGCCACAATGACCGACAATTGGCTATTTGCATCCACCGGTTACCTGCGACGCGCACAATGTCGTCTGTCCAGCTAGTGACTGCGTCTTCCGGTTCGTGGTCGCCACTCGAGAACCTTTCTTCCCCAGCGGTTATCGGTTCGCCGAGCGATGTGGCCTGCCCATTGCCACTTCAACTTGCAGATTTTAAGAGCTATGTCGGTGACCTTGGTTCTTCGGCGAATCTCCTCATTTCGGATTCTGTCGCGCAAAGAAACTCCGAGCATAGCTCTCTCCATAGCTCGTTGTGTGACTCTGAGCTTATCCAAAAGGCCAACAGTTAGGGACCACGTCTCAGTACCATATGCCATCACTGGCAACACACACTGGTTAAAAACCTTCGTCTTTAGGCACTGCGGTATTTTGGACGAGAATATTTCGCTTAGTTTCCCGAATGCTGCTCATCCGAGTTGGATTCTACGGGCGACCTCTGTGTCGAAGTTGGACCGACCTACCTGGATAGTTTGTCCTAGGTATACATAGTGGTCAACAACTTTGAGTGTATCGTTCCCAACAACTACCGGTAGGGGTGCAACATGGACATTAGACATGATCTTCGTCTTGTCCATGTCCATTAAGACCCACCTGTTGGGAAACGCTACTGAGGTCGCTGAGCATCGTATTGAGGTCCTCCAGCGACTCTGCCATAATGACTATATCATCAGCAAAACGAAGGTGAGTGATGTATTCGCCATTGATATTGATGCCGAATCCGTTCCAGTCCAAGAGCTTGAAAACGTCCTCCAATGCGTTTGTGAACAGTTTCGGAGAAATAACGTCTCCCTGTCTCACACCACTTGTTTTCCAAGGCAAGCGCTCACCCGTTGAGCTGCCACTGCTACGAAACGCTGTAACTGCTATGTCATTAATCGAATTATGTATAACGCGTTGTAAATACGTGTTTCAATAATTTTCTTAAAGAGTATTAACGAATATTATTAGCTAAGTTTCAAGTAAATTCTACGAGTAAAAAATGCAAACTTTCCTTCTCCATTGTGCTTCTTAGGAGAACAAATCCAATAAATAATAGTATACGATAACCTCGATACACCTAGATACACAAACTATAGCAAGAAACTTGAGGTTTTTCCACTGAAACCTATACTGACATAGAAATTGTCCTTTATCCTAGTCTGAGTCATAGATCTATTAAGTAAATTTGAATTGAATCAGCTTTGAAATAGACTATAGTTTTTGATCATAAAGAAGGGAAAATATAAAAACGGGAGATCAATTATAATACCAGCCCTTGTTTATATCCCACTGCTGGGCACGGGCCTCCCCTCAAGATGAGGTGGCTTAAGCCATAGTCCACTACGCTGGCAAAGCGCGGGTTGGGGGACTTCACACGTCATTCGAGAGCTAGTTAGGCTTTCTCAGACATGCAGGTTTCCTCACGATGTTTTCCTTCACCGAAAGCTAGTAACAATCGCACAAAGACGATTAGCACATGATTTATTGAAGAAATCGGAGGTGCGAGCCGGAGTTCGAACCTGCGCACCTTGTTTCCAAGGCAAGCGCTCGCCCAAGCGCAAAATAATTATTAAAGTAAAATTACTAATACTACAACGTTTTTGTTCCTATTCGAGTTCTTCAAGATGTACTTATTGGTTCATCATGTTCTGCTCTAAAGAAACCAAACGACTAAGTCAATCCATGGGAAAAATATTCTTCTCGTAGATAAATTAGTAACATATTTAGTTTATTTAGTCATGGGATACTCATCCCAACTTACCTGTCCGGTAGTTGTGGTATAGTATACGGGTATGCGATCCCGGCTTCCCTAGCTATTACTGTCCCATCCCTTGCCCTCCTGGGCGGTAATATCCTACTTTTCCTATTTCCCACTCTAACTTGCCAACCTTTCTTTTCACAACACCTATCCTTCCCTTTCCCTCCTTATTCGTGAGAACGCAATGGTCAATATATAAATTAACCAAAATGGCGGCGATGTGGTTCGCCACCCATCACGTCTCGTTTCTCACAGAGGCGAAAAGCGGCCCTTGGGCTCTGCCTACCACTACGGGAAAAAGGCGTGATTTTATGTATGTATGTATTTCAAGGTTTAATCTTAAAATTAAAACTTTGAAATTAGTTAATCTTCTATACTTATAATAAAACTGTAACAGGTCCAATTCTGTACATTGAAGATATTTTGAAAATGATATTTGGAGGGCATTCTATAACCGATACTGAGGCCGAAAATGCAATTTTTTAAATTTTTGTCTGTCTGTCTGTCTGTCTGTCTGTCTGTCTGTATCTCGGCTGAGCATCACGCCGAAACTACTGGATGGATTGAAACGAAACTTGGCATGATTTGAGATCTTACTACGAGGTAGGACATAGGATACTTTTTATCCCGTAATCTAGCACGGTTCTTTTGGGAGAGGGGATTAAAGTCAAAATGGGTACTTGGTTATACACTTGGTCCGATTTTATCATTTTTTCTTTATAATTATAATAAATATTTGTAAGGGAACACTCATAGACAGTTGTTAACAATGTTTGGAAATCGATCAGGTTAAGCAACGTTGGGTAAGGTCATTAAATAGATGGGTGACCGTTTAACGCCATTTGAACTAAACGTCTCCGTGCTTCGGAGGGCAAGTACAAAGTGGTTCCAAGTTTTTATCAGTCTTTAAAAAAGGAGGTTTTGTATTCTATGCGAATGTATATTATTGAAAGTTTAGTAAACGTATACACAGCGCGAGCGGAGCTGCGTGGGTCAGCTAGTACTAACATAAGAATTTTCACCGGAAATTGCTGACGCTAAATTAGAAAACTGAATCTGTAGAGATTTCGACAGACAGGGAATAGCGACAGACCTGTTGGTCTAGTGGTTAGACACCTTGGCCGCTATCCAATGGGCCGTGAGATTGATTCCCACCAAGTGATTGGGTGTTATTTATCTATTTAAGAATTCATTTTAAAAATATATAAGTATCAGTTATCTGGTTTCTATATTACAGGCACTGCCAAGTATAACACACATGAGGAATTCAAATTACAGATCAAAATATTTGAAAATCCAACTTTTGCTGCCTGGCTTGTATAATAGATAAATATTATGAATGTTAGTAGAAGATTTACCATATTGTTGTTTTTCATTACTGTAAAATCCACTGTTAGACAAAGGCCTCCCCCAATGACGTCCACACGTTACGGTCTTTGGCCACTCGCACCCACCGGCTTACTGCCACGCGTATGATACCATCGGTCCATCTCGTGAGGGGCGGCAGCCTACACGCCACTTTCCGGCTCGTGGTCATCATTCTAGAAACTTTCTGCCCAACGGCCATCGGTTCTTCCAGCTGTGTGCCCCACCCACTGCCAGTTCGACAACTTAAATATTCTCAAAGCTGTAGGGGTTACTCTACTTCATCTACGGCTCTTCTACGAAAATCTAAGGTTTCACTACGTGATAAAATCAGAAATGAACAGGCAATGGTGGATGGATGAATATGCTTGGGCTGGGCATAGGCGGCATAGCAGACTTCAGTGTTTGCTCAAGCTTTCTTTTGAGCTGATAGTAAATAACTATGTCTTTGTGCCATTAGTTATCAATGCAATTTCCCGAACGCTGCCCTTACTATAAATTACGTTCTGATATATTCCAATCCTACGTTTTCATTTTTTTTTTCGTTTAAGACGTAAGTATTTATCCTAAACTTAGATCCGTCGTGGTCACCCTAATGAAAGAGATGAAAAACATAAGTGAAATGATTCAAGGCCTTGGCATCAAGACATTATTTGCATTGCAATCTCCAGTGATATATATCGATGGCTCCTACGTTAAGTATCGTATGTCTAAAAACATGATTTTCATGTTTTCATTGATTCGTAATTAAGGTGTTATTTACTTTTTAATCCCATTAACAGAATTTTCAAAACGTGAAAAATGAAAAAGTTTCTTCCCGTATAAAGGCGTATGTTATTTTTGTGGGCGCCGTAAATAATTGTATTTACTCTAGCTATATTATACGGTGTAAAGGTGCACGGGAGTACGGATGATCGGCGAATCGTATCTATCACTTACCGGCTTGTACGTGGGAATTACGCTCCGCTCGCACGGCACGAATTCGTTTTACCATTTACTTAATTTAAATCACTATATAATATAAGATTGATAATGAGTAAAAATAAGTCATGTTCGTATTTGAGACATAATTCAAGAACTCAAAGACTCTGTGATGTTCCTTTTGGGGTTGTATTGTATCGTTGTTGTTAAGTGTTTAAGTGTTTTACGAAACTATGTCAAAAATATCGTATATAACAAATACAATTTAGTACGTTGCTTTTTGGTCATCAAATTATATCGTATGTAGGGTAGGGCGGGTCTAGTTGAGCATAGGGGCAAGTTGGGCAATCGAAATATCTCTAAAACTATCCACCGCACGCGTAGGCATCATATAGCGGAAAGAAGGACTCGCGGGAGGGGAAGTCATCGCGCGACCGCCAGTAGCGGCTCGACGAGCGAGTGAAGCATACGTGCGCATTGTTTATTTTGTGACCAAAAAGTAAAAAATTCGTTTACCGCAAGTTTTCGTGTGTATTAATCAAATGTTATCGGTTTTCAATCAGGTAAGTGTTAATCTTTCATAAATTTACTGTACTTTTGATATGTATAAATGTTCTGGGTATAAGTCTTACTGTTTTTTCATACCCTCAATTTTCTTTTAAAATTTCGGGTTGGGGTTAGTTGAGCTAAAGTTGCTCAACTAGCCTCACGGCTTAAAACAAAAGTAATGTATGTTTTTTTAAAATTTTTTAAGGATGCGGACTTATAAAAGAAAGACTACAAGATGTTCTTACACTAGTCATGAGTTAAATAATGCTGCAAAGGCTGTCAATGAAGAGAAAAAAAGTGTGAATGCCGCCGCTAAAGAATTTGGTATCAAACGGATGACTTTAACAAGATTTTTGAAGAAATTAAATGAAGGTGGTGATTCATCAATGGGTTATGCAACACCAAGGCAAGTATTTTCACCCATACAAGAGGACTCTTTAAAAAAATACTTGTTACAAATGGCATCAATCTTCTATGGATATTCCCCAAAAGACGTTCGTCGCCTTGCCTACGAGTGTGCTGTTACATTTGGCATTAAAATTCCATCGTCCTGGACTGCAAATAAGATGGCTGGAAAAGAATGGCTTACAAAGTTTCTAAAACGAAATCCGGAGCTGTCCATCCGAAAGCCAGAACCCACCAGCCTTGGTAGGGCAACATCATTTAATGCGCAAAATGTCAAAGTATTCTTTGAAAAACTGGCGGAAGTGATGGATAAATATGGATTTAGTGCGTCAGACATTTGGAATGTAGATGAGACAGGAGTGTCCACTGTGCTAAAGCCAAATAAAATTGTAGCTGCCAAGGGTAAGCGTAACGTCGGTGCCATGACTTCTGGGGAACGAGGGACTAACGTTACAGTAGTAACTGCTGTATCTGCTTATGGAAATACAGTTCCTCCTATGTTTGTGTTTCCAAGAAAACAATTTAAGAGCCACTTTCTTAATGGTGGTCCCCCTGAATGTATAGGAGCAGGCAATGCCAGTGGATGGGTTACAGACGAAGAATTCCATCAGTTTATGCAACATTTTATAAAACATGTGAAACCGTCCATGGAGCGCCGTGTTTTGTTAGTGTTAGATAATCACTCCTCTCATTTGAACGTGGAGACGCTAAGTTTAGCCAAAGAGAACGGAGTTGTAATGTTGTCTTTTCCACCGCATTGTAGCCATAAACTACAACCTTTGGATGTGTCTGTATTTGGTCCGTTCAAAAAATATTGCGCTGCTGCTCAAGACACATGGCTACGAAACAACCCGGGCAAAACCCTTACAATTTATGATATACCAAAAATTGTTGCTGATTCGTTGCCGTTTTCTCAGACAAGTATAAATATTGTCAACGGTTTCCGAAAGACTGGCATCTTCCCGTATAATGCAAACATTTTTAGTGAGGATGAGTTTTCACCATCTTTTGTAACCGATCGTCCAGAACCAGAAACTGTCGAGCTGGAAAAAGATGGATCAGAGCAAGTTGTAATGTCCAACACTGAACCAAATCCCACTCCTTCTACCTCCATCAGCCAAGTTGAACCTGAACCTGGTCCAAGCAACAAAGAAAACGAGCCGGTCGATCTAACACGTATATTTTCCCCGGAAATTGTTCGACCATACCCAAAGGCAGGCCCTAGAAAAGCAGCCAAAGCTAACAGAAGAAAGAGGAAAGCTGCTATACTAACAGACACTCCCGAAAAGAACGCTTTAGAAGAGCAACAAAATAAAACCATAAAAAAAGTAAAAAAGCCAAGAAAGACCATTGATAAAAAAAGAAAGAGTGTCTGTAAAAAAGTACTTCAGTCAAGTGATGAAAGCAACGATGATGATTATTCCTGTCTGATTTGTTGCGAAGCCTTTTCTGAAAGTTTACCAGGAGAAAATTGGATCCAGTGTCAAGTTTGTAGGGGATGGGCACATACAAAATGTGTGCCAGGTGCTGGTCTTACTTTCGTTTGTGTCAATTGCAACAGTGATAACGACGATTAAGTTTCGAAGATCTAATTAATATTTTCTTTTAAGATATAAGTATAAAGATAGTTACATAAATATTTAAGTCTGATTTTACACAGAAAGACTGAATCTAATCCTAAAGTTAATTTTAAGATACGTTGATGTTTTGTTGATTATATTTCCAGTTAATTATTCTAAGAAAATTACTTTAAGTTTTGTTGTTTTGTCATTAAAAGACTTTAAATAAAGAGTTGATTGTCAAACCAAAATTTTATTTCATCTCTAGTTAACATTGGACCCATGGTTTGGCAAGACATTCTAAGTGCTCAACTTACCCCAAACCCTTGCTCAACTTACCTCACCTATGGGGTACGTTGAGCATGCTTGACTTTCTGGATTTAAACCGCTGTAGCTCTTAAATCCAACTTATAAGAAATAAATTACTATGACATTTTTGCAAAAGGATAAGTTACTAATCCATCAGGTTGCGTAACAACCCAATGAGACTTATCGTTGAGAAGCTATATCCGCTCAAGTGAAAAATTGCTCAACTAGCCCCGCCCTACCCTAGTACTTACAATTTTGTATGCTGCCAATCGAATCAATTATTTTATCGTATGTACTACGTACGACTATTTACGTGGTATTTTTAAATCTGACTTTTATCGTATGTGTTATTTACGCTGATTTACGTTGCAGAATTGGATATGGTAAGGTTAACATACAATAAATTACGTGGTAATTGCAAAAAAAGTACTGTCTTTTGTTACTTTTTTTTAAATTTTAGAGTCTCTATTGCCATCTGGGACTCATTTAATGGAAATAGAAGCACTTTCTTAGATGCCGGAAGAAGATATTTCTCAAAAAGTACCAATACTGCCAAATAACAATTCTGGTAGGTAAACATTTATTTATTAAAATACTTTGTGTTAAGTTTCTAGGATCTATGACTGCTGTTTGATTTATATAAACATCTTTATAAAGTTTTTTTTTTCAGATGAAGATTTGATAACATTTAGAAGTTTTTAACCATCGAAGTTCGAAGAAGATGAAGTAAGTGCCATGCAAGTTTAGTCACAGCTTATGCCAGATTTAAATAAAACCACACTTGATGCTAGTTTGACCTATACCTTGGATTTTAATAGTTCCGTACTAGTTATCACGACACCCACCGTAAACAGTAACACTCCTCATTCAGAACGAAATGACAATGGTGCAGAAAATATATTTCAGGACCACTCTATTAAGAAAAATAACCCGGGAATCATACAAACACCTCATCCCTTATCCAGGCTGTGAATGTTAGTCCTTTGGATACAGATTGTGAGAATGTTTTTGTTGGTAATGTAATTTTCTGTATTATATATTATATAATGTAATGTTTCTCAGATGTTATGTCGAAAAGTGTGGGAGTAGTTGCTACAGATGTAGGACGGTTGTGGGACTTATTTTAATTTGGGGTTACTCCCACCACTCATTCCCACCACTGTGAATGTCAGCCAGGATCTACAGTGGTCACCAGTGAAGACGCCGAGGTTTGACCCTCGGCGAGTCCCGGAGAAACGCAAAATTGTCTTGGAAACCGCAACAAATATAATTATAAAAGTATATAGGAGGAGTAAAAGAAATATAAATTCTATTTTCCTCCTTTGGAAAGCGGGAGACAAATAACAATCACACGGATTGATATAACCTCAGAACGAAAGATTCTTACAGGTGCACGAACCCTTGTTAGTCCACCTGTAAGGCACCACGAAAGTTATGAGATTTGAAGAGATCTATATTAAGCTTTCTACTATTAAACTTGTTTCCAATAATAAGTATGGCGCAGTGGCGTGCACTGAAAGCAGGCAAAAATATCTACGAGTTGTTTATTCTTTATGCTATTTGTTCGTGTTCTAGCACAAATATCCTTAAATTAACCAATATTAGCACCCTATCCATTTACATTAAAAAAAATTACGTTAATTCATGTCCAAACTAAGATTTTTTAAAATTAAGACTGTTTATAGAAATCCTAGGGTAGGCAAAGTATTTTCGTCAGTATGGAGCTGCTGAATAAATTTATTAATGTTTTCAAATGCAAATTAATATGTCTATAGTATTTGCTTGCATATGGATATTTGAAATGTTATAATAACATACTTAAAATAGGTGAAACAAGCCGAATACATTTTTTTGCCTACCCTCTGTGCACGCCACTGGTATGGCGGAAAGGCTTCAAAGCACGAAAATGTTCCATAGTCGCTACAAGGTCCGAGTATACAACTCCGCATGTTATTTCCAAACTATTCAACATACTCGTAACATGGTGATGGTGTTCACTGTTCAGAGGACAAAAATAAAGAAATTAAACGTACTTTCTGTAGATCCAAATAGACTTCATGTAATATGGTATGATCTAACAGATCTCAGAAAGCTAATACCAGACGAATGACAACGAAATGAAAGCGATGTTGTTGAGGGCCTACTTTACAATAAGCTGCATATATCTAAATTGAAACAAACGTTGAAAAGAACATAATTTTATGTATTATATCCCAGTTTATTTTTTATTTTAATATCCCGACGTTTTGAACACTTTACAGCATTCATGGTCGCGGGTGGACTGAGGTGGTAGTTGCCTATACGTCAGTAAAATATAGTATGTCTCTTAATGCCAAATTAATGTCGATGTAAAACATCGTAAGTAAAATATACGATATTTTCTGCTTACTGAATTGCAGCGTATGTAATCGTAAGTAATACTTACGATATTTGTATACTGCAGATTTCCATCGTATAAAAGCGTAACAACAATATCTCTAAAACTAATAATTATTAAACGTTTGTTTTCATACTATTCGGTAAAATAAGGCATTTTCTATGTTTGGTACAAATTTCAGCCAAATAGCTTCAAATTTAAAGAACAAGCGTAGAAAAATATCTTAAATTCGCTCTCCTGTAAAGTGCGGGTTTTGCACATACGATACTTAACGTAGGAGCCATCGATATAAGCTTCTTGATCCCTATCAAGAAGCTTAGTAGCTAGCTTGATAGGGATCAAGAAGCTTATATATATCACTGGAGATTGACAAAGTGGGTAGAGACCCACTTTGTCAATTTTTGTATATGATTTATATTTGGTTTGCGCAAATATGATCATGTTTCTCAATTTCGTGCTAAGCTCAAGTGGCTTCCTATTCGTCTTCGTCGGAATACGCACATCCTGTCTCTTCTTTGTAATATACTATTTAAATCTTTTTCTCCGCGTTACCCAAAGGAACGTTTTGTTTTTCTCGGCAATGATTCCCACTGTTTGAGGTCATCAGAAAATCTCACTCTTATGTTCCCTTCTCATAAAAGTTCGTTTTACAGTAATTCATTCACAGTAGAAGCTGTTCGTCTGTGGAATGCCTTACCGGTCACTGTTAGACATGCACCATCTCTGCCTATCTTTAAAGATCGTTTAAAAACATTTTATTTGTCCCAATGATTTTATATTCATATTAGCCGGCTGCATTTATTTATTTATTATTGTTGGTTATTTATATGTGTTTCTATCGAGTATAACATTTATGTATTATACTTATATATTATATATATTATTTTGCTGTCACGTATTTTATTGTATGTAGTTATGTTTTTTTTTCTTTTTACGATAATGGTTTTTATAAACCACCCCGCCTTGCAGTTCATAGTTCCTCTCCATCGTAAGGTTGCCTGGTAGAGATCACTTTTAGTGATAAGGCCGCCCATTGTTTCATTCTATTTACTGTTTTTCTTTTGTATTTTTGTGTTTTTCTATAATGGTGGAACAATAAAGTATTATCTATCTATCTATCTATCTATCTTTGTCTTTGTGTGGTTTATAGAGTTCAAGAGCTTTGTGCTCTTGAAATGGTCACCTGGATAACCACGTCAGAGGAAGCTTGAACTAAGGTGCCTTCCTATATCCTATCTCACAGCTGGAGGAAGAACTTGGATGTATGGACTGTGTATAGAAAAAAAATCACACCAATTTGAAATAGTAAAACTTTTTTAATCAATAGGTACCAATAATATTTTACTAAAGATAATAATATGTTATATCCCTACGAACGCACGATAAAAGTTGTGTCACTCGTAGTAGCTATAGCTAGCTATACAATATTCTACCTACACACATCAAAAGTGTCTAGGGATCAAGCATTTTTAAGCGGATTTCTTGAGATTGAGATGTGGCTTTGTAATAAATTTATGATTTTATAAATTTATATGGATCCTTTTTGGTGCATTTCATAATTTGAATCAGGAACTGTGAATCAAATTCGAGTAAAAGATGAAAATCAGCTGTCAATATTTTCCCTATAAAAACATACAACGCATTGAAGACATTATTAGTGCTACTGTTTCCCTACTACTGATTAAAACCAACGTTATTATGGAGCGGCGACGTCATTTAAGCAGGGAAGAAATGCTCAGAGCCGTGGGAATGATAGAAGCTGGTTCCCGGCAACGTACTGTGGCTTTAGCTCTGAATACAAGTCAGAGTGTTATCAGTCGACTTTGGACACGTTACCGAAGCACTGGTACCGTGGCTGAGCGCCATGGAGGACGGTATCGCTGCACCACACGGAGACAAGACCGATATATTCAAATCTTAACTCGAAGAGCTCCAACAATAACTGCCATGATGTTAGCCGTGAGGCTTCATCACTCTTCAGGGAACTTAATTAGCGACCAAACAGTCAGAAACCGCTTGCATGAAGTGAACCTTCATTCCCGAAGACCGCTACGGGTACCACCTATAGCAATGCACAATCGTAGGATTCGATATCAATGGGCTCTTGAACACAGAAATTGGGCAGAAGAACAATGGCGTTTCGTGTGCTTTTCTGATGAGTCTCGTTTTGGTATGAGACCGGATACAAGACGTATACGACACTGGAGAACCCCTGGACGCCAACAGCGATTAAAATCCTGCCAGGAAGTCCATCCTTATAGTGGTGGAACCATCATGGTATGGGCGGGTATTTGGATCGGCGGAAGAACTGAGTTGATTTGGATCAGAGGCAACCTCAACGCTCAAATTTATGCTGAGACGATTGTATCAGACGTCATCGTTCCTCTACAAGTGCAAATCGGTCCCTTATTTCAGTTAATGCATGATAATGCACGACCGCACACCGCAAGAGTTGTAAGACAGACTCTCGCCGCAGCTAACATCAATGTCCTGCCCTGGCCTGCTCAGTCGCCAGACTTGAACCCGATTGAGCATGCATGGGATATGCTACAGAGAAGAGCTCTGCCGAATATGGAGGGTATCCAGTCGCAAGAAGACCTTTTTTTGTTGTTGCAACGAACATGGGCGGCCATTCCACAGCGTGATTTGGATGAACTCATTTTGAGTATGCCAAACCGATGTTCTTGTGTTGTTAGTGTTCGCGGTAGAAACACGGATTATTAATTGTTTAAGTTACCCAATAAAATTTTAAAGAAAACTGTTATTTCAGTCTTTTTTTCGAACTTTTGTGTTAGTGGTTCAAATGTCAAAAATCCCTTTATTAGGAAAATGGCAAATTTCTTTATTAATGCAAAGGTGACTTGGTTTATCGTTACTGTGACAAACGAAAACACTTTATTTGATGAATCCTTAAAGAAAATTTTAATTAATATATTGATATATTACAGAAATCTCCTGATTGCAGGAGAAAAGTTATTGCAAAAATATATGTTGATCCCTAGACACTTTTGATGTGTGTAGTTCAGAATTTTTTCATCCCCAAAATAATCAATAATTTTATATTCAATTTTGATAATTATAGTATAATAAGATGTAACTTAGAACAAGGAATCGGTATTAATTTGTTAGTAGATAGTGGTGCCAGTTTATGCGTAATTAAATACGAATATTTAGAGCGCTATAGTAATAATTTAATTAATAAAATAATTAGAGAACACATACATATAAAAGGCATCAGTGGAAGCCTGCAATCAGAGGGATATATTATCTTGAACTTAGAAATAGAGGGGTTACTTTTTTCAGTTAAGTTTTATGTCTTTAAAAACTTGTCATGTGCCGCTTACGGTACATTAGGTAATAATTTTCTTAAGAAATATAGTGCTATCCTTAACTATGATAAAAATTCATTACATTTGAGAAGCGCTGGCCGTAATCGTGAGAATTCACGATATGAGGTATCAAAGTGTGAAATAATATTACACGTTCCTTGCAATAGACGCGATGATTGCGTCATACTAGCACATGAACCTTCTAAAGGTGTGTTTATAGCGGGAATGATAGTTAAACCGAAAATGGATTAATTCCATTACGTTAACTAAATACCACGGATGTAGAGTATAAAATAGACGTTTCTAATATAGAAACTCATAGTTTAAGTTATTTTGAGTCATGTAATTTTAAGTTTTGGCATTAATGTTTGCATTTTATGAGTAACTCTAGAGCGATTTTGGCTTGTTCACATGTATGAATTTAGCTAGTATATAAATATTTTTTTTAAAAATTGAACCGACTTCAATAACACTAAAAAGTATAAAATAATTTAAATATTAAAGAAGTTGGTGTTAGCGTCCTGCTGTGTATATTTGGCACGAACTTCAATAATATTTAAATTATTTTATACTTTTTAGTGTTATTGAAGTCGGTTCAATTTTTTTTAAATATTTTATTTTATACTTTTTAGTGATATTTTAATACATAAAGATTGAACCATTGAAGACGGTAAAATGATCTAGGTAGGTTATGACATCATTATGATTTCACATTATCGTCTACATACTTTTACATAATTCATGTTTCTTCAGAAACTCAGAAACAATTTGTCCGATCGTAATGAAATTTGCATGGAATCATCATAGTAGTTTACTCTCTCGAAAAAAAAAGAATCATCGAATTCGATTCATATTTGTCAGAAAAATGTAAAGGAGAACATCAGTTTTATGGTTTTTACCAGATAAATTCCTCCATATCAATCATGGTCCTCCAGGAAGTTCTTATCCGGTTGTGATAAAATTCATATAGGTTCATTACAGTGGTTTCTTCTTTTGAATAAAAAAAGAATTATTGAAATTGGTAAATATTTGCCAGAGTTATGACCATTTTTGTCCTTAAAAAGCGACATAAAGTCATCTATATAGGCTTTCCTGCAGCTTTCCTGCGCAGTCAACATTCTTGTTTTTTCAGGAACTACTTATTACTAAGCAATATTTTTTTTATGGGACTCAATTAACGGATTAAAGATTGGATGGAAGAAAGATTTTTTCAAATCGGTTCATAATTGCCAGAGTTATGCGCGAACATACAAAAAAAAAATACAGACGAATTGAGAACCTCCTCCTTTTTTGAAGTCAGTTAAAAATATGTGTGAATCGTGCAATGATTTATTTTAAATCGACCCTATTTATTATTACCTATACATTAGGTATAGAATATTATTTAAATGAATGACAAACATAGGTAGGAATTTGTAGACTCCTCCCAGCAAAGGACACCGTCCCTTAAATGAGTTTGTGAATAGGTATATTTAGATTGTTACAAATAAAAAATAAAATTAGAATTTTGTATTAGTTTTTATTAGAGTACATCTTACTAACAATATAGGTATAGTTCCGTGCTTACAATTTTTATACTATTATTATATTTTATTTGTATTGTACGTAGACCAAGTTTGTGCTCGTTAGGTAGATCTCAACGAGTAGATGGTCGGAGCTTATTTTTTTAAAAAAAATATACTTGTTACATGTAGTTGCTGTAATTCTGTTATATTGTATGCGTTGTTTTTAGCGAATAAAGATAGTATTCTTCTTCTCCCTTTCTCTTCATTTATCAAAATAAATTTAAAGTAGACAATTGAGGACGAGGTGTGGGGCACGGCACCGAGTAGACATGAGCCGCACCCGCCCTCTCCCTCTAGTCTCGCGTTGCATCCAAAGAACACGTTGCAACATAAATGGCTGTTTTATCTCACGTCAATAATGCCATTGCCTACACCAATTACAGTGGTACTGCCCCCACCTAACCCCCCACTATTTCCAAGGCCAAATTCATCACCATTTCCAGAGCCTTTGTGTCCGCCAAATACACCACCGTTTCCACCTCTATTACCTCCGCCAAATCCACCACTATTTCCAGATCCTTTGTCTCCGCCAAATACACCTTGAAATCCACTATCATTGCCTCCACCAAATCCACCGCCATTGTTTCCGCCCAATCCTCCACTATTTCCTCCACTATTGCCTCCGCCAAATCCACCTTTATCTCCAAAGCCTCTGTTTCCGCCAAATGCACCACCGTATCCACCAAATCTACCACCAAATCCACCACCATATCCACCACCAAATCCACCACCATATCCGCCACCATATCCATTGCCATTGTTTCCGCCAACTCCACCACCGTATCCACCACCATTGCCTACACCATTTACAGTGGTACTGCCTTTTTTTTTTTTTTTTTTTAGGGGGGAAATCCATTACGTATACCCGCACCGCCACGGGGGTAGCGGTGCGGGTTATGTCGGACTACTGACAGAGTGTCAGCTACCGACTAAAACCCCATGGTGTCCTCAACCCGCTGTGTCGACGGGCCCCGGGAACGTACATGGTACTCGTCCGGGTCCCGTCAGCGGCCGCTCGCCTTCCGGCGAGCCCATCCTCGTCCGCGGGTGTAAAGCCCACGGACCTGTCTGCGGGTGTAAAAGGCCCGTAGACTCACAACCAGGTAGCGTGCCCGGACACACCGGCACGCCATCCTCTGCGAGGGCGATAAATCGCAGTGCGCAGGCAGCAGTTCCCCCGTTTCCGCTGCCCGCACTACCTCGCTACGGGGGCATCAAGTCGGCATGGGCCCGCCTTCTGCGCCCGGGCCTCCTCCTGCGTCGCGGGTCAGCGAGAGGATCGCTCTCCCTGGCCCGCTCCGCTGCCTCCTTCTGCGACATGACGCACTCGCAGAAGGAGACCACCGCCGACCACGACCTCTCGCTGCTCACCATGGATTGAATCACGGCGGGCAGCGACAGGTCGGCCCTAACCGCGGCGCGCAACAAGCTGCGTTCCGCCGCCCACGCCGGGCAAGCCTCGAGTATGTGCTGCGCCGTATCTTCGGCGCAGCCACAGTCGTGGCAGCCCGGGGACAGTGGTACTGCCCTCACCTAACCCGCCACTATTTCCAAGGCCAAATTCATCACTATTTCCAGAGCCCTTGTGTCTGCCAAATACACCACCGTTTCCACCTCTATTACCTCCGCCAAATCACCACCATTTCCAGATCCTTTGTCTCCACCAAATACACCATCAAATCCACTATCATTGCCTCCGCCAAATCCACCATAATATCCACCGCCATTGTTTCCGCCCAATCCTCCACCATTTCCTCCACTATTGCCTCCGCCAAATCCTCCTTTATCACCATAACCATTGCCATTGTTTCTGCCAAATCCATACCGTATACACCAAATTCACCACCAAATCCACCACCATATCCATTACCATTGTTTCCGCTAAATCCACCACCGTATCCACCACTATTGCCTCCGCCAAATCCACCTCCATATCCATTGCCATTGTTTCCGCCAAATCCACCACCGTTTCCACCACTACTACCTCCGCCAAATCCACCACCATTTCCAGGTCCTTTGGCTCCGCCAAATACACCATCGAAACCACTACCATTGCCTCCACCAAATCCACCACCATATCCACCGCCATTGTTTCCGCCCAATCCACCACCATTTCCTGTGCTACTGCCCACGCCAAATCCACTTCGTCTACCAAATTCACCCCCACCAATTCCACCTCGATAGCCACCAAACATTCCATTTCTACCGTATTTTCCGAAAACACCACTGCTTGTACTATCAAGTCCAGCTTGTACTTGTCCGAGTATGCCAACCACTCCTTGTCGGATACCGTCTAAGCCCGCTCCGTAGCCCCCGAAAGAGCCACTGCCGAAACCAAAACCACTGCCAAAACCACCTCCAAAAATCCACCACCGCCAAATCCGCCTCCGCCATATCCGCCTCCGCTACTATCACCGCCATAACTTCGACGATGACGTGTTCCTGAAACAAAGAAATCGTTCTTTGTACATTTAAGAAATAAAATGAAATTTGAACACCATACTAATATCTTTTATTTTAATTTAAGCTTAAGGGGGTAACAACGGTAAAATTGCAAAAATAGCCTTAGTTTAAAGAGTTCGATGGATCAATCCGCTATTGCATTGGCTATGAAAATTATATGTACTTATACCTCAGATCTTCAGCAAATAGTTTTATTGATTAGATATTGGATTATATATAACGTTTTCAAGCAATATGTATTTAAAAAATGTACTGTAATGTAAATAACACAATTCATATCCAACGTGGATATGAATTGTGTTAGCGTTCAACATCCGTTCATCGGATAGACGTCAAACTTGGACTATTAAAAAGCATATAACCTATTCTACAATTTGTATTGATTACATTTCTTAATTTCATACATGTTTTACAAGAAATTATAGAAAAACCATGTACGCGATGCATTTCCCCTTGCAGCGCCCCCGCGATCGCCTTCCATCAGTCCTTCGTGGACTGTTACGGCGGGTGGACGTGCTCGAATTGTTTTTGACAAGACGAATTTAATTTAAATGATTTTGAACATATTTTTAATTAAGATATGTTACAAATGGTATAATTTTAACATTATAAATCATTTCAAATAACATCTATACTTGTATATTTAATTAAAGATATTTTTATGGTAATACCATATTATTGGTTCATCATAGAGTATGCGAAAGTATCGTTGCCGAGTATTATGCCTAACTTTTAAAGCGTATCAGAGAAATATATGATCTTACTAATTTAGATCGTATTTAATACTGTGAAGGTCGACAAAATGACGTACATTATGATATCCTTTACATTATGTTTTTTTTTTGTCAAAACATTAAGGGTGTTATTATTACTATCATGTTTGTTTTTGCAACTTAGCAACGAGTCGAGTACCTAGGTGGTTGGCTTGGTGGTGAGCGACACGCTTACCTACGGACAGTTGCATTGGACAGTTGCTCAACTTTTGAGACATCTGGATGGTTAAGTTGGAAGGGTACTTGTGTGCTATCTAGGTGGCGCCACTTTAAACATAGATTTCTTCCGCTATGTAACATAAGTAGAAGGCCATTGTAGCTGGCAAAAAAACTATTGGACCAAAAGGCTATAATTATAGTTTTGGATGACAGGGACAGGAAGATACTTTTCTATGGGTGGGTGCTTCGATTACTATCAGGTAATACCTTTTTTCTTAACTAAGTTGCGTAACAATAAACTGATGGTGTTGTTGGCAGACACGAAAAAAAAATACCAACGCGTTAATATGTTAGTTACTCTAAAACCAGATTGTTTATTAGAATCAATGTCAAATGCTCCGCGTAGTTCAAACTCCGCGATAGGTTCATAACTCAAGATGAAGTTACGTTACGTACATAATATGACGTTACACTAAAAAAGACTATTACTAAATTCGTGCGTTCAATCAAACAGTGCTACGGATTCCTTTGGCAGCCACGTATATTGAATAATAACACAGGTCCGTTGATTTTGTAGTTTGCTACCCTGGCCGCTGCCCTTAAGGTCTTGGGGTCGATTCCCACAAAAGGACAAACACATGAACATAATCTGTTTGTCTTGGGTTGGTCAGTTCGATGGCCATTATGGAGTCGATCACGATACTCATCAACTTCATCATCAGTAGCTGAAACGTCCACTGTTATCTGTCCACGGCCAAAGGGCCTCTCTCCCTTGGAGGGGAGGGGTTGCCATAATCCCCACGCCTGGCATGCGGTTGGGGATCACAGTATAGGTGGTAGGTAATCCAATAAAAATACGCTGCTGCTAGTCTTCTTGCTTTTCCTTAGTCGCCTTTTACGGACACCCAATGGGAGGAGATGGATGGGTGCTATAATTCTTATCACGGAACTAATTGTCGCAATAATAATAATTTATGATTTTTGGGTTTGCACGACTTGGGTCGACGTTGGGTATCTAGTCTTGAGTATGGTTGATGCTAGCAAGCTTCCAAGATTCGGGTACTTGTGCCGCTCTTAAAGAGAATATACGCATTAGAATAGGAAACATTACAGTTACACGCTTCTTTAATAATACCGCTAGAATCTCATCAGGGCCACTGGCATGCATTTCAGCATCTTAAGTGACTCTCTTTATCAAACTCGAACATCTCAATCAATCATCAAATTGGTTTTAGTTCATTTTTCCAGGGATCAAAAAGCTTAACTATCAGATGGATGTTTATTGGTTATAGAATTTGGAACTAATTCAGGAAATATGTTAAAAAGGTACCTTTTTAAGAAAAAAATCTACTTTTTAAGAAAAAAATCTATATTTTGAAGGCTCTTTTGACGTGCAGAAACAGAAACCTTAGAACTTGGTGCATAGTTTCATTTCAAGTACGCTTACAGTAGTCACGGCGGATCTTTGTATGTCTGAAGTTGGCTGCAAGACGCTGCGCAGTAGCTATTTTTATGTTTATGTATTCAGAACTCACAACTTTACTTGCGCAATGGTTCGCCAACCCTAACTTCAGACACACAAAAATCCGCTGTGACTACTGTAAGTTATAAGTAGTACGAATTTATATGGATTTATGTCGGTGCCATCAGAAGTAATGGATATGGCTAGACCAAATAGATACCAGCTGATCGAGAAATTACGGCAACAATTTTGGGAGAGATGGAGGAAGGAGTATCTTGCGGAGCTACAGATGCGTGCAAAATGGCGACCTAACGAACATAACATCCAAGTTAACGAGATGGTGCTTCTCAAGGACAACGGGCCACCTCTTCAATGGTGGCTTGGTCGGGTTGCTACACTATACCCCGGCCCAGACAATATTACGCGAGTTGTAGACGTGGTCACAGAAAAAGGCATTGTTCGTCGAGCAGTCAACAAACTTGTACTTCTTCCAATAAATGACGAGCTGGAAGACCGTGGGTTTCCAGGGGCCCCAGGATGTTCGCGCTCTGGCAACACCGGCGACGGCGGGGCGACAGGAAGCGGCGCGAGCGCCGCCATTACCTTTTGACAACTCCAAGGAACGAACAAAGAAACGCGTGTGCGCGTTTAAATTAATCATGTTGATTTATAAATAGCTGATTTTCATTACAAAGTTGATTTTTGATTAAATTACAATTAAACGAGAAGAAAGAATCAAAATGCGTTTTTATGTCCCCTGCCGGGACACATATAGTATACATATAGATAGTATACATATAGTATTTAAGTATATTTGCAATAGATATAATTTTACTGAAATTTCATTCTATAACGGAATAGGCAAAATTAACAAAACTCCCATTCGACACATCTGCATATTTATAGTCTATGATTTTTCAAATGTAATATTCATATTTGCTGGTAGCGCCCTCTACGATGACAACTCTCGGCCGGAGCGGCCAGATTCTCAAGGTCATTGGCGCATGTTACCCCCTTAAATGCTGAATTCTGGAATTTTTCCGATAATAATTAAAAATTGTAACAAAAAAACTGGTGTGGCAAGTAATGAGTTTTTTGGCCTAAAGATACTTCTTTCGGCCAAATCAATTTGGCAAACGATGTACCAAACACCCTATATATTATATTTGTAGGTCAGTCTGCCGCCGGCTGCGGCCATAGATAAGAATAGTATATGCGGCTTCGGAAGCGCGCGAGTGCCTGTGGCACGTCTGCGCCACACCTCTTTTGTTGTGTGTGTGTTTTATGCTCATTTTTAACCGACTTCAAAAAAAGGAGGAGGTTCTCAATTCGTCTGTATATATATTTTTTTTCTATGTATGTTCGCGCATAACTCTGGCAATTATGAACCGATTTGAAAAAATCTTTCTTCCATCCATTCTTTAATCCGTTAGTTGGGTCCCATAAAAAAATATTGCTTCCGAATAAGTAGTTCCTGAAAAAACAATAATGGTGACTGCGCAGGAAAGCTGCAAGAAAGCCTATTTAGATGACTTTATGTCGCTTTTTAAGGACAAAAATGGTCATAACTCTGGCAAATATTTACCGATTTCAATGATTCTTTTTTTATTCGAAATCAAAAACCACTGTAATGAATGTGTATGAATTTTATCACAATCGGATAAGAACTTCCTGGAGGAACATGAACGATGTGGGGGAATTTAATTGGTAAAAACCATAAAACTGATGTTCTCCATTACATTACTCCGACAAATATGAACCGATTTCGATGATTCTTTTTTTATTTGAGAGAGTAAACTACTATGATGATTCCATGCAAATTTCATTACGACCGGATATTTTTTTCTGACGAAACATGAAATATATAAAACTATGTAGACGATAATGTGATCATAACGTACCTAGATCATTTTACCGTCTTCGATGGTTCAATCCTTATGTATGAAAATATCAC
This sequence comes from Furcula furcula, assembly GCA_911728495.1. NCBI lineage: Eukaryota > Metazoa > Arthropoda > Insecta > Lepidoptera > Notodontidae > Furcula > Furcula furcula. The sequence goes on along the minus strand of OU452244.1, from coordinate 4,809,477 downwards.
TAAAAAGTTTAAAATAAAATCTTAAAAAAAAAAATTAAACCGACTTCAATAACACTGAAAAGTATAAAATAATTTAAATATTATTGAAGTTGGTCGGTTTAATTTCTTTTTTAAAAAGATTTTATCTTAATAATAATGCTTTATGACGCTTAAAAGTGTAAATTGTGCGAAATAAGCGCTTCATTTTTATAGTGACAAGACAAGTAACGTAAAATTAGATACACATAATGAAATTAAATCAAACGCATAAGTGGTTTAATAATGATTATAGTACTGCATTCTTTTGAATCACTATTACACTATCACAATATTTTTATGTTATTGTATTGTTAATAACATGTCAATGTCACTGTGAGTATATTACGAAAATAAGATAAATAGCAAATTGTACAGATTACAATAAATACTTAATTTTTCATGTTCTTTCTAGTTTTGGTGATAATACCGCGTAAGTAATTACGTGCTTTTACCTTACATTTATTTAAAATTATAATGTGCCGTTTTGTTCGATAACTTGTTGGCATCTTGTAGTTAGGTAGTGACATTTATGCGCGATATACCATTATCGCACAAAAAGAAAAATAACGAAAATTACCCAAATTGGGCGAACTAGCAATAAGTCACGCGTCGATAAAATGTAACGAACGTGACGTGTGTCTTTGAAAATCAAGTTAAATGCCTTCATGCGTATTTAGAAAATGTACAAAGTACTGGTACTAAAGTAAATAATAAGGAAAGAATATCATAACAATATACCTTAACAATATACGAGTACATAATTATATGAAAAAATATTTTAATTACATGAGTCACAATTTTTGGCGCGCATTAGTAGAGATCTGTAGAGATATAACTTAATGTTTTTATTATGTTTTTATTATCATTGTTTCTAGCACATCGCGTGTATTCGGTAAAATTAGACCTACTACATTAGTCATCTGTATGACAAATACTCATAAGTATCTAAATAATTTAGCATCCGTAACTTAAAAAATAATGATTTTAATAACAACCATTTAATACCCTTATGAAAATAAACTATTAATAACAACGTTATACAAGTTTAATTACCTGAAGCGTCACTTAACCCCAGTATCAGACAGAGGAGTACGCACGACCACAGCTCAACCATGTTTCACCAAACTGATAATAGTTCAGTCTGCATCCTTTTATACTACTTCTCAGCGAAGTAACGTACTACATCAATTACGTATCTGCGATAAAATAACGAAAGAAACTTTATTTCTAAGCGAGTAGATTTATGTATATTGTACTGTACGGTCGGCCAAGAAAGTCGTTTACCAGTTTTGACAAAACTTCCTATGCAATCAAAATAACACTAAGGTTGAACATTTCTATCAGATGCGACAATTTAAACTAGGAACACAAATCAGTGTTGACGTTAACGATAAAGAGAGCATTAGTAACTGCAAGGGAAAATCAACCTTGTTGTTTTATGATGTGCATATGAACTTCGACCGTAGGGTGGTAAACCATATTTTTGGCTGACCGTACCTACCTGTACACCTCGCTTTTGTTTAAAATTAAGCGTGGGCGTACAAGATTACGACGATATGAACAATGTTATATCTAAAGCTATGTTGTAATTGAATATTTCTTTTTGATGGAATACAGCGGAGATGTTGTACATAGTAAAAATTCTAGGTGTTACATACGTTTTCGTTAATTATCAGTAATAGTTACTTGATCTAGTTTCACTATACTTCCTTCGGAGACTCTGGACGTTTGGGTGGGCACTAGGACGTCCATTGAGTACGGCGGCGACTCCGAGGAGGACGGCGGCGGGAGTGCGACCCACGTCCCCGTGAGCTCCATGACAACTACTACAATGCGCCCCCCGGCGGCGAGCTCTAAGGCAAGGCAGAGTGCAGAGAGCAGATCCCACCGAAGAGCCCTGGGGTCCCCTCTCATGTGCCGATGCGACAGCCGCAGGGGTTTTAGTGGGTAAGAATCTCACATACCTACCCCTACAGCTCCCGGGTACCTATTGACGGTTTTAAAAATGGATTACTATATTTTTCTTCTTCAAAGGTCTTGTGTTATAACTAAATACTCTGATTTTCTTCGTTGTATCTTCCTGAAACTCTCTCCCAACCATATATATAAAGCAACCATATATTTTACTTTTATTTTACACAGGCATACCCTACTTCGTGGGGGATAAACTTAATAATAATAATAATAAATCCTTTATTGGAACAAAAGTCATACATTTGATTTTAACCCGCCAAACTGCGTAACAGTTTGTCGGCGGGATTAGCGCTCGATTTAATATACAAAAGGTTGATACAATACAAAAGGTTGTAATGTTCAAATGTTGTATTGTTCGCGGATGATACCTCTCTTTTATTTAAAGTTAAGCGTAAACTCCATGATTATGACGAAGTGAACAACGCCCTCTCTAAAGTTGTCCACTGGTTCAATATTAACAATTTAAAACTGAATGAGAGCAAAACTAAGTGTATAAAATTTTGTAACACCTAATGTAAGACCGGTGGCTACCAATGTGGAAATTAATGGAGCATCGTTGGACCTTGAGGTTTCGACTGTGTTTCTTGGTATAACAATAGACGCTAAGCTACAATGGGGCCCACAAATTGAGAAACTGTCAGGTAGACTAAGTTCCGCGGCTTATGCTGTGAAAAAAAATTAGACGCTTAACTGATGTTGAAACCGCTAGAATTGTCTATTTCAGCTATTTCCACAGTATTATGTCTTATGGTAATATTACTGTGGGGATCTTCTGCAGAACTTAATGCCATTTTTATTCTGCAGAAAAGAGCTGTGAGAGCCATTTATAATCTGGCTCCTACCGATTCACTTAGAGAAAAATTCAAAGAAATAGATATTCAACGGTAACGAACGGGAACGGTAACGGATAACGGTTGTTTCACAATTCATATTTGAAAATTTAGTTTATGTTCAGAAAAATATTGGATCTTTTAAAAAGTATAGTGATATTCATGGTGTTAATACCCGGAACAAACACGATCTTGTTTTGCATTCCACGCGTCTCCACAGAACAGGCAAATCTTTTATGGGTCAAAGTATACGCTTCTATAACAAACTGCCACAGGATATCCGAGATCTTCCACTGAATAAATTTAAACCTTTGATAAAAAGCCGATTGTCGAAAAAGGCTTATTATAAAATCTCGGATTACCTAGAGGATAAACCTGCGTGGGCTTGAACTGCCTGACTCATGCAAGCTTTGAATTTTAAGGCTTACAATTTGTAACACCATATAAAGTGGTGGATAACTGATGGCTGCTGCACTAGTCAATTAATTGATGACATCAATAATATGTTAAAGTGCTTTGTGTCTTGCCTGACGAGGCACTGCTTAACAGCAGAAGTTAAATGTTAGACGTGTGCCACTGTGATCTTAGATCGGTCATGCTCGCCATCGAAAAGTCTTTGCTTGTGGCGGCTTCGTGTGGCGGGTCACCCCTTTCCCTCCAATATGGTTGAGGGGAGTGATGGCTGCTACTCGAGTCAACTCGTGCGCGGGTGCTGCTTGGGGGGACTGGTCCGACTACTATCCCTTTGGCTTTTTAGTTTGTTGTACCTACTTTCGTCGTATTTTATTATTGTTTTTCTGTATTATTTGATCTTTTGAACGGCAACACACTGTCGCTCTGATCTAATTGTAACATGACACACTGTTTAAAAAAAAGTGATAAAATGACAAGCCCGCTGAGTTCCTTGCCGGATATTCTCAGTTGAGGCCGCGTTGTGATCCGGTGGTAGCTTTTTAAAAAAAAAAATACATGACCTTTCAAAAGTGCTAGCGTTAAGCCTATTTGAAATAAACTATTTTTGAGTTTGAGTTTGAATTATTTTACATATTACATATGTCATAATATGTTTTCTCTTGTTTACACTTTTCCATAACCTTTTTACCAACAATTTGTTTTAATGCTCATTTTTCCAGTGATCCCCTAACTGGGTTCCCTTAGTTCAAGTGTCACCTAAGGAGTTCATTTATTTTTGAAGCCCGGTTGTTCACCCCGTAACTGATCCTTAACGCATTGGCAGCAGGCGCGGTCACTGCCAACGATTTTAGGTCATAGTTGACAGGCTCGTTGGTCTAGTGCCCTGGCCACTAGCCAATAGGTCGTGGGTTCCATTCCCACCTTGCGTCCACCTTGAGTGTTTCAAGTGCGTAACCTATATTGGATAAAATTGTTTAAACGTTTTAAATCAAGAAGTTAAGTTTGTCAATTTGACGTGAATGAGTTTGAGATTTTTTCATGACATTTCAATTCATTTCAATAACTTATGAATTACTTACTTGGTTTCAGTACTTTTTGATAAGATTTGTTTTCGGAACTGATGCTATCAGATTAGCCTTATGAATAAAATATTTTCAAAGTATTATTGAAGTTGGTACCTACTGTGAATTATACCTAATTGAAATTGTAATTGAAGTCGATTAAATTTTTGTTCATATTAAATTTGTACTTGTTAGTGATAAAGCTTTATATCCAAATCGGTATAGTTCACAATAAAGACTATTCAAGAGAATAAGACTAAAAAGAATAAAATAAAAAAAATATTGAAGAAAATAAACCAACCAACAGACAAGCCACTGGAACGCCCGCGGATAATATATATATATATATATAAATATATTTGACGGGCCCGTTGGTCTAGTGGTTAGTGACCCTGTCTGCTAACCAACAGGTCGTGGGTTCGATTCCCACCAAGTGTCTGGGTGTTTTATCTATTTAAGTATGTATTTACAAAAAAAAAAAGTATATAAGTATTAGTATCAGTTATCTGGTTTCCATAGTACAGGCTCTGCCTAGTTTGGGATCAGATGGCCGTGTGTGAATTGTCCCAGGATATTATTATTATATTATTATTATATATAGTACCTATATATAGTGTATATAAAGTGAACAATAACTTAAATATTATTGAAGTTGGTACCGAAATAAACGGCACTTAAGCTAGTTCGTTATTTTCACTTTTTAGTATAGTTTCTGTTGAAGTCGTTTTGTTTAGGTATTTAATTTTCGAAATATTATATCTGTTAAGGTGTCACATATGTATATCCCACAGAACAGTAAAGAGTTTTTTGAGGTGTATCCCTACCCACTTTGTCTTTGTGTGGTTTATTGAGTTCAATAGCTTGGTACTAATACAATGGTTCAGTGGTCAAACGTCATTTCCAGTTATTGTCACCTGGATACCGAACGTTTAACCACGTCAGAGGAAGCTTGAATTAACGCACCTACCTATATCCTATCTCACAGCTGGAAGAAGAACTTGGATGTGTGGACTGTAGGTATATAGAAAAAAAACACAACAATTTGAAATAGAAATAGTAAAACTTTATTTATCGACATAATGCTTTTATTAATAAATACAAATAGTATCTCAATATTATAATAAAATTATGGCTGATACATTAATTCTAACTACTGCTGACTAGATTTTAATTTACTCAATGTCTTAAACTAATAATAGCTGTCGGAGTTGACAGAAGCTGATGCTCTATCGTCGACTATTATAGATAGCCTATGGCCTCTGTATACACCATCGTCATAGCCACCCTTGCCGCCATCAGCCGCCAAAACCTCCGCCAAAACCTCCGCCAAAACCACCGCCAAGGCCACCAAATCCAAGACCGCCACCGCCGCCACCACCTCCACCGCCTCCCATGCCGCCGCCGAAACCGAAACCACTGCCAAAACCACCGCCAAGGCCACCAAATCCACCACCACCACCGCCGCCGCCACCACCTCCACCACCTCCCATGCCGCCGCCGAAACCGAAACCACTGCCGAAGCCGCTGCCGCCACCGAAGCCGCCACCGCCACCACCGCCTCCCATGCCGCCGCCGAATCCGAAGCCGCCTCCAAAGCCGCCCCCAAAACCTCCACCTGGACCTCCAAAGCCAGTTACTAAGGCTCGAGCTGAAACAAAGAAAAAAACATTCACTTTTATTAGCCGACTTCAAAAGGATGTTCTATATTCGATGAGTACTTATGTACTTAGGTAATCTATACTTTTAATATATAACTGTACCAGGTCCAATTCTGTACATTGAAGATATTTTGAAAATTATATTTGGAGGGCATTCTATAACCGATAGTGAAGCCAAAAATGTTTTTTTTTTTTTTCATTTTTGTCTGTCTGTCTCTCTATGTTATGGTCGCGCATCACGCCGAGATATGATAATTCAGTATAATGGATTCAAATCAAACTTGGCGTGACTTGATGTGAGTCAATACTACGAGGTAGGACATAGGATACTTTTTACCCCGTAATTCAGCATGGTTCCCATGGGAACGGGGATTAAAGTCAAAATTATTACGTCCGATTGGTCCGATTTTATCCATTTTTAACCAACTTCAAAAAAAGGAGGAGGTTCTCAATTCGTCTGTATATTTTTTTTTATTTTCTATGTATGTTCGCGCATAACTCTGGCAATTATGAACCGATTTGCAAAAATCTTTCTTCCATCCATTCTTTAATCCGTTAGTTGGGTCCCATAAAAAAATTATTGCTTCCGAATAAGTAGTTCCTGAAAAAACAATAATGGTGACTGCGCACTGAGAGCTGCAGGAAAGCCTATATAGATGACTTGTTTGTCGCTTTTTACGGACAAAAATGTTCATAACTCTGCCAAATATTTACCAATTTCAATGATTCTTTTTTATTCGAAAGAAGAAACCACTGTTATGAATCTGTATGAAATTTATCACAACCGGATAAGAACTTCCTAGAAGACCATGAATGATGAGGAGGAATTTATCTGGTAAAAACCATAAAACTGATGTTCTCCATTACATTGCTCTGACAATTATGAACCGATTTCGATGATTCTTTTTTTATTCGAGAGAGTAAACTACTATGATAATTCCATGCAAATTTCATTACGACCGGATATTTTTTTACGAAGAAACGTGGAATTATGTAAAACTATGTAGATGATAATGTGATCATAACCTACCTAGACCATTTTACGGTCTTCGATGGTTCAATCTTTATATATGAAAATATCACAAAAAAGTTTAAAATAATTTTTTTTTTTTTAAAATTGAACCGACTTCAATATCACTGAAAAGTATAAAATAATTTAAATATTATTGAAGTTGGTGCCAAATATACACAGCCGGTAAGCTAACACCAACTTCAATAATATTTATTTTATTTTATACTTTTCAGTGATATTGAAGTCGGTTCAATTTTTTTTTAAAAAGATTTTTACATTAGTATAATTATATATAATATTAGTATAATTATACACACATCAAAAGTGTCTAGGGATCAACATATATTTTTGCAATAACTTTTCTCCTGATTGATATTAATTAAAATTTTCTTTAAGGATTCATCAAATAAAGTGTTTTCGTTTGTCACAGTAACGATAAACCAAGTCACCTTTGCATTAATAAAGAAATTTGCCATTTTCCTAATAAAGGGATTTTTGACATTTGAACCACTAACACAAAAGTTCGAAAAAAAGACTGAAATAACAGGTTTCTTTAAAATTTTATTGGGTAACTTAAACAATTAATAATCCGTGTTTCTACCGCGAACACTAACAACACAAGAACATCGGTTTGGCATACTCAAAATGAGTTCATCCAAATCACGCTGTGGAATGGCCGCCCATGTTCGTTGCAACAACAAAAAAAGGTCTTCTTGCGACTGGATACCCTCCATATTCGGCAGAGCTCTTCTCTGTAGCATATCCCATGCATGCTCAATCGGGTTCAAGTCTGGCGACTGAGCAGGCCAGGGCAGGACATTGATGTTAGCTGCGGCGAGAGTCTGTCTTACAACTCTTGCGGTGTGCGGTCGTGCATTATCATGCATTAACTGAAATAAGGGACCGATTTGCACTTGTAGAGGAACGATGACGTCTGATACAATCGTCTCAGCATAAATTTGAGCGTTGAGGTTGCCTCTGATCCAAATCAACTCAGTTCTTCCGCCGATCCAAATACCCGCCCATACCATGATGGTTCCACCACTATAAGGATGGACTTCCTGGCAGGATTTTAATCGCTGTTGGCGTCCAGGGGTTCTCCAGTGTCGTATACGTCTTGTATCCGGTCTCATACCAAAACGAGACTCATCAGAAAAGCACACGAAACGCCATTGTTCTTCTGCCCAATTTCTGTGTTCAAGAGCCCATTGATATCGAATCCTACGATTGTGCATTGCTATAGGTGGTACCCGTAGCGGTCTTCGGGAATGAAGGTTCACTTCATGCAAGCGGTTTCTGACTGTTTGGTCGCTAATTAAGTTCCCTGAAGAGTGATGAAGCCTCACGGCTAACATCATGGCAGTTATTGTTGGAGCTCTTCGAGTTAAGATTTGAATATATCGGTCTTGTCTCCGTGTGGTGCAGCGATACCGTCCTCCATGGCGCTCAGCCACGGTACCAGTGCTTCGGTAACGTGTCCAAAGTCGACTGATAACACTCTGACTTGTATTCAGAGCTAAAGCCACAGTACGTTGCCGGGAACCAGCTTCTATCATTCCCACGGCTCTGAGCATTTCTTCCCTGCTTAAATGACGTCGCCGCTCCATAATAACGTTGGTTTTAATCAGTAGTAGGGAAACAGTAGCACTAATAATGTCTTCAATGCGTTGTATGTTTTTATAGGGAAAATATTGACAGCTGATTTTCATCTTTTACTCGAATTTGATTCACAGTTCCTGATTCAAATTATGAAATGCACCAAAAAGGATCCATATAAATTTATAAAATCATAAATTTATTACAAAGCCACATCTCAATCTCAAGAAATCCGCTTAAAAATGCTTGATCCCTAGACACTTTTGATGTGTGTATTTACCCCATTTGCATTCGAAGCACCTTGAGTATGCTGAATACGTGGAATACGCGGTCGCGATGCATGTGTCCTATTACGCATGGGCGGCTTCGAGTAATCATAATTTGTATAATATTTTTTCCAGTAATTAGATTCATGAGAATTATATTTATTTTTATTAAAATAAGTTTTTGTACTGGGATGGGATCTATGTTGATATTTTTTGTGACTGACCTTCATCATTTCATGATTACACGACATCGACTGTTCATCCAATGCTACTCTGATGGCCTCCGATAAAGACGTAAACTGCCTAGATGCTATAATAGTACTTAGCTTCTGGTCGGACAACCCGTCGGCAAAACGCTTGATTGCAACTCTTTCATTGATAGGTCGCAGTACCTCGGACTTACTTTCGTCACCATCGGCCTGAGTTAGGGTTAAATTTACGAACAGTCCTCTAACTCTGAACCAAATGCTTCTATACTCCTGTGTCCTTGTTTGACGCGCTGCAGCTTAGATTGAATACATACATCAGACTTTTTAGGGACCAAGTACTTTTTCATGTCGCTAATCATTAAAGTAACTGTACTGTACGTTGTCTGAAGACGCAGTTTCGCGCTCGAAGACAACCTAGTTTTAAGAACAAATTTAATCAATTGCTGCTTCGTCGTATCATTTAACATGCTATCGTATAACTCAATAGCATCGATCAGTTGCTTTGTGATAGTTTCACTACCTGTCATAATCAGCAACAGCGCAATTGCTGTTTTTAAATCAAAGTTTTCACCAGACATTTTGACTTGTTCTGACTCTCCGTGATTCACCAAAGCAACAATTTTGTTAAATATGGAGTGTGTACGGTTTAACCATCGTACATTTTCTGCGACGTTGCGACCTATTTGAGGCGCACCGCCGAGCATAGCAATAAATTCATATAAATATTAAAATATTAACATACATTAGGTAGTAGTCGGTCGGTAGTCGCGCAGTAACAACGTGGTGCTATAACATCTATCAAAGATGTAGTACGATAAACAAAATAACGTCTACTGAGAGCAAGATTCGCCTACATTAATATTGTCAGTTCTTCAATAAACATCTATCATCTGCAATCTTCGTCTCTGCGTTCTACTACTACTACCAACACCTAGCACCTAGCAACATCATGTGTGGACTCTCAGCACATAAGGGCCCATACAGAGTGGATACCTTCTACAACTTTATTTATACGAAAAGTGTCTTCCGTACTTACTAAGGATTTATCTATAAGTAATTGAATTTTTGGCAAAATAGTATTCAAGTTGTTCACGCTTCGAGCTTCTTCCAACTTTGTATTACCTATTTCTTGATTTCTACGAATAGGACCAATTTTACTTAAGTAAGTCTTAATATCTATTAACTTACTATGGATATCATTAAGCTCCTATCCTGACAGGGTCGCCATCTAATAAGGTGACTCTTGGTGGACGATGGAGATAAATAAGAGACGTCTATCCCGTGTGAATTGTGTGTGAATGAATCTTTTATTATAAAAAAAATGCACATTAACTTATATAAAACATTTAAAAAAAAATTGAACCGACTTCAATAACACTAAAAAGTATAAAATAATTTAAATATTAAAGAAGTTGGTGTTAGCGTACCTGCTGTGTATATTTGGCACCAACTTCAATAATATTTAAATTATTTTATACTTTTTAGTGTTATTGAAGTCGGTTCAATATTTTTTTTAAATATTTTATTTTTTACTTTTTAGTGATATTTTCATACATACAGATTGAACCATCGAAGACGGTAAAATGATCTAGGTAGGTTATGACATCATTATGATTTCACATTATCGTCTACATACTTTTACATAATTCATGTTTCTTCAGAAACTCAGAAACAATTTATCCGATCGTAATGAAATTTGCATGGAATCATCATAGTAGTTTACTCTCTCGAATAAAAAAAGAATCATCGAAATAGGTTCATTTTTATCAGAGAAATGTAAAGGAGAACATCAGTTTTATGGTTTTTACCAGATCAATTCCTCCATATCATTCATGGTCCTCCAGGAAGTTCTTATCCGGTGGTGATAAAATTCATACAGGTTCATTACAGTGGTTTCTTCTTTCGAATAAAAAAAGAATCATTGAAATTGGTAAATATTTACCAGAGTTATGACCATTTTTGTCCTTAAAAAGCACCATAAAGTCATCTATATAGGCTTTCCTGCAGCTCTCAGTGCGCAGTCACCATTCTTGTTTTTTCAGGAACTACTTATTACTAAGCAATATTTTTTTTATGGGACCCAATTAACGGATTAAAGAATGGATGGAAGAAAGATTTTTTCAAATCGGTTCATAATTGCCAGAGTAATGCGCGAACATACATAGAAAAAAAAATATATACAGACGAATTGAGAACCTCCTCCTTTTTTGAAGTCGATTAAAAACTATAACGCTATTGTCAGCAATCTTATGTCGCAGTTAAAGTATTAATTCATACATTACACTAGGCAAAACCTATGGTGATACTAACTTTTTTTGTAAACAGACTTCACCATCATAATCACCAGCCGGAAGACGTCCACTGCTGAACTTAGGCCTCTCCCTTCGAACGCCACAATGAACGACTCTTGGCCATTTGCATCCACCGGTTCCCTGCGACGCGCACAATGTCGTCTGTCCACATAGTGAGAGGCCTACCTACGCTGCGTCTTCCAGTTTGTGGTTACCACTCGAGAACCTTTCTTCCCCAACGGTTATCAGTTCTTCGAGCGACGTGACCAGCCCATTGCCACTTTAACTTGCAGATTTTAAGAGCTATGTCGGTGACCTTGGTTCTTCGACGAATCTCCTCATTCCGGATTATATCGCGCAAAGAAACCGAGCATAGCTCTCTCCATAGCTCGTTGTGTGAAACAGATTTATGTATAGATAAATTAAACCTTGTCAAACGGTGGGAATCGTACCCACAACCTATTGGGTAGCAGCCAGGGTAACATTAAACCAAAACGGGACCTTCCATTTTTTTTTTAAATAGGTGTTAAAACTCCTTGTGTTTTAATAATAATGTGAAGGTGTTCAACTACTTTGCTATTGTAAAACTACAGGGGGCCTACCATCACCTCTATTAGCAGTATTATTATCACCTTACTTGACACAAGATAGAGATGTCAATATACGTAATTTATAGGTCTGTCACTTTCTATCGAGAAAGTAAGGTGACAATAATACTGCTACTAGATGTGGTGGTACGGCCCCAGGCATGCTGTAGCAAAGTTGGGCCAAAAACAAAACACTGATATCAATAAACCTCGACTTCTTGGGGTCTCAACACTCTCCTAATTAAAGTGATGCAGGACTAAGTGAGATAATGCACCTTCTCATTATAGAAAATTGCTGTCGATTACCTACATCTACTCTAAACATACATACATAAAAACACGCCTTTTTCCCGTAGGGTAGGCAGAGCCCAAGGGCCGCTTTTCGCCTCCGTGAGAAACGAGACGTGATGGGTGGCGAACCACATCGCCGCCATTTTGGTTAATTAAATTATTTATATGATTGACCATTGCGTTCTCATGAATAAGGAGGGAAAGGGAAGGATAGGTGTTGTGAAAAGGAAGATTGGCAAGTTAGAGTGGGAAATAGGAAGAAAAGTAGGATATTACCGCCCAGGAGGGCAAGGGATGGGACAGTAATAGCTAGGGAAGCCGGGGTTGCATACCCCCAACCTACTACTCAACCAACCAACCAACTACTCTAAACAAGTATAAATAAAAGCGTAAAAAGCTCGACAGCGAATAAACATATTTTTTTTATAATGATTTCTGATACTAACGCGAATATTACACATTGAAATGAAACTAATAATGATATAATCCGTAAAATTAGTTTCATTTCAATATTTTTTTTATTCAACATAAGCTAGTGCTTGACTGCAGACCAACCTGATGGAAAGTGGCGACGCAATCGAAGATGGTAAAGCACACTAGCTTATTAAAAGCCTATTCACTTTAGCCTTGAAGATACCCACATTATAATCGGGCGGGAAAACCGATGCAGGCAAACTGTTCCAATCCTTAGCTGTCCTCATTATAAACGAAGAAGCAAATCGTTTAGTCCGGACTGAAGGCACTTTCACCACATAAGGGTGTGTATGCTCAGTGCGTCTCGTCGTCCGATGATAGAAGGGGGATGGTGGAATCAAGTCATGCAATTCCTGAGCACACTCTCCAAAATGCATCCTGTAGAATACCGAGAGGCTGGCTACCTTGCGCCTGTGCTTTAGGCTTTGTAGATTGGCTAATAATGGTTTTGAATAACATTGTACATATTAACTCCTTAATATATAAAACTTACATACATGTACAATTAAAATGGTATGTCGTTTGATGCCTTATTGAATCCATATTGGTGTTTTTGGAATTGAAAAAATCCAAATGGCTGGCAATATTAATTTTCAAATGAAACTAATTTTACGGATTATATCGCGGTTTATATTTGATATAATCCGTAAAATTAGTTTCATTTCAATGTGTAGTATTCGCGTAAATATCAGAAATTAATATGATTTTTTCTTTGCAAAAATATTTTGTCCACTAGATGAATGAATTGACCATAAACCTTTCGCCACTAAAGAATATAGATCAGTAACAGTTAACCTAACAATGTTCGCTTAGCAAAGGACCGACCTAGATTTGAGGATCTGATGGTCAATCTTCATTAGGTAGTGAAGACGCAACGCAAGAAGATAAATTCAACACTAACGAATCAGATCAGGAAAGCAACAGTGTTCTTATTATTGTGCTCTGGATAATCTATATCTATAAAAATCAATGCCACTTTTCGTTGTAATTTTATAACTCAAGAACGGGCTCACCTATCCAAACTAAATTATTAGGCTTTGTTCGGACTATTTAGTAGATGGTTTATGTGAAGTTTGCACAAAATCGGTAGAGCGGTTCTTTATTTATCACATTTTTTGTAACAAATTAATTCAATATATGGCGGATCATTCTCTAAATGGGGATTTTGCTGTCAAATTGAACCTTTTTTCAGTATTAAAACTTTTTTCAGTGTTGACAGTAAAAGCATGTTGTTGTGTCATTCATGCTCAGAGTAATTCTAAGCATTCATGCGGTCATTTCATTTTGGACGTGCTTCGATTAAAGCAAATTGTCAGCGATAATTATTACTTTGTGTTTATATTTTTTGTTCTGAATTTGATGTTCCATTTTTTTTTTTTAAATTTCACTTTATACGTAGCGAAGCACGTACCGGGCCGCTAGTGATAACATAATAGACGTCAACCGCCACGTATACCGCGACCAACGTCATATAAAATATGACATCATATATTCATTGTACATACAGTACCTACTAGCATTTATCTAGCAACAGGCAGATGACTATGACTGACGATAAATTAGCTTGTTTTACATTATAAGAACCAGTTCTGTCTTGCTTAAGATTGTACACAGTTTAATTATCAACAGGTTGAGGAAGTTAAAATATGTAGTTCTTTTGCGTGTTTTCTACAATTAGATATTGATATCGAATCAAACCTTTTTTGTGCTTCTACGTATTATTCTTTTAATAATATCCTAATATTTATCCTATTTTCTATAGCGCTCAGAAATAGGATTTTTAATATTTTAGTAAAACTTGATCATAGAGCCATAGAACTCACGATACTGTTATGTAATTGATCATAGATATTTTCGCTTTTTTAAGAAATGACACAGTCTGAGTTTTAAGTACACTTTTAGCTTTAGCGATCTGGGTTTTATTTGCTAAAATGAACGATTGATCAATCACTATCACCTATCTTATTATTTAATATTTTTTCAATGTATCTACAGCGGGCTCTGATTAATGTGTGTCATGTGTATTACATTAAAAATGTATCTTCAATTTTTTTTTGGTTTATTATTTTATTCTTATTTTGACTTATTTTCTTTCGAAGTATAATTATTCTCGTTAATCTTACCTTACTCTCGTTGCCTTAGTTTAAAGATCAAGGTAGCAACAATCTCGTGGACACGTCAAGGAGACGATGCCTCGGCTTGGGCTGTCACTTAGACAGAAGTGGCTTACCGCACCTGATCACCACACGGAAGATCTTTTTGACCTTTTTCCTCAGAAGGAGGGTTATGTTTTTTTTTGAGCATGTGTATCTGTGTAAGTATGTATGTGTGTACACTGTACATGTGTATTTTTTGACACGGCTTGATGGATTTAAGCTTATTAAAAATTTAGGTTTTGCCTTAGTTGTGGGAGTGAGGTAGGATTTTAGGTTCCCGTCTATGGCGGAAAAAGCTACCAGGAGCAGTTAGTTGTGGTTGGCAGTCAGTCACGATTTTTTTTTTAGCTTACCTAGCTTTCTCCTCTCCCTTAAGGGGGAGGCCTATATTCATCAGTGGACAGTCGGCTGGTGATGATGATTCTTCTGCTAGGAGGAGGAGCCGACTTTGAACGTCCATTGAGTACGGCGGCGACTCCGAGGAGGACGGCAGCGGGGTTGCGACCCCCGTCCCCGTAAGTACCGTGTCAGGTTCCCGGGGGGCTACAATGCGCCCCCCGGCGGCGGGCTCAAAGGCAAGGCACTGAGGGGCCCCTGGTGCAGATCCCACCGGAGAGGCCTGGTGCCCCCTCACATGTGCCGATGCGACAGCCGCGGGGGTTTTAGTGGGTAAGAATCCCACATACCGCGGTCGAGCCCCACAGCTCCCGGGGATCTTTAGAAGATTTCCCCAGCGTAAAAAAAAAAAGGAGGAGGAGCTGAATCGGAGAATATCTTCAGTTAGGAAGGTCCAAGTATATATGAAATAATTTAAATATAATCTATACTATAATAAAACTCAAAGAGCACTTTTTCTGTACATTGAATATTTTTCCAAAATTTCTATGTGGGGATACTATACGATCGACATAGAGTCCAAAACAATTTTTTTTGGAATTATTGTCTGTCTGTCTGTCTGTCTGTCTGTCTGTCTGTCTGTCGTTCTGTTTGTCCAGGTATCATTTGAAAACCCGTGGATGGATTTTGATAGGACTTTCACTGATGTGTTGTGTAGAAGTCAAGGTATAAATTGGTATATAAAACATCACGCTATGTTTCATAGGGGCTAAGCAGTAAAACATTACTTGCACATATTACCACGTAATTTCCTTTGTATGTGAATAGGGTAATTATAGACTGATCAGTTAATCATTAAGATATGTATTATTACGCTATATACAATAGGGACTGAGCAGACATTTAGTTTGCATAAGATATGGCAGTGGCGAAGGGTCAATTTTTGTAAGGGGTAAGCCGGTCCGGTACACATAGGACATTTTCATTAGATTTCTGTATTGTTCTAAGTACTTTGCTGATAGCAATATGACATTATATCTTTGAAAAGTTAAAATCTGTAAATCCCGAGCGAGTCCAAACTAGATTAGGAAAGAAATAGGCAAGGGAAAAAATTCATTTCATTTAAAAGCCAGCGGCAGTAGGTCTGTGAATAGGTCGTAAAGTATATTTCATGCCGCTAGGTTAAGGTTAAGCAACATAAGGCAAGGTCTTTAAATAGATGGGTAAACCAATATGTATGAAATTTTGCGGGTAGGTCTGAGAATAGGTTATAAATTATGTTTTATGCCGCTGATACTATGATTGACGAGGATATATAGAACGAGAGGAGGGTGCAAGAGAGGGAGAGGGGAGGGTGATGGAGTGAGTGATTGGAGGAGTTAGGTGGAGCCAGGGGGGGGGTGAGAGGGAGCAAGTTGGGAGAAAAGAGAGGGTTCAGAGAGGACAACGGGGAGAGGAAGAGGGGATGTGTGACGGGGACCGAAGCGGGAGGGGAGAGAAAGAGCATAGAATTAGATTTTTCTTATAAGAGAGAGAGATGGAGAGAGATAAATCAAGGGAGTAGGGAGAAAAGGGGAGCAAAATGTAATTAAAGCGCGGGCGGAGCTACGCGGGCCAGCTAGTAATATAATAAAAATACATACAGCTAATTAAGATACCCATAAAGAACGCTAATAGTACAGCTATTAGCAACTATAAAAAATTTGATAGAATTATTAACATTTATATTTAAATAACTAGCAATCCGCTCCGGATTCGGTATATACAGGGTGGAATTTTGTAATGCCACCTGAAGGGGAAGTACTCTTAATACTGTAGATAGAAAATTTTACTCAAAGAAAACATTCCTTTATTTTTTAAAAGAACGAAAACTGCATTCGAATATTTTTAAAAATTTGCTTGCCGCACCCGGTAATCGAACCGACTAAAATCTCTAAAAGTTGCAGCCTGTACTTTTATTGCATCGATCGTTAGGGTCAATTATAAGGATGAAATCGAAAACGAATACGATTTATAACATTCACCACAACACGTTATTAAAGGTTACTAGAAATGAATTCGTTAGAAGAATAAATTTGTGTAACCAAGAAGATGGAGCCCATTTCGAGCAATTAATTATAGTTTACCATTTTTTGTAAATAATTAAAATAATTTAAGATTTCATTGTTTTCCTTTTATTTAATTTATGAAGTTTGTTAGAGAGATTTCATCCTTATAATTGACCCTAACGATCGATGCAATAAAAGTACAGGGTGCAACTTTTAGAGATTTTAGTCGGTTCGATTACCGGTGCGGCAGGCGAATTTTTAAAAATCTTCGAATGCAGTTTTCTTTCTTTTAAAAAATAAAGGAATGTTTTCTTTGAGTAAAATTTTCTATCTACAGTATTAAGAGTACTTCCCCTTCAGGTGGCATTACATAATTCCACCCTGTATATAGTTCTTTTAGACGCGGAAAGCTACGTTTTTTTATATTATGTTAAGAAAATACTACTTCAGAATTGAAAATAAATAGTGGGTGTCCCGGACAAGGTATATCAAGCCAAGACATATATATTATACTGTCTATTAATGATAGTAAACTCCCAAAAAAAAACGGCAAGATATTATATTTTGAATATTTTGAATACATACGGAATTTATATAAATCGTGTTAAAATTGTTTCTAAGCAATCCCGTGTCAACATGCTTACTTTTATGGAGCCACTGTTTTTTAATGAGTGGCTGCCTTGTTTAATTAGAAATTCATCCATTTAACGAATAAAACTTCGAGCTCACTGCACTAAGACTGTTGACTTTTCCATTATTTTATTTCACAAGTCGATTACTTGAGTGTTACACAATGCGTCATTCCCTGCACGATGGATATGGCTTAGCACGATGTGCAAATCTTGACAGATAAATGTGAGTATGACGTCACGACGACGTAGTATTTCACACTTTTGTATAGAGAACTGACGTTTCGGTGTTGAAAACTACGTCATACTCCACACCAATCTGTCAAGATTGCAAGTCGTGCTAGGCCTGCTGCTCAGTGCCCTATTTTAGAAACACCCTGTATATATGTATAGTTAAAATAACAACAACAATTTAAAAAATGATAAATTAATTTATTGACTATAATTACATCATCGTAATATGGCCGGAACTGACTATATTTGAAGTTTAAACATTTAGTTGTATAATTGTTTTTGTTTATCCGTAAGTGCTGGCGCTAGCGGATGCAGAAGCGTGGGCGCTGGCTGATGCATGGGCACCGGAGCCACCGTATCCTCCCCCACAGCCGGAGCTACATCCAGAACCACCAGAAGCAGATCCTCCATGGCTTCCACTAAGAGCACCCGCGCTACTACCGCCCGCGCCGTAACTTCCACCGGAAGAGCCACTATATCCTCCTTTCCCACCGCTTCCGCCTCCTCCCAATCCACCCCCAATGCCTGCGCCAAATCCGCCACCGCTTCCGCCGCCACTGCCACCACCAATTCCTCCACTGCTTCCATAGCCACCAGACCCGCCACTGCTTCCACCGCCAATAAGGCTTAATCCACTAACAAATCCACCCGAGCCTCCACCGGCACCGTGGCCTCCGCCAAATCCACCTCCGCCTCCTCCATGGCCACCAACACTGCCACTTCCTGAGCTGCCGCCATATCCACCACTGGAACCTCCACTTCCTCCATATCCGCCGCCACTTCCAGCGCCTAATCCGCCACCACTTCCTCCACCGAACCCACCTCCAGATCCACTTCCAGATCCGCTACTCCCACTGCCTCCAAAACCAATGCTCAATCCTCCACTACTTCCACCGGAACTTCCTCCATGACCACCAGATCCACTTCCTCCACCAAATCCACCGCCATTTCCGCCACCGAAACCTCCACCACTGCCGCCTCCAATGCCTCCAGATCCACCGAATCCTCCACTTCCGCTATAACCTCCGCTTCCACTTCCTCCGTGACCTCCTGAACTACCACTGCCGCCACCGGCTCCACCGCCAAATCCACCTCCGCTGCCGCTTCCATGGCCACCACCTATTCCACCTCCGCCAGATCCAACAAATCCTCCACTTCCACTATATCCTCCGCTTCCGCTTCCTCCGTGCCCTCCTGAACTACCACCGCCCAGTCCACTGCCGCCACCGGCTCCGCCACCAAATCCACCTCCACTGCCACTTTCATGGCCACCACCAATTCCACTTCCGCCAGATCCGCCAAAGCTCAGACCTCCGCTAATTCCGCCATTTCCGCTTCCTCCAAAACCACCAGAGCCGCCGGCGCTTCCCCCGTGGCCGCCTGAGCCGCCACCGCCTAGGCCTCCACCACCACCTGATCCGCTGCCAAATCCAGAACCGCCACCGTAACCGCCTCCTCCACCGCTTCCTCCCTCACTATAGCCTCCTCCGCCGCCGTAGCCTCCTTTTCCACCGCCAAGTGTACCAGTAAAGGCAAATCCACCAGATTTTCCGTCATCAGATTTGGTGTATATCCTCTTCTCGTTTTCTCCGCCAAAGCCGCCACTGATGCCGCCGCCGGCTTTTCCAAAACTGCTTAGTCCGGCTTGCACCTTTCCGATAATGCCACCGACACCTTCTCGGATGCCATCTAGGCCGCCACCAAAGCCCCCGCCGGAGCCTCCGCCGAATCCAAATCCACCTCCGCCACCGCCACCTCCGCCAAAGCCGAATCCTCCGCCACCACCACCGCCTCCGCCTCCGCCGCCATCAGCACCATAGCCTCGGCGGACTCTCACTGAAACAAAATAAGTTTGTACGTTAATTACTATCGTAAATAGGACCTGTTCCTACTGCCTGAAATTTATATTTGTATAGTAATTGACTATCCTGAATATTTCGGGATTGTATTTTTTTTTAATTTTGAAAAAGAAAAATCATAAACAATTTTTGAAGCCGGCAAAATGGTGTGCTTTGTAACTTTGGCTTCAAAAATGTGCTCAAAATCAAAGATATTTAACTGCTTAGGGACAAACTGCCCAAAGGGAGCAAAATTTTCCACACAAAACTTGGTAGGTACGTGTGTAATAAGTGCGTAGAAACGTGCCTACGCACAACGCCAACTAAAATGTTTTTGAAGCAAATATGCAATATTTCAAATCTCCATATTATGATAAAAGAACTGAATAAGACCTGTAGTCTTATATACATTATTTATAGACTACACAATTCATATCAAATGAACTATGTATGTTTATAGAAAATGTATTTGTCTTTTGAATAATTGCGAGAGAGATGGGAACCACCTATACTGCGATCCCCAAGCCGCCTGCCAAACGTGGAGATTATGGCAACCCCTCCCTTTTATGGGGGAGGCCTTTGTTTCAGCAGTGGACGTGTTTTAGCTGCTGCTGATGATGATGATGATTGAATAATTTAAGTTGTAGAAAGAGAATAAGAAATTGCAAAAAAAAGGTAACAAAAGAGTATACGGAAAAAATCCAAGAGACCACTCATTGGGCTCTCTGCACAAAATATGTATGTATTTATCTCTTTGCACAAAACTAATATTGCACATAAAATATAAACTAGACCTTTCTTGTTTTCTAAAGGCGTTTAAAATCACAAACACCAGTAACACATATAGCACGAGAAGAGGAGCACAAAATTGTAAAAATATTTTATCTAATTGTATTCACAGTGGATGGATTTTGCAAAAAAAGGTTACAAAAGTTTATATAATGGTAATAAAAACATTAATTAGGTACCTGATGCATCACTTAACCCTAGTATCAGACAGAGGACAATGCAAGAGCGTATCGCGGCCATGTTTCACCACTAAACTGATGCTAGTTGACTCCTAACATCCTTTTATATTAAATGCCTTACGCGCACAGAGTTCGCAGGAACCCGTCATGAACATAAACATAAAAACAATTCGTTTTTATAATCAGCTTTGTAATAAGAAAATTGCTGGCGGCTTGTCTGTGTGTCCATTCAGGTTTTAAAATATATTTTGTATGTTTATTAGTTACCTACTTAGAGAATTATTTGTAGTCTCCTTAGCACAGCGAGAAACCACGTCCTTTGCAAATTGGATGTAGCGGCTTCTAATCCCGCTGGGAGCAACAACTTACTGCCTGTCCCAATATCCTATCGATCCCAACTATAAGTATAAATAATCGATCAAGTCATCGATATCCCGCGATAAACCTCCGAAATGGAGAGATAACTAAAATCCTGACAGACTGTCATTTGAACAACCAACAGTAAGCTGCTAATATGTTATTATTTAAACGGAAATGTGTCATTATAGCTATCGATGGTAACTACACACATCAAAAGTGTCTAGGGATCAACATATATTTTTGCAATAACTTTTCTCCTGATTGATATTAATTAAAATTTTCTTTAAGGATTCATCAAATAAAGTGTTTTCGTTTGTCACAGTAACGATAAACCAAGTCACCTTTGCATTAATAAAGAAATTTGCCATTTTCCTAATAAAGGGATTTTTGACATTTGAACCACTAACACAAAAGTTCGAAAAAAAGACTGAAATAACAGTTTTCTTTAAAATTTTATTGGGTAACTTAAACAATTAATAATCCGTGTTTCTACCGCGAACACTAACAACACAAGAACATCGGTTTGGCATACTCAAAATGAGTTCATCCAAATCACGCTGTGGAATGGCCTCCCATGTTCGTTGCAACAACAAAAAAAGGTCTTCTTGCGACTGGATACCCTCCATATTCGGCAGAGCTCTTCTCTGTAGCATATCCCATGCATGCTCAATCGGGTTCAAGTCTGGCGACTGAGCAGGCCAGGGCAGGACATTGATGTTAGCTGCGGCGAGAGTCTGTCTTACAACTCTTGCGGTGTGCGGTCGTGCATTATCATGCATTAACTGAAATAAGGGACCGATTTGCACTTGTAGAGGAACGATGACGTCAGATACAATCGTCTCAGCATAAATTTGAGCGTTGAGGTTGCCTCTGATCCAAATCAACTCAGTTCTTCCGCCGATCCAAATACCCGCCCATACCATGATGGTTCCACCACTATAAGGATGGACTTCCTGGCAGGATTTTAATCGCTGTTGGCGTCCAGGGGTTCTCCAGTGTCGTATACGTCTTGTATCCGGTCTCATACCAAAACGAGACTCATCAGAAAAGCACACGAAACGCCATTGTTCTTCTGCCCAATTTCTGTGTTCAAGAGCCCATTGATATCGAATCCTACGATTGTGCATTGCTATAGGTGGTACCCGTAGCGGTCTTCGGGAATGAAGGTTCACTTCATGCAAGTGCAAATCGGTCCCTTATTTCAGTTAATGCATGATAATGCACGACCGCACACCGCAAGAGTTGTAAGACAGACTCTCGCCGCAGCTAACATCAATGTCCTGCCCTGGCCTGCTCAGTCGCCAGACTTGAACCCGATTGACCATGCATGGGATATGCTACAGAGAAGAGCTCTGCCGAATATGGAGGGTATCCAGTCGCAAGAAGACCTTTTTTTGTTGTTGCAACGAACATGGGCGGCCATTCCACAGCGTGATTTGGATGAACTCATTTTGAGTATGCCAAACCGATGTTCTTGTGTTGTTAGTGTTCGCGGTGGAAACACGGATTATTAATTGTTTAAGTTACCCAATAAAATTTTAAAGAAAACTGTTATTTCAGTCTTTTTTTCGAACTTTTGTGTTAGTGGTTCAAATGTCAAAAATCCCTTTATTAGGAAAATGGCAAATTTCTTTATTAATGCAAAGGTGACTTGGTTTATCGTTACTGTGACAAACGAAAACACTTTATTTGATGAATCCTTAAAGAAAATTTTAATTAATATCAATCAGGAGAAAAGTTATTGCAAAAATATATGTTGATCCCTAGACACTTTTGATGTGTGTATTTTAACTTCTAATAAGGAATCGATAGGATATTGGGACCGGTAGTTAGTAGTTTTTCCTTACTGACAAGTATAAGCCAGGCGCATGACCTGATTCTCTGTAAAATAAGATATCCATGCGTCAAAATCCGGTCCAGTACCTGATTTCTTCCCGGTCGTGCCGGTCTTGCATCTCATCGGATTGTGAGAGTAATGGAAGAGAGAGTGCACTTGTCTGGGGAAGCACTAATAATAATAATATCTTGGAACAATCCACACACGGTCATCTGATCCCAAACTAGGCAGAGCCTGTGCTATGGAAACCAAACAACTGATACTAACACTTACATTTTTTTTTTGTAAATACATACTTAAATAGATAAATAACACCCAGACACTTAGTGGGAATCGAACCCACGACCCACCGGTTAGCGGACAGGGTGTCTAACCACTAGACCAATGGGCCCGTCAAGCACTTGTGAATATCTCACGCTTAGATAGCTAATCTTATAAGAGATTGAACGTTGTCGCCATATCAACTAAGAGGACATTATTATGTAGCATTCCCGTGGGGTGTCTGGGTATGAATAGCACCCACCCATCTCCTTCCGTTGGGATTCCTAAGAGGCGACTAAGGGAAATAAAGATGGGCAGAAGCGTCTTTCTATTGGATAAACTACTACATTACTGCGATCCCCATACTCCGGCTAAGGGTTGTTGACTATGGTACCCAACCCCCTATAAGGGGAGGCTTCAGCAGTCGAAGTAATGAATAATATACAACATTTTATAAAATAGGAAAGCAAAGCCGCGACAAAAACAAGTAGCAAATAAATACAAAAATTCCCACAACAAGTCGTGAATGTGTGAAACGGAGGTTTTTGTTCCATCGAGATTACTCAGATGCGATAGAACATTGGATCATCTCAGAGAGGCGGTCTGCACGACCTTGAACTAAGCCCTATAATAATATCATCTTGGATAAAGATTGTTTTGATACAATCCATTTCGACGACCCGACATAGACCGGTGTTGTTTTCTGGCGGATTAAATTTCGTAACTGTCTCTGTCTGTGTATTTGCTACTGTGTTGTAAACTGTATTTTTGTAATCCGATCCAGGCTGGGTGGCTAATATGGGTCCCAAAACAGTTACTTAGTTCTTTAGTACCCTTGGGCTCACAAATGTCTCGAAAGATTACAAATCGTGCAGAAGTGTTCATGAGTTATCAAATCAATAAATCTAAATATTATTAGGAGTTTATGTGAATATACTCAAAAGCTTTGTGAAGCCGGTTGGCGGCTTCACAAAGTCACACTAATTGTATTTTTTTGCCTTCTTTTTACGCCTCTAAAGACATTAGATATTAAGTTCCTTGTGTCCGGTAATTTCACCAGTACAGTGCCCTTTACGCCGGAACACAGCAATGCTTACACACTGCTGCTTGGTGACAGAATATCTGTCACTTGGTATCGTATGTACGTTGGTATCTACCTGGACAGTTCCTTGCTCGGGGACCCATCTAGTAACAGTTTAAGTAAAAAGTAGCAGTTCTATAGTTTTTCTGCTTGTTCTGTGAAAATCCGATCCGTAAAAGATCCATGAAAGTGATCCGTGTGATCCGTAAAAGTAGTTTGATTTCAATGTTCTGTGCTTCTTATTTTTTTCTTCCGATATTCCACTCAAGGGTGTGTTAAAAGAAATTTCGTTAGAAATAAACAATAATATCGTGGTATTATTTTCTATATTTGTATCTTTCCTTTCTAATCGTATGTATACGTGAATATGTAATATGACAGTCGCCAAATCGAAGCTTGCCCTTCTGAAGCCTTATCTGGCATATCCTAGTAGTGCAAATCTCAAGCTTCTAGAGCTTTAGAGTGCCTTCAAAATTAAGCGCGGCCGCAAAGCTGCAGTTGGACTGCTACACGCGTCTTTGATTTTTAAGGATTTATAAAGCAGCACTGCAGCCGCTCTGTTTGTGCTGCAGCCACGCTGCTATCTCGCTGCAAATTTGGAGGTACAAGTGGGCTTACTTCCGATGATAAAAGATAAATCCAAAAGAAAGACGCTGCTGCTCGTCTTCCTGTTCTCGCTTAGTCGCCTCTTACGTCACCCAAGGAGAGGAGATGGGGGGATAGAATTCTAACCCGATGGATAATTTAATAAATGCAAAAAAAATGTGTATTTTTTTATTGTTTTAATACGGTCTATTATCGATTCTAATTACGTGATAAAAATATACGCACTAAAAAA
Source organism: Furcula furcula (assembly GCA_911728495.1). NCBI lineage: Eukaryota > Metazoa > Arthropoda > Insecta > Lepidoptera > Notodontidae > Furcula > Furcula furcula. Next base: position 4,784,210 of record OU452244.1, on the reverse strand, counting down.
AAGAAAACCTGTATAATAAATGTATATATTCGCCGGTTCAAGAGTAATCTGCATTATCACATATATTTATTAAATTATCACAATACTTCCCTATTGTGTTATATTGCTTCAATTAATCGATTATTCATCAATAAGTACGAACGTTTGTTTATAATACCGTTTTTGTTAAAAAAAATATGGGAAGTCGCGTTTTCTCAGTAAAAATGCTTATACAGATAAACTTAGGAAGCAGCAGAGCAAATCCTTATCTAAGTACAAAATTACATCCAAATCATTAGAGCCGTTCCCGAGCTATCTTGGGAACGGCTTACACGAACGTACACGAAATAAATAAATATACAGATATACAATTTCTGCTCGTTTAAATATATAAGATTCGATACTGCTGATGTAATAAATGGACAGTGGCATTTAACAAGTAAAATCACGAAGGGCTGCGGTCACGCTACGACGGCGTCGGGATTTAAATAAAGCATTACAACTTCATAAATACGTATACTCATAGTTCATTCCTCCTTCCTCATTTGGTCACCATTATTCACCGATACCAATGTGACCTCATTATGTACTAAAATAACCTACAGGTAATGTCACTAGATTGTCTCATACCAACTACTCAATATTCTATGCTTGTTTTGGAGTCTGTTACTGGAAATTACGAATAACCTATCAAGGTTGGCGGGTCACCCTCTTCCCTTCAATATGGTTGAGGGGGTGCGGCTGCTGCTCGAGTCAACTCGTGCGCGGGTGCTGCTGGACTGGTCAGACTAAGTACTATCCCTTTGGCCTTTTAGTTTGTTGTACTTTTATCGTATTTTTTTTTCTCTCTTATTTGATCTTTTGGACGGCAAGCTTTGTCGCTGATGCTAATCTAATTGTAACAAACACTGTTTAAAAAAAAGTGAAAAAATGACAAGCTCGCTGAGTTTCTTGCCGGATCTTCTCAGTTGAGGCCGCGTTGTGATCCGGTGGTGCATTTAAATACCTATATACCGTACCTACAAACGTTAATTATAGTTATTGATTATCAATCCATTTTTTAGAGAAGCTGGCATTGTAGATACGCACAGAAGAGTCACACAATGAGCTATGGAGAGAGCTATACTAGGAGTTCCTTTGCGTGACAGAATACGTAATGAGGAGATTCGCCGAAGAACCAAGGTCGCTGAGATAGCTCACAAAATCTGCAAGTTGAAGTGGCAATGGCCACATCGCTCAGAGAACCGATAACTATAGGGGAAGAAAGGTTCTCGAGTGGCGACCACGAACCGGAAGACGCAGCGTAGGTAGGCAGGCCACCCACTAGGTGGACAGACGACATTACGCGCGTCGCAGGTAACCGGTGGATGCAAATAGCCAATTGTCTTCATTGTGGCGTTCGAAGGGGTAGGCCTATGTTCAGCAGTGGACGTCTTCCGGCGGGTGATGATGATGACATTGAATCAATCAATTTTTTTTTAATTGGTTTATTTCGAAACTCGAAGCCAATTGATACTTAATATAGTGAGTAGAGATATCAATTATCTCGTATTCAATAATCGGAAATAATCATAAACGGCTCTGACAGTCGAAATAAATAGATTTCAAAAATGACTTAATTAGAATTTAAGTTAATTGGCGTTTGTGCCCTCACAAGGAAAAAGAAGAAGAAAACATATTTATTGCCAAAAACAGCGCACATGATTAAAAAATAACAAAAACTTCGCTACTAAAAGAAAACATGCAAATAAAAGAGCAGAATACAAAAAAATATAGTTGGTAACAGCTGGTCTAGCAAATGAGGTTGGCTACTCAGCATATAGCTGGATCGGTGGCATGACTGATCCAGCACTGTTTTTTGGAGCCAACCCCAATGACGCTCGGATGCTAAGGCAGTTAGAGTTGTTCAATCTGCCTTTACGTCTCTGACTTGGCTTAAAGACTGCTGTAGTTGACAACAACCGGGACCTACTATTACGCTACGTTACGTTCATTCCGAACCGCTAAGATGCTCAGTTCAAATAAACGGTCACCCATCTAAGAACTGACCTTATCTGACGCCGTTTGACGAACTAATCGTTCACCGGTTAGAACTGGCTAAGAATGCCTGCCTATTGAAATCAAACTACTTTTACGGATAATGTTGTCTTTTACTTACGCGAATATTACACATTGAAATCAAACTACTTTTATGGATTTTATCGCGGTTTATTTTTTGATTTTACTATCCCGACGTTTCGAATGCTTTACAGCACCCATGGTCACGGGAGGACTGAGATGTTGAACGTCCTTATGTCACAATTATGCCGGTGTACCCTCAGGTCTTCTTAGTTATTATTTTTGGTCCGATCTACGCAGTAAGAGCTTACAGTATCTTGAGGCCGTGCAGTATTTTGATTGCTATAGGATTTAATTATATTTATCACAGGATCCCAAGCCGGTGGTAACACCCAACCATCTTCTCTATTAAAATTAGGATGTTTTTTGATTTCAATAGCCTCACGAATCATCCTAGGTAGGAATCGGTGTTCTTTTGCGAGGATTTGAGGTTTATCAAATCTAATATAATGGTGGGTGCGATCCTGAACATGTTCACATACTGCAGACTTCGTACAGCGTCGGTGTTTCACATCAGCTATGTGTTCTTTAACGCGAGTTTTTATTGCACGCTTTGTTTGCCCAATGTAGGAGAGCCCACAGTCACAGTCGAGTTTATAAACTCCTGCATCTTGTAGAGGTATATGGCACTTGACAGGTGGTAAAAACTGACTAATCTTCCTTGGTGGCTTAAAATAAGTTTTGATCGAAGCTCGCTTTAAGATGTAGCCAATCTTGTCTGTAACCCCTCTAACATATGGTAGAACAGCAGGCTGACGCTCGACAGTGGCTGGTTTGACACGTTCTCTATGATGGCAGCGCGGGACTCGGAGCTTGGTCATCATCACAGATTCCGCGTGCTCTCTGAAACAAAGATTTCCCGACAGTAGCTAACTGTGTTGGGTGATGGTGAGACTCACCATTCAAGTATCGAGCGGCTTTCGTATTAGGTCGCCTGTATCCCCTTCTCTGCAAGCGGAGTAAAATGTCGCTTAGAAATAAGTTGACATTATACAAAGCCTGCATTCGCCCTATCATGACTTACGCGAGTGTAGTTTTCGCGCACGTCGCCCGCACTCGTATCGATAGCCTCCAGGTTATTCAAAATCGTTTCCTCCGACGTGCCGTCGGTGCCCCGTGGTACATGCAGAATGTAGATCTGCATTCCGATTTCAAGTTAGATCCCCTTCGTAAGTTCCTCAAAGAAGCGTCGAAACGCTACTTTGAATCCGCGTCCCGTCACGCGAACAGTTTAATCCGCGCCGCCGCCGATTACGCCCCTAGTCCTTCTGACTCGCGCCGCAGACCACGGCACGTGCTGCTCGACCCTCCTGACCCCATGACGGTCCTATTGGACCGGGATGCGCCGAACCCTCCCCGACAACCGTATGCTACACTAGCTATCAGACACCGGTCTCGCCGGCGAGGCCGAAGGGTCGTACGCATGCGACCTCAACGACGTGCATCACCCCACTGAGTTTCTTGCCGGTTCTTCTCAGTGGGGGCGCGTTGTGAACCGGTGGTAAACTCAGCCCTCTAAACAAAGAGGCTAGGAAAGTCGGCTCATCGGCGATCTCGGACTCTTCACACACCACACTACACAACATAGAGGCTGGGAAAGTCGATTCGTCGGCGATCTCAGACTCGCCACAAACCGGACAGGCCGCTCGTGAAATCGACGGACAATGGAAACTGGTCGGCAAGCCGAAGCGTAGGGAGGGTAGACCACCTGCTAAGGAGGTCCCCGCTAAACCCCGCGTGAAGGCGAGCGAACCGGGGACCATTAGATCCAAGCGCAGGAGGAAAAAACTGCGCTTCAGACAGAGAAGACTGGAGGAAGGAGAGGTCTCAAACCCAGTTGGCTCATCCACAACAGCAACAGTTGCCGGCCTTGTCGAAGCACCCAAGCAAGTGAAGACGGTTGGGAAAGATCCACAGGGCACTCAACAACAAGCACCCATTGACAAGCAACACCAAGCTGGCACAAGCGCAACACCGGGCACAAGCGCAACACCGGGCACAAGCGCAACACCGGGGACAAGCGCAACACCGGGTACAAGCACAACAACGGGCACAGGCAAGGTTGCAACCAACAAGAGCGGGAGGAACAAGCCGCCCGGGAATGCGAAGGCGAGCGCAAAGAGATCAAGACTGGACGAGACCATGTCTCCGGTCGACGTCAAAAAGCGCAAGCTGGCGCTGGGTTTTTTTTTTTTGACGCGGGGGAAATCTTCTAAAGATCCCCGGGAGCTGTGGGGCTCGACCGGGGGATGTGGGATTCTTACCCACTAAAACCCCCGCGGTTGTCGCATCGGCACATGAGAGGGGGGACCCCAGGGCTCTCCGGTGGGATCTGCACCAGGGGCCCTTAGTGCCTTGCCTTTGAGCCCGCCGCCGGGGGGCGCATTGTAGCCCCCCGGGAACCTGACACGGTACTCATGGGGACGGGGGTCGCAACCCCGCCGCCGTCCTCCTCGGAGCCGCCGCCGTACTCAATGGACGCTCAAAGGTCCCACATCCCGAGCGTCCAGCGACTCCGAAGGAACCCCGGGGGCCTAAACCAACCACCTATGCTGCAGCGACAGCTAAAAACGACATACCCATCGCCATAACATCGGCCACGAGGGGACACATAACGAGGAAGGCATCGGACCTAATTCAGGAAGGGCTAGTCGAGAAGCTGTGTGTCCTAGCATGCGGCGACCTTGAAGCACAGGGACCTGCCTTCCTTGGTAGACCAACATACCTGGATGGGACACTTCGCCTGCTCTGTGCGGATCAAGCGACAGTGGACTGGACAAGAACAACGGTGGCCGGACTGAATATCCCGGAAACTGACAAGCTGGTAGTCTCCACCCTTGGGACATTCCGAAGAAGATCAGGTGCGGCATCCTGATTCCGGAGCTATGTGGCGAGGATATCAGGATGATAGGAAGGCACCTGAGACTGTCCAACCCTGGGCAATGGTGGAGAGATGGCTGGTGCATGCGGTCCTGCCGCAAGAAAACACTGGTTCCACATTTGTGGTAACCGGACGATTTAGTCCCTGAGATCCTCAGAAAGGGGCGCCGTCTCAGCTACAAACTTGGGGCGGTGTACCTAAAATTCCGGGGACCAAACGGGCGATTCACCGATACGCCGCCGGGCTCTGACGCTGACCAGTCCAAGATGGATACGGCGGAGGCGAAACCAACAGAGAAGCCCGGGGATCGGTCAACAGCAGATGAAAAATCATGCGCGCATGAAGAACCTAAGCAGAGGGCGCCACCTACTAGTGAGGATGAGCTCCTTGGCTTAGGTAGCATGGAGCTGCTGGGAAACGTGGTAGACACCCTGTTCCCGGCGAGCCGGTCAAGTCCCTCAGTCCACCCCCTTCAGTTACCCGAATGGCGCGACGATCTGGGGGTGACCATAGAGGAGATGGACTGGGCCGTTGGCCGCTTGAGAGCCCGAAACACCGCGCCCGGACCCGATGGTATTCCGGGTAGGGTGCTGGTGTTGAGCCTGGCTGCCCTGGGGGATGTGCTGAGGCAACTATTCACTTGTTGCCTCCGTGAAGCTACGTTCCCCAGGGCCTGGAAGGAGGCTAGTTTGGTCCTCATCAAGAAGGAAGGCAGAGCCGCGGATTCTCCCTCCGCGTACCGTCCCATATGTCTGCTGGACGAGGTTGGCAAACTGTTCGAGAGAATAGTAGCCTCTCGTCTCAGCGGGCATCTGTCGCGCGTCGGTCCCGATCTGTCCGACAGCCAGTTCGGCTTCCGACAGGGCCGTTCGACCGTGGATGCGATAACTCGCGTCCGCGCCCTGTCGGATCAGGCGGTCTCCCGGGGTGGCGTGGCGTTGGCGGTGTCACTCGACATTGTCAACGCCTTCAATTCCCTGCCCTGGGATGCGATCTGGGAGGCACTGGTGCCTCCCTTAGGTGGCATGGAGTGCCTCCCTACCTGCAGGCCCTGATCAGGGACTACTTGCGCGACAGGTACTTTCTGTACGTGGATCGAGACGGTACGAGGATCCGGAGGGAAGTGGAGCGAGGGGTTTCGCAGGGGTCAGTCTTAGGCCGCTTGCTATGGAACCTCGCCTACGACGCGGTTCTGCGTGTCGATCTCCCCGCCAGCGTAAGTGTCGTCTGTTACGCTGACGACACGTTGATCGTAGCCGGTGGGGACACCTTCGAGAGGACCAAAGAGCTCGCCGAGCTTGGGGCGGAAATCGTCGTCGCTAAGATACGCGAGTTGGGCATGGAGATAGCGCCTCAGAAAACCGGGGCGCTGTGGTTCCACGGCCTACCTAGGAGCCGGGAGCCACCGCCCAACTTGCGCGTTCGTGTGGGTGAGTCGGAAGTCAGGGTGGGGCCGCACATGAAATATCTTGGCCTCACCCTTGACAGTCGCTGGGGCTTCGAGGAGCATTTCGAGCGCCTGGTCCCCCGAGTCGATAAGGTTGCAGCGGCCTTACATAGGCTGCTCTCTAATCTTGGGGGGCCGAGCGAGGAAGTTCGCCGCCTCTACGCCGGGGTCGTGCAGTCCGTAGTCCTCTACGGGGTGCCCATTTGGGCGCCGAGCCTGGCCATACGAGGCTGTAGAACAAAAATCTACAGCGTCCAGCGGAGGATGGCACTGCGGATTGCACGAGGATACCGAACGGTGTCCTTTGAGGCGGCGACCATACTGGCACGCTTTCCGCCCTTAGACATCCTGGCGGGCATGTATGCGAGGGTCTATGACCGGATCCGCATCGCCCGCCAGAGTGGCGGAGGCGAGCCGGTGGCGCTCGAATCCATCAAGCGGCAGGAACGACACATCGCTCTCGCGACGTGGCGCGAGCGGCTTCAGCCGGAGCACATAGCGCGCAAACGCGTCGTTGAGGCATTCCTGCCGCATCTCGAAGCCTGGATACAGCGACGGAGCGGACGACTCACCTATATGCTTACGCAGATAATCACCGGACACGGTTGTTTCGGTGATTATCTGCATAAGATCGGACGTGAAGCGACGACGAGATGCTTCCACTGCGACCAGTCTGACTCCACCCAACACACGCTGGAGGCTTGCCCCGCGTGGTCGTTGGAGCGTCGAGACCTGGTCGCAGTCATCGGATCGGACCTCTCCCTGGGCAGCGTAGTGTCGGCTATGCTGTCCGGGGATGCGGCGTGGGGAGCGATGGCGACCTTCTGCGAGACTGTCATGTCCCAGAAGGAGGCCGCCGAGCGGGAACGCGAACGCGCTGATCCCGCTCGGCGACGAAGGCGCAGGCCGCGTCAAGCGGCCGCCCAACGTCTCGCTCCCCAGCCCTGAACCCGGGGCTATAAACAATGGGCAACCTTCGGAGTCGCTGGACGTTCGGGGTGTGGGCCCCTTGAGCGTCCATTGAGTACGGCGGCGACTCCGAGGAGGACGGCGGCGGGGTTGCGACCCCCGTCCCCGTGAGTACCGTGACTGGTTCCCGGGGGGCTACAATGCGCCCCCCGGCGGCGGGCTCAAAGGCAAGGCACTGAGGGGCCCCTGGTGCAGATCCCACCGGAGAGCCCTGGGGTCTCCCCTCTCATGTGCCGATGCGACAGCCGCGGGGGTTTTAGTGGGTAAGAATCCCACATACCCCGGTCGAGCCCCACAGCTGGAGCTGAGTGGTGAAAACGACAACACCGATGGCGTCTACATCATTTAGCTCCCAACACAATAAGCTACAAATTCTACAGTGTAACCTCCACCACAGTATTACCGCGACGGCTCAGCTACGAAGATGGTTAGAGGTTCACAACAACAACACCATCGCCCTGATACAGGAGCCGTGGATCAGAGGCGGTGTCGTGTGCGGACTCTCCAGTATTGGCGGTAAGCTCTTTCATGGTACTGTTGAGAATTCCAGGGCGTGCATATATGCATCCCGTCCCATAAACACACAACCATAACTGGACTTTTGCTCAAGAGACATTTGTGCTATTAGATTAACTCTGAATCAGGGAACGGACAACATCGACCTGATTATTTGCTCGGTATACATGCCGGAGGGGGATGATGCACCTCCCGAAGGCATTCAACAACTTGTCAGGCTCTGCGAAAGCAAAGGACTTGAACTAATCATTTCAACTGATTCCAATGCTCATCATCCTCTATGGGGCATGGAACAAAGCAACAGTAGAGGCAACCAACTTGTTGAATACCTTCTTACAACTAACCTTGAAATTATAAACACAGGAAATGAACCCACCTTTGTTGGCAGACGTTGCAGGACAATTATCGACCTAACGTTGGCCACACGCAAGGCGGCGGACCTCATCTCCGACTGGCATGTGTCGAGCGAGGCATCATGCTCGGACCACAGATGGATACGCTACGACATACAGGTAACTTTAAAAACAGACATCGTGCTCAAAAGACTACCTCGTAAGACTAATTGCTTTTTATACAGCAAAAAGGTAGAAGAGGGCCTTGCTACATGAAACACTACCACCTGATTGGAGGGAGAACAACAGATAGAAGAACAGGTAACAAACCTTCATCAAACTTTTATCGATGGCTATCACGCAGCATGTCCAGCAGTTGCACCGCGCAACGACGCCAACAGCGGACAACGCTGGTGGGGACCTGAACTGCAAAGGCTTCGTGGACAGGTGAGGAAAAGATTTAACAGAGCTATAAATAAATAATATCTTGGGACAATCCACACACGGTCATCCGATCCCAAACTAGGCAGAGCCTGTACTATGGAAACCAGACAACTGATACTAATACTTATATACTTTTAGCTATGAACACCAATTCCGACGAGGAGTGGGACAGGTATAGAAATGCTAAGTCCAAATACAAAAAACGTATAAGGTAGTGGCGCTCTACATCGTGGAGGAACTTCAGCAGTGGTATCACCTCGAATAGACAAGCCAACAGAGTAAGGAAGCTGCTGGTAAAACAAGGTCCATGCGTGACAGGTAACCTTCGTAAACAGGACGGCACTATGACTACGTGTCAAGATGAGACAAACGGTGTACTCCTACAAACACACTTTCCGGGTTGTCAAATCATCTCGAACCACACCTGGGGAGAACTAGTACACAAGCCTCGGATAGAAGCTGGCAAGTGGCTGAGAACGTAGTCACCTTAGAGAAGGTGAACTGGGCCATTAACAGTTTCTAACCATTTAAGGCAGCAGGTCCAGATGAAATCTTCCCCGCGCTGCTACAATGGGGAGGAGAATATGTCACCAACATACTAACCCAGATACTACAGGCCTGCCTGGCACACCCATACATTCCCATTCGGTGGCGGTTTGTGGAAGTGGTATTCATACCCAAACCAGGTAAAACAGACTACACTAATCCGAAATCCTTCAGGCCAATAAGTCTCACCTCATTTCTTCTGAAAACCTTAGAAAGGCTCTGCGATTGGGAACTACGCAGAGATGCCTTAATTAATATTCCGATTCACAAGCATCAGCATGCATATAGTGCAGGGAAATCAACGGACTCAGCGCTACACCAAGTGGCGGGTAAGATTGAGAAAGCCATCCAGGACAAACAAACCTGCTTAGGCACCTCCATTGATATAGAAGGGGCCTTTGACAAAACCAATTACACGAGTATCAAGGCAGCCTTGTTGCGACACAATGTCGATGATGTCTTGATTGACTGGATTATTAACATGCTCGGTAACAGAGCTATTACTATTAAAGGCGACGACAGCTCCCACGCAGTGGCAGTAAAGGGCTGCCCACAAGGAGGAGTCCTCTCACCATTGTTATGGAACCTAGTGGCCAATGAACTTATCAGCGAACTCAATGCCAGGTACTTTTATACCATAGGCTACGCTGATGACATAGCCATACTCATTGTGGGCAATCAGGCGAGTACTGTCTGCGACATAATGCAAGCAGCACTGCGTACGGTTGAGAGGTGGTGTGAGGACCAAGAACTGACCGTGAATCCAGCGAAGACTGAACTGGTCATGTTCACCAACAAAAGAACGGTAGGTAACTACCACTTACCCAAGCTGTTCGGAACCACATTACGTCTATCAAAGGAGGTTAAATACCTGGGGGTAATCCTAGACAGTAAACTGAACTGGAGCAGTCATGTAGAGAGTAAGATTTAAACTGCCGAGATTGTTTTGTGGCAATGCCGTAGAATGGTAGGCAGCAGGTGGGACTTAACCCCGAAAATACTCTTATGGCTCTACACGACTGTTATTCGTCCCTTGCTTACCTATGGAGCCCTGGTCTGGTGGACCAGAACTAGACAGTCCAACTGCATAGTGCAGCTAGCATAACTAGCATGTTTAGCATGGAAGCCATGCTAAACATCCCTCCGTTTATACAACAAGAGGCAGCACAAGCGATAGTCAGGCTGAAACACCTTAAACTGCTAGACCTTGGCAAGGTAAGACATTCTGGTATCATGGAAGAGGCATGGATTGAGACCCCACTCCTGGAGGCAGTGAGCGACAGGGTCAAAGCCACTTTCATTTTCGACAAAAAATACAGGATACACTTAGATGGATTCACTGGCACAGGCCATACTGAGGAGCTGTGTATTTATACTGACGGCTCCAAAACTAAGTCGGGTACAGGCGCTGGCGTGTTCTCGGACGACTTAAACATACAACTCTATACATCACTGGGTAAATATAACACTGTTTTTCAAGCAGAGTGCATGGGTATTCTGCTCGCAGCCAGCCAAATTCTCACAAGAGATCTTCGCGAGTACAATATAAGGGTGCTCTCTGACAGTAAGGCGGTTCTTCAAGCTCTTAATAGCACTACAACAACTTCTAGTCTTATACAAGAGTGCCACTCAACCCTAAACAAGGTAGGTAACTCTAATGCAGCGGTGCCCGAGGCAACGAGGCGGCAGACGAACTAGCCAGGAAAGGTTTAGAGTCGACCCCGGTAGGACCAGAACCTATTATTCCTCTACCATTGAACAGGTTCAAAGCCACTTTGCGCCGACGCACGAGCCTACAACACCAATCATACTGGGAAAACCTTGGGGATTGTAGACAGGCCAGACTTGCGCTACCCCAAGTCGACCCGTACTTCTCCAAAAGTATTATACGGCTGAGTAGACCTAAGATCCGCCTGGTAACAGGTGCACTAACGGGTCATGGCAACTTTAATAGACACCTGTTTAATCTAGGTCTCACTGACAGTCCACTGTGCAGAGCATGCATGGAGGAGGAAGAAACAGCTGCCCACGTGCTGCTGAACTGCAGCGCGGTGGCAACTTACCGAGCGACGCACCTGGGCAGACCAGGTTGCCTCCGCGAGGTCTTCGGCAACATCAAGCGGCTAGTAGACTTCATGGTGGAGCTGGGATGGCTGGAGTAAACCGGCCTACCTCCACCCTCAACACAAAATAGGCGCTTAGTCGTCGAGATGTGGATACGCCCGTACGAAGAAGAAGAAGAACTCAGCCCTCTCTTAAGCGACAGCCCAAGCCGAGGCCGTGCCTCCCTGAGGTGCCCTTGAGCTCGTCGCTACTTCTGCCGTTAAGGCTAGAGTGCTATAAGCGCCTCCTATTGTCCGGTGAAGCTGTAATAGCCATCTGCGGCCAACAGCGTCTATCATTCCCAAAAAAAAAACAACTTCTCTATTGAAATTAGGATGTTTTTAACCGACTTCAAAAAAGGAGGAGGTTCTCAATTCGTCTTTTTATTATGTATGTTCGCGCATTACTCTGTCAATTATGAACCGATTGGAAAAAATATTTCTTCCATCCATTCTTCAATCCATTGATTGGGTCCCATAAAAAAATTATAGCGTAGTAATAAGTAGTTCCTGAAAAAACAAGAATGGTGACTGCGCACTGAGAGCTGCAGGAAAGCCTATATCGATGACTTTATGTCGCTTTTTAAGGACAAAAATGGTCATAACTCTGGCAAATATTTACCAATTTCAATGATTCTTTTTTTATTCGAAAGAAGAAACCACTGTATTAAATCTGTATGAATTTTATTACAACCGGATAAGAACTTCCTGGAGGAACATGAACGATGTGGAGGAATTTATCTGGTAAAAACCATAAAACTGATTTTCTCCATTACATTGCTCTGACAATTATGAACCGATTGCGATGATTCTTTTTTTATTCGAGAGAGTAAACTGCTATGATGATTCCATGCAAATTTCATTACGATCGGATAAATATTTTCTGAGTTTCTGAAGAAACATGAATTATGTAAAACTATGTAGACGATAATGTGATCATAACCTATCTAGATAATTTTACGGTTTTCGATGGTTCAATCTTTATATATGAAAATATCACTAAAAAGTTTAAAATAAAATCTTTTAAAAAAAAAATTGAACCGACTTCAATATCACTGAAAAGTATAAAATAATTTAAATATTATTGAAGTTGGTGCCAAATATACACAGCCGGTAAGCTAACACCAACTTCAATAATATTTAAATTATTTTATACTTTTCAGTGATATTGAAATCGGTTCAATTTTTTTTTTTATGTTTTTTTGATTTCAATGGCCTCACGAATCATCCTAGGTAGGAATCGGTGTTTTTTTGCGAGGATTTGTGGTTTATCAAATCTTATATAATGGTGGGTGCGATCACATAGTGAACACGTTCAGGATCAGACTTCGTACAGCGTCGGTGTTTCACATCAGCTATGTGTTCTTTAATGCGAGTTTTTATTGCACGCTTTGTTTGCCCAATGTAGGAGAGCCCACAGTCACAATCAACTCGATAAACTCCTGCATCTTGTAGAGGTATATGGCACTTGACAGGTGGTAAAAACTGACTAATCTTCCTTGGTGGCTTAAAATAAGTTTTGATCGAAGCTCGCTTTAAGATGTAGCCAATCTTGTCTGTAACCCCTCTAACATATGGTAGAACAGCAGGCTGACGCTCGCGTAAAAGTAGTTTGACTTCAATGTGTAATATTCGCGTAAGTAAAAGACAACATTAAATGCCTGCCTACATACAGCACCCTCATATCTTTTTTTTGTTTTGTAATAAATAGGTTTGCGCTTGACCACAATCTCACATGATGGTAAGTGAAGATGTGGTCTAGGATGGATCGCGCTTACCCATAAGATGCCTCTTCACTCTAGACTTGAATACACCCAAGTTATATTTATTAGGGAAAACGTTGTCCAGGAGGGTATTCCACAGCTTGGCCGTGCGCATGAGTAAAGAAGAAGCGAAACGCTTAGTGCGGCAAGTTGGAGTGTCAACGACAAAGCGGTGGAGACCCTGCCGGCACCTGGTAGTCCGGTAAAAGAAAGGGGATGGTGGTACAAGGTCAAAAAGTGCTTGTGCGCATTCACCGTGGAACAATCTGTAAAACAATAATATCTCCTCCCGTTGGAAGTCTGTAAGAGGTGACTAAAAGAAAACAAGAAGACGGGCAACAAAATCTTTCTATTGTATTACCTACTACCTATACTGCGATCCACACGCCTGCGAAACGTGGGGACCATGGCAACACCTCCCTTTATTCAGCTGTACACGTCTCGGCTGCTGCTTATGATGATGCCTTAAGAGTATTACCCATTTTACACACTTTTATTACCTTCACCTGTATGTATGGTGGTGATGGTTATGGAATCTTACGATTCATTTTTTTTATATAAATAAGATAATATTTATACCATTCCCTTCCCTTCGGATCTCTGTAGCGAGCAGACGTGTTTCACGTAGCAAAATTATTCTTATTTTCTTTTTTAATAAAATTATCTAATAATCAGTGCAAATACCAGGCGCGCATAAGTGCTAGTACGTCTGTGCATAGGTGTAACGAAGATAGTACGACGTGTGTGAAGAGTATATACTATCTCTGTCACTGCTCCTGCTGTTACGCTGTGTGAGTAATTAACGTATAAGGACAAATCGGAAACGCACCCTGTGCGCTACGCCCATCAACGACCTGCGCGTGAGACGGGGGTGTGGCCTTGCATGCGACATACTCCGATCTATCACGATATTTGTTTACTACCTACTAATTTGATAATATGCCGCAACTAAAACGTACTCCGCCACCTGTTGCATCCACCAGCGCGCAGGGGGAACCACCTTCACACTATGATTCAGAGCCCAATATTGCCTCGTGTGGGCGCAACATTAAAACTAGCGGGGATGATTCTTCGTCTATTGTTAGCACTCGCCTACCGAAACGTAAACATAATCAAGAGTATAAAGACGAATTAAAATCTTTTAGAAGCGAGTTCCTAAGTAAGCTTAACACTACTACTGACTCGCTGGAGAGTAAATTTGACCAAATTCTTTCGTCGATTCAAGCGTTAAGAGCAGAAAACAAAGAAATGCGTGAAACTATATTGTTTGTTTCGGCCCAGTACGATGACATCAATGCAAAACTTAAGGCCCAGGAGGAAATCAGCCAAGTTCAGCGGAAATATATACAAACACTTGAAGGTAAGCTGGAGACATTAGAACGTAGTGCAAAATCAGCAATTGAATTACGAAATATTCCAAAAACCAGTACAAAGGAAACGAAGACAGATCTCCTTAATATAGCTGAGAAGTTGAATAAAGTCCTTAATATTAATGAGCCGACAACGAATATTCGAGAGATTTTCAGAGTAAACACTAAATCAGAAACATACAAACCTATAATTGTGGAGTATACTACCTGCCTACTAAAGGAAAACGTTATAGAATCCTTGAAAAAATTCAATAAGGATCATGGGACCTCCAAACTCAACACCTCGCACCTCGGAATTGCTGGAGATCCAAAACCAGTCTACATCGTGGAAATGCTGACCACTAACGCCAGGCGGCTTTACTACCTCAGTCGAATGTTCGCCAAGGACAACAACTATGCATTTTGCTGGACGACACGGGGCAGAATTTTCCTGAGTAAATCTGAAGGAACGACTCAGATTAGAATTGATAGTGAAAATGATCTCAAAAAACTTAGCGAGAAATGACTATTAGGATTATTTTCATTACTTTACAGATTTATTTTCTTATTATTTTTGTTTAGGCTACTCCATTTTATTTTTCCGATTTTTTTGCGGTTTTATATTGTATTCTTTGGGCTACTGTACCATTTTTGTTTGTGGCTAACTCGAAATGTATGCAACTACGTACACCCACAACTCACACCTACATACACCTGTATTATTTACACACACACAACCTCAGACAATGCGCTACTTAATTTTACGTGGTTACTGCTCTCCACAGGATATTATCAAGTTTATTTTCTTGCTTTTGACCATGGGAAACTTATATTGTATCAGATTGTAACAACTATTAATAATCTGGTATTCTGTTATATATTTTCGGGACCTTCTATATTTCTAAACAAAATTCAACTCGTTTGATAATTATATACTTAATGATCTAGATAATTCAGGAAACGCTGACTGTAGTTCAATAAGTGACTCATCACAGTGTTCGCAGCTTTTAAATCTTGAAAGCAACTCAATATCGATGTGTATACTTTCGTTAAATATACGCAGTGTATACCAAAACTTTGATATGTTACTCGCGTTTTTAGCATCTCTTGATATAATGGTGGATATCATCGTCTTAACTGAATGCTGGCTCAAAAAAGATGTACCACCCCCAAATTTAAATAACTATAACACATTTTATACTATAAATTCCCTAAACCAGAATGATGGCGTTATTGCATACGTCCAAAATGAAATATCTGTTGTCTCATCTGAACCCGACATGGCAGAGGGAAACATTTTACTATTAGACACAAATAAATGCGTTATTATATGCTCTTATCGT
The DNA here is from genome assembly GCA_911728495.1 of Furcula furcula. Lineage (NCBI taxonomy): Eukaryota > Metazoa > Arthropoda > Insecta > Lepidoptera > Notodontidae > Furcula > Furcula furcula. The sequence continues at coordinate 4,768,421 of OU452244.1, read as the reverse complement.
CCTCCCTGTTACACTAATCCCTACAAATATATAGAATCATTAGACGTTATATTAAAAAACATTCGTAACAAGGATATCGTTTTTACGGGAGACATAAATATAAACATTCTTCCTAATCAAGGGTGCAATAAATATGCCAGTGATTACCTCCTGCTTATGGCCTCACATGGTCTACATCAGGGTATAACGCTCCCGACACGTCTCAATAACTGCCTCGACCACTTTATGATCAGAATAAGTGAGAAATGGCAAACTCTTGTTTTTCCAGAGTTAACCGACCACAATCCAATTCTTTTATGTATAAAGAAGGCATATATACCTAGAATTACAAATTATCGCACAAGGGTAACTATTGACTACACTGCTGCGTATAGGGAACTTTGCCAAGTGGATTGGTCCTACTACTATTCACTGGACGATGTTAACCAAGCTGCAGAATATCTAGTCAATACAATTAGATCAGTCATAAATAAATGTTCTAGTACAAACACACGAAAAAACAGGAAATCTCCTCTAAAACCATGGATAATTGTAGGTATTGTACGATGTATTCGTAAGAGAGACAGATTACACAAACAGTCTAAAAAACAACCGGATAATCTACAACTACACACTAAGTACATACAATATAGAAATATTTGTAATAAAATAATTAAGTCTTTAAAAAAGCAGTATTATAGTAAGGAACTTGAAAATAATAACAAAAATATTAAGAAAACTTGGACTATCATAAAAGATATCTGTAACATTAAACAAACTAAAGATACCGCGAATGAACTTTTGCTGACCGCTAGTACACCGGTAGAATCACTTAATTTAGTAAATAAATATTTTACAACAATTGGTAGCAACTTAGCTAGTGCTACTCTACTCAAGTTAAATAAGAATGAAACTGAACTTGCTAATATAAAACAAGATCGAACACCTAGTTACTCTATGGCACTCTCACCGACGGATCCAAAAGAAGTTGAGAATATCTTAGTGTCCATGAAATCAGAGAGTGCCCCTGGGCATGATAATATTACTAGTAAGCTAATTAAGGCAAATAAAGATATACTAGTAAATCCAGTAACCCATCTCTGCAATCTTAGTTTCAAACAAGGTGTTTTTCCGACTATCTTTAAACTGGCATTAGTCACCCCTGTATATAAATCAGAAGATAAGTTGGAATTTACAAACTATAGACCAATATCACTGCTTTCCTGTTTGTCCAAGGTTCTCGAGAAATTAGCTAACAAAAGACTCGTTAGATATCTTGAAAGTAATAAACTTCTATCAGACAACCAATTTGGTTTTCGTAGCGGTATATCCACAAACGATGCTACCCTGAAACTGACGTCGTTAATAACACAGCACGTCGACAAAGGTGATAAGGTGGTAGGTGTCTTCCTGGATTTAAAAAAAGCCTTTGACACTGTATCAATACCTATACTTTTTTCTAAGCTTTTCCATAATGGTATCAGAGGTCACGTACTACGGTGGTTTCAGGACTATCTTACAGATAGAGAGCAAAGAGTGAAGGTAGGTAGCCATGTTAGCGATTCTGCTTCTTGTGATTTTGGAATTCCCCAAGGCAGTACCATCGGGCCAACTCTGTTTTTAACCGACTTCAAAAAAAGGAGGAGGTTCTCAATTCGTCTGTATATATTTTTTTTTTTCTATGTATGTTCGCGCATAACTCTGGCAATTATGAACCGATTTGAAAAAATCTTTCTTCCATCCATTCTTTAATCCGTTAATTGGGTCCCATAAAAAAATTATTGCTTAGTAATAAGTAGTTCCTGAAAAAACAAGAATGGTGACTGCGCACTGAGACTTGCAAGAAAGCCTATATAGATGACGTTTTAGTCGCTCGGACTCGCTCGGTCGGACAAAAATAGTCATAACTCTGGCAAATATTTACCAATTTCAATGATTCTTTTTTTATTCGAAAGAAGAAACCACTGTATTGAATCTGTATGAATTTTATTACAACCGGATAAGAACTTCCTGGAGGACCATGAACGATGTGGAGGAATTTATCTGGTAAAAACCATAAAACTGATGTTCTCCATTACATTGCTCTGACAATTATGAACCGATTTCGATGATTCTTTTTTTATTCGAGAGAGTAAACTACTATGATGTTTTCATGCAAATTTCATTACGACCGGATATTTTTTTCTGAAGAAACAGGAATTATGTAAAACTATGTAGACGATAATGTGATCATAACCTACCTAGATAATTTTACGGTTTTCGATGGTTCAATCTTTATATATGAAAATATCACTAAAAAGTTTAAAATAAAATCTTTTTAAAAAAAAATTGAACCGACTTCAATATCACTGAAAAGTATAAAATAATTTAAATATTATTGAAGTTGGTGCCAAATATACACAGCAGGTACGCTAACACCAAAAACTTTTATATATTATTTCTGATATTGTCCGTTACAACATTACAGATCACATTTACATGGAAAGTGACAAATGACTAACTTGTTAATTTTTGAGCATGTAATGAATACGTGCGGAATAATATTTATTTTTCAAATTACATTGCTAATTTTAATCAAGCGTGGAGCCAAGCGCGGAGATTATGGCGAACCCCTCCCTTCTTAGGGAGAGGCCTTTGTTCAGCAGTGAACTTTTCGGTTGCTGATGATTGCTAAGTTTGCACAAATAAGTCAATTATTGTTTTTAAATTGAAATTACGGTTTATCATTATACCAATATTGATGTTATCCTAATTTTATTACAAAACGCGGCATTTTTTTTTTGGAAATTCATAAAAAAGCCGATGAAAAATTTCAACACCAGAATGTTCAGAATCATGTACTGGATTCCTGGTATTGGTTTTCGGTACGATGTCCCTTACACCCCGTATAGATATTTGACGAGGTAGAAACATACCAAAAGTTTTGCGCGGGAGCAGATGATTCTTACCGAAGTTATACCTACCAAGTTTCCTACATTGACTCTAGGAGAGAGTTCAAGACCTGCGTTCGGACTACGCGAGTCCCTCCAGCTCACGAACCGGACGCTTACTAGAGCATATCGCGGGGGAAGCAGAATTACGCTCTCCTCAAGTACCCTCGTGGTGCTCGCGACGACTACTGCCTATATAGAACCCACGTCCACATCTCTTCGTATTTAATTGGGACACACAATTGGACCCAGTGGGTCCACGACTGATGGGCGCCTTTTATGGTAGGAGATACCTAATCAAGTTAAATGATCAATGATGACGCAGCGCTTTGGGTTACCTCAACCTCTTCGTCGACTAGGAGTGTTTTCTTCTGGAAACTAATGTTAATTTAATCCAAATCAATTTTATCTTATTTATTTATTTTATAATTTTTGTAAACACAAAAGATATCAATCTTATCACCAATATGGTATCTTCTACCAATGGAGTGTTGCTGCTGTTCATTTTGAACGGAAGCACGATTGGTGGACTATAAAGTCCCTTTGGTTGACATTTGGGTTGTCAGCCCTAATCACACATCGAGTATGGCGGTGACTCTGAAGAGGACGGCGACTGAGTTACGACCCCAGTCCCCGTAAGCATCGTTACAAGTCCCCGGGGGACTGTAATGTGCCCCTCGGAGGCTGTCTCAAAGGAAAGGCACTAGAGGTGCAGAGCCTTCCCACGGCTCCAATAAAAAAATAGTACCCAAAGTCTTGGTATCATGTAACATGGCTCTTTCATGTCGCTTTATTGTTTTTATTTGCCATCGTTGCCATCATTTTATTATTTCACACTTGAACTTTACAAAGGTTAAACGAAGCATTATGTCTCTATATCTATGTTTGTCTTTATACCACCTTCATACGTTATTGATTGAGCCGGTAATCTGATTCATAAATAAATCATGGTTGTTGTTGTTTTTAATTGGCAACATTTATTTTCATTGGCTTGACTTATCGGTTATAATCTGAGGTTATAATCATATTTTAACATAGAATATGTTGCCAAGGTGAAGACGGCCATGTTAGGGCGCACTTAGGGCGCATTTAATATGCACTTTCGAATGATGTCTATCTAAATAGAATCTAGAATGTCACGAGGCGAGGTTGCAGGGTTGCAGACGGAATTGAAGTTATAAAAAATACATTTGATTCTAAGGGCTATATCACAATAGCAATTCGTGAAGTTGCTGCTGGGGTAAAAACAAACATTAATTCTATATCTATCTATACTAATAAAACTGTAACAACACCAATTCTGTACATTGAAGATATTTTGAAAATTATTTTTGTAGGGCCTTCTTTATTGAAGGTTTAATTATTTTTAGGAAATAAAATAACGCCGCCAGTCTTTTAGGTACCCTTCCTTCCCAGTGCGGCGACTACTTCGCAATTAAGATTTTCTGTAAATGTATGGATGGGTGTCGTCGACAACCAATTGAATGCCCCACATTTCATGGATTTGTAATGGCTCATAATTTTATTTTTTGTGGTAATTTTGTACTTGAAATGATTGTTAGTTCTTGTTAGTTAAAGTATCAGGCACAAAAGTAAGTTGGAATGGAGCCCATACTATCAGTATTTTTTTTAATAATTTGGAATAAATGTCAAATTCTGCTGATTTTCGGACATAAGTACATATGAGGGGCTAAATTTGTAGCTTTCGAGCCGCCCTGGAATTACAATTTTTTTTAAAACTTTGACGCTCTATATCTTTGTCATTTTCTATTGATTTGTTAAATAAAAAAATACTTGTCCATTATTTTTTGATAAACTAACTAACGGTCTAATTTGATTTTTTTTTATCGAATCATCATTCCTGTTACCAGTAACCCTGTTTATAAAGTGCGTAGTGTTTTTAAATAATCTGATTTATCTGTCCACCGCCTAACCATGTACGCAGTCACGATTTCAAATGCACAATCTCAATAATACATATATAACCGCATCCGGGTGGTCTCCTACTGAGCATTTGTGGTATTCCCTGGAATTGGCCGTCGATGTTATTATTTTTTTTAATCTTTTGTTCTGTACCAAAAAATATCCATTGCATCGTTTATATTTTTTCTTGTATATAGCAGCTCTATTGTTACCTCATTCGATCACGACTTTAAGGTCAATACAAATTGCTCCAGTAATTTTTTCAATGATAAGTAGTGCGAAGAAACTATCATCAAAATATTGAAATAGCCTTATTGGAGGCCTCATAACTCCAAGTGGCCTTGTATTTTTGCTCCTTGTTTTGATATCAGCTTTGTTGCACCTGCCGTTGCACCCTGGGTGCCTTCAAAATACATAGCTGTCTAGATTGTGGGTATATTAATATAACAATAATGCCTTCCTGGCCGATACGACCACAGCGAAAAATCTTTCACTAGATCAGCCATCTACGCGGGAGCACTATTGCTTGTGTAGACACAAGTGCACTCTCTCTTCCATTACTCTTACAATCCGATGGGACGGAAGAATTTTTAAATGTCCTTCCGACGCATGGATCATCTATCCAGGTAATCAGGTGTTCGGCCTGCATTGTCCGGGTAAGGAACAAAGTTTTAATCTCCGCGGGATTAGAACCGGAACCTCCAGTTTGTGAAGAGCCCGATTTCCCGCTACGCCACGGAATCTATCTACTAGTAAGTATATTACTTTTTCTTTTCGCGCGGAAACCTTCTAAAGGTCACCGGGAGCTGTGGGACTCGATCGAGTTATGTGGCACATGAGAGGGGGACCCCCGGGCTATCCGGTGGGATCTGCACCAGGAGCCCCTCAGTGCCTTGCCTCTGAGCCCGCCGCCGGAGGGTGCATTGTAGCCTCTCGGGAACTAGACACGGTGCTCACGGGCACGGGGGTTGAGACCCCGCCACCGTCGTCCTTGGAGTCACCGCCGTACTCAATGGACATCCTAGGGCCCACACCCTGAACGTCTAGCAACTCGGAAGAAGTAAGTATATTAGTATGCCAAGGTAAGGACCTAATTTCTCCGGTGGGATCTGCACCGCCCGAAGCGCGAATTGAAGCCCGAAGCCGGGGAACCTATCACGGTGCTCACGTCATATCTATGATATAAGTACCTCATTCTGGGCTGCTCTTTGGATGTAATTGTTTACTTATTTGATTGCAGTATTTACTTAATAATATAATGTTGTTTTCAACCGTGTTTGATTATGATCCTTGCTATAAAATCTAAGTGATGACCATAAACAACCAGCCCATTATAAAAATAATTAGGGTTTAATTACATATTTCAATATTTGGTAAGGTATAGTTAATTAGGCTCATTTTTTAATAATTATTTCATAAATTGAATACAACGTTCGGGTAAAGAAGCGAAGATTCCTACAAAATTGAATTACCCATTTTTTTGTGAGGTACAACATGGTTACGGTGTATCAAAGAAATTTTAATAAACAGAACTAACTAAGATCACAAACGAACTCTATTGTAAGTTCTAAGCATATTGGATTATTAATAACTCAAAACAAATAAATATAATTGAAGCGTGTACCTTTTTAGATTTTTTCGAATGTTATGTTTTTATACTTGCTTACGTCAATTTTTTTTGTGTCCCAAATTATATGTCATCATCATCATCAGAAGTAGCCACAACTTAACAAAGGTCTCTTCCTTAAAAGGGAGGGGTTGACGTAATCCGGTATTATTATTATTATTATTATATTAATAAAACTGTAACAAGTCCAATTCTGTACATTGAAGATATTTTGAAAATTATATTTGGAGGGCATTCTTTATCGGATACTGAGGCCGAAAATGTAATTTTTTTTAATTTTTGTCTTTCTGTCTGTCTGTCTGTCTGTATCACGGCTGCGCATCACGCCGAAACTACTGAATGGATTCAAATGAAACTTGGCATGATTTGAGATCTTACTACGAGGTAGGACATAGGATACTTTTTATTCAGTAATCTAGCACGGTTCTTTTGGGAGAGGGCATTATAGTCAAAATGGGTACTTGGTTATACGCTTGGTCCGATTTTATCAATTTTTCTTTATAATATAATTAATATTAGTAAGGGAACACTCATAGAGAGTTGTTATCAAGGTTTTGTAATCGATCGGGTTAAGCAACGTTAGGTAAGGTCATTAAATAGATGGGTGACCGTTTAACGCCATTTGAACTAAACGGGTCTGTGCTTCGGAGAGCAAGAAAAAAGTGGGCCCCAGTTTTTAACCGACTGTAAAAAAGGAGGTTATGTATTCGATGCGAATGTCTGTTATTAAAAGTTTAGTTAACGTAAAAATAGCGCAGGCGGAGCTGTTTGGTCTCACTGTTCAAAAAGTGTTAGCGAGAAATAGTGCCCTTGTGTCGCTATTTCTTTACAAGCCACATCTTGACAAATTTATTTTTGCCTATAGGAGTGTCGCTACTGTCTATATGAAACTGTCAAACTACACGTAATTATCATAATAGAAATGTTAGTTCACGTTTCCGCCACCAACACAGATAAGTTTGCAACCTCCGCGACCACATTTTAGATGTCATTTTGTTCGTGAATGTTTATCTAGTTTATATATTATATCGATGATTAAGAGTTATAAAAAGCTCTAAAACCAGAATGCAGACAAATTCATTAAAATTTTGTCATATACACTAGCTGACCCGCACAGCTCCGCCCGAGCTCTTTTTACGTTTTTAGATGACCTCATAGGCATATTATGTGAATATTACACATTTTTAATAGTATTAGATATATAGGTACTCGTCTTATATATAACCTCCTTTTTTGAAGTCGGTTAAAAACGGGGCCTACCTTTTGAAGTCGGTTAAAAACGGGGTCTTTTACTTGCCTTCTGAAGCATGGAGACGCGTAGAACGGAATTGCTTAACCTAGCGGTATGAAATATACTTTATAAAAAGTATCTTAGGTAAGTATATTATGTCCATCTCCTGGTTCTAAGCTACCTCCCCACTAATTTTCAGCCAAATCAGTTCAGCCGTTCTTGAGTTATAAATAAAGTAACTTACACGACTTTCTTATATATATTTCTTTTTTATATATATGAAAGCCCCTATCGTTTCGAAGAAAATCTTAATATAAATAATGTGGAAAACTGTATCACTTATAATTGACATATAGTCCAGAAGAATTATGTTTTATATGAATAAATAAGTGGTTTCAATATCACTTAGGTGCTTTATGCTCATAAATTATTCGAAACCTTCTCATTCTTGTCGATCGACTGCTATTTAGGTACACTGCAGTACAAGTGTATACACTATACGGCACAGTATACACACAAGGCACAGTAGTCCGAGTCGCACAGTACTTCACAATAGTCCAAAGTCGTCGCAAGGGTCGCTGGTACAATTCTCTTCGATCGCTTCCTTAAGATGTTTCCGCTGTCGCTTGTAAACACAAACTGTCCGGACGCCACTATGCGTCGGCTTATATACCTAAATTAACAGAGGGGTGGAACTCTCTCGAATGTAGTCGTAAGTACCTGTATAGTCTAGTACTTTCGAGCCGATACAATAGCGGCGTGACCTTCGAGAATGAACTAACAATAGGCGGGGGCAGTGACCCGTGAGCGAGCGAGCGGTAGGTACTTACACAAGTACATGCGAATTGGAGGGACCTACTTTCTATTGAGAATTCGAGATCTTTCGGTACGAATCGATAGTAGACCTGTAGACTAACAATGCGTTTTGAGATCATTGCAATTAAGTAATAATTAACGGAGTAATTAACACTTTTATCTCCCGGTCGTAACAATATCTACTTTGTGTCCATTGTTGGTTTTATGCAATTTAACAAAGGTTATGATAATGATCTCATGAATTGAGATGGTGCATGATAACCACTCCCTGTACTATGAAATATGACGTCACTCATTGTACTGCAGTGTACCTAAATAGCAGTCGATCGACAAGAATGAGAAGGTTTCGAATAATTTATGAGCATAAAGCACCTAAGTGATATTGAAACCACTTATTTATTCATATAAAACATAATTCTTCTGGACTATATGTCAATTATAAGTGATACAGTTTTCCACATTATTTATATTAAGATTTTCTTCGAAACGATAGGGGCTTTCATATATATAAAAAAGAAATATATATAAGAAAGTCGTGTAAGTTACTTTATTTATAACTCAAGAACGGCTGAACTGATTTGGCTGAAAATTAGTGGGGAGGTAGCTTAGAACCAGGAGATGGACATAATATACTTACCTAAGATACTTTTTATAAAGTATATTTCATACCGCTAGGTTAAGCAATTCCGTTCTACGCGTCTCCATGCTTCAGAAGGCAAGTAAAAGACCCCGTTTTTAACCGACTTCAAAAGGTAGGCCCCGTTTTTAACCGACTTCAAAAAAGGAGGTTATATATAAGACGAGTACCTATATATCTAATACTATTAAAAATGTGTAATATTCACATAATATGCCTATGAGGTCATCTAAAAACGTAAAAAGAGCTCGGGCGGAGCTGTGCGGGTCAGCTAGTGTATATGACAAAATTTGAATGAATTTGTCTGCATTCTGGTTTTAGAGCTTTTTATAACTCTTAATCATCGATATAATATATAAACTAGATAAACATTCACGAACAAAATGACATCTAAAATGTGGTCGCGGAGGTTGCAAACTTATCTGTGTTGGTGGCGGAAACGTGAACTAACATTTCTATTATGATAATTACGTGTAGTTTGACAGTTTCATATAGACAGTAGCGACACTCCTATAGGCAAAAATAAATTTGTCAAGATGTGGCTTGTAAAGAAATAGCGACACAAGGGCACTATTTCTCGCTAACACTTTTTGAACAGTGAGACCAAACAGCTCCGCCTGCGCTATTTTTACGTTAACTAAACTTTTAATAACAGACATTCGCATCGAATACATAACCTCCTTTTTTACAGTCGGTTAAAAACTGGGGCCCACTTTTTTCTTGCTCTCCGAAGCACAGACCCGTTTAGTTCAAATGGCGTTAAACGGTCACCCATCTATTTAATGACCTTACCTAACGTTGCTTAACCCGATCGATTACAAAACCTTGATAACAACTCTCTATGAGTGTTCCCTTACTAATATTAATTATATTATAAAGAAAAATTGATAAAATCGGACCAAGCGTATAACCAAGTACCCATTTTGACTATAATGCCCTCTCCCAAAAGAACCGTGCTAGATTACTGAATAAAAAGTATCCTATGTCCTACCTCGTAGTAAGATCTCAAATCATGCCAAGTTTCATTTGAATCCATTCAGTAGTTTCGGCGTGATGCGCAGCCGTGATACAGACAGACAGACAGACAGAAAGACAAAAATTAAAAAAAATTACATTTTCGGCCTCAGTATCCGATAAAGAATGCCCTCCAAATATAATTTTCAAAATATCTTCAATGTACAGAATTGGACTTGTTACAGTTTTATTAATATAATAATAATAATAATAATACCGGATTACGTCAACCCCTCCCTTTTAAGGAAGAGACCTTTGTTAAGTTGTGGCTACTTCTGATGATGATGATGACATATAATTTGGGACACAAAAAAAATTGACGTAAGCAAGTATAAAAACATAACATTCGAAAAAATCTAAAAAGGTACACGCTTCAATTATATTTATTTGTTTTGAGTTATTAATAATCCAATATGCTTAGAACTTACAATAGAGTTCGTTTGTGATCTTAGTTAGTTCTGTTTATTAAAATTTCTTTGATACACCGTAACCATGTTGTACCTCACAAAAAAATGGGTAATTCAATTTTGTAGGAATCTTCGCTTCTTTACCCGAACGTTGTATTCAATTTATGAAATAATTATTAAAAAATGAGCCTAATTAACTATACCTTACCAAATATTGAAATATGTAATTAAACCCTAATTATTTTTATAATGGGCTGGTTGTTTATGGTCATCACTTAGATTTTATAGCAAGGATCATAATCAAACACGGTTGAAAACAACATTATATTATTAAGTAAATACTGCAATCAAATAAGTAAACAATTACATCCAAAGAGCAGCCCAGAATGAGGTACTTATATCATAGATATGACGTGAGCACCGTGATAGGTTCCCCGGCTTCGGGCTTCAATTCGCGCTTCGGGCGGTGCAGATCCCACCGGAGAAATTAGGTCCTTACCTTGGCATACTAATATACTTACTTCTTCCGAGTTGCTAGACGTTCAGGGTGTGGGCCCTAGGATGTCCATTGAGTACGGCGGTGACTCCAAGGACGACGGTGGCGGGGTCTCAACCCCCGTGCCCGTGAGCACCGTGTCTAGTTCCCGAGAGGCTACAATGCACCCTCCGGCGGCGGGCTCAGAGGCAAGGCACTGAGGGGCTCCTGGTGCAGATCCCACCGGATAGCCCGGGGGTCCCCCTCTCATGTGCCACATAACTCGATCGAGTCCCACAGCTCCCGGTGACCTTTAGAAGGTTTCCGCGCGAAAAGAAAAAGTAATATACTTACTAGTAGATAGATTCCGTGGCGTAGCGGGAAATCGGGCTCTTCACAAACTGGAGGTTCCGGTTCTAATCCCGCGGAGATTAAAACTTTGTTCCTTACCCGGACAATGCAGGCCGAACACCTGATTACCTGGATAGATGATCCATGCGTCGGAAGGACATTTAAAAATTCTTCCGTCCCATCGGATTGTAAGAGTAATGGAAGAGAGAGTGCACTTGTGTCTACACAAGCAATAGTGCTCCCGCGTAGATGGCTGATCTAGTGAAAGATTTTTCGCTGTGGTCGTATCGGCCAGGAAGGCATTATTGTTATATTAATATACCCACAATCTAGACAGCTATGTATTTTGAAGGCACCCAGGGTGCAACGGCAGGTGCAACAAAGCTGATATCAAAACAAGGAGCAAAAATACAAGGCCACTTGGAGTTATGAGGCCTCCAATAAGGCTATTTCAATATTTTGATGATAGTTTCTTCGCACTACTTATCATTGAAAAAATTACTGGAGCAATTTGTATTGACCTTAAAGTCGTGATCGAATGAGGTAACAATAGAGCTGCTATATACAAGAAAAAATATAAACGATGCAATGGATATTTTTTGGTACAGAACAAAAGATTAAAAAAAATAATAACATCGACGGCCAATTCCAGGGAATACCACAAATGCTCAGTAGGAGACCACCCGGATGCGGTTATATATGTATTATTGAGATTGTGCATTTGAAATCGTGACTGCGTACATGGTTAGGCGGTGGACAGATAAATCAGATTATTTAAAAACACTACGCACTTTATAAACAGGGTTACTGGTAACAGGAATGATGATTCGATAAAAAAAAATCAAATTAGACCGTTAGTTAGTTTATCAAAAAATAATGGACAAGTATTTTTTTATTTAACAAATCAATAGAAAATGACAAAGATATAGAGCGTCAAAGTTTTAAAAAAAATTGTAATTCCAGGGCGGCTCGAAAGCTACAAATTTAGCCCCTCATATGTACTTATGTCCGAAAATCAGCAGAATTTGACATTTATTCCAAATTATTAAAAAAAATACTGATAGTATGGGCTCCATTCCAACTTACTTTTGTGCCTGATACTTTAACTAACAAGAACTAACAATCATTTCAAGTACAAAATTACCACAAAAAATAAAATTATGAGCCATTACAAATCCATGAAATGTGGGGCATTCAATTGGTTGTCGACGACACCCATCCATACATTTACAGAAAATCTTAATTGCGAAGTAGTCGCCGCACTGGGAAGGAAGGGTACCTAAAAGACTGGCGGCGTTATTTTATTTCCTAAAAATAATTAAACCTTCAATAAAGAAGGCCCTACAAAAATAATTTTCAAAATATCTTCAATGTACAGAATTGGTGTTGTTACAGTTTTATTAGTATAGATAGATATAGAATTAATGTTTGTTTTTACCCCAGCAGCAACTTCACGAATTGCTATTGTGATATAGCCCTTAGAATCAAATGTATTTTTTATAACTTCAATTCCGTCTGCAACCCTGCAACCTCGCCTCGTGACATTCTAGATTCTATTTAGATAGACATCATTCGAAAGTGCATATTAAATGCGCCCTAAGTGCGCCCTAACATGGCCGTCTTCACCTTGGCAACATATTCTATGTTAAAATATGATTATAACCTCAGATTATAACCGATAAGTCAAGCCAATGAAAATAAATGTTGCCAATTAAAAACAACAACAACCATGATTTATTTATGAATCAGATTACCGGCTCAATCAATAACGTATGAAGGTGGTATAAAGACAAACATAGATATAGAGACATAATGCTTCGTTTAACCTTTGTAAAGTTCAAGTGTGAAATAATAAAATGATGGCAACGATGGCAAATAAAAACAATAAAGCGACATGAAAGAGCCATGTTACATGATACCAAGACTTTGGGTACTATTTTTTTATTGGAGCCGTGGGAAGGCTCTGCACCTCTAGTGCCTTTCCTTTGAGACAGCCTCCGAGGGGCACATTACAGTCCCCCGGGGACTTGTAACGATGCTTACGGGGACTGGGGTCGTAACTCAGTCGCCGTCCTCTTCAGAGTCACCGCCATACTCGATGTGTGATTAGGGCTGACAACCCAAATGTCAACCAAAGGGACTTTATAGTCCACCAATCGTGCTTCCGTTCAAAATGAACAGCAGCAACACTCCATTGGTAGAAGTCCACCCTGTTGCCCAAAAAAAGACCACAGGGATTGTTTTCAACCACTTTTGTAACCCACTACAATTCACTCGCATTTGACTCATGCTTATTCAGATCTATCCGCAAACTAGAACTAGATACAGAATACATCTCTGACAATGCAAAAAGATGAGAGGCATTTTTTAAAATCAGGTGTGCAAATTAAATAACAGCCGTTTTTTGTATTTCTTGACCTTGACCACAAACTAAATCAACAATTCTGTGTAATTTCTTAAACAGATTATTATCTGTAAATACAAGCGGGGATTTTAATTTAACGTCTACGCTATGGGTACAAAAAAACGTAAGCATAAGTGTCTAAGTAAATAATATTTATTATTGTACTTGGGTTTCTTGAATCTTGAGACAAAGAGTTCCGGTTTTGCCCACAGAATGCGTCACAGTTAATTATACAGAGGCTTCATAACGTAGTGTAGACAGTAGATGGACTTTTATATGTTCCGTCACGCTCTGTAATTCATCTGCCAAAAGTATGTTGGTTGGTTTTATCCTCATATTAAATACCTTTAAGGTAAATGGATATAAAGACCAGACTGTACTAGATAGTAGTTATCTTGTGCATATGATCGTCCAGGCCCTCTAGACAATGTAACATTCTACAAGCGTTAACGCGAATAGAAAGTATAAAAATTTATGGGATTGACATAAGGCTTCGAATTTATCTGCGAGAAACCAATGAATTTTTACATGGAAAATTCATTTGTTTCTCGCAGATATTTGCGATGCGATGCGAGTTCGCAGTTATGTGTGGGAACCCTAATACATAGAAAAAAATCACGTGACATATTATAGTGGATTGACACCGTTAGCGAATGAAGAAATAGAATTCCTATGAAGAAACTCTGTTTTGTCTAGGCCCTCAGGTCACTATGCCAAATAGCACCAGTGTGTAAACATTGTAATGTTCCAGAGAGAAACACACTGTAGCTGAATATTCAGCAGTTTTAGTCCAACTAGACTAACCGACGAACTGGAACATTTTTAGTGAGCGTCCGTCCAGCGCTGGAGACTCCGATAATTTGCGAACGGAGTGTTAGAATGTATTCTTATCGTCCATGAAATGCCCGGCCAACCCGGATAGGTACCTTTTGAAGGTCACCTTCTAGACAAAAATAAAATGGGCCAAGAAACTGCCGCGCTCATAAACGAAAAATAATTGTTATTTATCACTAATCCAGTTCTTGTAATAGGATTTATCTCAATGCTTGAAGCCAATCAAGACTTTTTACTCTGTTAGTGTGTAGCGATAACGATTATCTTGTACTTAATGATGGAACATAAGCATAACAGCTTTAGAGCAGACATATTATTTCGGCTTTTTAGGGTTCCATACCTAAAAGGTAAAAAAGGAACCCTTATGGTGTGACTTCGTCTGTCTGTCTGTCTGTCACAAACCTATATATTTCAGGTACCACTGATGCTATCAATTTGAAACTTGGAATAGTTTTAGATCTTAATTACCCCACCCCATCGCAAATGAAAAAAATATATTTTTCTTTTACTTTTTTTTATAATGGAGGTCGAAATGGGTCATCAAAATTTCAAAGTGAGACTACTATATTGAGTGGGGTATCATATGAAATGGCTTCATTTGCACATTTCAAAACAGTTTCTTATTTTGGTTTATGTCACGAAGTTTTTGGCTGATGATCAAAAATGACAAAATAAATACCGTCCCCCCCACCCTTATCTCCGAAGTTATGGAGGGAAAAATCTAAAATAATTATGGGTATTACATGTCTGTCTATATTTTACAGGAAAAATAAAATGATCTTTCTAAATAGTACAGCTTTTTAGTAATCCTAAAAAAAACCTCGACAAACAAACTTAGTTTTGCGGTTTGGTTTTTTGCTATTGAGGCGTTAGACGAATAGTAAAATAACTTTAATACGTCCAAAGATGATACGAAATCCTCGGTGCGGGAGTCCGACTAGCACTTGACTGGGTTTTAAAGTATAATACACTTTACGAAGTCCTCGCACTTTAACTTCAATAACAAAAAAACAATCGATAACAACCGCACTAAGAGATACTACGATCAACAACCAATTGGGATAAAATCACTATGCCGACAAGATAGTATATCTCAACATCACATAAACAACTTTAAAAATACGGACAACAATAAAATTTAACTTTTATAACCTTTCGCGCATACTACAAACTTTGCTACAAACAAATGATGATGATGATAGTTTATTCGTCCATATACAGGACAGGCGAAGGAATTTCTCCATACTGCCAAATCTTTTATAGAATATCCGATATACGTATTGTTATTCCATGAAGTAATGTGTCTTGTCCGAGATATAAATTTATAAGGCAGAAATGCCAAGTCTTGCATAGTTCTTCATTCCGGTAAGTAGTTTCAGTAAGGCAAAAGTGCCAAGTCTTGTATAATTCTTCATTATCCAGTTAATAGTAGTTTCATTATAATTACTTGTCTTCATTCATTGTAATGTTGTCATAGTTCTCCAATAGTAGAGTTGATAAAGTCAAATATAATAGTAAAATTATCAGGACATGCTAAAAGATCCCGAAGTGACGGCGGGATATTTTGATATTTACTCAATAGACTATCTATTAATATCAGGCGTTGGATATTATAAGCAGTACACTTGAAGAAAATATGATCTAGAGTCTGTTCTTCTTGCAATGTGCATTCAGGACACAATGGGGAAGAAATCATGCCCATGCGATTTAAATGAGCCTTAAATTTGCCATGTCCGAATCTTAATCTCATTATTTGTGTGTAGAATTTCCTCTTCAGATATGTATTACCCATTACAAACCACGGTGTTTTACCCACTTCCCTATTAATACCGGCATACCATGCTCCTTTAGATTGAACCACTAAATCTCTCTCGTCTTGCCATTTCTTGATTAGAACCCTGCGATATTCTGGTACCACGTCTTGCCATGGAATTGGAATATTATTCAATATGTTGCCACCCAGTGAATTTGTTAGTCTGGCAAGGTAGTCCGCATTTTCATTGCCTGTCACACCTACGTGTGCTGGTGTCCAAACAAATTTTACTGATTTCTGTGATATGGCTAATTTAACTATCATTTCTTTAATTTCATATAGGATATAACGAGTGTTACTATCAAAGCCATTACTCTTCAAGGCCTTTAAGACTGACATGCTGTCAGATACGATGACGAACTGATATTCACTGGAACACATTATGTCTGATTCTATGTATCTTAACGCCAACAAAATTGCTATAGCTTCAGCCGAAAAAACTGTGTTAATTGAAGGTAAGCGAAAGCCCCTACCATATTTTTTGTTTGTATGATAATAAGCAGCTGATACACCTGTTTCACATTTCGACGCGTCTGTGTATATAATTTGATGTTCTGGCCAACATGAGAGCTTCCTAGACACATCCTGATTAGATCTTAAGTCATGTTCTATTTCTATTATATCAGGTGGAATAAATTTACCATCAAATCTGCCATTATAACATGCCCAGTTTCCATTATGATAAATTTTGCAGTTGTCTATGTATGCTAATGTTTCAGTCAAGTCATGGAGAATAAAAGGGAATTTAGAAGAAAGAGGAGAAGACGCCAAAAATGTATGTTGTCTTATCTTTAACAGAAGAGGATGATTACTAAGAGAGTAAAGTTTTAAAATAAATTTGAATTTTAAATACTTGAATCTTATTGTTAAGGGAGGGATATTGCATTCAACCTGCATTGAGACTATTGGGGTAGTGTTCATTGCCCCTGTGATCAAGCGAAGATTTTTATTTTGGATTTTTTCAAGTTTATTAACCAAGATGGAATTGGAGGCATAGCAGTAAAAACTATATTCAAAATGAGACCGAACTATAGACTTATACAACATCAGTAAAACTTTAGGATCAGCACCCCAAGATGTCCTAGCAAGTGATTTTAATATATTAAATGCTCTCAGAGCTCTGTCTGCTAAGCCACAAACATGTTTCTGCCAAGATAGATTTTTTGTAAAAGTAACACCCAGATACTTAACCTCATCGGTTACTGGTAGTGTGTTGCCATCATAAATAATATTGGTAAGTATTGTCCTAGATCTACTGAATACTACAACCTTTGTTTTACTTGGATTAATTTCCAGCTTTAAATAATTAAAATAAATTTTCAATTGTTTTAATGCATTATTCAATTTGTTTTCAACATCTCTTATTTTTGTACCTGTGCAATAGATAGTTAAATCATCTGCAAATTGAAGGCTATTTACATCTTTACCTAATATATTATTTAACCTATGTATGTACAAAATAAATAGGAGAGGACTCAATATTCCACCTTGACAAACGCCTTTACTTGATATTTGGGGTCCAAACAAGTTATTTTGATGTTTAACATAGACATGTCTTTTGCTTAAAAAACTAATAATCCATTTTATTAATTTTACAGGCAGACCAAGAGACTGTAACTCATTTGCAAGGACATTATGATTTACATTATTAAATGCACCAGTGATATCAAAGAAAATGCTGACTAAAAACTTGTTGTTTGCAAATGCATTATGAATATCCAAGTATAAATGATTCAAGCTTTCTGCAGCAGAATGCCCTCTTCTAAATCCAAACTGATTATATGGTAATAATTGTTTAGATTCAATATAATACTCAAGTCTTTGTTTTAATAATTGTTCAAATAGTTTAGAAGCACAAGATGTTAAAGCTATTGGCCTGTATGAATCATGAAGATTTTTATCTTTACCTGGTTTAAGAATAGGGATAAGACAATCAGTTTTCCATGTTTCAGGTATTACCATGTTATCCTACAAGGAATTGAATATATATAAAACTATTTGCTGGCTAAATAAATTGAGGTTTTTGAACATTTTATAAGAAATATGATCTAAACCAAATGCAGAATCGCGACGAGAATATATGGCACTTAATAATTCTGACAGAGAAAAGGGCTTCTTGAATAATTCATTCCCACTAGAATAAATGTTATCATCACAAAGATTAAACACTGGTTGCTGAAGGTTGTCAGATGTATATTTATCTAAAAAAGGTTGTATCCAATTATCACTATTGGTATTATTAGTTGAAATGCTATATGTTTTATTGAATTTTCTAATTTTAGTCCAAATTGTTGATAAAGGTGTTTGCCGATTAAATGAATTACAAAGTTCTGTCCATGAGGTTTGTCTTTCTTTATTTATTGTTAATTTCTTTAAAGCTTGCTCTTTTTTAAAAGATAAATAATTTTCTGTTGTGGGATCTGATTTAAAAAGTAAATAAGCTGCCTTACATTTACTAACTGCTTGTGTACAAACATCATTCCACCAAGGTAAACATAATTTTTTTTTGGTCTACTGTAAACCCTTGATGCAGAGGAATTCGGGGAGTGAACTCTGACATTGGCATTGGCCTCAGTAACACTTTCTAGCAGAATTTTACACAACAATTCATAGCATGTCTCAGGATCAAGAGAGTTAAAATTAATATTATGTAATTTTACACTTACTATATCTTGATATTTTTGCCAATCAACACACTTATAATTAGGACGTATATAATTTGCACTAGAAAAATTGTCATTATTTACATTTACAGGTTTACATAAAAGGGTAGTGACAACAGGAAGGTGATAGCTACAAAGAGGATCATCATGCACATACCAATTGCATCTCAATGCTAACAAAGGTGAAACTATTGTGAGGTCTAATGCATTTGGCTGCCAAGTATGAGAACCAGTAGTTGTAACTGATCCATCATTTAGCAAGCTTAAATTGTTGTCATTTATAACATCTAAAAGTGTTGAACTACGTGTGTCTGTGTTTGCACAACCCCATACGGAGTGATGAGCATTAAAATCACCTGCTAATATTATAGGTTGTGGTAAGGACTTTATAAAATTATCAAGTTTTACATAGTTAAAATTAGAAGGATAAGCAGATGTTGGACTGTAAAAACTAACTATTGTTATAGTTTCATTGTTTATATGTATTTGAATAGCTAAATTTTGTAAAGAAGTGTCATAATATGTTTGTAATTTTGTATATGTAATATAGTTTCTAATTAATATGGCTACACCATTATGTTTAGAACCAATATCTAATCTTTCTAAATTATAACCTTTGATACATATAGTTTTAGTTGGCTGTAGCCAAGTTTCAGAAATGATTGCAATGTGTATATCATTTTGATATAAAAATTGTTGAAAGACATGTTTATGACTTAGTAAACTTTGAGCGTTCCACTGTACAATATTGAGCTTATCCATGTTTGGTGGGTGTGTTTGTTTTACTGTTATTATATGTGTCCAGTAACATAGATTTAATTGCCTCCGAAGTAATAGGACTATCATTTGTACTTTTTTGTGAGCTGAGTTTTAATATAGTTGATATAATTATGTTAAGAATGCGGTCGGACTTTAAAAATTTCTGTATGTTATCAGAGTTATTGTTTAGAGTTGGAAAATGTTTGTCATTGAATAAATCTGCATATCCTTTTTTTTGTTTATATTTCAAGTTATTTTTTTCAGTTTCCTCTTTTCGTTTTGGGCATTCGCTGGAGATAGCAATGTGATTGCCTTTGCAATGCACGCACACTGCATCCTTCGCTGTTTTTGTACACTTGCTGTAATGATGATCCTCACCGCAGATTGAGCACTTCTGTGCATTTTTGCAGTATTTGGCAATGTGACCATATCTCAGACATTTCAAACATTGACTGATAGGAGGAATGTATGCGTTTACCTCAAAATACCAGCTATTGATATCAACGCTATCAGGAAGTGTAGGACAGGAAAAAGTGATTGCTACCGTCTGGGTTGGGAGCAGGATAGGCTTGTCGTCGTCGTCTCTTCCGCGGCGCATCAGGCGTCGCACGGACACTACATCTTTGGAGCTGGAAATGCCGTTATAAATGTTAAGATTGGACATATAAGTGGGAACACCGCGGATGACCCCTGTAATTTCAGTGAGTGTAGCTGGAATAGTGGCTTTTAATTCTAAATCCTTCAGAACCTTAGCATTGTTCAGAGCCATGTTCGCTAACCCTGGTCTTTCAAAAATAGCTGCAACTTTATATCTATTGAGCCGTTTAAAACGTTTTATTCCTTTGTGGTGACGCTTCAATACTGCACCTAAGGACATAAGGTCCCGGTCTCCTATAGGCTTAGAGTCAACAATACTTTCATAAATAACTAAGTATTCAAAGTTTCCCCCATCTTCTGGATATTGCCTTGAATAATTTTCAATTTTATAAGGTAGATATTTGTCAGCTCCTGAATAATCAGAGTCTGACTCAGTTGGCGGTAGATCTACCGCTTCAGGTTTGTGCCTTTTTCTTTTCCCCATTTTCTTCCCATTTAACTAACCCCTAATTAACTTTACAATACAAATTTACAAGTAAATACAAGTTTTAAAAATATTAATGAAAATATTTTAAAATTTCGCGCCTATCCGATGTGATTTCCCGCCATCGAATCGCTACAAACAAAATCGCAAATGTTACGTAATCCTATAATCTTAAATCTATGAACATATGGTATTTTTATTTTTATTACACCTCGGCGAAAGACAGGCAAAGGTACTCATACCATACAGCCTTGTTTATTTTTGTCACAGTTAAATCGCAATTCGTCAACGAGTCGAGGTAGGGATATTTTGTATACAATATACATTTTTCATTACTTCTATTAGTCTGAATGATCTGAAATTTAGAACATATGTACTTAAATCCGATGATACTAAATGAAATGGTAACCTTCACCAGGGTCTGATGATGATCAGGAAGAAGGTGGTAATAGGATCTCGGCCCAAATAAACGTAGATCCATCGAGCTTAGACTCGTTGGATAGGTCTCGACGAGTAGTTGCTAGAAAAATGGTGATCAGGGTCTGATGATGGAGCAGGAAGGTGGTCACGGGATCTCTGCACCAATAAACTTAGAACCACCGACATTGGGCTCGTTAGTTAGGTCTCGACGAGTAGTTGCTAGAGAAATGGTGATCAGGGTCTGATGATGAAGCAGGAAGGTGGTTACGGGATCTCTGCACCAATAAACGTAAACCCACGGAGTTTGGGCTGGTTAGGTAGTTCTTGACGAGTAGTTACTAGAAAAATGGTGATCAGTCTGGTGATGGAGCAGGAAGGTGGTCACGGGATCTCTGCACTAATAAACGTAGACCCACCGAATTTGGATTCGTTGGATAGGTTGCTGCGAGCAGTAGGTAGAAAAACTTTGATCAGAGTCTGGTGACAGGAGCAAGCAGGAAGGTGGCAACAGGAATTCGGCTCCATTAAATGTAGGACCCACCGAATTATAAATCTGTGGTTAAATCTTGACGAGTAGTTGGACAGATACTGATCAGGGTATGATCAGTATCTGTCCAACTGATGATGAGGAAAGTCATTTTAAGAGTTCGTTTACCTATTAAATTTATACTTGTAGTACAGTTACTAAAGTACAAATAAAAGTAAAGCATACCGTAATAATTCTGTTCTATATTGAAAGTCAAATTACAAGAACCATCTTCCAAACTCTTTTATGGTTGCCTAGCAACCTTAACAAATATTTATTTTGAAAAACATGCCATACCAATGATATTATATACAATATCATTGTGCCATGGTTATTTTTTAATAGGGACTGAAATGTGGTCTCAAAATATCAAAGTGAGGCTACGAGTGGGGTATTTTAAGGAAGGGCTTTATTTGCACATTTTAAAGCTCATTTTTATTTTGGTTTTTGGTAAGTATTTAGTTATTGTTTTTTTTTAATAGTTATCAAGGTTGGTGGCAAGCAAGAGTATGGCCCGCCTGATGCTAAGCGCGTTGTCGACCCTTAAGAAATTAGATTTGTGTCCGGCTTAAGATCAAAAATGTCAAAAAAATTAAATAAAAAATACCGTTCTCCCCCACTTATCTCCGAAGTTAGTGGAGGGAAAAATATGAAATAATTATTGGTAATACATGTCTATAGATATTTTACAGGGAAAATAAAACAATCTTTCTAAATATTAGCTTTTTAGTAATCCTAAATAACTTCGACAAACAAACTTATTTTTGCGGTTTGGTTCTTTTTTTTGGAAATCTAACAAAATTCAGCAGATGCGCAGATTCTATATATTTTAATTAGTAATAGCAAGTTAGGATAGACACGTCTCTTTATTTTTCATAATGACAGAATGTACTGACAAGACCTTTTAAATCATCTTACGCTATGCTCTATAAAAAGTTCGAACATGTAAAGTTATAATAAAATTATCAAATGTTAATACTTTTGTTATCTGAGGTGTTAGATTAATTGTAAAATAACTTTAATACGTCCAAGGATGGTATGGAACTCTCGGTGCGCGAGTCCGACTCGCACTTGACCGGTTTTTTTAATCTGATATCAAAATGGATGAATACTAAATGTGAATTAACGCTACTTGGCGTTTGTTAGTGCGGTAGTTGATAACTAATACAACAAGCTAGCAAAACAATACAACTGTCAATTGATTAGTGACTTACCTCAGATTGGTTTAGTCGAATAAGGATTACTCGATATTTTTAGCGTGGCTTGATACTACTGTCACCTTCACGTACCTATGCATCTTTTGGAATCTGCTGTACAGAGAAAATTTGCTGGAAAGGTCAATGACTCTGAATGTCGATAATCGATAAGGTAATCAATCGTGGAAATAATTGCACGTATTATACGGTCAAAAGATAAAGGAAGTAATATTTTTATTCGCATTATAAAATGACTTAATGTCGCAAACTTATAAATGCATAGTTGTCTTGTATTTCTTACTAACCGCTCTACGCGGAGATGGTAATGAATAGGCTTTTTAAAACTAGTCTACTTTGCATTGCGGTATATATCCACTGAAAGCTATGCGTATATAAAGCTAGTGGACCAGACGATATTCCTGCGATTTTACTTAAGGCATGTGCACCCGAGTTGGCTCCGGTATTGACACGATTATACCGCCTCTCATTTAGAACTGGAATCGTGCCCAGATCCTGGAAGCTTGCTAATGTGCAACCCGTGCCCAAAAAGGGCAGCCGTGCCGATCCATCGAACTATCGGCCGATTTCAATAACCTCCATACTCTGTAAGATTATGGAGCGTATATTGAACTCCCGCCTCATGGCATACCTAGAACAGAATGATCTCCTCAACGACCGGCAGTACGGGTTTCGCCGAAATCGGTCGACTGGGGACCTTCTAGTGCATGCCACCCATTTATGGGGCGAGGCCCTCGAGAGGAATGGGGAATCGCTCGCCGTTTCCCTGGACGTCTCGAAGGCCTTCGATAGGGTTTGGCACGCTAGCCTTTTGAGCAAGCTTCCAGCATACGGGATATCCCCTGGTCTGATCGGCTGGATAAAGGACTTCCTGAGTGATCGGTCTCTTCGAGTTATTGTCGATGGTTGTTCATCGGAGTCGATGACGACTAATGCCGGAGTTCCTCAGGGGTCCGTTCTCTCCGCAACCCTCTTCTTGCTGCATATCAATGACCTGTTAATGCCCGGTATCTATGGGTATGCAGATGACAGCACTGTTGTGGAGAGCTACATGAGTACTGCTCGGGCCAGTAAGGATGTGATCCAGTCCGAAAGAGTAGCGATGGTAGAACGTGCTAATCGCACACTTCAGGCGGTCTCCGAATGGGGTGATGCCAACCTTGTGCGATTCAACGCCGCTAAAACACAAGCGTGTCTTTTCACCGCCAAACGGAGTCTTTTCACCTCGGCTCCTACTTTTCAGAATGTATCCTTGGAATACACCGACCGCCTTCAGTTGTTGGGAGGTGAAATTTCCTCAAACCTCAACTTTGGGCGGTTCATTGAGTCCAAAGCCAAGGTAGCTGCAAGGAAGCTAGGTGTCCTTGCAAAGGTCCATCGGTACTTCACACCGGAGCAGCTTTTGATGTTATATAACTAACGACGATAGCTAACGACGATCCCGATTAATTCGGCTTGCAAATAAAAAAAATTGTATACGTTTTGCTCTGGGGCTTATAACAAAGAGAGTGCACAGGAGTCGTTACGTTACACCTCGCTCCTTGTCCGGTGAAGCTGTCATGGCTATCTGCGGGCAACAGCGTTACGTTGACTAATCTTGTCAAAATCTGTTTCTGTTAAGTCTGTATCATAAACCTAATAAAACAGAACTTATGTAAGGTAAAATATATACAAAGTAGTACATGATAGCATAGCTTTAAGTATGCTCCAGGTTAGCATCAGTCATGCTTTGAATAATATTACACAAGGACATAGATGTTAAGGCATAAGCCGGCTGCTATAAAAAAATCAAACTTGTTTTATCACGCGAGGTTCGCTCACTAGACTCGCCTAGCCATTGTGATGGGGAATGTAACAGCAGGGAAAATTCCTATAATCGTATGAAACACCACGCTTCATTCTAACAGATAATTTGTTGACTGCCGGAGAAACTAGTAGAAAAGGGGAAAATTCAAAGTCAAAGTCAGAGTCAAAAATCTCTATTTCAAATAGGCATAAAAAAATTACCATTCAAAAGTGCTAGACTTTTGAATGGTCATTTTTTTTAAAAGCTACCACTGGATCACAACGTGGCCTCAACTGAGAAGATCCGGCAAGAAACTCAGCGGGCTTGTCATTTAATCACTTTTTTTAAACATTGTTTTGTTACAAATGAATCGACATTAGCGATAGTGTGTCCTGCCGTTCGAAACATAAAGCAAGGGAGAAAAGAAGAAAACAATAAATTACGATAAAAATTACAACAAACTAGGCGGCCAAAGGGATAGTAGTTGGGCCAGTCCCCCCAAGCAGCACCCGCGCACGAGTTGACTCCAGCAGCAGACATCACTCCCCTCAACCATATTATAATTAAGTATACTCTCTCAGGCCTGCTAAAAACTGTGCAAAAAAAGATAATCTTGTTGAAACTAAGAGAAACAATGACCTACGGAGTCGCTAGACATTTGGGGTACGGGCCCTAGGACATCTGGTTCCCGGGGGGCTACAATGCGCCTAGCGACGGGTTCAAAGGCAAGTCACTGAGGGAGCCTGGTGCAGTTCCCACCGGAGAGCACAGGTCTCCCCTCTTATGTGCCGATGCGACAGCCGCAGGGGTTTTAGTGGGTAAGAATCCCACAAACCACGATGGACCCCTACAGGTCCCGGGGAGCTATCAAAGGTTTCTCCCGCAAAACCAAAAAAAAAAGAAAAATATCGAAACATACTCATTGAATTCTCTCGACTAACTCGACGCAAATTTAGAGGAATATCAAAATCCAATCTTCTTTTTTTTCTTTTCTGTTTTTTATTAACTTCTAATAATATAGTGTTTTATTTATTGCTGTATCAGTACTTACCCTCAGGTGAGACTGCGGGCAAGCACTAGCTTTATTAAAAAAAAAAACACTGCGCCTAAATAATAACACAAACTGTGAATATCGTGTTATAAATTTGCTCTGTTTAAACGCTTAGGCGCTTGAGAAGTTAAAATCCCATACCTTATGATAGTTCCGGCGCTCGAGAAGTCTGAGCAAATACCCATACCTAAACATGACTAAAACTACATTACGATGTTCACGAAATACACTGGATGCTGACGGAAGACCAGCGTCATTACCCGTTGGAGCAATGAGATTAAGCTGAGTCAGCATCCTTTTCAACGTCATACTTTGCAACTCGTAGTGAAACATAGTTGCTTTAGTGGAAAATGGTTTATTTCATGGCAACTGGTTGTGTCATCATCATCAGCTGGAAGACGTCCACTGCTGAGCATAGGCATAGGCCCGTGATGTATTAATGTAAAATATTCTTCTTTCACAACTAGTTGCTAACAAAGGAGGATAATTCTTCTATTGCAACTAGTTGCGAAACATAGTTGCAATGGCGGCCGAAAGGTATTTATTTAAGTTAGTTAATGGCATCTAGCAGCTTTGGACTCAGTGGAGAGGTATGCTAAGAGGCTAGTTGATGATACTAGGTTAGTGGAAGCCAGTTTATAAAGCCTAGAGCAGCATAGGCGTAGATTAGCATTTTGGAGACTATGTGCAGGAATCGCAAGACTTGAATCCACCATCCCCCTCCTATTATATCATCAGACGACGAGACGCACAGCGAATACACACCCTTTTGTGCTAAGCGTTCCTTCAGTCTGGACTAAGCTATTTTCTTCTTCATTTTTAATATATAAGGACTGGAACAGTTGACTTGCGTTGCGTTTTCCCGTCCGATGAATGTGGATGTCTTCAAGTCTAGAGTACATAGACTATTAATAAATTTGTTTTACCCTCCTCGATTGCGTCGCCGCTTTCCTTCAGATGGAACTGTAACCATGCCATAGCTTATATTGAACAAATAAAGTTCCTTTTTGCCTTTGAGATTTTTTCGTCATCATCAGCCAAAAGATGTTTCATCATCATCATAATCAGCCGGAAGACGTCCACTGCTGAACATAAGCCTCCTCCTTAGAACGCCACAATGAACGACAATTGGCTATTTGCATCCACCGGTTACCTGCGACGCGCACAATGTCGTCTGTCCACCTAGTGGGAGGCCTGCCTACACTGCGTCTTCCGCTCGTGGTCGCCACTCAAGAACCTTTCTTCCCCAACGGTTATCAGCAAAAGATGTAGTCTACTGTTGAACAAAGGCCGTTTTTTATTTCGTTGCAACTTGTTTTTTCCTTTTTAATTATTTACGTCATAACTTTGGAAGCATATTCACTAATATGAATGAAAGGAAATACACATGGTATTTTCTCACTTTGTATGAGTGGGATGCTAATTAAATGCATACATAGTAGGTACACACCGTCTTTGTTCATTTTTTTTATAATTAATTAGTACGGGTTTTTATAATAACTAATTAACACATAATGGTTTGGGTAATTTTGTTCCCACTGGCTACCGGTATTTCCATTCTGAGCTGAAATACGTGGTAGTAACTTTTTTATTATGTATTATACTATATTATATTATATTATATATATATACATTGGTCTAGTGGTCAGCCACCCTGCCTGCTAACCGATGGGTCGTGGGTTCGATTCCCGCCAAGTGTCTGGGTGTTGTTTATCTATTTAAGTATGTATTTACAAAAAAAAAGTACTTAAGTATTAATATCAGTTGTCTGGTTTCCATAGTACAGGCTCTGCCTAGTTTGGGATCGGATGACCGTGTGTGGATTGTCCCAAGATATTATTATTATTATTACATATAGCTTTAATTAATCGTTATTATCGTTGTCTTCTACGGTCACTTTTAGAATCAAAACATAATGCTTCCTTTACAAATGATAGAACTATGGACTTACAAATAGATTTAATTACACATAGTGCGCCCTATTACTATTTCTTTAACAAAGAGTTTTTAAGTATGGTAGCTTATTGACTAAGGGACCTGCGTAGCATGCAGCAAGGCTCCGTTTCAAACGCAACCCCGGCTTGGCACCCCCGGCAACCAATAGTTTCTGCTTTGGTAATCTAAACATTTACCACTCGCTAACGAGGAAGAAAAACTTCGTAAGAAAAGCCAGGCTTGCCCTAGAACTATTCAATTGGTGTGTCTGTCCCATAGAAAATAAATCGGAATCAATGGTGTGAACCGACTCCGCACTTGCTCGCGTGATGGATTACATTCTAAACCTTCTCATCTCTTACGACGTAAAGAATATACCCTTCCCTTGCCCTGCAGTGGGATAAAGGTATAATTTAATAGACCTTTTTGAGTACAACGGTTAATACTCGTACAATATTTTTATGTTTGGTCAAGTTTCTTGTTAAAGACTTCAACGAGTACTACCGCGTCCAACTACTTATGCTACATGTAAAAGAATTCAACGAGTTTACATGTATGAAAGACAAAAATAATTGTAGTGGAATGGAAGTTAAAGACAGTTAAATTAAAATAAATGTGCAATGCTTTTTCAAATAAAGGTAAAGCAATTTTTTAAATAAAATAAATGTATTTTTTTTGGAATGCACATTAATAGACTCATTACATCTTTTCTGTTACGTTTTAATTCATACGATATCCTTCAAATGTTTGCTTGTACAGATCGATGCAAGTTTAGGCCCCATTTAAATAATTTTCGGTGCTCCAAACCTCCTGCAGTCTGAATTTCTTGTTAAATATTGATAGTGTTATAAAAAATATTTAACACGTTTCTTGTTTCTTCACGTAAACCAGAAACTTTAACTAACCCAGTAAATTAAAGTCGGGACTGATCAAATTAGATGACCGCGAGATGATCAAAACAAATTGCTAAAGGAGACATAACCTGAAAATGGCTCATTCAATGCTTCGTTGATACACATGCTATACTACAGTGCGCCGCCCTGTTGGAATCACATTGGTTCAATCCCAATACATTTAATTGGGCTATGAAAGGCGGAATGTTATTAAAAAATTGTTAAAAAAAAAATTGGCCCCTAGCCGAATTTTGGCCTCTGTTGGAAAGAGAGTAAAACATGTTCTTTTTTAGATTGGTCGGGTGAACATTATTTAAAACTACTTATTCCCAAATTATAAGGACCAAAACAAGCATTATTTTAATTACATTATTCTAGTGTTGAAATTTATCTTCGGCTTTTTAATGAATTTCCAAAAAAAAATGCCACTTTTTTTAATAAAATTAGGATAACATCATTATTGGTATAATAATAAAGCCTAATTTCAATTAAAACAATAAATTACTTATTTGTGCAAAATTAGCAATCATCAGTAGCCGAAAAGTCCACTGCTGAACAAAGGTCTCTCCCTTAGAAGGTAGGGGTTACCATAATCTCCTTCACGTTTGGCAGGCGGCTTGATTGAAATTAGCAATGTAATTTGAAAAATAAATATTATTCCGCATGTATTCATTTCATGCTCAAAAAACCATTTATATGGAAATTGACAAATCGATGGCTCCTACGTTAAGTATCGTATGTGCAAAACCCGCACTTTACAGGAGAGCGAATTTAAGATATTTTTCTACGCTTGTTCTTTAAATTTGAAGCTATTTGGCTGAAATTTGTACCAAACATAGAAAATGCCTTATTTTACCGAATAGTGTGAAAACAAACGTTTAATAATTATTCGTTTTAGAGATATTGTTGTTACGCTTTTATACGATGGAAATCTGCAGTATACAAATATCGTAAGTATTACTTACGATTACATACGCTGCAATTCAGTAAGCAGAAAATATCGTATATTTTACTTACGATGTTTTACATCGACATTAATTTGGCATTAAGAGACATACTATATTTTACTTTCTCCATATTAAATGAAATAAGTGATTAGGTCAACAAAATATTTAAATAATAAATAAAACAACTGAACTGAATCTAAATTACTTTTTTAAAATATTTTATTTAGAGGTCTGACAACAAAGTAGGTAACTCACTAGCTCTAACTCTCGCAGAAAAATCAACACAATTAAAACAATAATAAAACTTACAAACGTAATTACGATTGCCTGAAAATAATAATGCTCTTAATATTTCTTTGGTAAAATAAAATTTCTTACAAATACCTCTGAATCATTCCGAGTCAATGTGTGCAGTTTGACTCCACTGGGAGGTTGGCGTAAAAATTGTGATAAATAGCTGGAATTACACCTCTTGTAACTCATTAAATCCTCGTTTATTATTGAAATGAGTTGAACTAATTTTACGGATTATATCAACCTCAAGATACTGTAAGCTCTTTCTGTGTAGATCGACTAAGAATAATAATGATAAAACCTGAGGGTACCCTAAGACAATTATGACGTATAGGCAACTACCACCTCAGTCCACCCGCGACCATGAACGCTTTAGAGTGTTCAAAACGTCGGGATATTAAAATAAAAAATAAACTGGGATATAATACATAAAATTATGTTCTTTTCAACGTTTGTTTCAATTTAGATATATGCAGCTTATTGTAAAGTAGGCCCACAACAACATCGCTTTCATTTCGTTGTCATTCGTCTGGTATTAGCTTTCTGAGATCTGTTAGATCATACTATATTACATGAAGTCTATTTGGATCTACAGAAAGTATTTTTAATTTCTTTATTTTTGTCCTCTGAACAGTGAACACCATCACCATGTTACGAGTATGTTGAATAGTTTGGAAATAACATGCGGAGTTGTATACTCGGACCTTGTAGCACCTATGGAACATTTTCGTGCTTTGAAGCCTTTCCGCCATACTTATTATTGGAAACAAGTTTAATAGTAGAAAGCTTAATATAGATCTCTTCAAATCTCATAACTTTCGTGGTGCCTTACAGGTGGACTTACAAGGGTTCGTGCACCTGTAAGAATCTTTCGTTCTGAGGTTATATCAATCCGTGTGATTGTTATTTGTCTCCCGCTTTGCAAAGGAGGGAAATAGAATTTATATTTCTTTTACTCCTCCTATATACTTTTATAATTATATTTGTTGCGGTTTCCAAGACAATTTTGCGTTTCCCCGGGACTCGCCGAGGGTCAAACCTCGGCGTCTTCACTGGTGACCACTGTAGATCCTGGCTGACATTCACAGTGGTGGGAATGAGTGGTGGGAGTAACCCCAAATTAAAATAAGTCCCACAACCGTCCTACATCTGTAGCAACTACTCCCACACTTTTCGACATAACATCTGAGAAACATTACATTATATAATATATAATACAGAAAATTACATTACCAACAAAAACATTCTCACAATCTGTGTCCAAAGGACTAACATTCACAGCCTGGATAAGGGATGAGGTGTTTGTATGATTCCCGGGTTATTTTTCTTAATAGAGTGGTCCTGAAATATATTTTCTGCACCATTGTCATTTCGTTCTGAATGAGGAGTGTTACTGTTTACGGTGGGTGGCGTGATAACTAGTACGGAACTATTAAAATCCAAGGTATAGGTCAAACTAGCTTCAAG
Organism: Furcula furcula; assembly: GCA_911728495.1. Classification (NCBI taxonomy): domain Eukaryota; kingdom Metazoa; phylum Arthropoda; class Insecta; order Lepidoptera; family Notodontidae; genus Furcula; species Furcula furcula. The sequence goes on along the minus strand of OU452244.1, from coordinate 4,736,944 downwards.
TGTGGTTTTATTTAAATCTGGCATAAGCTGTGACTAAACTTGCATGGCACTTACTTCATCTTCTTCGAACTTCGATGGTTAAAAACTTCTAAATGTTATCAAATCTTCATCTGAAAAAAAAACTTTATAAAGATGTTTATGTAAATCATACAGCAGTCATAGATCCTAGAAACTTACAAACAAAGTATTTTATTATACTATATATTACAACACAAAGTATTTTAATAAGTAAATGTTTACCTACCAGAATTGTTATTTGGCAGTATTGGTAGTTTTTGAGAAATATCTTCTTCCGGCATCTAAGAAAGTGCTTCTATTTCCATTAAATGAGTCCCAGATGGCAATAGAGACTCTAAAATTTAAAAAAAAGTAACAAAAGACAGTACTTTTTTTGCAATTACCACGTAATTTATTGTATGTTAACCTTACCATATCCAATTCTGCAACGTAAATCAGCGTAAATAACACATACGATAAAAGTCAGATTTAAAAATACCACGTAAATAGTCGTACGTAGTACATACGATAAAATAATTGATTCGATTGGCAGCGTACAAAATCGTAAGTACTACATACGATATAATTTGATGACCAAAAAGCAACGTACTAAATTGTATTTGTTATATACGATATTTTTGACATAGTTTTGTAAAAAACTTAAACACTTAACAACAACGATACAATACAACCCCAAAAGGAACATCACAGAGTCTTTGAGTTCTTGAATTATGTCTCAAATACGAACATGATTTATTTTTACTCATTATCAATCTTATATAGTGATTTAAATTAAGTAAATGGTAAAACGAATTCGTGTCGTGCGAGCGGAGCGTAATTCCCACGTACAAGCCGGTAAGTGATAGATACGATTCGCCGATCATACGTACTCCCGTGCACCTTTACCCCGTATAATATAGCTAGAGTAAATACAATTATTTACGGTGCCCACAAAAATAACATACGCCTTTATACGGGAAAAAACTTTTTCATTTTTCACGTTTTGAAAATTCTGTTAATGGGATTAAAAAGTAAATAACACCTTAATTACGAATCAATGAAAACATGAAAATCATGTTTTTAGACATACGATACTTAACGTAGGAGCCATCGAAATATTTGTTAGTTTTTGTCATTTTCCATATAAATGGTTTCTGTAATGTTGTAACGGATAATTAAGGATCAAACGAACTTACCCTTACGTGAAGTTCGATCATAATTATGTGAACAGTTCGGTCCTTAGCAACTTATAATGTTTACTTATTGTAGTTATGCGTCCTTACTACTAGCCTTGCACGGAATGATTTAAAGTTTTTTGGTTTTTTTTCTTTTTTTTCGGGTACTTTAATATTTTGTCACCTCACCGCCTCATATAAGACGGCCCACCCGCAGTGTGTCTTCATTATGTTTAGAGTAGGAAAAACGTTTCACATTTTATCCTTGGGTCGGGTGATGTGTAAAAGGGAGGGGAGTATATAAGTTGCTAAGGACCGAACTGTTCACATAATTATGATCGAACTTCACGTAAGGGTAAGTTCGTTTGATCCTTAATTATGTTTCACAGTTCGGTCCTTAGCAACTTATAATGTTTACTTATGTTGTTGTTTAGAGTCTAGTTCTATAAAATGTGAATAGTTAGCTATTATGATTTGGGGGAATAGGTAATACAAGTTATGCCCTAAAAATCCAAATTCATTTATCTCTGTAATCTCTGTAAAAGCATCACATAATATTAGGCACTAGATTTTCCTTTTTGTTTTAAATATCAAAAGAGAGAGTCTAACTCCTTACGACTTTTATAACACTAATAATACAATATTACACTTAGCCAACAGTAAAATCCATACGTAGTACTTATTAAGTCCGTAATAAAGATTTTTTTTTTTTTTTTGTTTTTTTTTTTTTTTATTCAATATAAGCTAGTGTTTGACCTCAGTCCCACCCGGTGGAAAGCGGTGACGCAGTCGAGGATGGTAGATTATCTTCAATGACCTATCGTAATATTAATACTGCAGAGGAACCGCAAGCAAAATTATACATTAGGGTTAAGCACCTAAGAATAGATAAGTCGTATCGAGAAAAATCTCTCCTCAAAACCTGTCAACAGTGGCAATAAATCATTGTCTTGTAAAAACGCGCAAATGCACTTTATAAAACATATTTCAAAGGAAATATGCATAACCTCACCATTAGACAATGACTGAAATTGAAGTCTATTTTCGTAATTATTTTGTATAATCAATAACCGAAAAATATATATATGTATAATATATATATATCAATAATGTAAGTAAATATCAGTTTGTGAACGTAAATGTTCCTAAAGGCCACACAGGCCACATAGAATAGTTAGAAAAACCTTAAATTAATTATTTAATTAACACGGTGCACAACAGAAAACATTACTGAACATATCACCTTGACAATAGGTACGCAATAATTTGTAATTCATGAACAAACTTGTATTTCATTCATAACAGTAAAAGTTATCTTTATGATTAATTAATTGCACTTTGAAAGTAATTCCTTTTTTTTTTTTGTAGGTTGTTGCACATTTTATAAGTTGAGGGTAGATGAGGAGATATATCCTCCAAATGTTATTTATTGTGTCACCTACCCTCATATGTATCTATCAGCTGTCAGCTGATTGTAATGTCAATGACCGTTACTTTATCTCTTAAAAAGGATATTACAACAGTCATACATCGAACTTAAAGTTCTTTATTTCATACTAACTATACCGCCCGTACAGGAGGCGCTAATAACTTAAAGAAGATTGTAAGCAGATCATGGTCGTGATCGCTATTTATTTAGTACATTTAGGTGCTATATAGGTAGGTAGGTATATACACAACAGTCAGTCTTTAATTAATGCAGTCATTACCGTACGTAATTTTAAATGTATCTAGTCATTGTTCTCGATTACTGTTACAAAAAGGATTTAAGTTCTTTATAATAATCTTTTTTTTTTTGCTGTAGTTTTAAAAATATAGGGAAAACACTTAAAGTCTCCATATTACAAACATGGAAAATACAAATATCTAAATAATTGTTTGGTGTTCATATAAATATATGAAGCAAATAATTATGTATAGCGTTTAGAACAGACTTATCAAAGAAAAACCTTAGGCCTTCCGTTTGGTTTATTAATCACGGTTAAAATCAGAGGTAAGATACTCATATCTGGACCTTATACAAACAAATACACCAAGGTATGTTTTTATATTTTGTATAGACAAATAACGCTGAAGACATTTTCACGCAGACAAATCTGTTTTGCATGTGAATCGAACCCGCAACCAGGGCATAAAAAAACAATGAAAATTACCCAACAGTTTTTTTTTTTTAATTATTATTTTTAATTATTATTATTACCAAGGGATGGTAATAGTAAGTACTAGTAAACACGACTAATATATTTGAGTTCAAGAATAGAATTCCTATCTCCAAAAATATAGTAACAACTAAAATTAATAGGTAGTAAAAAATACTGATATGGTCGTTGTCAATCTCAAAAATCTTAAGAAGCAAAATACATTGAATAGGGCGTAAACGGTCTATTCCACTTTGATCACCTGGGTGATATCACCTGGGTGATTAAAGTGGAACAATTTATTCCACTTTGATCACCTCGGAATCAAATCACCTGGGTGATTTGAGCTGGGTGATTTGAGTGGAATTAATTATTCCACTTTGATCACCTAGGAAACAAATCACCTGGGTGATTTGAGCTGGGTGATTTGAGTGGAATAAATTAGTGGACTTTGATCACCTAGGAAACAAATCACCTGGGTGATTTGAGCTGGGTGTTTTGAGTGGAATAAATTAGTGGACTTTGATCACCTCGGAATCAAATCACCTGGGTGATTTGAGCTGGGTGATTTGAGTGGAATAAATTAGTGGACTTTGATCACCTCGGAATCAAATCACCTGGGTGAACAGTGGCGACTACTATTTTTATTTTTCATTTTGTGTCTTTAAATCACCTGCTTTCAGAATTAAGTATAATGGAAATATTCAAAGTCAAATAGTGCAACAACCAATTTATTATTATAAAAATATTTAAAATGTTAATTAACAAATATTAGTTTTTGAGACATATCACAATTACATTGGACAATCATAGAAGAAATAATAAAAAGTATACGTATTTATTTTGTTCTGTGTGGACACACCTTCTTAGTACGCATGTACTGCAAGTGCATTGCGTATTTTTACTAGATATTTATATAATATGCGTACGTATGAAACGCGTCAAACTGAGGAACTTTTTAATTGAAATTGCTTAAAAATTATCTTAACTTCTCTAGAAAATGACCTACCGATAGGTGGCCTTCAACAAGTGCTGTTTGGCAGTCATTTATAAATTTATCTCTAATTCTAGCCGGACTTCGTTTAGACGAAGACGAGCACTCTCCTTGATCAACATTTTTTTTTTTCAAGGACATGGTATAAAATGATGCATCTTTTTGCAATGCGTGCAGTAAGTGAATGATGTTGTTTTTTCGGCGATACACGGATGAGTTCAATTTATAGTGCCAGCCTTCTAGAAAATTCGTAGTCCGGTGACGCTCGCCCCACACGCACCATATTTTTGGCTTACATTTAGTCATCCATTGAGATTCAAAATAATGAATAATAGGATCAATAGCTGGGTGATTACTGTACTCTGCCTTAATATATTCTAATCCCTCATAAATACGTTCTTCTGGGAGCAAAGGCAAAGCAATTAATAATGTTACGCAACGTCTATTGTATTTGTCACAATTTAATTTTAGCGCCTTTGATTTCCTCCATAAACATTGTGCAAAGTGAAAGTGACATCCTTTTATGTCTATGTCTGGGAAAACACAAGATATCGCTCGCATTGGTGCTTCTTCGAAGTCAGTCGTAAATTTTGAAGGATTCCAATTAGGAAATTGCGACTTAATCATTGCAAAAAACAAAATATATGCTTTATATGTCTTCTGTGACATCAGACAGTATATTAACGGCACAATATTTGTAGAGTTCGATGTGCTCCCTATGTCGCCGTGAACTGTATACAATTGAGAAAAGGGAATATCTTTACATACTTTAAATGTACCATCACCGAACACATGTGACACTGTATGAATCTGTGTCTTTACTTCCTCTGAACAAAATAAAATTATTCGTATTCCATCGGAGTTATAATCGGCCAATAACAGTTGACTGAGTTGTTCTGGTATATGTAACTCTTTTGCGTCCTTAATGATTACTTTTTCTATGCCAAAGTATTTGTTTCGCTGTTTATATAGGCCTGATTTGATTTTTTTAAAAGGAGGTATTTCACTTGTTAAGTCTAAACCAGCATCCGCTACTTCAGAAATTACTTCGTTGTATATACTCGGTATCGGTTTACATTCTAAATTTTTGACCATCTTCTTACAATCGTTAATTTTTTCCAGAACTATAAATTTTGAATGATTTGCCATACATTCCGGGATGTGGTCAATACTTTTCGTTATCTGTTTCTCCTTAAAATGAAGATAAAAGTTGTTTAATTAACTTGATTAGATGTTCTGTAGGTACTATATATTATTACGTAATATACCTAGCCGCAAATTAAGAAAATAAAAGAAAAGGAAAAGAAAATAGGAAAGAAAAGAAAAGAGAAAAGAAAAGGAAAGGAAAGAGAAAAGAAAAGAAAAGAGCCCCTCACAAGAGAGGGAACCCCTCACGGGGACTGGGGTAACCCCGCCGCCGTCCTCCTCGGAGGGCAGGTCGAGTCCTGTCCTGTTGAAGATATAGATGGAAATCCATACAATAATCAGCCCCTGTACTATGCGTTTCAACTAAGAATGTGTCCGCCATGTTGCCATTTCAGATAATATATAATTACTAAAAATGATGTTTTAACAAAAATAGATAACAAAATTAGACAGTACAATAAATAATAAACCGGGCCGAATTTTTCATTTTATGTTTACTCTGCTGACGGTACAAAAAGAAGTTGCCGCAGTCGCGATCATCATGGCGGACACATTCTTAGTTGAAACGCATAGTACCTCTAATAGCAATATTACTTCCACCTAACATTCTCGATAGAAAATGACAGAGCTATAAACTACGTATACTGACGTCTCTCTCTACCTCATGTCAAGTAAGGTGGTAGGGCCCTTGATCAGATCACTAACACATTGTTCAGTCCAGAAGAGCCAAGCTCCATCCAAAAGCTTCGCGGAGCGGTCTCACTGCTCCCAGAATAATTGATCGCCATACCTCTATAGTCACGGATCCAGTGCATTTGATTTTAAGTGTATTAGTACACCGCCACCAAACACCTCCAGATTTATACTCTTTTTTTTTTGAATATTCATAGCCATTATGTATTAAAACTTTTCCTCGACCCTTGGTAATAATCGCAAACTCATTCATTCCTATGTCTTAGCTTAGCCCGTTTCGTGTAAATAAACAAATTGACAAATATGTTTATAATAATTTACTGCACAGCGACAAACACGCCAATAAAATATGAAAATTATGGGAAATGGCGCGAAAGTTTTTTTTTTCATGCGCTTTATTCAATGGGAGTGAACGAACATACATCCTACTGCCAAATTATAATTTTATGTGATAAAATACAAATATTTTAATATTTTTTATCAAACTATTGTGAATTATGAATAATTTGATATAATAAATGTTTGTTTGACTTAATTAAGGACGTACACATTTATTTCAAAAATGTGTAAGTATAGATTTTCAACGGTATAAAACCTGTCGTTACAAAAAAGAAACTGTTTATCCCGATTAAATTAGGAATGCTTTGAGTGAGTGGATGAGTGAGTGGGTGAGTGGGTGGGTGAGTGGGTGAGTGAGCGGGTGAGTGGGTGAGTGGGTGGGTGAGTGGGTGAGTGAGTGTGTGAGTGTGAAACCTATAAAACAATCAATAAGTACTAATTAACCGCAAGCGAAACTGCGCGGGTTAGCTAGATCCCGATTAAATTAGGAATGCTTTGAGTGAGTGGATGAGTGAGTGGGTGAGTGGGTGGGTGAATGGGTGAGTGAGCGGGTGAGTGGGTGAGTGAGTGGGTGAGTGAGTGAGTGAGTGTGTGAGTGTGTGAGTGAGTGTGTGAGTGTGTGTGTGAGTGTGTGTGTGTGTGCGAGTGTGTGTGAGTGGTACGGTGTGGTACGGTGTGGTACGGTGTGGTACGGTGTGGTACGGTGTGGTACGGTGTGGTACTCGGACTGACCGGGACTGACCGGGACTGACCGGGACTGAGCGGGACTAACCGGGACTGAGCGGGACTGAGCGGGACTGAGCGGGACTGAGTGGGACTGAGCGAGACTGAGCGGGACTGAGCGGGACTGACCGGGACTGATTCAGTCAGTCCGAGTCAGTCAGTCAGTTTAAGTCAATGAAGTGAAACTTCTTAAGCGACTTACGTTCAGCGCTCCTGGGGAGGGGGAATAGAATGAGACAGAGCTAGAATGAAGTTTCACTTCTTCCGCGCGGAGGGACTCCACGCACACACATTTTTTATTTTATTTGAAAGCTAGTTTAAGTGAGATAGCTCTTACTTAGCTATAATAATATTCTGGGACAATTCACACACCGTTATACCAGACAACTGATACTAATACTTATATACCTTTTTTTGTAAATACATACTTAAATAGATAAATAACACCCAGACACTTGGCGGGAATCGAAGCCACAACCTATTGGGTAGCATCCAGAGTGTCTAACCACTGGACCAAGAGGTCTGTCAAGCTATGTTTCATGAAAATCGGTTCAGCCGGTTAAAGATCATCAGCTCTATTCCAAATCGATGTAGGTATATAAGAGAATTTATACCACTTCCATTCCTCCGAAAGTCAGGTAATTTTGTACATGTGCATAGTATCTGTTGATACTAATAAAACATTTAAAAAAATTGAACCGAATTCAATAACACTAAAAAGTATAAAATAATTTAAATATTATTGAAGTTGGTGCCAAATATACACAGCAGATACGCTAACACCATACTTTTTAGTGTTATTGAAGTCGGTTCAATTTATTTTTAATGTTTTATTTTATACTTTTTAACCATCGAGGACGGTAAAATTATCTAGTTAGGTTATGATCACATTATCGTCGACATAGTTTTTTCCATAATTCATATTTCTTCAGGAACAATTTATCCAGTCTTAACGAAATTTGCTTGGAATCATCATAGTAGTTTACTCTCTCGAATAAAAAAAAGAATCATCGAAATTGATTCATATTTGCCAGAGTAATTTATTGGAGAACATCACTTTTATAGTTTTTACCAGATAAATTCCTACACATCAATCATGGATCTCCAGGAAGTTCTTATCCGGTTGTGATAAAATTTATACAGATTCATTACAGTAGTTCCTTCTTGTGAATAAAAAAAGAATCATTGAAATTGGTAAATATTTGCCAGAATTATTAATAGAATTATTACCATTTTTGTCCTTAAAAAGCGATAAAAACATCATCTTTTAGGCATTCCTCCATTTTTTCTGAGTCGGTGTTTTTTTTTCAGATACTACTTATTTGTAAGTAGTAAGAATTTTCCAAATTGGTTCATAATTGCCAGAGTTATGCGCGAACATACATAGAAAAAAAATGTATATACTTACAGACGAATTGAGACCCCTCCTTTTTTGAAGTCGGTTAAAGATTATGTAACCTTCATCAGGATGCGTTACTAATGATTGTTTGAAACCTATAAAACAATCAATAAGTACTAATTAACCGCAAGCGAAACTGCGCGGGTTAGCTAGTGAGGATAAACTTATAAAAAGTAGGTACCGATGCTTAAACATTGAATTTTGTAAATCCAAATGTAGGTGATTTAAAGACACAAATGAAAAATAAAAATAGTAGTCGCCACTGTTCACCCAGGTGATTTGATTCCGAGGTGATCAAAGTCCACTAATTTATTCCACTCAAATCACCCAGCTCAAATCACCCAGGTGATTTGATTCCGAGGTGATCAAAGTCCACTAATTTATTCCACTCAAAACACCCAGCTCAAATCACCCAGGTGATTTGTTTCCTAGGTGATCAAAGTCCACTAATTTATTCCACTCAAATCACCCAGCTCAAATCACCCAGGTGATTTGTTTCCTAGGTGATCAAAGTGGAATAATTAATTCCACTCAAATCACCCAGCTCAAATCACCCAGGTGATTTGATTCCGAGGTGATCAAAGTGGAATAAATTGTTCCACTTTAATCACCCAGGTGATATCACCCAGGTGATCAAAGTGGAATAGACCGCGTAAACTAGATAGTTTTGTGTTTATTGTAGACAAAGCATATAAGTTACTCAAGACAGCTTGTTTGTGGTTTATTACACATTAAAAGGCACATCAAACTTATAAGAGGAATATTCACAACGCTGGTAGATAAAATATATCAGGAAAGATCCAAATGAAATATCCAACAAAAAATTACAAGAATATAATCGTATGGATTCTGAATAATAACATCAAAGATCAGCCAGGAAGTTTTTTTTTTTTTTTTAACTGTGTGGATTATATAAATATATAATTGTATTATGACACAGTGATAAGCTCGAACAGAGTTCACTTTTTTTTTTTTTGTTTATAGGTTTATATATATATATGCCTTAGTTAAAAAAATTATCACGTAAAAATGATCGTGTTAAGATAATACAATAAGACTAACTGTGTTTGGACAGGGTTTTTGAAACATCCTGTATATACTTTTACTTCATTATTATTATTTATTTTTGGAAAAATCGAACTTTATGAATTTACTACACAGATTTAATGTAGTATTCAATATTTTATGACCATTAAATTTAGAAACTAGAATTATGTATGACAAAAAATTCGTCCTCAATTTTGTCATAAGTATTCAAATATTGCAACTATATTGTTCATAAAGTTAAACCATAAATATAGTCATCAAGGTCATACATTTAGCTAAATTAACGACGAATTAATAATATGACGATTGTTTTGTTCTCTAGATCAGATTTATCAATATATATTTTCAACTAAGTATTTATAATAAAGCTGTTTTGCATTCGAACAAAACAGTTATTATGTGTCGAAGAAGCAGAACATGGTGTGAAGAATTAGCCTATAAATTCTTACCACTTTTCGGACTAAATATACATGAATTACAAAACATTACCTTTCATTTGTTTCCTGTAGGTGCTCTTACAACCTTATGCAGATACTATGACAGCTGCTGTCAATGTCACTCACTTCATAGTCATATCACCAGCAAGAACCTTGCTTTGTTCTGCTTCTTCGACACATAATAACTGTTTTGTTCGAATGCAAAACAGCTTTATTATATGTCTTTCGAAGCAGAACATGGTGTGAAGACGTGTTTGTTTTCTGCTGGGGAAAGAGTACCATATTATACGCTATGTGAAAATTAACTATAGTATAAATCAATACTTGTTTTTGATTTCTACTACCACAGGATTCCCAAGGCTGGAAAGAGAATAGAGACAAGTAAAAATGTATCCACAAGTTAATAAAAATACTGTAGATTTTAAAATATAACAATTCCTGTAATTAACATAAGGATCAATTACAAAAATATTATTCCTTGTAAACTAGATAAGACTTTTTGAATTAATTAAATAAACCACTATTTAGTTATTAATCCTCTGTCTCTATATATGTATTTATTATTATTATTTTTTAAACCTTAATGTTCTTGCTCTTTGGATCTCTGGGAACATGCCAACCTTTTCTCAGATATTAAATATCCCGAATCTTCTTATCTTGGATTATCCAAAGCAGACTAATAAAATTCTATATTTAAATAAACTAATGGAATTCCTCTGCAGATAGAAGATATGTAATGTCAGACAGATATGATGTGTTAAATAGTAAGCACAGGCTTCTATGCTTGTTCGATAGATTTTAAAATTAGATAATCGCCAACTTTCGGCAATTCTGAGTTGCTGTGACTAATTTACCTAGGACTAGTCTGGTACTCAGCGTGAACCTTGTCAATATAAAATTAGAAAATTAAATAATACAGTTATAAATCCTCTCATAAATGTATCACACCAAGGATGTCATTCACAATATAAAAAAAAAAATAATAAATATATTCATAAGTTTATGTAAGCTATTTAACATTAACATTCCATACGTTGTGTTTGTGTAACAACTAGGTTTATGCTAAAAACATTAGCTCTATCAAAAGAAATAATTAATTATAGTGTTGATAGTCGCAGCACAGCACCATCGCTGCTATTATATCATAGTTTTCTATTCATTACGAAGTCAATTAAAAAGTAAATAAATTATATGAACCTAAATATGTAAAGCGTACTTTACGTACAGGCTCACAATCACAAATCAACATAAATAAAAAAGTAATTATTATATTATTTTGTTGTGTATAACATAAAAAGAGTACTCTCAGACTAGGCTTTATTATTATTTAAATACATTTATTTTGTTAGGTATATGTTGCTATTGTAGATAGAGCAACTGCTGTTGTTTATCTTTGTTATCTTATATTTTCTTAAATTGAACCATGTTAGTGTGCTTGAATACTAAAGAACCTGAACCTAGCGTTATTGTTGTTTTGTTATTACTTTGATAACCCAATATTAAAGCTGATCTGTTGTTGGTTAGCCCACTATACAGATAGCCTAGCTCAGGGGCAATGAGGTTCTTGAGGTATGCACGACGCCCTCCCCCCCTTCCTTCTGCAACTAGAGTGAAAAACATTTTAGCTTTTCCAACTTTAGAGGAACCTCTCTCTGGGAGTCCTTTGTCTATTGTAAGGTGTATTGTGTGTGTATCAACAGCAAAATTTTTCAATTTTGGGACTTTTATTTGTAACAATGTCCTTACATTACTTATATAAAATAATAGATCTTTTTCAGTTGCATGAAGGTAGTTTAGTTCACTATTGGTTAGTGAGAAAAACAACTAAAACTAAATAGAAGCTTAATGGAGGGAGGTTATGGCGTCTTATTTAATGGAGAACTCGATACTGAAGTCCCATTTAATTTATCGATCTTCCATCGACCTTTATTTTTAAATCAACATACATCTTTATTTATTTCTAGGTTATGTATCTTTTTAATACATCTTAACCTCAATAATCATTTCCTGGTGGTGGACAACAAGTACCAATCCGGCACAGGTTTTTTCTCAGCCCTTATGAAAACAGGCGTTCTGCAAATACCTGATTATACATGTGTAAAATCAATCTCAATGGATAGAGATAAGTATAAGGGCTTATGCCTGATTTGAACCAAGTTAACTAGCAAATGCCCCAAATACTGTTACAGCCCCAGAGGCCAAGGGCAACATGCACCGTTCCGGCGCAGGTCAATTCTAGTAAAAGCGGTCGGCATTGCCATTGTATCTCCCCGGGAGGTACTCCGCTGAGTGTGATTTGGTATCGTCCATGTCAGCTATTGAAGCTTCGTTATGGGATTGAGTAAGGCAGGGATCATGTTCGATCCACAGGGCCACTGTATTTTTACGGCATGCGCCTCATCAAACACTTTAGTATCCCACGAGACCAGTAAGTAATTCGACAATCCTGCAGCAACTTTCTATAGACTTATAAACAATGCATGCTGTAAATATCTAATTTCTATTTTTGTACCCAGTACTTTGTCATCTTAAGACAATTTAACAAAAAGTATTGCAATCCAACAACAACAAACAAAATTTGCAAATTTAAAACTTGCTTGATCGAATCTGAAATTAAATTTTCATTTGAGATGTCACCTAGTATGCACCTTATGCAACTTTGGTTAGATCAGGCTTCCTCTATTAGTGCAGGGCCACCCATGTGTGGCCTATGGCGTTCCGCCATCAATAACGCTGCACTTAAATCTCTACTTAGATATGGTATATACTGGTCTCGAAGTACAGTATGTTATACAACAGTTCTAGTATTCCTTCAGTTTATGAACTGTTAATAGTCTCAGTATCCCTGAGATGAGGACAGATGCGATACTCGCATTTTATACATAATACTTTGCAAAGATTTTATTGTTGGCCATGGTATTCAACCAGCCATTTAAAAAAACTCCAGTTACTCTGTAACTACAACTATACTGACTATAAATAATTTCCAACACCTGGTTTAATAGTCTGGGTGTTTTTCAGTGCTTTATTCTAAAGTGTAAAACAGTAATCCTTATCTAGAGAGTTTAAGTACTATAAATTATATGCCAAGCCTTGGTAACATATTGCTTAATACATCAATTATATAGTGGTTACCCATAAACCAACTAATCATTTATTAATATATTTTAGTGTGTGGGTATAATACAGTAATAACCACAGCAATAATTGTTAACATCAATCGAATGGTATATCTGTGTACTAGTCCTTGCAGATGGGATTATAAGTGGTGTATGTTTACACTACAGCAATACCACCATATTATGTATATGTAATTTTACTGGTTGTCTGCATGGACACAGGTCAGAAACAATGTATTGTACTCAACAAAAGACATGCTTTGCTTATACAGTTAATTCCAATCTTTCATCTGTGAGTAACTTGTATCATTTTAGTGGCACATATAGAAAACTACTAACAAAACTTAAATGATTCTACTTAAAACATGTATTTAGATGTTTTAGTGCTCGCTATAGTATGTAATGTTAAAGCTCAAAAGCTGTAACATTATATATTACTATAGTAACAACATTCTGTGAGATGTAGTGCTATAGACATTTCTAGAAAGACAGGAAAGAGATGAATGGTACTTCCTCTCACTATAACTTTAAAAAAAAAAATGTATAAGTATGTAAACATCAAAGCATGTAACAGGTAAATTACAACTTTAATGTTATAGTTTCCTTAATCTTACAAGATGTTGTCTGGTAAACATCTCAACTGTCCATTATTCATCTGAATTAAATAAGAGATAATGCAGTGCTATGAATAGAATTTCATAGAGCAAACGCTTGGTAAATTGTACCAGATTATTTAACTTTATCTTTTATTAATCTTTATATCTTTATGTCTTTTGGCCAAACAGAATAATTACTGTCTTATAATCAATAACTATCAGTGAGTATCAAATTATATTGCACAATCATATTGCACACAATATCAGGCTCATGATAAACTAGATTACAAAAACTTACTAACAAACCACTACTGCTTACTACAAAGAATTAGTTGCCCTGGGGTTTTAAAACTTGCGCTGGATTTTAAAAACCAGAACTTAGCGACCTCACAAGTCTCTTTTAATGTCAAAAATAAAATATAGGGCCCAACAACTATGTATAAACATCAGAATTGAAGTTTTGCCTGAACTACATCAGATACGTACAGTACATTACTAGTAAGTAGGTACCAGAGACATTTGGACCGCGTCTCGGTTTCGCGGCTGTGACAAGATTGCACCGGTGTGATTTAGTTAGAAATCCCAATATATGTATACTCTGAACGCACCTCAAAGAGCTGTTCAGTTCCTCCGAAAACACAAGTTTTTACTTACGGTTTTTTTGTAATAATGAAAATTGTGGCTTTCATCCTTCCGATGATTAGCAAGTACTTACTCTTGAAGTAACTAAAGTTAACAATCTTGGTGCCTCGCTATTAAAGGAAAAGGCGACAAAAAAAAAATTACTGGTGCACTGGGGCCGTTGTAGAAAATGAATTATGATTTAGACCCATAGTCCATTTTTAATTTTACTGAACTGTTCACTTTAAACTTTGGTTACTGCAACAATATGTCAACCTATTGCTTTAATAGCATTATTTTACTAATTAAAACAAAAATAAAATTTGGAGTAAATTATTTTGCGTCCGTAGGCGGCAAAAATTATATACGCTATGAAGTGAGTGACATTGACAGCAGCTGTCATAGTATCTGCATAAGGTTGTAAGAGCACCTACAGGAAACAAATGAAAGGTAATGTTTTGTAATTCATGTATATTTAGTCCGAAAAGTGGTAAGAATTTATAGGCTAATTCTTCACACCATGTTCTGCTTCGAAAGACATATAATAAGTGTAGGAGGCGGCCGGCGGCCGGCGGCGCGGCGTACTGTCCCATAAGTTCAGAGGCTACTTACTGCAGCTCCACGGTGGTGCTCACGGATGCTCCGGCTGTAGGCCGGCCAGGATCTCGTCGAGCCTGTGGTAAAGCCCGCCGCGGCCAGTCCGCCTCGGATCTGCTAGATACCACTTTGCAGTACGAACTACGAAGTTTTGAAGTCTTATTAATTCTACTGTGAAAAAATATTAGTATTGTTATTATAACTTCTTAATTATTTACTCATCTCGTCCAGTGGCGCACGACGTATTCCGATAATTAGGAGTACCTACAGATCGAATTATATCTGACGATATTGTACGAATCCCAGGCAACTGGTGGATGGTAGTAGCAAATTACAGTTAATTGTGACAACAGTGGATTTTGTCTGGCTGATGATTATGATCGGATTATATGTTCCCAGATGTGTAGGCGGCATGCATTTCATAATAGTGTTTGCAACAATTATCCGCAATAAGGAATGCGTATCGCGTTTATCTGTACATATGTACATTGTAAGGGGGAGGCCTATATTCAGCAGTGGACGTCTTCCGGCTGGTGATGATGATGATGATGTACATTGTTTGTACAAATGAGACGACACGGTGTGGAAACACGCACCGTAAAGAAACATGTCATACTGACATACCAGCAGCAAGACCTATACTCACATGAACATTGTGTATTGCACAATGACTGTAAAGTTGTTCATTATCTTACGACAGAGACGACCCAGATTGTATTGGAAGCTCGCATCGTATGAACACAGCGCAAGCAACAGCTACCCGATGTTGGGTGTGTGCATCGCATGAACCGTAAATACTCACATATATACTCACATCTGCAGAGCTGACGTATCGCAGTATAACGGTGAACGTGTTCATTATCTACGACAGAGACGACCCCGATTGTATTGGAAGCTCGCATCGTATGAACACAGCGAAAACAACAACTACAGGAGTGTGCATCGCTTTTGTGTAACGCACTATACGGTTAACGTGTTCAACACTACGACAGAGACGACCCCGGTTGTATTGGAAGCTCGCATCGTCTGAACACAGCGAAAACGTCAAACCCGCTGGTGGGGCGACAACTACCCGCTGGTGGGGTATCGCTGTTAACCGTAAATGTGTTCTTTATGTACGTGTGAGACGACCCTGTATGGAAGCTCGATTCGTACGAACACAATTTAAATAGTGCACGACGATCCATTTCCCGAAGACGAAGAGTCGTCCGACGTCACCACCGCGGCGGCACCTCTCCGTTGTCCAATAGTGCACGACGATCGATTTCCCGAAGACGAAGAGTCGTCCGACGTCACCACCGCGGCGGCACCTCTCCGTTGTCCCGACGTCGCGGCGTCGCCTCTCAGTTATCCGGTTCTTGACTTTCACTTTTTCTTTAATACTAATTTAATTATTTTTATTTAATACTAAATACACTTGGAGCTTTGGATTGGAGACGTGCGAAGGCTTGAGCACGGAAACAAACATTGAAGACACACTGCGGGTGGGCCGTCTTATATGAGGTGCCGGTGAGGTGACAAAATATTAAAGTACCCGAAAAAAAAGAAAAAAAAACAAAAAACTTTAAATCATTCCGTGCAAGGCTAGTAGTAAGGACGCATAACTACAATAAGTAAACATTATAAGTTGCTAAGGACCGAACTGTGAAACATAATATGAGAAATCAATATACATATATAAAAGGAGATGTCCTGACTGACTGGTTGACTGACTGACAGACAACGCACAGCCTAAACCACTGGTCCTATAGAGACTTGAAATTTGGCAGGGGTATTTTTCATAATACGTGTCTACGTATTATGAAAAATTCCGTTCTTAGTGCGCGTCTGCGCACTAAGAACGGAATTTTCAAAATTCGCAACGCAAGGGGTCCAAATAGGGGGAGTTTTATCTACACTAATATTATAAAGAGGAAAACTTTGTTTGTTTGGTTGTAATGAATAGGCTCAAAAACTACTGGACCGTTTTTAAAAATTCTTTCACCATTCGAAAGCTACATTATCTACGAGTAACATAGGCTAAATTTTATTTTGGAAAAAATAGGGTTCCGTAATATATTTGGGTTTTTTCGGACACAAGGTGTAAAAAATCAACCAGAAAAGTTACTTATTTTGCGTACGCTGCCTAAACTATAAAAGATAGAACCATAAAATGTTCTAATTAATTGTAGATCTTATAAATATCTACAAAAAAGTCCGTGGGACACTGTCTATGTCGAGGCCCAACAACCATTTTTTTATTTAAAAATCTTGAATTTTGTCTGGACTACCTTTAAACGCAGTTATTTTACTCATGCTATTAATCCTTATAAAAATAAATTATTTCATCATTAAAGTACAATTTATGTAGATAATATTTGGTCTTTGAATGATTAAAATTGGACATTTGGTTTTGAAGTTATGGCGAAATTAAAATATTACGATTTCTGCTGCACGGCCCGTTGCGAAGTGAGCGTCACCAAGGCGGGGGTGCGCATGCGGGAGGGGAGTTTAGATCTATGAGTAAGGTACCCGCGCGGCTCAGACACGAGGTCGGCTCCCTCTCGATTTTTTTTAGATTTCTTTCTTAAAACTACACCTACGCCAAAGTTCTTCTCAGAGCTAATCAACAGTTCTTTTCAGGGTTAACCAACAGATTTTTTCAGGGGTAACCAACAGTTCTTTTCAGGGCTACACGCTGTTAGCATTTTCTTAAACATTTGAAAATGCCTAAGAGAGCCAGGTCTCAACTTTTTAAACATAGTTCTCAAGCACGGGCAGCAAGAATACGTCGTATAGGAGAATCTTCACCTGAACGTTCGCAACGCCTTGCACAACAAAATCTGAGAACCTCTGAGTTACGTGCACGAGTCGGGTGAACAGATATGTATGAAATTTTGCGGGTAGGTCTGATAATAGGTTATAAAGTATATTTTATGCCGCTGATACGTAGTAGAAGTATACAGAACGAGAGGAGGGTGCAAGAGAGGGAGAGGGGAGGGTGATGGAGTGAGTGATCGGAGGAGTTAGGTGGAGCAAGGGGGGGGGGAGTGAGAGGGAGCAAGTTGGGAGAAGAGAGAGGAGGGAGAGGGTTCAGAGAGGACAACGGGCAGAGGAAGAGGGGAAGTGTGACGGAGACCGAAGCGGGAGGGGAGAGAAATAGCATAGAATTAGATTTTTATTATAAGAGAGAGAGATGGAGAGAGATAAATCAAGGGAGTAGGGAGAAAAGGGGAGCAAAATGTAATTAAAGCGCGGGCAGAGCTGCGCGGGTCAGCTAGTGTTTTATAAAAAAGCGTTATAATTCATGAACGGTTGGTACTAGAGCCTTGAATGTTCACACGCAGACGCCTCAAAGAAAATAAAGAAATTACGTATTTTTGCATTTCTCGAAATTTTCTAAGTAGAAGTCACAGGACCTCAATGTTTGTAAAAAATAAATATTTTACCATTTCTTAACAGATTTCACTGTTTTTCGATACAATATGAAAGATAGGATTAGGACGAAGTCAGGTTTAAGAAATTATGAGGGTTTTAAGGTCAAAAAAGGACCCCTAAGTTAAAAATCTCGCGTGTGGTATCTTATAAAAGGTATATGAAAAACATTTTCTATGATATAAGCGGTAGGTATGAGTTATATCATGGGTTTTAAAACTAAAATAAGCCATCGATGTTTAAAATTTGAATTTGATATGATTTTAAAAGTGATGGGAAAAGATTATATTGTTTATTTAAACTATATTGCTAACTGCTGCGTTAGCTCGAGTGTGGCTACTAAATGCACTCAAGGTTTCAATTCAATACGAGGCTGTCGAGTGTTCGCAAACGCGCGTTTCCTGCACCGCGCGCATCGATATACTATACCAACTAGATTTGCTGTCACGACCCGAAAAGTGGTCACGAAAATAAGAGCTACGGAGACGGCTGTCGCTCAATTGTCTGCAATTATTATTGAACCTTATTTTATAGTATGTAAGTTATCTTTTTATATGAACATATTATTGTTTTGCGTGTACGTGTATAGTTGTGTAAGTATATGTAACCGCGACCACATTTTTAACCGACTTCAAAAAGGAGGAGGTTCTCAATTCGTCTGTATATATATATATATATATATATTTTTATGTATGTTCGCGCATAACTCTGTCAATTATGAACCGATTTGAAAAAATCTTTCTTCCATCCATTCTTCAATCCATTGATTGGGTCCCATAAAAAAATTATTGCGTAGTAATAAGTAGATCCTGAAAAACAAGAATGGTGACTGCGCACTGAGAGCTGCAGGAAAGCCTATATCGATGA
The DNA here is from genome assembly GCA_911728495.1 of Furcula furcula. Taxonomy (NCBI): domain Eukaryota; kingdom Metazoa; phylum Arthropoda; class Insecta; order Lepidoptera; family Notodontidae; genus Furcula; species Furcula furcula. Next base: position 4,717,642 of record OU452244.1, on the reverse strand, counting down.
CTTTATGTCGCTTTTTAAGGACAAAAATGGTCATAACTCTGGCAAATATTTACCAATTTCAATGATTCTTTTTTTAATCGAAAGAAGAAACCACTTTATTAAATCTGTATGAATTTTATTACAACCGGATAAGAACTTCCTGGAGGAACATGAACGATGTGGAGGAATTTATCTGGTAAAAACCATAAAACTGATGTTCTCCATTACATTGCTCTGACAATTATGAACCGATTGCGATGATTCTTTTTTTATTCGAGAGAGTAAACTACTATGATGATTCCATGCAAATTTCATTACGACCGGATAAATAGGTTCTGAGTTTCTGAAGAAACATGAATTATCTAAAACTAAGTATGTAGACGATAATGTGATCATAACCTATCTAGATAATTTTACGGTTTTCGATGGTTCAATCTTTATATATGAAAATATCACTAAAAAGTTTAAAATAAAATCTTTTTAAAAAATAATTGAACCGACTTCAATATCACTGAAAAGTATAAAATATTTTAAATATTATTGAAGTTGGTGCCAAATATACACAGCCGGTAAGCTAACACCAACTTCAATAATATTTAAATTATTTTATACTTTTCAGTGATATTGAAGTCGGTTCAATTTTTTTTTAAAAAGATTTTATCGATGTCATTTTGTTCGTGACAGCTAATCTAGTTGGTATAGTATATCGATGACCGCGCGCACCCACGTCAAGCTGCCGCCTAAAAAAAAAGCTACCGCCTCGCTCCTCAGCCATAAGCCCGTACAAATAACGGGCAACCTTTGGAGTTGTCGGTTGGACGTTTGGGTTGTGGGCCCTAGATGTCCATTGAGTACGAGGCGTACCTCAGATAGTAAAAACCGAACTGAACCCAACTGAATACAATGTGCTTAACATTGTATTCTGGTAACAATAATAGTAACAACGTGCTTCGCTATCTTGCAATAAAATAATAGTATCTAAATATAATTATAACTAAATATTTAACAATTTTAATTACTATTACTGTTGGAAATGCTGCTAACTTGATGATATTAGATCATCATTAATTTGTCCTAAGTAAGTATTTGAATTAAGATTTCACGTTGGTATCATTACATACAATTATTTATTTTATTGAACTAGTAATGCCATCTGTGGTCAACTTTAATCATTAATATTAAAGTGGCTGAATCATTAATATTACATGATGTTATGACTCGGATTCGAACACTAGAACAGTTAACTAGTTATATTAACCAGCTGCCTTATTACTTGGACAGATGGCGCTATAATAAGTAAAAACTTAACAAATAAAAACAACAATATTTTTAATGAAGTTTTATTTGGAACGCATGAAATGACAATATATTTTCATATACAACATGAAGATACGCAATTTACACTTAAAATCTAACTATGGATTTACAATTTCTCGTCGGGTCTCGGGGCTCCGTAGGCTGTCGCATGGCTAGTGGCAACACCACCCTTGCCAGTGCTGTAGGCATTTGCAATGGCTGTTGGGCCACCGGGGCCACCGCCGGACCTTCCACCCCAACCGAAGAAAATCGGGAAGTAAGCACCATTAGGAGCCCTCGGCGCAATTTCGTCTTCATCATCATCGTCATCAACGGGCCTCTTGACTTGCTTCCTCTTAGAAACAACAGCTTTCTTCGGCTTCTGAACTGGCTCCTCTTCCGGCACTTCTTCTACTTCTGGTTCAGTCAGTTCGGGAACAACAACCGCTTTCAAAGTTGTTGAGAATAGTTCGGTCTTCTCAGTCGGGTCTGCGAGTTCAGTTTGCTCAGTTGGGATGACGATTGGTCCTTCAGGTTGTTGTGGATAGTAGACCTCGTTCTGTTGCGGCGGTGGGATGTAGTCTGGTTGTGTCTGGCGGCGTCTGTCGGGAAGGTAGTACTGGCTGGACTGTTGGGTGTGCTCCTCGGGCTGCCGATACATGAAGGCAGCCATTCCACCGCCAATGGCCCGTTGGTTGTAGTAGGGGTTGTAGTATCGGCTTAAGACCATACCACCGCGACTGCTGTCGCCGTAAGACACTGCAGAAATAACAAAAAAGGACATGAAATATATTTCATTAATGGTAGAGCAACTTGTCAAGAATGGTTTCATTTGGATACTTACAAAATTTAATTTAAAGGTTTTGACATAAAATTTTACTGGAAAATTAAATTTGTTAAAATTGTGTGATTCACATCAGCAACTGTGCTTAAGACGTTAATTTATCAAACCATTCAATATTATTACCAAACTAAAAACATTCTAGTAAATATTTAATCACCAAACTATGAAGATCAAAAAGACCACCAAGATTAAGCAATATCTCCAAAAAATCACTTCACTGAACAAATTATTGATAGGTATCTATTGCAAAAGTGACTTACATGTGTCAACATTCCCGGCGGTGTAGTAAGGAAATCCTCTCGCTTCAAACAGCGCGCAGCTCAAGATCACCAGAGAGTAGACGAGCTTCATTTTTATATATTCCTTTTTTAAATATTTGTTGAACACTTTTGAATACCCTTTGTTGTCCAAAGGGTGTTGTGCGTTGTACTGCTATCGAGTTTGTGTTGACCAGACACAGACTTCGCGTTATATAGTCCATTCTGTCTGGACTAATTGGGATTCAAAGCACGGTTGGCGTCTTGCACCCGCACACGGTTCGACTGTCATTTTACACTATTCGACCGAGCTCTCCAACCGTTATGGGAAACTGGGCATCCTAGTGGAGATCGGGTAATGCACAACACGTATCTCGCTATTAGGTAGGTGAACCGTTGAACTTTTTGTTTTGGTGTTTTTTGCATTCGCTTGCATCGATATGTGTTCTGGTGACTCAGGTTTTTTGTTCGAAAATTTTAATACCAAGTGCTGTGAGCGTTTAAGTTTGTATCATCTAATTCTTTCTTTCTACCTGGTTTATCAAGTGTCGGCGATGGCAACTAGTATTAAGTTTAGCGTGCTATATGCACTATGCAGATGATGTTTGAAGTATTGGACTGATGCTAATAAAACTGGTGTGCTGTCTCGGTTCTGAATGTAGAATTGTATCTGGTTCTGTTGGAAGTAAAAGAAATGTCTATGAAAGCCCAATAATAGAATAATTATTTTTAAATTGTTATTTAGTGTTATTTGTTTGTAATAGTCACTCACATAGGGGCGCACTGAAAACCAGCGTCGGTGGTCACACAAGACCTCCGGCTTGAGCTGAGTGCGTCCTTTTGTGACTGATATGGATATGTATATTTCTTTTATTTGTATGTCTTTGTGTGGTTGGTTATTTTTTGTTTATACTTTTCGTTCTTTTGTAATCATTAGGTAAGTATCTATATCAGTCCAATATTTTTTTTTTTATCAATAGGTTTAAGCCATTTCCAACTCATTATCAGTTCAGATAAGTTCATTATTAAAACTTTTTTTACATAATTTAGGCCAGTGCTTGACTGACGCAAGAAAAAGTTCCTGTGTTATAGAAAACGCGAAAGAGAAGAATCATGGTCCCTAAGCCACCAGCACAATGATTCCTTATATTCCTGGCAAACCTCATCACAGGAACGTAATGCACATTTCGCTGCGATCTGATGTAGTATGGAGTAATAACTCCACATCATCATCAGCCAAAAGACGTCAACTGCTGAACAAAGACCTCCTCCTTAGAAGGGGTTTTCATAACCCCTTAGTTATTATTTAATGATAAAAGACGTCTATAATAACTAAGGGGTTATGAAAACCCCTTCCATTTGGCGTCTTCCATTTAAAATGTCTCCGCGCTATTTTAAAGAGATAGCAAGATCGTGTAGCTATCAGGGAGGTACTACGACGAACAGGGCTGTTCGGTATGGATGCCTTATTAATGAAAAGCCAACTGTGTTGGTGTGGGCACTTAGTTGCTCATCCAGGTTACCTAAATCCTATTTTACTCCGAACTTGGCTCAGGTAAGCGTAGCCCCTTCGGAGTCGCTGGACGTTCGGGGCGTGGGCCCTTTGAACATCCATTGAGCACGGCGGTGACTCCGAGGAGGACGGCGGCAGGGTTGTGACCCCCGTCCCCGTGAGTACCGTGTCAGGTTCCCGGAGGGCTACAATGCGCCCCCCGGCGGCGGGCTCAAAGGCAAGGCACTGAGGGGCCCCTGGTGCAGATCCCACCGGAGAGCCCTGGGGTCCCCCCTCTCATGCGCCGATGCGACAGCCACGGGGGTTTTAGTGGGTAAGAATCCCACATACCCCGGTCGAGCCCCACAGCTCCCGGGGATCTTTGGAAGATTTCCCCCGCGTCAACCAAAAAAAACAAATAAAAAAAAAAACAAACAAAAAGGTTATCGTAAACCCGGAGGGCAACATCTGCCATACAAGGCGTCCTAAAACGTCACCTTAAATCATGTGGCATAAGTAGTGATACGTGGGAAGGGATTGTGACACAAATAATATGTCCAAGTGCTTTGTGTCTTGCCTGACGAGGTACTGCTTAACATCGTCTCGGTAATCTCGACGCCAAGCGCCTACTCCAAAAATCCCGGCCCAAGCTTACATACGTGTATACTTTTAATAGCAACGTGCAGCTCTCCTGTAATCTTTGCAACCGGATTTTTAAGACAAAAATCGGTTTCGCCAGTCACGTTCGCTCTCATGGTCATCATCATCATCATCATCCGAAAGATGTCCACAGCTGAACTAAAGCCTCTCCTTAGAATGGAGGGGTTGCCATAATCCCCACGCCTGGCAGGCGTCTTGGGGGTATCATGGCCTTATATGTCTGTTAATTGACAGGGTGTGGCCGTCGACGGATACGTCTGGGAGGACATAGTCATTTAATTATATATTATTTATTTAAACTTTATGTACCTACTTAAGTGGTACACAAGGCAGACTTAATGTCTCTAACTTATCTTATTAAACTCCATGTATTATTTGTGGCTATTTATAGGCTCCTAAAATATAATTCCAAATGCGAAGTGCTATGAATATGGGAAAATCGGAGTGCACCGTGCGTACACGCATTATGTTGTATTTGCAATCGAACCGCATAAATCGGAGTCTCCGTGGAATGACAAAAGGGTCCATTCATTACAATTTATTACACTACTGTATGGTTAGTACACTATAGAATTGATTCGATTTCTTAGAACTACGATATCACATCTAGGGAAAAGTGCGACTTTTAACCTATCTATCTATACATATACAATTACTTGTCCTGACTGACTGATTTATCAACGCACATGCCAAACCGCTGGACCTAGAAAGCTGAAATTTGGGCAGTAGGTTCTTCTTATTATATAAGAATTCACTAAGAAAGGATTTTTGAAAATTCAGCTCTTATAGGGGTTAAATGGGGTGGAGTAAAAATAATAGCGGGCACTGGACATTGCCGTGGTCCACAATGTCAAATATTTTACCGGCAAGCAGCAATATATAAACATGATATCTTTCAGCGTGATGTGATTAGCTAATGTCTAAGATAATAAGCGGAAGTACAATCTGCGATCAATGGGCAAGAGTGTCACTTTCAGGCGATCATTTTGTTTATTTCACAACGTAAAACATAGTTTTTTTTTCTTTTAAAATAAACCTCCTTTTTGATCGAATGCCCCAGGAAGTGGGCTATGTTTTTATCTATTTCTTTGGCATGGCTTTAAACGGCTTGATGGACAGTGAATTATAATATGTCGTTAGAATCGTCTTAGTAGTGGGAGTGACATAGGCTATATATAATACAAAAAAAAATTGCGGCAACCAGCCGCCATTTTGCATTTTTTTTACTTCTAAAACCATCAATATGGGTATCAAGTTATAGGTCTTAACGAGACGAGTTGAAAAATATATACATGTGTAGTTTTAAAGTATGTATAATGTAATTTAATTCCTGCTTTAGTATCTAACGTAACGTCAATAATTTCCCGCTAAATACCTTTAAAATTCGCCGCCGCATTCCTCGATAGCCGCGTACGAAATTCATAATATTAAATACCATTCATATTTGTATTTTGCACACGTGAAAAGTTTTGAGTACACCTAGTAGCTAGGGCGATACCATCTTGAGGCCACTACTCACGTCGATAGCATCTGTGGCCAGGATAACGCTGGCTGGAACGGTCATAACTGTCAAATTTGCCCGTTTGCACGTATGGAGATGTATTGTCTGGATTTTTGCCGGAAACATCTCGGCTAGCCGATTAGTATGGGGAGCAAAGCAGGCTGACTCATGTTCCGTCAGGCTCATGCCTTGAACACCTGTGCGCGGTCCGATGGTCAAGTAGTCAACTACTACTAATAATACCTCAATATTTGAATATTCTATTTTGTTCGCCCAATTGCCAAGTTTGCCTAAATTAAGTAAGTACTTAGGTATTTTATTTTTCTTTGGATCACAGTTTTTAATTTTACTAAAGCAAAGTGTATGCCTTACAAACGTTACTCTACTTTTGCATAGATAAACTGCAGAATCTGCTATTCGTCCAGCCGACATTGCTGTGTTCCGGCGTGAAGGGCACTGTAGCTGGTGAAATTACTGGACACGAAGACTTAAAATCAATCGGCAACGCGCTAGTGATTCTTCTGGTGTTGCTAGCGTCTATAGGCCGCGGTGACTGCTCATAAGGTGGGCCGCATACTTGCTTGCCACCTTGGTAATATATAAAAAATCTCGATAAGCAAGCACTTCCTAGAATTAAATTAGAGGCTCTATATATTACAAAGCACTTATGTTGAAATAATAATTGGTACGTATATTGAAATTTCCCAGGTGCTAGTCCACTTACACGCGAAAGAGATCGCTTGTAACAGTCAGTAAACTACATATAAGGCAGTTTGCGTACGCAAAGCCAAAGATGTGTATAAGTACCATACATACATGTATTTGATCTCTTTGCGCAAAGGTATAAATAAATCCTACACATTTACCTCTGTGAACCATTTTAAAATTCGAACACCGCATATTCAAATACCAAGAATACAACTGGTTTTTAAATATAGTAAGGTGGTAAGTCATGCATAAACATCTTAATGCCATCCAGAGTCACCTGCACAAATGTAACACGCATTTGCGTAAATGCGTTGTACTGCACATGCGTATGAGCGTCTCGGCAGACATTCTGGCAACGATCCGGCTGTCAGATCGCGCGATACGAACATGTTGATAGCCTGATATCACTGTTAAAGAGACAGTGCAAGGACCTCCCAAACAACGCTACAGTTATGTCGGAGCCGCGTTGCTTGTTCTATGTAAACTTTCTTTGGAGCAAGGACGTGGAGTGTTAATATTAGAAAGGTCGACCTATTTTTATTAATCGTATTCTTGAAATAGAGTTTCAGGAATCAGAGCACTATCTATGGATATAGTTTTCCAATTAAGACTAAATTGGTCACATACATCAATGTTTTAATTGTTTTTGGGTATTTTTATGATACTACATTAAGAGAACTCATATCAACAAAACAAAACAAACAAAATCTGTGTGCGTGTTTGTTTGTGTGTGTTTGTGTTTATTTCTAAATAAACTGTAAATATTTAGTTTCAATAAATGCTGTTTTGTTGTTAATTATTCAAAGTAATTAATTAATTATTTTGAAAAATTAACAAAATCTAGATCTCGAATACAATTCTTTGTATCTTTGTTTTATTTTTAATTAAAAATATAGTTAATGTATTTCAATAGTAAAAAAACTAATCGAACGTAACCTTCATGGAAGATCGTGACATTGAATCGTGAAGCAGTGTTATATTTTAATCAAAAGCCTGCCTACTGCGTCTAGGCAATGCATATGCAAGTAACGATCGTTTACTTATCAATATTCAATCTGTGGGTTATTTGGGGATGCATATATAGTGCTTAATCAAATTTGATTAGTGGTTTTATTTTACGAAAAAGGATATGTATTAATTCTAATGTTTTTAACACGAGACTTGGTGGCCCAGTTGGTATCTACGTGTAGTAGAGCCCTTTTGGCTTTACCATTTATAGTGTCTATTTAAGTACAATAATAAGTATTCAATATCAACGATGACTTCGTATAAACGTACAGCAAAGTATTATCATAATTTGCCAAAATTCGGACTTTCAGTCCTATGATAAGTAGTTTATGAGTTTTCAAAACCAAAACAAATAAAAGCAGTAAAAGCTCAGAGGGCGTACGGTTGCCTTGGAAACAAGTTGCGCAGGTTCGATCCCGGCTCGGACATCTGATCTATTTAATTAATCATGTATGAATGGTCTTTGTGCAATCGCACAAAGACGATTCATACATGATTAATTAAATAGATCAGATGTCCAATAATCATTGCTAGTTTTCTAATGTCGTGTCAAGTTCGCTAACCTGAGGGCCTAGACAAGTGCAATCGCTTCATAGCGAATCTATTTCTTTATTCGCTAATGGTGTCAATTCCTTACAATTTGTCACGTGATTTTTCGATGACTTATGTCATTCTCATACATTTTTATACTTTCTATAAGCGATAGCGCTTGTAGAATGTTACATTGTCTAGGGGGGCTGCACTTGGCTAGCGTGGTGGACTACGGCCTAAGGGCTCCCACACATAACTGCGAACTCGCATCGCATCACAAATATCTGCGAGAAACAAATGAATTTTCAATACAAAAATTCCTTTGTTTCTCGCAGATATTTGCGATGCGATGCGAGTTCGCAGTTATGTGTGGGAGCCCTTAGTCTTTTCATCTTGATGGGAGGCCCGTGCCCAACAATGGGGCATACAAGGGCTGGTATAGTTTTACATTAATTTATTTTGTTATTTACTACTCCAAAACTGCTTATCGTCAGAACAAACTACTAGAGAAGTCATCACAGCTTAACAAGCTTTAGAGTTTCAGCGCACTTTATTTGTTAATAATTTATCATTCCTAAAATTCAACTTCTTTGGTTAAAATATGTGGAAGGTAACTAGCGACGTCTACTACCTCAATTATGCGTGAACATATAAAAAAATATTTGTATATAAATATGTATTGTCGAATTGAATTCCTTATTGAATTCGATTAAAAAAATAACAAAGTACGCATTTAACAGAGGAAGACATTGTTTTATCTGCGGTACGTGATGTCATATGGGACGTCTTGATCCCTTCGTCCCGGTGACCTGCAAGCTCAGGATATTTAGCCCGTATCACTAATCACCGTGATAAACATCTACGAGTATTTGACGGTGACCGTATGGATTTGCACTTTACATAACCAACACGTCTTAGGTGATATAAAAGTCAAATATGATAATTTATAGACAGCTTCTAATAATTTTGTGTGACAGCAGTTACTGTCGTAGAAACTCATAAGGCCTACTGGCCCCATCGTCCGGGGCCCAATTTTGGCGGGCGTATTGGTCTAGTGGTTCGACACCCTGGCCGCTGACCAATAGGTCGTGGGTTCGATTCCCATCAAGTGTCTGGGTGTTTTATCAATATAAGTATGTATTTACAAAAAAAAAAGTATATAAGTATTAGTATCAGTTGTCTGGGTACAGGCTCTGATCAGATAACCGTGTGTGGTTTATCTCAGAAAAAAAGGTATTCCGTGCTTTCGAGTCACAGATGCATAGGATGGTTTTCGGCCACCATCGGCGGAGTGCTCAAAATCTATTTCCAACATCAATGAAGGTTCCAAGGTGATTATAGTGGGTAAAAGTCCCATATAATCTGGTCTTGTGTGAGGCAAAGTCCAAGCAGATACCACCACACTGTCAGATACTCTACTATCAAGCTGCAAAGTGTTAAAATTGCTGTATTCTGATGTAAAAGACACTGCTAGCTGCTGCATAATTAGTGTTATTACCGGGCCTCAAAAGTTTTAATAAATAATGTATCGATGGAAAAAACAGGATAGTGCAGCTGGTATTCTGGTGTTGTTTATCAAGTTCAAAACATTTCCACGTGAATTCATTATCAAGTGCATTCTATTTTTGGTCTATTTTATCTTCAACAATATTAACATTGTCAGGAGTCAATTCCTATTCAACAGGACCACAAAATTCTAATTTCATTATACTTGTCTATTTTTACAAACTAGAGATAATATATTCCGTGAACACCGTAACGTAAGGCATTCAGATGACAAATAGACCATCATTCGTTTAGCTATCTTCGTATTACAGTTTTTTTTCCGGTCTTAATGGATCATCAGATTTATTGCCTTTTGGTCGGCAAACCTTTGGGCTCCAAAGTTGATAGTCGCACTGGATCTTCTCTTAACACATTTGTCATGTATATTATGTGACTATTCCTATCACGTGTGCATTTGCATTCACGCTTGTATCTGCGATGGGTTTTAAAGAAAAAGTTTGCTAGTTTCGGTTTAGTGGCTATTATCACAATGATAACTTTTTTGTTGTACTTCTGTGTAGTATTTAATGGTATTCTAAGAAAGCAAGAATGATCCTAAGATTATTCTTCTTCTTGTTAGTACCTAAGTTCACTAAGAGATTCGGATTTGGATTTAAATTTCTATAAATATTCCCACGACTTTGGGTCTATAAAAGGTTGCCTGGAAGAGATCGCTTTTAGCGATAAGGCCGCCCATTGTTGCATTTTTTATTAATTTGTGTCTTATTCTTTTTGTATCTGTTTGTTTGTGCGCAATAAAGAATTGTCTATCTATCTATCTATCTATCTATAGAAAATCCAATTATTTTCCGGAGTTCCGAAGGTTAGTTTTAGGTCGGTCACAATTAGTTCACTTAGCGCCCCGCTTTCGTCGAGATTAAATTATGTTGGTACTATGTTTTTTTTTGATTAACTTATCCACACATATCAACCCTATTGCACGTATATGTATATACGCTTTGGACTAATCGTCTTTGTGCGATTGTTACTAGCTTTCGGTGAAGGAAAACATCGTGAGGAAACCTGCATGTCTGAGAAAGCCTAACTAGCTTTCGAATGACGTATGAACTCCGCCAACCCACACTTGGCCAGTGTGGTGGACTACGGCCTAAGCCCCCTCATCTTGAGGGGAGGCCTGAGCCCAGCAGTGGGACATAAACCAGGGTTGGTATTATTATTATTTTATTTCTTGAGATACATGGTTGGGTTGGTGTTTGCTAGGTCTGTAAATAACCGTCCAGGTAGGTTACCACCGCAGTGTCAGATATTCTGCCGCCAAGCAGCACTGCGGTTGTAAACATTGCTGTGTTCCAGTGTACATAGCACTGTAACTTGTGAAGTTACTGGCGACTTAATAACTAATGTGTCGGGCACGAGCGGCAGAGCACTGCAGCTGTCTATAGGCAGGCGTGTCTTTACCTTTACCATTAGGCGAAAGTCTTGATAGTTTTGTCAAAGATTGAATTTAAAAAAAAACATTCTTATTAATAATGGTGCCAAAACAGCAATTTTATGAGATCTGTCAGTCAATTCAGTACATATATTAGAACGATTATCAGGAAATTTCTCAGCTAATCTCGTCACTAAATTACAAAACTATTTAAAAAAAACCGACTTCAAAGTAAGTAAATTATCTAAAAAGCATAAAATAACGAAAATATACATATTTAATTCGGTGGTAGCATATCATGTTACCTAACACTTACACTAGCTGACACCGACTTCAATATATTTTCGTTATTTTATGTTTTTTAGATAATTTACTTTGAAGTCGTTTTTTTAAATAGTTTATTTAACACTTTTTAATGACTTTTATTTTACCAAAGTACTGACATTATCACGCAACTCAAACGTAGACGTTACAGCAACTTACTGAAAACGTAAAAAAGTCTATATCTCTTAAACCACCGTACCGATTTTGTTATAAGTTGAAAAATACGCTAACTATTGCAAAATAATTTTTGAATTCAGACATGCGGTTTCTGAGAAATCCGCGGACAAGCCTACATACATACACTCGTAAAAATTGGGAAATTTGTTTAGAAGCCCACATAGACTAACATGGGTAAGTAATATTTCATATAATTATATGAATATTACGCATTTTTTATTACATACATATGCTTCGAATAGAGAACCTTATTTTTGAAGCCGGTTAAAAAAGATCAGTAAAGAAAAGCCAGAGTGGCTTACTGACAAAAGTTAAAGAACATATGTTCCGAAATACCGATCACCGTCTCCAATTTGAATATTACTACGTCACAGTCGCTTCTTTTACCGTCTGCCTATAGTCTGGTGCCATTCAATGCATATCATGCTCATCTTGACGTCAACGCAGTACGGACAGACATGAAATTTTCCTGTTCTTTGTGTTGTCCGTATACGTTCATTTCCATTGTACCACCCATACGTGCCTAAGTTCACGATCAATTTTGATTTGTTGATACTATGTAGATCATTACCCGCGTTGAATTCTGTATTATTATCCTCTTGCGTCGTTTAGTGATACATTATTTATATTGAGCTATTGTAAAAATGGCCTTGTTTTTTAGGTAGCTAATGATACTTATCGTAGGTTATACGTTGTTTTAATAGAGTCTAGATTACGCTTTACGCATTTTGATTGCGTATTCAAATGGTGTCCGTTACTTTTAGAATAATAATTAATAATATTCTGGGACAATTCACACACGTTTATCTGATCCCAAACTCACACCGGAACACAGCAATGTTTACACACTGCTGCTTGGCGGCAGAATATCTGACACTGCGGTGGTACCTACCTGGACGGTTCCTTTCACAAGGAAACTCCCACCTAGTAATTAAACAATATAAAATTTCAATGCCTTTTTCAGTGAAAATTTTCTGCACAACCAGTACATGTTTCCCTTCAATTTAGCTTGTATGGCGTCACGCATCACCATTGTCGTTACATGACGCATGTCATGTCAGCATTGTGCCGATTGTATCATTGATTACTCACCGCATAGCGCCGGGTTTTACTTACGATTCATCCCAACTCTATAACTGACGAGAGTGCTCTATTGCACGGAAGAACCCTACTTCCCATTCATATCGTGTGCTTCCATTTTTAATTTACGACATCATCGATACATCTCGATTATGAATGCTAACTGCGTTCGATTATTTTTTATTGTTCACAGTTGTTATAAATTCGATAAAAACAACCGCAAATAATAGTATCGGAATATAAATCCTTGACGAGGTCGTCTGTTCATTTTGACAATTACAAATGCTCTTTGTTCATACTCATGCTATAAATTGTCGCTTAGACAATTGGGAATGACCAATTAAATGAATATTTCATTATATATTTTTTTACTATACGTCCTATACACACGAAATATAATTATACAGTACGCTATACTACACACGTGCATTTTAATTGTTTTTATTGCTTCGAACGTTAAAATATTTTGGGCAAACATGTGTGATGAGTACAAATTAGTTATAATGTATACATAGGTGTGTTTAAAACCATAACTCAGTCCTACAATCAGTGTATATAGTAGATACTTTGTACGTGTTTTCTTAGAATTATTTTTTGAGTCGCAAAAGCTGCACGTGTCACAAGTATATGCCTATATTTTTTAAATCAATACAAAAATCCAGATATGTAGAGTCTGTAACAACGTATCATGCCCGTATCCAACGCGTTTAGTAACCGTACCAGACGGTCACTTAACGCGTTGTATACGGGTTAGGTACACGCAGCCAGACTGTCGTCTGTACCAAAGTAGAGATAATATACTATGAACTGGCTTTAATGAGTCACAAACAAACAAGATAGACAGTATTCTTTATAATTTGCCAAACCGCCGACCAACCATGTTCAAGATATTTTGTGAATTTTGACAAGCCCATGCCATAGTACGGCCAGGGCACGGCCGTAAACGGGACGGTCTTGTGCACGTTGCATCGTATTAATTCATACAAATAATAATTTTTGTCCGAAACGTTGAGAACAGGTAATATGGTCTAGTGTGCTGGGCAGACTCCTACTCTGAATAACCAGTAGACAAATTGCAATTCCGATCGTTCTTCGGGAGCTAGTTTTCTGGATACAGAATCATATTCAAGTGGCACAGCGGTACTCCGTTGTGAAGGCGCTTTAGCTGGTGAAATCACTTATTACATCTGTATCAACCAGCCAATGAATATTAAATTTGGTGCACTTCAGACTTGCACACATTCTATCTGAAAAATTTGAGTTAAAACACCGTTTAGGCTTGAGTGATGAGGATTAGAAAGTAAGGCAAACTTTAGAAAAAGGCACTACTACACTTTGTTTCGTTATTAGGCACTTCAGAGACCTAAATGCTAAACTTAAACGTAATGTTTTTATATGAGAGTGGCTGTCAAAAATTATAAAAAAAATAATATAAAATATGAATATCCTATAGATTCGCGAAAGTAAAAGACATTATATGAATATCCTAAGAATATCCTACAAGTAAAAGACAACTCTATGTACTACAAACTAAAGATAACGTTAACAAGATGACAACTCTCTGGCACACTCTAGTCATGCCCCGTTGACTTACTATAAAGGTCGTGTCATTAGAAATTTTCCTCTTACGTAGCTACCTGTTCTATTATTAACCCTTTTTCACTAATAATGTACAAATTATTTGTATCATAAAAGACGTAATATGAAGGATATTTATAAAAGGAATAAGTAGCATCCAATAGTCGCCTAAAGCATTGATTTTTTCGCCATCAATTCCATGAATAAGATCCAAAATTTTCATCATGTCCAAAGCATAAAATCTTATTGCTATTGACCGTTACATGAAAGCTGTTCCTTCTGAGAAGTGTTGCCAAATCCTCTTTTTTTTAATTAAAACGTAAGATTTGCCATAGCAACAAATCATTGGCCGCCCGCGCATTGAATTTGACTGGCACATTCTTAGAAGACATAACAGCACTGCGCGCCCATATCAAACGCGACATGTATGGCGACAGGGCTGTCACATTCTGCTTTTGAAAATATGTCAAATAAAAAAATGCTTGCAACAGAAGTAGGCTGTTTTTAGGGTTCCATACCTAAAAGGTAAAAAAAGGAACCGTTATGATGCGACATCATCTGTCTTTTCTGTCTGTCTGCACTACACCTGCTAACAAACTTAGGTTTGCAGTTTGCTTTTTTGCTAATCTGAGGTGTTATAGAGACGAATACTAAAGTAACTATAATACCTCCAAAGAAGGTATGGAACTCTCGGAGCGCGAGCCCGGCACGCACTTAACTGATTTTTTTTAACTTTCATAACGCCAGCTTTTTAAAGTAGTCTTTTTTCCTTTTAATAATAATATCCTGGGACAATTCACACACGGTCATCTGATCCCAAACTAGGCAGAGCCTGTACTATGGAAACCAGACAACTGATACTAATACATATATACTTTTTTTTGTAAATACATACTTATATAGATAAAACACCCAGACACTTGGTGGGAATCGAACTCACGACCTGTTGGGTAGCAGACAGGGTCACTAACCACTAGACCGTCGTCGGGCCGTTTTGCCTGATTCCTTTAAATATCTGAGGATTCCTTTAAATACGAGTATCTTCACCATACATTTATCTATAATGTTTTCCTACTACGTAATTATCAGGCTGTTTTATAGTGACTCCTCGGAGTCTGTCAAAACATTTGAGATTCTATTGACTCAAGGTACGTATAAATTTAAAATTCATTAATTATACATACAATATTTAACATACAATAGGTTAGAACCACCTGTTTTCTGCCATTAAAACGTCTAGTTACGTTACGGAATTGTTGTAGTTGTAATAGTCATTTATATTTTTTTAATAAATTACAGCAAAACTAGTTACCATAATGTTTAAATAAGGTTCTCAACGATTTTGTTGCCCAATATAAGCTAGCGAAGAGGTCGCCCATAGAATCCAACTTGGGGATGGTTAGCCTTCTAAAATTCCGCACTGCCTGAGTATGAAGGTTTTTTGCCAGTGATAACTTATGGCACTGAGACGTGGTCTTACCTGCTGGGATTTTGGAGAAAAACTCAGTTATTATGGAGCTATACGGAGCGCTTTGCGAGGTTTTAAGGAAATTCGCCGAAGAAACAGTTTCCGACATAGCTCTTAAGATTTGCAGCAAGTTGAAGTGGCAATGGACAGGTCACTCACGACATCACATTCGAAGAACCGATAACCGACAAGGAAGAAAGGTTCTCGAGTGGCGACCACGAACCGGAAGGAGCAGCAAGGAACCGCTAGGTGGATCGATGACATTATAAAAAAATCGCTGGCAACCGATGGATGTAAATGGCTAACAATAATTCAAAGCGGGGTTCTAAAGAGGCGGTCTTTGTTCAGCAATGGACGACCAACGAGCTGCGTGAACGGGTGACTTAGGTGTAAAGTCATATGCACTGTGTTTAGCCATAAATGACGAGTTTTTTATAAATTTGGTCCTACAATTCATATCAAATCTCATTGTTTTCTAATGTTTTATCATAATTAGATTTATACAAATGAAAATCAATGACATCAAGTATTTGAATGTCACTTTCTCATTAAATCTATTTGTGTTGGGTTTTTAAAAAATCTTTCATTAATGTTAAAATAAATATTACTTGCTTAGCAGCCCTGCAGTTATCCGTAAGGTTGCGCGCGCGCCGTTCGTAACGGTGGTAGGGGAGCGGTAATCCTCTCAGTTCGACTGTTGATTGTATTCAAATATGGTATTATTCTGACAATTCTATACATCATGTTCTTGCTTTGGTGAATAATTTTATATAGAATTTTCTTCATTATTTAAAATTTATACACAAATTGATTGCGAAGAGGAAAGGGAAGGGACAGGGAAGAGCGATGACAAATTTTTCAGTGTTTGGTCTGGAGTATAGTTTAGTATCAGGCCAACGTCCTCCTCGTTCTAACACTAACGGGCTTTACTAGGTGTTAGGTACCTCGTGCATGGGACCATCCAGGTAGGCCACTACTGCAGTGTCAGATATTCTGCTGCCAAGTAGCAGTGTGTAAACATTACTGTATTCCGGTGCAAAGGACACTCGTAGAATAAAAAAAAAACTATATTCAATTATTCATCATCATCATCAGCCGGAAGACGTCCACTGCTGAACATAGGGCTCCCCCTTAGAACGCCACAATGAACGCCAATTGGCTATTTGCATCCACCGGTTACCTGCGACGCGCACAATGTCATCTGTCCACCTAGTGGGAGGCCTGCCAACGCTGCGTCTTCCAGTTCGTGGTCGCCACTCGAGAACCTTTCTTCCCCAACGGTTATCGGTTCTTCCTGCCCATTGCCACTTCAACTTGCAGATTCTGAGAGCTATGTCGGTGACCTTGGTTCTTCGGCGAATTTCCACATTTCGGATTCTGTCGCGCAAAGAAACTCCGAGCATAGCTCTCTCCATGGCTCGTTGTGTGACTCTGAAATTCTCTAAAAGGCCAGCCGTTAGAGACCACGCCTCAGTACCATATGTCATCACTGGTAACACACACTGGTTAAAAACCTTCGTCTTCAGGCACTGCAGTATTTCAGACGAGAAGATATCGCGTAGTTTCCTGAACGCTGCCCATCCGAGTTAGATTCTTCGGGCGACCTCTTTGTCGAAGTTGGGCCGACCTAACTGGCTATTCATCTTCGGTCGACAAAAATACATTAGCAATGCTTCTTGTTGGCAGTATATTCCAGGCCAGATTGTAGGATGCACTCGGCGGACATATATTATTTCGCATTCCATGAGGCAGCGCAGCAACCCGCAGGACGCGTTGCAAAATGGACATTATAAAAAATCATTGCCTCCTGGCCGATAAGACTACAACTAAGCGGGAGATAAATATAAATAAATCACAAGTATTGGCGTAGACTCAAGTGCACTCTCTTCTTTTACTCTCAGAATCTGATCGAACGGAATGATCTTATGTCGCATCGGATTGGTCAAAAGTCGACAAGGGAGAGGTCGGGCGAAGACCGACTTTTTATATGCCCATCCGAAGTATGGATCATCTTACTGTCCAGACAATCAGGTTGTCGCCGCATTCCCTTAGCCAATAGGGAACAACTACAAAAAGTTCTTGCTCTCAACAGGATTTGTACTCGTGATATCCGGTATTTGAAGCAAAGTGTTTCCCACTTCGTCACGGACGCAGCTCCGTTACATATAATATGTATAAAGAAGGCGTGAATACTCTGTTCTCAAGCCTTTACAGTCCTAGGTGTTATAAGTTTAAAGCCTGTGTTTGTGTGTCTATAAGTCCCATCCTAACTCCGAAACAAACGGATGAATTGGAATTACTTTTTCGTTTAACAGCTGGTTGAATCCACTGTTTTTTAGGAGTCCGTCTTCTTGTACCGCAGGTTATTTAAATTATCAATTTTTATAATAGTTATTTTTTTTAAGTTTTGTTTTAACCACTAAGGACACTCCGTATCGTATTTATTCGGATACGCACGTAGTACGTTATTCGTAGCGCGTGCGCGTCTCATTGTCATGCGTGCGCGCATATCGGTCTATGAATACGATTACTGGATTAAATTTAGCACTTTTTCGTTAACTCGCAATATACGAGCAAAGTTCAGATTACAGAAGGAAACATAAATACACTCCTTTGCAAAAAAAACGGGCACCTTACAGTCATTGGCTTTTCTATGGATAATATTAGGGTAAGTCCGGGGGAGATGGCCGTAGTTTTTATGAGGCGCTATAAAAATCAAACTAGGCGTATTTTTTCTCAATTTTTTATTTTAAATCATTCTTTAATCATGTAATGTATAGGTGCATAAGTTCGGTGGCGGGTAGTCTTAAGACGTTATGATATTGTGTGACACGAGCGGACAGTCCGGAATAAATACTAAGTGCGAACGGATGTGTTTTACTTGTGCCAAATATAGAACCTTCCAGAATACTTTATAGTGGCTAACGAGGATTGTGGATCGAACTATATCAGTTTTTATTTGTAAAAGTTAGCGTGCTGTGTTTGAACAATGTCTATTGGCAAGGTAAACGAGTTCGACGTCAAGACGGGTACGTGGTCATCGTACATTGAGAGGCTTGAAATGTATTTTACGGCAAATGATATTAAAAGTGACCTCAAGTTACCGACGTTGATAGCCGTGATGGGTGATGAAACATATGAACTTTTGGTTAATTTGTCTAGCCCTCGGAAACCGTCAGAATTGAAATATAAAGACGCGGTCGATTTGCTGCGAAATCATTTACAGCCAGCACCGTCGGTGTTAGCAGAGAGATTCCGATTCAGGCAGAGGAGGCAAGCGGCGGATGAAAATATCGCTAGTTACGTGGCTGAGTTGAAAAGACTATCCAGGCGTTGCAAATTAGACAGCAATCTGGCGGAAAACTTAAGGGATCAGTTTGTCTGCGGGTTAAGAAGCGATCTTATTCGCCAAAGGCTATTTGCAGAGGAGGACACGTTAACTTTTACCGACGCGGTAAAAATTGCTAGTTCGCTTGAAGCGGCGGAGCGAGATGCGGCCGCGGTAGACATACCGAGGGCGGCGGACGGCGGTGAAGGCGGGTCGGATATGCACTCGCTGGCTATAACGGACGCGGAGCGGCGGCGGCGTAATATAGCCGGAGATGGCGGGCGTCGAGAGCGCGGAGACCGCCGGATGGGGCCGATGCCGAAAAGGAGCGCTGGCAGGGGTGGCGAACATAGCACTCGATCTTACGGAAACTGTAAGGGCTGTGGGGCAACTGGACACGCATACGAATCCTGCCGGTTTCGTGATTATGTCTGCAGCAGGTGCAAGTGCACCGGTCACTTACGACGAGTTTGCCCGGATCAGGGTGCAGGGAGGCGTCGGGACGGCGGAGGCGTGTTGTTGCACTATGGCGAGGCGGCCGGAGAGGGCGACGGAGAAGAACAAAATATGTGGCAGGAACAGTTGCATCAACTGTGCTTAAATGACTACAAAGCGGTAAGATTACCAGTGTCTATCGACGGTAAAATTGTTAGTATGGAGGTCGATACGGGGACCGCAGTTTCATGTATCTGTATGGATATGTATAAACGTTATTTTAATCACATTAAGGTGGAACCTACTCAGTTATGTTTAAGCTTTTATGATGGATCGATGTTGAGACCTTTAGGTGTGATAAATCCGAATGTTTGTTATGGTAATGAAAAAAAGAAATTACAGTTATTTATTATAGAAGGGGGAACCACCTCGCTTTTAGGCAGGCAATGGTTAACAGAGTTGAAGATAAGAATACCTTTGTTTAGTGATTGTCATAATGTTAATGATCGTGATATACAGTTAGATAATGAGTTAAAAAAATTGTTTAACAGATATAAGGAGTTGTTCAGTGGCGGGCTGGGGCGGTATACGGGGGGCAAGGCGACGTTGAGAGTGCGGGACGGGGCCGCGCCCGTGTTCCATCGCGCGAGACCGCTGCCATACGCGCTGCGCGACCGCATCGACGCCGAGCTCGACGCAATGCTGCGCGACGGCGTCATCGAGCCCGTCGACTGCTCCGACTGGGCCTCGCCACTTGTGCCGGTAAACAAAGCAGACGGTTCCTTGAGAATTTGTGCTGATTATAAAGCTACGGTGAATCCAGCCTTGCTCGTAGACCGTTATCCCTTACCTAGGATTGAGGACTTGATTGTCCGGTTAAGCGGATCGCAATATTATTCAAAAATCGATTTGTCGCAAGCCTATAACCAGATCGAGCTGGACGATACGAAAAAGTTCACAGTTATAAATACGCATAGGGGTTTATATCGGTATAATAGGTTAGTATATGGACTAGCCTCTAGTGCAGGTATTTTCCAACGTATTATGTGTAATTTATTAGGGAATATTCCTAACGTGGAGATATTTTTGGACGACGTAATTATCGGGGGGAAAACTAAGCAGGAACACTTGCAAGCGGTCGAGGCGGTTTTTAGCAAATTGCATAAATTCGGGTTAAAATTAAAAAGTAACAAGTGTGTATTTCTAGTAAAAGAAGTGCGATATTTAGGTTATGTACTTAGCAAGGACGGTATTAAGACAGATCCGGACAAGATCGAGGCAATCGCTAAGATACCCAGGCCAACTTGTGTAACAGAGTTACGTTCTTTCCTAGGTTTAATAAATTTCTATGCTAAGTTTATTAAAAATATGAGCTCTAGATTAGCACCGCTGTATGAATTGTTAAAAAACGGTAGGAGATGGCTCTGGTCGAGCGAATGTGAACGTGCATTTAGAGAAATAAAACGTTTATTGACGAGCGCGGAAGTTTTAGCCCACTATGATCCTCAGCGGCCCCTCATAGTAACATGCGACGCGAGCGCGCGGGGTGTCGGGGCGGTGCTGCTGCAGCCGGGAGACGGGGGTCGCGAGCGACCGATTGCGTATGCTTCGCGCACACTTAATGAGGCTGAGAAAAACTACTCGCAGATACACCGGGAGGCGCTCGCCATCATATTTTCTGTTAATAAATTTCATCAGTATTTATATGGCCGACATTTTACTCTAAGGACCGACCACAAGCCATTAGTATCGATTTTAGGGCCGCACTCAGGTATACCTACCATGGTAGCTAGCCGTATGCAGCGGTGGGCGATAATTTTGTCCGCCTATTCTTTTGATATCGAGTACGTGCGCACGGACGAGAACGTGGCGGACGGCTTGTCGCGGCTACCGTTGCCGACTAGTAAACAAGTTATTCGCGCGGCGCCCGAGCAAACTTATCTACATTTCGTTCAGCAGGCATTATTGTTAGACCATAGGGAAATTAAGAATAAGACTGGCAAGGATCCGATGCTGTCAAAAGTGTTGAGCTATATACGTGACGGTTGGCCTGACGAATGTACTATTAGTAATTTACAACCTTATTATAATCGTAAGAATGAGTTGTACGAGGAAATAGGCTGCGTTATGTGGGGCCATAGGCTGGTAGTACCGGAGCCGTGTAAGGACAGGGTACTGCGCATGATTCATGAACCGCATATGGGTATCGTGAAATCCAAAGCTTTAGCTCGTAGCTATGTATGGTGGCCAGGTATCGACGAGGCGGTGGAGCGGGTATGTCGGGAGTGCGAGGTGTGTGCGGCGCACGCAGACTCGCCACCACGTCAGGCACCATGTATGTGGCCGTGGCCAAACCGTCCGTGGTCTAGACTACACCTAGATTTCATGGGCCCTATATTTGGAAAAACGTACTTGGTGATAGTCGATGCTATGTCTAAATGGATTGAGGCATTTCAGGTTCCAAGTACAGCAGCTAATGGCGTTTTAGATAGAATGTGTGAATTATTTAGTAGGTGGGGCTTACCAAAACAGATAGTAACCGATAATGGTCCACCTTTTACGAGCACGGAATTTAAAATTTTTACTGATAATCATGGAATTGAACACATATTTACGGCTCCATATCATCCCGCATCTAATGGTTTGGCTGAAAATGCGGTTAAGACTCTTAAGAGAGTGATAAGAAAGGCAGTTTCACAAAATCAAAACGTAAACAAAGCGCTCTGGACATACTTGTTGCATTATAGGAATACGGAACACGCGACCACCGGGGAATGTCCCGCCAAATTACTGCTGGGCAGGCGGTTGCGTACGAAACTAGATATTATAAAACCTGATAGGGAGAGGAAAGTATATAAGTCTCAACAACGTCAAAAGGAACACTCGAAGGGAGTCAATAGGGAACTAGAACCGGATCAGGAGGTATGGTATAGGCAGTATTTAAAAGGGGAGAAATGGGTACCGGGGCAAATAGTTGATTGTGCCGGACCGAGTAATTACAAAGTAGTAAGCAAGGACGGAGAAGTGATCCATAGGCATATAGATCAATTAAAGAGAAAATCTACTAGATTATCCCTTGCTTATCCGTCACCAGAAATAGGGGAGACACCTAGTACATCAAGCACGAATTCTCAAGCGACACCGGAGGCGCTAGAGCCGTCTGAGGATTCCCAGAAGGAGCGGTCGGGGGGGTCAGAGCGGGCGCCTGATGAGGAGGGTTCGATTCCCGATATACCGATCGTTCGGAGCACTTTAGCCAGCCCTCCGTCACCGCCGCGGAACCGCCCGGTTAGACAATGTAGAATTAAGAACAAAGTTAATTATAAGACGTAGTAATAATTAGTGTGAGGGAATGTAATGTATAGGTGCATAAGTTCGGTGGCGGGTAGTCTTAAGACGTTATGATATTGTGTGACACGAGCGGACAGTCCGGAATAAATACTAAGTGCGAACGGATGTGTTTTACTTGTGCCAAATATAGAACCTTCCAGAATACTTTATAAATCATTGAAACATAAAAAACTCAAAGTAATCAACAAATGCTCTTCTAAATAATTAATAAAAAAAACATAACTATAACTCTCGTTTGGCCATCTCTCCCGAGATATCCGGGTGAGATGGCCATAGGTGTAGGGGGATGATGGCCAGTACTTTACTTGACTCTTTTTTTATACCTATTTCTGCTTCTCTTCTCTTTTCTTCCGCTGCCCACACTTTGAGCACATAATAGTCAAAATCAGTACAGTTTTCATGAACCCATAATGAACAAATCACACACTGCAACCAGTCCTCTATGAGTTGGGTAGTGTAATAATTTTCCCAGCATCCAGCACACTTATCTTCTTCATTTTCATTTTTCAATGTCTAAATCGCTGCTGACTGAACTTCTATTCTCTTGTAGAGGTTCGGCATCTGCAATAAAATATTGAAAGGTTAAATTAAACATCCAGAATTAAAAATAATAATATGGCCATCTCCACCGGACTGCATGTGGCCATCTCTCCTAAATTGACCGGGAGAGATGGCCATATCAATAAAAATAAGAACGAGTAGGAATTGGTTGCAATTTTGAGGTTAGAATACAACACAACAATCATATCCAACATAATAAAACATAAAAGCACAAGATTCCATTGTTTTTTTTTCACCACGAGGTAAGATGTAAACCCATTGAAAAATTTTTGTACTTTTGAAAACGAATAAACTGTTTTTTACTTACTTTCTGATTTAATTTCACCTCCACTGAAAGGACCAAACTGAGTGTAAGCTTGGGCCATCTAGCCATTACTTTCAAAAATAATTGAACTGGCCATCTCTCCCGTACGGCCATCTCCCCCATTTCAATGAAAACAAAGAGCCCTGTTAAAATGAATTTTTTTATGGGTATAGTGAAATTAAGACTAAGATTTTTTTTATGGAATTTTAATTAAAAAAAGACATTAAATAATAAAAATTAATAATGAGTGTGACCTCCTCTTGCAGAAATTATGGCATGTAATCTTCTTGGCATGCTTTCCACTAGACTTTTGATGGTGTCCTGTGAAATGTGTTCCCACTCAGCCGAGATCACACGTTTCAGCTCCCTGATGTTTTGTGGACGTGGTTGGAGAGATCGTCCTCGCCTTTTTAGGAGGTCCCAGACGTGCTCAATGGGGTTAAGGTCGGGACTCCGCGCTGGCCAATCCAAACGACGAATACCGACCTCTTGCATATAAGCATCTACAGCGCCAGAACGGTGGGCCCTAGCATTATCGTCCATGTAAATGGCATCTTCACCAATTACTGCCAGTGCGCGTTGTGCATGTTGACAAATGATTTCTGTAATGTACCTTTGCGCATTTAGTGAGCCATTTTCAATGAATATTATCTCGGTACGATAGCTAGAACTTACGCCCGCCCAAAACATAACGGAACCCCACCCACCATAAGGTGTGATTTCTTCAAAACACACGTCGGCATACCGTTCTCCTGGTCTTCGTAACACTCGCCGACGTCGGTCCTCACCATGCAGACAAATTCGAGTCTCATCCGAGAAAAGCACGTTACTCCAGTTACGTAGTGTCCAAGTTAGGCAATTTCTAGCGAACCCCAATCGAGCAATGCGGTGCTCACGGAGTAACTTAGGGGGCCCGCGCTGGTCGTCGACTGCGTATATCAGCTGCTAAAAGCCTCCTCCTCGCAGTCCATAGGCTAACTTGCGTTCCTCGCACCTCTTCAAGGTTTCTTTTGAGGTCTATGTAACTGCATTTGCGGTTCCTCAGCGCCTTAGTCACTAAAAAGCGGTCGTCTCGTGGTTGTGTGCAACGTTTTCTCCCAGAACCTTGCCTTCTCTGAACGGAACCTGTCTCTTGGTATCGAGTCCAGGTTCTTTGGACTGTTGAACGACTCACGTTTAACCGCTGTGAGACGTAACACTGGCTACACCCCTCTTCCAGCAGCGCTATAATTTTACTAGCTCTTATTGCTTTTTCTGCCATTGCAATAGACACAAAGATATTTGTTTTAAGTCACAAAAAGGCAGGATTATGCGCCAAACATAAATTATTCTACTAAAAAAAACAAGAAGTTAATTTTAGTTACCCTAAAACCCGCGAAAAGTAAGTAAAAAGTCACAAACTAAAAAAAGGACTATTATTTTTAAAAACAAAGGTTTCGAATTTGGAATGAACTTTTTTTCATACGCAGACTGTTTATTAAGTGTGCCAGTAACATAGTTTGGCTATTAAATCTCCTTAGAACTAAATTATTACCAATAATGTAGAAAAATCAAAACCGCCCGTTTTTTTTTTTGCAAAGGAGTGTATTTATTTACCTTCATCATCATCGGCCGAGTGATGTCCAGTACTGAACAAAAGCCACCCTCTTAGAAGAGGGGTTGCTATAATCCCCGCGCTTGACAGGCGTCTTGGAGATCACATGACAGGTGCTAGGCAATCCAATAGATAGACGCTGCTGCCTTCTGCTGCTTGTCTTGCTCGCCTCTTACGGACACGCAATGGGAGGAGATGGATCGGTGGGTGCTATTCTTACCCGGACACCATTTATCCATCTTACCGCTTCTTAATAGCCCTCAGTACGGGCTTGTATAGAAACTTGACCATGCCCTGACTGTAACCTTTTTACATATTACACCAGCGCCCCTAGCGTGATTTATTGGTAACGTTTGGAATGGACCGATAAATCCCTTACGACTTGCGTAGTAAGCATAAAGTTATTACTATCAGGACCCGTAGAAAAGATATTTTAAATTAGATGATACTGATAATGGTTAAATACTTAATTACAGGCCACATCGCTCGGAGAACCGATAACTGTTGAGGAAGAAAGTTTCTCAAGTGGCGACCACGAACCGGAAGACGCAGCGTAGGACAGACGACATTGTGCGCGTCGCAGGTAACCGGTGGATGCAAATAGCCAATTGTCGTTCATTGTGGCGTTCGAAGGGGGAGGCCTATGTTAAGCAGTGGATGTCTTCCGGCTGGTGATGATGACTCGTACTTAATATCTCGTACTAAATGTACCTACTAAATACTCGTACTTAAATAAACAAATCCAAATAGTAACTACTTTACTTATTAGGTCCGTTATATCTGGCAAGGGACTGTACCACCGCAGTGTCAGATATTCTGCCGCCAAGCAGCAGTGTGTAAACATTGCTGTGTTCTGGTGTGACGGGCATTGTATCTGGTTTTAAATTACGGTTCCTGAGGTATAAGGTTTCAGAGAGTTAATAATCAATTCCTCGGGTGACGAGTGGCAATGTATTGCAGCTGTCTCTAGGCACTAGGCAGACTTATCACTTCACCATCACCTACTCATCATCACTTACCATCAGACGTCTTGCTTGTCTCGTCACAAGGTTCAGTAAAATACCTTCGGGGTGTGGGCCCTAGGACGTCCATTGAGTACGGCGGCGACTCCGTGGAGGACGACGGCGGGGTTGAGACCCCGTCCCCGTGAGCACCGTGACTGGTTCCCGGAGGCCGGGCTCGAAGGCACCTGGTGCAGATCCTGCCGGAGAGCCCGGGGGTCCCCCTCATGTACCGATGGGACAGCCGGGGGTTTTAGTGGGTAAGAATAACACATACCCCGGTCAAGCACCACAGCTCCATTGGGACGTTTTGAAGGATTCCCTCGCAAAAAATTAACCCAGAGAGTTCTTTCTCTGCTCCCTCCGGGACGGGACGTTGGAGAGATTCTGGTGGGGTGTTCCGAATGGAGTGGCCAGTCTCTCCAAGGCCACCAGGAAGGTTTTAGTAGGTGCAAAGGTAAGAATGGAGGGAGGTGACAGCTAAGCCACTGCAAAAGTTTTGCCAGCACAAGGCTAGGCTTTGGGGTTAAAATAAACCTAAACAGGTAAAAAATTAGGCACCTAATGTAGGGCCAATTTAATAGATAACTTTATACATCGGTCAGTTTATTTGTTCCGTTTGCTTCTTTTGTCATTATTACAATAAATATGTAATCGTAATTGAAAATAGTTAAGTAATTGTGAAGGTCTAACTTCAATAAAAATAATTTTTACAAAAAAAAGAACCGCCTTCAAAATGCAACTAAAAAGCCTGAAATAATTTCTAAGAATTAGTGGTTTTTACATCTACATAGTTGGACTTGGACTACAACATATTATAAATACATATTACTATCAAAGACGGCACCAAACTGGAAAACAGTTAGGTACCCACTGCCCTTGTAAGTATTTGCTAGACGTTAGGCGCCGACTTCGATAGTAATATATATTTATAATATGTTGTAGTCCAAGTCCAACTATGTAGATGTAAAAACCACTAATTCTTAGAAATTATTTCAGGCTTTTTAGTTGCATTTTGAAGGCGGTTCTTTTTTTTGTAAAAATTATTTTTATTTTATTCTTTTTAGTGGTTCCATTGGTGTATTATTAGGTTAAGTTTTAACAACTTATATTTTATTCTGACAAACAGCAAGTTTTATATTTATTTTAAAAACACCCACTACATAACACAACTATGGACCATCACTAAAATATAAGCTTAAGCAAAAATTAAAAAAAAATGTAGATGTGACAATATCTTAATAAAACTAACCAATTGCCATAAACCGAAGATATCTAGGTGTTATACTCGTAGTTCTCGAGAACCATGGACTCGCTCGGTGGGTCTACATTTATGTGTGCCGAGAACCCGTGTCCACCTTCTTGCTCCATCGTCAGACCCTGATCACCGTTGTTCTAGCAACTACTCGTCGAGAGCTACCCAACGAACCCAAACTCGGTGGGTCTATGTTTATTGGTGCAGTGATCCCGTGACGACCTTCCTGCTCCATCATCAGACCCTGATCTCCATTTTTCTAGCAACTACTCGTCGAGACCTATCAAACGAGTCCAAATTCGGTAGGTCTACGTTTGTTGGTGCCGAGATACCGTGATGACCTTCCTGCCCCATTATCAGACCTTGATCACCATTGTTCTAGTAACTACTCGTCGAGAGCTACCCAACGAACCCAAACTCGGTGGATCTACGTTTATTGGTGCAGAGATCCCGTGACAACCTTCCTGCTCCACCATCAGACCCTGATCTCCATTTTTCTAGCAACTACTCGTCGAGAACTATCCATCGAGTCCAAATTCGATAGTTCTACGTTTAGTAGGCACGGCTAGGATAGGATGGATTGTTAATTAAATGAATGTGAATTTTATTACAGAGTTCCGGTGGCCATCTATGGCCTTCTTCATCAGATCCACTTCACCAAATGATACTTTCTGAATGAAAATGCTTGACTAGTTTCTAAAAATACCAAAAACGTTATATGTATGCATATAATATTTAAGGAGTTCCCTCAGTTACTCATGGTTCTCATCATCAGAACTTGATTTTGAAAAAAATGGGACCAATCTGGAAGCATATACTTTCAATTAAAAAAAAAAATTCCAAATCGGTTCGTAAACGACAGAGTTCTGAGAAAACAAACATTAAAAAAAAAAAAAATACAACCGAATTGATAACCTCCTCCTTTTTTTGAAGTCGGTTAAAAAATATTTTATGCCGTTACAAAGTTATTTTGTTAAATTTTGTTTTATTTTTATACTACCAAGGTAAGCAAGCATGCGGCCCGCCTGATGGTAAGCAGACACCGCAGCCTATAGACGCTAGCAACACCAGAAGAATCACTAGCGCGTTGCCGACCCTTAAGACATTAGATATTAAGTCTTTGTGTCCGGTAGTTTCACCTGCGTTTGATGAAGTGTTAAATGTAATCTATTAAATTAGCCCTACCCCATTGGTGCGCTCACAAGACATTTTCATATCAACGAGCACGAGCTTCTTGATAGAGTTTGGAGCTGTCAAGTATAGAGCCCTGTTGGCACTCTAAAAATAATTATAATGTAGAAAGGACAGTCCACCAAATTTCGGGAGCACAAAAATTACGTATGCGACCATACTCAGGCTACTTAGTTTTATAGTCTGTACTAGACCGAATCTGAATACTAAATAGAATCACGTGCACACCGAAACTAGTAGGAACTGTGCCACCGTACATGAGTGATGAGAATATTTTTGACGTTAGAATTTATATATACAAGGACTTTCTTATACTCGAGTCGTGCGTCGCCTCTTTCCATCAAGTAGGGCTGCAGTAAAGCACTAGCTTATATTAGTTAATAAAAAAAAATTATTTCACCTGTATCGGTGATTTAATAAAAATGATATACGTATTTTTAGAAACCCTAAGTGGAAATAATAAAAAAAGAACAATGGTACCCAAACTGGTTTATTGCCACTAATACATCACTGACACAAAGGTTACACATACTGTGACACATTAACGGGTAATTATAAAAATGTGGGGACTCCCCCAGTGGTCTCCGCCTTCCCCAAAATAACCACACCAACACCAACTCTGAGGTGACAATTACTCAATAAGAAATACATCGAAACAATTTAACAGCATGACCGCATTGTAACAAATCTACGGAGAGAATGACAGAGTGACCGCACTATACAACTACTGGAACAACCGTTCCGCACAAGATCTAACAAATGAATGTCTCCTGCACCGCCAGAGCAGTAACTTATATACGCGTTCGGTGCGCGGTCATTCTACCATTCTACCCTCTATCGCCTCTGTACATGACGAACCTGTTGGTCTAGTGATTAGACAACCTGGCCGCGGACCTATTGGCTAGCACCCAATAGGTCCGCGGTGCGATTCCCACAGAGTGTCTGTGTATAATTTATCTAGTACATATTTACGCAAAAAGGTATACAGTCTGGCTTTGCCTTATTTGGGATCAGATTACCCTGTGCGGATTATTCCAAAATATTATTATTATAACACTAGCTGACCCGTGCAGCTCCGCCCGCGCTTTTATTACATTTTGCTCCCCATTTCTCCCTCTTCCCTAGATTTATCTCTCTCCATCGAGAGAGATCTCTCTTATAAAAAAAATTTAATTATATGCACTTTCTCTCCTCTCTCTTTCCCCCTCCCGCTTCAGTTTCCATCACACTCCCCTTTTTCCTCTCCCTGTTGTCCCCTCTCTGAACCCGCTCCCCCTCTCTCTTCTACGAACTTGCTCCCTCTCACTCCCCCCTTACTCCACCTAACTCCCCCGATCCCTCAAC
The DNA here is from genome assembly GCA_911728495.1 of Furcula furcula. NCBI lineage: Eukaryota > Metazoa > Arthropoda > Insecta > Lepidoptera > Notodontidae > Furcula > Furcula furcula. The sequence continues at coordinate 4,687,440 of OU452244.1, read as the reverse complement.
CCTCCTCAAATCCCCTCTCCCTCTTTCTCCTCTCTTGCACCCTCCTCTCGTTCTATATATCCTCGTCAATCATGGTATCACCGGCATTAAATATACTTTATGAGCTATTCTCAGACCTCCCCGATATGCACTCAACATTTCATACATATCGGTTCACCCATCTATTTAATGACCTTTCCTTATGTTGCTTAACCTTAACCTAGTGGCATGAAATATACTTTACCGCCTATTCTCAGACCTACCCGATATACACACAAAATTTCATACAAATTGGTTCACCCATCTATTTAATGACCTTGCCTTATGTTGCTTAACCTTAACCTATCGGAATGAAATATACTGTATGACCTATTCTCAGATCTACCTGATATGCACACTTTCATACAAATCGGTTCACTCATCTATTTAATGACCTTACCTAACGTTGCTTAACCTTAACCTACCGGGATAAAAAGTATCCTATGTCCGTTTCCTGGTTCTAAGCTACCTCCCCACCAATTTTCAGCCTAATCGGTTAGGCCGTTTTTGAGTTATAAATAGTGTAACTAACACGACTTTCTTTTATATATATAGATTCAAGTCAAAGTTATGGTCCTAGTTTCCTCTCAAAAATAAGGCTTACTAATCACCAGCGTAAGTGCCTTTTAAACCAATAGTAGTGGCCGCTTAAATCATTCTTGTAGATGATGATGAGAACTCCACGAACGGCTTTTGAAAGAGTTCTCCAACTTGGTCGTAGTTACTGACCATTTACATAACACATCACCAGCCAGAAGACGTCCACGGCTGAACAAAGTCCTTAGAACGCCACAATGAACGACAATTGGCTATCTGCATCCACCGGTTACCTGCGACGCGCACAATGTCGTCACTCCACCTAGTGGGCGGCCTACCTACGCTACGTCTTCGAGTTCGTGGTTGCCACTCGAGAACCTTTTTTTCTCTTCTTCGAGCGATATGGCTTGCTCATTGCCACTTCAACCCGCAGCTTCTGTGAGCTATGTCAGTGACTTTAGGATCTTTGTCTAATCTCGTCATTCCGGATTCCGTCGCGCAAAAAAACTCCGAGCATAGCTCTCTCTCCATAGCTCGTTGGGTGACTCTGAGCTTATCTAAAAGGCCAGCAGTTAGGGACCACGTCTCAGCACCATAATATGTCATCACTAACACACACCTTCATCTTCAGGCACTGCGGTATTTCAGACTGAATCCTTAAGAACTACATATTGAGGATGCCAGTGTTCTGTAAGGAATCAGTGGCGGATGGTCTATTGTTTTCCTGTTTTATTGCCGACACAACAGTCACCTCGGACACGGTTTTTGTCCAATATGTTTAACAAGATAATGCGCTTCAACCCCATGGTGGTGCAGCCATCTACATCACCACTTACTAGACGAAAAGGTGATCAAGCATTTTCTTATAACAATAAAATTAGGGGCATTCAACCTAGTGCAGTACTAGGTTGAATGCCCCTTATGTCTAAAAAGGCCACTTTCTGTGAATCATAGTATGAATAAGTTACGCTTTCATTTTTCTTCGTATGGCAGCATTAACAACTAATTTATGTCTACTAATTAGTGCTAATAAATGAATTGAGTATAATTCAACTAAATGTGTGACCATTTTTCAAAAACTAGTAGAATTATTAAGGATATGCTTGAAATTCTAAACATGAATTACTTTCGACTTGTACTGTGGCCTTTTTAGCCCCGCTGATATTGTAAGCAAATAATTCTAGGGATTAAACCCTATTCTCACTATTTGGTTACATTCCTAGCGTCATATTACTACGATTTTTGTAATATTCTAGCTATTTTTGTGATAAACTTTGTACATTTAAACATTTTATTATAATTAGATCTCTTGATTCACTGCAGTAGCACTGCGGGTGGTCTTGCTTGCGGCCTGCACACGTATGTTCGTGTACTTATATATCATAAATTACCATAGTTTAAAATATGCTTATACTCTTTACAATGTCAATAAATTCCAAGTTGCTATTAATACTCTACAATAATTTTAAGAACAGAGGTATAGACCAAAGTACTTATTAATAAGCGATGCAAAGACAAATAACGTAGTTTATTTTATTATTTTCGTATGGTTGGTGGCTTACCTGGTGTCAGAGTTGTTCAGTGGCTCTTAGGCCTCCGCCTTCGCTGAAAGACAACAACTAGGACCGACTTTGTACATGGCCTCAGAAGCACAGAGAACGGAACAGTCACCCATCTAATGATCGACATTGCCTGACGTTGCCAACAAATTGATAGTTTATCGAACAACTGACTATGAGTGCTTCGTGGAACTTGGTTTTTATAATTTGATTGCAACCCAGAATACTAATAGGGACCAAAGGTTTGAAACTTTTTCACTATATAGGGAATTGTTTAACATACCATGATTCCATGAAGACGAGAAAATTGTTGCTGTGGAAAACACAGGCTAAAAAGATGTGAAGAGCTTAAATGCTAGATAAAAAAATTATAGCCTCTTTTAAAAGAAGGCAAGAAGGAAACGGGGCAAAATATAGCCCGAATGGCATATAATAATAATAATAATAAATGACCCCGGCCTTTACAATAGCCCAGTCGCCAGTCCACCAAATGCTCAACCCCATAAACCTGGAATTCTTTTCACATGCTTGCAATAGTCCCTACCACCTACCGAGGTCAACTGATGTAATTTCATCATTGTGGCAGTTGACCCCGGGAGGTGTTTTACACACCATTTACTTCTTCTAAAATGGGCCTCTACGTGTTGGATCCGTCCCCACGCAAGCCTCTAAAAGGCCGGGCTAAGCCCGTGAGAAAATAAAACATAATAATAATAATAAACCCGCAGGGCAGCTTGTGGCGAGCTGTTGGTGCGTAACGACACCACGGACCCGATTGCTCCAGAGAGTTGGTCAGGGCCCCCACCTCGGCGTGTCTTCGTCGGCCGAGTGGAAACCGAAGGGGGCCCGCAGGACTCTCAGCTCTGGCTTGCCTTAATTGGCCGACCAGAGAGGAGCTGTTAGAGCTATATGCTCCAGGGGTGGAAGTGTTAAAGGGCATAACTACAAAAATCGTAAAAAACGAGTCAAGTTCCGCAGTCGCGATCATCATGGCGGACACATTCTTAGTTGAAACGCATAGTAATCGAATTCAACTCATGCTCACTGCATTTCTAAGAAAATAGTAGTCTATACAAGACAGTTTGACAATATTTTATGCCCAATCTTGGCACCAAATAATAAATAAGTCGCCAACATTACGCCAAGTGATGTGCCAACTTGTCAAGCCATCATCGAGACAGGCGTCTGTCACACATCCGATTAATAACTCTTCTTGCACATAAACAGCATTCGAATTTGCTTTCAATTGATCATTAATACGCGTACAATGTGGATTAGTACCAAGAAATTGGTGAGACAGACGCCAATAGGTTCAAATACGTCTACATAGTTTATTCTTGGTAATTACTATAACCTGAGATTATAACGTATTTGAAACGTGAAAATACTGGCATTTTAAACACGTCATGAACATTGTCACTAATTAACCTGAGATTATAATATATATGCGAAAATACTCGCATTTAAAACATGTCATGAATATTGTCACTAATCCTTATTAAACACTGTTTTAAACTTTCATGGCGATTGACAATCGTGTTTTTTCAAACCCATGAGTCAAAACACTAATCCTTATTGATTAAAATGTTTATGACTATTTACTTTTGGCTAATATCATCATTATCATCATCAGCAGCCGCAAGACGTCCACTGCTGAACAAAAGCCTCCCCCTTAGAAGGGAGAAGTTGCAATAATCATCACGCTTGGCAGCCTACTTGGGGATCGCATTATAGGTGATAGATAATCCTATAGAAAGGCGCTGCTGCCAGGCGCGGTCACAGCCAATGATTTTGGGAGGGGGGGGGGGGGGGGGGGGTCATAGTTGACGGGCCCGTTGGTCTATTGCCCTGGCCGCGTCGTGGGTTTGATTCCCACCTTGCGTCTGAGTGTTTCAAGCGCGTAACCTATTTTGGATAAAATTGTTTAGACGTTTTAAAGCAAGAAGTTAAGTTTGTCAATTTGACGTGAATGAGTTTGAGATTTTGGGCGGGTCATGTCGCCTCTTACGACACCTAACGGGAGGCTAATATGGGTTAACAATAATATTAAATTGTCATCACTTCTGCTCTTCATCACTGGCGTCATTTCTTCTCATGGCAGTATTTGGCAGTACTTAGTTTTTTTTTCTTTGGCAAATAAGTGTGTCGCGATAGTTATTCAGAAGATCACCTGATGGACTGCATATAATATTATCATTAACCCATATCATATTATTATTAATTCAGTATGCCTAATTCATCTGTTATTGCAATAGTCGTACAGATGTTTTTATGGAACGAAATAATATTTTGGCGCAGTAGTCAATCCTGAACTTAATACTTTCTGGTTTTGTTTAGCAATTTAAATTGTAGTTATGCATTAGCATGCTTCCTCAGCTACTCGCCGAGTCAGAGAGGACTGCCCACTAAAATTTTATCTCACATATCAATCTCCCCAAATGTATATTTAATTGGTGATTTTCCTAAGATCACGATGTTAAAACCATAATGTTATGACCCATTAATTTAAATAATAATAAATAACTATAAAAACCTCCATTCTCGGGGATAATGAATTGGATCTATGTGAAATGAATATAATTAGCTTCTGGTCTGCGCAGTAGAGTTAAACACGGGATTAGTTATATTTTCATTGATATGCATAATGTATCGTCTATGTAGATTTTAGTACAATAATAAATGTATATACTTTTGTACTTTATCAGAGTAAATAATTTTAGAACTGAATACGGAATGATTTCAAACAAATTTCAAAACTATTTTGAATGGTCATCATCATCATCACCAGCCGGAAGACGTCCCCCTTGGAAAGCCACAATGAACGACAATTGGCTTGCAATTTTTATCTGGCAATTTTGTCTGTCCACCTAGTAAGTCCTGCCTACGCTGCGTCTTCGGGTTCGTGGTCACCACTCGAGAACCTTTCTTCCCCAACGGTTATCGGTTCTTCAAGCGATGTGGCGTGCTCATTGCCACTTCAGCTTGCAGATACTGAGAGCTATATCGGTGGCTTTCGTTCTTCGGTAAACAAGATTTTGAACAGTAGGAGCGAATATCAAGGCCTACCAACCTGAAACTTCTGTAGTAGAGCTGCTATGGGTGTTTACGTACCTATGTTATTACTTTGTTGTAATTAACCTCACTAGATGGCGCTCATTGTGATTCCTTAATTTGTGAATCGCGCTATTAAGGTGAAACCTAAGTTTATATGGTTGTTTAGTTTTTTTTAACCGGCTTCAAAAATAAGGTTCTGTATTCGACGCGTATGTATGTAATATTGATATAAATGCGTAATATTAATATATGTTAGTCTATGTGGGCTTCTAAACAAATTTACCAAAGGAGATGTTCCATTTTGGGCCAACACTATGTACACTACATGAAAAAATAGGAAAAACATAGGAGAGTTTCATAAAAATACTTATAATATAAATTAATTTGAAGCAGAGTACAATTGTACAAAAATGATTACTTTTGGCACTTTTGCAGTTATTTAGTATGTTCACCCTGTTTTTAGGGCAGCGATGACAGTTGCGTTTGACGTTGGTTACTACTTGACAGTTAATGCTATAGTTGACGTTTCGTAATAGATTGTTTACGCGTGGAGTACATAATGTATTTCGGAGTTTTTAGTGATTATTTATGTTTGCGGACATTCATTGACTGTTTCTTTCTTGACCAGGGGCTTTATTGTATTGATTATAGCCTGTGATTTGGATTGGAATCCGCAACAAGTTCAATCGCAGGTATAGTCAGTTGTCAAAATGACATTTTAGATACGTATTTCCGATCCATCATATTATTGTGGGGTGTTGCTACAGTAGTATTATATTCTCTTTGGTGTTGCTCTCCTTGACCAAGATATCTTAAATGTACAATAAAACGAAGCAATATTTAAAAAAGACAACATTACAAAACAGTTACTTTATTGAATAGTTATATATACATATAGTGTACATGGTGTTGGCCCAGGCTCCATACATTTCTGGAACAACTCCTTTATGAGTGTATGTTAGGGATGTGAGATTAATGGAAAAGAATCGATTAAATAAAAATCGATTTTTCTTTATTCAAAATAAATTGCCAAAAATCGATTTTAATAAAAATAAATAATCGATTTCTTCGAAAAAATCGTTTTTTTTGTATTATTAAAAAGTACATGCTATATGCAAAAAAACTGGATGTTATTCATCTATTTATGCACATATCCATTTTCAAAAACAAGTTTATAAATATTAGTATCCGTTTTATTTATAAATTAGATAGGTTAGCCCGTGATACTAAATCAGGTTTACTCATAATCGTAATGGCTAAAGTTGAATCTATAACAAGAAATTGAGGTAAGCGCAGTTTTAGATTAACACGAAGTTTAATAACGTAATAAGTTTTAAAAACAAAAACCCAACTACGGATAAAATCGCAGTCTAATAATGTGATATTATAAAGCCTATAACCAGCGGACAATCAAGACGCTTCTAACGACACCATACTTCTCAAATTATGTTAAATAGATTAGAAGATATGCGGGAACAGATGAACATGCATTCATGCATACATACATTCTTGTTTAAATCATAACCCTCCTTCCGTTCCGTAGTCGGGTAAATACAAATTGGAATGGAATGGAATATTTGTTTACGTGTTTTGAGCAACTATTCAAATAAAACCCTGTTAATTATTGTTTAACTACCGTATTCTGTTAAATTTCTGCTGAAGTTCATTAGATTTTGCTAAAAACTGCTAATATTTTCTATTCTGCGACATAATCGGCTAAACCCTAAAATGAGGGGCAGAATTCTGCTAAATCTGGTCACATTGCACTGAAACTACTTTATACGCATACATACCTACAGATGGTGCTGTTTTTATTTGATGAACTTATACGTATGAACTTAATTCGAGATTTTTCACCCAACGCATAGATGTTTATAAAATTGAAACTTACTGAAAGATTTTTTCATCCGACGCATAGATCCGAGCTGTTTCTAAAAATCGATTTAAACACGTAATTTATATAATCGATTTTCTAAAAATCGATTAATATTATTATAAAAATCGACAATAAAAAATCGATTATTAGAAAATAATAATCGATTTAATTAAAAACCGATTTTTTTTTAACATCCCTAGTGTATGTATGTATGTATGTATGTAGGTTTGTCCACGGATTTCTCTGAAACTACAAGTCCGATTTTGAAAATTCTTTTTGCAATAGTTAGAGTATTTTTCAACTTAGGGTAGAGTACAAGTTTCATCAAAATCGGTCCAGTAGTTTAAGAGATATAAACTTTTTATGTTTTCAGTAAGTTACTGTAACGTAGACGTTCGAGTTGCGTGATAGTGCTGATACCTATTTTGGTAAAATAAGTCACTAAAAAGTGTTAAATAAACTATTTAAAAAAAATAAAAACCGACTTCAAAGTAAATTATCTAAAAACCATAAAATAACGAAAATATATTGAAGTCGGTGTCAGCTGGTGCTAGTGTTTGTTAACATGATGTGCTAGCACCGACTTCAATATATCGACGCCCCAATCGAATAAAGCGGTAATGTCATAATACGCCAAAAACTTTTTATTGCATAAAACGCTTCTACGCACCCAGATGCATGGCATATATTTTTTTCACAAATTTATAACCAAAACTCGCAGAGTTATAACTAGAGACGTCTTTGTTCTATCGAAATTTGTCACACGAAAGAAAGGCGAATAACACCACTTTAACATCTTACGTTCAACCAGATGGCTTCCAGTTACCAGAACAAATAAGTAAGAAAATGTTACGCTATTACTCGTCTGAATACGATCAATGTTTTGATGGTATTGTGTTAGTAGTCTTTTATTCTCGATATAACATCACTCTTACTAGAATGTTAACACTAATACGAAATAGTTATCAATAATGACGTGCTCACTCAGTAAGATGTAATTGAAGAAAGCCAGATGCTTAATGCAGAAAATCCGAATAATTGCTCCCGAAAGACGAAAAGAAATATTGATAAAATAAACAAACGATTAAAGAACGCAGGTCATCCTTACGTGAGCGCCAGAGCTAAAAAAGCTCGGGAGAAATAGCAAATACCTGTAAGTGTCAATTTTCGGGAAAAATTAACGAACATACAAGACAAAAGATCTTTAAACTGTACCGGAGAGATATTAAGACACACTTCATCAAATTCTATAAAAATAATTCAATTGATCAGAAATAAAAATTGTTGTAATAGTAGCAAGTTGTATTTCATCATCATCATAAGGCGAAAGACGTCCACTGAACAAAGATGGAGGCCCCGTTTAACACAGTGAACGACAATTTGCCATTTGCATCCACCGGCTGCCTGCGACGCAAACAATGTCGTCGGTCCACCTAGTAGGAGGCCTGCCTACGCTGCGTCTACCGGTTCGTGGTCGCCACTCAAGAACCTTTTTTCCCCAACGGTTATCGCAGTGGCGTGCACTGAGGGTAGGCAAAAAAATGTATTCGGCTTGTTTCACCTATTTTAAGTATGTTATTATACTATTTCAAATATCCATATGCAAGCAAATACTAAAGACATATTAATTTGCATTTGAAAACATTAATAAGTTTATTCAGCGGCTCCATACTGACAAAAATACTTTGCCTACCCTAGGATTTCTATAAACAGTCTTAATTTAAAAAAATCTTAGTTTGGACATGAATTAACGTATTTTTTTTTAATGTAAATGGATGTGTTGGTAATATTGGTTAATTTAAGGATATTTGTGCTGGAACACGAACAAATAGCATAAAGCATAAGCAACTCGCAGATATTTTTGCCTGCTTTCAGTGCACGCCACTGGGTTATCGGTTATTCGAGCGATGTTACCTGCACACTGCCACTTCAACTTGCATAATCTACGAGCTATGTCGGTGACCTTGGTTCTTCGGCGAATCTCCTCATTCCGGATTGAACTCGTTGCGTGATTTTGACCTTTTCCAAAAGGCATCAATATGTCATCACTGGATACACACACTGGTTAAAAACCTTTGTCTTCAGGCACTGCGGAATTTCAGATGAGAAGATGTCACGTAGTTTCCCGAACGCTGCCTATCTAAGTTGGATTCTTCGGGCGACCTCTTTGTGGAAGTTGGACTGACCTAACTTGATAACCTGTCCAAGATAGACGTAGTGGTCCACAACTTCGAGTGTTCTCAACAACTACGGGTACAGGTGTAACATGGACATTAGACATGATCTTCGTCTTGTCCATGTTCATTTTAAGACCGACTTGTCGGGAAACGCTACTGAGGTCACTGAGCATCGTATTGGGGTCCTCCAACGACTCTGCCATAATGACTATAATATCATCGGCAAAACGAAGGTTAGTGATGAATTCGCTTTTGATGTTGATGCCGAACCCGTTCCAGTCCAAGAGCTTAAATACGTCCACCAAAGCGTTTGTGAATAGGTTTGGAGAAATAATGTCTCCCTGTTTCACACCTCGCTGCAATGGGATTGGTTATGCACTGTTGTTGTCTTAACCATTATATAAAACAGGAAGCAGAACAAGAAAAAAAAATCATCCTATTCTGACTCTTGCACTGGGCAAAATCGTAATAGGATAATTTTTGCCATGAATCAGTTTGCAAGCAGAAAGTTTGCAGTTAATATAACCCACAGATTTTTTGTTAAAGTCTACAGTCAGTTGGAAGGTGACACGATACACTCTTGCATTGGAAGAACTAAGAAACATCATACGATTTATACACCAGGGGGCAGATAAGCTCATTATAGTAATAGTTTAGAAGACGAATACAAGGGTGTGACTACCACTCGCCAAGTTTCTCGTCGGAGAAGCAACAATAACACTTCAGAAAATGTGTTTAGTCTTCAACTTCAACCAGCTTATGACCAATTGATTTCTGTGCCCAGGCCGTTATACAATGACCTGATCAGCCTATGCGATTCAGAGGCAATACCTGTGTAATATCAAGGAATATAGGCAGCTTATAGCAAGCAAAGTGAATCCTCAAGAGCAGCCACTAATAGTGATTCAGATTCAGAAGGTCTCGGGAAAAGTGTGCATAGTAATTAAGATTTTTGATTTATGTTATAAAGTAAGTAATATAAGCTACAAAGTAATAGTATATTGTTATTAGAATGATTTAAAAGTACATTTGATTTTTTTCATGTAAACAATTAGTCCTATTTGATTTAGAATTGCCAACTTACACGGTTTCATAGATAGTAGCCCATACCCAGATGGTAGAAGATTGTATACCGTGTTGTTTTTTATTAATAACATACAGATACGTAATTTATGCTAGGTAATTAAGTTGTTGAACATTATTCTAAGAAATATTGATTCTATGAAAGTATTTTTGTTGCTCTAACGTGTAAAAATCATGAATAACATAAATAATACTAAATTTAGAAAATTTTATGTTAAAATATTTTTTTCCTGCTAAATTATGATAGGAATGTCGCGTTTTTTATAAAAGACAAGTAAATTGTTGATTAATGATTAAGTAAATAAAATTTAAAACTTCTAAATACTTTGTTTTACTGATTTATAATAAATAAACAAAAAGTTACATGAGTTTTTTGCATTTGAAATGGTGGTCGTTTTGGTTTTCAAAAAGGCAGGTAATACAAATTTACTAAAAGTATACTATATAATCTGTAGGTGAATAATGGCGTAATGGTTTAGTACGCAGAGCCTTTACACGTAAAAAATCCTTTAAAAAGGTAGGTATGTATTTGTTACACAAAATACCTGTTGACGTTTTGAGGCGAATAAAGACTTAAACAGATACGCAAAAAAAAACGAAGTACGGTCCTAAGCGAATAAACTTGTAATATAGTTTTTCTTTCTTAATCTGAAATCTGGGAGCTTGTCACGATAGCTAGTTATTTTATTTGGAAGCTATTATTTTTACGCGTCTAACGATACCAAATTTGTTTAAATTGGTTGTTTGTACGAGTGATGAAACAAATCTTTCTGTTTTTTGGCTCTCCTGTAAAATTAAGATTTTCATAATACCGCTTTATTCGATTCGGGCGTCGATATTTTCGTTATTTTATGGTTTTTAGATAATTTACTTTGAAGTCGGTTTTTTTTTTTTTTTAATAGTTTATTGTATGCTATGCTCCAGCAGTATTACATACTCTTTGCTATGCTCAATCCAGAACGCACATAAATAAACCTTTCTTGGATCCAATAAAGATCACGGAAGCCTATCCGATTGTTTTGTTAGTAAAACCTAGTATATCTAGAAAACCTAGGTTTTCCTAGTATATCTAGAAAATAGGCATAAACATAGGGTTTTATATTATACACTGGACCTCAAGAAAAATAGGGGTAACAAAACTTCAATAACATAACAATTAACATCCGATTTTTTTTATTTATGGTTTTTAATAGGGATGTTGGAATTGCCAAAAAATATCGATATATCGATAACCGATATTTTTAAAATATATCGTTATCGACTTCGATATATCGAAACAAAAAATATCGATATATCGGGAACAAAATTGTATCCTACTAACGGAACAAATATGTATCCTACTAACGGAAAAACGCTTCTTGAGTGGCAATGCCTTACAGCTGTCTATAGAAAGACGTGCCGCTTACCATCAGATCGGAAAAAAGTCCACGAAGCAACTGAATTTCAACATTTTTTATTTATTTAATTCACTAAACTCATGTACAATCGCACATAATAACACATACAAGCCACAATACAAAATCCGATTGACATCTACTAGAAGTGAATATAGCTTGCTTACTTACAGATCAAACAATAAGTTTCAAATCGCTGAGTGTATATTAACTGAGAGAGTTATTTATAAGAATATGATTAGAACATAGTTAATTTGACATAACATAAACTTAATTATTTAGTAATTAAACTATTTAATTGAACTCGAACAAATATTAACAAGCAATGTATCCAAAGAGATACGCATGCAACCAAAGAGACTAAATTAACAATACCAACCAACGATTGAACGAAATACGTTACGAAATATTTTTAACGCAAAGATAACGCAAAAGGTCTGTCTATGGTAAGGGCTAGAGGCAAGACAAGCATATACTTATTTATAAGAAGCTTACTGCTTGACTAGAGAAAACCTTTTATTTGCTTTCTCTTTTTTTTGTGTAGTTTGTACAAGGATGGCTGGCTTTCGTTGTAAAGAAATTACACCGATCTTATGTGATGAAGGTGCAGGGGCGTCTTTTTATCGCTAAAAATAAAATTAGGAAAAGAAAAAAAACAGATCTGATCTTTTCCAAAAAAAATATCGTTTTTGATACGTTTTCGATACTTTATATTTTATATCGTTTTTTTTTGTTTTTTTTTTATACTACCAAGTTGGCAAGCAAGCGTACGGCCCGCCTGATGGTAAGCAGCCACCGTAGCCTATAGACGCTAGCAACACCAGAAGAATCACTAGCGCGTTGCCGACCCTTAAGACATCAGATGTTAAGTCTTTGTGTCCGGTAATTTCACCAGCTACAGTGCCCTTCACGTCGGAACACAGCAATGCTTACACACTGCTGCTTGGCGGCAGAATATCTGACACTGCGGTGGTACCTACCTGGACGGTTCCTTGCACAAGGAACCTACCACCTAGTAAATGTATCGATATATCGAAAAAATATATATCGGATGAAAATATCGATATATTGAAAGTAAAAATATCGATATATCGATGTATCGATATTTTTTCAACAAGCCTAGTTTTTAATACAATCACGAGAAAGAAATAAAAAGATTATACCTCTTTATTTCATCACCAGCCGGAAGACGTCCACTGCTGAACATAGGCCTCCCCCTTCGAACGCCACAATGAACGACAATTGGCTATTTGCATCCACCGGTTACCTGCGACGCACACAATGTCGTCTGTCCACTTAGTGGGAGGCCTACCTACGCTGCGTCTTCCGGTTCGTGGTCGCCACTCGAGAACCTTTCTTCCCCAGCGGATATCGGTTCGCCGAGCGATGTTTCCTGCCCATTGCCACTTCAACTTGCAGATTTTAAGAGTTATGTGGTGACCCTGGTTCTATGCGGTGACCTTGGTTCTTCGGCGAATCTCCTCATTCCGGATTCTGTCGCGCAAAGAAACTCCGAGCATAGCTCTCTCCATAGCTCGTTGTGTGACTCTGAGCTTATCTAGAAGGCCAACCTCTTTATTTGCAAGGAAGTACTAACACTTTAGTTTTTATTTTAAAAGAATCTGAAAATGTTTAAAAGCTATCGCGTCGTTATTGTTTTTATAACCGACCCGCTTTATTTGCGGCCTAGTGTAAATGATTAACGTAGTGATCTACTTAATTTTTCATAATTGATACCCCTACATCCTGGTAAAAAATCTTCAATTTGTATATTCTATAATATAGGATTTAAGCATTTGGAATATATTCAAATATTCTAATTGCTCATACGATTTTGAAAATTTGTTGTGACGGTATAAAATTCAACGGTAGATTTAATTTATTATGTGTCAATAATAGTATTTCATAGTAGTAGCTCAATTATGTAAATTACTTTAATTCGGTACCATATCTCAGAGGTTACTCCAAAATCGACGACATTATAGTGTCACAATACCGTTTAGAATGTCGAATTTTAATTATATTGAAAATAGCAATGCCACTGTTTGATGTAGGTGATGACTCTCGCGGTCACAAGCGGTGTACCACCTTTAAGATGATAATTACTTGCACGAGCTGGCCCAAAATACGTGCGGACGAGGCACGTAACGTCGTTCAAACTATTTTGATTGAATACTGGTACACCGTTCGTGTCCGCGATAGTAACATAGTTTAGTAAGTTCCAATAACACTTTGTTTTTCAAAACGGTAACTTTAAGCTCCTAACTCTTACGAGTGACGCAAGACAAATTAGTTTACTAGAATCTTACGAATCTAGTAAAGTAATTTGTCTCGACATAAATTTTTAAATTGATGCAATTAAAATTACTTTTCTGCATTCCACTTTTTTTAAGTAGGTAAATATTCTAAATATACATATATATGTTATATGTATACAATGATTTTCATAAAATATTTAGTTTATAATACAATTGCACACTTGCAATATAAAGTCCATAAACACATAAATATGTACCTATGAGATAGACACGTTTCTTTTTTTGTTTAGCTCGTTTAAAAATGTTAAAGCTATTTATTACGGGCACCTACTAGACAATGATAAATTAGGTATCAGAGAAGGTGACTTTTTGGCTCGAATTTGTGATTGCATACATCTCCCAGATAATAAGATTAATGAGCAAAAACCTTTTGAATGCAAAATGGTTGGATATAGCAATTGGTTACTTAGAAACTATTGAACCAAGTTTCTTGGATTAAATACTCTTATCACTATCACTAAGCACTTTTACATAATAAGATAATCTTCTCAGGTTTCTTGTAAAAATATTGTTATTGTACCCTAAAAATTTAAATGTCGTTTCATTGTTAGGCGTGTTATCTAGGTGATCAAAAAACAAATCAAGAAGCATGATTTAGATTTTAATATTAATATTATTGTGTACATTTTAATTGTTTCCTAATTTAATAATAGTAGCAGTAGACCCTTTAAATGACTTATAAAAAAAGTCGGTTTCTTATCAATCACGAAAAAAATTTTTAAATAAAATCTAGAAGATGTTGTTACAGAATATTTTTATATTCTACACAATTTATTATTAGGTACACAATTTGTGACCCTGTTATGACTACTAAAAAAACACAACAAGTTTTTGAGATATCAAAAGCATCTAAATCACTGCAAGAAAATTCAACATCTATGATTCAAAAAGTATAAAATATGCCCATTTCATTATTTTTTACAGGGAGAGCTCCAAGCATATTTTTCAACTGGGCTGGGTAAATAGAAATATAAATACATTCTACTGTTTTCTGATGTGAATTTTAGTTGGTCCAGTTGGGTTTGGTCTCAGCAATCCTGGTGCCATCTTGTAGATTGGTTTTCGTGTTGGTCCGACCCTGACGGGATGCAGTAGGCGACCGCACATTCAGATAGGATTCCACTAGTACCTCTTCAACGAACGGCTGACTGTCTGAATCTGAAAATCAAATTGATCGATTGATTGACGTGGTGAAACACAGCTTCTAAAGTCACACTAAAAAACGTAAATTAGCGTTACTTATAATTTTGCCAAAGAATCTGATTATTTTACTCTCGAAGATTACGAAATTGGGCGTTTAAAATAACAAGGTGAGACTACTAAATATATTAATTAGGGTGTAAAAGGGCTTCATTTCCTAATTTTAAAACATAATTCTATATTAAGCCACGTAGTTTTTTTTGACTTATGATTAAAAATGTCAAAAAAGTAACATTTCTCCTTATCTCCGAAGAGTGAAGGGGAAAAGATAGAAAAAAATATTAGGTAACAGGTAAAATGTATGTTAATATAACAGGAAAAATAAAACTATGTTTGTAGATAGCACAGTTTTTAATAAATCAGGAGAACTTGACTTTTACAAACAAAGCGGTTTGGTATTTTTGCTACTTGATGTGTTAGATGAATACCAGATTAACTGTCATACTACCAAAAAAAGTACAGAACTCACGCTGCTTTATTCCGACTCGCACAAAACCTAGTTTTCGGTTATTATGCTGGTGAAATCCACGCTAATCAAACATGCAAATAGGGCGCAAAGTTCAAACACGTTAATTTCGTGTAAAATGTACCCTATTCACACAATACTCTTGCTTTTTAATTCTATGATATGTCAAAGTTAACATATTAATAATATATTTATTAGTAATTATATATAGACTTTACAAAAGCTTTAGATGATATTGTTTACAAACTACCAATGGAACGTATCGTATCCCTCTGAGAGAGTAATAGTGGAACCATAACTAAGCTCATGGTAAGTTAAAAGATCCCCGTGGGGTGTCCGGGTAAGAATAGCACCCACCCATCTCCTCCCGTTGGGTGCCCGTAAAAGGCGACTAAGGGAAACAAGAAGACGGGCAGCAGCGTCTTTGTAATGGATTACCTACTACCTATACTGCTATCCCCAAACCGCCTGCCAAGAGTGGGGACTATGGCAACCCCTCCATGCTAAGTGGGAACCTTTGTTCAGCAGTGGACGTTTCGACTGCTGATGATGAAGTTAAAAGATATAATTACCAGATATTGTATTTAGTTTTTTTTGACAATGTCATGTAGTTATATATGTTCTTTAACACGTTAAAATTACTATTAAGTCCATTTAAAGATGCACCTAACTAACGGTAGTCAACATTGAAATTCTGAAACTGTAGATGATTTTACGATGTTTCTTAGAAACTGGGTTGCAACTTTGCGAGTCCGCTATTTTTAGAAATGCGCTGAACCACCTAGTAGGAGTGACATTCGAAATGGAATAGCTTACAAATAAAAGGTAGGTATATATGCGTTTAAATATATACAAAACTACACTCTATTCTACAGTATATAGCGTTAAATTTTTGATACTAGTTTGATTTTATTAAATAACCTTATTTTTTCTCGATATAAGTACCTAATTTACATAACTTCGAAAATGTTCTTAAATCAGTATAGATGTTAAAATATTTTAGATAGAACGTGTTCTTCGCGTAGGATGACTAGTTATTAGGATTAAGTTCCACACTTAGGGCTCGAAACATAGTTACATTAAGTTCAACATAGTAAAAATAGATTTTGATAAAGTTAGCAAGCGTTATGGATATAAAACCAAATCACTGAACACTCGTCTCAAATCCGCCTAATAAGTTTCTCAAATCTGCCTAATAAGTTTCTCAAATCCTGCATGTGTGTATACAAAAACTTTAATAATTAACAATGTAATCGTTCAGAGGCACAACAATTTCTAAATATAGACATGGCCGAAGAAATAAAATCACGTTTCTAAGGACTTAACCATTAATCACTAATCAATAACCATTTGTAAAACTGTATTAAAATCGAAATAGTCATAAAAAGTCTATACAAAAGAACAATTGCTAAATCGCGAAGCATAAAGACACAAGAATCCTTTGTCATTGTTATAATACAAGTGAAACTACGTGCGATGCATTTTTAACGATGACGATTGAATTATCTGTGCATTAAAAAAACGATTTAAAAAAATACTCACTGGTCGTTCCAGTTTCAAGTTTGGATTTGGCAGGTGTTGCTGAGGTTAAGTAAATGAGAAATAAAATGGCGAACAATTGTGGGATCCGCATTGTGGCGCCTGCGCAGTGTGAACTGCGCGCGCGACGTTATGTCGCCGCACTTTTGCTTTGCGGTTATTCTGCAACGCGCTCATGATGCGTTGTGTAATGTTTTTATCATTTTTTTTACTTTCCTACCGCTTTTAAAAATTGATTAATATTTTCCAATTTTTATACTTATAACAAGTAAAAAAAAATACCTACCCATTCGTACAAGAATATTTAACGCGACACAAACTCGTGTTTTGAGCGACAGTCACATCAAAACCCCGACTGCGACAAAACTGGCTTAAAAATTGGTTATATTATGTATATAACACATTTCCTTATACATAACTATAATACATATTTGAAAATTAACAAAATGACTACAATTTATTCGTTTTATAAAAAAAAATCAATGGTGGTAAGCCAAAGGGCGTATCAAAGAAATATACATC
The DNA here is from genome assembly GCA_911728495.1 of Furcula furcula. Classification (NCBI taxonomy): domain Eukaryota; kingdom Metazoa; phylum Arthropoda; class Insecta; order Lepidoptera; family Notodontidae; genus Furcula; species Furcula furcula. Next base: position 4,669,697 of record OU452244.1, on the reverse strand, counting down.
CACACTCGAAAACATAACCCTCCATCAGAAGCAGTCGGGTAAATGATCATTATCTCTATTAAGAGTTATTTGTTTGAAGTTAACGGCCAAATGATAATTGTCTCCCTCAATGATGGAGAGAACACAGGAGTAAACCTCCGTTAAATCCTTCTAAACTACTTTTCATGAATATTCAGTAGATCAAAGTGATCATTCTGTGTCTAATGTCAATACTATGTAATATTTAATTGACGAGAAAGTAATTTTCAATAAACTGAATATGCAAAAATGCAGCTCTAGGTTCGAGCTATATATTTGCGCCCTTTGCGGTGGAGACCATGGGGCCTTGGTCTCATGAGACGCATGGTTTGGTGATAGAAATTTTATACAAACTTATCGAAGTCTCCTGAGAGGAGACCGCCGGGCTGGTAGCTTTTTCTGCCAACGTATAAGCTTGGCTATACAAAGGGGTAATGCTGCCAGTCTTTTAGGTACTCTTCCCTCCCAGTGCGGCGACTTTGAGGAAGTTTTTTATCTAGTTTAAGCGTACATGTTTGTAAATAAACTGTAAGTATTTAGTTTCAATACATGTATATTATTTATAAACTAATCTCTTTTTTTACTATTGGGGCTTGGATATGCTGTACTTAAACAAATTACTAAATAATAAAATTAAGCGAATTCAGAACTTTCACAGGAATTTGCGCAGTAGAGGATTATCGACCATGATCAAGTGAAGTCCGACAACCACTGCCCACTTTAACCAACTTAATACTCAACGACTGCCCAGATTTTAAATTTACTTCAAATATAAGAAAATTGAAATGTCATAGTCCATTTGAATTTGATTTCAAATTTAATTTTATTGTGCAATTTGGATTTATATTTTGGTTCTTGACTTAATAATTCTGTTTAAAAACCTATTTCCATCCGGTTTTTTAATTTGTTATTTTCATCCCGTTAAGCTTATGTCGCTGTCCACAAAAAACAAATATTCTACTTAGATTGCTTTTAAAAAAATAATACATTTAATCTTGGAAATTATTTTGAGGTTCTAGACTTAAGAATTGAGAATATTTTAACAAGCTGTAGAATTAATCAACAATAATAAATCTGTCATAATTAATCTCAAGCAACAATGATAAATCGGCCATAATCAATCTGTCAAATAAATAATAATTTACTGTATCTATAAAGATTGTAAATGTCAATGACATTATAATTATACCAATACAGTAGTATAATGAATACAACTGCGTCGTTTAAAATAGTTGAAAACGATAATAAAAGTAGAAAACTTAATTTAGAGTTCCGCTAGCCAAATGAATTGGTCAAACCTGTGTCTCGTATATATCACAGGTTTATAACTTTATCAGCTTTTTACAGATTTTTTAACAATTTTTTTGCTGTCACATCGGCACATGGGTGGAGATCCCCGGATCCTCCGCTGGGATCTGTACCAAGTGCCCCGTAGTGCCTTGCCTTTGTACCCACCACCGGGGGCGCATTATAGCCCCCCGGAACCAGACACGCCTCTGTCTTCCTCAGAGTCGCCGTACTCAATGCACGTCTAAGGCCCATACCTATCCTAAAAGTCCAGCGACTCCGAAGGTTCAGATTTGTAAACCCTTTTTTTTTTGACGCGGGGGAAATCTTCCAAAGATCCCCGGGAGCGGTGGGGCTCGACCGGGGTATTTGGGATTCTTACCCACTAAAACCCCCGCGGTTGTCGCATCGGCCCTGGGGTCCCCGGTGGGATCTGCACCAGGGGCCCCTCAGTGCCTTTGAGCCCGCCACCGGGGGGCGCATTGTAGCCCCCCGGGAACTTGACACGGTACTCACGGGGACGGGGGTCGCAACCCCGCCGCCGTCCTCCTCGGAGTCGCCGCCGTACTCAAAGGACGCTCAAAGGGCCCACACCCCGAGCGTCCAGCGACTCCGAAGCAGATTTGTAAACCCATTTAAACCCATTGACATCATCATCGATATACTATACCAACTAGATTAGCTGTCACGAACAAAATGACATCGAAAATGTGGTCGCGGTTACATATACTTACACAACTATACACGTAGCTAGAAATTGTAGAAAATAGTTTTAAATAATTCGGAACGTCCGTCGGACTAATAGAAGCCTTCACATGTAGTAATAAAGTATAATTCTGTATGCAGTAATGTTGGCACATAATACCTTTACATAGGAGACAAAGAAAAATCAATAAAATCGCCAAAGCTATACGAAAAAAAGTAGTTGTGTTGACTTAAACAAAAATGTACTCATTTAAAAGAAAATCTTAACCACTATAAAATAAGGTTCAATACAGGTGTGTTTCCATTGTGTGTGTACTGACTTACAAACTTATCCGTGCTGGTGGCAAAAATGAGAACTAACTTTTTTATTATGGTAATCATATATGTAGTTTGACAGTTTCGTATAGACAGTGGCGACACTCCTATCGGCAACATTAATTTTGTCAGTCTCGGCATGGCAGTTGCGAACTACTAGCGGAGAAAATATCAAATACATAATTTTTATTTCGTATTATAATGATATCTTACTTATATTTATTATTTAAACTAGTAGTAATAAGAACACGAACCGAAAAAAATTTTCTACATCTGCAATTTTAGTATTACGATAAGTATTTGGACAGATTATAAACGCGCAATAAGGAATTTCGATACGTCCTTACGCTAGCTGTTGTCGGCTCGTACTAATTTGAAATAGAGCGACAGCCGTCTCCGTAGCTCTATTTTCGTGACCACTTTTCGGGTCGTGACAGCTAATCTAGTTGGTATAGTATATCGATGGACATCATAGTCAACATTTTTATTAATCTATCGTACACCAAATAAAGCTATAGACCGGTAGACCGACCGTAGATAGGTGGAAATAGTTAAAGGGAGTCCTTGCCTGTCTCATTGCTTACTATTGGACAACCTATTTATTCAAACCATCTTTGTCACTCATTTTTGTCATGTATCTTTGGATAGTTCGATAAAGATGGTTGTTAAGTTAAAGTATTGAGGGGCATGAACTTCCAAAATCAAAGATACATTAATTAGTACTTTCCCTCGTACAAAACTATACCCTGTTTATCTTTCAATAGCAGCTGATAGACGTCCATTGCTGAACAAATGCCTCCCTAAGGGCCTCCCTCCCAAGGGGGACCTTAGAAGGGACGGGTAGCCATAATCCCCACGCTTGGCAAGGCGGCTCGGGGATAGCAGTATAGGTGGAAGATAAATCCAAAAGAAAGACGCTGCTGCCCGTCTTCCTGTTCTCGCTTAGTCGCTTCTTACGACACCCAACGAGAGGAGATGGAGGGATGCAATTCTAGCCCGGCACCCTACGGATTGTTATTCTTTACAAGATAAAAGATAGAACAATAAATGTATGAACGCAGGTTGTGACGCAGGCGTGATGATGTAAAGAAAAACGGGGTATACGTGTATACGTATATAAACATTATTATACGACACGCGCTTCTGAAATATTTGTTTTTTTATTTTCAACTAGCTGACCAGTGCAGGCCACCCACGTTTTTATTTTTAACTGTGGGCTTTTATTTTTTTTTCTCTCTGTATACCCCCTAGGTTAGAGCAAATAAAATAAAAATTCAGGTCAGGTCGCTTTTTAGTTTTAGCGAGATATATACACGTAAATCATTTAAAAATATTTTTTTTAAGCAGAACTTAATTTTCGATTGCAGAATAACCTTACTTTAATTGCATAAGGTTGTAGTGAGTGGGAGAGCGATTTGCAACGCTCGTGTGGCTTGCGACATAAAGGTGGCGACGAACTACGTCATATCTATCATAGTTCAATAGGTCATTAGTACATTAACGAAGTCAATAGTATTAAGGAAAGAATTGGAAAAAAGTATACCTACACGACATATATAATAATATATATTTACCCATTCATCATCCCCATTGTGGATAGGCCGGCGTGTCGCTTATCATGGTGGGAACATCTTATTTCTCTGGATATGAAGTGGAATAAAAAAAAACTGTTATTAAGGGGGTAACATGCGCCAATGACCTTGAGAATCTGGCCGCTCCGGCCGAGAGTTGTCATCGTAGAGGGCGCTACCAGCAAATATGAATATTACATTTGAAAAATCATAGACTAAAAATATGCAGATGTGTCGGATGGAGTTTTGTTAATTTTGCCTATTCCGTTATAGAATGAAATTATGCAGTTTAATAACGGTAACCCACTGTTTTATATCTTGATTTATACCTTGGCGTGCCACCTAATTACAATCTGACAACCCAACCACTTACAGTAGTAACGTAGTTGACGTGTTACATCAGGATACGGATTATTGCATTTCATATTCCAAACTTCATATCAAAGGTTCAGTCCGTCTATTATAGAATGGCCAATGCCTGACTAGTGAGACTTATACATACTTCTATTCTATCGTTGGTGGTTATGAGGTCCGGTTACAACCGGAACGCACTTCGACCCAGCTGAATACATTGTGCCTGCCATTCGGAATCCATATACATTCGTACTACTTATAACTTACAGTCACAGCGGATTTTTGTGTGTCTGAAGTTAGGGTTGACGAACCATTGCGCAAGTACAGTTGTGAGTTCTGGATACATAAACATAAAAATAGCTACTGCGCAGCGTCTTGCCGTGACTACTGTTAGCGTACTTGAAATGAAACTATGCACAAAGTTCTAAGGTTTCTGTTCTGCACGTCAAAACGAAAGCGTTTAACAGAGCCTACAAAATATAGTTTTTTTTAAAAGGGACTTTTTTAACATATTTCCTAAATTAGTTCCAAATTCTCTAACCAATAAACATCCATCTGATAGTTGAGCTTTTTGATTCCTGGAAAAATGAACTGAAACCAAATTGATGATTGATTGCGATGTTCGAGTATGACAAAGAGAGTGACTTAAGATGCTGCAATGCTTACCAGTGGCCCTGATGAGATGCTAGCGGTATTATTAAAGAAGCGTGTAACTGTAATGTTTCCTATTCTAATGCGTATATTATCTTTAAGAGCGGCACAAGTACCCAAATCTTGGAAGCTTGCTAGCTTCCAACCTTACTCAAGACCAGATACCCAACGTCGACCCAAGTCGTGCAGACCCAAAAATCATAAATTATTTTTATTGCGACAGTTAGTTCCGTGATAAGAATATTAGCACCCATCCATCTCCTCCCGTTGGGTGTCCGTAAAAGGCGACTAAGGAAAAACAAGAAGACGAGCAGCAGCGTCTTTTTATTGGATTACCTACCACCTATCTGCAATCCCCAACCGCCGCAAAGACGTGGGGATTATGGCAACCCCTCCCCTCTAAGGGAGAGAGGGCCTTTTTTCAACAGTGTACGTTTCGGCTGCTGATGACGATGTAGATGAGTTCCGTGATTGACTCCGCAATGGCCATTGAACTGAAACTATGATAAGATACTTAACTTTTTCCATAATTAAGTACAGGTAAAAACAACCCAGACCCAAGACAAACAGATTATGTTCATGCACATGAATGTTTGTCCTGTGTGGGAATCGACCCCAAGACCTTAAGGTCAGCGGCCAGGGTAGCAAACTACAAAATCAACGGACCTGTGTTGTTTTTCAATATACGTGGCTGCCAAAGGAATCCGTAGCATTGTTTGTTTGAACGCACGAATTCAGTAATAGTCTTTTTAGTGTAAGTTTCAGTTTTCAATCAAAATAGTTTGAACGCCGTTCCGTCCTAAAGGTGATAGACCGTTCGTGACCACGAGAGTACGTAACGTAACTTCATCTTGAGTTCTGTACCGATCGCGAGGTTTGAACTACGCGGAGCATCCTTTTATTTTGTTTTATTTACTCTTTAGCACACTTAAATATGTACAGGCGGACTTAAAGCCTTAGGCATTCTCTGCCCGTCTACCTCTGGATGATGCAGAGGGTAATAGTGGTAGGTGCATAGGTAATGTAAAATTTAAATAGATATTTAATTTACATTGATTCTAATAAGCGATCTGGTTTTAGAGTAACTAACATTTTACCGCGGTGGTATTTTTTCTCGTGCCTGCCAACAACACCATCAGTTTATTGTAACGCAACTTAGTTAAGTAACAAGGTATTACCTGATAGTAATCGAAGCACCCAGCCATAGAAAAGTCTCTTCCTGTCCCTGTCATCCAAAACTATAATTATAGCCTTTTGGTCCGATAGTTTTTTTGCCAGCCTTCTACTTACGTTACATAGCGGAAGAAATGTAATATTTAAGTGGCGCCACCTAGAGAGCACACGAGTACCCTTCCAACTTAACCATCCAGATGTCTCAAAAGACGAGCAACTGTCCAATGCATCTGTCCGTAGGTAAGCGTGTCGCTCACCACCAAGCCAATCACCCAGGTACTCGACTTATTGCTAAGTTGCAAAAACCAACATGATAACACCGTTCATGTTTTGACAAAAAAAAATCATAATGTAAAGGATATCATAATGTATGTCATTTTGTCGACCTACACAGTATTAAATACGATTTCAATTAGTCATCATCAGATCATAATATATGACTCTGATACGCTTTAAAAGTTAGGCATAATTCTCGGCAACGATACTTTCACATACTCTATGATGAACCAAAAATATGGTATTACTATAAAAATATCTTTAATTAAATATAGAAGTATAGATTTCATTTGAAATGATTTATAATGTTATAATTATACCATATGTAACATATCTTAATTAAAAATATGTTCAAAATCATTTAAATTAAATTCGTCTTGTCAAAAAAAATTCGAGCACGTCCACCCTCCATAACAGTCCACGAAAGACTGATGAAAGGCGATCGCGGGGGCGCTGCAAGGGGAAATGCATCGCGTACGTGGTTTTTCTATAATTTCTTGTAAAACATGAATGAAATTAAGAAATGTAATCAATACAAATTGTAGAATAGATTATTATGCTTTTTATAGTCCAAGTTTGACGTCTATCCGATGAACGGATATTGAACGCTAACACAATTCATATCCAACGTAGTACATTTTTTAAATACATATTGCTTGAAAACATTTTATTTAATCCAATATCTAATCAATAAAACTATTTGCTGAAGATCTGAGGTATAAGTACATATAATTTTTATAGCCAATGCAATAGCGGATTGATCTAACGAACTCTTTAAACTAAGGCTATTTTTGCAATTTTACCGTTGTTACCCCCTTAAAGTGATGTACCTATTTATGGACATGGCGAAAGGCAAAAATTAGATAAACTTACTATTTCCTCTTATCATCATCATTCATCACCAGCCGGAAAGCGTCCACTGCTGGACATAGGCATCCCGCTTCGAACGCCACAAGGAACGACAATTGGCTATTTGCACCCACCGGTTACCTGCGACGCGCAATATTTCGTCTGTCCACCTAGTGGGAGCCCTGCCTAACGGAACGCACGCTGCGTCTTCCGGTTCGTGGTCGCCGCTCGAGAACCTTTCTTCCCCAACGGTTATCGGTTCTCCGAGCGATGTGGCCTACCTATTGCCATTTTCTCTTAATTTCGTCGTAATAACATAAGTAATAGTAATTTTATGCCATGATAAAAAACAACGATAGTGAAATAGAACAATGTTGTAAGGATGTCATGAAATGGAAAAATGCAAAGAGGAAGGCAAGTGAAGAGAAGCATAGCTGCTTCTCTTCTCTTAACAACACAACCTCGAGTCTGAGGCTGAGCCTCGAGGCAGTGGCTAGTTGCGTTTTTATATTCACTTGGTAACAAGAGGCCTGCCAACCGTGGGGATTATGGCAACCCCTCTCTTCTAAGGCAGAGGCCCTTGTTCAGCAGTGGACGTCTTTCGACCATTGATGATGATGAAGCTAGCTTGCTTTACCATCCCGATTGCAATGCTAAGATATTATGTAAACTCCTAGTCACCACCAAGTCACTATACACGTACAAACCAATTTAATGTTTTAAGCATACTAGAACGAATGTGGGTTTGAAATGACTCAGAACCTAAATTATGATGCCCGCAAGTACCGCTAGACGATCAAATCTGGAATCTCACATGTCCGAATAAGGCACAGAAGTTGTACGACAGGTTTCTTTAACTGGTAGCTTTGAGTCACCTAATCTGTTCGTTTCCTCTGAAATTAACTATTCGTTAAATTATGGCTTTTATGTTGACAGTAATTAATTTACTTACCAAAAATTAAGTCATTTGGAACAAGTCCAACATCTCCTTATTTGGACAATTGGAGCTACAAATCATGCGAAATAAAAATCTGTAATGAAACGTGTTAATTACAATCAATAAATATATTTTTATTTCAATTTGTAATTTAGAGTAAAGTAAGTTGTTTGATAACTATTGGCGGTGTAAAGTATTACAACAAAAAAATTGTAATGAACCGAAATAATTATAATCAATAAAAATAGTTTTGAGACATCGACCTTTACACAGAGGGATAGAGAAAAGTTGGAAGCTGGAGTGTTGGAGAATAATGGAGAAGAATGAGATGGACAGAAAGGAAGAAAATTAAGGAAGATTTAGAAATGGTTAACGAAGAAAGTCTAAGAACTGACGGACAAACTGACTGACTGACTGAGTTGATGAGCCCGTTGGGCTAGTGGTAAGACACCGTGGCTTGGGTGGCTGCTACCCTATGGGTCATGGGTTCGATTACCACCAAGTGTCTGGGTGTTATTTATCTATTTCAGTATGTATTTACCAAACAAATGTATATAAGTATCAAATGTCTGGTTTCCATAGTACAGGCTCTGCCTAGATTGGGATCGTCCCAAGATATTACTATTTAATATGGGAGAGTAAAGATACGACACGATTCTTTAAAACGATAGTTGAACGTAAAATAGAAGGTATTTTTTCTGTGGCATCCCTACGGCCTATATCGGTTTTTTATAACTCTCGTTTTAATTTTTATGTTTATTTATTATTTGTTCGTAATTTATGTCTTAAAGCAATTTATTCACTAAATTAGCTCAATGTTATAGTGGTGCACGTTAGTTTTTTAAGTAATATCTGGTGATCGACATCAAAAACTGATGTTCAAAAGTGACTGTTCTTCGCTAAGTACTTGGTGCCGGTTTATTTGAAACTGTATAGTTATTTTGAATTTTTTACGTGTCTCACATTTAGGAAAATAGGATAAGTTATTTCAGGTTACTTTACATCTTTATTACCTACGTAACGCAAGTAATCCCGTATTACGAGCGCCTGAAAATTGATTGTTACGCACAACCGTCAACATCAAATCCTTAAATAGTTTTGTGGGGGTCCTATCGGAGGAGATAAATGAAACCCTCAATCGACGTAAAAACAATAATGGACTGTATTTCGCTTTCTTCAATTCTTCATTATAACTACACACATCAAAAGTGTCTAGGGATCAACATATATTTTTGCAATAACTTTTCTCCTGATTGATATTAATTAAAATTTTCTTTAAGGATTCATCAAATAAAGTGTTTTCGTTTGTCACAGTAACGATAAACCAAGTCACCTTTGCATAAAATAAAGAAATTTGCCATTTTCCTAATAAAGGGATTTTTGACATTTGAACCACTAACACAAAAGTTCGAAAAAAAGACTGAAATAACAGTTTTCTTTAAAATTTTATTGGGTAACTTAAACAATTAATAATCCGTGTTTCTACCGCGAACACTAACAACACAAGAACATCGGTTTGGCATACTCAAAATGAGTTCATCCAAATCACGCTGTGGAATGGCCGCCCATGTTCGTTGCAACAACAAAAAAAGGTCTTCTTGCGACTGGATACCCTCCATATTCGGCAGAGCTCTTCTCTGTAGCATATCCCATGCATGCTCAATCGGGTTCAAGTCTGGCGACTGAGCAGGCCAGGGCAGGACATTGATGTTAGCTGCGGCGAGAGTCTGTCTTACAACTCTTGCGGTGTGCGGTCGTGCATTATCATGCATTAACTGAAATAAGGGACCGATTTGCACTTGTAGAGGAACGATGACGTCTGATACAATCGTCTCAGCATAAATTTGAGCGTTGAGGTTGCCTCTGATCCAAATCAACTCAGTTCTTCCGCCGATCCAAATACCCGCCCATACCATGATGGTTCCACCACTATAAGGATGGACTTCCTGGCAGGATTTTAATCGCTGTTGGCGTCCAGGGGTTCTCCAGTGTCGTATACGTCTTGTATCCGGTCTCATACCAAAACGAGACTCATCAGAAAAGCACACGAAACGCCATTGTTCTTCTGCCCATTTTTTTGCCCAAAAATGCTTGATCCCTAGACACTTTTGATGTGTGTAGTTCGTATGTACAATTTCTTATGTTCTAGGCTTCCTATGTTCTAGGCTTCTTATATTCTAGGCTTCTTATATTCTAGGCTTCTTATATTCTAGGCTTCTTAGTGAGGATCCAGGAAAATGTCGAGTACAAAAAACTAGCCGAGCAACCTACTAATATATGAAACTTTGGGGTCTCAACTAGTGCGTATTGAACACAGTAAACAAATTGCTATCTACCAATTACATTACATTTCACTGGGCATACTTTAACTAGCTAATTTGAGGTAGCTTTTCGTCCGTCACAGCTCTCCCCCCGGCGTAGTTCACGCAGCCTCTTCTTCTCTCGGGAGGACGATAAGCCTTCTGACGGGTCGCCTGAATATCCCACCTCGCGTTCGCACGTCCGCGCTTCGCACGACACCGTCCGGTCCGGTGTATACACGCTCTATCTGACCTCGGGGCCATACGTTCCGAGGTAATAAACCGTCCGCAATGATTACGACGTCTCCTTCTTCCGGCGGGTGATTAGGTCCTCGGTGATCTCCCCGCGGGTTAAGCGTCGGTAAGTATTCTTTCATCCATCGCGTCCAGAACATATTACTTAGCGCTTGTGCTGCCCTCCACTGTCTTTTGTCGGCGAGGTCACAGTCGCCTACGTGCGGTAGACCGGTCGCAGTGCCCAATAAAAAGTGGTTCGGCGTCAGTGCTTCGGGATCGTCTGGGTTCACGGCTACGTGAGTGAGAGGTCGCGAATTTACGGTGTTCTCAATTTCCGCTAGTAGCGTTTGCAATACTTCTTCTTTAGGCGCTCGCTCCTTTAACGTAACCAAAAGTGCTGACTTTACGCTCTTGATGAGTCTCTCCCAGGCTCCCCCCTGGTTCGGGGCTCCCGGATCGATAAACTTCCATTGTATCTTGTTTGTTGCAGCGTAGTTTCTAAAGTGGGGTAACCATCCTTCGTATGCTTCATGTAACTCGCTGCTGGCTCCCCTAAAGTTGGTTCCATTGTCCGAATAGATGACGGCTGGCCATCCTCTTCGCGCAGCCATTCTTCGCAGTGCCATTATGGCGGAATCTGTACTCAGGCTTGGTATGAGTTCTACATGTATTGCTCTGGTCACAAGACATGTAGCCAATAGACCCCAGCGCTTTTCTTTACGTCTTCCTATTGTCACCCACATAGGTCCGAAACAGTCTATTCCGCAGTGCGAAAAGGGGCCTAGTGAACGCGCTGACTCTAGCGCTTGGTAGGTTCCCTTTGACCGGCGTCGCCGGCGTTCCTCTGCGGATCTTGCACCATGTGCAATGTCGAAGGATTTTTCTTACTGTTGGTCGCACTCTTAAGATCCAATATCGTTGTCTCAGAGTGTTCACAATTTGTTCTCGTCCTACGTGACTATTTTTCTCGTGTTCGCGCTTTATCATCAACCTTGTAAGCGCATGCGCGCCATCTAGTATAGGTGGTTCCTTTAGTTCGTCGGGTACCGTGGCGGCGTTAATTCGTCCGTTCAGGCATAATAGCCCGTCGCCGTTCAGCTTGGGATCCAGCCTATACAATCGACTAGTTCTGTCTATGTTTCTTCTCTGGGCTAGATGGTCGATTTCCGTAGCGAAACTGTCTCTTTGTGCTTCTTTGAGCAGTACTCTCTCTGCCCTTACCATGTGTGATACTTGCATTTCCTTTTCGCGTCGTTTGCACTTGTCAACGAATAGCAGTACGTATGCGATAGTTCGTAGTAGACGGTCATATGATGAGAACCTGCATACGTCTACTAGTCCCTTGTTCTCATTGACATGAGCTACCATTTCCTCATCCTGAGTGGGATGTTCCGCAGTTGCGACAGGCCACTCGTTCGGCGGTTTGCGCAGGAACGGCGGGCCATGGAACCATCGATCTTGCGTAGTGAGTAGATTGGTCCCGTTACGCGTTGCATCGTCTGCGACGTTCTGTGTCGTAGGCACCCATCTCCATTGGTCTACATTTGTTAATTCTGCAATCTCACTCAATCGGTGCGCTACGTACGGTGTGTACCGCGATGAATCGTTCCTTATCCAGTGGAGTGCAGTCTTCGAGTCACTCCAAAATACCGTTCTGCTCGTTTCCGTATGTTCCCTCTGCACATCTCGCACCTCCACTATTGCGCGCGCAGCGCTTTCCTCGTCTATGAAACTCTCGAGCCAGTCGTCCATATAGTGGTTGGTGGTGATCGAATGCAATGCTCTAGGATGCGTTGCTGCGCATTCGTCGGCGTTTCTGTTCCGAACGCTGTGTGCTAAGAACGGTGAGCTTTTCGCGCCAAATATCATTGACGTCATCTCATATTTGCGCGGAGGGTCGTTCCGGTTATCCGCGCGCCATAAAAACCGCTGAGCTACTCTGTCTTCGGGTCGTATCTTTATGCGCAGAAACATTTCTCTTATGTCTGCGGTGACCGCTACTGCTCTTTCGCGGAATCGGAATAGTACGCCGTAGAGTGCTAGCAACATGTCGGGTCCCGCTAATAGCTCATCGTTCAAGCAACTTCCATTGGTGCGTGCGGCGGCATCGAACACAAGCCGCACCTTTCCTGGCTTATTCGGATTCGTAACTGCGAAATGCGGTAGGTACCATGTGTGCGGGTCGTCTTCGTTTGCGTTTTCGACCGGAACGGCATATCCTTTTACGAATAGATTATTCATCTGATCCGTGTATGCTTTTCTAAACTCGGCGGACTGGTCCATTTTCCTCTCCAGCGTGCGCAGTCGTCGTGCCGCCATGTCGTAACTCGGCGGTAGGCGAGCTTCTTCCGTGCGCCACGGTAGGCCTACTTCGTAGTGTCCGTCGGTTAGTCGCACTGTCTTCTCGAAAATCTCCTTCGCTCGTTCATCTTCGCGCACCGGCTTTGTTCGTGTCGAGATTCCGAGTGCGTCTATCGCGAAATGCGACGTAACGAGCTCATCTAAGCCTGCGTCGCGCGCATTCGGTTCGGGACGCTCGGCTATTCGCGTGTGCAGGACGGTCTCACCTTCGTCCGTTTCTTTGGCCACAATCGTGCGTGGCAGGGTCCCATGGACCACCCATCCGAGTCGCGTGAGTGATGCCACTGGTTCGTTCGTCGGGCCCGTCAATAAGTGTCTGGATACAATCAAGTGCCAATTGTCTGCGCCTATTAACACACGTGGTTTGGCGTTGGCGTAACATACGTCTTCCGGGCGTAGTCCGTTCAGGTGCTTACGCTTCAATTGATCCGCAGTTATCGTCTGCGCTGAGATGTCTAGACTCTTTATGGTGCGTGCCTCTATCGGGTGGAAGTTCGTTCGCATCCCTTTGATCTCAATCCTCACTCGTTGACTCCCTGGTTCGCTTCGTGTGGAAGTTACGCCGCTTACTTTCAATGTCTGCTGTGGACCATGTGCGTTCACAGCGTGGGCAACTTCCTCGTCAATGAGCGTGATGGTAGATCCCTCGTCCAATAAAGCGTACGTATCCATTTTGAGCCCGTCGGGTCCCCGAATTGTAATCGGACAGACCTTCAACCAAACCGATTTATGTTCTGAGGCGGCATGTGCTACCGTGATCGTGGCAGTCTCCTCTTCGGTCGTGGTTTCGTTCATTGGTTCAGCTTGATGCTTGTTATTATGCAGCAGCGCGTGGTGCGCGTGTCGACATTCTTCGATGCCGCACTTCTTCGCCTTACAGGTGGCTCGTCGGTGACGGCTATTTAGGCAACGGAAACATACGCGGGTTCCCTTCGCCCAGTCCCATCGTTCATTAACCGTCATCGCATGTACCTTTTTGCAGTCTGTCGTGTTATGTTCGTTTCCGCAACAGATGCATACTTTCCTGGATGGTGCATTCGTGGTTGCGTACACGGCGGCCTCTTTCCTTTGATAGGCGACCTTCGGTCGTACTTGCTGCGGCGCCCCAGTTCGTGTGGCGATCTCGTGGCGTGTCGGTTCCCGCGTTGCACTCGCCGTCGTAGAGTATGCGAATCTTACGGCCCGATCTGCTTCTCTCATCAGGAATCGCGAGAGGGTGACTACTTCCGGTTCATCGCGGCTCCCGTACTCGTCCGCGTAGTCGCACCATCTGGCTCTAATGTGAGGACTCAGCTTCTCTATGACCTGACGAGCGAGCATTGGGTTCTGCAGGTAACCTCTCTCATCTATACATGATAGCACGCCGACGATGTTCTGAAGTTTTACCGCGAACGCATTCAAATCGCTGGCGCTTGTGCCAGGTCGCGGCAGCTTCCTTATATCGTTCAAAGCTTTGTCAATTATTATTTCCGGTCGGCCGTAACACTGCTCCAAGGTTCTCATAATAATCTTGGGGTTGCTGGCCGTGTAGAGCAATGCGGCCACTGACTCACGTGCCTCTCCTTTTAAACATGCTCTTAATCGCGCCAAGTTTTCTGCCGGTGAGAATCCGTGTAAATGGGTAGATTCCGACATAGCCGCTTTGAAAGGCAGCCACTCTCCGGGTGCCCCGTTGAATGTCGGCAAATCTTGCGTTTGTCTAGAGGGCGCTCTTGTGCGCGCCATCCGCTCTAGTACATCAGCTAGTCGGTCGATCCCGCGGTCTCGCGATCGGGTCGGCGTGGGCGATCCAGCTCTTGGTTCAAATCTGACGCGGCTCGGGATTGGCGTCGCTTCCTGTTGCCGTGGTGGCAGTGGTTGTGGTCGACAAGTTCCTGGATCCATTTCTTCGGGTTCACGATGTCTTCGCTCCCCCCGTATTTCAGCGCCTTGTAGCCAATCGTTAACTCTTCCCTCGACGTCCGTAGTTTCCAGGGCGTCTGCGCTTTCTCGATCGGTCTCTTCACGTATTGTGGCGACATCTGCGGCTAGTCTCTTCCTAACTAGCGTGGCTTGCAGTTGCAGTTCCTGTCGTCTGATTTCCGCCAACTGTTCTTCGGCTTCTAGTTCGGCCTGCCGGATCCGTGCGACGGCGCTTGCGGTAGATCGTTCGGATCGCACCGACGGCGCCCGCTGCCTTCCCTCTGATGTCGCGGCGACGACGGTTCGGTTCGTTGAGGTAAGCGGCGCTGGTTCTGTCGCGGTTCGGTCGGTCGCGGCGGTGGCGGTCATCATGTTCGTTACGCGGACGGTTCTGCTCAACGGCACCGTTGGATCGGTCACAACGGATGCGGTTGCTAACGCGGACGGAGACGCGGGTGGGATATCGTGGCGGCGCGGTAGCTTCTCTTCTTCCGCTGCTTGGCTTCTCGTCGTCGGCATCTTCGGCTCTTCGGTCGCCACCCTACTTCCCTACTGCCCTAACAATCCTATCGCCCTAACAATCCGTCAGGAGGGCCCAGATAAACCGGGGTGCGCTCCGTCGGGGATGGATGATTAAGGAAAGGTAAGGTGGGACCTGTTCAGCAGAGGAGGGCCAAGTGTCACGGGGCGCTCAGCAGTCGGCTGGAATGTCCGACCCCTTTGGCAGTGCCTACAGTCCGGCCCCCGCACACTAGACGCTCGTACCGACACAGGTGCGCTCTTCAGCTCTCTTCTGAGCTGGTGGTGTCACGCAAACACACCACACCGCCGTGAGGCGTTAACTCGTGCTGCCGACCGTTTGACACCGTTAGGTGGCAGACAGACACGAGCCGCGGGCAAACCGCGTATCCGTTGCTCGACGTGGTGCTCGACGCGGTGCTTGATGCTCGACGTGACGCTCGACGCTCGTTGTGGCGCTCGACGCGGCGTGTGACACCCGATGTGGCGCTCGACGCGACGTGTGACACCCGATGTGGCGCTCGACGCGACGTGTGTAGATCTTCTATAATTAATCTTCGGTCTTCTATAACGAATCTTCGGTCTTCTATAACGAATCTTCGTTCTTCTATAATGAATCTTCGTTCTTCTCTAATGAATCTTCGTTCTTCTCTAACGAATCTTCGTTCTTCTCTAACGAATCTTCGTTCTTCTCTAACGAATCTTCGGTCTTCTCTGGTTCTTGATCCGGCTCCGATGGACCACAATTTGTGGGGGTCCTATCGGAGGAGATAAATGAAACCCTCAATCGACGTAAAAACAATAATGGACTGTATTTCGCTTTCTTCAATTCTTCATTATAACTAGTTCGTATGTACAATTTCTTATGTTCTAGGCTTCCTATGTTCTAGGCTTCTTATATTCTAGGCTTCTTAGTGAGGATCCAGGAAAATGTCGAGTACAAAAAACTAGCCGAGCAACCTACTAATATATGAAACTTTGGGGTCTCAACTAGTGCGTATTGAACACAGTAAACAAATTGCTATCTACCAATTACATTACATTTCACTGGGCATACTTTAACTAGCTAATTTGAGGTAGCTTTTCGTCCGTCACAAGTTTGTTAACACAGTTTCGTTTGTTTGATAATATCTGAATTGTCTAGATAATATCTAATTATGGTGACTCGTAGTGCACATGCTCGCCAGGAAGAGTCTAAACTCAGACTGGCGTTAACAGAGTTGAAGGAAACCAAAGAGCTGTGTTGTCAAATGAACAAGGAAAGGGAGGATAACGAATTAGAATTTATAAAAATTTTAAATGAAAATAAAAAACTAAAAAGTGAAATGGCTAAATTGCATACACAATGTATTGATGCCCTAGATGCTCGGGACAGGCTCCAAATTGTCGTAAATGATTTTGATAAATGCTCAGAAGAATATGTTTTGGCCCTAAATCGCATTACCTTCTTAGAGGAGAAGCTTAGAGTGTCCCAATCCCAAATCTCACAGTTAGAAACTGCAAAGTTAACCGTTACCACCTCGCTGAACCAAAGTCTTTTCGATGAGTTGGTTGGCAGTGCCCCGAGCATGGTTCCTGCTGCTCTTAGGCAAAGACCCATAGCAACTATTGATTTAACATCTGGAGATGATGTTCCACTAAGTACATCTGGGGGTATGACTAAGTGCAGTAGCAAAAAAATAAAGAAATATATAAAAATTAATAAATATATAAAAAAAACTCAGAAACTTGTAAAGAAACATAAATTCTTTATTAAAAATGTTAAATTAAACCGGGAAAGACTAAATTTGATTGATACATTAGATATATATGCATCTAGGTTAGATAAGTGCACTCTGAAGCACAAGATTGACACCCAAAACTTGCAAGAAGATATCTTACACCTTCAAAGTAAACTAAAATCAATATCAGATAAGTATTCAGATTCACAAAAATTAATGAAAGAATACACGCTGGCTATGAATGAGCTCATTAACAATAATTCATTGAGTAATAATATTAACCGGCCCTCAGTGTGCTCCTCATCACCGGCATGTAGCTCTAATCCTTTACAAACTTTAACACAACCTTCCCTTGATGTTGTTGGTGATTATATACCTGATTATATACCTGTAAGTAAGCACTCTGTTAATTATGTAACCTCAAATCCCACTGAAATTGTTATGTTTAGTGATGAAATTGGTAAGGACATGGGTCACTATTTGTCAGATATTATGAAGGGACATTCTGTCATAAATCATTGTATGCCTGGTATGACCTATGCCAATTTAATGGACAAAATATCTAGACATATATTTACCCGGGATTCAACATTGATTATCTTGATAGGAAATAGAGGAAATGTGTCCAAAAAACTGTTATATAAATATCAAGAGATGTTATCAAATATTGACGTTAAAAAAGTTGTAATGTTCACATTTCCCTACAGTAAGGGTTTGCCACAGGATGAAAATACTAGTAGATATAAGTTAAACTTGACATTACACACATTGACACACTGTAATGTTTATGACATGGAAAATAAATTTAATTTAATAGACATTAATAACTTTAAAGTTAATTTTTATATGACAAAAGATAAATATTATCTTTCTAAATATTGTAAAAGAGAGATAGCTATGTCGCTATCATATTATTTTTACACATCAGCCAAGAACTTGGCTACACAGGTTGCTTCTTTTGAGCAACATAAATTTGACATTCATGTTAATCAAGCCAAGAAGTTGACTATCAATAATGACAATCTAATTAATTTAAATTAGACTATACGACAACAGAGACCAACTCTGGCATTTTTGATAAAAATAATTGCAATATAAGCATTATGCAAAGCCCATGTAATATTAATACTAAGTTGCATCAAAATATAGTACCATGTATCAACCTGGTGCATCAGAACATACAAGGAATGTTGGGCAAAGACTTAGAAATTGAATTGTTCTTGAACGGTCACAACATAGATATTTTTTGTGTTACTGAACATTGGCTAAAAGGTGACCAGTTCATGTTCAATTTTAACAACTACCAGGTTGCCAGCTCGTTCAGCAGAGTAAACATGATACGCGGGGGCTCTTTAATTATTATGAAAATTAATATTAAATATAAAGAACGTACTGATGTAGTGAGCCTTTCTGTTGAACGTGTTATTGAATTAGCTTGCATTGAGACTGGGCAGTTTTTGGTGCTGAGCGTATATAGACCCCCTTGTGCATCATATGATGTTTTTGAAAATATATTAGAAACTGTTTTACACAAATTGTCACACACTAATAAATCTATCATTGTCTGTGGAGACTTCAACATAAATATACTGGAAAATACTAATGTAACTAGTAAATTTATAACCTTATTTAGATCACACAATTTGTATAATATTTTCTTTGAGCCGACTAGGATAACCTCTTTTAGTGCAACATGCATTGACAACATTTTTACAAGTTTGAAACCCACACACAAAGAAATTATTAGTAAACTGGATTCCGACCACTGTGGTCAAGTTGTTACATTTCCTAGTAAAATCATGAAATTTCAACGAAACATAACATTTGTTCCTATAAATAAACACCGCTTATGTCAGTTTAAAGCCGCCTTGACTGACAGCCTACCTGTGTTGCCCTGTCATGGCGATCCGAATATATTATACAATTCTTTGTTCCAAGAAATCGATAATCGATTTGTAAAAATTTTTAAGCCCAAAACTGTATCGATTAATAATTGTGTATCGTTTAATGACTGGGCGACTGTTGGTATACATACCAGTCGGAGAAAACTGTATGAGCTTTATAATGAAAAATCTGTTAAT
Source organism: Furcula furcula (assembly GCA_911728495.1). Classification (NCBI taxonomy): domain Eukaryota; kingdom Metazoa; phylum Arthropoda; class Insecta; order Lepidoptera; family Notodontidae; genus Furcula; species Furcula furcula. The sequence continues at coordinate 4,650,440 of OU452244.1, read as the reverse complement.
TCCTCTCAGCTCTTTAAAGAATATGTAAAAAAATACTCAAAAGTTTTCAAGCGAGTCTGTTCGATAGCTAAGTCGAATTTTTTAAAAAATAAAATCCGAAATGCGGATAATAAGATTAAAACTACATGGAATATTATAAATAGCGAGACTGGTAGGTCATCAGTAAGAAATAATGATTTTTGCCTACATGTTAACAATAAAGATGTAACAGCGGATTTAGATGTAGCGACAGAGTTTGAAAGGTTTTTTAGTGATGTTCCTATTAATATAACGAAAACTCTGAATTCCTCGTCCACTTCCGCTGAAATAATATTAAATGAAAATGTACCACAGTGTGACACAGCTTTTAAATACTCTTTTGTGACTGCTAAAGACATCATAAAAACTTTTAAACAACTTAACCAGAAAAAGACGGCTGATGTATGGGGGCTTTCTGTCCAAATAATAGCTTATATAATTGACATTATTGCTCCTCAATTAGCAGTTATATTTAATAGCTGTGTCAAGAATGGAGAGTTTCCTGACCTCATGAAGCACAGTAAAATAATACCTTTATTCAAGTCTGGTAGTACCACTGAACCTACGAATTTCAGACCAATTTCGGTGTTGCCAGCCTTGAGTAAAATTTTTGAAAAGCTTCTTTTGGATCAAATGTTAGATCATTTCAATAAATATAACTTGTTTCATGATAAACAGTTCGGCTTTAGAAAGAATCGGTCCACCACTGACGCGGGAGTTGAATTATTAAAATATGTATATGAGGCTTGGGAGGAATCACAGAACGCCCTTGGTGTATTCTGTGATTTGTCCAAAGCTTTTGATTGTGTAGATCATGATACGATGGTCAGGAAATTACGCCACTATGGTATAAGGGACAGAGCTCTTGACCTTTTAACTTCATATTTGAATAATAGAATTCAGAAGGTTGACATTAACGGTAAGAGATCTCCTGGTTCTGTGGTCTCCATGGGCGTCCCTCAAGGTTCAATATTAGGCCCATTTCTGTTTTTAATATATATTAATGACTTACCCTACTACGTAGGGGACAAACTAAATGTTGTATTGTTCGCTGATGATACCTCTCTTTTATTTAAAGTCAGGCTTAAACTCTATGAATACGACGAAGTAAACAATGTACTTTCTAAAGTTGTCCATTGGTTCAATGTTAATAATTTGAAACTTAATGAGAGCAAAACCAAATGTGTGAAATTTGTAACACCAAATGTGAGACAGGTGGCAACCAATGTAGAAATTAATGGAGCGAAGTTGGACCTTGAGGAGTCGACTGTGTTCTTAGGTATAACAATTGACGCTAAACTACAATGGGGCCCACACATTAAGAAATTGTCAGGAAGACTGAGTTCCGCGGCTTATGCAGTTAAAAAAATAAGACGTTTAACTGATATTGAAACCGCTAGAATTGTTTATTTCAGCTATTTCCACAGTATTATGTCTTATGGTTTATTACTGTGGGGATCTTCTGCAGAACTTAATACCATTTTTATTCTGCAGAAAAGAGCTGTGAGAGCCATTTACAATCTGGCTCCTACTGATTCACTAAGGGAAAAATTCAAAGAAATAGATATTCTAACGGTTGTTTCGCAATTCATATTTGAAAATTTAGTTTATATTCAGAAAAATAGTGTATCTTTTAAAAAGTACAGTGCGATTCATAGTGTTAATACCCGGAACAAACACAATCTTGTTTTACATTCCACACGTCTCCACAGAACAAGCAAATCGTTTATGGGCCAAAGTATAGGCTTCTATAACAAACTGCCACAGGATATCCGAGATCTTCCACTGAATAAATTTAAACCTTTGATAAGAAGCCGGTTGTCGAAAAAGGCTTATTACAAAATCTCGGATTACCTAGAGGATAAAGCTGCGTGGGCTTGAACTGCTCAACTCATGCAAGCTTAGAATTGTAGGCTTACAGTTTGTAACACCTCTTAATCTGGTGGATTACTGATGGCTGTTTCACAAGTCAATTGATTGATAATATAAAGATTATGTGAAAGTGTTTTGTGTCTTGCCTGTCGAGGTACTACTTAACAGCAGAAGTTAAATGTGAGCCACTGTGATTTTGGTTCGGTCATGCTCGCCATCGAAAAGTCTTTGCTTGTGGCGGCTTCGTGTGGCGGGTCACCCCCTTCCCTCTAATATGGTTGAGGGGAGTGATGGCTGCTGCTCGAGTCAACTCGTGCGCGGGTGCTGCTTGGGGGGACTGGTCCGACTTCTATCCATTTGGCCTTTTAGTTTGTCGTAATTTATTGTTTTCTTCTTTTCTCCCTTGCTTTATGTTTCGAACGGCAGGACACAATATCGCTAATGTCGATTCATTTGTAACAAAACAATGTTTAAAAAAAAAAGTGAAAAAATGACCAGCCCGCTGAGTTTCTTGCCGGATCTTCTCAGTTGAGGCCGCGTTGTGATCCGGTGGTAGCTTCTAAAAAATGACGATTCAAAAGTGCTAGCGTTAAGCCTATTTGAAATAAAGATTTTTGAGTTTGAGTTTGAGTTTTGAGAAGGGAAAGGGGAAAGAGTTTCATGAAACAGGTAGTAGAAAAAGGTCAAAATAAAGACAGAATAGATCGGATTGGAAATTGCTTCACCGGAAAGAGTACAGCTCTTAAACTCTAGAGAGAGGAAAAATAGTTTTATCATTATATGTATTTTTTGGTCGTCAAGTGTAAGTAAGAATAGCACCTACCCATCTCCTCCCCTTAGGTGTCGTAAGAGGCGACTAAAGGTAAGCAAGAAGACGGGTAACAGCGTCTTTCTATTGGATTACCTACCACCTATACTGCGATCCCAAGACGCCTGCCAAGCGTGGGGATTATGGCAACCCCTCCCTTCTATGGGCTTGGTTGAAACTATGTATGTGTTGCAGGTTCCGTCTGCATCACTACTTATCATTAGATGATGTCGCGGTTAACCACTAGTTTACATTAATAAAAAGCTAATTCTATAAACCTGTCGTCATTTAATTAATGCTCAGTCAATAATCAGTCACCAATAAAATTAATTTATAATTCTAATAAAATATCAATCGTCCAATAATCAACATGAGTGCAAAAAGTCAACGCTCACTCGTTATGCAGGGCAACGATCTCTTTATAATGTAGATCTATAATCTAGATCAAAAACGATTTATTTTTATTTAGTGTTGTGAGTAATCAAGCGCATACAAAATGAACGCTGCACTTATTGCTTCTTAGAATTGACGGAAACATTTGGTATGAGTTTATTTCCTTGTTAACACTGATTTTTTCTACAATAGATATTCCATTAGGCCATTCGCGTACGAAAAGTGAAACAACGAAATTCACCGAAATTCGGTGAACTATAGAGCGTCCAACCGTTTATTTTCTTTTTGACAGCACCAATAGAACGTAACTGCGTCATGTTACGCAAAAGTTCACTTTTAAAAGTTCACTTTAAGTGAACTTTTAAATAAACGGTTGGACGCTCTATAGCAGTAAGTCAGTAAAGAAATACAATAGAAAGACGCTGCCGCCCGTCTTCTTGTTTTCCCTTAGTCGCTTCTTACTTCTTATGATAGATCAGTGGGTGCAGTCAGTAAAGATATGTAAAATTATCGGAATTGAAACCCTCAGCTTATAGCACAATGCTAATAAGCTACTACAACAGTGAACAGAGTCATGGGATCAGTATTAGGTTTTGAAATAAAATACAAATAACTTTATTATAATTTATTTACCAGAAGTTCCAGAACGGATTAAAATTATACATCCAGTTATTCCTGTTCATATCTTGGCGTGGCAGAGGCTCTTTAAACATATCCTTGGGGATCCACGGCTCAGGAATACTTGTGCGAAATATAGGGAACGGCGGAAAGAATATATCATTCATCATAGGCGGTAACATCGGGGCTGGCCACGGCTTAGAATCTGATTTGGATAACGATGTCACCGAAACAGAGCCTGGGAAAATCTTTATAGTTCCTGATACCCCGTCTTCTTCTCTAGAAATAATTAGTGGCATGGGCATTTTTCCGTCTGTTTCTTTTATAATGAATGTTCCTTTATTGTCCGTGCTGATCATAGATTCATCTATTGGGGGATAGAATTTGAAGCCGCTCATGGAAGATATTCGGCCATTTCTCGATGCTACAGCAGCGACGCTTGCAACTCCAGCTGCTCCATTGGAAGCCTTGAATGATTCTGTATTTCGTTTTTCTGATTCTGATTTTGAAGCTGCATTTGTTGTTGAAAATCTGGATTTAATTTCTGCTGAAATATGGAATTTTATTGAGACACTTACGTTACTTACAACAAATAATGCTTATAAAGTTTTTTAATATGTCTCTAATGAAGTGGATACTATTATTTCAATTTTATCTAACCTAAAGTTCAGAAATGTTGACTCTAGTATTTATAAAACTATCAATTAACATAATACGCATGCTGATAGAAAATTATCGTCAAGTTAATTAATTTATTATAATTAATGAAATGAAAATTAATGTAAACAGTTACCTGCTCCCGTTGCAAATATAATCGCTGAACAAACAAAAAGAACGCGAACAAACTGATACATAGTGTAGTCAAAATCGAAATGCATGACAAACATCGCCTTCTCACTTTATATTCTCATCGTAAAATTACAAGTTTTGGACTAATAGCATAAGAAACGGTTCTTAATTTGGATCGCCTGACGACAGATGTATTTTTAAGAATAAATTCTGTGTTATTACTTTACCACCTACAGATCATGATTCTACTACAGGTAATAAACTTGAAATCAAAGCTGGGCAATTGTCTATAGCGATTACTATTTTTTGCTTCATTCGCGTCTCTACTGTAACAGTACTTTTATTGTCCGCAGTTTGATGTTAGTAAAAAACACACTAATGGTGTCGCATTGAGGAAATGTTGGAGTTAAATATTTTATTATTAGCATATTATTTGTATAAATTTCACAATATTAGATTTGAGTTTGTTTAATCGTCAATTTTTTTGTTATTTGATCATTGATTTTTTTAAATATTTCGTTAAAAATTCTAAATCCTGGATGACGGAACTTTTTATCAAATAACCAGTTAACAAACATTTTGATTTTAATCATTTATTTTACTTGCTCTGACATGTTAATTAGCTATTTATGTGGTATAGTTCTTATCCAGCCTGCAATCATGGTCTGACTCGCTGGTTTAACAACGCCAATAATGGATATAAATAGATTTGTTATATTACTTCCCTCGGAACGTCTATTCTGTGTGACTGTAATTAATTTTGTTATATGTTCTACTGGGCATAATCGTTTATCATATATTATTAAAAATAAAACGAGACAAATTATAAATCAAAATATAATTAATGGCTGTTTTGCTACCCGATAATTTTGCCCCGTAACTGTATAAGTTACGCCAGCACGCCGTGAATATACCATCTTCACTAAAGCTTTTTGTATATCATTTGATGAATATAAATCGTATCTGATAACGGTTTTCTTGTTGTAATTCTAGTTTTAGGCACATTTAACGCTTTATGAATATATTAAGAAAGTGACAATTAGATAGATCGCTAGATGTCCAACCAACAACGTCTGTTTAAAATATTGGCCTTTTAAATAAATATATATGTAAAAAATACATGACAACAAAAATCCGACCGTGAACAAAAAGAAAATACATATTTCAATACTATTTACATAAAATACATATTATACATATTTCAACTAGTGTTGTTATGACCTTTTACAAATCCATATTGTGGTTTTTTAAATTCATCCGACAAAGTTTATCCAAGATATCCTAAATTATCCAGTCCCATCAGATTGTGATTATGGAAGAAGAAAGTGCAGCAGTTTGCACGAGCATTTACGCACTAAGATCTTTATCCCCTGCGAGTTGACTGATCTTCTCAGAGATCTGCCACTATTGCCGCATCAGGACATTATTATTCTTACCTACTTGAAGAATATAGATTAAACTTTCATACGCGTAAGTCAAACTCGCAATCGACTCTCAACGTTAATTATGACCTAGACTGTGAGTGCTTGTGAATCTATAATAAGATAGATGAGGAAAAAAGATACTACCAGCACAATCACGAAGCGCTTGCTTCTAGAAAAAAATGAATAGGGCATTTCCCGAGGCTGACTAACTCGACTTTAATCTGTTTTTGTCATGCTATATTTTTTTTAGAAAACTCGTTTGCTTCATGGCTATACTTTTGAAACTACCATACTCTAAGGTCACAGGTCAGAAAGCCGATAACGGTATCCGTTATTCTACACCGCTACAAGTTTAAATAAGAAATGGTTGTGTTAGCCACGCAGGATATATAATAGGTAGTGAACTACTGATTACGCAGACACAGGTGCACTCTCTATCTCTCTTTATTTACTCTCAGAGTTCAATGGGACGGAAGACCGATTCAAGAAGAAGTTGTTGGGCCGAATTGTTACATGCCCATTTAAATCCTGCATGGAGGCTAAGTACTATTGATAGTTACAGATTTTCATCGATATATCAGATTATGTAAAGGTGAAAAAGAGTCAATGCGATACATATTGTGTGGCTGCGACGCTCTTGTGAGACGTAGGTGGGTCATCTGGGAGTAGCCTATCATACACCAGATGATTATGTTCAGCTCCAAGCTGGTGCAATCGTCGCTTACCTAAAGGAACTCTTCGAGACGCTAGCAACAGAGTAAGGGCTAGGCATGCACAATAGATCCAACTGGCTCGAAGTGTGTTCCAGTGGTTACCAGACCTAATTTTTAGACACCAATATTAAAATAGAAGTTACGCCACTGGTCCTAACCAGTGTGGAATATACAAAGATACTCCTTGCACAATTTGAATCCTTAACCACAAAGCAAATAGTATTCAGCTGCGCCACAAAGGCTTAAAAATACCGTTAATTTAAATTTAATTACATATTAATGCTAATTGGCAACATTGTAAATCTCTTCCGATTTTATAATTTCACTCGAATTTCCTTTCAAGACGGGTTTATGTGTTAAAATTTGACGTTACATGTCAGGAATAAAAATTATGGCAGTCGTAAAAGCCATTTCGAAATAAGGACCAATTAAGTTCAGCAAACCTGAACCGGAACTTATCTCATACCTCCCAAACGCTTTGACAAGAAAACACGTCTGTACTTTTTACTTCACTATTAAGAGAACTAGGACAAAACTTGAAGCAGTCTGGCTGGGCTTTGCAGAAGATTACGGCCAAGTCTACTAGGTGGTAGGTTCCTTGTGCAAGGAACGGTCTAGGTGGGTACTACCGCAGTGTTCTGCATTCCGATTTCAAGTTAGATTCCCTTCGTAAGTTCCTCAAAGAAGCGTCGAAACGCTACTTTGAATCCGCGTCCCGTCACGCGAACAGTTAAATCCGCGACGCCGCCGATTACGCCCCTAGTCCTTCTGACTCGCGCCGCAGACCACGGCACGTACTGCTCGACCCTCCTGACCCCATGACGGTCCTATTGGACCGGGATGCGCCGACCCCTCCCCGACAACCGTATGCTACACTAGCTATCAGACACCGGACTCGCCAGCGAGGCCGAAGGGTCGTACGTATGCGACCGCAACGACGTGCATCACCCCACTGAGTTTCTTGCCGGTTCTTCACAGTGGGGGCGCGTTGTGAACCGGTGGTAAACTCAGCCCTCTCTTAAGCGACAGCCCAAGCCGAGGCCGTGCCTCCCTGAGGTGCCCTTGAGCTCGTCGCTACTTCTGCCGTAAAGGCTAGAGCGCTTTAAGCGCTCGCCTCCTATTGTCCGGTGAAGCTGTAATGGCCATCTGCGGCCAACAGCGACTATCATTCCCAAAAAAAAAAAAACTACCGCAGTGTCGGATATGCTGTCGCCAAACAGCAATGAATGTATTAACATTGCTGTGTTCCTGTGTGAAGGGCACTGCTGGTGAAATTCCCGGGCACAATGGACTTAATGTCTTTAGGGTTGTCAACGCACTAGTGATTCTTTTGGAGTTTCTAGTGTCCATTGGCTGTAGTGACTGCTTACCAGTAAACTTGGCTGTTTGCCACAATTGTTTTTTAAATTATTGAAACATCTTGCCTACTGGATGAGCTTATCCTACGAGTTTTCTCTTACTATACAACCAATTCTGACACTTTTTTAATCTACCTTACCTTACCTTGTTTAAATTTATATCCTAAAGTGTATTCCACGATTTACCGATTCAATAGTTACATAGAACTGCTGATCGCAAAGTCGAAATATATTCGCATCGCATTGCATAAGATGATATGAGTTTTTCTTTTTGCCTTCTATTATACAGAGGGCTGAAGCTAGGTTAAGGAGACATAGATAATGATAATACTAATACCATGGTACCACGACATTGATACTGACGCAGATGCCTAGAAATCAAATAAAAGTTTCAAATCTGGCTTTCGAGAAAAATAATAAGGAAAAGATAAAATAAAATTAAAACCAAGCGTAACGTGTTAAAATGGTAGAAGATGAGAGACCGAGAGAACTATAGAAAATGGGAGACGTTATAATGATCGGTCACGTAAGACAGTAGGCAACTGTCTTGTCGGTCAGTCACTAGATCGGCACAATCCCTTAATCACTGCAATTACAGTCTGGAATAAAACTAGACGGAATGATTTGTGAAGAATTTTTATACTTACAACAAATAGTAGTAAAACTGAGACTAGTGTCGGTACCATAATTATATGAAAATAAAAGCAATAACATTTGGCAATTAATTAAACAACTTATAAATCAAGTTAAAAAAGGAAACGTGGATGTAATAAGAAGGCGTATTGCTGTTTTTTTACACAATGAAGTCGTAGTTTATACGATATGTAGCACTACGCGTCGCGGGTTTCACTTGCCTACTTGTCTTCTTGTCAGGAACACGAATATCGCAGGGCAAATAATATTTCGTAACTAAAATGAACCCAAAAGCAGATCCTGTTTCCGTTTTTTTCTATGTAGATTTCTGAATACGTTATTGATGATTTCACATTAGGTTTTTTTATTATATTACATGCAATTTACACTTAAATCTATCTTCGCTGTCTATCTAATCATTTTTAAATCAGGTTTGGATCTAAGCAATATGTTAAATGTCTAAGTTCGTTCACCTTAATGAACTATCATTCGGACCCATAACAACGTATATAAACGGTTCATTGTGATCACAAGCCGTAATTCTTTAAGAAGTTTATGATATGGCACGTTGTGAGATAATGTTGCATTTTAATATTATTTACTTTAATTTGTTCGTGGTGCTGTTTAGTGAAGTTATCGGCACACCTATTGTTTTAAGAGGTACGTTATTTTTATGTAATAGGATACTTTAAATATTTTATTTTCAGATTGATACTTTTTTCGTTATTCATCTAAATTAGTTTAAATTTCTATTTTTTCATATTTTTTGTCAACAAGTTTATAGATGCTAAGTTGTGGGCTATGTGGGTTAGTGTGTAATAAGTATAAATACAACATTTACAACTTATTGATTAGCAAATAATTACATTTTAGTAATTTAATATTGACTATAAATTATTTTTACAGAATCAACACCGAATGGGGAGTCAGTGGTCGCCATATCGTCTTCCGATCCAAACATTGAGAAATACTTAAGCCTAAATTACCCAACCAGGTCAGGGTTTAAATCAGACAATAAAGATGACAAGGATGTGTTCCAAAGAAGCTTCAGTATTGCTGCCCCTGGTAAAGCAATAGCAGGTAGTGCACGAAGTTATGCGGCAGCCTCAACAGACCCTTTCCAACCAATATTGCCTTTGCATATCTTTGAAGGATATGGATTTAATGATTTTTATTTGAAGAACTGGCTCAAAAGTGTTGAGAGTTTCTATCATCCTAGTTTTGCTGGCAATTCTGGAGCGAACTCTGTCACTGCTATTAACGATAATGGTCATGTTTACGGTAAAGTAGGTTCAGTTACATTCGACAACAGAGCTAAGACGCCTAAATCTAACAACTAATTGTAAATTTTAAAAATAAAACGATTAAGTTGCAAATCACAGTCTTTTATTGACTTCATTAAATAATTTAAAGGCACAGAGACAAGTAAACATAGTCGTCTCAGTGTCTTCTTATACTTTAATACTTGGTTCAGTAGTAGCCAGTGTTAACGGCGTTCGAATGAGCGGCCTGGAAGCCAGGAGCGTTGATGCTAGTGGCAGCGCTCTGCTGCAGCCCATTTCCACGCTGTTGTGCAGTCTGAGCAGTACTGGCACCGAATCCTCCAATGTTCTCGGAAGCGGACGCTGCGTATCCGTTACCACTGGAATGAGCAGAGGAGGCCGACTGACCGTATCCATTCTGAGTGGAAGAAATAGCTGTTCCGAAGCCATTGTTCGTAGAAGAAATGGCCGAACCGTAGCCATTGTTCGTAGAAGAAATGGCCGAACCGTATCCAAGGCCGCGCACGCTCTGGGATGTGGCGTAGGCGTTTTGGTACTGAGGACCGCTGGTATGAGCTGTAGATACCGCGCTTCCGAACTGGTTGTTGTTCAAAGATTGAGCCACCGCAGATCCACCACCGATGTTCTGGGCTGCGGAGTAGCTGAGGCCATAGTTGCGTTGAGGGTTGTATACGTTGTAGATAGGTTGGGCGCGGTAGTCACTGCCAGCGTTGGCGTAGCCGATTCCTTGAGCGTAGGCGCCGTCACTGCCGCCAATACCTCTGCCGTAGGCCACACCATCTCCGGACTGGTAGGAGGCACCGATGCCGCTGGAGTGGGAGATGCCACCGATATTGCTGCTAAAACCACTTCCAAAGCCATATGCGATGCTTGGGGAGCGGCCATTGCGCAACACTACCGGGACGACGTTGTTGCCTGAAAAGGAAACATACATTGAATAAAACTACAAATAACATTGTAATTAAAAGTGTAACAATATATTAGATGCTACATTTTCAATTATCCTATAATTTATCAACTTCGTCAATATTGATATTAAAGTAATTGACTAACTGATCTATATAAATATCAATTATGCTGAATGCAATAAAATTTGATGAATGAAATTATTCAGAATTTGGATTTCTTAATTATTTTAAATAATGGAGTAACTCTCAGTGATAACAGTAATTTCGTAATGGCTTAGAGATCCTAAAGTAATTATTCTCAACCCTTTATTCTTATTTAATTATCAATGATAAGAATAATAAGAATATATGTTAAAATTGCATTTGAAGTCTCTGACTCACCGGCAAACCACACAGGTACGGCATTGCTCAAAGCAAGTACAGTAGCAAGGACGATAAGCTTAGCTGCCATTTTTGTTGATTCAAAGGATGTCTACACCTTTCCCCGAATGGATGTGGATGCTGGTGAAACATTTCTTTGCGTATATATACTGTTTCATGATTCCCCCACCAAAAAACTGACTGGGTCACCACAAACCCAGTGCCATTGACACTCATAAACGAAATTTATCTAACCAGTTACGGTAAACGTTTTGATGAGTCCCGGTGATCTGACACCATAAATTGACCGCGAGTATCATCTTTAAATTGATAAAACAACTGATTAATTGGCAATAATGTTACAATTCGCTCGGATACACGGATAGAGAATTACTAATTAGATATGCTCGGGTTTTTTTTTAAATTATGTTAGAAATTAAGTCGTGAACCTATAAATGTCACGGCGTGTGTTGATCCCAAGAAAGATGGGTACATCTCTGTTAGATGGGATTAATTACTACCTATTCGTTGGCTAATGAAGAGCGTTTTGTTCGACAAAACGAATTGATAAAAGTACTTGTTATTTCTAATTATAGATGTATTCATAATGCTGTCTGTTATTTACGTAAATACTACACATTGTGATAAAACCACTTTTACGGATATATATCCGTATGATCCGCGATATATATCCGTAAGAGTAGTTTTATCACAATTATGGTATTTTTTTTTTCTTATTTAAATTAGTACGTCTTGATATATATCTATATGCCTATATGCAACAATTTCTTATGATATACATCATCAGCAGTCGAAATACGTCCTCTGCTGAACAAAGGCATTTCTCTTAAAAGGGATGGGTTGCCACAATCCCTACGGTTGGCAGGCGTTTTGGGGATCGCAGTTTAGGTTGTAGGTAATGTAATAGAAAGATGCTGCTGCCCGTATTCTCGTTTTCCCTTGGTCGCTCGTCTTACTGATCGTCAACGGGAGGTTATGGTTCAGTGCTATTCTTACCCGGACACCCTACAATGTAATGATGTCCTCGCCTTAACAAATCCTCTAATGTTAATATCCTGGTGTCATTATTGACCAACACCTAAATTTTCAACTCCATATTAGTTCGCTGAAAATAGAGTCAGGAAGCTCATTTATGTTTTTAAAAACCTCCGTCATGTTGCAGGGCCCACGTTAATTCACCGTATCTACTTGGCTCTCTGTCAGTCTGTCCTAACCTATTGCATCACAGTTTGGGGTGGTACATCTAAATCACATCTTATTCGCTTAGAAAGAGCCCAAAGGGGAACTCGAAAGGGTTTCAACTTTTGGACCTATACTTTTCCCCACCGATGTTTTATACCAGTCTTGCAATGTTTTATCCGTTCGAAAACTATTCATTTTACATACTGTTCTTTGTTTTAGAACAGTATGTAAAATGAATAGTTTTCGATTATTTTTGACCCTAAACTACTCTTGAAGCGCAGAAAATACGCATTTTGTTCTATGCCAAAAACTAAGCACGCTTACGTTAAAAATTTATTTATTTTCCTCGGTCCATATCATTACAACAAATTATGTCATAGTGTTTAACCACTTAAATTTAAAAAATGTGAAATTTACTGTAACAAATTTTCTTATAAAACTCTCATATGACGAAACTGAAAATCTTTTGCATGTTCAATCCTAAATTGTTTAAATATCCTAAAAATCTAATACTAGCTGAACCGAGCAGCTCCGCCAACGCTTTTATTTTTCTAAACTCTTGGATCTTATGGATATGATAAAATGTTAACGGCCAAAAAGAGATCCAGAAGTACAGTTTGCTAAATATTTTGTATAAGGCATAACCTAACGTTGGTTAAGCAATGTTAAGCAAGGCCAATCCATAGATGAGCCGACGTCCGGATTTGCTTCGGAGCGCGCGAAAAAAGTCGGTCCCGTTTGTTGTAGACAGTAGTCGTTACCTTCGTAGTCGCTGGACATTCGGAGTGTAGGCCCTAGGACGCCCATTGAGTTCTGCGGCGACTCCGAGGAGGACGGCGGCGGGATTGCGACTCCGTCCCCGTGAGCACGGTGTCTGGTTCCCAGGGGGCTATAATGCGCCCCCCGACTGGGGGCTCAACAGCAAGACACAGAGGGGCTTCTGGTGTAGATCCCACCGGAGAGCCCGGGGGTCCCCGCTCTCATGTGACGATGCATCAGCCACGAAGGTTTTAGTGGATAAGAATCGCATATACTCCGGTCGAGCCCCACTGCTCCCGGGGACCTTATGAACGTACCCCGCAAAAAAAGACAGTACTTAGTTGTTATGCAGTCAGATGGCCTAAGAGAAGGTTGAATAACTCTACTGACACCAGCTTGTCCACTAATCAAATGACAAAAAATAAAAAAAACTGATGATTACATGCACGTACAATTAGTGTTTTAGTATTCAGTTATAAATCCTACGATACTAACACCTTCTACCTAGTTGGATTATTCGTAAACTGTATGTACAACTAACCTCAGACACCTTGTCTGTATACCGATGCAATGGCTCAAGCTGTACTTTAAATTCTATTTGATCGATTTTTTAAAAAGTTGGGATTGTACCTACTTCACTGTCACAAAAGTGTTGAGAGTTTCTATCATCCTAGTTTTGCTGGCAATTCTGGAGCGAACTCAAAATTACAACTACAATACTCAATATTAGAACTCGAAATTAGTTTAAATTTCAATTTTTTAATGTTTATTGTCAACAACTTTATAGATGCTTAATTGTGGGCTATCCGGTTTAGTGAATTACGGGTTTGGGGGGCGATGAACACAGAAACTCCAATAAAATAATTGATTAAATGAATAAAATTGTATAATCAATCTTCTACAAGTTATATCTTAATTTAATATATTACTTAATATCTAATCTTAATATCTAAGCGTCTGTTCCCACCGATGTTAGGTAGGGTAAAGCGATCTCATGAAGCCGTGACGTCATGAGCTAGGTGTCCGATGCGCGGCAAATGTCCCACGGTCTAGGTATATGCTGACGAGGCATGCTGGCTCGTAACAAGAGTGTAATAATTATAAATAAAACATTTACAACTTATTATGATTAGCAAATAATTACATTTTAGTAATTTAATATTGAATATAAATTATTTTTTATAGAATCAACACCTAATGGGGAGTCAGTGGTCGCCATATCGTCTTCTGATCCAAATATTGAGAAATACTGAAGTCTACATTACCCAACCAGGTCAGGGTTTAAATCAGACAATAAAGATAACAAGGATGTGGTAGAAATAAGCTTCAGTATTGCTGCCCCTGGTAAAGCAATAGCAGGTAGTGCACGAAGTTATGCGGCAGCCTCAACAGACCCTTTCCAAGCAATATTGCCTTTGCATATCTTTGAAGGATATGGATTTAATGATTTTTATTTGAAGAACTGGCTCAAAAGTGTTGAGAGTTTCCATCAGTCTAGTATTGCTGGCAATGCTGGAGCAAACTCTGTCACTGCTATTAATGATAATGGTCATGTTTACGGTAAAGTACAGATAACAGAGCTAAGACGCCTAAATCTAACAACTAATTGTAAATATTAAAAATAAAACGATTAAGTTACGAATCACAGTCTTTTATTGACTTCTTTAAATAATTTAAAGGCACAGAGACAAGTAAACATAGTCATCTCAGTGTCTTCTTATACTTGGTTCAGTAGTAGCCAGTGTTAACGGCGTTCGAATGAGCGACCTGGAAGCCAGGAGCGTTGATACTAGTGGCAGCGGTCTGCTGCAGCCCATTTCCACGCTGTTGTGCAGTCTGAGCAGTACTGGCGCCGAATCCTCCAATGTTCTCGGAAGCGGACGCTGCGTATCCGTTACCACTGGAATGAGCAGAGGAAGCCGACTGACCGTATCCATTCTGAGTGGAAGAAATAGCTGTTCCGAAGCCATTGTTCGTAGAAGAAATGGCCGAACCATAGCCATTGTTCGTAGAAGAAATGGCCGAACCGTAGCCAAGACCGCGCACGCTCTGGGATGTGGCGATGGCGTTTTGGTACTGAGGACCGCTGGTATGAGCTGTAGAGACCGCGCTTCCGAACTGGTTGTTGTTCAAAGATTGAGCCACCGCAGATCCGCCGCCGATGTTCTGGGCTGCGGAGTAGCTGAGCCCATAGTTGCGTTGAGGGTTGTATACGTTGTAGATAGGTTGAGCGCGGTAGTCACTGCCAGCGTTAGCGTAGCCGACGCCTTGAGCGTAGGCGCCGTCACTGACGCCAATACCTCTGCCGTAGGCTACCCCATCTCCGGACTGGTAGGAGGCGCCGATACCACTGGAGTGGGAGATGCCACCGATATTGCTGCTAAAACCACTTCCAAAGCCATATGCGATGCTTGGGGAGCGGCCGTTACGCAACGCTACCGGAACGAGGTTGTTGCCTGGAAAGGAAACATACATTGAATAAAACTACAAATAACATTATAATTAGAATAGAATATACTTTATTGTACACCAAACAAATGAACAAGAAAATGGTACGACTTATTTCTTCCAGACAACCTCAAAATTAAAAGTGTATCAATAAAATAGATGCTATATTTTCAATTATCCTATAATTTATCAACTTCGTCAATATTGATATTAAAGTAATTGACTAACTGATCTATATACATATCAATTGTGCTGAATGCAAAAAAAATTGATGGATGAAATTATTCAGAATTTGGAATTCTTAATTATTTTAAATAATGGAGAACCTTTCATTGATAATAGTAATTTCGTAATGGCATAGAGATTCTTAAGTAATTATTCTTAGTCCTTTATTCTTATTTAATTATCAATGATAAAAATAATTGTAAAAATTGCATTTGAAGTCTCCGACTCACCAGCAAACCACACAGGTACGGCATTGCTCACAGCAAGTACAGTAGCAAAGACGAAAAACTTAGCTGCCATTTTTGTTGATTCAAAGGACACCTTACCCTACACCTTTCCCCGAATGAATGTGGATGCTGGTGAAACATTTCTTTACTATATATACTGCTTCATGATTCCCCCACCAAAAAACTGACTGGGTCACCACAAACCCAGTGCCATTGACACCTAAAGAATACCATAAACAACGCACGAAGCATGGCTGCTTGCTGAGCTAATGATTCTGATCTAGCTTAACAGAAGATAGACTTGATTAGATGTTAGTTATCTCGAAGAAGATCGGTTTAAAGAATCTTTAGTTCTCAATGTAAACGGTATCTACATTGTTCACTTAATATGAGAAACTTAACAATCATCATAAAGGTAGGAAATACATAAGAATTCCAACTGTCGGAACTGTTGGATTAAATACTAATTATATTTTTTTTTATCTAATACTAGCTGAACTCTTTTTATGGATATGATAAAATGTTAACGGCCATAAAGAAATCCAGAAGTAAAGTTTGCTAAATATTTTGTATAAGGCATAACCTAACGTTGGTTAAGCAATGTTAAGCAAGGCCAATCCATAGATAGCCGACGTCCGGATTTGCTTCGGAGCGCGCGAAAAAAGTCGGTCCCGTTTGTTGTAGACAGTAGTCGTTACCTTCGGAGTCGCTGGACATTCGGAGTGTAGGCCCTAGGACGCTCATTGAGTTCTGCGGCGACTCCGAGGAGGACGGCGGCGGGATTGCGACTCCGTCCCCGTGAGCACGGTGTCTGGTTCCCAGGGGGCTATAATGCGCCCCCCGACTGGGGGCTCAAAGGCAAGACACAGAGGGGCTCCTGGTGTAGATCCCACCGGAGAGCCCGGGGGTCCCCCCTCTCATGTGACGATGCATCAGCCACGGGGGTTTTAGTGGATAAGAATTGCACATACTCCGGTCGAGCCACACTGCTCCCGCGGACCTTATGAACGTTCCCCAGCAAAAAAAGACAGTACTTACTTGTTATGCAGTCAGATGGCCTAAGAGCAGGTTGAATAACTCTACTGACACCAGCTTGGCCACTAATCAAATGACAAAAAATTAAAAAAAAACTGATGATTACATGCACGTACAATTACTGTTTTAGTATTCAGTTATTAATCCTACTATACTAACACCTTCTACCTAGTTGGATTATTCGTAAACTATATGTCCAACTAACCTCAGACACCTTGTCTGTGTGCAGCTGCAATGGCTCAAGCTGTACTTTAAATTCTATTTGATCGATTTTTTTAAAAAGTTGGGATTGTACCTACTTCACTGTCACAAAAGTGTTGAGAGTTTCTATCATCCTAGTTTTGCTGGCAATTCTGGAGCGAACTCTGTCACTGCTATTAACGATAATGGTCATGTTTACGGTAAAGTAGGTTAGTTTATGATATGGCACGTTGTGCACTTTAATTTGTTCATGGTGCTGTTTAGTGAACTTATCGGCGCACCTATTGTTTTAAGAGGTACGCTATTTTTATGTACTTAAAATATTTTGATTTCAGGTTGATACTTTTTTCGTTATTAATCTAAATTAGTTTAAATTTCTATTTTTTAATGTTTATTGTCAACAAGTTTATAGATGCTTAATTGTGGGCTATCCGGTTTAGTGTGTAATAATTATAAATAAAACATTTACAACTTATTATGATTAGCAAATAACTACATTTTAGTAATTTAATATTGACTATAAATTATTTTTTACAGAATCAACACCTAATGGGGAGTCAGTGGTCGCCATATCGTCTTCTGATCCAAATATTGAGAAATACTTATGTTTACATTACCAAACCAGGTCAGGGCGTAAATCAGACAATAAAGATAACAAGGATGTGGTAGAAACAAGCTTCAGTATTGCTGCCCCTGGTAAAGCAATAGCAGGTAGGGCACGAAGTTACGCGGCAGCCTCAACAGACCCTTTCCAAGCAATATTGCCTTTGCATATCTTTGAAGGATATGGATTTAATGATTTTTATTTGAAGAACTGGCTCAAAAGTGTTGAGAGTTTCCATCATTCTAGTATTGCTGGCAATGCTGGAGCAAACTCTGTCACTGCTATTAATGATAATGGTCATGTTTACGGTAAAGTACAGATAACAGAGCTAAGACGCCTAAATCTAACAACTAATTGTAAATTTTAAAAATAAAACGATTAATTTACGAATCACAGTATTTTATTGACTTCATTAAATAATTTAAAGGCACAGAGACAAGTAAACATAGTCGTCTCAGTGTCTTCTTATACTTGGTTCAGTAGTAGCCAGTGTTAACGGCGTTTGAATGTGCGGCCTGGAAGCCAGGAGCGTTGATGCTAGTGGCAGCGCTCTGCTGCAGCCCATTTCCACGCTGTTGTGCAGTCTGAGCAGTACTGGCACCGAATCCTCCAATGTTCTCGGAAGCGGACGCTGCGTATCCGTTACCACTGGAATGAGCAGAGGAAGCCGACTGACCGTATCCATTCTGAGTGGAGGAAATAGCTGTTCCGAAGCCATTGTTCGTAGAAGAAATGGCCGAACCATAGCCATTGTTCGTAGAAGAAATGGCCGAACCGTAGCCAAGGCCGCGCACGCTCTGGGATGTGGCGATGGCGTTTTGGTACTGAGGACCGCTGGTATGAGCTGTAGAGACCGCGCTTCCGAACTGGTTGTTGTTCAAAGATTGAGCCACCGCAGATCCGCCGCCGATGTTTTGGGCTGCGGAGTAGCTGAGCCCATAGTTGCGTTGAGGGTTGTATACGTTGTAGATAGGTTGAGCGCGGTAGTCACTGCCAGCGTTAGCGTAGCCGACGCCTTGAGCGTAGGCGCCGTCACTGACGCCAATACCTCTGCCGTAGGCTACCCCATCTCCGGACTGGTAGGAGGCGCCGATACCACTGGAGTGGGAGATGCCACCGATATTGCTGCTAAAACCACTTCCAAAGCCATATGCGATGCTTGGGGAGCGGCCGTTACGCAACGCTACCGGAACGAGGTTGTTGCCTGGAAAGGAAACATACATTGAATAAAACTACAAATAACATTATAATTAGAATAGAATATACTTTATTGTACACCAAACAAATGAACAAGAAAATGGTACGACTTATTTCTTCCAGACAACCTCAAAATTAAAAGTGTATCTATAAAATAGATGCTATATTTTCAATTATCCTATAATTTATCAACTTCGTCAATATTGATATTAAAATAATTGACTAACTGATCTATATACGTATCAATTGTGCTGAATGCAAAAAAAAAATGGATGACATTATTCAGAATTTGGAATTCTTAATTATTTTAAATAATGGAGAACCTTTCATTGATATTAGTAATTTCGTAATGGCATAGAGATTCTTAAGTAATTATTCTTAGTCCTTTATTCTTATTTAATTATCAATGATAAAAATAATTGTAAAAATTGCATTTGAAGTCTCCGACTCACCAGCAAACCACACAGGTACGGCATTGCTCACAGCAAGTACAGTAGCAAAGACGAAAAACTTAGCTGCCATTTTTGTTGATTCAATGGATGTCTACACCTTTCCCCGAATGAATGTGGATGCTGGTGAAACAGTTCTTTGCTATATATACTGCTTCATGATTCCCCCACCAAAAAACTGACTGGGTCACCACAAACCCAGTGCCATTGACACCTATAGAATACCATAAACAACGCACGAAGCATGGTTGCTTGCTGACCTTATGATTCTGATCTAGCTTGACAGAAGATAGACTTGATTAGAAGTTAGTTATCTCGAAGAAGATCGGTTTAAGGAATCTTTATTTCTCAATGTAAAAAGTATATAAGTATTAGTATCAGTTGTCTGGTTTCCATAGTACAGGCTCTGCCTAGTTTGGGATCGGACAACCGTGTGTGGATTGTCCCAAGATATTATTATTATTATTATTAATGTGAACGGTATCTACATTGTTCAGTTAATATGAGAAACTTAACAATCATCATAAAGGTAGGAAATACATAAGAATTCCAACTGTCGGAACTGTTGGAGTAAATACTACTTATATTTTTTTTTTATTTAATAGGTACTAGCAGAACCGCGGAGCTACGCGGTAATTTTTTAAATTTACTTTTGTGAATAACGGAGATCCGTTATTCACACAAAGTAAATAAAACGTTTAAAAAAAAAAATTGTAATATATTACATCTTAATCCTCTAGTGACCTGATATTGTTTGTTTTCCCCAATTAAGTGGGAAAATAATTGGTGAAACTAAACATCCTAAATGGAATTCAAAGGTCGAGTTCGAATCTAATATAACCTTTGAGGTGAAACCGGGAGGTTGAAACCAGATGTCACACATTGAAATTTTGCGGGGAACAATAAATTTGATTAACTTTCTTTACAGTTTATTTACAAACATGTACACTTAAACTAGGTAAAAAACTTCCTCCCGACTTGCGCGTCCGTGTGGGTGAGTCGGAAGTCAGGGTGGGGCCGTACATGAAATATCTTGGTCTCACCCTTGACAGTCGCTGGGGCTTCGAGGAGCATTTCGAGCGCCTGGTCCCCCGAGTCGACAGGGTTGCAGCGGCCTTGCACAGACTGCTCCCCAATCTCGGGGGGCCGAGCGAGGAAGTTCGCCGCCTCTACGCCGGAGTCGTGCAGTCCGTAGTCCTCTACGGGGCGCCCATCTGGGCGCCGAGGCTGGCCATTAGACGCGGTAGAACGAAAATCTACAGCGTCCAGCGGAGGATGGCACTGCGGATTGCACGAGGATACCGAACGGTGTCCTTTGAGGCGGCGACTATACTGGCACGCTTTCCGCCCTTAGACATCCTGGCGGGCATGTATGCGAGGGTCTATGACCGGATCCGCATCGCCCGCCAGAGTGGCGGAGGCGAGCCGGTGGCGCTCGAATCCATCAAGCGGCAGGAACGACACATCGCTCTCACGACGTGGCGCGAGCGGCTCCAGCCGGAGCACATAGCGCGCAAACGCGTGGTTGAGGCATTCCTGCCGCATCTCGAAGCCTGGATTCAGCGACGGAGTGGACGACTCACCTATAGGCTTACGCAGATAATCACCGGTCACGGTTGTTTCGGTGATTATCTGCATAAGATCGGACGTGAAGCGACGACGAGATGCTTCCACTGCGACCAGTCTCCGCCCAACACACGCTGAAGGCTTGCCCCGCGTGGTCGTTGGAGCGTAGAGACCTGGTCGCAGTCATCGGATCGGACCTCTCCCTGGGCAGCGTAGTGTCGGCTATGCTGTCCGGGGATGCGGCGTGGCCGCCTTCTGCGAGACTGTCATGTCCCAGAAGGAAGCCGCCGAGCGGGAACGCGAACGCGCTGATCCCACTCGGCGACGAAGGCACAGGCCACGTCAAGCGGCCGCCCAACGTCTCGCTCCCCAGCCCTGAGCCCGGGGCTTTAAACAATGGGCAACGTTCGGAGTCGCCTGACGCTCGGGGTGTGGGCCCTTTGAGCGTCCATTGAGTACGGCGGTGACTCCGAGGAGTATGGCGGCGGGGTTGCGACCCCCGTCCCCGTGAGCACCGTGACTGGTTCCCGGGGGGCATCCGCCGGCGGCGGGCTCAAAGGCAAGGCACTGAGGGGCCCCTGGTGCAGATCCCACCGGAGAGCCCTGGGGTCCCCCCTCTCAAGTGCCGATGCGACAGCCGCGGGGGTTTTAGTGGGTAAGAATCCCACATACCCCGGTCGAGCCCCACAGCTCCCGGGGATCTTTCGAAGATTTCCTCGAAGTTGTCGCCGCGCTGGGAGGGAAGGGTACCTAAAAGACTGACGGCATTACCCCTTTGTATGGCCAAGCTTATACGTTGGCAGAAAAGGCTACCAACGCGGCGCGGGCGGTCTCCTGAGACTTCGAGAAGTTTGGATGAAATTTCTTTCACCATAGCGTACGTCTCATGAGACCAAGGCCCCATGGTCCCCACCGTAAAGGGCGCAAATATATAGCTCGAACCTAGAGCTGCATACTTTCATTTCCTTTTTTTTTAAATAATCAGGTGTAAAGTTTTGTTATCGAGTTCAAAAATCTGAACTCTTGTTACCAAGCAAAATAGAGCTTAATGAATATGTATATGATTATAAATTATTTTTTATTAGGCTTAGAAGTGTTTGTATTATACATATTAGAACTTATTAATATAGCACCCAATATTTTCACATAGTAAAATATTATGACACTAATTAGTTCCGTTTATCATATAGAATTTATTACAATAATCATAACAGTGTTCACACAAAATATTTTCTTAATAGTCCAGCAGATTTATTAGCCGACCCACCCGGTATGCTGTGTAGTAACAATAATTCGCAGGATGTGCTGTGTTCGCTTGAGAAATTACCGGTCAGGTCACAGACCTTTCCATTGATGATCTTAAAAATATAATTCGGTTTTTAAAATTCCAAATTTTATAGAGGATGTGAACGATTTATCATTTAATAAAACCTTTTTTTAACTTGTTTGCGTGGAATCCGAAAGCTCATCTTGATTGCTATGTATGTAGATTTATGGAGCGTGTTTTTTTTTAATTACAACTAAACTAGATTTTCACATTATTTTTACTAACCACTTTTATTCTAAAATACTGTCTAATGATCTTTAATGATATGGTTTATAATTATTATAACTTCATCGAGAAAAACAACATAAAGAAAAAGGAAAATATAATTAAAATCAATCAATTTTATTTTATCACAGTTTTTAAAACTTATATAATAATCATAAACAATCTAGCACATCTTAAATTGATACACATATAAAATAATAATAGACGATTTCTAAGTAACAAAAAGCCCTAAAGTTTGAGGTTAAAGAGGAATACTGATCTATCCGGTTCACTGCAATTTTTTTTTTTTGTTTTTTTTTGTTTTTTTTCTTCATATTATTAAATTATTATTATTATTTATTTATTCAAGAAAAAAGTACAAACATCAATATGGACTAAACGTGCATCATAAACTCATTCGAGTTTTACCGTAATTATTCGAAATCATAGTCCAAGTACAGACAGATATACAAATCTCTAGACCTGAAACTCAAAGGTCCTAATAAGTCCTAATAACAAATAAGATAAAACCTTAGTTGACAAAATTGCGTTACCTGGATCAGTATTTTCTTAGCTACGACAAATCAGTAGTAAGTCTACAGATTGGAAAGCAACATGATCAACTTTTACCATAACAAAAATATTCGCAATACTATTACAGCCCTTTATACTTATCACTGATTGAAGCGTTTTTGATACTCTAAACGGCGATTGACATTTCCCGACTCAATCAGAAATCCTCCCCAACCAACATATTTATAAAAAGAAATAAGTAAGTATACAAAACATATCTATATCTATACTTATAATAAAACTGTAACAGGTCCAATTCTGTACATTGAAGATATTTTAAAAATTATGTTTGGAGGGCATTCTATAACCGATACTAAAGCCAAAAATGTATTTATTTTTATTTTTGTCTGTCTGTCTGTCTGTCTGGTTGTCTGTATCTCGGCTGAGCATCACGCCGAAACTACAGGATGGATTGAAACGAAACTTGGCATGATTTGAGTTAATACTCCGAGGTAGGACATAGAATACTTTTTATCCCGACATTCGGCACGGTTCCCTTGGGAGAGGGGACTAAAGTCAAAATGTGTACTTGGTTATACGCTTGCTCCGATTTTAACAATTTTTCATTATAATTATAATAAATATTTGTAAGGGAACACTCATAGACAGTTTTTAACAATGTTTGGAAATCGGTCAGGTTAAGCAACGTTAGGTAAGGTCATTAAATAGATGGGTGACCGTTTAACGCCATTTGAACTAAATGTCTCCGTACTTCGGAGGGTAAGTACAAAGTGGGTTCAAGTTTTTAACCGACTTTAAAAAAGGAGGTTTTGTATTCTATGCGAATGTAAGTATATTATTAAAAGTTTAGTTAACGTAAACACAGCGCGGGCGGAGCTGCGTGGGTCAGCTAGTTATAACTATAGTACGAGTACAAGAACTTAAAACAAAAGGTAACATTACTCCTTTTTTAGGCTTTCATCATAATTTAAAGTTAATGAAACGTCAAGTATGTTATTTTGCAGATTCTATTCCATATAGAATGGTTCTTAGATATTAATGCTAAAATCATATCCTAATTGCTAGTACTGGCAGTAGCACTGGATCTGGCATAAGCATAATTCTGACTATAATCGTTAGAACCCTGTTCATCATAATCCTGCCCGTCATAATCAGAATTGTCATATCCATACGGACGTCGGTAACCGTAGCCACCGTTAGAATATCCGGAGTAATAGTTCCCATTGAACTGATTGTTGTACGCCCCTTGACCATTGCCATAGTAACCTGGCCTGTAGCCTCCGTGACCCCAGCTGCCGCCATTCCCACCATAGCCGTGGTTTGGGTAACCTCCGTTATATTGGTAGTTGTTGGGGTAATAACCGCTTCCGTATCCACCACCTCCTTGATTTGCTGACGATTGGGATTGACTGATTGCTATGTTGATGGGTGGTTGCCCTTGGTAACCTTGGTTACCTTGGTAGCCTTGGTAGCCTTGGTAACCTTGGTATCCTTCGTAACCGCCATTATTGCCGCAGATTCCTAATTTGTAGCATAATTTCTTCTTAATGTTGCGTGGAGATCTTATCGACCCACTAACGGTCCCATAGCTGGTCACATTTTCTGTAAATTAATAGAAATGGCTTTTATTGGGTCGTATATTATCATAATAGCGAATAATATAATGAAGTGAATTATTTGTTTATAAAACGATGCCAGAATATTTGGTAGCTCGTAAGGTATGGTGAAATGGTAACATATTCTTTAAGAAATGGCTCTAATAGCCATCTAAATAAAGTCTAGTGACATCGTTTTATAATTCGGTACATAATCATCAATTAAATAAATGACCAATAGTGTTAATGAAATGCTTAAGATGGACATTTTGAATGATATTTATTTGATGATATTCACAGAATAGCACCCACCCATCTCCTTCCGTTAGGTGTCGTAATAGGTAACTAAGGGAAAACAAGAAGACGGGCAGCAGCGTCTTTCTACTACCTACCACTTACACTGTGATCCCTAAGACACCTGCCAAGCATGGGGCTTATGGCAACGCCTTTTAAAGAGGGAGGCCTTTGTACAGCAGTGGGCGTCTTTTGGCCGCTGATGATGATGATATGATAAACGATACGATTTAAAACGATATTCACTAGTAAATTTTCAGCCTTATAATCTCTAAAATATTGATGACTGAAAAAAGTCTAATGATGTGCCTTGAAAAGAGAATATTACTTAACGGTATGGATATTAAAAAGCGAATATGATCGATAATTCGTGACTCGATGCAGATTATACAGAATCGAATAAATTACTACCTTCGGCGAGGGATGGACTGAATCCCGCCAATGCGATCGTAATAAACAATAATCGAAAACTCGACATGTTAAAACGATTGTTCCGTTAAATGTGTCTTGTTTTTACAATTTGTAGAACGGTTTTATAGGTTGAGTTACCGAGGTCGTGACCCACGCTAGGCCTTGAGGTTTTAAGAAACTTCCCCGGAAGTGTATGTGGAGTTTTTAATCGTAAACAATGACCAAACATGGTGCGACACCGGATGTTAGAAATTATAATAAGAATGTGTCATCGTACATTGATCAACTACATTATATTTGCGGTACGCTACGATGGTCGTTTTGACGTTTGACTCGTTTTTTCATCGGATATTTCTCTTATTTTTATAATTTTAAATTTAAAAATAAACCAATTTAGCATGCCTAATAAGGAAGATCATAGAGGACATTTTCATATTAATCAAACACCCGTGTTATTTATAAACCTATGGCCAGCGAATAAATATGATTTGATTTGATTCCGTGTTTCATAGAAAATGACAACTAAATTTGAAAGAACTATATTTTTCCCTTCAAACGAAGTAACGTTGAGAAAGGAAAAAATAATAAAAATATATATATAACGTCAGGACAGCCAAAATAGAGTGCCACAGTTATATGAATATTCTTTGAAAGATTATTGGCAGGAAATTGATGGTTTTATTGATTTCTTTAAATATAGCAATAAACCATCGATATAATAATTAAAACTAAATATGATAGTGGTACTAAAAGCTAATAAAATACAAACACGTTAAGCATAATTTAAACAAGAGCCAGGAAATATATAATGCTGGAAAAACGAGATATTGAACCAGCCATAATCCCAACGTTTGACAGTCGTCTTGTGGATAGCAGCATAGGGGTGCTACTGGTAGGTAATCCAAAAAAAAGACGTTGCTGCCAGTCTTCTTGTTTTCCCGTAGTCGCTTCTTATGGACTTCCAACGGGAGGAGATGGGTATTTTTATAAACAAATTCAATTCATCATTAAATGCACATATATAAAAGGCTATAAAAACTGCATTACAATTCTGTCGTAGTTGTAAAACCGCGCGCGCTCTCGAAATTCTCAGAATATTTTGCAGTAATCTAGCTTTTGTTTTGAAAGGAGTCAGGGCTTTTCAGGAACCAAAATATTCAAAAGATGTATTCGACTTCCTATTTGCTTCTATCACTCATTAATATTTGGCCCGTTTGGTCGGAACCGATTTAGTTCTCGGTAGATCAAATATTAAAAAAGCGTGTTAAAAAGACGCTTGTCCTGCAGTGGGATCTTTAATTAATACTACTTTAATTAATTTTAGGGAGAGTTTTCTGATGGTAAGTGACACGCTTACCTATAAACAGTTGACTTATAATGCACTGCTGCTCGTCATTTGAGTAAATAAATTCCTTGAGGTCAGAGGTGCATTTCCCAACGGGACATAAATTTGTACACACTGCAGATTTATGGCAAAATATTTGATACTGCAGTCGCTCTTGGAAGGACAGTCTCATATGTATCTGCCACCTAGTAGCTAGTTTCAAGACCTAACGTTTCGGCTTAACGACTGCTATCTAGATGGCAACCACCAGGACCGATGAACTAGCACGGAAGGTGAAGATTTTTTAAATTGTATACCTAACTTCATTTTTTAAGTACTTTTCATAATCGAGCATTTAAAATCCAAGTATACAACTGTCTTGTAACTTAAGTTAAATAAACTTATTCTCATAAGAATATCTTTCGTATTCTTGTGGTCGGAGTTCAAAATCATATCTTTTGCTTGTCACAGACAAAGTCACGGCGCGGGGTGAAACTTAACCAAGCCATAAAATCAATGTTTCATATTAATCAGTTTAAAGGCTCAACATTATGGCATTATAAAGAAATGTATCAAAAAACCGGTCATAAATGAATAAATGATGGGTACGCAAATTCTTGTTGGACCTGTTTTCACGATTAATAACCTTAATTATTATAGAGTTAT
Source organism: Furcula furcula (assembly GCA_911728495.1). Classification (NCBI taxonomy): domain Eukaryota; kingdom Metazoa; phylum Arthropoda; class Insecta; order Lepidoptera; family Notodontidae; genus Furcula; species Furcula furcula. Next base: position 4,622,994 of record OU452244.1, on the reverse strand, counting down.
TCGCAAAAATGAATAACATGCTCTCAGCTTTTACTAATATCAATAAAAATTTTATAGCTGTTATATTTCTTGGCTCCTATTACCCCATAAAAGGGTACATCAGTAAGTCCTGTGGAGACACCGCTGCCTCATTAAGCATTTAATAGATCTAATGAGTTGCTATATAAAAATGTTTTCGTTTTTATAACAGCTAAAAATTATCTATGTATTTGAAAAAAAAAAACTTAATTCCCTGACGATCACAGCGGTCAATTATGATGCGCAAGTGTTTGCGTAAACACAATCAGTTATTATTATATAGTTGGAATTAAATTGATAGTTCCCATGCGTCTAGTTGGAATAGCGGTTAAGAAAATAAAGTTAGCCATGGTAAGGAAGCTTACAGTTGCCGCGGGTAACGATTACTACCGTTATTTGAACAGTACTTTATTCAACCAAGGTGGCAGACAAACATGCGTCGCCGAAGCCTGAAGACGCTAGCAACACCAGAAAATCACTAGCGCATTGCTGACCCTAAATACATTAGATATTAACGCCCGGTTTCTGAAAGGCTATTCAAATGGATATTCAACTAACATGACTGTTAACTTGACAGCTTGTTCAAATCAATTCGGGTTTCTGAAACGTTAATTATAGAAAAATTTACTAATCTATGATCATTTTAACTTGACATGAAGAATATTATTTAAGTACACAGGCTACATTGCCTATTTAGTTCAATATTTCATTCAATAGCTCATTCAATTCAAAGATATTATAATCTGTAACCATAGATGGAGGATCTACAGGAGGGATGGACGCTTTCTTTCTCATTCGCACAAGAAAAGAATGCATTTATATAGGTTAAATGTGATAGAAAGTAACAGAGTATTTTTTGTCCTTCACCATGTGTCACGATTCGAAGAAAAAGCACCAGTGGTATCCCATAGATAAAATATTTTTAATTGCCAAGCGGCTCCACACTCTTATTTCGTTGGCCTTCATCCCGCGCGGATGTGGAGAGCGCATTTCACTATCGTAAATTTCAAAAGTAGCAATTGTTATTACAATCTTGGTATTTTTGTTGCAAAGGATATTTTATACCTAATAATTACGTAATCTGTCGTAAACTAGCAGATTATCCAAAACAAATAGTATAATTTAATACTTAATTGGTCGACCAACACCGATTAGTTGACATTGTATTTGACAAGAGAATAATCTATGATCATGGCTTAATTAGCCTTTCAGAAACCCAAATTGGCTTTGACATGGAGTTTCTGAAGCAAATTTTAACAGCCGTGTCAACTGACAGGATGTTCAAATTAAAATACACACATCAAAAGTGTCTAGGGATCAAGCATTTTTAAGCGGATTTCTTGAGATTAGATGTGGCTTTGTAATAAATTTATGATTTTATAAATTTATATGGATCCTTTTTGGTGCATTTCATAATTTGAATCAGGAACTGTGAATCAAATTCGAGTAAAAGATGAAAATCAGCTGTCAATATTTTCCCTATAAAAACATACAACGCATTGAAGACATTATTAGTGCTACTGTTTCCCTACTACTGATTAAAACCAACGTTATTATGGAGCGGCGACGTCATTTAAGCAGGGAAGAAATGCTCAGAGCCGTGGGAATGATAGAAGCTGGTTCCCGGCAACGTACTGTGGCTTTAGCTCTGAATACAAGTCAGAGTGTTATCAGTCGACTTTGGACACGTTACCGAAGCACTGGTACCGTGGCTGAGCGCCATGGAGGACGGTATCGCTGCACCACACGGAGACAAGACCGATATATTCAAATCTTAACTCGAAGAGCTCCAACAATAACTGCCATGATGTTAGCCGTGAGGCTTCATCACTCTTCAGGGAACTTAATTAGCGACCAAACAGTCAGAAACCGCTTGCATGAAGTGAACCTTCATTCCCGAAGACCGCTACGGGTACCACCTATAGCAATGCACAATCGTAGGATTCGATATCAATGGGCTCTTGAACACAGAAATTGGGCAGAAGAACAATGGCGTTTCGTGTGCTTTTCTGATGAGTCTCGTTTTGGTATGAGACCGGATACAAGACGTATACGACACTGGAGAACCCCTGGACGCCAACAGCGATTAAAATCCTGCCAGGAAGTCCATCCTTATAGTGGTGGAACCATCATGGTATGGGCGGGTATTTGGATCGGCGGAAGAACTGAGTTGATTTGGATCAGAGGCAACCTCAACGCTCAAATTTATGCTGAGACGATTGTATCAGACGTCATCGTTCCTCTACAAGTGCAAATCGGTCCCTTATTTCAGTTAATGCATGATAATGCACGACCGCACACCGCAAGAGTTGTAAGACAGACTCTCGCCGCAGCTAACATCAATGTCCTGCCCTGGCCTGCTCAGTCGCCAGACTTGAACCCGATTGAGCATGCATGGGATATGCTACAGAGAAGAGCTCTGCCGAATATGGAGGGTATCCAGTCGCAAGAAGACCTTTTTTTGTTGTTGCAACGAACATGGGCGGCCATTCCACAGCGTGATTTGGATGAACTCATTTTGAGTATGCCAAACCGATGTTCTTGTGTTGTTAGTGTTCGCGGTAGAAACACGGATTATTAATTGTTTAAGTTACCCAATAAAATTTTAAAGAAAACTGTTATTTCAGTCTTTTTTTCGAACTTTTGTGTTAGTGGTTCAAATGTCAAAAATCCCTTTATTAGGAAAATGGCAAATTTCTTTATTAATGCAAAGGTGACTTGGTTTATCGTTACTGTGACAAACGAAAACACTTTATTTGATGAATCCTTAAAGAAAATTTTAATTAATATCAATCAGGAGAAAAGTTATTGCAAAAATATATGTTGATCCCTAGACACTTTTGATGTGTGTAGTTGAGAAGTAAATATAAATCCGTGAGTTGACCATGCTTTCTGCAACCCAAAATACACTTGACAGGAGATTTGACATCTAGTTAGTTGATTTTTGCGTTGATCAGCCTTTCGGAAACCGGGTGTCAGTCTCTGGTGACCGGTAATTTCACTAGCTAAACTGCCCTTTGCAGTGCTTACACACTGCCGCTTGGCGGCAGAATATCGGACATTGCGGTGGTATATACCTGCCCACAAGGAATATAATACAATCACTTATGGATTTTCTGCTGATATTATTTCTGGGACTCTGAAATTTCGGCGCTGTTGAAAGACCTTAAATTGATAACAATTTAAGGCCTTTCAACTCAAACTTTCAACGAAAACTCCCATATAAACAATAATGTTTATATGGGAGTTTTCGCGTGATCGGAAATAGTCCCGTAGTTATCATTATTAGCAACACCTCTGTGTTAATTAGTAAGAGCTCAGTGGGCAAGCACTTGCCTTGGAAACATTATATGGCTTATATTGCAAATCGCCATAAAAATGTTGACTGTGAATTTGGTCTTATTATATTTCATTGATTTATACTTCAGATATAATTTAACAAGTAGTAGTACTTCCAATCTACTAGCGAGTTACGCACATTTAGAGACGTAAAACTGTGTTTTTTTTTTACCACGTCACGGACGGTCCAGACAGCTCATTCTTTCTTTTTGCGCAGCGACGAGCGCACGCGCCTAAGCAAAAACAGTTTAGTGATATAAAAATATAAAAAATATTAATAAATGTGGGCAAAATCGTGATCGGCTGCGAGCCTATCGCGATAACATAAGTAGCTGCGAGCCACTTGTGATTATCCATGAATAAATTAGCAACTGTGTGTCTAAAAATACTTGGTATTATCCAAGTTACCCACATATTATTTGGATTATTATTTGAATTATCTTCGAGTCAAATATATCTACAGTCAAGGAAAAAATGACAACTGACAATAAAATGTCTTATATATAAGATTATATATAATCAAAACAAAATGTTTAAAAGTTAACAAAGTCGTGATTGACCGAGAGTCAATTACGACAGCATAATTAGCTGCGAGCTAATTATGAGTCATGGATTCATGATAAATTATTTCAGTTGATGCATCTAATTGATTATCTATAGGATGCAAGACAAGTTACAAGGTCCGTAGATTTCCGGTAAGTAAGACATAAATACTGGTAATATCCATAGGAAATACGGAAAACCTATTGATGCTAGTCATCACGGTGAAATGATTGGCTGCGAGCTAATCATTTTGAGCCAAGGCTTATAACAAATGAGGTAGGAAATGCGCGCAATCTCAAAAAGATATTCACGCACCTACCCTCAATTCATTTTGTCTAAAATAATACCTACTAAATATAGGTTACACAAGATGCGATTAATATTTTTTCTGCTCAACTACCTACCACTTTTTATTTTTATTTTCATTCCGTGCATTTACACTCATAATATGATGAGCCCCGAGTCTGTTTGAACTACCAACGGGTCATCAACACGAAAGCGGCTCTGCTTAAGCGGTTCAACTATCACAAAGTGTGATTGTGTATCGCTACATCCTAGGTTCAATTCCCAGGTTGAGCAGTGTTATTAGGACTTTTTTCACGGGGGTTTCATAAGGAAATCCCCTGCTGGGTATCCAAAAGGCAACCGTCTGGTGGATCTTGGTTGAGAAGCGTGAAATGCCTACAAGGCAAGCCTATCCTATCGCCACAAAAAAAAAACATACTTTGTAATATTATCGGCAGAATACAAATATATTGTACTCTTCTACTGGTCCCGTGTAATACGGGACACATGACGTACGTTTCTATATAAAAGTATATAACATAAAGGTAAGTACCAAACCGAACCTAATGCAAAACAATTAAGTTGCATATAATGCCGACCTTGAACTTTTGCTGTGTAAAAAAAAAAAAGTATTAATAAATACATGGCAATCTGGGTTGTGACAAAAGCACTACACCCTATACGCCAAGACTACGACAGGAAAAGGAGGCATGACTCTTTCCATGTCAGTGTGAAAATCACAGGTATTCATGTCTTATTGGTCAGTCAGTAACATCTTCTGGGTCTAGTAGCCTAAGGTGCGCCCAGTGTGCATATGTATTGTTGTTATTTATTATACTCTAGTCGAGGTGGCTTTTGCTTTCACCCCAACAGCATGATAATTGATAAACAAGTTCACAGATAAGGAATACAAATCAAAACTCCTGAATCATCAGCCCCTGCCACACCTTGTAGAAGAACTGGGCGGGACCTTCTCGCCGCCCTGGAAAAGGGGGGGGGGGTGAGATAAGGGGAAGGCCAACAGCAGCAGCGTTAAAGGATACCTGCTGGACTAACACGTACGCCTCATCATGTAAGGTACAACAAGCATTCTGAATTAGATTCTAAATGTTGGCCACATACATATGTGTATTACTTGTATAATTATATAAGTAACAAATTTCTCAGCCACGTTAACGTGGATATTGTGAAAAAGACTTTTCATGCTATCTTTGTTGAAAGAAGTAGGTAATTAACTAAAACTAAATAGCACCACATCCAAACTTTACTTACATTCTAAGCTAAGATGTGGATGCGTATATTGCAACATATACATAAACTTAGTATCGTTATTCCATTGGACACCTATATTGAGAAAAAAATATTATATTTTTAGTAAAGTTCAAAGCAGATGATTTATAATGTATTTAATGTATTTTTATGGATAACAGAAATGAATGAAATGAATTCAGTTCTTTACATTGCAACAAGAAAATAATATACTCAAACCGGAAGTCTAACCCTTTGCAGTTGCATTGTTAGATCATAGGTATATATTAAAATTATAAAATATATTCGAGGCCAAACCCTAAGTTCGGCAAGGGATTCATTTAAGATCTGAAATTATTTTAAAATATTTATAGAACAGATTTAAAATCATTACCACAGATTTCAGAACTTTCTAACAGTTTACTGATAGAAATGGACTATATACTTACGTTATTTAACACCAGTGTGTCATACCGACCATAAGATTCCCAGTCTGAAATTACCGGTACTAGTAACAACAATATTATAATGTAAAAATATATTCTATTATACTTTGTATATAAATACAATGTATATAAATCTACCTTCTACGGTACCGAGAATAATATCCAAGATGAGAATAGAGGTTAAATAACCTATCAATCTTATCATAAAAAATATTTTTGAAAGTTTTGTGGCATAGTCACATATTGTTTTAAATTACAGTGTATATACATACTCTCGTACGTTTGGCCTTAACGGTACTAGAATTTTATTAGAATTTTGTAATTAAATTTATTGTAACAGTTTTATTATTGCAAAAGATAAAATAAGATACATCGAACTCATAATGGCATACTTTTTTGCCGGTGGTAATAAACACCGTGCAATTCGGTTGTTGTAGAAAAATTATAATCCAACTCAGACTATACAAGTTCGGCCATATTCCTATGATGATGATTATCTTGATTATCTTGACATATATGCATAGCGATAACAATTTAAGTTTATAAAATCAAAAACTAAAAATAAATAAAATTATTAGAATTAAATAAAAATACAAATTTAGAATATACACTTACAAAAAAAAAAATAAGTGTAAAGGTAAATTTAATTGACGGGGGCTTGCCAGGCTGGCATGAGAAGTGTATCCGTAGCGTTTCAAATATTCCTCGAACGATTATTCTGATTGGAAACATCATTTTGGTCTTTAAATCTATGTTACAGAAAACTTAAGCCGCCCATAGCACCTTTAGTTTCATTACACCAAATTCAACTTGCTTGCCCATCAAAAAAAAGCAGGTATGCATACGCAGCATACATCCACTAACATACAATCCAGGGTAAGTTAATTTATTTTCATATCTTCGACATTAATGTCAATGTCACGTCGAGGTAATCGATGACTATATTACGGGAAATCATAGTTCTTTTCCCAAATTTATAATATTGGCCATGGGCCACTTCTACACCAAACTAACCTGTAGACAACATGCATTCATTTGCCTTTCATAGTGTTCCGTCAAAACTATCGTATGTACATAATATGATATTTCCCTCTACATAAAATATAGATTTGTGACATGACGAAGACAGTGATATTGGATCATTATTTCTATTATGAAAATTTTATCGTTTATTCTGCTCCCAGAATTAGAGCTATATGGAGTTCATGAGTATAAACTAAAACCTGCTTGTTTCGGACATAAGTATACATAATATATGCACTAATACTCGTGACCTGCAAACGATATTTAATCACGTTAGCTACGTGATCCTGAACGGGGTCCCGAATTTCGAATTAAATAAGTTTAGACAAGTTGACTGACAAGTAACTGCAAGTTCAAATACTTATATGCGGATAACTAATAAATATATGTAAATACCTAATATCCTAAGCACGCAAGAAGAAATTGACATTGTTATAACGAAAGTGTTAGAACATCGGCCTTTTGATATTTTAGCTCTATTTTAGTTCTTCTCTAACAAGCGAAATATACATTTTGTCTTTAACGACTATATCTTTGTAATAAAATCACCCACAGCTTAACCAATCAGTCAGTAAATTAAACAAGGGATTTCTAAAAAACATAGATTAGATTGTTTCTAAAATTGCCTTGCGTGCATAACAAAAGTCACCTCACCCGCACGATTTGCGGGTCTTAACAGGTACCCACTCCTAATGTCGTAATTAGAAAAACCGTCAGCTGAACTAACTCATCCGTGGTTTTTTGACCATTCTTCTTCTTTTTATTATCTACCATTCCTATGTTATGACTGAATGACTAAAGTACTAAGAACACAAATGATATACATATAATTATTACCTATGATTTTGCTTAGAAATAAAAAACGATCTATACTATCGAAACAAAACCTTACTCTCTAAACATCTACTTGTTAAATTATATCTGAAGTATAAATCAATGAAATATAATAGATGATCAAACGAACTTCTTGAAGTGAAGTTCTATCATTATTATATGAGTTGATTTATACGAAGATATAAAGACCCGCCCACCCATGATTAAATCACATAACACATGTTCAGTTAATTTAACCCTAAAATAAGGTTTTGTTGATCCATAGGCATAAACATAATCTCTAAAGAATGAGCTGTCTGGACCGTCCGTGACGTAACTGGTGGTAAAAAAAAAACACAGTTTCACGTCTCTAAATTTGCGTAACTCGCTAGTAGATTGGAAGTACTACTACTTGTTAAATTATATCTTCGTATAAATCAACTCATATAATAATGATAGAACTTCACTTCAAGAAGTTCGTTTGATCATCTATTATACGTAACACGGAGTGCGAGAGGCAAAGTACTGGGTGGGCAGAATCATATTGGGTCTGTTGTCGACACGAACAGAATAAAAAGATTAATGTAAAGATACACGTCTAACGTATAAAGCCGGAAGTTCAAGCACCGCGTTTTCTTGATGAAGGATTTATGCATAATCTGCGATTCCGAGTTGATCAAAGCAGCGAGGACTTGCGTGGGCGCAATCGCACGCCCGACCTCCATACAATGTTATAATTTTAAGTAAATAGTTTGAGGAAGAGATACAAAGTAGTTTTAGAATACAAATATTAGAATTGGAATAAAGAAGTGGGAATGAGTAGTACACGCAACCCTTATTTTACTTTTGAGAGTTATTGATCTCCAAATCAGGTTCTGGAAACTTTAATCTCTGCCGCATCACCTGACACGTTCGTTATTTCGAGTCTAGTAATTTCTTAAATATTTCTTCACAGTACTTATTTCTCAGATAGTGTAAAAATGATCACCCCGACAAACAGCAGCGTTTTCACACGGAGTTTTCGGCATAATGACTGATACTGCGGTGGCACCTACCTGGACTATTGCTCAAAAGACTTTATCCTTGTGGAAAGATTCCTTTATCGGCAAGGTCCTTGAGAGCCATAATATTAAGTCATCCGAGGATGCTCTTTCCACGCACGCACACTAATTCTACAAAGCATCTGACATGTAGTTGATCGTATTAAAAACGAAGCATGTTTCTACTCACTCTAAATATCGTGAACCATGTAATGAAAATATTTTTTATACAGGGTTACAGGAAAAGTCGTGCTAGATCCGTTGAGGGCGTGGAGTACCCATCATTTCTGACTTATTTCACTATGAAACACCCCACCCTAAACTTAACCAAAATAAAAAAAAAATAAAAAAATAAAAACTTAAACTTAACTTAAACAAAATAAAATTTAATAGCCTAAAAATCGGCAATTTTCAATAAAAAATTTAAAGTCGAAAATCTCGAAAAGGGTTAAGTTTAGGGTGGGGTGTTTCATAGTGAAATAAGTCAGAAATGATGGGTACTCCACGCCCTTAACGGATCTAGCACGACTTTTCCTGTAACCCTATATAGTTAAGGTATGATATCCTTTTCTTATTATCTACTTCTGTGCCTTACTCACGAACCTGTATAAGTAAATATAAATCCGTGGCCTTACTTTATTCATTTTCCAAATGTCATCTGTGACATCTTTTTCCTTGTTCTTCAAATGCACACTTCACGTTCGTTCTATTTTACCGACGCGTGACTTATTGCTAGTTCGCCCAATTGGGCGAATTTCGTGTCGTCACTTTCCGTGCGCTAATGGCATATTTATGGTATAATTATAATATTATTGTATTATATATAAATAACCAAATTAACGACTCTGTTAGATGCAATCAATCTGATTTTCGTAATAACGATGTTTCTTGTAGTTATGACGGTTGTCTTAAATTTTATTTTTATTTTACAGCTTATTTCAATAGAAATCTTTTGCAGCATGTCCAGATTTTTTGTTAATATGAGGCTTATTTTGACATAAGCAATCAATTTTAATCACGATGAGTCGCTTGTATTTTTAATAAATGCATTAAGCCTTATATAAATTAATTTAAAACACCTATTAACTTTCACGGGTATCCTCAAAAATGTTAATGTTATGACAAACGGATAAGCTTTTTATTAAAAAAAAACCACTCTGCTCAAATCCTACCAGATGGCAAATTTAGATAAGACCGGAAATTAAAATTATAATAAAGATAAAATAAATTAGGTAAATCCATTTAACAAAACACTTAAACGTTGTAAAAACTAGTATAATGTATGTAGGTACAAAGACTCAAGAATGAAGGCTGTTATTTGACGTGAATTTGTCTGAATTCAAATTCAAAATTCTTTATTATGCATAGGCCTCACGGGGGCTCTTACATATTGTCATTTTTTACAACTACCACCGGATCGTAACGCGGCCTCCACTGAGAAGATCCGGCAAGAAACTCAGCGGGCTTGTCTTTATTCAAATATATAAGATTTTTGTTAAACAAATTTACAATAAATATATCTTAAACTATAAGCTTGTAAGAGTACGGCAGTTCAAGCCCACGCAGCTTTATCCTCCAGGTAATCCGAGATTTTATAATAGCCCTTTTTAGACAAATGGCTCTTAATGGTAGTTTTAATTTTTTTTATTGGTTGATCTCGTATATATCCTGGGGCAGTTTATTATAAAAACGTATACCTTGGCCCATAAAGGAATTGCTAATTCTGTGGAGACGCGTGGAATGTACAGCAAGATTGTGTTTGTTCCGAGTATTTATATTATGTCGATCACTAACCTTAGCGAAAGTACTTATATTCTTTTTTACATACATCAAATTTTCATAAATGTATTGTGATATAACCGTTAGAATGTTTATTTTTTTAAATATTTGTCTTAATGTCCGTCATCTCACCTAGAAAGACACTGCTGCCCGTTTTCTTGTTTTCCCTTACGGACACCCAACGGGAGGAGATGGGTGGATGCTACTCTTACCCGGACACCCCACGGGTTATTGTTTAGCATCGTATCGCTGGCGCTGATGTTGCTCAAATAGTAACAAGCCAAAACTGTTTAAAAAAAAGTGAAAATATCTTCAAAAATAAATTACCTACAGATCTTAAAACAAAAGCGTTAGAAACGTGCCTGGTGACTTATGCATGCCAGACGTGGACAATGACAAAAAAGCAACATAATGAAATTAAAACGACACAAAGGAGTCTAGAAAGAATCTACTTAGGAATAAAGCTCTCAGAGTCAAGATCTCAGAAATTAGGAGGAAAACGAAGGCCAAAGATGTCAGTAAATTGGTACTAAGGAGAAAATGGAAATGGGCAGGTCACGCACACGTGCAAAGGCTCAAAGACAACAGGTGGACTAAAGTTATAACTAACTGGTACCCGATTTCGAAGAAATGAAAAAGAGGTAGACCACGCAAAAGATGGGATGACTCAATAGTAAAGATTGCAGGAAATGTTTGGAGTAGAATAACCCGAAATAGAGATCAGTGGAAACAATTGGAAGAGGCTTTTACCGCTTTGTGCGGTACCGCTGTGATCGGTCCTCACATCAATAATACGTAATTCATTAGTTAATAATCTAAACCTAATAATAGTATCAATCAAATGAAATGTATTTGCTAATATCTAATATCTTTTAACGAACTAATTTATTCATCTATTTTAACTATTTTAGTAACTATTTTTATTTATTTATATTTTTTTTTTCGGTGAAGGAAAACATCGTGTGGTAACCTGCATGTCTGAGAAAGTTTAACTAGCTTTCGAATGACGTGTGAAGTCTGCCAACCCGCACTTGGCCAGCGTGGTGGTCTACGGCCTAAGCCCCCTCGTCTAGAGGGGAGGCCCGTGCCCAACAGTGGGACATGAACAAGGGCTGGTATTATTATTATTATAATTTATTCATTCTTTTCTTATTATTTCGAATATCAAATGAAATTTTTACTCCATATTATATAATGCCAGTAATCTTAAAATTAGAAGAAAATTGATATAGATTCTTACCTAAATATAATTATGTAAAAAAAATGCATGCAAGGAATAAATAAGCTAATCCATTCAAACTCAAACTCAAAAATATTTATTTCAAATAGGCTTAACTCTAGCACTTTTCAAAGGTCATGTATTATTTTTAAAAAGCTACCACCGGATCACAACGCGGCCTCAACTGAGAAGATCCGGCAAGAAACTCAGCGGGCTTGTCATTTTATCACTTTTTTTTTAAACAGTGTGTCATGTTACAATTAGATCAGAGCGACAGTGTGTCTTGCCGTTCAAAAGATCAAATAAGACAGAAAAAAAAACAATAAAATACGGCGAAAGTACAACAAACTAAAAAGCCAAAGGGATAGTAGTCGGACCAGTCCCCCCAAGCAGCACCCGCGCACGAGTTGACTCGAGCAGCAGCCATCACTCCCCTCAACCATATTGGAGGGAAGGGGGTGACCCGCCACACGAAGCCGCCACAAGCAAAGACTTTTCGATGGCGAGCATGACCGATCTAAGATCATTCATTCATCTTTAGGTAAAAGTATTGCTTGTCTACACATTAGGTTGAACAGGAAAAAAGACCTGCCTCTACCTACCTCTCCCTACCTCTCTCAAAAACCCCACTATTAAAATATGGTATTTCAAAATGTTATAATAAGTTCAAACACCTCTTTATAGATTTTTATTAATTCTGAATGTCCAATATCAAATGACGTTTAAATCACCATATATCAGAACCAAGACTCGTTTCAAATAATAATTTACATAAGCATCTGCACTATACATAAATGCATATCTAATAAACTTGCTGCTATTTTAACCTATTGGAAATATAATTGAAGGATGATTGAACAAAGCAAAAGCCTACAGTATAAAACTTCATCATCATCATCATCAGCCGGAAGACGTCCACTGCTGAACATAGGCCTCCCCCTTAGAACGCCACAATGAACGACAATTGGCTATTTGCATCCACCGGTTACCTGCGACGCGCACAATGTCGTCTGTCCACCTAGTGGGAGGCCTGAGAACCTTTCTTCCCCAACGGTTATCGGTTCTTCGAGCGATGTGGCCTGCCCATTGCCACTTTAACTTGCAGATTCTGAGAGCTATGTCGGTGACCTTAATTCTTCGGCGAATCTCCACATTTCGGATTCTGTCGCGCAAAGAAACTCCGAGCATAGCTCTCTCCATGGCTCGTTGTGTGACTCTGAACTTTTCTAAAAGGCCAGCCGTTAGAGACCACGTCTCAGTACCATATGTCATCACTGGCAACACACACTGGTTAAAAACCTTCGTCTTCAGGCACTGCGGTATTTTGGACGAGAAGATATCGCGTAGTTTCCCGAACGCTGCCCATCCGAGTTGGATTCTTCGGGCGACCTCTTTGTCAAAGTTGGACCGACCTAACTGGACAGTTTGTCCTAGGTATACGTAGTGGTCAACAACTTCGAGAGTATCGTTCCCAACAACTACCGGTACGGGTGCAACATGGACATTAGACATGATCTTCGTCTAGCCCATGTTCATTTTAAGACCCACCTGTTGGGAAACGCTACTGAGGTCGCTGAGCATCGTATTGAGGTCCTCCAGCGTATAAAGCTTAGATTTGAAAAATTAATTCATCATTATCAGTCGGAAGACTTCCACTCCTGAACTTATGTTCTTTTGGGTGTTGTCATAGTCATCACGCTTGGCAGGCGTCTCGGAGATCGCAGTATACGTGGTAGTTGAATATCACGCAGAAGAATCTGCTGCCCATCTTGTGGTTTTACCTTTGTTCCTACAACATCCAACGGGAAGATATAGGAGGGCGCTAGTCTTACCCGAACACCGCACGGGGAAATTAACTAATGTGTACGTACATAAAGTAGGGTCAATTTAATAGATCACATTTGACACTTCATTAAAATTTATCAACTTAACCTTGTAACGGCGGGCATAAAATATTATTAACTTTTCGAAGTTAGACCTGCACAATTGTTTAATCTTTTTCAATTATGATTACATATTTATTGTAATAATAATATAATAATAATAATAATACCAGGGCACGGGCCTCTCTTCAAGATGAAGGGGCTTAGGCCATAGTCCACCACGCTGGCCAAGTGCGGGTTGGCGGACTTCACACGTCATTCGAAAGCTAGATAGGCTTTCTCAGACATGCAAGTTTCCTCACGATGTTTTCCTTCACCGAAAGCTAGTAACAATCGCACAAAGACGATTCGCACATGATTAAAGAAATCAGAGGTGCGAGCCGGGGATCGAACCTGCGCACCTCGTTTCCAAGGCAAGCGCTCGCCCACTGAGCTGTTACAGCTACACTGAGCTATTACAGCTACCTATTTATTGTAATATGTAATGACAAAAGAAACATGCAGAACATAGAAACTGATAGATGTCAAATGTGATCTCTTAAATTGGCCCTACATTAGTGATTGGCAAGAATGGCAAGTGGTCGTAAATCATGAAAGCACATGTGTTTGATTCTTCGATCATATAAATAGTCTAACGTTTGAGTATGTGTGAGTATAATGTACTTATGTGTCTTACTCATCGATATACTATACCAACTAGATTTGCTGTCACGACCCGAAAAGTGGTCACGAAAATAAGAGCTACGGAGACGGCTGTCGCTCAATTGTCTGCAATTATTATTGAACCTTATTTTATAGTTCGTAAGTTATCTTTTTATATGAACATATTATTGTTTTGCGTGTACGTGTATAGTTGTGTAAGTATATGTAACCGCGACCACATTTTCGATGTCATTTTGTTCGTGACAGCTAATCTAGTTGGTATAGTATATCGATGGTCTTACTATCACGATTTCTATGAAGGCCCGCTTTTCCACAAAAATATACAACTTACAATATTTACAGTTTTTTTAATAATACAAGTAAGCTAGACCTTGATAGCATGCCTAAGGGAGCGGTGTGCTATTATGGATGGTAAAACGCACAAGGCATGGTGGCGTTGCTGGCAGCAAAATAGATAAAATGTGTATCCACAGACTTCATATAAACTCTATATTATAGAGCGATGTAGGTAACAACTACTTCTCCAATTACTTTTTTTTTGTTCCTGCGTGGGAATCCTATAAAAGGTCCCGAATATCCTGTGTGCCTTGTCTTTGAGCTCGCCGCCGGGAATGCGTTGTAGTCCTCCAGGTACCATCATGGTACTCGCGGGGATGCGGTAGCAGCCCCGTCACCGTCCTTCTCGGTATAGTCTCCGCGCTTGAAGGACTTCTGGCCCATACCCCAAACGTCTGTGAGATTCTTACCTACTAAAACCCCTGCGGCTCTCCGGCGGGATCTCCCCTCAATCGCCGCCGTGATTGATGGATGCCTAGGGCCCATACCCGTCCAAAGACTCCGAAGATCTCCAATCCACCTGCTTTAATCTTTTAAGCAAGAATATTTACTGTGCTCTCCCTGTCTTAAATCTTAATGGTTGACCAGTATTTTGTCTCATTTATTTAATAAATTGTTTTATTTTTCACTTATAATAACATAAATTAAATAACCAATATCCAATATTACCATGCTATCATCAAAGGCAATAAAGCGTCTGCAAAATATGGCGTATTGTGTTTCAATTCAATTTCAATTTCAATTTATTTATCCAAAAATATATTTACATAAACATATGAATGTCAATGGACCTCGCACTGTATCGCGGGCGCCACTTATGAAACGAATCACGAAATTATTTTACTATATTCGCAAAAAATAGTCAAATAAATAAATAGATTCTAATGAAAAATCTACGCTACACTAAGCAAATTACTTTTTGACGCTTCTGGTTAAATAAATTATTTTTAATTTCTAGAGATATTTTGTGATTCAAAATTTCTCTAAAATTTATATTAATCAGTTACTTGTTCCATAATTCATGACGGTAAAATTTGATTAACATAAAAAATAAGAGCAAAGCAGATTGAGATGCTATCAAAATCGCAAAAGCATCTAGCATACCTACATCGTTAATTTCTTTCCACCGGTCTTGAAACCGCATCACTTTACAACCTTGTTAATTTTGCTCATTATACGATATATTAGATTTTATAACTTTCTAGATACAGTCAACAGTTGTAGGATGTAAATTTTGTAATCTAATAAACACCAATAAATACTGTCGTATTATGGGTGTAAAATTATAATTTATTATTCTTGCCATTCGTCGTTAAAAAAAGAATACTAATGAACCATTTTAAATTAATCTAATAGCGATTATAACTCCATCTACGAACATGGTATCTATGTATTGCGAATGCAACTTGACAGTAATAAATAAAACCAGTATAAATTATAAAAGCATAAAAATCCCGACATAATATAATGCGGTAACAGCTCAGTGGGCGAGCGCTTGCCTTGGAAACAAGGTGCGCAGGTTCGAACCGCGGCTCGCACCTCTGATTTCTTCAATGAATCATGTGTGAATCGTCTTTGTGCGATTGTTACTAGCTTTCCGAAAGCTAGTATTTCGGTGAAGGAAAACATCGTGAGGAAACCTGCATGTCTGAGAAAGCCTAACTAGCTCTGGAATGACGTGTGAAGTCCGCCAACCCGCACTTGGCCAGCGTGGTGGACTATGGCCTAAGCCATTCATATTTTTCAACTAGTCTCGTTAATACCTTTATATTTGATAATTATGTTTTTGGAACTAAAAAAATACAAATAGCGAATGGCGGCTACCATATAGTTTTTTTTTAAATATATAGCCTATGTCCCTCCCAAAACTAAGACGAATATAACGACATATTATAAAATCTCGGATTACCTGGAGGATAAAGCTGCGTGGGCTTGAACTGCAGTACTCTTGCCAGCTTATAGTTTAAGATATATTTATTGTAAATTTGTTTAAAAAAAAATCTTATATAATTGAAAAAAGACAAGCCCGCTGAGTTTCTTGCCGGATCTTCTCAGTGGACTACGATCCGGTGGTGGTTACGATCCGGTGGTAGTTGTAAAAAATGTCAATATGTAAGAGCCCCCGTGAAGCCTATGCATAATAAAGAATTTTGAATACGCTAGCCAAGAAACTACACCACTATGGTATAAGGAATACTCTCAACCTTCTGACTTCATATCTGAGTAACAGAATACAGAAGGTTGATATCAATGGAAAAAGATCTGCTGGATCAGAGGTCACTTTAGGTGTTCCACAGTGTTCAATACTAGGCCCTTTCCTATTCTTAATATACATATATTAATGACTTACCTTTCTTTGTAGGGGACAATCATAACATTATATTGTTCGCAGATGATACATCTTTGTTGTTTAAAATTAAACGTAAATTACAGGACTATGACGATGTGAACAATGCGCTTTCTAGGATGGTCCATTGGTTCGATGTTAATAATTTAAAACTTAATGAAACTAAAACTAAATGTATTAAGTTTACCACACCTAATGTTAGACAGGTGAGAACCAATATTGAAATTAATGGAGCTGTATTGAACCCAGTGAAATCTACGACATTCTTGGCCATTACTATAGACGCAAAGTTACAATGGGGCCCACACATTGTGAAACTGTTGGGTAGGCTAAGTTCAGCGGCTTATGCAGTTAAAAAAATTACATTTTTCACCGATGTCGAAACCGCTAGAATTGTATATTTTAGTTATTTCCACAGTGTTATGTCTTATGGCATATTGCTGTGGGGATCTTCTGCAGACCTTAACACTATTTTTATTCTGCAGAAAAGGGATGTGAGAGCTATTTACAATCTGGCTCCTACGGATTCACTAAGACAAAAATTTTTTTAAAGAAATAAATATTCTATTATGAAAACTTTATGTATGTAAAAAAGAACTTAAGTGCTTTCGCAAAGGTTAGTGATCGACATAATATAAATACTCGGAACAAACACAATCTTGCTGTACACTCCACGCGTCTCCACAGAATTAGCAATTCCTTTATGGGCCATGGTATACGTTTTTATAATAAACTGTCCTAGGATATACGAGATCTACCAATAAACAAATTTAAAACTACCATTAGGAACCATTTGTCTAAAAAAGGCTATTATAAAATCTCGGATTACCTGGAGAATAAAGCTGCGTGGGCTTGAACTGCTGTACTCTTACAAGCTTATAGTTTAAGATATATATATATATATATATATATATATATATATATATATATATATATATTGTAATATTGTTTTTATTATATAATTGAAAAAAGACGAGCCCGCTGAGTTTCTTGCCGGATCTTCTCAGTGGAGGCCGCGTTACGATCCGGTGGTAGTTGTAAAAAAATACAATATGTAAGAGCCCCCGTGAGGCCTATGCATAATAAAGAGTTTTGAGTTTGAGTTTATATACTATCGAAAAACATAACTCTCCGCCTGGGGCATTCAGGCAATTAATAATATTTTCCTGGTCGATATGATCAAAGTGCACTATCTCCTCCTTTTTAACCGACCTCAAAAAGGAGGAGGTTCTCAATTCGTCTATATATATGCCGGCACGTCATTATTATGAGATGTCAACTGTCATGTTTGACGTGACGCCATGACATTAGTTTGGGTCATTGGTTGACAAGGACATATTCGATTGGACAAGTGTGATGATTGGAAAAGTAGAATGGTTATGTTTGATGATGATTGTAAATTATAATGGATAGTCTATCGTGATATTCCCTAGTGAATCAGTGAGGTGTAGCATTGAGTCCACCGTGAGGATCCGGACGAGAGTCTACGTTCAGTTATTTGGGAAACGATCAGTGGATATTGAGAGCTAAGTACTTTGTAGTGTGAACACAGTCTAGTCTACAGAGTAGTTCGTGCTGTGAGTCGTATATAGCTTGGGATCTCGTGAGAGTCAGCGTGGTGATCTCGTAGAGAGTAGTTTGTATTGCGAGTAGCCTATTTTGGGATCATGCGACAGTCAGAGTGATGATCCCGTAGAGAGTATTGCGAGTAGTAGTTTGGGATCTTGAGATAGTTGGTGCGGTGATCTCAAAGGGAGTGAGTTGTGCTGAGTGATCTAGTTTTGGATGGCGTGACGATCTGGTCGGTGGTCTAGTACAGGGTCGCTTGTATTGTATGAGGTCGAACATCACTGTGTGTGTGTGAAGGATCATGTCATCATACGAGATGATGACATGTTAAGGTGCCAGGTTGTCCAGTCCACGCTGTCATATGAGATGACAACTACTCGAAGAGACGTCTTAGTCAGTGATGGTTTGCAGGAGGTCGAATATCACTGTGTGTGCGGAGGGTCATGTCATCATACGAGATGATGGCATAATGAGGTGCCAGGTTGTCCGGTCCACGCTGTCATATGAGATGACAAACAGCTGGTCGAAGGGACGCCTTAGCCAGTGGTCGTTTGCATGAGGTCGAACATCACTGTGTGTGTGGAGGGTTATGTCATCATACGAGATGATGATATAACAAGATGTCAGGTTATCAAGTCCACGCTGTCATATGAGATGACTGGTCGAAGGGAAGCCTTAGTTTGTGTTGGATTATTTGTTAAGTGTGTGTGTGGAGTGTTATGGTCCTTATGTGAGGTTCGCTGGGCAAGACGGTTACAGTGGCCTCCTTGAGGGACCAGCTGGGCAAGATTGTTACAGTAGTGTGTGTCTATGTGTGTGTGTGTTAGTGTGTGTTGTGGTCTTTATGTGAGGTTCGCTG
This sequence comes from Furcula furcula, assembly GCA_911728495.1. Taxonomy (NCBI): domain Eukaryota; kingdom Metazoa; phylum Arthropoda; class Insecta; order Lepidoptera; family Notodontidae; genus Furcula; species Furcula furcula. The sequence continues at coordinate 4,603,584 of OU452244.1, read as the reverse complement.
GGTAAGACGGTTACAGTGATTGTTACAGTTGACAAATATGGAAACAGGGATCTGTAAGACATGGAAGAGAGTCTATGGTGAAGATCGGTGTTGGTGAGCTAACGTACTGCAGCTGTTGGTTTAGATTGTGATAGTTTCCTGTGAGATTTCATGTTGAGTAGTCGTGCGATGGGTTGTCCTCTCTGGCTCGTGTAGTCCATTTATCTAGTGGTTGCGATCTACATTCCGGTGGGTTTGGTTACTAGGTTGATAGAAGGTCGAGATAGGAAGCGGTCGGTCAGGGGTGGCTGTAAGGGGCAGGTGGAGGCCACTCTAGGTAGGTAGGTAGGGCTTTAGTGCCTACTCGAGACTTTATGCCGGTAGTGTCCTCGTGTGTTATTCTGGTGTGCATGGGTGAGATTGTGCTTCTGTGTTCTGGCGATCATGTAAAGTTTAAAAAAAAAGAATGTTACACGTGTTTCCGACATATATATATATTTTTTTATGTATGTTCGCGCATAACTCTGGCAATTATGAACCGATTTGAAAAAATCTTTCTTCCATCCATTCTTCAATCCATTGATTGGGTCCCATAAAAAAATTATTGCTTAGTAATAAGTAGTTCCTGAGAAAACAAGAATGGTGACTGCGCAGGAAAGCCTATATAGATTACTTTATGTCGCTTTTTAAGGACAAAAATGGTCATAACTCAGGCAAATATTTACCAATTTCAATGATTCTTTTTTTATCCGAAAGAAGAAACCACTGTATTGAATCTGTATGCATTTTATCACAACCGGATAAAAACTTCCTGGAGGACCATGAACGATGTGGAGGAATTTATCTGGTAAAAACCATAAAACTGATGTTCTCCATTACATTGCTCTGACAATTATGAACCGATTTCGATGATTGTTTTTTTATTCGAGAGAGTAAACTATTATGATGATTCCATGCAAGTTTCATTACGACCGGATATTTTTTTCTGAAGAAACGTGAATTATGTAAAACTATGTAGACGATAATGTGATCATAACCTACCTAGATCATTTTACGGTATTCGATGGTTCAATCTTTATATATGAAAATATCACTAAAAAGTTTAAAATAAAATCTTTTTAAAAAAAATTGAACCGACTTCAATATCACTGAAAAGTATAAAATAATTTAAATATTATTGAAGTTGGTGCCAAATATACCCAGCAGGTATGCTAACACCAACTTTTATAATATTTAAATTATTTTATACTTTTCAGTGATATTGAAGTCGGTTCAATTTTTTTTTAAAAAGATTTTATTATTTCACAACCTTAAGGAACGGAACACCGACACGTTCAGGAGAGATCATGTACAGCACCAACATTTTACATGCCGATTCGACGAATCCATTATAATTGAAGCAGGGATATCGTTATAATTAAAGAAAATATACGACTGTTTATTACTTTCAAATGATATTCTAAAAATGTGTGCTTTAATTTAGGTATAGTTTACATCTTTACGTTAAAACAATCCTTAAATAAACCTTAGCATTCTTATATGAACTTGAACTTAAAAGTCGTTTGTTGACTCGCCTTATACGTATAGCTGTAGATTGGCTAAACTTCTGAATCTTATATTCGAATTAACATCTCAATTATTTTTTATAAATCAATTATTTTAAGTTAAGTTATTGTTAGTTAGTTTAGTTCTTTTAAGTTGTATCTTCTCTTTTGGTGTACAATAAAGAATATTTGTATTTGTATTGTATTGTATTTTTAAAGTATTTTATCATCATCAGCAGCCGAAAGACGTTCATTGCTGAACAAAGGCCTCCCCCTTAGAAGGGAGGGGTTGCCATAATCACCCCGTTTGTCAGGCTTCTTGGGGATCGCAGTATAGGTGGTAGGTAACCCAATAGAAAGACGCTGCTGCCCGACTTCTTGTTTGCCCTCAGTCGCCTCATAACACACCGAACGGGAGGAGATTGTGCTATTATTACCCTGACACCCCACGGGTCCCTACTAACCCTAATACCCATAAGGAATTCACTTTGTTGTTTTTTTTTAGCCAACCTATATTAATAACATACGCAAGGCCGCTTGAAAGAACTATGAAATAACAAATTATATGAAAGGAGATGTTCCATTTTGGGCCAACACTATGTACACTACATGGAAAAATAGGAAAAACATAGGAGAGTTTCATAAAAATACTTATAAGTTAATTTGAAGAAGAGTACAATTGTACAAAAATGATTACTTTTGCAGTTATTTAGTATGTCCACCCTGTTTTTAGGGCAGCCATGACAGTTGCGTTTGACGTTGGTTTACTACTTGACAGTAAATGCTATAGTTGACGTTTCGTAATAGATTGTTTACGCGTGGAGTACATAATGTATTTCGGAGTTTTTAGTGATTATTTATGTTTGCGGACATTCATTGACTGTTTCTTTCTTGACCCGGGGCTTTACTGTATTGATTATCGCCTGTGATTTGGATTGGAATCCGCCACAAGTTCAATCGAAGGTATAGTCAGATGTCAAAATGACATTTTAGTTGCGTATTTCCGATCCATCATATTATGCTGGGGTGTTGCTACAGTATTATTATATTCTCTTTGGTGTTGCTGTCCTTGACCAAGATGTCTTAAATGTACAATAAAACGAAGCAATATTAAAAAAAGATAACATTACAAAACAGTTACTATATTGAATAGTTATATATACATATAGTGTACATGGTGTTGGCCCAGGCTCCATACATTTCTGGAACAACTCCTTTCTACTAATTCTAGGTACTAGGTGGTCTTGCACAAAGAACTTATTCTTTGTGCAAGGAACCGTCCAGGTAGGTTCCACCGCAGTGTCAGATATTCTGCAGCCAAGCAGCAGTGTGTAAGCATTGCTGTGTTCCGGCGTGAAGGGCATTGTAGCTGGTGAAATTACCGGACACAAAGACTTAAAATCTAATGTCTTAAGGGTCGGCAACGTGATGGAGATTCTTGCTCTCTGGTGTTGCTAGCGTCTATAGGCTGCGGTGACTGCTTACCATCAGGCGGGCCGCACGCTTGCTTGCCACCTTCGTAGTATTAAAAAAAATTTAAAAGACAGTAAATAATAAATTATATACTTTATTAGCTGTCATCGTCTAGATTCAGAAATACATAAATAATAATGTTAAAATTACATTTAAAAAAAAAAAAACATTAAAACATAGATATTATTACGCGTTGTCAATGCCTGCTAAAGTGGTTTAATTAAATGGCTCAATACATTTATGTTCAAATATGTAGTTAATCACTCAACAGGTGGGTGGTATTGCTAATTCAATATCTCAAGTGTTGCCAATTTATAAACACAAAAACGAATAACGGTAAATTAAACAAAATATTTCAATAAAGTTGTTAATTTTTTATCAAATTTAATACAACATAAAGGCATAACGGTGTCTTTTCACATCAGTTTTTTGTTGTTTGTCCTGAATGACTTCACAGCTCGCTGTCATAATGGACATTTTATCGTTCCTCACTGTATCTGCACAAAACATGATAAAATATTATATAAAAATAAAAAACGAAAAAATCGTACGATTTACCGCTTGTGGTAAATTGACCCAAAAATTTTTGATGCATTCAAATGTATTAATGTAGAGATTAAATACTATTAGCCTAAGGTTTTTTTTATACAAAAACAACCTAAGAACTATATAGATTCAAAAGATATTAGTACAAAATTCATTATCATTCTTTGCTTCAGACATTTTATCATAGTGAGATTTGTTAAGCATTTAATAATAATAATAATATCTTGGGACAATCCACACACGGTCATCTGATCCCAAACTAGGCAGAGCCTGTACTATGGAAACCAGACAACTGATACTAATACTTATATACAATTTTTTTTGTAAATACATACTTAAATAGATAAATAACACCCAGACACTTGGTGGGAATCGAACCCACGACCCATCGGATAGCGGACAGGGTCACTAACCACTAGACCAACGGGCCCGTCAAATGCAAATTCTTTAAGATTTCTTGAATATCGCTACTCGACGTTAGGCATTTTTTTGATAGCTTTGAGCACTTTCTATTCCTAAGTACTTAAATGACTTTGAGTAGTTAGAAATTATTATTCTGAGACAGGCCGTATATTTTTTAATCCTGATAATTAGTTGCCGCTAATCAGCCGGAAGAACTCAGAACATAGGGCCTTAGAACGCCACAATGAATGAAAATGGTACGTTATCCTCGAAGGTATGACCACAAATGGATGATTATAATAATATCGCTATCTTTGTCCCCCGTGACGAGATTCTCATGAAAACAGAGAAAGATGAAGAGTCGAAATATCTTGTCCTCACGTATAATCACGTCTGAATGTAAGACTAATATCATACCAAGACCAGATGAAGCTTCTGTCTGTGACCGTGTGAGTGCTTGATTCGACCATCATAAAATGAGGGAAATGCAACTATTGTACCGATAGTCGTGTCCTCTCATGATCAAGTGCCAAAGAATCTTCATAAATACCTCGAGTTTTCTGTAATTCCAACTTAATAGATCTTAAGGCCAGCTATTTTGAGCAGTGTTAAAGTGGTTCGTACTCTTGTAAAGTCATCATCATCATTAGTAGCCGAAAGACGTCCACAGCTGAACAAAGGCCTCCCCCATAGAAGGGAGAGGTTGCCATAATCCCCACGCTTGGCAGGCGGCTTGAAGATCGCAGTATAGGTGGAAGATAAATCCAAAAGGAAGACGCTGATGCCCGTCTTCCCGTTCTCGCTTAGTCGCCTCTTACGACACCCAACGAGAGGAGATGGGGGGATGGAATTCTAACCCGGCACCCCACGGCTAAAACCAACTCAACGACTTGTAAAGTCAACGTCCACATATACAACTTTATAATTTTCACACATTATAAGACTGTTGTTGGCCGCAATACAGTTTATAATTTCGTCGAAAGCTACTCAGCTTTGGTTATGGTGTTCTAAGTTCGCGACCCCACAGTTATACGGGACGTTTATACTTAGCTAGTTTTTGGAAATGTTTCCGAAACAGATAAGTAAACAGTGTAGGCAGACTGGAGTCCGTTATTGAAGCGGTACTAGTGAAGTAATTTAATCGTAGGGTCATTGTACGATCCTAAGTTTTATTTTTCTTGTTATGTCCTTAATTTTGGAACCGCACGTTTAACTTTATCTTGAACTACTGCTTGTGCACAGAGTATAGCATTATGACTAAGCCTTGGAGGTGTATCAGCGAGTCTCGGGTTGCTGAGGCGAAGTGATGACATTGATTTTAATATCTAATTCCAAGTTATAAGTACTCGCCATTCAAAAGTCTTCGCTGGTGGAGGTTTTGAGTGGCGAGTCACACCCTTCCCTCCGATATCATTTATGCAAGTGATCAAGTCATACTCTTGTACGCATGCTACTTGGTGGGACTAGTTCAAACATCGTATGTATGGAAATGTATGTATGTGATGCGTCGGTACTCCTGCCCGATTATATGTGTCTTCAAGTCTAGAGTGAATAGGTATTTAATAGGCTAATGTGCTTTACCATCTTTGATTGCCTCGCCGCTTCCCATCAGGTGGGACTGCAGTCGAGCGTGTGCTTCAGATAACTAAATACATACTTACTAAAAAGTAAAAATTAAATACATCTCCTTCTTTTTTTCAGTCCTTTAAAAACGTTTATTGTTTATAGTGCACCGACCACAACGAACACTATTAGGTATTTTAACCTGTAATGATTGAATACAATATGTAATATATCAGAATTAACGTTTAAACAGACTGATCGATTTATAAATATTTATAGAAAATGCATTCATTATTTATTAAATAATTCACAAATTTATCATCAGTTAACACCTACGCATTTCTTTTAAAATTTCAAACTGTTAACAAAGATTTGACCATTCTATATAAGGCATATCCTTAATATTTTATAATAGATTAATATAATAAAATCTATGCTTTTATGACGAATCGAAAATACAATCTCTATAATAACAGTCATTAATAAACAATCCGATAAAATTGCCATTGAATCAGGATTAGGCAACCCACACAAAAGCCTCCTTTTTTTCACGGTGGAAACCTTCAATAGGTTCCCGTGGGATTCTTACCCGCTAAAACCCCTGCCGCATCGGCAAATTTTCCTTTTCAAATTTATAGTTTTCAATCATAGTTAATTCTAGGTTTTAGTATGACACACCTTTACTGGAACACACGGTTTGAATTAGGATATTATTTATTTTTTACTTTAGAGATAACGCGTATGAAATATCACTGTTTGGGACATCGATTTAGATTTTTTTTTATTTGGTTTCGAATGTAAAAATGTATAGTAGGATGTAAAGAATAAGCATTAATAAAATCATGAAGTATTTTATACAAACAATAATAATAATAACATTTCCATTCAACGCTAATTACGGGTTTGGGGGCGCCGAACACAGAAACTTCAATAAAAATGTCTTTTCAATTAATAAAAAGGTATAATCAATTTCTGCAATATGCGAGTAGGTCTTAACTTTAAATATAATTTTAATATGTATAAATTTAGATAGGTATGTCTTAAAAGCTAAACGTCTGTTCCCGCCGATGTTAGGTAAGGGAAAAGCGTTCCCACCAAGCCGTGACGTCATGAGCTCGGTGTCCGATGCGCGGCAAATATCCCACGGTGTAGGTATATGCTGACGAGGCATGCTGGCTCGTAACACCTCCCCTACCGGATGAGCAACTATTTGGTGAGAATGACGCCAAAAGTTGCGGTACTTTCTCCTAATTCCGTCATCTGAGGTCTATCGTGATACCCGATGTCGTGATGGGTGTGCGGTATCGATGAACAGGTCTAATGCTCGGTACTGCTGGTCCTTTTTCCATCCGTAATAATCTGCTTCTGAACATGTTAAAGACTATTCATATAAGGTTATTATATAATATTGACTGTCCAGCTCAGTCTGAGCCTCCTTGGTCAGTGACATAGGCGTGGTTTTACACGTTGCATCTACCTCCTGAGTCTGTTAAGTTTCTGAATTTGTTCTCTAATGGTCCGGTTCAACTATCACCTCGTGAACGATCTTCTGTCTGCTCCACATATGTAGATGCCAGGTGTTGACCTTCGGGCATTCAGCCACTATGTACACAAATTCCTAAGAATTAATTGCTATATAAGGTGCAGGTGGTACTATTACTATGCAAAGGACTGAGGCATAACTATACAGAAGATAAGACGTAGTAAATGTAATTGGAAACCTTATGACCGCTACGTAAAATATGAAGCTAAGCTAATAATTTTGTAATAGTTTCTGATGTATCTGATCTAAATTATAAAAATTTTGACTAGTATGCTACATAAATATTGAACAGGTAGAGGTATCTAATCTCATATATTTCGACAATTATTTTTTTATATTTTCTATCTATATATTTCACTCAAAAGTTCTTGTGCATTTTTGGCTAATATGCGAAAGTTGCACAAGGTGAGCAAAGTGGATCATTCGCTCATTATCATATTTGTAATGTTAATGACAATAGAAAGAGCTTTGTCTAATTTTCTTTGATTACCGGAAAGATTATAAATTTAATAATAGTTTGGTTGGATGGTAATTTCATTAGATATAGTAACTGATACAGTTCTTAAAGGCCTTTTTAATCGTGCAAACGCTAACTTTTGGCTGCATGTTAATAGGTTTAGTCAGAAAAATGAGACAAGTTCTCTGTTTGCTTTACGTCGGGTCGTTATCACTTGGCGGTTGGGGAATGCAGACTCATGACTAATTTTATAAGCTATCCTATAGCTATTCTATCACGATATTCTTTTAAATTATGTTTTAAGATATCGGTTTGTCAAATTTTCTTATTTCCTACAAAATCTCTATATACTAACTTACGATTGGCGTCACTCCGCGCGATGCGTAGTTTATATTGCCTACTATGTCTAAAATTCCTAAAAATGCTATTCTTATTATACCTAACCAACTCTATCTTCTATTAGGCGTAACTTCGCGCGATGTGAAGTATATATCACCTACTAGAAATAAAATTAATAAAACTTTATAAATAAAATGTCATATTTTTATATTATAAATTTGGCGTCACTTCGCGCGATGCGAAGTTGATATCGCCTACTTACTATATTAACATTTCTAAAACATATTAAGTGGAGTTACTTATTTCCTAACACTATCATCTTGGCGTAACTTCGCGCGATGCGAAGTATATATCGTCTCCTAAGACAATTCCTAAAACTATGTGGGTGAAAAACTTTAATAAGTATATAGTACCCTGCCATAGAAATATAGCAACTAATAATAGGAGTTCATGTACTTACATGAATAAAATTGCTGGCGAGCGACTTATCATCAGCGATTGATGAAGATCTCCTTCCAGTGGTAGTTTCTGCGACGGGCCTCCAGTAGGTTCATCGTCCGGGATCGTTGTCGCGATTGCCTGATTTTTAAGAACACTCGCGACGACACTAAAGTCCAAACGAATCGAAGACTGCGCCAATTACGGGTTTGGGGGCGCCGAACACAGAAACTTCAATAAAAATGTCTTTTCAATTAATAAAAAGGTATAATCAATTTCTGCAATATGCGAGTAGGTCTTAACTTTAAATATAATTTTAATATGTATAAATTTAGATAGGTATGTCTTAAAAGCTAAACGTCTGTTCCCGCCGATGTTAGGTAAGGGAAAAGCGTTCCCACCAAGCCGTGACGTCATGAGCTCGGTGTCCGATGCGCGGCAAATATCCCACGGTGTAGGTATATGCTGACGAGGCATGCTGGCTCGTAACACGCTTATTAATATTGACATACTTAAAATGCATGCGAGACAGTCAAAATTTTATCACCTACAAATGGGCCACAGTAAGGCGTCCTTAGATGAATTATAGATGGCGACATTTAATAAAATCACGGTTAGTGCCTACTAGTGGGTACAATTAAATAAGTGAAAAATATATAATATTAATTTGCAATAATCATCATTCATTTTAAATTAATAATACTATATAATGGCCGGTTACAAATCTCGTCAATAAAACACTTAAATTATCAAAGTAGCAAAATCTATAAAAGTGACCTGTAGCTAAATTACTGCCGTTATCTATTGATATTTAAAGGATGACCTCGTATAAACATACTTTAAATGGACTTTCATTGAATGTCATTTAGTCATATCCACTATGTATACTAGTCTCATCTTATCCAGAACCGTCCTTAGCAACATCTCATCTTATCCAGAACTGGCCTTAGCAACATCTCATCTTATCCAGACCTGGCCTTGGCAACAGCCACAGCAATTGCATCGCCCGTCTCGCTCTGAGCGTTGCTAATAGCCGAGCTGGCTCCTCCTGCACACGTACTACATCCTGGACTACTGCCCACATTACTGGCACCGCCTGATGATGCACCGGATGCAGCACCAGCTTCCGCCGATCCGGCGTCAACTATATACGTAATCATTTGTGGCGGCGGCGGTGGTGGCGGATGCGATCGCCACGGTGGTGGTGGTGGCCAGAATGGCGGTGGTGGAGGTGGCGGCCAGTATGGTGGAGGCGGTGGCGGCGGCGGCGGAGGTGGAGGATAGTAGTCGCACTGATGTGGCGTGCGCTTTAGACGGTGCAGTAAAAGGCTTTCTTCATCTGAAATTAAATAAATTTAAATATATTTTTTAAATTTTACTAGATACCTGTACGACGTAAAGATGAAGTCATTTTAAGAACCTCACTGCCTTACGACGCCAAGATGAAGTTGCTTCCATTAGCATGTTTTAAGAGTCAACATTGGTAAGGTACCTACAGAGAAAAACTGGAAAAAAATATCTTCTCTGTGGGGATGATAAAGTCTGCTCTCCTGAAATAGCTGACTAAAAATCTTTTAGTGGTGATCTGATCGTACTAAGTAGTACCCTTTTTCAAATGAATTGACCACATCATTTGATTATGGATTTTTGAATTCTTAATCCATAAAGAGCATTTTAATTTTGAGGTAGCAGAAGAATCGATCTATACTTATAATAAAACTGTAACAGGTCCAATTCTGTACATTGAAGATATTTTGAAAATTATATTTGGAGGGCATTCTATAACCGATACTGAGGCCGACATTGTATTTTTTTTAATTTTTGTCTGTCTGTCTGTCTGTCTGTATCACGGCTGAGCATCACGCCGAAACTACTGAATGGATTCAAATGAAACTTGGCATGATTTGAGATCTTACTACGAGGTAGGACATAGGATACTTTTTATCCCGTAATCTAGCACAGTTCTTTTGGGAGAGGGGATTAAAGTCAAAACGGGTACTTGGTTATACGCTTGGTCCGATTTTATCAATTTTTCTATAAAATATAATAAATATTAGTAAGGGAACACTCATAGAGAGTTGTTATCAAGGTTTTGTAATCGATCGGGTTAAGCAACGTTAGGTAAGGTCATTAAATAGATGGGTAACCGTTTAACGCCATTTGAACTAAACGGGTCCGTGCTTCGGAGAGCAAGTAAAAAGTGGGTCCCAGTTTTTAACCGACTATAAAAAATGAGGTTATGTATTCGATGCGAATGTCTGTTATTCAAAGTTTAGTTAACGTAAAAATAGCGCAGGCGGAGCTGCGTGGGTCAGCTAGTACTCTATATTTTTGTATGTTTATGGGTTATGTTTTACATGTTGCCTAAATTACATTAAAGGAAAGAAAAAATCTAAAATAGACTGTTATAAAATCTGTAAAATCAGTTTTATTTCAAAGCATATAAGTAACAAAATAACAATAGCATTAAAATTTCAAACAACTCACTTTTATTAGCAATAGAAGCGCTCTCGATTAGCACAGCTGATACCGCCAGCAACAGGGCGGCTACTCGCCACATTTTTCTTTATCATTTGAACTTGTCCATTACACGATACTTTTTTATATGTTCCGTAAACCAATATTTAGTACGTGTTATGAAATTACCGTGAAAAACCCTAGTTCGCGACTGCATGTCAATTAATTGGACAAATATAGACGAGCGTAATAACTAATTCACCGTGAAACTTGGTTTGTTGACATGAATTTAGGCTAGCTACATATGAGCTGGTGATGGTATTTCTTATCGAAACTGCGACTTTTAGATTGTGAAACAAATGTACAACTATGCAACAATAGGAAAGAAAGAAAAAAAGTCATAATGGTCTCATCCTCTGGATCCTATTTCAGTTTACCATACTACTCATAACTTTTTGACAGATAAACAATATGGGCACCCATGAATTTTTATTAAGTAAGTATAGGAAAACCCAGATATGGAACCACCGCTTAAATACAGTACAAAATTTGTCTCCTAATTAGTATTCTGGATTAATGTTAATAGACACACACATATACATACATCTTCTAACAATTAATGCGTATTGACAGCGGTCTAAAAATCTTATAACCAAATCGAGTTAAAAAAGTTTCATTGCCGAAACCCGGGATTGAACCGGGGACCTTTAGATCTTCAGTCTAACGCTCTCCCAACTGAGCTATTTCGGCGATAACTACTTGTTGGAAAACAAGAATTATTTTATCACGTTAATCAGCTACTGCATATAATCCGCAAATCTCACACAGCGAAATCGGACTAACTATGTAGTTATAAATATTATAATATCATCGTTTTCTATACAACGATTTCGATATTAATAATTTTATTTTCAAACTTTAATTTCATAATTGTCGGATCGTTTATAGCTGCCCTTAAGCTCACCGGACTCTGTATATTTCCACACATTTGTGGTTTTCATGACATAATATTGATTAGGTCTTGTGTGTGATACCATAATATCCACGGTAATATCATTATTTTATGCTGTTTATGAGAGAGATAATATAATGGGTGTAGTGTAAGGGACATGGTACCGAAAACCGATACCAGGGATCCAGTACATGATTCTGAACATTCTAGTGTTGAAATCAAAATTAGTATAACATCATTATTGGTATAATAATAAAGCATAATTTCAATTTAAAAACAATAAATTAATTATTAGAGGAAAATGTATTTATTTAATTATTATTTATGCTCAAAAACAGTATGAATTAATAAAAAAATTACAGGCAATGAATTAATAGGCAATGAATTATTATCTAATATATAAAATTCTCGTGTCACAGTTTTCGTTGCCATACTCCTCCGAAACGGCTTGACCGATTTTGATGAAATTTTTTGTGCTTATCCGGTATCTATGAGAATCGGCCAACATCTATTTTTCATCCCCCTAAATGTTAGGGGTAGTCCACCCCTAAATTTTTTTTTTATTTTATGGCAAAACAACGTTTGCCGGGTCAGCTAGTTATTTTATAAAATTAACAATGTAATTTGAAAAACAAATATTATTCCGCATAATTATATTCATTACCTACATACTCAAAAATTAACACGTCATATGTCATTTTCCATATAAATGGTTTCTGTAATGTTGTAACGGACATTATTTGAAATTTTATAAATTCTTTTTCGGTACTTGGTCCCTAACAGCACAGTGCGTAAATAGACTGTGCTAACAGCCTGTATAGCGAAAACGCTTGCTCAGAATTTACTCTAGCGCTACTGGGAATAATAATAATAAATACACTTTATTATACACCAAAAGTTACACGTAAATTGAACAATACGTTGATGATATCCATGTACAAAGGCGGCCTTATTGCTAAAAAGCAATCTTTTCCAGGCAACTAACAAGTAAGTTCCTCCAGAAGATCACAGCTGATCGCACCTATGATGCAGGCTTTATTATCATCATTAGCGAGAGACGTCCACAGCTGAACAAAGGGTCCCTTAGAAGGGAGGAGTTGCCATAATCCCCAAACTTGCCACTCGTCTTGGGGATCGCAGTATAGGTGGTAGGTAATCCAATAGAAAGACGCTGCTGCCCGTCTTCTTGCTTTCCCTTAGGTAGTCGTCTCTTACGTAGACCCAATGTGAACGGCAGGAGATGGGAGGGCGCTATTCTTACCCGGACACCCCACGGGCACGCAGGCTTCATTATGTTATTAATGAACTACTACACCTTCGATCCACGATTCATGGTTGCTTCATCACCTAACATCAGAGATCGCAGTCTTGAGGAAAATAAACAATTTCAGTGGCAAGACAAACAAGACGTTCGCCTGATGTTAACCAATACGTCTGCCTATAGACCGCTTGTCACACGAGACATTAGTATCACATTAAGTCCTCTTGTGTCCGGTAATTTCACCAGCTACAGTGCCCTTCACACCGGAACACAGGAATTTTTATACTTTGCTGCGAGACGGCAGAATATCTGACACTGCGGTGGTACCGACTAGGCGACTGGACTATCTACCGCCTAGTAAAATTGTCACTGTTTAATATTCTTCTTCTGCCTGGCATTCGACTAAGATTACTCCACTTTGCTCGATTTTCAAAATCCTAGGTTGTGAGATTGTTGAAACGTATGTCATCTATATCTATAAAAATCAATGCCACTTTTCGTTGTAATTTTATAACTCAAGAACGTGCTCACCTATCCAAACCAAATGTTTAGGCTTTGTTCGGACTATTTAGTAGATGGTTTATGTGAAGTTTGCACAAAATCGGTAGAGCGGTTCTTCATGATGAATTCAATAAATGGCAGATCATTTTGTAAATGTTGATTTTGCTGTCAAATTGAACCTTTTTTCAGAATTAAAACTTTTTTTCAGTGTTGACAGTAAAAGCATGTTGTTATGTCATTCATGCGGTCCATCGATATACTATACCAACTAGATTAGCTGTCACGACCCGAAAAGTGGTCACGAAAATAGAGCTACGGAGACGGCTGTCGCTCTATTTCAAATTAGTACGAGCCGACAACAGGATGTATCGAAATTCCTTATTGCGCGTTTATAAACTGTCCAAATAATATAATACTTATCGTAATACTAAAATTGCAGATGGAGAATTTTTTTTCGTTTCGTGTTCTTATTACTACTAGTTTAAATAATAAATATAAGTAAGATATCATTATAATACGAAATAAAAATTATTTATTTGATATTTTCTCCGCTAGTAGTTCGCAACTGCCATGCCGAGACTGACAAAATTAATGTTGCCGATAGGCGTGTCGCCACTGTCTATACGAAACTGTCAAACTACACATTACTAAAAGTTAGTTCTCATTTTTGCCACCAGCACGGATAAGTTTGTAAGTCAGTACACACACAATGGAAACACACCTGTTTTGAACCTTATTTTATAGTGGTTAAGATTTTCTTTTAAATGAGTATATTTTTGTTTAAGTCAAAACAACTACTTTTTTTCGTATAGCTTTGGCGGTTTTATTGATTTTTCTTTGTCTCCGATAAAAAGGTTTTACGTGCCAACATTACTGCATACAGAATTAGACTTTATTACTACATGTGGAGGCTTCTATTAGTCCGACGTTCCGAATTATTTAAAACTATTTTCTACAATTTCTAGCTACGTGTATAGTTGCGGTTGTTTTCTATAATTATTGGTGGATCTGTTTCTATTTTACTTTATTGTTAATATGGATTTGTTTGTCTGATAATAAATTTATTTTATTTATTTTATTATTTATAGTTGTGTAAGTATATGTAACCGCGACCACATTTTCGATGTCATTTTGTTCGTGACAGCTAATCTAGTTGGTATAGTATATCGATGATGCGGTCATTTAATTTTGGATGTGCTTCAAATAAAGCAAATTGTCAGCGATAATTATTGCTTTGTGTTTATATTTTTTGCTTTGTGTTCTAATGTAATATGTATATAACGTGTGCGTGTACTTTTCTCACTTTTTTAGCGAGCCGTCGGTGTTTGATGTCGTTTACAGGCTTTATTTGAATTAAATTGTCAAAAGCATTTACACAAACGGTAAGTTTTGAACTGTTGAAGTGAATAATATGTATGCATGTGTGTTTCTTCATTTGAAAAAACATATTGTGTACCACTATTAATATAGTAATTTTGTTTGAATAAATGATTTGAGGTTTAAATTTTTTTTTTATAAGTATTTTACTTTTTACGTAGCGAAGCACGTACCGGGCCTCTAGTTCTGTATAATATCCAGCCAGCGCTTCTTAGGACGACCTCTAGGTCTTGCTCCAAGGCACCAATAATATTTTGACTCACGGGCTTACTGCTAGGATGATTTATTATCACTTTCCGATATGTCGACGCTGTTGCAAGCGCCATGATCGACGGGATAACTGTAAGATGACCCATGATGGCAGTAAACCCGTGAGTCAAAATATTATTTTGAAAATGGAGCGATCAAAATATTATTGTAAAACGCCATGAAAGTGATTATGCTAAACTACACAGCAATAGACTTAAGAACATGTTATGTAGTGTGCAAAGTAAAACTGCACTATTTAATAAGAGTATTTTCTGCATGGCGCTAATATTATATAACAAATTACCTAAATACATTAAAGAAATTAATAGTATGAAAAAATTCCAGGACAATTTAAAGAAATTATTATTAGATAAAGCATATTACCATGCTAAGGATCTATCTAGATGACAGGACATTGTAATACTATGTTTTGACATTTATATTCTATATTTGACATTATTATTCTGTGTTATTATTAGCTTTGTAATTAATCCTAAAATCTATATTTTGACATTAACAAGAAATTTTTAAGACTGTGTATATGTATTGTAATTGTTATTTGAATTTGTTAGATAATTGTTTTTAACTTAATGACTTTTATAGGATTAATTTAATATGAATGTTGCATGCCTTTAGGCAGAGTATGGCGTACTAATTTAGTTTTTTGTCACCTCAATACCTAACCCATATTCGCAATAAATTATTTGAATTGAATTGAAAGTTTATAACAATAAGGCACCTTTAAAAAACATTACTTTTAATCTTTCGGTCGGTGTATAAAGTGGGTATACCATCTCGACGACTCTCGTCGACTATATTATTCATGTAACTAAACTAATTTAGGGGTTCATTTAGGGAGAGAACGTATGTATATTCCAGACTCAACTTACTAATACTTTAAGCTATTTGGAAATAAGATACAGTTCAGAAAATCAGAAGCCTTTATTTACCACCTTTACATACATATTTCCTCTCGAAAATCATAACATAGCCATGCCCCAGCATTCGGGCAAAAAATATAAAACTGGATTTGGCAATTGTTTATTTCGTATAAGGCCGCGCGCACTTTGGACACGAATTTGTATCGTACGTAAACGTATGATCGTGGTCGTACGTATTAGATGCGCACATTGAATACGTTTACGTACGTACGTACCACATTTATGCAAATAAATTGAATTGAATTTTTTCCGGTTATATCGTACTCGTGAAGCTCTTTGGAGCGCCATGAATAACCTGTATCTGGTAATTCTCTTATAACTCGCAGAATGCGGCAGCGTCATCGCTGTCGTAGAAAAATATATCTATCGGTGCATGAAATATATTTAAAAAGACGTGAATTCAGTGAATACCATCATATTATGAAAGATATATAAACTCTCAAAATTAATGTACATAATGACCACATACTGTTTCACGTTCGTAAACCAAGTTAATAATATTTTCTCTATCCACTTTTAATTTTTAAAGTACGAACGTGTTTGAAATCCCAACAAGTTTGGATTGTATTCGGACGTCTGAACCACATAATATACGCACGATTAACTCGCACCCAGTCTGCGCGCTCCCATAGTACTTGGAATGTCGGGATCATTCGTACGTGTTCGTACGTGTCCGCACGAGTAAAATTCGTACAAAACGTGTCCAAAGTGCGCGCGGCCTAAGGCCTCATTTACGGAGACGCGGGGCGTCGCGCGTCGCGTGTGGCAGCGCGGCCCGCACTAAATTCAAATGTAGGGCGTTGTATGAGTGTGTTTACGGAGAAGCGATTTTACACGCGTTTGCTTGAAATGGAGCGTGTTTTAGGCCTCGTTTACGGAGGCGCGGGGCGTCACGCGTCGCGTTGGGCGGCGCGGCCCGCAGTGAGTTAAAACATATGGCGTTGTAGGAGTGAGAGAGAGATGCGAGACGCCACGCTACACGCGACGCGCGACGCTCCGCGCCTCCGTAAACGAGGCCTTACGGCGGCGCCCGCGGATGGCATCGCCGCGTCTCACGCGGCGTTCATCGCGGCGACGCACGCAGCGGCGATTCTCGATGAAGCGTTGCCTGTGGCGGAACCTTCTGCCAGTCTTTTTGGTAATCGTGCAACACAGACGTAGTCACCATCGCAATGGAGTATGATATGATCGATTTTTTTTAGAAGAAAAATGTATGTTAAAAAGTGAGTTGCACCGCCGTTGCACGCGGCGGGGCCCGCCGCGGGCGCAGCGGCGGGCACCGCCACTCTTCCCGCCCCGCGTCTCTATAAACAGCATCATATATTGCTATAAGTCTGTGTTTACGCGTGCGATGATGCGTGCCGGTTCACGCGCCGCCGCTACGTAAACAATAAAAACGTCCGACGCGCCGCGAGACGCCACGCCACACGCGACGCGCGACGCCCCGCGTCTCCGTAAATGAGGCCTTAGGCTTTTATACATGACATATTCTTTCAATGGACTAGTACCGGATGGTACTGAAATAATAACAATTTGTGAAACATAAAACCTCTTTTAGACCCATTAGGTAGCGAATGCTGCGAATGATAATTCCTTTTTACCCTCCACATACTTATGTTACAAAAAAATGCACCCTCCTCTTTGAATTATCCAGGACTAGCAATTTAAATTGTGCATTATCTATCATTCAATCCATTAGTCAAGATCTTTCCGTTTATGTCGTAGACAGAACAGACAGATCATAATTTTTTTTTTACGGAGATTTAGTTTATACCCAGTCTAGAAGCTTTGTAAAGCTATTAAGTAATTAGTGTTTTCAAGTCGCTAAAAATATATGCTTTCAGTTATTATTTGCAGCATTTTATGAGCTGTTATATATTGATCTAAAGTCCTAGAACTCTACTCGTACAAGTATGATGTATAATGACCTAAAAAATGTTGTTCAGATTCATAAATACCACAAACATGTAATAATCTAAAGTCTATTCCTCACTTGATCTATGGGTAATTTGTAACTAATACCTAGCTTTTTAGCAATGCCCAAAATTTTGTATGGGGATCTGAAATGAACAAGTAAAAATATAATATCGTTTTCTTTCTATATGAATTTTCCTAAAGTACCAACATATAAATAAATTAAATCAAAATAAAAAACATATTAATATTTCAACACTTATTTATTCTTTAAATAATTTTTCAATATGCTGACGAAAATTCCAATCCAATAAAAAATAACAAATATTCAGGTACATCAATTTAGCCGCTTACTGAGACAGCCACAGCATTGCCAGTTTTACTCTTTGCATTGCTCAGTGAGTAGCTACTCTTGGCGCAAGTACTACACCCAGTCTGTCCAGCGGCTTGCACGCCCTGAGATGCCAAATCAAGAGCTCCACCTAAGGCTGCCCCTCCGCCATAACCGCCTGAAGACTGCTGGCTATAACCAGAGTTGAAGCCGCTTCCACCACCGCCTGAACTTATTTGTCCTCCTTGGTACCCACTGCTTGATCCAAATTGACTGCCACCGCCGTAGCCTGACCCGCCTGTACCAGCACCGGCACTGCCAGAAGAAGGAGCTGGGCCTGACCCTACTGATCCAAATCCGGACTCCCCATTGCTGCCGAATGATGAGCTCTGAGATCCAGATGCACCTTGTCCGCCAAAATGGCCTTCTCCACCACCAAAACCAGATCCGGACTGAGAACCGAAAGCATCATTCTTCTTGTAAGACGAATATTGAGATTCTTTAAAGCCAAATGATTTCTGGCCACCACTTCCAGCTGTTATTCCACCACCGTAGCCTCCAGAAGAGCCGCCGAAACCTGATTGGGCATTTGAACCAGCTGAAGATTGGCCACCGAAACCGCTAGAATACTGAGATTTAGATCCTGCTGAAGATTGACCACCGAATCCGGTAGATGATTGAGAATTAGACCCAGCTGAAGCTTGACCTCCGAATCCGCCAGATGATTGGGCATTAGACCCAGCCGAAGATTTGCCTCCAAATCCTCCAGAACTCGATCCAGAAGATGATTGAGAACTGCTTGAGGAGCCAGAACCACCAAATTGTCCTCCAGAGCTTCCACCATGTCCTCCAAAACCGCTTCCATATTGTCCAGATTGGCTTCCTGCTGATAATTGGCCATCATTGCTGGTAGACTGAGTGTTGAAACCGCCACCACCGCCTGTTTCAACAGAGGCCAAGGATATCGCCCGTCCAGAAGTTTGTTCGCCTCCACCTGTTGCGGCAGAAGCCCCGCTAAAGACGCCACGTGAGTTTCCTTGTCTGGTCAGTCCACTCCATTGGTGAGTACGGAACAATGGGGGTGGAGGAGGGAAGCCTGGTGGTGGTGGAGGACCAGGTGGAGGAGGTGGTCCTGGGGGTCCTTGATCGCCACATTCACCACAAGGAGAGCGTTCTACTCTTTTATGATCGCTTCTGCCATCTGGAATAAAATTGTTCTGATTAGAGTCTTTAATAAGTTCTAAGCATTATTTATGAAGATTTTGTTTGAAAAATATATTTTGTTTACATATTTTTATCTTAAGCCACGTAAGTAACGCCTCTACAAAATTTTTGACCAAAGCTCCACTAGGAGTACTAAATAATGACAAAAGATATTATTATTTAAATAAAGTTAATTATGAGAATAGTATCTTCTATCAAATTACCTTTAGAGTAAACAGCGCTCTGAACAGCGAGCACTGATAGAGCCAAAATAAATACAACAGATTTCCCCATCTCGCCAAGTCGTCAGTCTTGTTCTGAACAAACGCTACTCAGCTCAACCATTTATACGTGAAACAGGAGGATGTGCTAACCACACAACTTCCAATAATGTATCGGTAGTATTCTAAATGATTATTGACGACAAATTGGTAGAACAAACAACACCTTTAGCGACAGTGGGGATTCACACTGTGGAATTGTTTACACTTGCAAATTCAACGAAAAATCTGATCGAAAAGAGGTTCGATAAATATTATATCAGAAATTATATTTATCATAATATCTCGGAAGTATATTCATGTATGACGTTAATGTAATTTGAAACTAGCTAGCTAGCAAGTGTAGTTGAGTGTAGCCTCCGTAACGCAGTGGGATGTTTCCCGCTTGCTTTAAAAATCGGAGGTCGCGGGTTTGAATCCCGCGGGAAGACTACGGGTCCGGGTAATAATAGCACCGCCCCATCTCCTCTCGTTATGTGTCCGTAAGAGAAAAGAAACACGACGGGCAGCAGCGATTGGATTACCTAACCTATAATGCGATCTCTAAGACACCTGCGAAGCGTAGAGCTAATGGCAACCCCTTCTAAGGGGGAGGCCTTTTGTTCAGCAGTGGACGTGTTTCGGCTGCTGGTGATGATGATGAGACAACGGTGTATATAAAATTACTAGTGCTCTTGGAATGGCTCATATAAGGCGCTCATAGCTAGTTGTAACCTCTGTTCGGTAAACGTTCAGTTGGGTAAGCAACGTCAGACAAGGTTAGTCCTTAGATGGGTGACCGCCTGTCAACTATGGCCTAAGCCCCTTCATCTTGAGGGGAGGACCGTACCTAACAGTGGGACAAAACAAGGGCTGGTGTTATTATTATAACAGGTAAAGACTGGAATGGTGTGCCTGCTTCAAATTTTTCATCCGATTATAATATAAATGTCTTCAAGGCTAGAGTGAATAGGTTTTTAATTGCTATTGCAGTCACTGGCTTTTAATTTAATAAAAAAAAACTTCGTTCCGATTGATGTAGTATATTCCATCATATGGTATTCTGTAGTCTCATTATTCTCCTTACCTTATCCCATCATCTGGGGTCGGCGCAATATGTTTTATCCTTCCATTCATCTCTATTGGCAGTCATTACCACACTCACTCCAGCTACTTTCATATCATTCGTAATACAATCCATCCATCTCTTCTTCGGCCTTCCGCGCGCTCTATATCCATCCACATTCAAGCTCATCATTCTTCTCGTGACATGCGTCTCCTCTCTCCTCATTACATGCCCAAACCAATATAGCCTCCGACTCCGAATTTTATCGGTGACAGGCGCTACTTTCATACTTCCTCTTACATACACATTCCTCACCTTATCCATTCGCGTCACTCGAATAATTAGGTATTCTGTAGTCTAAGTGTAGTATTTGTTCAATAGTCTGATAACCATTTAGCATTTTTAACACCTTTTAGCGCCATGCTGTACGCTGCTGCACTTAACCCAAATCAAACTGGTGATCTCACCAGCTAGTTCTTCCTATTGTCACGTCCTTCCCTCTAATATGGTTGAGGGGAGTGATGGCTGCTGCTCGAGTCAACTCGTGCGCGGCTGTTGCTTGGGGGGACTGGTCCGACTACTATCCCTTTGGCCTTTTAGCTTGTTGTAATTTTATGCCGTAATTTATTGTTTTCTTCTTTTCTCCCTTGCTTTATGTTTCGAACGGCAGGACACACTATCGCTAATGTCGATTCAATTGTAACAAAACAAACAATGTTTAAAAAAAAGTGAAAAAATGACAAGCCCGCTGAGTTTCTTGTCGGATCTTCTCAGTTGAGGCCGCGTTGTGATCCGGTGGTAGCTTTTAAAAAAAATACCATTCAAAAGTGCTAGCGTTAAGCCATTTGCGTATTTGAAAATAAAGATTTTTGACTTTGACTTTGACGGGCTTGTTGGTCTAGCGGTTAGACACGCTGGCTGCTACTCGAAAGGGGTCCGACTCCTACTTTACATCTCGGCGTTGTTTATCTATTTTAGAATGTATTTACAACATAATGTAGGTATAAGTATTAGTATCAGTTGTCTGGTCACTAAAGTACAGGTTGTATCTACTTTACGATCAGATGACCGTGTGTGGATTGTCGCGATATTTTGCTTGCTGCATCGCTCTGTAAGAAACGATCGAATCTGTGATGATAAAAAAGTTGGAGTTTAGAGCTTATTCGCTGTATCAAGCTTTGAAAAAGAGTCTAGTTCGCTAAAGCTAAAAGTATCTTATACCCTTCAATATGGGCCCACAAGAAAAATATGAATCATCATTATCAGCCGCCGCAAGACGTCCACTGCTAAAAAAGGCTTCCCTCCTTAGTAGGGAACCCTCCCTTGCCATAAAACCCACGCATGGCAGCTTGGGGATCGCAGCATAGGTAATCCAATAGAAAGACGCTGCTACCCATCTTCTTGTTTACTGAATATATTTTCTTTCTTAATCAAAATCAAATAAAAAAACAAAATTAAAGTTATAAATTATATTTTATTCATTTAAACACATTTAAAGCGTAGCCTTTTCTAGGCCAGACGATTATCCAAATGTTTACGATACAAAGACTAATAATTCTTAAAGGATGAATAATTTGAACAAAAGGGTAGTTCAAAACTGTAATTTATTTATTAATCGACATTATAATAAATCATAGCTAAGACTCCACTCTAAGCCATTTCTTAATGCTTTCAGTGCACCACTATATTTACATTTAGTTAAGTAGGTAGGTATCTTTAATTATCGTCACTACCTCTAACAACCCGCACTTGGCCAGCGTGGTGGACTATGGCCTAAGCCCCTTCATCTTGAAGGGAGGCCCGTGCCCAGCAGTGGGACATTAACAAGGGCTGGTATTATTATTATTATTATTACTACCTCTAAATTCCGACGGAAACAGCAAAAGCATCATGATCCTTACTCTGTGCGTTGCTCAGAGCATAACCTTTTCCACAATTGGTGCAGCCATTTTGATCTGGTGTCTGCGGGCTTTGAGATGTTTCAAAGCGCCGTGGTCCAAAATCTTTCGAATAGCCCGATCCACCATTTATTGATTCATGGTCACCAAATCCGTTACCCCTTGAACTACTGAAGGTTAAATGAGTACCATCAGATCCAGAACTGCCAATTTTCGACAACTCAGCAACAAATGTCGAAAATTTTGAAGTTTTGAAAGAATACTGAGATCCTTTGTAATATATTTTTCACACCACCTGCTCGATAATGTCACATTATATGATATACTAGCTGTAGCCCGCGGCTTCGCCCGCGTTGGCTTTAGAAGTAAAACGCGTTTTAAATCAAGGATGAAGGTTTTTAAAAATATTGTTTACACATTTATTAAATCTGGACCTATTATGTGTCATCGTCAAATATACATACTTGATGACATAGCCTGTATTTTTGTAACTCTGTCTGTCTGTCTGCTACGCTTTAACGCCTAATCCACTGAACCGATTTCGATGAAATTTGGTACAGAGACAGATTAGACCTTAAGAAAGGACATAGGCTACCTTGTATCCCGAACAAAAAGATTGAAGGGGTTGAAATAGGGAATGAAATTTAGAATGGAATTTCGTCATTGTTGAAAATAATACCATGACTTTGTTTTACAATTAATACTTCCTCCTTCTTCTATACTATCTATCTATATCTATATATATAATATTATAAAGAGTTTACATTTGTATTTTTGTATGTTTGTGTGTTTGTAAGTATGTGTAATCTAAGGGTAATCTTCGGAACCACTGATCCAATTTGGAAAATTATTTTGTCTGGGTGGAGCCGGATCATCGTGCTACACCGAGCTGGATCATTTACCTCGGTAAATTCAGGTGGATCGATGTGGATCAAGATGGACCGAGGTAGATCGAGATAAGTCAAGGTGGGTCGAAGTAGCTCAAAGTGAAATAAACTGGTTCGAGATGAGTCAAGCCGGATTATCAAACTGCATCAAACTCGATAGAACCGAATTGAATAACAACTGGTTTGAGCTAGATTAAACTCGATCAGGCAGGATCAAGATGAATCGAGATAAATCGAAGTGGATCGATGTGGATCAAGATGGACCGAGATGGATCAATATGCCAAGGTGGTTTGAAGTGGTTTAAGATGGAATAAAGTGGATTGAGTTAAGCCAAACTCAATCATGAAATTGCATTGAACCGGATAATACCGGATTCAGCTGAATAAAACTGGTTATAGCTGGATCAAACCGGATCAAGCAGGATCAAAGTGAAACGAGCAACAGCGAGCTGGATCAAAGTAAATCGATGTGGATGGAGATGGATCAAGGTGGATCGATATAAGTCAAGGTGGTTTGAAATGGGTCAAGTTGGAATAAAGTGGATCGATATGATCCAAGCTGGATCATTAAACTGCATCGAACTTGATTGAACCGGATTGAGCTGAATAAAACTGGTTTGAGCTGGATCAAACTGGATTAAGCAGGATTAAGGTGAATCGTGCTGAAGTGAGCTGGATCGAAGTAAATCAAGCTAGATCGAGGTGGACCGAGGTGGATAGATATAAGTCAACGTGGTTTGAAATGGATCTAGTTAGAAGAAAGTGGATCCAAATGAGCCAAGCTGGAACATCAAACTACATCAAACTCGATTAAACGGAATAAAATGGATTGAGCTGAATAAAACTGGTTTGAGCCGGATCAAGCAGGATCAAGCTGGTTTGAGTTGGATGTAGCTAAAGCGAGCTGGACCGAGGTAAATCTATGTGGATTGTGGATTGAGATAGACCGACGTGGATCAATATAAGTCAAGGTGGGTCGAAGTGGGTCAATATGAAACATAATGTATCAAAATAAGTCAAGCCAGATTATCAATCTGTATCGAACTGGTTCGTACTGGATCGAGGTGGATCGATGTGAATCTAGATGAACCGAGGGGATCGAGATAAGTCAAGGTGGTTTGAAGTGGGTCAAGTTGGAATAAAATGGATTGAGTTGCGTCAAGCTGGATCATCAAACTGCATCAAACTCGATTGGACCGGATAATACCGGATTAAACTGAATAAAACTGGTTTGAGCTGGATCAAACTGGATCAAGCAGGATCAAGTTGGATCGAGCTAAAGCGAAGTAAATTGAGGTGGATCGATGTAGATAGAGATGAACCGAGGTGGATCGAAAAGTGATCGTCAAAGTGGGTCAAGGTGAAACAAAGTGGATCGTGATGAATCAAGCCGGATTATCAAACTGCATAGAACTGGTTCGAGTTGGATCAAGGTTTAGAAAAAAATCCAAAAATTTGTTTCTTCCATTGTTGTGTTGAGTTTATTTACCGAGTTGCGTTACTCTACCTGCATTATAGCATTAAATAGAAATCCTTCTTTGTGCAAATTTTCAACCCCATGAAATTAACTTAGGGGTTGTTTTTGGCGGAATAGGTATGTTAGATTCTTGTGTGCAATACATAAATTAAGTATTGGCTGTAGTTCAAAAAACATTTTTCAGACCCCAATTAGAACCTCTTAGGGGTTGATAATCAAAACTATATTAATGGCACATGGATTTGCATTTGCGGTGGTAAATGTATTCGCAAAGTTTCATCAATGCAGCATGAATTTTTTTATGCGCATTTTATACTCAAAAACCATGCTAATGGTCGTTTTTTTTAAAAGTTATGAAATACGTGTTTCTTTATTTCTTTTGCTCAGTTTGCGTCAGTTTTTCCGCCCGATTATAACCTGGGTGTCTTCAATGCTAGAGTGAATAGGCTTTTAATAAGCCAGTGTGCTTTACCATCCTAGATTGCGTCGCCGCTTTCCATCAGGTGGGACTGCAGTCAAGCACTGGCTTATAAGGAGTAAAAAAAAAAAAAATTTCGTGTCTGTTTGATGTTTTTTTTAAATCCATACACACTTTGGGAGCCCATTTGACATTTGACCCATTTAGTGTAAAATTTAGAGTTCGTTCTTATTGTTCACCTAAACTATTGAATAATGTTGGTTCCAAATTTCATGATTCTACTTTAAATGGTTTTGCCTGCATGGTGATTTCTAGAAAAAATAGCCTGTTCATTTATTAATATAGATTAAAAAAAAACCCCTCTTATCCCACTTTACGGGTAGATTTTTTGAAAAATAAATGATACGTGTTCAATCTTTTTATTTTAAGGGTATTTTCACCAACTTTCAAATCAATTGAATTAAGTAATAATTATTTCCCATACAAAGTTTAACAACCCCTAGCGCACCCCCATTGGTTGTTTTTGAAAAATCCCGAAACACGTATTTATTTATTTTATTCAAAGAATCTTTCCAGTAAATTTCAGGTCAATCGAACCATACAATAAAAAGTTTCATACAAAAGAAAACACCTCATTTAACCCCTTTAGGAGTCGAATTTTCAAAAATCCTTTCTTAGTGGATGCTTACGTTATAAGAAGAACCCACTGTCCAAATTTCAGCTTTCTAGGTCCAGCGTTTTGGCCTGTGCGTTGATGGATCAGTCAGTCAGTCAGGACAAGTAATTTTATATGTATTGATTAAATGGAAATCGTTCTACGTGTAACCTTTACAACCCCATTAAATGATCATAGGGGTTGTTTTTTGCAAAATGTCGCATATAGGTTTCTTAGATTCTTGTGTGCAATACATAAATTAAGTCTTATGACTGTGGGTTGAAAATCATTTTTGGATCCCCATTGGACCCCTTTAAGAGTTGATTTTCAAAAAATGATTATTTATACAATCATTGCTTTAGTTTGATAATGTATTCACAAAGTTTCATCAATGCAGCATGATATTTTTTTTCCGCGTTTCATACTCAAAAACCATGCTAACACCCCTTTACAGGTCGAATTTGAAAAAGATGTGATACATGTGTTTCTTAATTTCTTTGGCTTAGTTCATTGACAAAATTTCATATCCGTGTGATGAAAAAAATATTTTTCCATATTAATTTTGGGAGCCCATATGACCCACTTAGGGGTTGATTTTTCAAAAATGCTCAAAATTAGTTTGTTCAATTTTTGTGTTGAGTTTATTTACTGAGTTTCGTTATTCTAGCTGCATCATAGCATGAAATGGAAATCCTTCTTTGTGCAAACTTTGCAACCCCTTGATATGACCTTAGGGGTTGTTTTTCGAAAAATGCCTGAAATAGGTTTCTTAAATTCTTGTATACAATATATAAACTAAGTCTTATGACTGTAGGTCGAAAAACATTTTTTGGACCCCAATTGGACCCATTTCGGACTTAATTTTCAACACATGATTATTTACACATAGATTGCTATAATTTGATAAATATATTCGCAACGTTTCATCAATGCAGTATGTTTTTTTTTACATTGTGTACTCAAAAACCATGTTAAAACCCCTTTAAGGGTCAATTTTCAAAAAGTTTAATATACGTGTTTCTTTATTTCTTTTGTTCGGTACTATAACAAAGTTTCGTTTCCGTGTGACGAAAACAATTTTTTTTTTCATACTAACTTTGGGAGCCCATTTGACCCACTTAGGGGTTGATTTTACAAAAATGCTCAAAATTAGTTTTTTCAATTGTTATGTTGAGTTTATTTACCGAGTTTCGTTACTCTAGCTGCATCATATGATGAAATGGGAATCCTTCTTTGTGCAAACTTCGAAACCCCATTAAATGGACCTTAGGGGTAGTTTTTCGAAAAATGCCGAATTTAAGTTTTTTAGATTCTTGTGTGCAATATATAAACTAAGTCTTATGACTGTAGGTCGAGAAACATTTTTTGGACCCCAATTGGACCCCTTTAAGAGTTGTTTTTCAAAAAAAAATTATTTGCACTTGGATCGCTATAATTTGATTAATGTATTCGCAAAGATTCAGCAATGCTGTATGAATTTTTTTTTCCGCGTTGCATACTCAAAAACGATGCTAAAACCCCTGTAAGGGTTGATTTTCAAAAAGTGTGATACACGTGTTTCTTTATTTCTTTTGTTTGGTACACTGACAAAGTTTTATGTCCGTGTGACGAAAAAAATATTATTTTCCATACAAACTTTGGGAGCCCATTTGACCCCCTTAAGTATGGAATTTCGAAAAATCCGTTCTTATTGTTCACCTAGACTATTTGAATAATGTTGGTTCCAAATTTCAAGATTGTACGTTATATGGTTTTTGCTGTATCGTGATTCCTAGAAAACACCCTGCTCTTTTATTAATATAGATAAAGATGACATAAAGTGCCTCATTATATCCCTATAGTCTAGCCGGGTAATAATGTTGTACTAAACTCCCTTGGGTAATAATGTGTTTGAATTTCGAACGTCAAACGAAAATTCCTCAACACTTTTACCACAGATATATTATATTACTACTCTAAGCAGAGAACTGCACGAAAAACAAAACATTTGAAAATCGAACCGAGCGCGACGAGCACAACCCAGTGACCCAGTGTTCTAGAAAAGAAAAGAAAATATTTAGATGATAACGCGGCAAATCACTATGTTGATATTATTGACGGTCTAGTGGTTAGACACCCTGGCCGCTACCCAATAGGTCGTGGGTTCGATTCCCACCAAGTGTCTGGGTGTTATTTCACTGTTAATTAATATTAGTTATCTGGTTTCCATAGTACAGGCTCTGCCTAGTTTGGGATCAGATTACCATGTGTGGATTGTCCCAAGATATTGTTATTATTTTAATTCTAGCAATATTTGTATTTTATTACCTCGCAGTAGGTGTGAAAAGTAGTGTATTCACCGCGGGGATAAAGGTGCCTTTGTCTTGGGCGAGCTTAAATCCCTCGCTGTACTCAGGATTACGCTGTACTCGCTTAACTCTGTGCTCCCTCGCTGCGCTCGGGAGTTGCTAGAATCCTTCGTTGTGCTCGCGATTCAATTAAACGCCCGCGACATAAGACACTACTTTATCCCCTTGGTGCATAAACTACTATTATCGCTAGGAGACTGATTACCAACTATATTTTTAAGTTGACTATTATCGCCGGTAGGTGACTGCGCATTACTTTCACTTGAAGACTGTTGACTGACTTGACCATCAAAAGTGTTAGTCAGTCTAGATTTAGATATTACATTAAACAAAACACTTTCTCTTGGACCACATACACACGTTTGATCTCCAACAGAAAATGAATGGACATTTGAGTCCTGGATCAATTTGTTAAAACTTGATGAATCGGTATTTCTACCAGAAGACTGAAAACCAAAATTATTCTCTATATTTCCAGTAGGACGCTGAGAGCCAAAATGACCTCTGGAATTTGATTTATTATCAGCACCAATAGGGGAAATAAAAGACTTAGACGACTGGGTGTGAGAAGTGTTAGATGATGTACTAATATCTTTGAAGTTTGGCTATCAGATTTAGTGGAATTTGATGAACTACAATTGCTCAAAGACTGCACGTTATGATCTTGTTGTTGCTTTGGCCCCGTAACGCTATCAATGGACTGTCCATCATAGTTGACAGAGGATTGACCTACAAAATCATTGATACTCGTTTTTGGTTTATTCAAAGATGGTATAGAACTGGCTTCGGTATTTCCCGATCCAAATCCTCTAAGCTTTTCTAAGCTTTGTCTTAAATTTTTTGCCGTTAAACTAGATAAATCTGTATGGGGTCCAGAAATATCAAACCCAGTTTGTTGAAATTGAGCATTGATTCCGTCTGAAGATACATCCCCAAAATCTTTATTAGACTGACCGGTTAATCGATCAGCTGATTTATCATCACGTCTATTTGAAATAGAACCCAAATGACTTAACGAACTGCTATATAAATTATCTGACAACTGTGTATTGGTACTAGTAGAGAACTTGTGATTGAAACTATTGGATTGAGAGTTAACGCCCTGGTTAGAATACTGAGATGAACGCCCTATTTGATTATTAAAATTAGGTAACAGCTGAAGACCTATACTTTGTTTGTAAGTACTGGAAGATTCACCTTCCATACTCGAAGATAATTCATGAACTCCACCGCCGGTTTGTTCAGGAGTAACCACTGGGTGCTGAGCGTCTTTTTTAATATTTTGAAAATTAGATCCTCCTTCTACATAAGAACCACTAGTATCAAACGACGGTGATCTAGATTCACCAGACTGACTACCAAAACTATGATATGAATTTGGAACGAATGTACTCGAAAAATCATTTGAATCTGACTTAGTGGCAATTGTAGATTTTGAACCACTAGATTGAGAATTCGAACCATCGATAGATAAACTACTACCAAAACTGTTAGAAGACTGATCACCAAGTCCTGATATCTGTTGCCCAACGAATTCAGTTTTATGATCTTCTGGAGCCGCAGCTCCGAAGTTATTTGAAGACTGATCGATTAAGCTCACAGGAGTCCGTAGAGCGACACCATCATAACTGGCGCTAGAGCTAACTAACGGTGAGTCAATATAATTATCAGAGTACAAGGGCTTAAAATCAAAAGGCGACTGCTTATCATGTGCACTAGGCTGAGTTTCAAAGTTAGTAGAAGATTGTTTGTTAAACTTTGAAGATGTTTGACCAAACTTAGTACCAGACTGTGTATTAGATAATGACGATCCCGTATAACCGTTTGAAATATGCGTTTGTAAACCACCTTCATCACTTGGAATTTTTGTAGAAGATTCATGTCCAGAATTACTTAATTGTTGTTCAAGACTCTCAGATGACGAGCTGTCATATTGTTTGGGCAATTGAATGTCAGGCCCAATTGAAAACTGGTTGCCTAATCCACTTGATGTAGATATCGATTGTGAATTCAAACCAATTGATGCTTTATTTCTTTGTGCACTGATTGATTGAACATTGGATTCAGAACTCGATAAACCTCCATTGATAGTAGATTTAGCTTTAGACCCCGCAAATGAATGATCAAAATTGTTTGATTTGATTTGGGACGGTAAAGCATGTGCATTGGAACTAGCAGATGAATTTTCAGAACCGCGTGTAGCCGAACTATCAGACTTTCCTGAAAATGTATTTCCAGAAACACTAGACAGAATGTCTTTATTTGCAGAGGATAAATTACCATCATAATCTGATGACTGCTTATTACCAGATGATAGAGAATTTACAGATTGACGGCTACCTACACCGGAAGACTCTGTGTTCAGTTTTCCGGAGGAAACACCATCTGTTACAAGTTTTTGATCTGAAGTAAAAGTTGTAGACTGATGAATACGATCGAGAGACGATTGAGCATTAGAGGTTGCTGACGATTGTGCGCTAGTACCAGTTGACGAAACGTGATTATTTCCTGATTGTATGTTCGCACTGGTTTGAGAGTTAGAGGATGATAGGATGGCAGAGTTTGTTCCAAATCCACTGTCAAATAACTTCTGATTTTCATAACTCACAGAAGATTGTCCGTTCTGGCGATTACCGGATTGACTTATGGGAGACTGAGTTCCATATCTACCTTGATATTTCGAATTACCACCATTTGTTCCCACTGAAGCTAATGAAAAGGCGTGCCCTGAATTCTGCCCCGTCACTCCAGCAACGGCATCAACTCTATCGTCATAGTCTTGATCACTTTTATTTTCCTCATCACTGCTATTAATTATTTTATGCCATTGATGGCGGTGGATGGGGAAAGTATATTGGTGGAGGACGTGGAGGAAGAGGGTAAGAACGGGGTTGGCGGGTAATCAAAGTAACGGGAATATAGGCGACGGTCGTATGGTGGTCTAGGTCTAGGAGGTTCTGGTGGAGGCGGTTGTCCGCTGTCCATCACGCCGTTTAGGCTGTAGGCCGTGCCAAAGAAATAGACATATATACATATTTCCCCTCGAAAATAACATAGCCTTGGGCATTTGGGCAAAAAATATAAAATTGGATTTAGCAATTGTTTTTGTATAAGGCTACATGAGATATTCTTTCAATGGACTAGTACCGGATGGTACTGAAATAATAACAATTTGTGAAACATAAAATCCCTCTTTTAGACCCATTAGGAAGCGAATGCTGCGAATGATAATTCCTTTTTACCCTCCACATACTTATATTACAAAAAAATGCACCCTCCTCTTTGAATTATCCAGGACTAGCAATTTAAATTGTGCATTATCTATCATTCAATCCATTAGTCAAGACCTTTCCGTTTATGTCGTAGACAGAACAGACAGATCATAATTATTCCTCTTCCTAAAAAATCCAGTCCTAAATTATTTTCTGAATTTCGACCTATATCTATTCTTCCTTTTCTTTCTAAAGTTCTTGAACGTCTTGTCTATGACCAGATTAGTAAATTCCTTTATTGTCACAATCTTTTAAACCCTTTACAATCAGGTTTCCGCCCGGGCCATAGCACGACTACTACACTCGTCAAGATCACTGATGATATACGTCATTCCATGGACAATGGCAAACTTACTGTACTTATATTGCTGGATTTCAGTAATGCATTCAATACGGTTGATTTTGACATTCTCTTGGCCTTACTTCGCTCAATGAATGTATCTCCTGCGGTTGTCGATTGGTTTTACAGTTATCTATATGGGCGCAGGCAGCGGGTTCGCCTGGATGAGGATTTCTCTACTTTGTGTGATACGTCTGCCGGCGTCCCTCAAGGTGTCCTTTCTCCACTTCTTTTCGCAATTTTTATAAATTCTGTCTCGCAAAATCTATCTTCTTTCTACCACCTATATGCAGACGATCTACAAATTTATTCTAGTGCTTCATTGGATGAACTACCAGAATGTATTAGGGTAGTTAATAATGATCTTTTCCTTATAACCGAGTGAAGCAAAAAATTTGGCTTAAAAGTTAATCCTGCTAAAACTAAGGCGATGATAGTGGGCAGTTCGCGATTGATTTCAAGAGTAAACTGGAGAACGATTCCTAGTGTCAATTTAGATGGGGAATTAATACCTTTTAGTGAATCGTGTAAAAATTTAGGACTCTTAATGGATCGCTGCTTGAGTTGGGTTCCTCAACTCCAAGTTACTAGCCAGAAGTTGTTTGCTGCTGCAGCCTCATTAAAAAGACTCCGTAACTTTCTTCCCACTGCCACTAAAATTGCTCTAGCACAATCCCTATTATTTCCAATTCTTGATTATGCTGACATCTGCTATTTAGACCTTAGAGAGGACCAGCTTAATAAGCTTGAGCGTCTTCAAAATTTTTGTATACGATTTATATTTGGTTTGCGCAAATATGATCATGTTTCTCAATTTCGTGCTAAGCTCAAGTGGCTTCCTATTCGTCTTCGTAGGAATACGCACATCCTGTCTCTTCTTTATAATATACTATTTAAATCTTTTTCTCCGCGTTACCTAAAGGAACGTTTTGTTTTTCTCGGCAATGATTCCCACTGTTTGAGGTCATCAGAAAATCTCACTCTTATGTTCCCTTCTCATAAAAGTTCATTTTACAGTAATTCATTCACAGTAGAAGCTGTTCGTCTGTGGAATGCCTTACCGGTCACTGTTAGACATGCACCATCTCTGCCTATCTTTAAAGATCGTCTAAAAACATTTTATTTGTCCCAATGATTTTATATTCATATTAGCCGGCTGCATTTATTTATTTATTATTGTTGGTTATTTATATGTGTTTCTATCGAGTATGACATTTATGTATTATACTAATATATATATATATATTTTTTTTTTCTTTTTTTTCTTTTTTTTTTTGCGGGTAGGCGCAACGTATTGACGTATTTGTGCTAAGCTCTTACTTATTTCCGTATTTATTTAATAATTACTGTGTTTTTAATCACATCCAATGTTTTAAACGTTTACCAAGTTCACCTACTTCACTGATCCTATAAACTATCTACACACCACTAAGTTAACCCTGTGTACAACATCAGTATGGACGGCCCTATGGAGAATAGTCTGAACGACCTTGAGAAGCTCTTCAGCTCCCGCTTCAAGGATTATGATGCTAGGCTAGAGCATGTAGCTTCAGCTGCATCAGCATCAGGTTCCACGCTCACTGAGATTGCTGCTTTATCTCGTGAGTATAATGATTTCAAATCCTTTGTTTGGCAAGCACTTGTAGGAGTTCGAACACTCTTACGGGAGATTATCTTAATAATTCAATAATAATCAAGGTATGTGATACATTAACAAGCCTATAAAAATGTGGGGACCTCCCCAAGTGGTCTCCACCAGCCCCTACAACCACACCAAACGCCAACTCTAGGTCATCATCAGTTATTCAGTTATCCACTATCATCAACTATCGCGAATTAATTAACCATCATCAATTATATCACACAACAATAAATAATAATCTACATATTCATCATAAATCAATAGATATAATACTGGGTTATCACTTACTCAGCGAAAGCACCAAACCTCATGATGCTCGTCGGCTGCATCTCAATCATCAACGCAGTTCCTCAGGTGGCACGTCTTTGACAACCTGTCAATCAAGCTCACAAACACATTATAACACAGCAGCCGGCCCACGGCCGCTCACCACATAATCTCACAATCACTATTTCACTATTCGCTACAAAGTCTCACAATCGACTGTTCACCATGAAATCCTACCGTTGACTGACTAAACTATTCCAGTCGCCAACGACTAGTGCTACGTCGACAAAACAGTACAAGTCAACTAGCGCCATCTATTAAACACGATGTCAAACTACCTATTCTACCTTTACAATATCATGATAAATACTTATTATAGTTTAACAGAGTATTAATAAAGATATATTCTTACATTCGGCCATCCGACTAAATAACACGTCCCCGTGTTCCTCGTCCAAGAGAGTTATACAATTTAAATAAATTATCAAACATTAAGAGAGATATTACCAAGTTATCCACTCATGCGCTGTGCATCAGCGCAATCTAGACAGCAAAGCGGTGCCTAGATGAACTAATCACCAACCGCAAAACTCGCCGGCGTGGCACCTTCGCCTTCTCATTTTTACCGAACCTTAACAAACTTGTTTAATATCTAAAATGGGTCTCGGAAAATAGACAGACTGACCCATCGACCAGTACAAAGAATAAATCATAAATATTAAGCAAACACCCTGCTTAAAATCGCTAATATTCCAACCACCTGCAAAATCTGTGCAAACAACACATTTTACATTTATCAGGTCATCTCAACATTTGTACAATGACAACACTTATCACACATGAAACCAGACAAAAGTCCTACAAGTTAAACTATTACACTATTCAC
The DNA here is from genome assembly GCA_911728495.1 of Furcula furcula. Taxonomy (NCBI): domain Eukaryota; kingdom Metazoa; phylum Arthropoda; class Insecta; order Lepidoptera; family Notodontidae; genus Furcula; species Furcula furcula. Next base: position 4,568,698 of record OU452244.1, on the reverse strand, counting down.
AAGCAGCAAAAGAAACCACAATAATTTGCCAAAATACTCGACTGGTCGACACGACAAACCGGGTAACCATCGACGCCCGACAAAACAAACCTCGGCCAATCCTCTTTTTCTTCTATACCTTATATATTTCTCTTCATAGACATTCTACATGATTTAACACTATCGGAAAGCTTAGGTTTTGGACCATTCTGTCTGAACCCATTTAATACATAAGTTGCTTTTTGCCTACTTCTTGTTAGCTATGGGATCAAGCCCACTCTGCTCTGAAAATAACTTCATTACACTGTATAGGACTAAGGCTACCTTAGCGATCACCATAAAATAAGCTAAAGTTACACTATATAATATTCATAAAAAGATGTTATATATACATAGTATATACTTCATGCTACACTATCTGAACTAGTAGGTTTTGGCCACACTGGCTGAAACCTATCCAATAAGTCACTTTCAGCTGTTTCTGTCAGTCGTGAGATCAGGGCCACTCTGCTCTGAAAACCACCTCCTCAGTTATCACAATAATATTATTATATATATTAGCTATGGTTATACTATATAATATCCATAAAAGAGATGCTATATTGTATACATATACTTCAACACTATCTAAACTAGTAGGTTTTGGCCACACTGCCTAAACCTATTCAACTAGTCACTTTTCACCTGCTTCTGTCAGTCGTGAGATCAGGGCCACTCTGCTCTGAAAACCACTTCCTCAGCGATCACAATAATATTACTATATATATTAGCTAAAGTTATACTATATAATATCCATAAAAGAGATGCTATATTGTATACATATGCTTCAACACTATCTAAACTAGTAGATTTTGGCCACGCTGCCTGAAAGCTATTCAACTAGTCACTTTCACCTGCTTCTGTCATTCGTGAGATCAGGGCCACTCTGTTCTGAAAACCACTTCCTCAGCGATCACAATAATATTACTATATATATTAGCTAAAGTTATACTATATAATATCCATAAAAGAGATGCTATATTGTATACATATGCTTCAACACTATCTAAACTAGTAGGTTTTGGCCACGCTGCCTGAACCTATTCAACTAGTCACTTTTCACCTGCTTCTGTCAGTCGTGAGATCAGGGCCACTCTGCTCTGAAAACCACTTCCTCAGCGATCGCAATAATATTACTATATATATTAGCTAAAGTTATACTACATAATATTCATAAAAGAGATGCTATATTGTATACATATACTTCAGCACTATCTAAACTAATAGGTTTTGGCCACGCTGCCTGAACCTATTCAACTAGTCACTTTTCACCTGCTTCTGTCAGTCGTGAGATCAGGGCTACTCTGCTCTGAAAACCATTTCCTCAGCGATCGCAATAATATTACTATAGATATTAGCTAAAGTTATACTATATAATATTCATAAAAGAGATGCTATATTGTATACATATACTTCATTCCACACTATCTAAATTAGTAGGTTTGGCCACGCTGCCTGAAACCTATTCAACTAGTCGCTTTTCACCTGTTTCTGTCAGTCGTGGGTGGGATCAGGGCCACTCTGCTCTGAAAACCACTTCGTCACACAGTACCGGACTAAGGCTCCTGCCTTTGTCAACTGTAGCAACAGTCTGCTTCTGCACTGAATACTACATGTGACGGGAATCTTTGACCAAGGCTACTTAGCGAAAATAAATAAATGACAATAATAAATAAATGACATTAATAATAATATTAATAATAAATAATTAATAAACATCTATACTTCATTCAACAATATCTGAACTAGTAGGTTTTGGCCACGCTGCCTGAACCCTATTCAACTAGTCGCTTTTCACCTGTTTCTGTCAGTCGTGGGATCAGGGCCACACTGCTCTGAAAACCACTTCGTCACACAGTATCGGACTAAGGCTACTGCTGCCTTTGTCAACTGTAGCAACAGTCTGCTTCTGCACTGAATACTACATGTGACCGGAATCTTTGACCAAGGTTACTTAGCGATAACAAATAAATGATAATAATAAATAAATAATATTAATAATAAATACATGATAATAATATTAAATATATAATATATACAATAATTAATAAATAATATACAGAATTATATACTTCATTTAACACTATCTGAACTAGTAGGTTTTGGCCACGCTGCCTGAAACCTATTCAACTAGTCGCTTTTCACCTGTTTCCGTCAGTCGTGGGATCAGGGCCACCCTGCTCTGAAAACCACTTCGTCACACAGTATCGGACTAAGGCTACTCCTGCCTTTGTCAACTGTAGCAACAGTCTGCTTCTGCACTGAATACTACATGTGACGGGAATCTCTGACCAAGGCTACTTAGCGATGATAAATAAATAAATAAATAAATTACATACATGATCTGCGGCCATCTACGTGTGCAGACACCACCGTCCACACACGCTGGTCGCTCATAGCTCATGTAAGTCCATCCAATGAATTCCCTCACGATGACTCGCGCCAACACGACGGATAAGCTCCCGGCACGACGGCACAGCTCCCGGTACCACGGCGCAGCTCCCGGCACCACAGCGCAGCTCCCGGCACCACGGCGCAGCTCCCGCACCACGGCGCAGCTCCCGGCACCACGGCGCAGCTCCTGGCACCACGGCGCAGCTCCTGGCACCACGGCGCAGCTCCCGCACCATGGCGCAGCTCCCGGCACCACGGCGCAGCTCCTGGCACCACGACGCAGCTCCCGGTACCACGGCGCAGCTCCTGGCACCACGGCGCAGCTCCCGCACCACGGCGCAGCTCCCGGCACCACGGCGCAGCTCCCGGCACCACGGCGCAGCTCCCGGCACCACGGCGCAGCGCCCAACGTCATGTTGCAGCACCTAATGCCATGGCGTGGTGGACAGATCCATGGTGTAGCAAACCATGCCCGACAAACACCTGGGCGACTAGCACTTTACTATCTGTGAACACTACAGACTACAAAACCCAAACCACTCATTTATCAGATCGCAAAAAGAGAACAACTGGTTTGTAACTGGCAAATATTTAGAAACCATCGAACCTCATCAGTCAATAAGTATTACTCGGTCAATCGCCCGACCTTCCTCCATAACAAAAGTTGCGTAACGGTTAAAACATAAAAATGCTCATACTAATATTAATCGGGACGGAAATCCCACGCCATTGAACTTCGCTTACCAATTTGACCCTACCAACTCACTTGATAATTACCACCATACAGAACTCAAATCTACCCATAGCCCAAAATAATAATGAGGCAACAAAACGAAATCATAAATCATATCAGTTCTTACAGTTAAGGTTATTTTTTGTCATACCGAGAATACTGCTCTCGACGCAGATGTGAAATGTCTGGCCAGATCTCTCCAATACGTTTGGCTCTGTCTGACAAACTAGAGAGATTGGGAATTACAGTCATAGCATTAGCCATTTTTAAAGATTACCCTACCAATCGCTGCCAGCGCGTAAATATTGTTGTCATGTATAGCGTCCATGTGTACACCTATTACATAATACCGCAGGGCAGCATTTTGGGCCCAACGTTGTTCCAAATCTATGTGAATGGTTTATGTAAACTATCCTTACCAAATTACAAAATCTTCACTTACGCAGATGACACTGCTTTGGTTGCCTCTAGTAGTACTTGAAGTGAAAAGCAAAAGTCAGCAGAATATGCACTTCAGATTGTATCACATTATCTACTCAAATATCTTAACTCTGAACGTTATAAAATCAAAATATATTACTTTTTCTATATAAAAAAAAGAAACAGGCAACCTTTACAACATTGTTAACTCAAAAAAGCACCAGCGGACTCCACAATACTTTTTGCTCTTGTTTAGGGCTAGAAAGATCAAATTGTATAACATACCTAGGCGTTTAAATTGACAGCAATCTAAGCTGGAAACAAGATATTTCACGTCTTACAGCAAGAATTAGGAAATTAATCTGTCTTAAAAATCCCACACTTGGCTGACAAGAAAATCTCTGCGTATGGTTAACTGTTCTCTGTGCAAAGTCCCTCTTACAGTATTGTATTCCAGTCTGGGGTGCAGCACCCTAACGTGACCTTATCTGCTTAAAAAGAGGCCAACGAGCTTTACTGAGTTACATATTTTAAAGCCTTTTGTTACCCTGTTACACCATTGCATTGCGACACACGAACACCAACAGGACAACTTTATATTTTACACGTTACTCTTAGAAAACATAAGGAGACCACTATAAACGCAGCTACGCTCGTAAGACGTAGAGATCGTCTTGTATGTAACTCTGCACAACACATAAATTTCTCTGTAAAGATCAAGCAAACAACTGTTTACTTACATGTTAACTTACAAAATACTGAAGAACTTTGGCAGTTGTTGCCTTATAACCCATCGCTCTACATTCGCACTTTACACTAGACTTCCACACACTTATTCTCGCACAAATTCACACACACACAGACTAGCATAAATAGTCACTTGCACACATCATATATCTTCAATTAATCTCATGTCTTACAGAAAGAAGAATTCCTAGTTTCTTTTTATTTTACCTTTAGTTGCTTTTCCCTTTTTTTTTTTTGTTCTTTCATTAGTTAAACGTACTTACACGATTGTAACAAAATTCATAAATTTGTCAACTTTGCTGTGAAGACCGCTGCCTTCCAATATAAATTGCCTTGCCTAGCTTAAAACCAGATTTTTCCTGTACTTTATCAGTTAAAAAAAAAAGCTTGTAAGTCATCAATTATGTATGATACCTATTGTAGCTTAAAATTTACTTAAAAGTATCGCCAACATTATATACATTATATAATTAAGAACATATGCACAGAACATAAGTTAAATGTTGTAATAATTAAAGGTGACCACGACACGCACAAATACCAGTGCAACAACCAAGAAGACCCAATGGCACACCGGCGCAACTGCGACACAAGGGCGCCCAACATCTCAGTCTCCCCTGGACCACGGGCGCCGCAAAGCACCCGAAACGCCGGGACAGCAAAATCCAAACAAACCGCGACAAAATCCGCAAAAGCTACTTGTGGAATCAGAGAAAGAAAAAAAAAAAGACACATATATACATACTTGAATGAAAATGTCACACAGTGTCTGCTAAATGACTGATCATGAAACCCAGTCACACTATTTTGGTCGACTGCGATACAGGTATACCAGCGCAGGGACCGTTCGTTACTAAAAACCATGCAAACCTATTATTTTGATTTAATAAACTTTACTTTACTTACTTTACTATCAGGAATATCGATATCAGTTGCAGCCCTATGCAAAATGTTATATTGGTCAAACAACTGACGGATAGATGAATTAAGACCCAGTTTAGTGTAATAATTGCGAACATAAAATGATGCACCGAATACTTGAATTAATAAAAGATTTATATCCGCACACAACCAAGCAGTAATTTTGTAGTCAAACAATAAGTCCTTTGGTCTACAAAATATCAATAGAACTCAAATTAAAAGCAATTCTTATTCCAGAAAGTACTATCAAATACAAACAACTACAAAGTACCGACAAATCCTACAACCTGTAGGTAGGCATCTTACAATTTTATTAAAACACTAAGTAGGTACCCCACACTGATGTGGGTTTATTTTTCAAAACGACGTGAAAAAAAAATGCATATAATTTTGACAAAATGCATCAGAAAGCAAAGCGGATAGGCCAGGATCCAATCCCGCTTCTGATTTGTAGGAGTTCGAACACTCTTACGGGAGATTATCTTAATAATTCAATAATAATCAAGGTATGTGATACATTAACAAGCCTATAAAAATGTGGGGACCTCCCCAAGTGGTCTCCACCAGCCCCTACAACCACACCAAACGCCAACTCTAGGTCATCATCAGTTATTCAGTTATCCACTATCATCAACTATCGCGAATTAATTAACCATCATCAATTATATCACACAACAATAAATAATAATCTACATATTCATCATAAATCAATAGATATAATACTGGGTTATCACTTACTCAGCGAAAGCACCAAACCTCATGATGCTCGTCGGCTGCATCTCAATCATCAACGCAGTTCCTCAGGTGGCACGTCTTTGACAACCTGTCAATCAAGCTCACAAACACATTATAACACAGCAGCCGGCCCACGGCCGCTCACCACATAATCTCACAATCACTATTTCACTATTCGCTACAAAGTCTCACAATCGACTGTTCACCATGAAATCCTACCGTTGACTGACTAAACTATTCCAGTCGCCAACGACTAGTGCTACGTCGACAAAACAGTACAAGTCAACTAGCGCCATCTATTAAACACGATGTCAAACTACCTATTCTACCTTTACAATATCATGATAAATACTTATTATAGTTTAACAGAGTATTAATAAAGATATATTCTTACACACTTAACAAGTTGAAGGCACATATGGAGCTGGTTTCACTTGGATTAGACCGTCACGAAACTGTTATGAGAAGGAAAGTTCTTTTACTTCATGGCGTTCCAGAAGCAGCAAATGAGAAACCTCGGGATACTCTGATTAACATTTTTTCTTCTAAAATGAAGCTGCCTGTCATCACTAGCCATCATATTGATGCATGTCACCGTCTCGGGACTGCCAAGGGCAAAATTAGACCTCTCCTTGTTCGCTTCCACTCCATGGAACATCGAGATTTGGTGTGGGATAATAAAACATCCCTGAAAGGTACGGCGATAACAGTATCTGAATTTTTGACCAGATACAGGCACCAACTATTCTTAGCTGCGCGTAAGCATTTCGGTATCAAGTACTCTGGTCAAGTGAAGGCAAAATCATCATCTTGACCCCTGATAAAACGCGTACAAAGATAGAAACTGTAATGGAACTTGAGGCATTAATTTCGAAGTTCCCATCCACCCCCGTCTGCGCCGAAGACAGCGTTCGCCCTGAAGCACCGGTAAAGAGTGATGCAAAAGTGTCAGCGAGGGCTCCACGGAAGATTCGGCGCTGATGTTCTATTCATAGTCTAAGTATTCTGTATATTTTTCATATAATCGGTCAACCCTGTTCATCATTGTTAACAATACCTATTCGGTACACTATACTATTTCTTAATTAATGCACTTTATTGTTTATATACCTGTTTTTTATCAAACTCATACTTAGATTTGCCATGTTCCTAAAGATATTTACATATTTCTGTAATGTATTTCTCACATCATCACATCAAAAGTAGGTAATTGTCATTGTATTGTATCTGTCAGCTGCACAGCTGTCAATCAATAGCTATTATATATATTTTTTTTTTGTATTTTATGGTTTAGTACCAAGAGGTTTAAGCCAATGTCAATAGCTATTCTGCACAGACGTATTACGGATGCTACTATTCTGCACTTTTTTTTCCATTCAATATTAAACTAATAAGGACAAGACAATGTAAAGTTAGTTGTAAGTAAACAATAGTTTTTTTTTTTTCATTATCAACTATATGTGAGTGTGTGTACCGTGTGTACCATGCAAGAACCCAGTGCTTACTGTGTACCGATTTAAGTTTATAGTTTTTCTTGATGTTGTGATTGCTTTTCTCTTTTTCTTTTTTGTGCAACTTTGAATTTAGTCTATCGGTAGTTTGTATTAATTTTTCTCTCTTCCACTTTTCAACTACCCAGTGTTGGTGAACGGTTTATTATTATACTCGCATTTCATTGCATTTAGCATTTAGAATATAGTTTATATACATATTATTATTATTTTTGTATTATTATTATACGCATATTTAAAGGTTAAACTGTTCTCTGACACAATTATTAGTTTGTATGATCGTCATGCCCCTCTACGCCGAGTCAAAGTAAAACATAATCCAGCACCATGGCTTACTACAGAAATAAAGAAGCTTATGGGTCTAAGGGACAAAGCTAAAAGAAGATATAAGCGCAATCCAACAGAAGCGAACCTGGATAGATTCAAAACTTTGCGTAACCGTTGCAATCGTTTGTGCCGAGATGCAAAAAGGCGTCACTTCCAAAATACACTTAAAAATTCTAACTCATCTGATGCTTGGAGATTTTTAAAGTCCGTGGGTATCGGCAAATCACCGCATGTTTCTTGTAGTGGTTTTGATGCTAATGAGTTAAATAAACATTTTGCTCACCCGCCTGTCACTTTAGACCCTATTGTTAGGGCTAATACTTTACTTCACCTCGAGAGCTTACCGCCTGCTCAATGCCCTACTTTCTACCTTGCTCCTATTTCCGAGGAAGAGTGTGAAAAATCTATCCTTTCTATTTCTTCTACGTCTACCGGTCTTGACAATCTGTGCTCAAGAATGATCGTTCCCATTCTTCCCTCATTACTTCCAATTCTGACCCATATCTTTAACAACTCTCTTAACTCTAGCTCCTTTCCCTCATCTTGGAAGCAAGCGCTCATTATTCCTTTGCCCAAAGTTCCCAACCCTACTTCATTCTCTGAGTTCCGACCCATTTCTATACTTCCATACCTATCTAAAGTTCTTGAGCACATTGTTCATAGACAACTCTCTAACCACCTTCTTAGTAACGATCTCCTCAGCCCCTTTCAATCCGGGTTTCGTGCAGGTCATAGCACAGTGACTGCCCTTATAAAAGTTTCTGACGATATCAGGTGGGCTGAGGAGAACAAGTCCTTAACTATCCTTGTACTCCTCGACTTTAGCAGCGCTTTTAACTCCGTGGATTTTGACATTCTTCTAGGTGTCCTTAAATCTGCTAATATTTCTCCTTCTGCTATTGCATGGTTCTACTCATATCTTCAGGGACGTTCGCAGTGTGTCCGGCATGAAGAGTCTTTATCTGATTGGTGTGACCTCAGCGCTGGTGTCCCCCAGGGTGGTGTTCTCTCTCCTTTGCTTTTTTCTATTTTTATTAACTCTGTTACCCAGGTAATTTTTTCCAATTTCCATCTCTACGCAGACGATTTGCAACTTTACTATCATTTCTCTAAAGACGACGCTGTTCAGGCTATCAACGCCATGAACCGTGATCTTGAGTGTGTTAGTCGTTGGGCTAAAGCGTTTGGCCTCACTATCAACCCTAGCAAATCCCAGGCCATGATAATTGGTAGCCGACAGTTACGGAGGGGCATAGCTTTATCAGCCCTTCCTCCTTTGTTACTTAATGGCTCACACATTGCTTTTACAGAAACTGCTAAAAATCTCGGTGTTATTTTCGACTCTCTTTCCTGGTCATCTCATGTATCGGAAGTTAGCAAAAAGGTCCACTTTTCCTTTCACTCTTTAAAACATCTTCAAAAGTTCCTGCCCTTAGATACGAAAATTACTCTTGCCCAAGCCCTAATTCAACCCATTATCGACTACGCTGATGCCTGTTATTTGGATGCCACAGAGGAGCTCCTAAACAAGCTTGAGCGTTTGCAAAATCTATGTATACGTTTTATATTCGGTCTCAAAAAGTATGATCACGTCTCTCAATTTCGCAAGAAGCTCAAGTGGCTCCCAATTCGTCTTCGCAGGAACACTCGCATACTTTGTCTTCTCTACAACATTTTACATAATCCCAAATCCCCTTCCTATCTACAAGAACGTTTCTCCTTTGCTTATTCACCTGACGTTCTTTGTAGATCCCATCTTCGTACCCTTTTAAAAGTTCCTCAGCATCGCACTGGCTTCTACTCTAACTCCTTCACCGTGCATGCAGTTAGACTGTGGAACTCTTTGCCTCATGATATACGTGGCTGTCAATCTTTATCCATATTTAAGAATCGCGTTAAAGAGCACTATCTTTCCTCTGTTTTGTAGTCTCTGTCTATTTTCCTATAAATACAATGCTTTCTTATTTGTTTATATTATTGGTATATATTTAGTTATTTATATATATAATATATATATATGTATACATAGGTATTTATTTTTATTTAATTATGTATTTATTATATTGATTGTAGCTCTGTTTTATTTTTTCATCTTATTATTTAAATATGTATTTTTATACACACTGCGCCCTATCTCTTTCTTTCACCGTTTCTCTCCTGGGCGTGCTGGAAGAGATTTCTATAGAAATAAGCTCTGCCTTTGTACCTGTATTCTCCTAATACTTCTCTAACCATGTTTGTGTGTACATAAATTTATAAATAAAAAAATAAAAATATATATTATTTTGCTGTCACGTATTTTATTGTATGTAGTTGTGTTTTTTTTCTTTCTTTTTACGATAATGGTTTATATAAACAATCCCGCCTTGAAGGTCATAGTTCCTCTCCATCCAAAGGTTGCCTGGTAGAGATCACTTTTAGTGATAAGGCCGCCCATTGTTTCATTCTATTAACTGTTTTTCTTTTGTATTTTTGTGTTTTTCTATAATGGTGGAACAATAAAGTATTATCTAGCTATCTATCATGATTTATTATTTTTTTACGGAGATTTAGTTTATACCCAGCCTAGAAGCTTTATAAAGCTATTAAGTAAATAGTGTTTTCAAGTCGATAAAAATATATGCTTTCAGGTATTATTTGCAGCCTTTTATGAGCTGTCTGAGCTGTTATATATTGATCTAAAGTCCTAGAACTCTACTCGTACAACTATGATGCATAATGACCTAAAAAATGTTATTCAGATTCATAAATACCACAAACTTGTAATAATCTAAAGTTATTCATCACTTGATCTATGGGTAATTAGTAACTAATACCTAGCTTTTTAGCAATGCCCAAAATTTTGTATGGGAATGTGATATGAACAAGTAAAAATATAATATCGTTTTCTTTCTATATGAATTTTTCAAAAGTACCAACATAATATAAATAAATTAAATGAAAATAAAAAACATAGTAATATTTCAACACTCATTTATTCTTTAAATAATTTTAATCAATATGCTGACGAGAATTCCAGTCCAATAAAAAATAACAAATATTCAGGTACATAAATTTATCCGCTTACTGAGACAGCCACAGCATTGCCAGTTTTACTCTTTGCATTGCTCAGTGAGTAGCTACTCTTGGCGCAAGTACTACATCCAGTCTGTCCAGCGGCTTGCACGCCCTGAGATGCCAAATCAAGAGCTCCACCTAAGGCTGCCCCTCCACCATAACCGCCTGAAGACTGCTGGCTATAACCAGAGTTGAAGCCGCTTCCACCACCGCCTGAACTTATTTGTCCTCCTTGGTACCCACTGCTTGATCCATGTTGACTGCCACCACCGTAGCTTGACCCGCCTGCACCAGCACCGGCAGTGCCAGAGGAAGGAGCTGGGCCTGACCCCGCTGATCCAAATCCGGACTCGCCATTGCTGCCGAATGATGAGCTCTGAGATCCAGATGCACCTTGTCCGCCAAAATGGCCTTCTCCACCACCAAAACCAGATCCTGACTGAGAACCGAAAGCACCATTCTTCTTGTAAGACGAATATTGAGATTCTTTAAAGCCAAATGATTTCTGGCCACCACCCCCAGCTGTTATTCCACCACCGTAGCCTCCAGAAGAGCCGCCGAAACCTGATTGGGCATTTGAACCAGCTGAAGATTGGCCACCGAAACCGCTAGAATACTGAGATTTAGATCCTGCTGAAGATTGACCACCGAATCCGAGAGATGATTGAGAATTAGACCCAGCTGAAGCTTGACCTCCGAATCCGCCAGATGATTGGGTATTAGACCCAGCCGAAGATTTGCCTCCAAATCCTCCAGAACTCGATCCAGAAGATGATTGAGAACTGCTTGAGGAGCCAGAACCACCAAATTGTCCTCCAGAGCTTCCACCATGTCCTCCAAAACCGCTTCCATATTGTCCAGATTGGCTTCCAAAACCTGTTGAGAATTGGCCATCATTGCTGGTAGATTGAGTGTTGAAACCGCCACCACCGCCTGTTTCAACAGAGGCCAAGGATATCGCCTGTCCAGAATTTTGTTCGCCTCCACCTGTTGCGGCAGAAGCCCCGCTAAAGACGCCACGTGAGTTTCCTTGTCTGGTCAGTCCACTCCATTGGTGAGTACGGAACAATGGGGGTGGAGGAGGGAAGCCTGGTGGTGGTGGAGGACCAGGTGGCGGTGGTGGTCCTGGAGGTCCTTGATCGCCACATTCCCCACAAGGAGAGCGTTCTACTCTTTTATGTTCGCTTCTGCCATCTGGAATAAAATTGTTCTGAGTGACTTTAATAAGTTCTAAGCGTTCTTATGAAGATTTTGTTTCAAAAATATATTTAGTTTACATATTCTTATGTTAAGCCACGTAAGTAACGCCTCTACAGAATTTTCGACCAAAGCTCTACTAGGAGTACTAAATAATGACAAAAGATATTATTATTTAAATAAAGCAATGGCATCTCTCTTCACTGTATTCTTTTAAAAGTAACTGTAGGTCTTTTTTATTAGAAAAACAAAAAATAGGCATTCCATCACGTTACCTGTAATGGTTACTGCTGCTAAGCGATTGTCCTAGTCTGAATCATCTATTGGAGTCAAAAATTATTATGTATATCTATCTGCCTATTCGTAGTTTATTAATTTATCTATTATTAATATCATGTATTTTTTATATTTACCATATTATTTATTATACACCAACATGTCATAACAGCACCAATTACACTAGCATGTATATTATATATCGCGCATTAATTCACGCATCTGTATCTCCCTTGGCAATAGCTGAAAATCAGTGTTTTGCTTCCTGAGCAATATCCCCACTGAGCTATTGCCTTTTTGTATTGCCACACACACATATATACAATTTAACCAAAATGTGTATTTTGTTGTGTTTTATTTCATAGTTAACTATGTATATCACTGTGTTTGATTGTTTCTATGTGTGTGAACTTGGCTGCAAATAAATGTTTTATCTATCTATCTATCTAAAGTTTTTATGAGAATAGTATCTTCTATCAAATTACCTTTAGAGTAAACAGCGCTCTGAACAGCGAGCACTGATAGAGCCAAAATAAATACAACAGATTTCCCCATCTCGCCAAGTCGTCAGTCTTGTTCTGAACAAACGCTACTCAGCTCAACCATTTATACGTGAAACATGAGGATGTGCTAACCACACAACTTCCAATAATGTATCGGTAGTATTCTAAATGATTATTGACGACAAATTGATAAAACAAACAACACCTTTAGCGACAGTGGGGATTCACACAGTTGAATTATTTACACTTGCAAATTCAACGAAAAATGTGATCAAAGAGGTTCGATAAATATTATATCAGAAATTTTATTTATCATATCCCAAAAATATATTCATGTAAACCAATGACGTTAGTGTAATTTGAAACTTATTCCCGGAAAGAATTATGGCCGGGTCCCACGACCTGTTGATTCACAGGCCAGACCGCGCCAGGCCGGGCTGACCAAGCCGTGGGACACGTCGCGTCGCATTCGTTGAAGCCTGTGGCGGCCTGTCGTCGTCCGTCCGATCCATCGGGAGTCTGTAAGTTCTAAGGTGTCGAGGCCTGTGAAGGCGCGTGCGACAAGCTATTCATTCATTAATTTAGTCAGGCGTTGCAACACTTACAACGCCCGTCGCGGCCTGTCCGGTAAACGGGTCGTGGGACCGCACCATTAGGTACCTAATCTTAAACATCACATCATCAACAACGTCAATTGCTGGAGACGGATGCTTATAATCCTTTAGACAACGTAACCTTGTAACGGCGCGCATAATTTTTTTTTTTTCAAAGTTAGTACTCCACAATTGCTTAACACTTTTTTTAAATTATGATTACAAAATTTATTGTGATAACTAGCTGACCCACGCAGCTCCGCATGCGCTATTTTTACGTTAAATTAACTTTTAATAATAGACATTCGCATCGAATACATAACCTCCTTTTTTATAGTCGGTTAAAAACTGGGACCCACTTTTTACTTGCTATCCGAAGCACGGACCCGTTTAGTTCAAATTTCGTTAAACGGTCACCCATCTATTTAATGACCTTACCTACCGTTGCTTAACCCGATCAATTACAAAACCTTGATAACAGCTCTCTATGAGTGTTCCCTTACTAATATTTATTATAATTATGAAGAAAAATTGATAAAATCGGACCAAGCGTATAACCAAGTACCCATTTTGACTTTAATCCCCTCTCCCAAAAGAACCGTGCTAGATTACGGGATCAAAAGTATCCTATGTCCTACCTCGTAGTAAGATCTCAAATCATACCAAGTTTCATTTGAATCCATTCAGTAGTTTTGGCGTGATGCGCAGCCGTGATACAGACAGACAAGACAGACAGACAACCAGACAAAAATTAAAAAAAATACTTTTTCGGTCTCAGTATTGGTTATTGAATAATAACCAAACATAATTTACAAAATATCTTCAATGTACAGAATTGGACCTGTTACAGTTTTATTATAAGTATAGATATAGATGACAAAACAGACAGAACAAAAAAACTGACAGATGTCAAATGTGATGTATTAAATTGGCCCCTCATTAGCTTTCGAATGACGTGTGAAGTCCGCCAACCCGCACTTGGCTAGCGTGGTGGACTATGGCCTTAGCCCCTTCATCTTGAGGGGAGGCCCGTGCCCAACAGTGGGACATAAACAAGGGCTGGTATTATTATTATTACTGCTAAAGACTGGAATGCTTTGCCTGCGTTAGTTTTCTCGTCCGATTAAATTATGGGTGTCTTCAATACTATAGTGAATAGACTTTTTATAAGCTATTGCAGGTTTATAATTGAGGGAAAAAAAAAATCAGTCCGATTGATGTAGTATTTATTCAATAATCTGATAACCATTTAGCATTTTTAACACCTTTTAGAGCCACACTGTACGCTGCTGCACTTAGCCAAAATCAATCTGGTGATCTCACCAGCTAGTTCTTATAATGTTTCCTGTTGATGGGCGTGTTGGGCTAGCGGTTAGACACCCTGGCTGCTACCCGCAAGAGGTTCGATTCCTACCTTACGTCTCGGCGTTGTTTATGTATTTAAGAATGTATTTACAAAAGAAAGTAGGTATAAGTATTAGTACCAGTTGTCTGGTTACCATAGTACAGACTCTACCTCCTTCTGAGTCGCTGGACGTTCGGGGTGAGGGCCCTTGGACATCCATTGAGTACGGCGGCGACTCCGAGGAGGACGGCGGCGGGTTGCGACCGCCGCCCCCGAGTGCACCGTGTTTAGTTCCCGGGGAGCTATAATGTCTCCCGGTGGCGGGCTCAAAGGCAAGGCACCGGGGGGCGCCTAGTGCAAATCCCACCGGAGAGCCCGGGGGCGTCTCATTTATCGAAGCGTCCGTGTTTTAATGGCCACCAGCTCTGCAGCTATTCTACATACTTAATTCCACTCCGTTCTCTTATAAAAAATATGTTTCTCTCTCTCATTTTCTAGTTAGGTTGCCTGGAAGAGATTGCTTTTTAGCGATAAGGCCGCCTTTGTACATCTTCAACGTATTGTTCAATTTACATGTAACTTTTGGTGTACAATAAAGTGTATTTAATTATTAGTTTTTTAGATAGTTTAAGGGTCAGAGGAGATACCTTAAGCTTTAAGTGGCTTTGTTAATTGCATCGGTCTGTATGGAACGATCAAATCGGTGATGATAAAATAGATTGGAGGTTATAATAGCTCAGTTGCTGTAGCAAGCTTAGGAAAAGCGACTAGGTAGCTGAAGCTAAAAGTATCCCTTAGTAGTATATACTTTACATTATGGCCCCAGAATAGTATATACCTACCTTACATTATGGCCTGTGACGTTACACCGTGTGTACGCGCTCTAAGAAATAAATCCATTATGTTACTATACTACAGCTATAACTACACATATCCGACACGGCGAGTCATTTCGTTGGCGAGCTCCGCCAGTTCACGTATACTCTTATCTATGGTCCACGTCTCGCTACGGCGGTGAGAGGACGTATCTAAAAATTTATTTATAAGTAAATGCACTGTCGCGTAGCGGGATAGTGGCCCTACGGAATGAAGGAAACAAGAAAAAAGAATAAAAGAATTATATTTTATATAAAAGCACCGGCTAAAGAATAAGGGTCGTGAGTAGGCTAACGGTTTTCGAAAGGCGCGCACTGAGAGTTGGTCAAGTTTCCCCCCCTATATAAGGTGGACTTATCAGCAGCGTCGTAGCGGCAGCAGCACAGCGACAGCACTCGGCGCAGCATGGCGTGGTAGCTTGAGACCGTCCAGCTCAGCAGCTGGTCCGTAGTAACATAACGGATTTATTTCTTAGAGCGCGTACACACGGTGTAACGTCACAGGCCCCAGAACAAAAATACGAATCATTAGCAGCACTGCAGCTGTAAGACGTCCACTGCTGAACAAAGGCTTCCCCCTTAGAAGGGATTGCCGTAAATCTCACGCTTAGTGGGGCGGCTTGGAGACCGCTGCATAAATAGTTGGTAATCGAATAGAAAGAGAATGGTTGAGGGGAGTGATGGCTGCTGCTCGAGTCAACTCGTGCGCGGGTGCTGCTTGGGGGGACTGGTCCGACTACTATCCCTTTGGCTTTTTAGTTTGTTGTACTTTCGTCGTATTTTATTATTTTTTTCTGTCATAATTGATCTTTTGAACGGCAAGACACACTGTCGCTCTGATCTAATTGTAACAGGACACACTATTTAAAAAAAAAGTGAAAAAATTACAAGCCCGCTGAGTTTCTTGCCGGATCTTCTCAGTTGAGGCCGCGTTGTGATCCGGTGGTAACTTTTTTTTTAAAATAACATGACCTTACAAAAGTGCTAGCGTTAAGCCTATTTGAAATAAACTATTTTTGAGTTAGACTTTGAGTTTGATAACAAGAAGACGGGCAGCAGCCTCTTTCAAGAGGCTGCTGCCCGTCTTCTTGTTATAAATTACATTTTATTTATTTTACACATTTAAAACGTAGCCTATTCTATGCCATATGATTATGTACAGCTCCAAGCTGGCGCAACGTTGCATCATACCTAAGGGAACTCTTCGACACGTCAGCAACAGAGTAAGAGCATGCAAAATGGATCCAACTTTTTTTTTTCTTTATTCATATTAAAAAGGGTACATATCAGTTTATTACAAAAAGTATCTCAAAAACCCTAAATCGGGTTTGTCTGGATACCAAACAAAAAGGTACTCGTATAACATTTTTTTTAAACTTATAGTTAAGCTGTCTATAAAATAATAAAATAATAGTTATAAACTAATTGTTATGGCTTCCCAACGCGTACGCGAACTATTGACGCGAAACCGGTTCCAGGTAAGACGGCACGCCCGGGCCGAAGTCGAAGTGCGTTCCGGTGGTTAACGGGCCCGAATTTATAGCCACCAATAATAGCATAGACGCATCATTACAGTTATACTTACCAAGTCAATTCTATAAAGAGTTTCATTAACTGATAATAACAACTAACAACTAGTTGCGAAACATAGTTGCGATGGCGGCCGAAAGGAAATTCACTTTCTACGCATCTGTTTGCTGCTTCTGTGAATTTAGACAGCGTACAACTAAATATATCTATCTGACATGAAATTTTATTAATGAGACGAATAGCTCGCTCGTGTCATGGGGGCAAACTTCAGTAAATTCGTTCTAGCTACGGAAACACTGAGTGTATCAGGGCGACGTCACGGACTCACATAACCTGTGGGCGCGCATAGTCGCAGCTCCGCTAGGTGCTAGCGAAGCTGTGACTGTGTCCGGGTGGTGTAGGTCCTCACGGAGCCATACATATCTGGTGAGCTCCACGTGAGACGTGCTCACAGACAGACGTCTATTACCATACCTATTACGAACAGGCTAAATAATTTAGTCCAAATGTTTATAATACAACAAAATAATTCATTCTTGATTCAATAATTCTTCTTAAAAGGTTGAATAATTTAAACACAAGATTCGTTCCAAACTGTAATTAATTTCAAAAATATTTATTTATAAGTCGACATTATAAAAAATTGTAGTTAAGACTCCACTTAAAGCTATTGACGTGATATCTTAATGCTCTCAGCACACCACTATGTTCAGTTAAAGTAGGTAGTTATCTTTAATCAGCGTCACTACCTCTAAATTCCGACTGATACAGCAAAAGCATCTTGATCCTTACTCTGTGCGTTGCTCAGAGCATAATTTTTTCCACAATTGGTGCACTCATTTTGATCTGGTGTCTGCGGGCTTTGAGATGTTTCAAAGCGCCCTGGTCCAAAATGTTTCGAATAGCCCGATCCACTATTTACTGATTCATGGTCACCAAATCCATTAACCCTTGAACTACTGAAGGTTGAATGAGAACCATCAGATCCAGAACTGTCAATTTTCAACATCTGTTGCTGGTCGGTGAATGGTTCTGGATTACCGTCTCTTTGGTATTCATATTGTTGGGACTCGAATTCTTGTGGTCCTTGATTAACATTTCTAGGGTTATCTAATTCGGCTGACAAATAGCTTTTACCAAAAGCTGCATTGTTGTATGGGCTAGATTGTTGTGTTGTTGTTGGGCCAAATGGAGGAAGGAGAACGCCACTAGGAGGTGCAGAACCTGGTTGAGATATAACTGAAACATCATGTTTGCTAACAAAGTCATCGGCCTTACTACCACTATGCAATGAACTTGCCCCATTTGAAGAATCGCCAGATTGTTCGTTCTCAGTCCTAGGACTTATTTGTGGACCATTAAACTGCAAATCGTATCCAACGATATTACCATCACCAGTTTTAAAAGAATATTGAGATCTTTTGTAATTTGTTTGATCGCTAGGAGACTGATTACCAACTATATTTCTAAGTTGACTATTATCACCGGTAGATGACTGAGCATTACTTTCACTCGAAGGCTGTTGACTGACTTGACCATCAAAAGTATTAGTCAATCTAGATTTTGATATGACATTAAACAAAACACTTTCTCTTGGACCACATACACACGTTTGATCTCCTATAGAAAATGAATGGACATTTGAGTCCTGAATCAATTTGTTAAAACTTGATGAAGGGGTATTTCTACCAGAAGACTGAAAGCCAAAACTATTATAGTCTACATTTCCAGTAGGAAGTTGAGAGCCAAAATGACCTTTAGAATTTGATTTATTATCAGCACCAGAAGACGAAGTAAAAGCCTTAGACGACTGGGTGTGAGATGTGCTAGATGATGTACTAATATTTTTGGATGTTTGGCTATCAGGTTTAATGGAACTTGATGTACTAAAATTACTCAAAGACTGCACGTTATGATCTGGTTGTTGGTTTGGCCCTGTAACGCTATCAATGGACTGCCCAACAAAGTCGACAGAAGATTGACCTACAAAATCATTAGTATTCGTTTTTGGTTTATTTAAAGTTGATATAGAACTGGCGTCTTTATTTTCCGATCCAAATCCTCTAAGTTCATCTAAGCTTTGTCTTAAAGTTTTTGCCGTTAAACCGGAAAAATCTGTATTGGATTGAGCGCTGATTCCACCTTCCACCAAATCTTTATCAGACTGATTGATTAAACGACCAGCTGATTTATCATCACGGCTATTTGAGTTAGAGCTATGACTTAATGGACCGCTATCTAAATTATCTAACAACTGTGTATTGGTACCTGTAGAGAACTTGTGACTGAAACTGTTGGATTGAGAGTTAAAGCCCTGGTTAGAAAACTGAGATGAATGCCCTATATGCTGATTATTAAAATTAGGTAACAGCTGAGGACCTATACTTGGTTTGAAATTATTGGAAGATTCACCTTCCATACTTGAAGAGGATGTATGAATAATACCGCCTGTTTGTTCACTAGGATATTCAGGAGTAACCACTGGGTGCTGAGCGTCATTTTTAATATGTTTGAAATTTGATCCTTCCTCATAAGAACCACTATTATCAAAGGACGGTGATTTAAATTCACCAGTCTGACCAAAACTATGAAATGAATTTGGGATGAATGTACTGGAAAAATTATTTGAATCTGCCTTACTGGCAATTGTAGATTTTGAACCATTAGATTGGGAATTCGAACCATCGATAGATAAATTACTACCAAAGCTGTTAGAAGACTGATCACCATGTCCTGATATCTGTTGCCCAACAAATTCAGTTTTATGATCTTCTGGAGCGGAACCTCCGAAGTTATTTGAAGACTGATCGATTGAGTTCACAGGAATACGTGAAGCGACACCATCATAACTGGAGCTAGAGCTAACTGACGGCGAATCATTATAATTATCAGAGTACAAGGGCTTAAAATCAATAGGTGACTGCTTATCATGTTCATTGGACACAGTTTCAAAGTTAGTAGAAGATTGTTTGTTAAACTTTGAAGATGTTTGACCAAAGTTAGTACCAGACTGAGTATTAGATAATGATGATCCCGTATGACCGCTTGAAATATGCAATTGTAAACCACCTTCATCACTCGGAATTTCTGTTGAAGATTCATGTCCAGAATGACTTAATAGTTGTTCAGATGACGAGCTGTCATATTGTTTGGGCGATTGAATGTCAGACCCAATTGAAAACTGGTTGCCTGATCCATTTGATGTAGATATCGATTGTGAATTCAAACCAATTGAAGCTTCATTTCTTTGTGCACTGGTTGATTGAGCATTGGATTCAAAACTCGATAAACCTCCATTGACAGTAGATATAGCTTTAGACCCCGCAAATGAATGATCAAAATTGTTTGATTTGATTTCCGACGGTGAACCAGTAAAATCACTGAAACCATGTGCATTAGAAATAGCAGAACCACGTGTAGATGAACTATCAGACTTTCCTGAAAATTTAGTTCCAGAAACACTAGACATAATGTCTGAATTTTCAGAGGGTAAATTACCATCATAATCTGAAGACTGCTGATTACCAGGTGATAGAGAATTTATAGATTGACTGCTACCTACACCGGAAGACCCTGTGTTCAGTTTTCTGGAGGAAACACCATCTGTTACAAGTTTTTGAACTGAAGTACCAGTTGTAGACTGAATAATACGATCGAGAGACGATTGAGCATTAGAGGTAGCTGAAGATTGTGCGCTGGTACCAGTTGATGAAACGTGATTATTTCCTGATTGTATGTTCGCACTGGCTTGAGAGTTGGAGGATGATAGGATGGCAGGGTTCATTTCAAATCCACTGTCAACTGTCTTCTGATTTTCATAACTCACAGAAGATTGTCCGTTCTGGCGATTATCGGATTGACTTATGGGAGACTGAGTTCCATATCTACCTTGATATTTCGAATTACCACCATTTGTTCCCACTGAAGCTAATGAAAAGGCGTGCCCTGAATTCTGCCCCGTCACTCCAGCAACGGCATCAACCTTATCGTCGTAATCTTGATCATTTTTATCTTCCTCATCACTGTCATTAATTATTTTGTGCCATTGATGGCGGAAATAAGGCGGCGGTGGTGGCGGCGGTGGCGGCGGTGGTGGATGGGGAAAGTATATTGGTGGAGGAAGAGGGTAAGGACGAGGTGGCGGGTAATCAATGTAACGGGAATATAGTCGACGGTCGTATGGTGGTCTAGGTCTAGGAGGCCCTGGTGGGGGCGGTTGTCCGTTGTCGCAATCCACGCAAGAAGAACGCTTCACTCTTCTGTTGTCAGCTACTGAAATGAGTTTGCTAGATCTTAATTGTAAGACAGATTAATGATACTGCTTTTAATTAAAAGCTAATAATTTAGGATTGGCGTATAAATATAGCACCTAGTAGCCTCGGTGGCACACGGAAAGCCGCTTGCTTTACAAGCTGGACTCTGTAGGTTCGAATCCTTTGGGGAGCAAAAACATTGTGTAGTTAAGGTCGATACGGGCCGATTACTAGATTTTTTATTCGAATTCGATGAATCGTAATCATGAATCGTCTTTCTTTTCATTTTCATGGAAGACCAACACTTTTTACATAGTGTTGGTCTTCCATGCCATCGAATTGTGAGAGGAGTCGAAAGAAGAGAGAGTGCGCCTGTGCCTGCAAGCATTTGTGTACTATAAAATGTTCTGTGTAGTTGGCTGATCTTGTGAAAGATTATCCGCTGTGGCCGTAATGACCAAAAGGAAATTATTAATAAAAATATCACACAGGACTTTATTACTATTTATAATACATTTTTACCTTTATTCTCAATCAAAGTACACTGCGCAGTGAAAACGGCAATAGCCAAAACAAACAGTACCCTCCCCATGCTGCCGGAACAATACTCCAGTTCTGAATTATTTTTCGTGAATGTCATAAATTTATACATAAAAACAGAGGTAGGTGATAACATCCTTGTTATACAGTATCCTTAAGTTATAATTAGCGTGCCGCTGATAATACAAATATGTACCGGGGGAGATTTACACAGTCTATTTGTGGTGCACAGATTTTTTGCATATATGTATGTATGTTCTTGGTAATACGGGTTGGTAATTACTTACGTAAGAAGATAGCTGATAATTTTATGTGCATGGCTCTAAGTAGGCTCTAATACAACAGTGCAGGCGCCTGCATTCTTATACTTCGTGTATTTTGTATATTCTTATTATTAACTTATTTTTGTTCTTTCTTTTCTCAGGAAATAATAAGTTTTGTTTGTTGTACTTGGTGTAGTAGAAGGTGTACGTGGGCGCATTTTTCTGTAATAAATTATTGTATGATATTATATTCTACTTCTTTGTTCAAAACGAATTATTCTCTAATACTCATATTACCTGCACTATTTTTTTATTTTTTATGATTAATATATAATTATACATATTCATATTTTATTTTATTGTGTGTATACTTGTGTACTGTTATTTATATAATCGTCTACTATATTTTTACCGTTTCGTCCGTGAGTCACGGAACAAGGTTGCCAACAAAAAATCAGCGCTGGGTGCATTCCGCCCAGCCCATGCAGGTTGTTTTAATGTGTGGCTGTGTTTTTTTCTTCCTTTTGTATCTTGTTTTTTTAAGCTTTTTTTTCGCTTGGTTTGTACAATTTCTGTGTGTATATGTCAAATAAACGTTTTTTCTTCTTCTTCTTCTTCTTTTTAAACTAATTTAATAATAATAATAAATAATACCAGCCCTTGTTTATGCCCTACTGTTGTTTACGGGCCTCCCCTCAAGATGAGGGGGCTTAGGCCGGTTGTCCACCACGCTGGCCAAGTAAGTGCGGGTTGGCGGACTTCATACGTCATTCGAAAGCTAGCTAGGCTTCCTCAGACGGTCTATTCCACTTTGATCACCTGGGCGATTAAAGTGGAACAATTTATTCAACTTTGATCACCTCGTAATCAAATCACCTGGGTGAGTTCAGCTAGGTGATTTTGTCACTATATTTTCCTTCACCGAAAGCTAGTAACAATCGCACAAACAAGATACGCACATTATTCATTAAAAAAATCAGAGGTGCGTGCCGGGGTTCGAACCTACGCACCTTGTTTCCAAGGCAAGCGCTCGCCCACTGAGCTGTTATTGCTTTATGTTTTGATTACCGGATAATCCCTGATGTCTAATGTCTTAAGAGCGGCAACGAGCTATTGAATCTTCTGTTGTTGCTAGCATCGATATAATATATAAACTAGATTTGGTGTCACGGTTCAAAAAGTGGTAGCGAGAAATAGCGCCCTTGTGTCGCTATTTCTTTACAAGCCACAGGCTGACAAATTTATTTTTGCCAGTAGGAGTGTCGCTACTGTCTATATGAAACTGTCAAACTACGAGTCATTATCATTATAAAATCGTTAGTTCACATTTCCGCCACCAGCACAGATAAGTTTGCAACCTCCGCGACCACATTTTAGATGTCATTTTGTTCGTGAATGTTTATCTAGTTTATATATTATATCGATGGTTGCTAGCGTCTATAGGCTGCGGTGACTGCTTACTATCAGGCTAGCCGCATGCTTGCTTGTCAACTAGGTAATATAAAAAATACAATCTTTGGAAATATTAAAGTAATTTTACTATTCATGTAACACCTCAGATAGCAAAAAAACAAAACCGCAGAACTAAGTTTGTCGAGGCTTTTTAGGATTACTAAAAAACTGTACTATTTAGAAAAATATTTTTATTTTTCCTGTAAAATATAACTAGACTTATATTACTCATACTTATTTTAGTTTTTTTTTCCACAAACTTTGGAGCTAAGGGAGAGGGAAAGATAATTTTTTTGACATTTTTGATTATCAGCCAAAAACTACGTGATAAAACAAAATAAAAATCTGTTTTGAGATACAAATGAAGCCCTATCATAATATGATATCATAATATGATATCATATTATGATACCCCACTCAGTATAGTAGTCTCAGTTTGAAATTTTGATGACCCATTTCGTATCCCATTAAAAAAATGGAAAAATATATTTTATTAACCGACTTCAAAAAAGGAGGTTCTGTATTCGACGCGTATGTATGTAATATTAATAGAAATGCGTAATATTCATATATGTTAGTCTATGTGGGCTTCTAAACAAATTTACCAAATTTCACGAGTGTATGTATGTATGTAGGTTTGTCCGCGGATTTCTCAGAAACTACAAGTCCGATTTCGAAAATTCTTTTTGCAATAGTTAGAGTATTTTTCAACTTAGGGTAGAGTACAAGTTTCATCATCATTCAAAATCGGTCCAGTAGTTTAAGAGATATAAACTTTTTATGTTTTCAGTAAGTTACTGTAATGTAGACGTTCGAGTTGCGTGATAGTGCTGATACCTATCTTGGTAAAATAAGTCACTAAAAAGTGTTAAATAAACTATTTAAAAAAAAAAACCGACTTCAAAGTAAATTATCTAAAAAGCATAAAATAACGTAAATATTATTGAAGTTGGTGCAGAATATACACAGCAGGTACGCTAACACCAACTTCAATAATATTTTCGTTATTTTATGCTTTTTAGATAATTTACGTTGAAGTCGGTTTTTTTTTTTAAATAGTTTATTCATTTGCAATGAGGTTGGGTAAGTAAGATCTAGAACTATTCCAAGTTTCGAATCACATTCACAGCTTCAGTGTTTCCTGAAATAGGTGTGACACACAGACAGGCAGTCAGACGAAGTCTCACCATAAAGGTACACGTCCATTGGCTGGCGCCGGTCGCACCGCACGCACGGCACGCAACGGATTTTAGTTTGCTTTCTATGATTTTGACGGCCCGCATCGGAAAATGCCGGCGCGGATAATGGACGCAGCGCTATGTAAAATCATACAAAGCAAACTAAAATCCGTTGCGTGCCGTGCGTGCGATGCGTCCGGCGCGGGCCAATGGACGCGCACCTTAAGCGTTCCTTTTTTACCTTTCAGGTATGGAACCGTTAAAAGAACCACTGATACTATCGATTTAAAACTTGGAATAGTATTAGATCTTACTAACCTAACTGCTACGCAAATGAAAAATATATTGTTATTCTGTTATTTTCTTTTTAACGTCGGTCGAAGTGGGGCGTCAAAATTTCAGGGTATCTTACGAAAGGGCTTCATTTGCACATTTCAAAACATATTGTTGTTTCAGTTTATGTAACGTAGTTTTTGGTTTATAGTCAAAAATGTAAAAAAAATGCCATTGTGGTAATGGTATTTTTATATGGTGCGGGAAGACTTTGGAACTCACTACCGCAACATATAAGACGAGCTCAGAGTCTACTATCCTTTAAAACTCAAGTTGCATCGTACTATCTCTCCCTTCAATAATGGTTTATAGCTATTGATCTTCTCTCACTTTCTTGGTAATAGATATGTATTAGTCTATCATAATATATTATAATATGTAGTTTATTGTTTTTTATATATTTTTTTAATTCACTTAATTTATTTATATAATTGCACCTGCCCTTAAGAATGCTCTGTCCTGTACCCCAAGGTTGACTGGAAGAGATCTCTTTAGCGATAAGTCCGCCTTGTTGTTCACTGTTTTTAATTGTTTTAATTTCAAATGTATCTTTCTTTTCTGTGCAATAAAGAGTATTTGTATTGTATTGTATTTTTTTTGTAGCTGGTAGGTATATCTATGAAAGTAAGTGATTGTAATATCTCCGCTTTTGCTTAGTCCTCCTGGCCGATACGACCACAGCGGCCAATCTTTCACAAGATCAGCCACAAGTGCACTCTCTCTTCCTTTATACCTCTCACAATCAGATGGGACGAAAGACCAACACGACCGGGGGAGAGATAAGGCGCAGGACAGACTCTTTACATGCCCATCCGACGCATGGATCATCTTACTTTACAGACAATCAGGTGATCGGCCTGCATTGTATTAGTCAGTAAGGAACAACTACACAAAGTTGTTGTCCCCGCGGGATTCGAACCCGCGACCTCCGGTTAGCAAAGCAAGCGGTTACCCACTGCTCCACGGAGGCTACATGTTATGGGGGATATGGGGAGGCCCATCTTAATAATGAGCATTGGAGATGAGGTAATTAAATAAATAAAGAAAAATAAATAAACATTTTATTTCAAAAATTACTGTCTCACTCAAACAAAATTTAATTTATGAAATTACTTTCCAAGACTACCAGCACTAGAACTGGACTGAGCTACACCACCAGCGCTGATACTGATACTCTTGGATATACTGATTGATCCGCTTGGCAACCTGTTACCGAATCCTCCTTGACTACCGTGTTGGCCGAAACCGCCACCGCCACCAAGACCACCGCCGCCAAGGCCGCCACCGCCACCACTACCAAGACCGCTACCACCGCCAAAACCACCTCCGCCAACGCCGCCGCCAAATCCACCACCACCAACGGCGCCAAATCCACCACCACCGCCGCCGCCGCCACCGCCAAAGCCACCGCCGCCCCCAAAACCGCCGCTGTTACCGCCGCCGAAACGTGGCGGACCGAAGCCAGGACGGCCTCCACCCCCACCGAAACCGCCACCGAAACTGCTCGCTTGGGCGTTAGCGCTAGCGCTAGCACCGCCGAATTGCGGGGATCTGGCTACTCTTGTCGCTGCAAAAATAGAAACAAAAATATTATTGCTAGGTCTTTCTGCCAGACGGTGCCGGACAAACCGTTTTGGGAATTTAGCCCCATTATTAGTTATTCAGTAGGTATATGCCTGCCTCTAAAGGGATCATAGCGTCATTGACCTCTGGCTCTCAGGGTTCTAAACAACAAAGGCGATCACGACATGACTGACATTTTACTACGTGTGTACAGCAGTATCAGATATTCATCCGCCAGGCAGCAGTGTGTAAGCATTGCCGTGTTCCGGTGTCATCATCATTCTCCTTACCTTATCCCATCAACTGGGATCGGCGCAATATGTTTTATCCTTCCATTCATCTCTATTTGCAGTCATTTCCACACTCACTCCAGCTACTTTTATACCATTCGTAATCCATCCATCTGTTCTTCGGCCTTCCGCGCGCTCTATATCCATCCACATTCAAGCTCATCATTCTTCTCGTGACATGCGTCTCCTCTCTCCTCAATACATGCCCAAACCAAGATAGCCTCCGACTCCGAATTTTATCGGTGACAGGCGCTACTTTCATACTTCCTCTTACATACACATTCCTCACCTTATCCATTCGCGTCGCTCCACACATCCATCTTAACATTCTCATCTCGGCAGAATGAACACGCTTTTCGTTCTGCACTTTAGTGGCCCAACAATCCGCACCATAGAGCATAACTGGTCTAATAACAGATTTATAAATTTTGCCCTTAAGTTTCAACGGCATTTTTGGGTCGCATGTGGTACTAGTTATTTGTCGCCACTTTTGCCGTGTTCCGGTGTAAGCGGTGAATTTACCAGACACAAAAGACAGATATTATGTCTTAAGGGACGGCAACCTCTCTCGTTAGCGTTGCTTCGATTTTATACGGGGTGTAAGGGACATCATACCGAAAACCGACACCAGGGATCCAGTACATGATTCTGAACATTCTAGTGTTGAAAATTTTCATCAGCTATTTCATGAATTTCCAAAAAATACTGTCTCACTCATAATATTAGGTTACGTAACATTTGGTATAATAAGAAAGTCTAATTTCAATTTAAAAACATTTTTTTACTTATTTGTGCAAAATTAGCAATCATCAGCAGCCGAAAAGTCCACTGCTGAACAACCCTTAGAGGGGTTGCCATAATTTCCACGTTTGAAATTAGTATTGCATTATTATTATTGTATTGCATTATGTTTTTCTTTCTCATTTTCTAGTTAGATTGCCTGGAAGAGATTGCTTTTTAGCGATAAGGCCGCCTTTGTACATTGATATCATCAACGTATTGTTCAATTTACATGTAACTTTTGGTGTACAATAAAGTGTATTTATTATTATTATTGTAATTCGAAAAATAAATATTATTCCGCAAGTAGATATTCATTGCATGCTCAAAAATTAACAAGTTAGTCATTTGTCGTTTTCCATATAAATGGTTTCTGTAATGTTGTAACGGACAATATGAGAAATCTTATAAAAAAGGTGTGGTGACTGCATCCGTCGGACCGAGGGGCGTAGCTACCGCTGTATCAACCGAATCAATGATACGGGGGCCCCAAATGCGTGTTATCAAAAATTTGTGAGATGTTATCCACAATCTCACTAAAACCCTTGGGCCTTCATTTAGTTAGGCCCCTCAATTAATGTTAATACATGGCCCATCTAAGGCAAGCTGTTCGGACCGCATGCTTACTTGCCATCTTGGTAGTATAAAAAAGTTGACGAGTGTGTGTTTTTGTAGTCATGCTGTTACGACCACTAGGAGGGTGCAGAGGGAACAAGCACCTTCTCTCCCCAGAAAACATCATCACCAGCCAAAAGAAGTCCGCTGAACAAATGCCTCCCCCTTAGGAGCTTGCCATAATCGCCACGCTTGGCAGGCGTCTTGGAGATCGCAGTATAGGTGATAGGTAATCCAATACAAAGACGCTGCTGCCCGTCTTCATGTTTTCCCTTAGTCGCCTTTTACGGACACCCAACGGGAGGAGATGGGTAGCTTTTACTCTTGCCGGGACACCCCACGGGCTGCAGAAAGATATAAACGGGCATAATTAACATGCATTTATCAATATTAGAAAAAAAAAAGTACCTGCATCGACGCTAATAAAACAAACTAGGCAGAAACCAGCAAACAGGAGACTAAGGCGACCCATACTGATATACTTATTACACGCACACTGGCCACGCAGGAGACAAACGTGATTTTTATATCGAATCCGTCAACCGCGGAATTTTCAAGTGTATGAGAATTTTAACACAAATTCAATTTACATTGCCATTACACATCACCAGTTTATAAGACCTCCAATAAATCGATTAGGCTTCCAGTTTTCGTGTTAACTGTTAATTTGCGTGTGTCTATCAATATCGGCTGCGTGTGTTTCGGCTTTTATGATTGGTTTAGTTTGTTTGTAGTAACCAAACATAATATTTTTGATATCATTGTTGACTTTACTAATAGCTTTCACGAACTACTGGGATTCCCCAAGGTTCTAATATTTAAATTATAGCAAGGATACCAGTATTTATTTTGGTTACATCATCAACTATTACTTATAGAATTGCTGTTAGGTGGATCAAGGGTAACTTTATTATTACCTTTCTCGATCGTATCAAATTAATTAGTATTATTTTTGAAAGTAACGTTTCGTGGAGCTGTATTTATTTTAATGTTGTAGTAACTAATGAAATTTTCCGTGCGTTAAAGCATTTCTGTGATACTATCAATCAGCAATAAGTTATAAATAAATATAATAGTAGCTTGGTAGCATCCGCAATATTCCGATTCCCAGTTTCGTATTTATTCTTCCATCCATCTTCCTTTCTCAATTTCAAACTAAGTGTCAGGGCTCATACATATCTACTCCATCAGGGTTACTGCCACAATGTCACGCATTTTGCTATAAAGCAGTGGCCTGGTATCATCGGTCTAATCCGAAATAAAGGGGCTTTCAGCCGGATCGTTTGTGCAAATATCGCTCTGGATACTACTTTTCTCTTAAAATTTAACGATGGATTCAAGACCATTTTTCAATTATCCGGGACCCGCCGAGATTTAAATCTGAGTATCAACTAACTCATAAATACTATAAACTTGCAGACAGTCTTTACAGAAATCAATGTGGTTGGATTAGTCCAAATAAGTTTGTTCCTTTTCAACGGACCATAATAGAAAGTAACTAAGTCTACTATGTTCAATGTATCCAACTGACTATGTATTGTATTTACATTAAGCCGTTGTGACTTTTTGGTTGTTTAATAAATAAAAATAAATAAAATAACTGCTAACACTGTTATCTAAATCAAAATATGTTACTGAAATCTATATTAATAAATAAATACAAAACAAAAAAGAGCATAATAGTTTATTAATCAAACATTTAATTAAATAAAAAAAGTCATAATTAGAGTTTATTAACCATAAGCTAAATTGGAATGAGCCTCAGAATAACTACTTGACGAGCTATAATGTACACCAGGGTATCCGCCGTAGACATGAGTACCGTAAGCCGGGCCACCGTAGCCGTGTATACCACCGTAGACCGGACCAACTGGACCATATGGTACGCCAAAACCATGTACACCACTGTAAATTGGACCAACTGGGGCTAGCGGTACAGCTAAGTTGTGTACCCCATAAACTGGGGCACCATAGCCATGTCCACTGTAGATGGGACCGCCATAACCTCCGCCAAATCCTCCGCCATAGCCTCCAGCGTTGTAGATGTTATATGCTCCCGGTCCATAACCATTTAAACCATGTCCATAACCGCTCAAGTCTGACCCGTGACCACCAATACCGATGCCTGCGTGTGCCGAAAATCCAATGCCGAATGGTGATCTTCTAACGCGTAATGCTGTAATAATTATATTTAATTATAGTATAACCCATGATGTGACCGGGTAAGATTAGCACCCTTCTATATCCTCCCGTTTGGTGTCCGTAAGACTAAGGGAAAACAAGAAGACGGGCAGCAGCGTCTTTCTATTGGATTACCTACCACCTATACTGCGATCCCCAAGACGCCTGCTAAGCGTGGGGATTATGCCAATTCTTCCGTTCTAAGGGAAGGCCAAAAGACGTTCACTGCTAATCAAAGGCCTCCCTTTGATTAGCAGTGAACGTCTTTTGACTGATAATGATAATAGTATCACCAATAAAAAAAAAAAACAAAATAAAGTCTTTATAAATAACGTCTTTTTTTTCTCTTTCTTTCTTATTTAAATTATATTTTTTTATTGCTAGTACACTTGGTTTTGCTCGCATTCATTCTGTCACGCTCACTTTGGGTTTGCTGGAAGAGAACTCACGTGTTGAGTTAAGCTCGCCCTTTATGTTACTTTTTTTTATGTTAATATTTCTATTGTATTTAACTTTTTTTTGCGTACATAATAAAGAATAATAACTTTAATAAACAATTATTAAAATAAAAAATGAAACATTTTTAATAAAACAAAAGTCAAAAATGTTGATTGTTTTTGAGTCGTTCAGTTCTAACGCTCACGGGTGGCTTTATTAGCTGTACGACACCCAGGAAAAAGACAAACAGACATGTTCGTAGCCTTAGTGGGAGATTTCACTAGGCAGTAGGTTCCTTGTGCAAGCAACCGTCCAGGTAGATACCACCGCAGTGTCAGATATTCTGCCGCCAAGCAGCAGTGTGTAAACATTGCAGTGTTCCGCTGTAAAGGGCACTGTAGCTGGTGAAATCACCGGACACAAAAGACTTAATCTCTTAAGGGTCGGCAACGGGCTTAGTGATTCTTCTGGTGTCGCTAGCGTCTATAGGCTGCGGTGACTGCTTATCATCAGGCGGGCCGCATGCTTGTTTGCCAATTTGGTAGTAACATAGCTAAACTTACCCGCATTGACACTCAATAAGCCAAGAAGAAGGATTAGAAAAGATAACGAAACAGCTCTCGACCGAGTCATGTTGAATCCGCAGAATATTAAATACTATTCCGTGGTTGAACCAATGATACAAAACTGATAGACCGACATAAACAACACATTTATACCAGTCGCGATATGTTGTAATATT
The DNA here is from genome assembly GCA_911728495.1 of Furcula furcula. Taxonomy (NCBI): domain Eukaryota; kingdom Metazoa; phylum Arthropoda; class Insecta; order Lepidoptera; family Notodontidae; genus Furcula; species Furcula furcula. The sequence goes on along the minus strand of OU452244.1, from coordinate 4,536,888 downwards.
CGTTATATGTAAGTATGTGAGAATTTTAACACTTTATATTTTCCATACAACTTAATTTAATGCTGTTAATTCTGAGCATTACCTTTTTCTTACCTTTGACGGCCCCGTTGGTCTAGCGGTTAGATATGCTAGCCGCTACCGAATAGGTCGTGGGTTCGATTCCCACCCAAGACGAAAATATGTGCGCACCAGCAGGTCTATTTATCCCTGTGTCTGGGTGTTATTTAAATAATCAAATTAAAATTCATTTATTGCAATTGTCGTCAATCAGCGTTGATTCTTATTTAGTAATTTTAGGTATCTATCTCGATCTTAGAGCGCTATTTGCGTTTCGTTTTTTAATAACAGATAATCGATATCTCAATATTAGAGTATGAAGTATTGATTGGCTTCGAGTATTGAAATAATCCGATTTCAAGTAAGAACTGGATTAGTCAGACGACTACTCAGTTACATTTCAAGAGAGAAGTGGATTTGCCAGACGACTCCTCAATTACATTTCAAGTAAGAACTGGATTAGTCAGACGACTACTCAGTTACATTTCAAGTAAGAACTGGATTAGTCAGACGACTACTCAGTTACATTTCAAGTAAGAACTGGATTATTTAGACGACTCCTCAGTTACATTTTAAGTAAGAACTGGATTTGTCAGACGACTACTCAGTTAAATTTTTTTGTCAACATGAGCAATCACCCTTAAAAGTACACATATCATAATAATAATGTGTTTTCTAGGTGTCAGATTAATATTACCCCTCAAAGTAATCGTCAGATTTTAGTCTACTATAACTGGGGCCTCAAGCTGAACCTTCTGTATATTAATCTGACGGTCACGGTCAAGTATTTCAATATGACGATTTTTTTTGCATTTTCAAAAATTCGCTACTCGCTTGCGTCACTTCTGAATCGTCAGTTTTTTTTTAATGGTAGCATTTTTAGGTTTCACTTAACATCCCTTCTAAATATCTGAAGCGCCAGAGTAAATTACTTTTCCTATTTTCTACCCTTCTGGATGGCCACCCCCACCGCGCAAGTCGGCAGATGAACATAACTTTGGTATCAGAGATATGTTCGAGCATCTGAACTATCAACATCTGACACAGTTAAGTATTTCCATGTAATGATTTTTTTACATTTTTGAAAATCTGTAGTTTCTTACCCCATCACTGAAAGGGAAACATTATGTAACATTTGATTCTTCCTATCATTATTCTACAAAATCTATTAGGATATCATGTAACTTAAAGAAGACTGAGCGACCCATGAATTTACGTAACCTACAGTATCTTCCAAGTTTTGAAATACCCAAATGTAATAATGCTTACGGTGAAAGAAATTGGAAATGTTTTCTGCCCAAAATAACTTAATAGATTGCCTAAATCTGTACTTGATAAGATTGTTAGCAAAAAGAAGCCAAATCAAAAGTATACACTGACACGTCCGGCACTCGAGACTAAGATGTAACCGAACCGTCCGCGCCCCGCGCGATAACATGATAAAAACACTTGTCGTTCGAAAACTATAAGTGCTATAACAAAAGTAATAACACTGTTATTATGCTGAATACATACGGAATCTATTTATATAATAATCAAAGGGTATTATTTAAGTTTATAATATCATTTAAGTGTTAATATAAAAACCGGACGCCATTGTTTACATGGCGAACATAAAAATTTTCAGAGTTAATTTATTGCAATTTTGTGTATCTAAAACTACTGAACTTTAACAAAATATTGTAGCATTATTTTTCACGATCATTTTGATGTATAATTCTAATAAGAATACAATAATCTAATCAGATTACTTACGACATAACGAGATACCGACACGCACACACAACACCACACAAAAGTACTCAGTTTGAATGACATTTTTTTCTCAATATTCTTTATGCAAAACGATGCCATCTGGTGTTGTACTACTCAACAATTTAATAGACTACGCCTCTACAAGACTAATTTTATGATTAATTCCTCCATTCGATCATAGATGGCATTTTAATAAATATTTTGGGCGAGGCAACAGACGTTGCCGCTATCTGGCGAGAGAAAATTGAAACCGGCATCAGTCGTTACCGCCGACGAACGAGTGGAGAGACACCTCTTAAGTAATAATTCACTAATAAATAATAAGCTGTACTTCTAACTCCTTAACTGTATAATCTTTTATTTTAATTAAGATTTAGTTAAGAAAAATGTAAGTTGTGTAAAAGTTTTCGAAAAAAACATTTTTTTTTTGTTTTTTGTATGATGCTAGAGTAAATTCCCATTTAGCACAATGGGCTATGTATAAGCAAAATATGTACTTAACTTACCTACAATGATGAATCAGATTATAAATAAGTAGTAATGGTTGAAACCTCAATCTTACACGAAATAATTTGATGTGCCGCTTGACGATATAAATAAAAATAAGAAATCCAACTGCAATGTAGTAAAGACGGGTTGAAGAACGTTGTGAAATATACAAATCTTTATTACAGTGATAATTGTATATAAAACAAGTGTAATTTAACTGCTATAGAAGGCCCTAATTTGAACCCAACTGCGAATCACCGTAAACCGCACTGGTAAACCCATAGATATAGAATTTTTCACTACATAGGGTAAACCGTCCAATACATACTACGTATATCCTTGTGTATATTTCATTTTTATTTATTTAATGCAAAAAGAGGTTGATTAAATCCTTGATATTTAGGTTTAAGATATCAAGGTTGAGCTTCGGTGTATCAAGGACTGTGCAAAAACCTCATAGAGGAACCGATTAAAAAAGTTAAAAAGCCCTTATAAGCTGACTCAATAACAAAATAGTTGAAGACTCTTTGGGAAGACTTATGCGAAACTTTTTTAAATCATTATATAAGCCCTTTTTTTAGGGAACGAATAAAAAAATAAAGGGCGCTCATGTTTGACAATGTTAATCTATGTGACTCTGTCATACAATATTGATGTCATAATTTATTACTAAAAAACTAGTCTATGGCCATAATACATTAGATTATAAAAACACAAATAATAGGTATTTATAAATAAGTAATTTAAATATTAAGTAATTCTGTAGACCTCTGATGAAATGGCGGTCGAAGAAGTGAAAAAAACAGTACGGAATAAATTTATAAGGCATACGAGTATTCTTATGTGGAAATCTTATCTGCAAAGGCAGTAAGTATACACAAGCATAAATTAAAAAAAAAAACCGATAGCTGAACGAACTCGTTTAATCGCTTTCCTGCGCCATTATCAGACCCTGACCAGTATCTGTCTACTAACTACTCTTCATGATTTAACCATGGATTTAAAATTCGGTGGGTCCTACATTAATTGGAGACGAGTTCCTGTTACCACCTTCCTGCTTGCTCCTATCACCAGACTCTGATCATAATTTTTCTACCTACTACTCGTAGCAACCTATATAACAAGGGCAAATTCGGTAGGTTTAAGTTTCTTGGTGCAGAGTTCCGGTGACCACCTTCTTGCTCCATCGTCAGACTCTAATCATCATTTTTCTAGCAACTACCAGTCGAGACCTAGCCAACGAGCCCAAATTCAATGGGTCTACGTTTATTGGTGCAGAGATCCGGTGACCACCTTCCTGCTCCATCGTCAGACCCTGATCAACATTTTTCTAGCAACTACCTGTCGACACCTACCCAACGAGCCCAGATTCGGTAGATTTACGTTTATTAGTGCAGAGATCCTGGGACCACCTTCCTGTTCCATCATCAGACCCTGATCAACATTTTTCTAGCAATTACTGGTCGTAGACCCACTGAATTTGGGCTCGCTGGCTAGGGCCAACGAGCCCAAATTCAGTGGGTCTACGTTTATTGGTGCAGAAATCCTGTGACCACCTTCCTGTTCCTTCATCAGACCCAGACACCATTTTACCTATGATGTGATCCCACTGGAGAACTCAGGTTCCCCTCTCATGTGCCAATGTGACAGCCGCGAGGGTAAGGCCGGATGGGTAAGAATCCCACGTACCCTGGTTGACCCTCACAGGGTCCCAGGGTCTCTAGGACCAAGGTTTCCTCGCGAGACGAAAAAAAGGATTCAGGTTTTCCCACGAGACCAAAATAAAGGATTAATCTACAGCACGAAGATATGCGAAACCAATCACACTGATTTATCTGCCTTCCTGCCGTCTTATGTAGCGTCAGGCGTAGGCAGCCCAAACGTCCACTACTAATAATAATAATAATAATATCCTGGGACAATTCACACTCGTCATCTGATCCCAAACTAGGCAGAGCCTGTACTATGGAAACCAGACAACTGATACTAATACATATATACTTTTTTTTTTGTAAATACATACTTATATAGATAAAACACCCAGACACTTGGTGGAAATCGAACCCACGACCTGTTGGGTAGCAGACAGGGTCACTAACCACTAGACCAACGGGCCAGTCACTGCTGAACAAAGGCCTCCCCTTTAGAAGGGAGGGATTGCCATAGTACCCACGCTCGGCAGGCGGCTTGGTAATCGCAGTATAGGTGGTAGGTAATCCAATAAAAAGACGCTGCTGCCCGTCTTCTTATTTTCCCTTAGTCGCCTTTTACGGACACCCAACGGGAGGAGATGGGTGTGTCCTATCCTTACCCGGACACCCCAAGGGGAATGACTTATGTAGCGTAGTTATCGCAGCATCTATTAATAGAGAGCATCGAACTTCATTTTAGTCGTAGTAGACAAAAAAGTCTAAGTACCTATAATCAGCCGCACTCACAAACCCCTATTAACTTTAATTCTAATTAAGTCACTTTTTAGAATCTATTTATTTCGAACGTTGATTACTATCTGCGTATTAAGTATTAAAGGGCTTCGTGTGTCGAAAAAATCCGATTTCAAAAAATGGATTAATGATCATTAACTTTAATTGACGTTTGTAGGTTCGGCAGTGAGGTATTTGTCTCAGTTGTCTGACTGATTGCCATAGTAACAGGCTCTGCCTAGCTTAGGATTAGGGGCCTTGCCTAGTTTGGGATCAGCAGGCTAAAGTAATCTTACTTTCACGTGGGTAAGAGACGCAGATATACGCAGTTTAAAGTTCAGTTTCTTTCGCTCGCAAAAATAAGCTTACAATAATACTACTCGAACAAACAGTGGTATACCCCCAAACAGACGTGTGTGGATCCTCCCAAGCTATTAATATTGTCCTTCCAGGAGAAGATGGCGTATCCTGGCTGTGGAAACACTCGTAGCAGCACTTCTATTTCTTACGGCGATATACATTGCGAAGCCCGTATTCCTGATACCGCTGCAAGCAGAGCCTGAACCACCCCTTACGTCAGCCGACTTGCTGGCGTCATTGCCTTCGGAGAACTTACTCGGATATGCGCCTAACACCGACCCCTATGTTGAGATCATGGAAAAAGCGGCTATCTTGTTGCAGACAAGTGAGTTTGTTATTGTTATGCGGCGGGAGGGCATGAATTATAAAACTTCATCCAAATTTCGACTTAAGTAGTGATGCATATAGCATATTTTTTGCATTGTTCTTGTTGTCCAAGTTGGTTTGTGCAGGTCAGATATTTTGGCTCGAAGCAGCAGTGTGTAATTATTCCTCATAGCCAAGTTATCAGTCTACAATACGAAACTCTAGAGCAGAGTTCCCCAAACTTTTTTGTGTCGTAGACCCCTTGCCATGTTTTTCCGTGTTGGGTAGACCCCCCCCCCCCCCTCTACTTACCTGATATTGATTTCCTGTAAATTTCTAATTGTAGTGAAGTTTAGTGTTAAAAACTTAAAGTAAAAACACAATTTTTACAAGTTCAAAATGTATTGCGACCACAAAGCGAATACCAACATCCTACAACTTACACAATTTTATAAACATAATATATAATATTTTTTTTACTTCATATGTACTTGAATAAATAATGTATATGTCATGATATTATATAATAGTATGATGTAAGTAAATAGGTGCTATCAGTGTATGTGTTAAGATCCACTATCGTGGACTTCAATTTTCATTTCATGGACCCCCAAATTTTTTTTCGCGCGCTAAAATGTGTCTGTGTAACAGACAGACTAACGAAGTCGCACCAAGTTTTGACAATTAGTCAGAAAAAGAAGCCTCAATATTTCTTTTTTTTCTACTGTCACATCGTGTTAGGTTGAATCGTGTTATACAAATTTTTTTTTCAACTGCCACACCGTGTTAGGTTGAATCGTGTTATACAATGCGGTTACGCGTGGCCAAAAATAATTATCGCCAAATATATTACAATGATCATCGGTAGCACATACACGCGCCTGCACGATTCCTCAGTACTCCGTATCATTCAGGCGATATCGACAGCGTGTCCGATGGACTGATAGCGTAGCCGGTGTCCATGCAAATGTTGCACGTGTATGGTCTACACGCGATGAATTTTAATTTTTACCTCCTAATTATAAATTATAGTGATCGCTTGCGGTCAGATAACGTGGACATACGTAATGTAGTTTTTTTTATTGATCATACGTTTTTGGAGTTGCGTAGAACTAAAATTCGTGCAGTAATAAAAAATAAAACAGTACAAGTTAATTATTTTTTTACCGAAAGCTAAATAAAAATCTTTACCTCACAAAAATTATAGTAATACAAAAAATATACACTGCCGAAACCCGGGATTGAACCGGGGACCTTTAGATCTTCAGTCTAACGCTCTCCCAACTGAGCTATTTCGGCGATGAAGATTATGCTGAATATGATGATGATTTTTTATTTTGCATATTTATGTTGACTCTGATTCATAAACAACTGTATAAGGATAAAATATTTAAAAAAAAAATTGAACCGACTTCAATAACACTAAAAAGCATAAAATAATTTAAATATTAAAGAAGTTGGTGTTAGCGTACCTGCTGTGTATATTTGGCACCAACTTCAATAAAATTTAAATTATTTTATGCTTTTTAGTGTTATTGAAGTCGGTTCAATTTTTTTTTTAAATATTTTATTTTATACCGTTTAGTGATATTTTCATACATAAAGATTGAACCATCGAAGACGGTAAAATGATCTAGGTAGGTTATGACATCATTATGATTTCACATTATCGTCTACATACTTTTACATAATTCATGTTTCTTCAGAAACTCAGAAACAATTTATCCGATCGTAATGAAATTTGCATGGAATCATCATAGTAGTTTACTCTCTCGAATAAAAAAAGAATCATCGAAATCGGTTCATATTTGTCAGAGAAATGTAAAGGAGAACATCAGTTTTATGGTTTTTACCAGATAAATTCCTCCATATCATTCATGGTCCTCCAGGAAGTTCTTATCCGGTTGTGATAAAATTCATACAGGTTCATTACAGTGGTTTCTTCTTTCGAATAAAAAAAGAATCATTGAAATTGGTAAATATTTACCAGAGTTATGACCATTTTTGTCCTTAAAAAGCACCATAAAGTCATCTATATAGACTTTCCTCCAACTCTCAGTGCGCAGTCACCATTCTTGTTTCTTCAAGAACTACTTATTACTAAGCAATAATTTTTTTATGGGACCCAATTAACGGATTAAAGAATGGATGGAAGAAAGATTTTTTCAAATCGGTTCATAATTGCCAGAGTTATGCGCGAACATACATAAAAAACAAAAAAAATATAGACAGACGAATTGAGAACCTCCTCCTTTTTTGAAGTCGGTTAAAAACCGCCAATACTATACCAATAAAAAAATAAGGCTCAATTCACATCAAGATGGCAGCGCACTTTCAGTGTAAAAGAATTTTAAACTTTATCTACAATACGTAAAACACCACTATCGCTTGAAAAACTCGGCGCCGCCCGCGCGCCTGATTTTTCAAGTGATACTGGTCTTTTTCTATTAGTTAAAGTTTAAAATTCTTTCACACTGAAAGTGCGCTGCCGGCCGCTGCCATCTTGGTGTGAATTGAGCCTAAATGACAAAAAACTAATTCTGCCGAAACCCGGGATTGAACCGGGGACCTTTAGATCTTCAGTCTAACGCTCTCCCAACTGAGCTATTTCGGCGATGAAAATACAAATGGAAATGGTATAAATAATGTCGATTAAATGATGTTGACTCTGGTTCAGCAACAACTGTTTAAATACAGAATGTGGTTCTGCATACTTGCCATATTTACGGAGGTTGATATATACCTTTTAAAGAACATAAATCCATCATAAAATGATAGACGTAAAATTATGAATTATTTTTTATGTTTGATACGAAAAGAAATCCCGTGTGCAACCGTCACTATAAAATAACCCCGTCTGGCACCGCTCTTCGCGCAAAGTAGGTAAACAAGAGCACGCGCGGAATTGCCAACCTTGGGACCTATACTGAGCGCTCGAGAGCTCTTATTCTGGTTGAATGTTAATCATGAATCATTAATTATCTTTAAGTTATTAGCCACTGAATTATTAATCTGTTTTTAATCAATTAACAATCTATTTTAATCAATTAACATAATCCTTAACTCTACGGCTACAAATATGGCAAAAATCCAAAACCACATCCTGCATAGTAATCATTTTTTTAATTACGAATATTGTTAGCCGCAAAAGGCCATGACATGACCCATGACAGCTTCACTGTGGGCAAGCGCCAAAGCCAGAAGAGCAAGTGTAGCGACTAGCTCAAGGGCAACTCAGGCAGGCACAGCTTGGTTAGGCAAGCACTAAGTTTAACACCAGACCTAACTGAGAAGATCTGACAAGGTACTCAATAACGTCACAAAATAGAGTATAGGGTGATAGGTCAAGGTCATATGCGTACGGCAGCGCTTTGATTGTGCCGGTGACACTTATCTAGCTTGGTCAAATCAAATTGGACCAAATGGCCATTAAACGAATTGATTTTTGTATTTTTAATATTGTTAGGATTTTTTACCCGACTACGGAATGGTGGGAGGGTTATGATTTTAACAAGAATGTATGTATGTAAGTATGTATGTATGTATGTTCATCTGTTCCCGCATATCTTCTAATCTACTTAACATAATTTGACAAGTAGGGTGTCGTTAGAAGCGTCTTGATTGTCCGCTGGTTATCTATACTTATAATAAAACTGTAACAGGTGCAATTCTGTACATTGAAGATATTTTGAAAATTATATTTGGAGGGCATTCTATAACCGATACTGAGGCCGAAAATGTTTTATTTTTATTTTTGTCTGTCTGTCTGTCTGTCTGTCAGTATCACGGCTGAGCATCACGCCGAAACTACTCAATGGATTCAAATGAAACTTGGCATGATTTGAGATCTTACTACGAGGTAGGACATAGGATACTTTTTATCCCGTAATCTAGCACGGTTCTTTAGGGAGAGGGGATTAAAGTCAAAATGGGTACTTGGTTATACGCTTGGTCCGATTTTATAAATTTTTCTTCATAATTATAATAAATATTAGTAAGGGAACACTCATAGAGAGTTGTTATCAAGGTTTTATAATCGATCGGGTTAAGCAACGTTAGGTAAGGTCATTAAATAGATGGGTGACCGTTTAAAGCCATTTGAACTAAACGGGTCCGTGCTTCGGAGAGCAAGTAAAAAGTGGGTCCAATTTTTAACCGACTATAAAAAAGGAGGTTATGTATTCGATGCGAATGTCTGTTATTAAAAGTTAACGTAAAAATAGCGCGGGCGGAGCTGCGTGGGTCAGCTAGTAGGCTATATAATATCACATTATTAGACTTCGATTTTATCCGTAGTCGGGTTTTAGTTTTTAAAACTTATTACTTGTTTTCATTTCATCTTGTGACAAGCCAAACAAGACGTTGGCCTTATGATAAAAGATACGTCTAACTGCCATAGAGAGCAGTACTACAGTGCCGCTCGTCACCAGTAACATTAAGTTGTATCTTCCGCACTCACAAACGTCATTTAACTATAATTCTAATTAATTCACTTTTTAAAATCTATTTATTTTAATTGTCGGAGCCATTTATGATTTTTTTCGATGATTGAATACGAGATATTTGATATCTTTATGTTCTCACTATCTGCGTATTAAATATGAATTCACTTCGTGTCGAAATGTATTAACGACCACTTACAATAATTTACATTTTGTAAGTTGACGGGCCCGTTGGTCTAGTGGTTTGACATCCTGGCTGCTACCCGATGGGTCGTGAGTTCGATTCCCACTAAGTTTCTGGGTGTTCTATCTATATAAGTATGTATTTACAAAAAAAAAGTATTTAAGTATTAGTATCAGTTGTCTGGTTACCACAGTACAGGTTCTGCCTAGTCTGGAATTAGATGACCGTTTGTGGATTGTCCCAAGTGCAGCAGTAAGTCTCTTGAGCCTAGTAATTACACCAGCTACAGTGCCCTTCACACTGTTAACACGGCAATGTTTACACACCTCAGAGTAAATATTTACTCCCGAGTTACACACACATTGCTGCTTGCCAACAGAACTGACACTGCGGTAATACGAACGTTTATATTTTTTTATGTATTTTTTCTATAATACAGGTTAGTTTAGTTGCAATGCCGGTCTCGCCGTTAATGCAAGAGGCGCGAGTTCATCGCGTCCTGTCAGGAGTACTCCTGTGCTACACCCTCGCGCTACTTCCACTGGTGCTAGAGACTCAAGCCCTGGTTGTCACTGAGACACAGGATGGGTACAAGGTATTCTGACTTACGGATAAGTGGTTGCAGTCGTTAGTTCGTTGGTCTATCTATTACATCAATATAAAATCGTCACCCGAGACTTTAGTTATTAAGTCTCTTTTGTCTGGTAATCTCATCTGCTACAGTGTCCATAAACCTCATCATCATCACCAGCCGGAAGACGTCCACTGCTGAACATAGGCCTCCCCCTTCGAACGCCACAATGAACGACAATTGGCTATTTGCTTCCACTGGTTACCTGCGACGTGTACAATGTCGTCTATCCACCTAGTGGGAGGCCTACTTACGCTGCGTCTTCCGGTTCGTGGTTGCCACTCGAGAATCGTACTTCGAGCGATTTGGCCTGCTTGCATTGCCACTTCAACTTGGAGATTCGGCGAATCTCCTCATTACGGATTCGGTCGCGCATATGAAACTCCGAGCATAGCTCTCTCCATAGCTGGTTGTGTGAATCTAAGCTTATCTAAAAGGCCAGCAGTCCTTAAACCTGGAAGATAGAATAGAAATAGAATAGAATAGAATAGAAATAATTTATTTCAAAAACTGTACATATGGACAATGAAACAAGGTACTAATATTAATCATAATTTTGAACGCTGCCATGTACAGTTTTGAAAAAGGTCCAGCTCAGCATATGCTGCAGATAAATGTATCTACCGCGCTGATTTTCAGCTAGACCTAGATGACCCACAGATGAAACAACAAATAAGTATATAAATATATTAAGTGTAATTTTTTATGTATCCATATATAATAAAGTAATTGGAAAAAGATAACGCGAATATAGAAATATAGCCTACCTTATAAATAATTGAGAGATAAAACCAAAAAAATAAATAAATGTATAATTATATATATTTAACAGGCCTGTTCCTATAGTGCTGCAGTCGTGGTTTCGATACCCAACAAGTGTCTTGGAGTTATTATCTGTATAAGTTTGTACTTTTATCAAGAAAAAAAAAAGTATAATAATAAACTATTTTTCAAAAAATAAAAACCGACTTCAAAGTAAATTATCTAAAAAGCATAAAATAACGAAAATATATTGAAGTCGGTGCTAGCACATCATGTTAACTAACACTAGCACCAGCTGACACCGACTTCAATATATTTTCGTTATTTTATGCTTTTTAGATAATTTACTTTGAAGTCGGTTTTTATTTTTTGAAAAATAGTTTATTTGACACTTTTTAGTGACTTTTATTTTAGCAAAATAGGTATCAGTACTATCACGCAACTCGAACGTCTACGTTACAGTAACTTACTGAAAACATAAAAAGTTTATATCTCTTAAACTACTGGACCGATTTTGATGAAACTTGTACTCTACCCTAAGTTGAAAAATACTCAAACTATTGCAAAAAGAATTTTCGAAATCGGACCTGTAGTTTCTGAGAAATCCGTGGACAAACCTACATACATACATACATACTTACATACATACATACATACATACATACATACATACATACATCCATAAAATTTGGTAAATTTGCTTAGAAGCCCACATAGACTAACATATATTAATATTACGCATTTTTATTAATATTACATACATACGCGTCGAATAGAGAACCTTCTTTTTGAAGCCGGTTAAAAACAACTGAACTGAAAAATAATAACATAAAAAGTACCACACCAAGTTACTCTAAAACAATAAAAATAATCACAAAAACAAATTAATAATGATAAAATATTCTATTACAAATCAAGTTGTATCGCTAATAAATGTTTTTTTAAATTAATTCTAAATAGCAATAGACAGCAACGTCAATTGCCTCAGGGGAAGCCAGTTTAACCAAGCTGGTCTAAGTTGGTGATTATTCAGATGTCCTACTCAGTGCCCACTGAATTAGATTCGAAGTCCAAGGCAGTAGGTATAATAGATGTCAATGTGTACTCACTACTGCTCTGCGGCAGAATATCTGTCACACTGGTGGTACATATCTGGAGACTACCTTGATCAAGATATTTACCACCTAATAAAGGTTCTCCCAGATACTAACGTGAGTAGCTATGCCAGGTGGCCCGTGGTAGACGTAAAGGCCTTGCACTACATTGTCCACATTAGGCTGAGGCCCCATTAGTGCGTTGTGTTTCGTTGCGTCGCGATGACGCAACGGATCAACGCATTGTATGCCACACCTGCGACGACGCTTACTAGTTTATCCCTCAAGCAGTGGAACACTGACCGTCGTCGCACCTTAACTCCGACAGCGCAGCGCATCACCCTCCCGCTTCGTCTCTTGTCCTTTTTTTTTTTTTTTTTTTTGGGAATGATAGACGCTGTTGGCCGCAGATGGCCATTGCAGCTTCACCGGACAATAGGAGGCGAGTGCTTGAAGCGCTCTAGCCTTTACGGCAGAAGTAGCGACGAGCACAAGGGCACCTCAGGGAGGCACGGCCTCGGCTTGGGCTGTCGCTTAAGAGAGGGCTGAGTTTACCACCGGTTCACAACGCCCCCACTGAGAAGAACCGGCAAGAAACTCAGTGGGGTGATGCACGTCGTTGCGGTCGCATACGTACGACCCTTCGGCCTCGCCGGCGAGACCGGTGTCTGATAGCTAGTGTAGCATACGGTTGTCGGGGAGGGGTCGGCGCATCCCGGTCCAATAGGACCGTCATGGGGTCAGGAGGGTCGAGCAGTACGTGCCGTGGTCTGCGGCGCGAGTCAGAAGGACTAGCGGCGTAATCGGCGGCGGCGCGGATTAAACTGTTCGCGTGACGGGACGCGGATTCAAAGTAGCGTTTCGACGCTTCTTTGAGGAACTTACGAAGGGGATCTAATTTGAAATCGGAATGCAGATCTACGTTCCGCATGTACCACGGGGCACCGACGGCGCGACGGAGGAAACGATTCTGGATAACCTGGAGGCTATCGATATAGGTGCGGGCGGCGTGCGCGAAAACTACACTCGCGTAAGTCATGATAGGGCGAATGCAAGCTTTGTATAATGTCAACTTATTTCTAAGCGACATTTTACTCCGCTTGCAGAGAAGGGGATATAGGCGACCTAATACGAAAGCCGCTCGATTGCGGACGGACCTAATGTGCGGGCCGAAAGTCATGGCGGAGTCCAAGGTGACTCCGAGGTACTTAACCTTCCTAGTCCAGGGGATAGGGCGATTGAACAGGGATATTGGGGCTAGTCGTCTGTTGGGCCGAAGGCTCCGCGCGGAGAACATATTGGCGGGTCCCCGGGAGAAGACCACCGCGGCACTCTTCTCCGGGTTCACCTCTATGCGCCACGTACGGAACCATTGACCCAGGGCGTCGACTGCGGCTTGAAGAGCACGCGTTAAATAGGACATGTTCCTATGGGAATAATAGAGAGCGGTGTCATCCGCGTAAAGGGCGAGTTGGACTCTGCTCGAACGAGGAATGTCGTTCGTGAACAGGCTGAACAAGAGGGGAGAGAGCACGGAGCCCTGAGGGACTCCGGCCTGTATAGGATGGGGCGAAGAAAACGTACCTTCGACCCGGTATCGAAAGGTACGATTCGAGAGAAAGTCTCGTATGATGAGTACGAGCCTATCGGGGACTCCTAACTGGAAGAGCTTGTATATCAAGCCGTTGTGCCAGACCTTGTCGAAGGCCTTGGCAACATCGAAGAATAGGGCGCCTGTGTAGACGGGCTTGGGCTGGTTGAGCCCGGTCAGGATGTGCTCCGTGAGGCGGTGCACCTGGTGAACGCAAGAGTGTCTGGTTCGAAAGCCAAACTGCTCGTCAATAAGGATAATATTAGAACTGACAAAGTCTTCGAGTCTCGCTAATAGCAAGCGCTCATAGAGTTTGCCGAGAGACTTGAGAAGACTGATAGGCCGGTAGCTCGCAGGGCTGTTGCGAGGCTTACCCGGTTTAGGGATACCTACTACATCCGCGTCTTTCCATTCGGCAGGAAAGACGCAGTGGGACATGGCTGCGTTGAAGATAGTCACTAAAAGACATATCAGATGGACAGGGTTTGTCCTTTGAGGTTCGTCTCTTGTCCGTCGATCCGATGAAACGTCGCTCGCGACGACGCAACGCATTAATGTGGCATGTCGTAAAAATATATGTAAAACGACGCAGCGTTGTCGCTGCAATGACGCGATGCGACGCAACGCAACCCACTAATGGGGACTCAGCCTTATAGGGTTTCTTGTTTTCAGCGCGGTCTTCGTCTGCGCAGTGTGAGTTTCTCGTCCATCTACGTCAGCTGGCTGACGTATGGTTACCTGACAGCGCTGCCGATATGCATGCTCGGCTCCATAGCCCTGATCCTCATCTTTAGATGGATCCATCTCACGGAGGGACTGCTCATTCTACTGGCCTATACCTCTGTCATGCTCATGCTTGCGCTCATCATGGCTATGTTTCAAAGTAAAGGTGCGTTTTTATAATAACCTTTTGTTACTTAAACACAATAGGGAAATTTTCTGATCGAACTATCTAATTGAGTTTTACCGAACTGGTAAGAGAACCCCTCGTGACCAGCAGCAAAAACTTAGGACAGTATTCAAGAACGTGAGCTTCGTGTTTTCTTCTCGCGTTTATCTCGTATAAAAACAAGTCAAAATCGTGAAATATGCGTTTATTACAACACGATTGGATTGCCAAAAATTGATGGCTATAATGCGCCTCCCGGCGGCGGCGGGCTGTAAGGCAAGGCGCTGAGGAGCTCCTGGTGCAAATCCCACCGAAGACCCCTGATATCCACACTCATGTGCCCATGCGACAGCCGCAGGTGTTTTTGTGGGTAGAAATCCCACAAACCCCGGTTAAACCACACAGGTCCAGGGGACCTTTTGAAGGTTTCCCCTGGGAAACAAAAAGTAAGTAATTATTGTTTTAGCGTGGATTTCCTGCATATGGAGCACCCTTTTTACGCTGATCCAAACTCATTTGGCGGAGTTGCTTGTGCACCACAAGTATGACTCGAAGCACATCACGCTGACCTTTGTCCTGCACATCTTACTCCCGCCTTTGGGGCTGGTCGACGCTTTCAACCAATTCGCACTGCTGCAAATGGGCCGTGAGTTTCCTTGGTTCTTCACCCTGTTGCTGACGCTTCGTAGAGTTGTTTTTAATTCAGTATATGCTATTGCTTGACTGCAATCCCGCCTGATAGAAAACGGTGATGCAATCGCTGATGGTAGAGCACACTAGCTTACTAAAAGCCTATTCTCTCTACCCTTAGATCGGATGGGAAAACCTACGCAGTCTTACTATAGTCCTTAGCTGTATGTATTATAATTGACATTGCAAATCGCTTAGTCCACACCATCCGCACTGATAGGACGTTCACAGCAAAATTATGCGTCGTCGCTCGCTGTGGGCACCGTGCGTCTCGTTGTCCGGTGATAGAATGAGGATGGTGGAATCAAGTCAAGTAATTCCTGCGCACACTCTCCAAAACTTAGAGGAAGGATCTCTAGAGAGATGGACACTTTCTTTCTCATTCGCAATGCATATAATGTTACGTGTGATAGAAAGAAACAGAGCATATGAATTTTTGTCTTTCAGCATCTGTCACGGATTTGAAGATAAGACACTAGCGGTGCTTTTGCTTTTTTAAGTTTTTTCGGTCACGGTCTAGCTTTGGTGTTTTTAAATTGAATTGCATTAAGAAATCCTAAACTACATTATAGCCGTATTTGAATAAATGTCCATAACCTGTGTTTCGTGTAAGAATGTCATATTCTGTCTAGTGTCTACGCTCCAAAATATTCCGAGCGTGATGCACTCCTCAGGACTACACCAAGTCGGAGTTGTAATCAACTATGAAATCTGTTGTTGTTGATGGTTTTGTCACCAGGAGGCGCAGCAGCCGAGCGGCACACTATTGTATACACCATGATATCATGGGGCGGGATGATCGTCATGTACTTTGGCGTGTTGATGTTGCTCCAGCGAACCATTGGCCACGACCGCGCTATAGGCGGCCAGGTCTCATGGAAGTCCATAATATTCAAGAAAATGGAGGTACGGAAAAAATATAATACAGCAAAAATGATAAGGCCATTTAGTTTCATGCTAGATCTTCGCAGTTGATGCAGCATTGTGATGCATTGCTAATAAAAAAAAGATGAATTTACAATTCGAAGACTGTTTTTTGTAATGTATTCTTTTATCATCGCAACTGCGCGAAATGAAACTACTTTTACAGATTATATCGCGGCTTATTTTTGTATCTTTTATGGGAGGAGAGGCGTTGAACGTTCATGAACGTCTTATGCGATAAATATGCAGCCCCTTAAAAGGGATAATCGATAATCCCTACGCTTGGCAGGCGTCTTGGAGATTGCAGTATAGGTGGTAGGCAGTTCAATAGAAAAACGCTGCTGCCCGTCTTCTTGCTTTCCCTTAGTCACCTCTTATGGACACCTAAAGGAAAGAGATGGAAAGGTGCTATTCTTACCCGGACACCCCACGGGTCACAGGTCGCAACAGACTAATTAAACTGATCTATATAAAACATTCATATTTAGGACGCCAACGAACTACATCGTATTGAAACTCCGACCGGTAAAGAGAGAGAAAACCTACAGGAAGTGGATGAGTTGGTAGCTAAAGCGATCAGCTTTCGCAATGTATCCAAGGTAAACTTTTAATTTTATGTTTAGGTTTGAATAGTTCATAAAACTAATGTCTGCGAGCGATGGTTGCGCGTACAAATTTACTCACTCTTAAACCTCGTCTTCTTTTTCAGAATATAATGAATCATGCAGTTTTAAAAGACATCACTTTGGACATTTACCGGGGCGAGTATACTTTAATTTTTGCCGAACGAATACAAGAGAAACTAATAAACACTATTGAAGACTTGCTTACCGGTAAATATCCCCTTATAGGTTTATAACAATGCTAGATAAACCCAAAAAGATAGATGATGAAATAGAAAATTTTGCTTTTTGAAAAAAAAATATAATCAAATGTAAGTAAACGTAGAATAGGGTAAACTTTATTGTACACCAAAAAATATACTTAAAAGTAAACGATATTATAACTAATAGATACGTTACCTACTAAGCAATCGACGATTAAAAGTGGCACAGAATTGATTTAAACTAACGAATGAAATGTGATTTGTTGATTTCTAGAAAATTAGTTTGTGTATTGGAATAATTTACATAATAGTATTTTCGATTGTTTTGATGCGATTATAAAAAAAAAATCAAACGAAGTCAATGCTTCCGTGTGTGGTGTGCTACTGATTCAAGTTGTGTTAGTTAGCTCACCTTTTGCCGCCACTGTGAAATCGCCTATAACCTATCTACCTCTTTTTACTCATAATATTCATTGATGTAAGCATAGATTTAGGATTTTTTCACTATCTTTGGATATAAGTAATGTTACAAACAAAAGGCGATCATAACGCTAAAAACATTTCTTCGTGACAGCGATGCAAAAAGAACGAAATTATAAAATTAATTCCTTCTAGGGCTAACATTCGCAGACAAAGGCACTATAAACATCTTAGGCCATGATATGAGACCAGGCGGCAAGAGCCTTCTCTGTGTTCCTCAAATGGTAGGCTATTGCCATCGCGCCATGACCCTTCTCAAAGACCTCACTGTGAAGGAACATCTCACCTTATTCATGGAGGTTAGCTATATTGGCTTTTATATTTTCTTTTAATACATTCAGTCAAAATAGTATCGGGAATGGATGATATTTTTATGGTTCCAAATTCAATTTTTCGTTTTTTTCTGTTAGATTAGCACGAGTGTTTCCCATTTTGGCACGGGGTTTGAGCTGCATCTGTTATTTAGATTAAATACAATGCTGTTTTTAGTTATATCATATCTAGTGTGTATGGCCAATTTCATAATAGACAAAAACATCAAACAGTCTTAACTTTAACAGTTGTCTTAACTTTTGCATCGCCAATGAAATTTCGTGTTCGGTCGGAGTCACTGAAAATGTTACAGAATTACGGTGAATCGACTTTATCAAAAACACGTGCTTATGAGTGGTACAAAGCGTTCAAAAGCGGTCGAGAATATTTGCCTCGCTCTGAAACGTGGTCTGCAACGGGTGTTAACATCGCAAAAGTGAAGGAAATAGTGATTGAAAATCCTCATTCAAGTTTGAGAGAGATAGCCGCTGAAATTTCTGTGTGTCACGAGTCTATCCCCACCATTTTAATAATCACTTGGGTATGAAACATGTTTCCGCTCGGCTAGTCCCAAAAGACCTGGAATTTTCTTCAAAAACTCAATCGCATAAGAGTCGCTGAGGACATGCTGAAACGAGTCAATTCCGACCCAATATTCATGAAACATATCGTTACTAGTCACCACCTAGTCGTCAACCCATGTCTCGACGAGACGTGGGTTTACGAGTTTGACATGCAAATCAGTCAACTAGCTTTGGAGTGGCGCCTTCCATCTGAACCGAAACCGAGAAAACCACGCCAAAGTCGATCAAAAGTCAAAGTTATGTTGACTGTTTTCTTTGACTATTGCGGTGTTGTGCACTGGGAATTTTTGCCGGAAGTTTAAACGGTTAAAGGTTTATTTATTTTATTTATACCCTTTTTATTTCCATACCTCATATAACAGTTTAGGATATTTTTTTTTTTTGGTTAGTATTATTAATAAGTATATTATTAGCCTAAAAATTAAATTGTTAGTAGGGTTATATGGTCCCTTTCCGGGTAAAGGCCTCCTCCAACCTCTTCCACGTCTTTTTATCCGTGGCTAGTTTCTCCCAGTCCTTCCCTGCTATTTCTGCGATGTCATCAGCCCACCGTCTATTTGGTCTTCCCACTTCCCTTTTTCCTTTTGGTCCACTCCATTGCGTTGTTTGTGTTGTCCATCTGTTGTCTGTATAACGTGATATGTGACCCGCCCATCGCCACTTGAGTGATAGTGCTTGCGTTATTGCATCAGTTAGCTTTGCTTTTTATCTAATTTTATCACTTCTTACTTTGTGGATTTTTCTTATTTTTAACATGCTTCTTTCTATTGCGCTTTGAGTAGATATAATCTTTTGCTTTATTTTGCTAGTAAAAATCCAGGTTTGGCAGCCATACAGTAAACAAGGCAGGAGACAGTTATCACAAACAATTTTTTTCATATTTAAGCTGTAATTTATCACAAACAATTTATTTCATATTTAAACGGTTAAAGGTTAAATAAAGAATATTATTTGAGCGTTATGTGGCGTTTAAGAGACAAATTTGGGAGAGCAGTATTCTTGTAATATTATTTTCGCGAAATTTCAGGTGCATGTTTGTCAGGTTCTTTTATAAAACCCTATTATTTCAAAACTTATCCTTACTGTTATCTGTTGTTAAGAGTATCTTATAAAAATGTAAAATTGATCAAATTTATAATTATAAAGAAACCGGTTTAAACTGTCCTCTCCATTTTCACTCCCGACACAAAAAGGTTTGTCATAACTTTGAAGCTCATGTCTGTTCTCTTTCTCTGATCTTAGGATTTGAATGCTGTTTTTAAATTTATTTGAATTGGCAAATCAGCCATCGTCTTCATGTGTCTGGTGTAATTAAAATTATTTATATTTTTCAATCTTTTACTGGTATAGATTTGTCTGTGGGACGAAACCAGATTAAGCATTGTCGAGTACTCTCAAATAAGATTTAAGAAGTTGCTTAATGAATGCGAGCTGGGCCACATTCGACATGAGAGAGTTAATCAGCTGAGCGTTTACTACCAAGCGCAACTGTGCTGGGCTATCTGTATGCTATTGGAGCCCAGGGTAAGTCAAGCACACGGTGTTTTATATCCTTAACTTGTCCTAATGTCCTGCCACTAAGCGAGAGTTTTTCTCTTATCTAGTGCTAAAGGCGTTTAGGCTATAATTTATCTAACGCCGTTTGAATCAATTTAGGGCCCCCGGTATTCCTTTCAGCCAGCGTTAGTGAAATCACATTGATACTGCCAGGTTCTTGTAGAATTCTCATCGTGTCAAGCAGTTCCTACAGTTTCTTTACTATTACTCCAAATAGTTAAATCTTATTTATTTGACATGAACTAAAATATCTTGAAATGGTCAATAAATCATATGCGTCTGCAATTTTAACCATCTTTTGTGACAAATACTGCACTGGTAACAAAAATATGATAAAATACTATTTTTAAATTTTGCATCCTAACTAAATTTGGATTATAATTCCAGGTCGTTGTTTTGCCCCATTTTAATGATAATCCACTATATGTTTCGGTCATAAGAGACAAATTATTGGTAAGTTGCATTACTGTGCTTACAGTATTTCTAGGTATGTATATTTTCGCCTTGTACAAAATATCGCTTAGATAGGTACCACCACAATGTCAGACAAACATTTCTGGGTCCGGTACAAAATGCTCTAAAGCTGGAAAAACGACTGGGCTCCAGAAACTTAATCAATGTCTCAGGTGTGAAGCGGCAGTGCAATGCACCTGTTGCAGGTCCTATTGGCAGAAATCCTGTTGTCATTAAAAAAAATGCTAGTCTAATAAATAAACCACCTGAAATAACAATGAATAGATCAATTTTTTTATTGACCTGTTTATATAAAAAAAATTGCAATTCTGGACGTGAAATTTTATTCACAATTCTATTTCAGCAATACAAAAATTACATTACAATTATAAAAATGAGTTTCTCGAGCATCCATTTGGAATACGCTGACCGCGTATTCTGGTTCGATAATAAGGTGCTGGTCTTCGGTGGAACTCCCGCCTATATGTTCTTTAAATATGGTAAGCATTCCCGTTGGTTCTTACGACAGTAAGAAGCGACTATTGGTTTACATACCACCTATACTGCGACCCCAAAACGTCTGCCAAGCGTGGAGATTATGGCAACCCTTCTCTTCTCTGTGGGAGGTCTTTGTGTAGTAGTGGACGTTTATCTACTGATGATGAATTTGTAAGCCGTTACAACTTTATTTTGTGGGCGAAACACGCGCAATCCGCATATCGAGTATCGAACGTGGCAGCAAAAATGACTTGGTAAGAAAGTTGTTTGTGCTACCCACGAACCTGTATTATAACTGGACAGCGCAGTCTACTAAAGATCACGAGCCGAATGAGAGGTCCGAAAGTAGTAGTGTATCTCTGTCTAATAGGGTGTCCACGCATTACTATGTGGAAGGATCCTTTTTCTCACTTCTAAGGTCTTTTGGCAGCGGATCGGGTCACAACGGGCGGTGCCACATCGGTGCTCCTGCGTGATCTCCGTCAATCTGAATGTTGCGAGGCGCACCACATGAGACGATTTTTGCGTTCAAATCGTAATTTTGGTGACAAAATACTAATTATAATTTGTATTGTTTAATTGGATGGAATTTAATGGAAGTCCGCAGTCATTACATATAAGATCTGCTGTACTTACCACAATTAAGACAATAAATTATTTGAATTTGTGGTAATACCTAGCTATCGTTTTCTTCCGGATATCTGTATTTCATTCCAAAATTCAGGTTGAGTTAACCAACGTTTGTATGGAAACCATCATCCGCGACGTCATGCATAACAATGGTCACCCTACTCTAACAGTACACCGCGACACCGGTTTACTTACTACGACAATGTCGACAATCACACAACAGCTCAGTGCTGCTACATTCCTAATGATAAATTGTTACTAACATTATTGTTACTAGAAGTATTGCATGTTGTTCGTGTGCTAATTTATAATATTACATTTCATCGTCCTAGTAGTATTATATTTCGATGTTTTATTACACGAAAAACTTATAAGCAAATGTAATCAACTTTTAAGAAATCTACCTAACACTACTAAAAAGAATCATATTTTGCGTTGGCAACTTACTTGACAAAGGGGCAGACAAGGACACACATCTACTTTTGAGCTATCTCACTCGGCTCGTTTTTCTACTTCGACTTGTGTCAATGAAAAACAAACCTTAAGAGTGTAGTATAAAGTTTAAATTAGTGATATTAATATATTTAAGTGATCTATCCAGTTTTTACGAAGTAAATATAAATTCGTGGTGCTACCACGCTAATGACACATTGTTATTTATCACTCTATGCTCTATGACTGAAAAAAATCTATAAAGCCCGTCATTAAAATTATCGAAGAATATTGTACTTTATATTTTTTCTTTTGTCAATTAAACAAAATATGACGAAGATATAGTCCGTCAAAATTCCGCGTGAGGTCACGCCGCCTGTGTACATTTTTGCTCACTTTTACATTCCGGTACTTTGACGTTCTTTATCTTTGTCAAATTCTATTGATTAGTTAAATAAAAACATACGTGTCCAATATGTTTTGATAATCTAACTGACGGACAAATTAAAATGATTATTTTTTTACCCACACATCCGTATTGTCCCAGGATATTACTTTCTGATACAGGTCGCGAATATCGTGTCCGGATGACCCTACGAAGTGGTTCCCTCGATGAAACTTTTATAACGGAATTGCTAGAACAAGCGCAAGCAGCAGGTGCCACCGTCCGCGCTCACCTCGGATCCCTCCTAATTCTGAGACTCCCCACCAGCCCCACAGCTACGGTAGCGGCATTCATCAAGGAACTGATTCAGAACTCCGACAAATATGGAGTCACGTCTATGAATATCAGTTTGCCGGATTCCGAAGAAGTGTCTAGACGGTAATTAAGGTTGAATTTGTTTTATTAGTTAGACCCCTTGTGTAAGGAACTCGTCCAGGTACCAATACGTTCCGTGGTGAATTGGGATTGCCACCTTATTCCTAAAATAGGGCCAGCAACGGTTTCAATTTGCACATTTTACCCAACATTAAGCTAACAATGGGCCTGCTGATATATTGCTGCGGTTGGGTGATTTCTGTATCAAAGCCCAATCCCTTGTCCCAACACACGAACTGCACGTCATACATGCGCGTTGGTCAACTAAAAATTCTACTAGGCTTAGCATCACTTAATTTTTACTGTTTTCGCTTTATACTGGGAAAGTAGGATGAGGGAAAGGAGGCGTTTGCCCTGCGAAGGGAGGTTATGGCCGCCAGAACAAAGGCCCTGCAGTGGGACGACCCAGGCTAATAATAATTTTTACTGTCACATTTTTACATAGTGCAATAAACGAAGCGAGGACGGCTGCACATGAAATACCTGCATCATTCGAAACGTCAAAAGAAGCTCTAAAAAGATTCGCAGGTCAGTCTCACATCATATTACAAAAATAAATAAGTGCAGTATAAATCGTCTGCAGTTAAAAGTTAAAAATAAAAGGCTGGCGCGTTGAAATGTTTTTGATGCAAAATAGATTAACTCGTTATTTTCAATTTTTTTCTAGAGCCAGTCGTTTGGAAGAGGAAGAGAACATTTTTCGCCAATTGTACTCAGTTCAAAGCTATCATGTGGAAGTACTACTCATTTTACGCGTATCATAAATTTGTCTTCACTGTTACGGTAAGCCATAGATTATTATCAGTAAACTAGAATAACTCTTTACTCATTTACAAATTGTTAATTACTTTTCTTAACCTGTCGGAGCCACATGCGTGATCGCGTTTCGCAGTTCGCGTGTAAGTATGATGCGGATCGGAATCATCGGCCCTTGAAGTTCCATTGAGTTTTGTTGTGATCTAATTATCAGTATTGGAGTTAGAGTGAAGAACTCCCAGTTAAGGAAAACGGTTTTAATCTTTCGTCATAAAATAATAGTCAAAAAATAACAATTGAGAGGCTAATCCCGTTGCACTCCATCATCATCATGTATAGTAACTAACTACCCCGCAGATAGTATCAGCGTTGGTAACAGGCGTGTTTCTGGGCTTGTCCCTGTCGTCAGTGCTATCGAGTATGGACCTCAAGGCGAACTCCACCAGTCAAACATTGATGGCCGAGGTAAGAATAGACACACCTTTTTCTGAAAATACCAGCAAAACAATGCCCAGCGGCAGTGTGTAAACATTGCTGTGTTCCGGTGTGTAGGGCACTGCAGTTGAAGAAGTTACTGGACTCGAGAAAATTAGTAACTAAAGACTCAGGTGACGAGCGGCAGTGCAATATACAGTACTCACAACGGATCTTTGTGGGTCTGAAGTTGAATTTGCGAACCATTGCGCAACTACAGTCGTGAGTTCTCAATACAAAAACACAAAAATAGCTACTGCGCAGCGTCTTGCAGCCAACTTCAGACACACAAAGATCCGTTGTGACTAGATACTGCACACACTGTGCTGTGTGCTTTATCATCCTCGCGCGATTGCGTCACCGCTTTCCATTAGATTTGACTGCAATCGAGGGCTAGTTTATATGTTGAGTATAAAAAAACTGTCAGTGAGCGGTCACGGTCGCTTTCATGGGAAGGTAATATTCTTTTTTCAATGTTGTTATATTCTTTTTAGAGTTCCATACCTAAAAAGTAAAAAAGGAACGCTTATAGTCTGACTTCGTTTGTCTCACACCTATATATTTGGTACTGATGTTATAAATTTGAAACTTGGAATAGTTTTAGATCTTACTTGCTAACCTTTTTTTTTTGACGCGGTGGCAAATTTCCAAAGATCCCCGGGAGCTGTGGGGCTCGACCGGGGTATGTGGGATTCTTACCCACTAAAACCAAGAGGGGGAACTCCAGGGCTCTCCGGTGGGATCTGCACCAGCCCCCCCCCCCCCGGGGGGCGCATTGTAGCCCCCCGGGAACCTGACACGGTACTCACGGGGACGGGGGTCGCAACCCCGCCGCCATCCTCAATGGACGCTCAAAGGGCCCACACCCCGAGCGTCCAGCGACTCCACCTCAACCAACCCCACCTCATCCCCAACCTCATCGCAAATGAGAAAAAGTTTTTACTTTTATTGTATAATTTTGAATGGGGGTCGAAATGGGGCGTCAACCTTTCAAAGTGAGACTACTATATCGAGTGGGGTATCATATGAAAGGGCTTCATTTGCATATTTTTATTTTGCTTTATGTCACGTAGTTTTTGGATTATAATCAAAGATGTCAATAATTTTTAAAGTGACAAGATCTGTTTATATTTTACATCAATTTCATTGTCAAGGTCCTCACGGTTGAAGCGTTGGAACAGAAAACGACACTCGTGCTGCGATCAGATAACTCCACCGCTGCTCTCTCCACCGCTGGCTCGTTAGTCATAAAACTCTTTACTTGCTTACATTCATTTCCGCACAAGAATTTCATGAGGTTTCCTATATATGGTTGACGGACCTGCCCATGATGATATGAACCGTAGAATCGAATCTTACTCGGAATTATCGAATAGTGTGATTTTTATACAATAATAATAATAATACCAGCCCTTGTTTTGTCCCACTGTTGGGCACGGGTCCTCAAGATGAAAGGCCATAGTCCACCACGCTGGGCTAGTGGGTGTTGGTAGACTTCACACGTCATTCGAAAGCTAGTTAGGCTTGCAAACATGCAGGTTTCCTCACGATGTTTTCCTTCACATAATCGCACAACGAGAATTCTCACATGATTAAATAAAGAAATCAGAGGTGCGAGCCGGGGTTCGAACCTGCGCACCCTGTTTCCAAGGCAAGGGCTCGCCCACTGAGCTGTTATTATTTATGCAATAATCCAATTCCATTCACCAATGGTGTAGAAAAATATTGTGAGGAAACTTCAGCATCACCCTAAAATTGATTACAAGAGGTGTGTTAGAGACCCATAAACCTACACTAGGCTCTCAAGGAGAATTATAACTTAAACCCTCTCATCTCTTCTAACCAAAGAGACCCTTGGTCTTTAGGGTCTATGTTCATCATACCCTATATGAATCTCAAAACTGTTCTACTTGAAAGGGATTATGCTTTCGACATCGCTGTTGTCGTCGCCGGTAGCAGCCAAAGTAGACCAACACCACAAGAACGCCTTTAACGTCCTCGACAGAAGCGGTTGCAATTTGTCGGTGGTAGACGAAAAATACTATTGGTAGCCGAAGAAGCCAGTCTGTAAAAAGCGCTGCGCTTGTGCGAACGCAAGCAGAGGCCAGAGTGTATTCGTTTCTTAAACAATACGTACCAATCGCGTAAGTGGAACGTCCATATAAGGTCTATATGGAGAAATGCTAACGCAAGTGTCCACGTATTGTTTGTAAAACGAATACACTAAGGCCTCAGAACACTCACCATCACTCACAGTTACTGACTGAAAAAAGTGATAATGGCCTTGCAAAAATAAAAAGTCTGTGCTGCGCCTAATGCTGGTTGATAGCAAAGATAATACACTATACACGTTAGTAGGCAGTAACTTATTGAGTACAGCATGCAAAGTGTGCGGTTTTAACGCACAGCATTGTCTACTACAGACTGACTATAAGCATATTAAGCAATATAATAAAAATTTGATACACTATTTCAGATACGTACTTTCCGAGACGGACGCGACGGAAAAGCAGATAGCGCTTATGTATTACACTGCGTTGTTTAGTTCAGAGGTTAGTGCGATTAAATAGAATATTAAGCATTACAATTTTTTTTTATACCACCAAGGTGGCAAGCAAGCGTGCGGCCCGCCTCATGGTAAGCAGTCACCGCAGCCTATAGACGCTAGCAACACCAGAAGAATCACTAACCCGTTGCCGACTTTAAAGACATTAGATATTAAATCTTTCTGTCCAGTAATTTCACCAGCTACACGCCGGAACACAGCAAAGCTTTCACACTACTGCTTGGCAGACACTTGCCTTGCATGTTTGAATATCTGACACTGTTGTTTATTAAATCACATCTTTTCTTATCTAATGAGTAATATAGTGACTCGTGCTGGATGGACTGCAAACTGCTGGCAGAGAGTAAGTATATAAATAGCGTTACGCATTTTTTCCAAAATTGTATACATGCATCCAAAATATTATGGTTGAAATACGTAGGTATAGGTGCACTTTTTAGTATGGAAAATAATAAGAGAGGATAGATTTTATTGGCAGTTAGGAATTTGTCTTACCAACGGCAAGTAAATGGCGCATAGAGATAATTATCCCAGTAACTTTCTAAGAATTTCCCTTACAGCGCGCCTCCTCCTGAACAGTCTGGAATCCTAAATCTTTTGTTTATTTCTTGAGCAATTCGGTAGACATTTCGTTAACTACTCCATGGTGATGAGACCTTTAGGTACTAGTACTTCTATTTCCTATTAAGATACTTTATATTTCCAGAGTCTAACTGAATACCTAGTTACCCGGGCGATAGACTCACCGCAGCTGTACGTCTACATGTTCGCTTATGGCATGGATGTCTCCGAGGATGATGAGGGAAAGCTCATAGTAATTATACCATTGAATAATAAAACTTAAGATTATTTTATCATCATCATCAGCAGACGAAAATGGTCATCAAAGTCCTCCCCCTTAGAAGGGAGACCTAAATCCCCACGCTTTGCAGGCGTCTTGGGGATGGTAGTATATGGGTGGTCCAATAGAAATATGCTGCAGTCTGTCTTCTTGTGTTTCCTTAGGCGCCTCTTACGACACCTATCGGGAGGAGATGGGTGTGTACTATTTTTACCCAAACACCCCACGGGGAAATAACATTGAAACATAAGAACACTGTAATTGTCTTTCTATCTAGATATTCAAATTGTCTTCTTTTAAATACAAATAGCCTTACAAATTGAAAAAAATACATAGTACTAGGTAATTGAGTCGTGCATAACTCCTCAAATACCAATAGCTTTACATATTTTCCTGAATTTCCTGTAAGGTGCAAGCCTTGTACAGCCCTTTACATCAAGACCACGAAGCGGCGGCACGCTCCCTCGCCAGGGTCCACATGGCTTTATTACGGCACTATACTGACATTAAAGACGCTACTATAGAAGTTACTGATGAACCATTGGCTCTCGATTTGTCTACAGTAAGTACAATTAAGTTGTTTATATTGTCTGCATTCTCTTCTTTTTATGCCAGTAATATGGTAGGACTAGTCTGATGCTAAGCAGATACTCTAACAACACCTGAAACATTATTTGCACCTTTCACTACACTTCTTCGCGGTCCGTCTTTGCGGGATATAATATTTTCGTGTGTGTTGTGTGCGTTCTTTGTTAGGACAGAGTGAAAGGTCTATTAAAATAGTAAGCGAACCATTTCACAGCAGCAGGACAAGTTTATTGTTATTCTAAGACATATACTCGTAACTGTCTGAAATATAACAGATAAAGAAATTCTTGCAATGGGAACCCTGAAAATCAGAGCAGAAATAGAAGCAGCCGTGTAATGTAATAAGAAAACGAGATTGTTTTTTTACCATACATGTCTCAATAGGAATAGTCATCGCAAATATTGTTAGAGAGGGAGAAAGGAGGTTCGTTTAAAAGGTATGATTCAATTTGCAGTGGGTAAAGCAGACGTCTACGCCACCACTCTTCGTCCAGTTTCTGCTCATACTGACTATATCGCACATAACACTCGTACCGTCAAAAGAATTCGGACTTATTAGACATGTCCAGGTAAGCTAATTTCAACTATGCAGACTATGCACTTGTTGTTGATTAACAAAAACTGCATTCACTTTGATAACTTTATTTTAAAATCCAATCGTGCTAACATAATCCCTACCGGACCATGTGATCTTTGTTTGAAACGAAACTTAATATAAACTTTAATCATCTTATTACAAAAAAGCAGTTTAACAATGAACGTGGGTTAAATAATATAGAAATAATAAACCTGCGTTTAAACCCAGGAAATTGTTCCTTAAATCTAGGTCTAAACCTAGGTTTTTCGTTAAACTGTTTTTCGTAATATGACGGTTAGAGTATGTATTGATGTTGATTTGAGACTATTCGTAGCTCTTTTATGTTTCTCAGCTAAGTAAAATAGATACCGTGGCGCAGTGGGAAAACCGCTTGCTTTGTAAACTGGAAGTCGCTGGTTCGACTCCCGCGGGGGCAACAACTCTGTGTAGTTGTTCCTTACTGGCTAGAACAATGCAGGCCGATCACCAGATTGTCTGTAAAGGAAGATGATCCATTCGTCGGATGGGCATGTAACAAGTCGGTCGTGTTGGTCTTCCGTCCCATCGGATCTGAGCTCAGAGTAATTAGAATGGAGCTAGTATCGCGTCGATTCCCCGAACAAATTTTTCGTGGCACTTTTGCGGGGTGCGGGAGGCGAAGTAAACACACACAGATACAATTTTACGCATAACCACACTATAATAAACTCGCAACACATTCAAAAAGTTACGCACACAAATAAAGAATGACCTGACCATATGACCAAAATTTGGCAGAGGGGTTAGCGCATCATGATCTCTCCAGTGGTATCTCCTCTAAGGATCTGAGAGGTATAAAGGAAGAGACGAGTGCACTTGTGTCTACGCAAGCACATGTGCACTATAATATCTCCCGTGTAGATGGCTGATCTTGTAAAAGATTACCCGCTGTGGTCGTATCGGCCACGAGGTCATTGTTATTATATTTCTCAGAGTCACGCGATGAGTTTCTCCCCTGCAATGTACTGGCTCACTCTGTACCTTTGCGATATGATCCTGTACTTGGTGCTGGCTACGATGATGTCCGTGGTGATGGTCGGCATTATGTTCCTCACGCTACCGTACTCCCTCTATCATTACAGTGACCTGTGTTAGTTGTTTTTTTTTATTAATTAATGCTTAGTTACTAGACTAGCTGCACTACGTGGTAGCTTCCTTGTCCAAGAAACCATCCAGGTAAGTACCACCGCAGTGTGAGATATTCTGCCGCCAAGCATTTCTGTGAAAACATTGCTGTGTTCTGGCATAAAGGGCACTGTAGCTGGTGAAATTACTGGACACAAAGACTTAATATCTAATGGCTTAAGGGTCGGCAACGCGCTAGTGATTCTTCTGGTATAGCTAGCGTCTACAGGCTGCGGTGACTGCTTACCATCAGGCGGGCCGCATGCTTGCTTGCCACCTTGGTTGTATAAAAAAAGGGACAGCCTTATAATCTTTTATACTCTCTCTCTCACGTCCTCTACGAGAATAATAATCACCAGCAGGGTTAGCATCGTGAGCAAATGTTGGCTGACCGGCGTGAGTAATTTTTGTGCAGTATATGACATTTCTGTATTGAAAATTACGTCATACTCCACACCTATCTGTCAAGACCTCAAAATTCGAGCGTAGTAATCGTACTCTCTTCGTTGTGCAAGGAACCGTCCAAGTAGGTACCAACGCAATGTCCGATATTCTGCCGCCAAGCAGCAGTCTGTAGACGGACCCGTGTTCTGGTATGAAGAGCACTATAGTTTGTGAAATTACCGGATACAAAATGTCTTAAGGGTCGGTGCTAGCGATTCTTCTAGTGTTGCTAGCGTCTAGGTATAGGCTGCAGTGACTGCTACCATCAGGCGGGCCGCACGCCTACGACTTTTGCGTATGATTGCTGCTTTAAATGTGTTAAGGGTTACTGCCTATTTTCAAAGATTCAATGATTCAAATTTTTTATTTCAAATAGGCTTAACGCTAGCACTTTTGAACGGTCAATTTTTTAAAAGATACCACCGGATCACAACGCGGCCTCAACTGAGAAGATCCGGCAAGTAACTCAGCGGGCTTGTAATTTTTTCACATTTTTTTTTTAAACAAAGTTTGTTTTTTACAATTAAATCAGCACTAGCGACAGTGTGTCCTGCCGTTCAAAATATCAAATAAAAATAAAAAATACGACGAAAATACAACAAACTAAAATGCCAAATTTTGCAATCAATATAATGTCTCTGGCACTATAACACTTATCGATTGTTTCGAAACTCTGAATAAATATTGTAGGCTTGTATAGGAATCTCCGCGGGCTAAAAATCTCAAAGTGATACTTAATCTTTCTTCAACAGAAATTGCTTTCCTGTATGTATGTAGTATCCATTTTTAATTTTGTGGCCAATCAAATTGATCAAATATTTGAAGTCACTAGGTGCCATACGGGTGAAGTTTTTGTATTTACCACTTATTTGTTGAAATCTTAGGTCTCTCATCAAAGCTCTTCCTCCAAGTCTGTTTCTGTTTCTAAATAATTCCGTTTGCCACCATCGTCTCTGTTTTGGTTTTGAGGTTAGAATATTGTGAATGACAATAAAACAGGCCCATGAAATAGGCATGATGACTAATTTTGAAAAAATACTCTATAATGTACTTACGGGTCTACTATTGCCGAATATAATCATATTTTTGTATTAAATTTACAATTAATAGCAATATTTTCAATTTTTTAAATTGAGTTTGAATTTCTTTCCAAAACGATGGCCGGTGCATGGCGCCATTTTGTGACGTCACTCCGGCGGTGTAAATAAACATCTGTCTAGGTATAAAAGTGAATCAGTATGAAAGAAAATGCTGAGATGACAGTTTGACAGTTGTTTATTTACACAGGATTGACGTCATTCAATCTGATCAGCGTTTATTACAAAATGGCGATTAGCTGTATTTGAGTAATTTATTTGCTTAAATATCACGAAAATCTCTCTATTATTATGAAAATGAGATGCATTTTTGGAATCAGTGCAATCTGTTCTAATATTTAAAACCACAGATTTATTGGTATTGTGTTGCAGTCATCATGCCTATTGCTAAATTCTCGTACATTTCAACCAACTGCGACGACATGTTTGATCGAGAGCAGAAACGGAACTGGGCAATTTGATACGCGATCATGACTATTGTGAAGATACGGATACGGAGCAAATCGGAGGCGTCCACAACTTGATACGGGGCTTGATACAATACGCAGATACGGATACGGTGATCGGATACGGTGATAGGATCGGTCAAATGATCATGTCTGGACCCGGCTTAAAGTAGCGCTTAATGTTTTAAATGAGTAACAAAAATTTATTTGCCGAAACCCGGGATTGAACCGGGGACCTTTAGATCTTCAGTCTAACGCTCTCCCAACTGAGCTATTTCGGCGATGATATCAGTTTCCTATTATTTAAACCAATTCAAAGAGTAAAATTACCATTGTGTTTATACAATGACGCGTGTCCTCTTTTCAGAAGACTATGAAAAGTGTTGTGAGATGAATATGTCCTCTTTTTAAGGGTTTGTTACACCTATGTACAAATTGTAGTCCTCATATATATACGTATTATGTTTTAGCCAGTATATAAAGTAGGGCCAATTTAATAGATCACATTTGACACTTCATCAAAATTTAACAACGTTACCTTATAACAGCGCGCATAAAACATTTTTTTTTCAAAGTTTAAACTGCACAATTGCTTAACTTTGTTCAATTACGATTAAACGTTTATATAAACCGGATTGAAAAAAATCAGAAGAATTTTATAAAATACCTCAACTACTGTACTAAATCAACAATAACAGACTATAGTCTTTCATGTCGCATACATCATTTTTTGCAATTACAACAACGTCGCGATATTGCTGATATTGTGTTCCTGACTAGAATAGTAACCTCAGCGGCTATCGATTGTTCAGAACTTCTTAGTAGAATTAGTATAAGCACTCCCCGCCGTACTTTGCGCTTCAATCCTTTCTTTTCCATACCTTTAGTTTCTACAAATTATCGTCAGAATAGTTTTATACATCGAGCATGTGATAAGTATAACAATTTGTCTCGTACTAACTGTGATCTTGATATTATTATTATTATTATTTATTTTTTTATTAACTCACGGGCTTAGCCCGGTCTTTTAGAGGCTTGCGTGGGGACGGATCCAACACGTAGAGGCCCGTTTTAGAAGAAGTAAATGGTGTCTAAAACACCTCCCGGAGTCAACTGCCACAATGATGAAATTACAACAGTTGACCTCGGTAGGTGGTAGGGACTATTGCAAGCATGTGAAAAGAATTCTAGGTTTATGGGGTTGAGCATTTGCTGGACTGGCGACTGGGCTATTGTAAAGGCCGGGGTCACTTGCCATAATTACATTCATAATTATTTTGTGGCAAGTGGCGGCTTGCCACCCACTAGATGGGCTCCCCAAATGATCGTCCGATGACGACAGAGAGCAACACCGGTGTGAGTGACTCAGGGGTGTCGAGACGTTATGCCCTTTAACACTTCCACCCCTGGAGCATATAGCTCTAACAGCTCCTCTCTAGACGGCCAATTAAGGCAAGCCAGAGCTGAGAGTCCTGCGGGCCCCCTTCGGTTTCCACACGGCCGACGAAGACACGCCGAGGTGGGGGCCCTGACCGACTCTCTGGAGTACTCGGGTCCGTGGTGTCGCTACGCACCAACAGCTCGCCACAAGCTGCCCTGCGGGTTTATTATTATTATTATTATAATGTTCTAAAGTAGTAAGTAAATATTAACAAAATTTTGTTACAGTGGTGGTCCCGTTCACCTTGATGGTATACGGATTCGGGTGTGTGCCGCAGGCGTACATATTCAGCCTGGGGCCGCGAGTGGCTTTGAACACGATGGCTTATATTATCTTCAACGTCGTTTTTGGTAATAGTATTGACAGTAAACACTTCTTCTCTTTTAAGCTTGACGTTTGAGCTCGCAATTGCAACATTCCCACTGGAAAAGGGCCCTCAGAGTCTGCAAGTCAAATCTGCAAGTGGTAATGGGCAGGCCACATCGCTCGAAGAACCGATAACCTGAGGGGAAGAAAGGTTCTCAACTGGCGACCACAAACCGGACGACACAGCGTAGACAGGCCTCCCACTAGGTGGACTGAGGACACTGTGCGAGTCACAGGCAACTATTGGGTGCAATGAGCCAATAGTCGTTCGTTGTGGCGTTCCAGGGCCTATGTTTAACAGCGGACGTCCTCCTGAATGATGAAGATAATGATGAACTGGAAAAGTACCCCATATTTTACAGCAAACAACGCCTTTGAGTGATGTTGTTCAGGTTATCCTTTACAATAAACAACAATCTTTTTAGGGTCTAGAAAACAATGGCCGTCCCAAGGAGCCGTAGAGCAATTGGACAGTTTTGTTTATTTTAATTTTCAAAAAGGAGAAGAGTCTCAATTCTTCATATGTTATTTAAAATCTTATACTATCCCCATTTTTCAGGTGAAACAACGATAATAGCGAAAATATTCTACGGCGATGGTCTGAGCTACGCGCTGGACTTCATGAGCTTGTCACCGCAGTTCAACATGGCCTTGGCGTACGTGAAGATGACCCAGATATTCCTTTACAACAGCGAGTGCACGCTGTACGAGATCAACAACCTTTGCACCGCGAACACGCCACACAAATGTTGTGGTGAGGACTCAAGATACCAACTTACACTCAGCGAGTTATTACTACGAATAGAGAAGCTATCCTAAGCAAAAGTCATGCTTCTTAAAAGTTTAACCTTCGCTGCAGCGCTGCAACTAATCTGTCACCTAACCAGACAGTATAAACACGCACAGCTAGAACGCTTTAAGGTGTAGTTTTCTTGCGACCAAAAGGTCGGAAGTTGAATTATTAGTGCAATATCGTAACAGACACGAGGGCGAGGGCATATTTAATGCTTTTGAACGATTTTTCGTTTATAAACAAACATGACGTAATCCCTCAAGAGTTCGCAAGCAAATAAGTAAAGTTTCTGCTTCTCAATTTCTTGTGGTCTGTTTCAATTGCTTGTTTTGTTTTATTAATTGTAAAACCTGTGTCCGGTATATGCTGTTGCGCTCCGACGCACTCTCGCTGACGGGTGTCCACGGAAGACCAGCGTCGTTGTGCCAGCTAGGAGCAACGACACATGCTGAGTGGATAACCTTTCAACGGCATTCTAATTATTAGTTTAAGTGTACTAGGCTAGTTAGGTACTGTAGGTTTCTTTCTTTTTTCTTTCTACTTTTTCGTTACGTCGCCGTCGTAATGACAAAGTTTAAGATCTATAGTTATACAAGTTATTGTATCTACAAGTTATTTATAAAAATTGAAGGTGTCAACCCTATCGCTTCAATGGACTGTAGGTAATTATTTCGTCAACTAGGCTTAGTTTCCAAACAAACTGTATCCATATTTTAACTGTGGTATCGATGTGCGGCATCTTCTCTATACGTAGTACCTAATACCTCCTTACCTCCTCGAACCTTGAGTATAGAAATGAGACTTTACAGAAAAATGCGGCGTTCTTCAAGAGTGCTTCTCTCGCCGCAAATACCTATCCCAGAAGCCTGGTATCCTCATTGAAATTCTGGCCATTGTCACAACAGCAATAATCTTCATGACACTGTTGATGATAATTCAATACAAGACCGTACAACGTATCAGATTATACGTGATCTCCAAGTCCAAGAAAACGGATAAGATGAGGAATGCTAAACTGAAGCCGGGTGTTGAGAGAGAAAAGAAAGATGTACTGGATAAGAAAGCTCAGCTGAAAAGTAAACGCAGTAAGTATATACGGAAGTATTAGGTATTTATATTTTCTCGAGTTTTTTTTCTGTAACTCTGAGTTGAATTCAAAATTATAGTTTTCTGTTCTGTTCAATTATTATGAAACATGGCAGTAGAAGGTGTAAAATTTAATACAGTGGCGTTTCCTTTAATAAGTAATTACATATCATAGGAGTTATTATTGTTATCGTGTAATTTAAACGTGTTACACTTGCGACTAAGATAATATTCGGTTTGGTTACAAGTAGGTACTTATTTTACCTACACAAAACTTATTTCTTATCATATAAATCTCTCTTATCATCTTCATCGTTCTATTCAATATACTATACAAATAATAATCATACCCAACGCTACACGTTAGCCAAGTACACTTATACCTAATAGGCGCTACACATTTGAGCGGCATAAATCGGCACCCCAGGGCAGCAAAATCGAACATATTATGTAGATGAATATTCAAGAAGAAGGTCGCCAGGTTTAGACCATCGGTACATGTTTGCGGGCTGCATCAATCAGCACAGGAGGTCGGCAAAAAAACCGCCTGGACGGCCCGGCTTCGCCGCCGCGCCGCCACCTCGCTTGTCGTTTAACAAATACTGCCGAACCGCATGCCGAACGGATGATATCGGCACTGACCGAATAAAATACTATATGTGTAGTAGGTAATTGCTTCGGGCCGGCCTTGCTGTTTAACAAATACGGCCGAACCGACCGTTCGGCCCACTTAAATGTGTTTTTTTATTCCACCAAGGTGGCAAGCAAGCGGACGGCCCGCCTGATGATATGAAGTCACTGCAGCCTGTAAACGCTAGTAACACCAGAAGAATCACTAGCGCCAAGTCTTTGTGTCCGTTAATTTTACCAGCTACACTGCCCTTCACGCTTACACACGCTGCTTGGCGGCAGAATATCTGACACTGCGGTACCTAGTACCTGCACTAGGAACTTACCACCTAGTAAACCCCTAGCGCCCCTTATTCAACATTCGGATATGGTGATAACTGTCTTTTTCCGGATCTAGTTGAAAAAGTTGACACCTTCGGCGAGTACCTCCTGGCTACGAACGTGACCGTCAAAGAAGGCGGATTCTATGCAGTTCGGCATGTGTACTTGGGGCTGGCCAAGGGCGAGGCATTGGCGCTGGCGGGGCTGAAGAGACATGGCAGGGTCA
Organism: Furcula furcula; assembly: GCA_911728495.1. Classification (NCBI taxonomy): domain Eukaryota; kingdom Metazoa; phylum Arthropoda; class Insecta; order Lepidoptera; family Notodontidae; genus Furcula; species Furcula furcula. Next base: position 4,499,883 of record OU452244.1, on the reverse strand, counting down.
AGCTGTGCGAGGTGCTGGCTGGCTACAAGCTGCCCTGCGCGGGAAGCGCGTTGAGCATGTCGCGATGGAAGCTCGAGACGCAACCACACGAAGTACTTACCTCATCTATACTTATAATAAAACTGTAACAGGTCCAATTCTGTACATTGAAGATATTTTGAAAATTATATTTGGAGGGCATTCTATAACCGATACTGAGGCCGAAAATGTATTTTTTTTAATTTTTGTCTGTCTGTCTGTCTGTCTGTCTGTCTGTCTGTCTGTATCACGGCTGAGCATCACGCCGAAACTACTGAATGGATTCAAATGAAACTTGGCATGATTTGAGATCTTACTACGAGGTAGGACATAGGATACTTTTTATCCCGTAATCTAGCACGGTTCTTTTGGGAAAGGGGATTAAAGTCAAAATGGGTACTTGGTTATACGCTTGGTCCGATTTTATCAATTTTTCTTTATAATATAATAAATATTAGTAAGGGAACACTCATAGAGAGTTGTTATCAAGGTTTTGTAATCGATCGGGTTAAGCAACGTTAGGTAAGGTCATTAAATAGATGGGTAACCGTTTAACGCCATTTGAACTAAACGGGACCGTGCTTCGGAGAGCAAGTAAAAAGTGGGTCCCAGTTTTTAACCGACTATAAAAAAGGGGGTTATGTATTCGATGCGAATGTCTGTTATTAAATGTTTAGTTAACGTAAAAATAGCGCAGGCGGAGCTGCGTGGGTCAGCTAGTCTTTAATAATTTTATTTTCATCCAATCTATTCGAAAAGCGATTCTTTTCCTTCATAAGTGCGACCAAAGTAAGGGTGACTTCAAAGTAGTCGCAGAGTGCCGCGCGACAGCAGCGCTACTATTTGAAACAGTCGCTCTCGCCCTCAATACATTATTTTGGTCCCTTGTTACAATCTACAATGTCTAGATACTGTATAAAGAGACTATAAATAATGGCGACGAGTGACTGCGAAATGGTAGATGTAGATTAGTTTATTTGTTTAGGCATTATTGTGTAGAGATATCCAGCCAGAAGTTTTAAAAAAAAATTATGGGTACCCTAAGTTTGGTGAGCTAACTCTTACCGCCCTCTCCTTTTATCAGCACCGTATCAAGACTCTGTGGAGCCTAAAGAAATTGAAGTCTTCAATTTCATCCATTCTCTCTAGCTTCGGCGCCTTAGCATCGAAACATAGCAATTTCACACACTGCTGCTTTGCGGCATAATATCTGTCACTGTAATGATATCTACCGAAATCCCTTCCACAGTTAAAAATATAACATGAAACTATTTCCTCCATTAGTACAGCAGACATGTATCTATCTGCTGCGAACGCGAGCCTCTGCCAACCTGGATGTCGGTGCGAGATGCGCTTTACCTAATAGCTGTACTCCGGGGAGTACCAAAAGATTACGTAGACCAGGAACTCAGAAATATTATGGAAGCCCTAGGTATGTACGGTGCTATATATTATAATGTATAATAAATAAATTAATTTGAATTTGAGGTCGTGTGTCATAATCCTCACGCTTGTCAGGAATCGCAGTATAGGTGGTAGGTAATCCAATAGAAAGACGCTGCTGCCTGTCTTCTAGTTTTCCCTTAATCGCCTCTTACGGAGGAGATAGAAGGGTGCTGATCTTACCTGGACACCCCACGAGTAAAATTAAAGTACACATTGTTAAGCACAAACTTAGCCCTACCTCGAATTGTAGGTCGTCATTACGTAAGTCCATGTGCTGACGATATTATTGGGATTTGTAACTACGTACGTGTAACTACTTGGGGGGACTGGTCCTACTACTATCCCTTTGGCCTTTTATACTCTGTCCATTTTATTGGTTTTTTGACAGCTCGACGTTTGACCTTTATAGGAACGTGAACATAGTAAGTGAAAGAACTAAGCGATATCGAAAAATGTACATTCGATTAAATATTTTTTATTCTGGCGACTCATGTTAATGTTACAACCTTAAAAATTTGTTGTCTTTCTCTGTTATATTATGCATGAGGCCCTCAAAATAATATGAATGAAAGTTAATGTAAACAAGACGAAAGTAATGGAAACATATTACACCTTATTTACATATTAGCATTTATTTCTATCGATTATATGTAATCTGTGGCACAATCGTAGTTACCGTTATGTGTGGCAACTCAGTAAAGTGCGGTACGCGTCCATGAAGAACAATATTATTTCTGTGAATTTGTAACTTTAACAATACGAAACTTCATGGGCGTCAGCTGTCAAAAAACCAATAATAATATGGACAGAGTATAGTTTGTTGTATTTTCGTCGTTATTTTTATTTTTTCTTTCTCTTGTTTTATGCTTTCATAGTTTATACTTGTTCTACTCCTGTTATACTAGAGCTCCACACAATAGCGGACAGACGTATCTGCGAGATGCACCCATGTGACCGCACTAGGCTGCACTTCGCCGCCGCCGTGGTTGGTGCGCCTCCAATTTTGGTTCTTGACGAGTGCACCGCCCACCAAAAGTACTGCATCCGGCGGTCCATATACCACATCCTCTATCATTTGCGGAAGAGAGGACACGCTATCTTCATTAGTTCGACCAAGTTAGTGTTTCTCTATTTTTTTTTGTCTGGACATTCCAGTCTGAAGTTTTCTTCTTATTAGAAATCAATCAGAAATCAGAGCAAAACAAGACAAGAACAAAATTATTTTATCGTAATAGTAACATCAATAAACAAAACTCGGACTTGTGTACCTAAAAGATCCTCATAGTTTTATAATCTAAGAGTTCCTATATCAGATAGCGTAAGAAATAAAAAGACCTGGTAGACCGAATTTAAAAAACCTAATTTGCTTTGATTTTCTTGTACCAGTTTAAATTACTTAGGTACTTACATATTTTTTCGTTTATCCAGCAATATTCCAAATGATTTTTAACAGATAATTTGTTTAAACCAGGTCTAATATTAATTTGGAAGTTGGAACTAAATCTAGGTATAAGAAATTAAAACTAAAAGAAATTTACTGCTAGCATGTCCATTTTAGCTAGCTGTCACACTTCGTACCTATTGCAGTAAGCTCAGAAAAAATAAACGATTAACTGGCAATGGATTCATCCTTAGACTGCGATAATCTTATATTCTGTGTCCCTATTACAAAAATATCTCTTAATAGCGTGGAAAGCCACATGCCGGTGACGAATCGTCTCGCGATCATGGTCGACGGGCGTATTTACGACATGGACACCATTGACAACCTGGTAGAGCGATACAGCAACAAGGGCTACACCGTGGTGGTCCATTTGAAGAATGAGATCATCGTCAACAAAGTATTCGCCCAATACTTCAGAGATTTTGTTATCAACGATACTACTGAGGTGAGATATCTTATATCATCCATAGTAGGTGTCGTCATCCATTGTAGGTTGGTATGTCTTCAGAGTCGCTGGATGTTCGGTGAGGTGAGGCCCTAGGACGTCTCGGCGGGGTTGCGACACCCCGTGAGCACCGTGTCTGGGTCTCGGCGGGCTACAATGTGCCCTCCGGCGGTGGACTCATCGCTCGAAGAACCGATAAAAAATTGAGCGCATCACAGGAAACCGGTCGGTGGATACAAATTGCCAATAGGCTAGATGACTGCAAAATTATATTTAGTCCTTCATTTAGATTAAAACAATATTGGACACGTATTTTTTCTTATGTCAATTACACAAAAAATAACGAATAAAGGTGTGCGTCCATTGGCAGGCGCCGGACGCATCGCACGCACGGCATCTTTGGCAAGTATTGCTTGGTTAAATAATAAAATCTTTTTAAAAAAAAATTGAACCGACTTCAATATCACTGAAAAGTATAAAATAATTTAAATATTATTGAAGTTGGTGTTAGCGTACCTGCTGTGTATATTTGGCACCAACTTCAATAATATTTAAATTATTTTATACTTTTCAGTGATATTGAAGTCGGTTCAATTTTTTTTTAAAAAGATTTTATTTTAAACATTTTAGTGATATTTTCATATATAAAGATTGAACCATCGAAAACCGTAAAATTATCTAGGTAGGTTATGATCACATTATCGTCTACATAGTTTTACATAATTCATGTTTCTTCAGAAAAAAATATCCGGTCGTAATGAAATTTGCATGAAAACATCATAGTAGTTTACTCTCTCGAATAAAAAAAGAATCATCGAAATCGGTTCATAATTGTCAGAGCAATGTAATGGAGAACATCAGTTTTATGGTTTTTACCAGATAAATTCCTCCACATCGTTCATGGTCCTCCAGGAAGTTCTTATCCGGTTGTAATAAAATTCATACAGATTCAATACAGTGGTTTCTTCTTTCGAATAAAAAAAGAATCATTGAAATTGGTAAATATTTGCCAGAGTTATGACTATTTTTGTCCGACCGAGCGAGTCCGAGCGACTAAAACGTCATCTATATAGGCTTTCTTGCAAGTCTCAGTGCGCAGTCACCATTCTTGTTTTTTCAGGAACTACTTATTACTAAGCAATAATTTTTTTATGGGACCCAATTAACGGATTAAAGAATGGATGGAAGAAAGATTTTTTCAGATCGGTTCATAATTGCCAGAGTTATGCGCGAACATACATAAAAAAAAAAAAAAAAAAAAATATATACAGACGAATTGAGAACCTCCTCCTTTTTTTGAAGTCGGTTAAAAAAACACGTACATATCCAATATTTTTTTATAATCTAACTGACGGGACTAATTAATTGTGGCGATCCAAGCGGAGGCCCAATATTCAGCAGTTCAGATGATGACTGATTCAGTATGCAGCCTCAATTTTAATAATGATTTTTAAACAGGTACTAGTTAACGTACAAATCCTTGACACGGACCTCGATTGGGCAGCTATATTCGAGAAAATGGAGCAACTACAAGCTGAGCACGAAGAGATTTACTCCTACATCATATCGGCTATCCCTATAGACTATATCTACAACTCCATCCTCAACCGGGAGGTGGGCAAACCGCCTGCTCCACGGTTCTTCCCCTTCGCTTACATAAGCAGACTCATGTCCGACACGCCAAAGAAGAATCCGCCGAAGACTGCTTTATTAAGGTTGAGAAATTTCGAGAGAAAGTTTGATGTCACTAAGTTGAGGGAGTTGCCGTGGTCAGTCATATTCAACAGATAGAAGATATTTGTAGCATTGTACCTGACTGGCCTTATTTTGGTCATGTCTATGATTTTACTTCGAATGACGTTATGCTGATATCGGTGTCGTAGTTTTACTACCGGTCCCAATATTAATCCCTTACTGTAAGTTGAAATAGTTACCAACGATAGCTCGAATGACATATTTCTGTTTCAATTATAACATATTAGCAGCTTAACTGTTGGTTGTTCAAATTACAATCTGTCAGGGTTTTAGTTAACGCTCCATTTCAGAGGTTTATCGCGGGATATCGATGACTTGATCGATGATTTTAACTTATAGTTAGGGATCGATAGGATATTGGGACCGGCAGTAGGTCACTGTGCATACCTGTCTGGTGACGTCTTAGGCTTTATTCTCGCCGAAATGGCAGCGACTGGCAGCGGCGCGGCGAGCTATTTCAATGTGAAAGAATTTGAAAATTTATCTACTTACTTGAAATACCAGTATCGCTTGAAAAGCTCAAAAAGGACGCGTGGACGCTGCCCACGACGCCTCGAGCAGTCGCGCGGCCGCCCGCGGCGTCGGGAGCGGAGTTTCCTTGTAAAATGTACAAACTAGACTCAAGATGAGATAGGAAGCAAAAGGGCGCGCGTGCGATGGAGCGCCGTGACGTGAGCTGCCGGCCGCTTCCATCTCTGTGTGAATAGAGCCTTATAGCAAATTGGTCAGAGATTTGTCATTTTTTATCGGCCAAAGAGAACAGGAACCATGAATATAATATAATGTTATAGCTGAGGAGGCAACGATGTTAAATGTGTGTTTACTCGAGCGTCGTGGGGAACTAATTGATTTTCTAGATTAGTTGATAGGAAGAATAAAATGTTATATACTGTCCCCCTTTCAGTGGTGGGGAAAGCGACTACAGGTTATCATTAATGTAAAAAAAAAAACGTAACGTGGACTTATAGCGTTTCAGATATTGATAGTTTAGATGCCCGAACGTATCTCTGATACTAAAGGTATATTCATCTGCCGACTTGCGTGGTGGGGTGGCCGGCAGGACGAGTAGAAAAATGAAAAAAGAAAGTTACTCCAGCGCGTCAGATATTCAGAGGAGATGTTATTAAGTGAACATTTAAAATTCTCCCATTCAAAAGACTGAAGATTCGGTAGTGACGCAAGCTCGTAGTGAAGTTCTGAAAATGCAAAAGTCATCCCTTCTAATGCTCCTCTACCATTATTATACCAGTCAATTTTACATAATAATATTTCCTGTGTAGGCTTATCATGCGAGTTCTGTATGAAACATTCTCATAAATTCTATTGTAAAGAGAGTCCGTCGTGTTTGGCACAGATCGTGTCAGTTTTAAGCCGCTGTTATTTTGCATGCAAGTGCTGTAACGTAAAGGAATAAGGCGCAAACATCTTTTTCTATTACAAACTTTTAGAACATACCTACCCTCTTAAAGTTTGACGCGAAGTTTCTACTGGACTGCCAAAAAGAGATTCGTAGGAGCTACCATCAATATACTATCTACGAATAAAATTTTGAAATGGGTTTTGTATTTTACCAGTGTGGCTTTAGGGGTGTTATCTTTCGTTTGTTGTCCGTGGTACCCCCCAGTAGTACCACCAGTGGTATAATTTTTTTGTCCGTGGTACCACTGGTGGTACTACTGGGGGTACCACGGACAACAAACGTTATCTTTGGCCAATGGCCAATTTTAATGGTTAGAAGTCGTGTCCTTATTTAAATGAAGTATTATTTAACGTAGAGTTAAAATGCTATACTTACTTGCATAAGTAAGAGGTACGTTTTTAATATTTCCTGCTAAAGATGTTTATTTTACAAATTGAGTTATTTACGTTTTTCATTCAGAGACATAATAAGCACAATCGTTTTAGGTATTATTGTGAAGTAGGTACTCTAGCGGTCACAAGCGGTGTACCACCGTTAGGACGACAATCGCTTGCACGAGCAGGCCCAAAATACGTGCGGGCCCCCGCCCGTTAAGCGCACGTAATTTCGTTCAAACGATTTTGATTGAAAACTATGACACCTACACCGTTCGTGTCCGCGATAGTACCCACGTGTAATGTCGTAGGAGTCTAGAGTACTTATAATCTTCTACTCTTAATAAAGTAATGACATTGGTACAAGAGAGTAGACGTTGTAATTACTTCGATCATTTTAATAAGACAATAATTATGCATCTTTTAGCAGTCTTATATAAACTTTCTTGCGGAAGTAGAACAAGACCGTATTAAGTAATTAGTTAATATTTTTTTAGTTTAATAAGCGTTATTAATTAAGTTTTTTTCCTAATAGGTACGTACAATGTACCTACTTATTAGCAAGCTAATATTTATGAATTGCTAATACAATATATGAAATAAATAGCATTTTATATAATCATATATTCATTTTTTCTAAACTTTATATTATACAATCTCTAGAGGTGAACACTTCGTTCGGTCCTGGCGGTACAAGAAAATCGGGTTTAGGTATTTTTATAATGTTTATTGCAATAAAATTTAATATAAGCGAGTAATATAATTTTAGAATTTTTTCCTGGATTTTTCTCTATATTTTTTATGACAGTTTTCTTTCTTTTCTTTATTTAAATTTATTACTTACTCTTTTTTTACAAACAAAGAAGTTTTAATTCGACATACCGCCCACCAAGGACTAATTTGTCCTTACATCATAATTTTACAAAGTGTTTTTCCCACCCACCATGACACAATACAGAAAAACCTTGTCCATGCCAGTTTACAACATAAACACTTCTAAAATAACGTTAAGCAAACAAAACAATACAATTAATTAAATTATCTACAAATTATAATTCCCAAAATTTCGTTTCCTTTTACAAATCGATGTAAAATGTTTGAAAAGCTCTTAATAAATCCATCCTCCAAATAATTGACCATCATCCTTAGAACTACTCTTAAGTTCAATACGATGTTTAACCCATAAGATAAATCCATTGTTTCGATAAATCCATTTGTCTGATAATTTATTTGTCTGATTAATCATTTTTTCTGATTAATCCATTTGTCTGATAAATCCATTTTACTGATCAATCCATTTGTTTGATAAATCCATTTGCTTGATAAATCCATTATCTTGATAAATCCTCTTTTGATAAAGCCATTTAATTATGATACATCCATTTGCTTGATAAATTCATTCGCTTGATAAATCCATTTGTTTGATAAATCCATTTGCTTGATAAATCCATTTATTTGATAAATCCATTTGCTTGATAAATCCATTTGCTTGATAAATCCATTTGCCTGATAAATCCATTTGCCTGATAAATCCATTTGTTTTGATAATCCTTTTTTGATAAATCCTTTTTTTCTCCAGAAATGCTCCCAATTTTGATATTCACATTACTAATCTAGGCATTCATGGCTACTACAACTTCAATCACTACGTTTAGCTGCTCCAAAGGCTTATAATATGCAAGTGATAAATACCTTATAGTTAATACTATTACGTATTTCGGAGCTAGCAACGATCATAACTATCTTCCTCTATCGCACAAGCTGTTCCAGCGTAAGCTGGCTTGTCAAAGCCCTTGCAAAATTGTATGACATCTTTCAATAGACATGGCATAAATTTTGGAAGCGAATTAATCAATAAACGTAGTCCACTCGTTATATTTACCACAAAATTTCCGTGTTTCTATTTTAAGTAATTTTGACTATTTATGTATTTATCTTCGCAAATGTTTGCCAGTCTCTACTCGAACGTACGCATAGTCAACATATAAATCTTCCGTTGTATCATACAAATCACATCGTAGGCCCCCGACCACACTGGTGATCACACCCAGCTCCGTCTGCAACAGCTCTCGCCGCTGGAAGATAAACTCTTCGATTTTCTTTGATTTATTCGCCCCTACGTCGCTTACTGAAGTGGTATACTGATAATTCACCTGAGCAACCCTCTGCTGCCCTGGCGTGTGAAGTCCTTACCACCAGGATAACTCACCTTATACCTGTATTCCATAGTGCGCTAGTAAAGCACATTCGCCACCGAAGGACCATTATGAACACTTCGTTCGGTCCTGGCGGTACAAGAAAATCGGGTTTAGGTATTTTTATAATGTTTATTGCAATAAAATTTAATATAATATAATTTTAGACATTTTTCCCTGGTTTTTTCTCTATATTTTTTATGACAGTTTTTCTTTCTTTTCTATATTGAAATTTATTACTCTTTTTTCACAAACAAAGAAGTTTTAATTCGACAAGAGGTATTTAAAATCTAGTACAAGTACCTATCTTGTACGTTCGGTACAGTGGTATCAGGTCATAGGCTACTATTCAATAATAATAACCACATAACACTCATAACATTATATTTCATTGATTTATACTTCAGATATAATTTAACAAGTAGTAGTACTTCCAATCTACTAGCGAGTTACGCACATTTAGAGACGTAAAACTGTTTTTTTTTTTTTACCACCAGTTACGTCACGGACGGTCCAGACAGCTCATTATTTCTCTTTGCGCAGCGACGAGCGCACGCGCCTTAGCAAAAACAGTTTAGTGATATTAAAATATAAAAATATTAATAAATGTGGGCAAAATCGTGATTGGCTGCGAGCCTATCGCGATAACATAAGTAGCTGCGAGCCACTTGTGATTATCGATGAATAAATTAGCAATTGTGTGTCTAAAAATACTTGGTATTATCCAAGTTACCCACATATTATTTGAATTATTATCTTGGAGTTAAATATATCTACAGTCAAGGAAAAAATGACGACTGACAATAAAATGTCTTATATAATCAAAACAAAATGTTTAAAAGTTAACAAAGTCGTGATTGACCGAGAGTAAATTACGACAGCATAATTAGCTGCGAGCTAATTATGAGTCATGGATTCATGATAAATTAATTCAGTTGATGCATCTAATTGATTATCTATAGGATGCAAGACAGGTTACAAGGTCCGTAGATTTCTGGTAAGTAAGACATAATTACTGGTAATATCCATAGGAAATACGGAAAACCTATTGATGCTAGTGTAAGAGGCATGACTATTATTTAAATCTTTAGCATAATAATATAAAGAAATACTCTTTTTAGTCACACAATAATAAAATATCATAAATCCAAACAGTAAAGATAATAATAACAAGTCACTTACAATCTCTGTGTTCTCAAACCATGGAAATATCCTGATGAGGGTAGACCGTTGACTGTCCCGTGACCGCTGTATGAAATGTCCTCGTCTCAGCTTGCACTGCGTTTATATAGGCACACCGGCTGGGGTGCTAACACTAGTCATCACGGTGAAATGATTGGCTGCGAGCTAATCATTTTGAGCCAAGGCTTATAACAAATGAGGTAGGAAATGCGCGCAATCTCAAAAAGATATTCACGCACCTACCCACAATTCATTCTGTCTAAAATAATACCTACTAAATATAGGTTACACAAGATGCGATTAATATTTTTTCTGCTCAACTACCCACCACTCTTTATTTTTATTTTCATTCCGTGCATTTACACTCATAATATTAAGAGCCCCGAGTCTGTTTGAACTACCAACGGGTCATCAACACGAAAGCGGCTCTGCCTAAGCGGTTCAACTATCACAAAGAGTGATTGTGTATCGCTACATCCTAGGTTCAATTCCCAGGTTGAGCAGTGTTATTAAGACTTTTTTCACGGGGATTTCATAAGGAAATCCCCTGCTGGGTATCCAAAAGGCAACCCTCTGGTGGATCTTGGTTGAGAAGCGTGAAATGCCTACAAGGTAAGCCTATTCTATCACCACAAAAAAAAAACTTTTACTTTGTAATATTCAGTCCGGTTCACGCTTTCCGACGCGGTGCACGTATTTCTATTCGCATCGCGCTGCCAGCGTTATCAGTTCGATCTACCTACTGTTAACATCGAATTAATAGTAATCATCATGGTTCATTGCGGAAAGTGTGGTGACGTAGTGTCAGAATCTAACGGGGTGCTTTGTAGTGGCTGTAAGAAGCACTTTGATTACGCCTGTTCGGGGGTGTCGGAGAGTGGATTCCGTAGGCTGGGTGCGGAACGTCAAGCAGTATGGAAATGTCCAAGCTGTAAACCACCTAAATCAGCATCGTCGGACCAGGTTATGCAGGAGCTAAGTAATATCAGATTGTCTCTTGCCTCAATCATGGATGTTATTGCGGGAATTAAAGACATCAAAACTGAAGTAACTGATATCAAATCGGCGCTTGGAATTTATTCCGAAAAACTTCAAGTCGTGGATCAACGTTTATTAAAATTGGAAAAAAATCAGGATGAAGTCCCGGCGCTGAAGGACCGTGTTAGCAGATTAGAGGATGACTTAGCCGAAAAGAACCAATGGTTGCGGTCAAATAATGTCGAGATCAAAGGCGTTCCTATGAAAGATCATGAAAATTTAATCGACATAGTTGCTGCGATTGGGGCCAAAATAATGCATCCTATAACGAAACAACATAAATTTTGTGGCACGGGTTCCTTCTCGCGACAGTAAAATTAAGCCTATAATTGTGTCTTTCATAAACCGTTATATCAAGGAAGATATCGTAGCTGCTGCGCGGTTATGCAAGTCCCTGTGTCCGGTCGACATTAATCTGGAAGGCAACGGTCGTATCTATATAAATGACCATTTAACAGCGCAGAATAAGGCCCTTCTCACCAAAACTAAGATCCGTGCAAAGGAAAATGATTTCGAATTTGTGTGGGTAAAAAACTGCAAAATCTTTGCTCGGAAAAATGCACAGTCAAAGGTCATAACTATAAGAAAGGAACACGATCTAAGCAAGTTACTTTAATAATATTTTCAGTGCAATTTGTTTTAATCTTATTACTAAGAGCATGTTATGTTTTCCATTTCTTTTATCTGAATAGTTTAAGAACCACTACCGACTCATTAGCACTCCTGTGTGTGAATAAATGTTATGCGTGTACTAAGTTAATACCTACTGTATATAATTACTTGCACCGAATTACTTGTTTGTATACTGATACCTTTCTGCGGCTACCTGTTATTTGTCCTTTTTTCATTCAAATTGATCTAATTATAATACTTTTTAATCAGAGTTTTTTTATTTATAACTTAATACTAAAATACATCAGATGGAACGTGAATTGCTTGATTGTGATGGCATGTCTGTTAGGCCAGTATTTTGTTTATACCCACTTAAGTTATTGCGAATCTATTTTAAATGGCTAATATAAATTTTTATTACCAGAATTGCAGAGGACTCCGGACTAAAACAAATATCTTTTTACGTAATTTGCTGATTTCCAATTATGACGTTATATCGCTGACTGAGACCTGGTTAATTGATGATATATCGGATATGGAGCTTTTTGACAATCGTTACATTGTTTATCGCCGTGACAGGAATTACGCATCTACACAACAATCCAAAGGGGGCGGTGTACTAATCGCTGTTCGCCGCGACCTAACAACTTGCCAAAATCAGGAGTGGAATTCCTCAGCTGAGGACTTGTGGATCACTTTAACCCTGCGTAGTTCGTGTCGCAAAAAGACCATAAAGCTCCATGTCTGTACTGTATATTTGTGTAATCAACATAAAGGTAATCCTTTTTCTGTACAATTAGGTAATTTTTTAGTTAATTTGAGAAATATCACTGAATCTCATAAACTGGACGAGTTTTTAATACTCGGTGATTTTAATATGAGCAATATTAAATGGATCTCATCGGATCCAGGACTTCAACCTGTTAATATTTTAAATCCGTTAGCAAACAGTTTAATCGAAACACTTTATGATTGTAGCTTAAATCAATTTAATTGTCACCGCAATATCTCGGGTGGAATATTGGATCTTGTTTTGTGTAGTAACACAGTGTCAGTATGTATTTGCACTGATCCGCTGGTTCCTGAAGACCCTTACCATAAATCTCTTATTATCCAGACTGCATTCATTGAGCTAGGTGCGCTTGATATTCCTAGAAGAAAAACCTACTTGTACCAGCAAGGCGATTACGACAAAATTTGTAGCCATTTATCTCAGACAGACTGGTCGTGTTTAATAAAATCTGAGACGGTTGAGGACGCAGTACAGACTTTTTATAACATTCTATATGGGTTAAGAGACAGTTTTGTACCAACTCGCACTACGCCCAATTATAAATACCCACCTTGGTTTAAGCCTTCACTTATCAAAATAATCAAAGAAAAATTTAAATACTTTAAAAAATTCAAGACCTATGGTAACCTTTCTGACATGCACACTTTCAGAATGCTTCGTGATAGAGTTAAAGTACACACATCAAAAGTGTCTAGGGATCAACATATATTTTTGCAATAACTTTTCTCCTGATTGATATTAATTAAAATTTTCTTTAAGGATTCATCAAATAAAGTGTTTTCGTTTGTCACAGTAACGATAAACCAAGTCACCTTTGCATTAATAAAGAAATTTGCCATTTTCCTAATAAAGGGATTTTTGACATTTGAACCACTAACACAAAAGTTCGAAAAAAAGACTGAAATAACAGTTTTCTTTAAAATTTTATTGGGTAACTTAAACAATTAATAATCCGTGTTTCTACCGCGAACACTAACAACACAAGAACATCGGTTTGGCATACTCAAAATGAGTTCATCCAAATCACGCTGTGGAATGGCCGCCCATGTTCGTTGCAACAACAAAAAAAGGTCTTCTTGCAACTGGATACCCTCCATATTCGGCAGAGCTCTTCTCTGTAGCATATCCCATGCATGCTCAATCGGGTTCAAGTCTGGCGACTGAGCAGGCCAGGGCAGGACATTGATGTTAGCTGCGGCGAGAGTCTGTCTTACAACTCTTGCGGTGTGCGGTCGTGCATTATCATGCATTAACTGAAATAAGGGACCGATTTGCACTTGTAGAGGAACGATGACGTCTGATACAATCGTCTCAGCATAAATTTGAGCGTTGAGGTTGCCTCTGATCCAAATCAACTCAGTTCTTCCGCCGATCCAAATACCCGCCCATACCATGATGGTTCCACCACTAGGTGATTCCCACTCTCCATGTCACTTACCAACTATTGAAGTCAGTGAGCAGCATGTACACAAATTGCTACTAAGCCTTAATCTCAATAAATCAGCAGGTCCTGACACTATTCCTGCTTTGTTTTTGGTGAAATGTGCAGAGGAACTAGCAACCCCTGTTTCTATTCTTTTCCAGCGTTCACTTAGAGAAGGGTTAATGCCTAAAATATGGAAATCAGCTTTTATAACGCCGGTATATAAGAAAGGGCCGAAGAATGAAGTAGAGAACTACAGGCCAATTTCTAAGCTTTGCATTTTATCCAAAATATTTGAACGCTTAGTTTATGACCAAACATATGAGTGTATTAAAAATTCTTTATTGCCGCAACAACATGGATTTATTAAGGCTAGGTCTACAGCCTCCAATCTTACAGTCTTTAATGAATATTTAACTGATAGTATGGATAATAAAAACCAAGTTGACGCCATATATATGGATTATAGTAAAGCTTTTGATAAAATAAATTATAATATATTACTGAAAAAATTATGGGTCTTGGGAATTCGTGGTGATTTATTTAGGTGGTTTAATTCTTATATCTTAAATAGAACCCAAGCAGTAGTCCTTAATGGATTTACGTCTGATTGGGTCAGGATTACGTCAGGTGTTCCTCAAGGATCGTTGTTGGGTCCACTCCTGTTTGTTATATTTATCAATGATATTGATATTTGCTTCGAAAATTCAAAATTTCTGTTGTTTGCTGACGATCTAAAAGTTTTTCGTGTCGTTAATAATGTTGCAGATGCACTACTTCTCCAGGAGGACCTAAATAGACTTAACTCGTATTGTGAAAATAATAACTTACACCTAAACTTATCTAAATGCTTTATTGTTAATTTTACTAGAAAACATAATATCTTTTCTTTTAATTATAAATTAAGGGACTCCGATATCCAAGTTGCCAATCTAATTAAAGATCTTGGTGTAATCCATGACAGCAAATTAATATTTGATCATCACGTTGAACATATAATTGATAAGGCACATAAAGCACTTAGCTTCATTATTCGTACATCCCGACCTTTCAAACACATGAAAACAATAAAGACTATTTACTGTGCCTATGTCCGTAGTCATTTAGAATATGTCAGCCAAGTTTGGAACCCTATTTATCATGTTTACCGTAATAACTTAGAAAGAGTCCAAAAAAGGTTTGTTAGGTACTTGGGTTTCAAGTTTAAACTCCCGCGTCAGGACTACGAACAACAATGTTTTAAGCTTCACCTCTTGCCTCTTTATCTTCGGAGAAACATAGCTGATGTTTGTTTTCTTTTGAATATTGCACAGAATAAGATTGATTGTCCGGATCTCCTGAGCAAAGTTCAACTTCATGTGCCGACTCGACGTTTACGCTCTCACAATCTGCTTCACGTTCCATCTTGCCACAGTAATTATCGAGGTAACAGTTACTTACCAAGAGTATTCCGTTCTTTCAACAAATTGAGCAAAGTCTCACGCATAGATCTATTTTGTACTAGTACTATAAGTGTCAAGCATATCATTCGTGATGATCCAAATGTTTTGTCATAGATTAATTATTTATGTTTATTTTCCTAACTTTTAATAGAATCCTATCTGTGGAAGCTTGTAACTGGCATGTAATAATTTATAATGTTACTTATTTTGTAAATGTAGCCGTAAGCTCCCCGAATAAAATAAAATAAATAAAATAAAATAAATATTATCGGTCGAATACAAATATATTGTACTCTTCTACTGGTCCCGTGTTGTAATACGGGACACATGACGTACATTTCTATATAAAAGTATATGACATAAAGGTAAGTACCAAACCAAACCTAATGCAAAACAATTAAGTTGCATATAATGCCGACCTTGAACTTTTGCTGTGTAAAAAAAGTATTAATAAATACATGGCAATCTGGGTTGTGACAAAAGCACTACACCCTATACGCCAAGACTACGACAGGAAAAGGAGGCATGACTCTTTCCGTGTCAGTGTGAAAATCACAGGTATTCATGTCTTATTGGTCAGTCAGTAACATCTTCTGGGTTTAATAGCCTAAGGTGCGCCCAGTGAGCATACGTATTGTTGTTATTTATTATACTCTAGTCGAGGTGGCTTTTCCTTTCACCCCAACAGCATGATAATTGATAAACAAGTTCACAGATAAGGAATACAAATCAAAACTCCTGAATCATCAGCCCCTGCCACACCTTGTAGAAGAACTGGGCGGGACCTTCTCGCCGCCCTGGAAAAGGGGGGGGGGGGGTGAGATAAGGGGAAGGCCAACAGCAGTAGCGCTAAAGGATACCTGCTGGACTAACACGTACGCCTCATCATGTAAGGTACAACAAGCAGTCTGAATTAGATTCTAAATGTTGGCCACATACATATGTGTATTACTTGTATAATTATATAAGTAACAAATTTCTCAGCCACGTTAACGTCGATATTGTGAAAAAGACTTTTCATGCTATCTTTGTTGAAAGAAGTAGGTAATTAACTAAAACTAAATAGCACCACATCCAAATTTTACTTACATTCTAAGCTAAGATGTGGATGCGTATATAGCAACATATACATAAACTTAGTATCGTTATTCCATTGGACACCTTTAATGAGAAAAAAAAATATATTTTAGTAAAGTTCAAAGCAGATGATTTATAATGTATTTAATGTCTTTTATGGAAAACAGAAATGAATGAAATGAATTCAGTTCTTTACATTGCAACAAGAAAATAATATACTCAAACCGGAAGTCTAACCCTTTGCAGTTGCATTGTTAGATCATAGGTATTTAGAACAATTATAAAATATATTTGAGGTCAAACCCTAAGTTCGGCAAGGGATTCATTTAAGATGTGAAATTATTTTAAAATATTTATAGAACAGATTTAAAATCATTACCACAGATTTCAGAACTTTCTAACAGTTTACTGATAGAAATGGACTATATACTTACGTTATTTAACACCCCTGTGTTATACCGACCATAAGATTTCCAGTTTGAAATTACCGGTACTAGTAACAACAATATTATAATGTAAAAATATATTATATTATAATTTGTATATAAATATAATGTATATAAATCTACCTTCTACGGTACCGAGAATAATATCCAAGATGAGAATAGAGGTGAAACAACCTATCAATCTTATCATAGAAAATATTTTTGAAAGTTTTGTGGCATAATCACATATTGTTTTAAATTACAGTGTAAAGACACACACACACACACACATACTCTCGTACGTTTGGCCTTAACGGTACTAGAATTTTATTAGAATTTTGTAATTAAATTTATTGTAACAGTTTTATTATTGCAATAGATAAAATAAGATACATCGAACTCATAATGGCATACTTTTTTGCTGGTGGTAATAAACACCGTGCAATTCGGTTGTTGTAGAAAAATAATCATCTAACTCAGACTATACAGGTTCGGCCATATTCCTATGATGATGATTATGTTGACATATATGCATAGCGATAACAATTTAAGTTTATAAAATCAAAAACTAAAAATAAATAAAATTATTAGAATTAAATAAAAAAAATATAAAAATACAAATTTAGAATATACAATTACAAAAAAAAAAAGTGTAAAGGTAAATTTAATTGAGGGGGGCATGCCAGGCTGGCATGAGAAGTGTATCCGTAGCGTTTCTCATGATAAATATTCCTCGAACGATTATTCTGATTGGAAACATCATTTTGGTCGTTAAATTTATGTTACAGAAAACTTAAGCCGCCCATAGCACCTTTAGTTTCATTACACAAAATTCAACTTGCTTGCCCATCAAAAACAAGACAGGTATGCATATGCAGCATACATCCACTAACATACAATCCGGGGTAAGTTAATTTATTTTCATATCTTCGCCATTAATGTCAATGTCACGTCGAGGTAATCGATGACTATACTACGGGAAATCATAGTTCTTTTCCCAAATTTATAATATTGGCCATGGACCACTTCTACACCAAACTAACCTGTAGACAACATGCATTCATTTGCCTTTCATGCGGTATACTTAATAATGACGTCCATCGATGAAAAATACCATAAAAAGTATAGTGTTCCGTCAAAACTATCGTATTTACGTAATATGATATCGCCCTCTACATAAAATACAGATTTGTGACATGACGAAGACAGTGATATTGGATCATTATTTCTATTGTTAAAATTTTATCGTATATTCTGCTCACAGAATTAGAGCTATATAGAGTTCATGAGTATAAATTAAACCTGCTTGTTTCGGACACAAGTATACATTTAGGCACTAATACTCGTGACCTGCAAACGATATTTAATCACGTAGCTAGGGGTCCCGAATTTCGAATGAAATAAGTTTAGACAAGTTGTCTGACAAGTAACTGCAAGTTCAAATACTTATATACGGATAACTAATAAATATATGTAAATACCTAATATCCTAAGCACGCAAGAAGAACTTCTTCTCTAACAAGCGAAATATACATTTTGTCTTTAACGACTATATCTTTGTAATAAAATATATATAAGGACAACTAACATGCTAAAGGTAACTAACGTGGATCACCCACAGCTTAACCAATCAGTCAGTAAATTAAATAAGAGATTTCTAAAAAACATAGATTAGAGTGTATCTAAAATCGCCTTGCGTGCATAACAAAAGTCACCTCACCCGCACGATTTGCGGGTCTTAGCAGGTACCTACTTCTAATGTCGTAATTAGAAAAACCGTCAGCTGAACTAACTTATCCGTGGTTTTTGACCATTCTTCTTCTTTTTATTATCTACCATTTCTATGTTTCAAATGACTAAAGTACTAAGAACACAAATGATATACATATAATTATTACCTGTTATAACGCCGATTAAATACACACATCAAAAGTGTCTAGGGATCAACATATATTTTTGCAATAACTTTTCTCCTGATTGATATTAATTAAAATTTTCTTTAAGGATTCATCAAATAAAGTGTTTTCGTTTGTCACAGTAACGATAAACCAAGTCACCTTTGCATTAATAAAGAAATTTGCCATTTTCCTAATAAAGGGATTTTTGACATTTGAACCACTAACACAAAAGTTCGAAAAAAAGACTGAAATAACAGTTTTCTTTAAAATTTTATTGGGTAACTTAAACAATTAATAATCCGTGTTTCTACCGCGAACACTAACAACACAAGAACATCGGTTTGGCATACTCAAAATGAGTTCATCCAAATCACGCTGTGGAATGGCCGCCCATGTTCGTTGCAACAACAAAAAAAGGTCTTCTTGCGACTGGATACCCTCCATATTCGGCAGAGCTCTTCTCTGTAGCATATCCCATGCATGCTCAATCGGGTTCAAGTCTGGCGACTGAGCAGGCCAAGGCAGGACATTGATGTTAGCTGCGGCGAGAGTCTGTCTTACAACTCTTGCGGTGTGCGGTCGTGCATTATCATGCATTAACTGAAATAAGGGACCGATTTGCACTTGTAGAGGAACGATGACGTCTGATACAATCGTCTCAGCATAAATTTGAGCGTTGAGGTTGCCTCTGATCCAAATCAACTCAGTTCTTCCGCCGATCCAAATACCCGCCCATACCATGATGGTTCCACCACTATAAGGATGGACTTCCTGGCAGGATTTTAATCGCTGTTGGCGTCCAGGGGTTCTCCAGTGTCGTATACGTCTTGTATCCGGTCTCATACCAAAACGAGACTCATCAGAAAAGCACACGAAACGCCATTGTTCTTCTGCCCATTTTTTTGCCCAAAAATGCTTGATCCCTAGACACTTTTGATGTGTGTAT
Source organism: Furcula furcula (assembly GCA_911728495.1). Classification (NCBI taxonomy): domain Eukaryota; kingdom Metazoa; phylum Arthropoda; class Insecta; order Lepidoptera; family Notodontidae; genus Furcula; species Furcula furcula. Next base: position 4,479,950 of record OU452244.1, on the reverse strand, counting down.
CTACGGGAGTATATGGTTATTAGTATAACTAATATTTTGCTTAGAAATAAAAAACGATCTATACTATCGAAACAAAACCTTACTCTCTAAACATCTACTTGTTAAATTATATCTGAAGTATAAATCAATGAAATATAATAGATGATCAAACGAACTTCTTGAAGTGAAGTTCTATCATTATTATAAGAGTTGATTTATAGGAAGATATAAAGACCCGCCCACCCATGATTAAATCACATAACACATGTTCAGTTAATTTAACCCTAAAATAAGGTTTTGTTGATCCATAGGCATAAACATAATCTCTAAAGAATGAGCTGTCTGGACCGTCCGTGACGTAACTGGTGGTAAAAAAAAAACACAGTTTTACGTCTCTAAATGTGCGTAACTCGCTAGTAGATTGGAAGTACTACTACTTGTTAAATTATATCTTCGTATAAATCAACTCATATAATAATGATAGAACTTCACTTCAAGAAGTTCGTTTGATCATCTATTATCCATGCTCATAATAACTGACTGACTGACACTGACTTACTAATAAAATCTTTTAAAAAAAAATTCAATCAACTTCAATATCACTGAAAAGTATAAAATAATTTAAATATTATTGAAGTTGGTGTTAGCTTACCGGCTGTGTATATTTGGCACCAACTTCAATAATATTTGAATTATTTTATACTTTTCAGTGGTATCGAAGTCGGTTAAATTTTTTTTTAAAAAGATTTAATTCTAAACTTTTTAGTGATATTTTAATTTATAAAGATTGAACCATCGAAGACCGTAAAATGATCTAGGTAGGTAGATTATGATCACATTATCGTCTAAGTACTATGCGTTTCAACTAAGAAGGTGTCCGCCATCTTGCCATTTCAAATATATAATTACTAAAAATGATGTTTTAACAAAAATAGATTGCAAAATAAGATACTTATTACAATAAATAATCAAAACTGGGGCGAATTTTTCATTTTGTGTTCACTCTGCTGCCGGTACAAAAATTGTAAAAAACGAATGAAGTTCCGCAGTCGCGATCATCATGGCGGCCACCTTCTTAGTTGAAACGCATAGTACATAGTTTTACATAATTCATGTTTCTTCAGAAAAAAATATCCGGTCGTAATGAAATTTGCATGGAATCATCATAATAGTTTACTCTCTCGAATAATAAAAGTATCATCGAAATCGGTTCATAATTGTCAGAGCAATGTAATGGAGAACATCAGTTGTATGGTTTTTACCAGATAAATTCCTCCACATCGTTCATAGTCCTCCAGGAAGTTCTTATCCGGTTGTGATAAAATTCATACAGGTTCATTACAGAAACCACTGTAATGAACCTGTATGAATTTTATCTTTCGAATAAAAAAACAATCATTGAAATTGGTAAATATTTGCCAGAGTTATGACCATTTTTGTCCTTAAAAAGCGACATAAAGTCATCTATATTATTTCCTGCAGCTTTCCTGCGCAGTCACCATTCTTGTTATTTCAGCAACTACTTATTACTAAGCAATATTTTTTTATGGGACCCAATAAATGGATTGAAGAATGGATGGAAGAAAGATTTTTTCAAATCGGTTCATAATTGCCAGAGTTATGCGCGAACATAATTATATAAAATATATATATACAGACGAAATGAGAACCTCCTCCTTTTTTGAAGTCTGTTAAAAAACGGCAAGTCACCGTCTCAGTACAACATAACCAAATACTACACGGCAATAAGGCGAAGAAAAAACCTTTAAATTTTATTGGTTCAATAGATGGCGCTAGTTTTGAATTGGATCACGCTATGATTTCATTATTAGTGTCCCTTCTAGTTCCCACCAATTCTTTTCACAGTAACCGATTTGAAAAAATCTTTACTTTTTAGAATTCGTACATTATCGATATCAATGATTTTGGTATTTGTGCGAAATAGTGCGAATTAGACGTGCGCTTATCATGTCCGGAAGCGGATTGCACATGGAACGATTCCTTTGTCTCTGGGAACTATGTTCAGGAACCATGTCCGCGGAACTATCTAGTTCCGTCGGTCCAGGCGTTGCATTTACGAGTCATGTTAGTGTGATTGTATAATAGTAACAGTAGCAATGCATTAAGTTATTATGTACCTACTACGCACTAGAGGAGACGCTTCAACTAGACTGTTTGTACGTGTTATATAATCACGTATTAATTAAGCTATTGTAAATTTTTATTTGAAAAAAATTATAATTAATTTCCTAGTGAATATGCGATATTTTGTCACATTCAAGAGTCAACCTTATGTACTATAACACAAGTAACATTATTCATTGTATGTATACATAAAATAAGTGACACACTAGACACAGAGTTCGAACAGAAAGCGCGGTCGGGTAGGTTCGGGAAGGTTCGTGCCACTTCGGGAGGCGTCAGTCGGTGCAATATCTGTCTACGGTGCGGTGAGATCGGTCCGACCGAAGTTCTAGCTTAGCTCGATCCCGCACCGATGAGGACATGCGGAACGACTTCAAACTATACCGTGGATTGGAACGATATCGTTCCAGTTGCGGACATCGTTCCGAGAACTATTACGGTCCGGAACGACCCACCTCTAGTGCGAATGATGTTACATTAGTAGATTTGAAGTAGTTAGTTTAGTACATTTCATTTCAAATTTCAATCAAACTCTTATACCGCTCTTACATTATTCTGTCATGTCCGGGACAAGACAAATATACTGCCTCTTGTATGCAGTGTGACCGTTTTTGGTATATTCGATACCAAATTGGTAGAATTTGGGCTTCACAATTTTGATTTAGTAGTTTTTTGGTATAATTTCAAATGTTAGTATATTTTGGTAAAATTTTAACTAAAAGGACATGTTGTAGTGTATTTTCTGGTAGCACAAACATTCGTTCATACAATTTCACTTGCGTAGTTTTTTCTTTGTCTGATGTTTACCGAAACTGTATGATTTATCTCTTTTGTACAGTTTTTATATTAATATGTTACTTTTAGTTCCACAATGCGTAATTCGTTGTTGTATTACTTATTTCTTGGACGTTCGGGTGGGTCATTAATGGATGGAACATTATAACACTGCGGCTACTCGGTTCAACTCGGTTGGCAACAAACGATTCCGATTGTTAAGAGATGTGTAAGAAAATATATTGAAGTCGGTGCTAGCATAGACTAAGACTAGCACGAGCTGACACCGACTTCAATATATTTTCGTTATTTTATGCTTTTTAGATAATTTACTTTGAATACGTTTTTTTTAAATAGTTGGTAAAATACCAAGATAGGTATTAGCACTATTACGCAACTTGAACGTCTACGTTACAGTAACTTACTGAAAACAAAAGTTTATATCTCTGAAACTACTGGACCGATTTTGATGAAACTTGTAAGAATTTTTAAAATCGGACTTGTAGTTTCTGAGAAATCCGCGGACAAACCTACATACATACATACACTCATAAAAAAAGGAGTTGTTGCAAAATGGGCTAGGAATATGTACACCACCTCAAAAAATCGAGAAAAATCCATAGAATCCGAGAAAAATATAAATATTTCGTTTAAATTACTATTATTGTTGTAATTTTAATTATAATTCTCATTTATTTTATATCTATATTCAACATGGCGTCCTAAGATGGCATCTCACTGATGTTGAATTTAACTGTCAGCCAGCCAGCTGTCAATAGCTACTGCTGCTGTCACACTTGTCACCTTTGGTTGTGTGCATGTATTGTATGTAGTGAATTGATTATCATTGATATTTTAATTATTAAAATGATGTATGAGAAAACAGAAACAAAAATACAAAGAGTACTCTAATGAAAATACTTATAATGCCATTGATAATAAAAATGACACATGACAGTGACACTTTTCCGCCATGCCAGTTTTTTGTTATGTGTTGCAATTTTACGTAAAAATTCTTAAGTTTTATAAGCAAATAAACCCAAATTAAAGTAAATGGACAGTTAAAAACTGTTTTATGTGTGTTTCCCTATTTTACAGTATAGTGTACAAAGTTCTAGCCCAGGTCCATACATTTTGGAACATCTCTTTTGGTAAATTTATTTAGAAAAGCCCACATAGACTACCATATATTAATATTACGCATTTTTATTAATATTTCATACATACGCGTCGAATAGAGAACCTTCTTTTTAAAGCCGGTTAGAAAATACCATTAGGCAAAATATTTTTTAACCGGAGATAAGGGTATCTCCGAAGTTAGTGGAGGGAAATGCCTGGAATAATTACAGATAATACACGTGTATCTATATTTTATAGGGAAATATTATTTCCAAAAAAAAACTCGACAAACAAACTTAGTTTAGAGTATTTTTTTGCTATCTGAGGTGTCAGACGCATATTAAAATAACTTAAATACGTCCAAAAATGGTATGGAACCCACAGTGCGCGAGTCCGACTCGCACTTGACCGTTTTATTTTTTAGTATAATTTTAGTATAATTCTGCATAAATATTAGTATTTTTAGTACTGAAATCATATTCTTTCAGTTGATTACCTTTTTATGAAACGGTCACACTGCTTGTATGTTCTTTCTGCTCAACACTAATAGATTATGCACCAAGGGGATATAGCAGTGTCTTAAGTCACGGGCGTGAAATTGAATCGCGAGCATAATTAAGGATTCTAGTAACTCCCGAGCGTAGCGAGGGAGGGAGTAGATAGAGTTAACTCCCGATCAAAGCGAGGGAGTTAATACTAGAATACAGCGAGAGATTCATAGACATAGATAAGAATAGTTATATACTGAAATCTGAAATAGGCAACTCTCCTGTGGCTCGAGGACGCTAAATTGCTGCCCGCCTGTAGCTCATTCATGAACTACGGCTCTGCTACTACATACCTGTAGCTAGCTACTTACCTAGTAGCTACGTATAGTATAGCTCCTAAGTATATCAAACCCATAAATAGGTTATTTAGTTATAAAAGAAAAGAAACACATGTAAAATATAGTATTTATTATCATAAATGGTACAAGTTACAAAATATAACTTCAATAATTTTCTTTGTCGACAGAACATAAAATCCAGTCGTGCTACTCGTGTCGTGCTAACATAATCCCTACCGGACCATGTGATCTTTGTTTGAAGCGAAACTTAATATAAACTTTAACCATCTTATTACAAAGCAGTTTAACGATGAACCTGGGTTTAATAATATTGAAATAATAAACCTGGGTTTTTAACCCAGGAAATTGTTCCTTAAACCTGGGTCTAAACCTAGGTTCTTCGTTAAACTACTTTTCGTAATAAGACTAGTATCTATGTTGATTTGAGACTATTCGTAGCTTATATATGTTGGATTCCCGCGGGGGGGCAAAAACCTTGTGTAGTTGTTCCATACTGGCTAGGACAATGCAGGCCGATAGCCTGATTGTCTGTAAAGTAAGATGATCCATGCGTCGGATGGGCATGTAAAAAGTCGGTCCTGCGCCTGACCTCTCACCCGGTCATGTTGGTGTTCCGTCCCATCGGATCTGAGAGGTATAAAGGAAGAGAGATTGCACTTGTGTCTACGCAAGCACACGTGCACTATAGTACCTATCTCCCGTGTAAATGGCTGATCTTATGCAAGATTGGCCGCTGTGGTCGTATCGGCCAGGAGGACATTGTTATTGTATTTCTGTCACGCGATGAGTTTCTCCCCTGCAATGTACTGGCTTACTCTGTACCTTTGCGATATGATCCTGTACTTGGTGCTGGCTACAATGTCCGTGGTGAAGGTCGGCATTATGTTCCTCGCGCTACCGTACTCCCTCTATCATTACAGTGATCTGTGTTAGTTGTTTTTTTTATATTAATTAATGCTTAGTTGCTAGACTATGCCTTATAATCTCTTATACTCTCACGTCCTCTACGAGAATAATAATCACCAGCAGGCTTAACATCGTGAGCAAATGTTGACTGATCGGCGTAAGTACGATGTCATTATGCCGTAGTTTTCTACATAAACAACATGGATATAATATATAAACTAGATAAACATTCACTAACAAAATGTCATCTGAGATGTGATCACAGGGGTCACGAACTCATCTGTGCTAGTATAATAATATAGTGTATAATCTATGTCTGTGCTGGTGTCGGAAACGTGAACTAACCGTTTTATTATGATAATGACGTGTGCTTTGACAGTTTCATATAGACAGTAGCGACACTCCTATCGGGCCATAATAATTTTGTCAGCCTGTGGCTTGAAAAGAAATTTCTGTGTGTCACTTTTCGGACCGTAACGCCAAATCTAGTTTAAATATCGGTCGGCTTTCCCGCCCGATTATAATGTGGGTGTCTTCAAGACTAGAGTGAATAGGCTTATAATAAGCTAGTGTGCTTTACCATCCTCGTAAGCGTCGCCGCTTTCCATCAGGTGGGACTGCGGTCAAGCACTAGCTTATAAGTAGTAAAAATAAATATTATATCGATGATACACAACTTATCTTTATACTGTAATTGACATTTCGGTTTAAAAAATTACGTCATACCCCACACCTATCTGTCTACTAAGCCTGCAGGTAAGGGTTAGAGCACATTTAAATCAGCAATCACACGTAAAAGTCATTACCGTGCGGCCCGCCTGATGGTAAGCAGTCTATAGACGCTAGCAACACTAGAAGAATCACTAGCACCAACCCTTAACATTTTTTGTGTCCGGTAATTACACAAGCTATAGTGCTCTCTTCATACCAGAACACGGGATTGTTTACAGACTGCTGCTTGGCGGCAGAATATCGGACATTGTGTTGGTACCTATGTACTTGGACGGTTCCTTGCACAACGAAGAGAGTACGATTACTACGCTCGAATTTTGTATTCAACATCTGCCTATGTTTAGTAAATAAAAATACTATGTTTTGAGAAAGCCTTGGGTTACTGCCCATTTTCCAATCAATATAAAGCAGCGCTTAATGTTTTAAATAAGTAACAAAAATTTCTTTGCCGAAACCCGGGATTGAACCGGGGACCTTTAGATCTTCAGTCTAACGCTCTCCCAACTGAGCTATTTCGGCGATGATATCTGTTTTCAATTATTTAAACCCATTCAAAGAGTATAAAAAATAAGTTTATAAAACTAAAACCCGACTACGGATAACATCGCAGTCTAAAAAGTAGAAAACAAGAAAATATTTCTTGTCAGATATACTTATCTACCAACACCATAAATTGTATAAAATATTATATTCTGACAGTTGATACACACTCGAATAGAGTGGACGATCGATTAGTCCTGACTATTCGATTATAATTGCAATTAATTATCGTCTAGTAAGTAGATATCTTGTATATTTCAATTTGGTGGCAGCTTTTTATTTTTAGACGTCATATTCAGAGGCGTATTTAAGAATTTGGCGCCCCGGGCCATTATGTTAAAAGAAACTAGAATTTTAAATATTAAGTACAGATTTCCATTTTTTTTTTTTAGATCAAACACGCCTGATCAATCGGGTATACTTTATGGCATTCACTCTGCTCCGGGCAGTGCCAGATTAGCCATATAGCAGGAGTCAGCAAATGCTACGGGCCCCGCACCTTGGGAGCTCCTGTACATATAGCAAAGAAAAAAAAACAAGTATATGTTAATACTATAGTACACCAATCTATTTGAAATACGTAGTAGTCTATATAGTCAAATAAAATTATAATTCTTTCTTTTCTAGTTATTCTGAAAGTGACCATTGGCCGCATCATATTATGATTTTGCAAGTTGATAACATCATCACCATCACCAGCCTGAAGACGTCCACTGCTGAACATAAGCCTCCCCCTTGGAACGCCACAATGTACGACAACTGGCTATTCTTGCATCCACCGGTTACCTGCGATGCGCACAATGTCGTTTGTCCACCTAGTGGGAGGCCTACCAACGCTGCGTCTTCCGGTTCGTGGTCGCCACTCGAGAATTGCAGATTCTGAGAGCTATGTCGGTGACCTTGGTTCTTCAGCGAATCGTCGATTTTGTCGCGCAAAGAAACTCCGAGCATAGCTCCCTCCATAGCACGTTGTGTGACTCTAAGCTTCTCTAATAGGCCAGCTGTTAACATGACAATACAATACTTACAGAGGAATATCTAGATGCCTACATTATCTTTAAGTCTGTCCTTTCCAAGGAAATTAAATAGCCTTTAAGCTTCAAACTGTTCGTATAACCCGAGCTTTTAGAATAGGTTTCTGTTAATAGTCTATTGGCTTCTTTCTTATTAGAAAGTAACGCCCGAGTCTCCGATGCCCAATACGGATTCCGAGAGAGCCAGCCAAACGTGATCCTTTGCGGATCTCTCGGATGAGGCAGTGTCTCAGGGGCGGTGTGTTGGTGTCTCTTGACATCGCCAATGCTTTCAACATACGATTCAGATGAGTAACGGAGGCTCTAATATACCACCAGATGTCCCTCTATGGGGTGCCAGTATGAGAGGACACCCTGACTATCCAAACCAAGACCCCGTTACAATGACCGCAGAAGGTCATGGTGGTTCGGGTAATACCTACGCAGATACCGCATAATTTTGTGAGGCGTGGCCTCCTACCTTGGGACTTGGAGGCGAAGGTGCTGGTTGGTGACCACAGTTTACCAGCGGAACAAAGAAGCACAAAGCCAGGGCGGCGCACCTCCTCGTAAAGTTCAGCGGTGGCGAAGGGAGGCACATGACGACGCCCTTGTGCGGTCGCTTGAATGAGTGGTGGAGTCAAGCCATGCCAGCCATAATTGACCATATCAGCGAAAATACGGCACGCTCACCTTCCGGCTCGTGCTGGTTCTGTCGGAGCATGTTTGCTTCGGCAGGTACCTTCATAAGACAATCTAAGGTAAGTAAACCCGAAAGGTTGGTTGCGCTGAAGATACGGTGCATCATACACTCGAGGTGTGCAAGGCATCAACGGCGAAGCGTATTCACCGCACTGCAATTGAGGCCGACCCGTCGCTGTCAGCCGTGAAAGCCATGGTAGAGAGTGAGGAGGCGTGGTTGGCGGTAGTTTCCTTCTGTGAGACCGTTATGTCGCAGAAGGAAGCTGCGGAGTGGAACAGAGAGAGTGATCCCCTCGTTGGTCCTCGATGCTGCAGAGGGCTGGGCAAAAGGCGGGCTAATGCTGACCTTATGTCCCTGTAGCCAGGCAGCGCAGGCAGCAAGAACGGGTGAACTGTTACCTGTGCACTGCCCAGTTACAAATGCCCTCGCGGAGGATGAAATGCTATAGTGTCTTGGCAAGCCACCAGATGAGAGTCTGCGGATCTTATATATCCGCCCACGTCCGTGGGCTTAACACCCACAGACGTACGAATAGCCGCTGGCAGGACTTGGACGAGTACACACGGGGCCCGTCAACATCGTTATGTTGACGGGCGTCCAAGTGGGCTGTGCGTTGTCTGTCAATCAGTCAGTCAGTCAGGACTTATTCTTTTATATATATTGATTAAAATAACTTTAATACGCGCAAAGAAGGTATGGAACCCTTGATGCGCGAGTCAGACTCGCACTTGACCGGATTTTTTTTTTGTTTGTTTCGGTACCTATCTCCGAACCGGAGTATCTTACCTACTAAAACGCCCCGTACTCAATGGACATCTAGGGCCCACAGCCCAAACGTCCAACCAACAACTCGGAAGGTGGCCAGTTATTTGTCGGGGCTTATGGCTGTGGAGCGAGGCGGCAGCTTTTTTTTTTTAGGTGGCAGCCTGACGTGGGTGGCCGCTTTGCAGGATACGCGCGTTTGCGAACACTCTCGGCAGCCTCTTATTGAATTGAAACCTTGCATGCACTTAGAAGCCACAATTGAGCTAACGCAGTTAGCAAAATAGTTTAACTAAACAATATGATTTTTCCCATCACTTTTGAAATCATATCAGATTCAAATTTTAAACATCGATGTCGTATTTTAGTTTAAAACCCATGATGCTCATGCTTACCGCTTATATCATAAAAAAACGGTTTTCAATCAGCTTTTAAAAGACACCACACACGAGATTTTTAACTTAGGGGTCCTATTTTGACCTTAAAACCCTCATAATTTCTTAAACCTGACTTCGTCCTAATCCTATCTATCGTAATTGTATCGGAAAACAGTGAAATGTGTTAAGAAATTGTAAAATATTTATTTTTCACAAAAAATGAGGTCCTGTGACTTCTACTTAGAAAATTTCGAGAAATGAAAAACACGTAATTGTTTATTTACTTTGAGGCGTCTGCGTGTGAAAATTCAAGGCTCTAGTACCAACCGTACATGAATTATAACGCTTTTTTTATAAAACTTAAAACACCTATTTGGACCCCTTAGGATGAGAATTTTGAAAATTCTGTTCTTAGTGTGCGTTTAGGTATTCTGAAGAATACACCTCCCAAATTTCAAGTCTCTAGAGCCAGCGGTTTATGCTGTGCGTTGTCTGTCAGTCAGTCAATAAGTCAATCAGTCATGACATCCCCTTTTATATACTTATATTGATGATGATGATTATTTACTTTACACGATCATGCTTGGGCAACAGAAATACACATGTGTACCAAATATCAACTTAATCAAAAAATATTTTCGTTTTACTTCAGAAGTTTTTGTAACATTATATAGCCTATAACCAGCGGACAATCAAGACGCTTCTAACGACACCCTTTTTGTCCGATTATGTTAAGTAGATTAGAAGATATTCGGGAACAGATTAACATACATACATACATTCTTGTTAAAATCATAACCCTCCCTCAGTTCCGTAGTCGGGTAAAAAGAGATTCGTGGGCGTAGACGGTATGAATAAAATTTTGAAATAGGTTTTATATTTTACCAGCATGGCTTTAGGTTTAGGGGTTTTATCTTTGGCCAATGGCCAATTTTAATGGTTAGAAGTCATGTCCCTTAATTAAATTATTATTTAACGTAGAGTTAAAATGCTATACTTACTTAAGTAGGTACGTTTATTATTTCCTGCTAAAGATGTTTATTTTACAAATTGAGTTATTTACGTTTTTCATGCAGACATAATAAGCACAATCATTTTAGGTATTATTCTGAAGTAGGTACTCTCGCGGTCACAAGCGGTGTATCAAGTTTAAGACGACAATCGCTTGCACGAGCCGGCCCAAAATACGTGCGGGCGGGGTAAGCGCACGTAATGGCGTTCAAACGATTTTGATTGAAAACTATGGCACCTACACCGTTCGTGTCCGCGATAGTACCTACACTCCAAACCAAATAAGCTTGAAGGCGATTACAACTTTATTATGCAGTCATAAAACACCCCCGCTGTATAGTTGACCGTTAACGCGGCAGCAAAAAAAGGTTGGTAATACAAAGTTGTTTTTGCTGACGCGCCTAGTTGACAATGTACGCGTTATGTAGTTATTGAGCCGCAAACGAACTTGTAATCGCCTCCAAGCTTATTTGGGATGGAGTATTCCTAATATGGAGATGGAGTTTTCCTAATAGGTATGTACCTATACATATCTAATACTTATGAAATAAATAGTATTTTACATAATCATATACTTATTCATTTTTTTCTAAAATAGGTACCCAAATAATATTACATATATAAACAATCTGTAGAGGTACTTAAAATCTAGTACAAGTAGGTAACCTATCTTGTACGTTCGGTACCGTGCAAGAAGCTTGTGGTATCAGGTCATAGGCTACTAAATAATAATAACTGACCGACTCTGACTTACTAAAAAACGACAAGTCACCGTCTGTCAGTACAACATAACTTTAACTTTAATAACAACTACTGCACGATGCACGGCATAAGGCGAAGAAAAGACCTTTAAATTTTATTGGTTCAATAGATGGCGCTAGTTTTGAATTGGATCACGCTATGATTTTATTATTAGTGTTCCTTCAAGTTCCCACCAATTCTTTTCAGAGTAACCGATTTTGATGAAACTTTACTTTTTAGAATTCGTTCATTATTGATGTCAATGATGTTGGTATTTGGACGAATGAATGAAATTAGATAATAAATAAATTAATACAACAGTCAACGGACAGACAGCATGCCTGATGCCATGCACATGCATGCTTAGAGAATTCAATACTCAAAGCATGCATGGCAATGCCATGCATGCCATGATGGCATAAATAATAATTATAATTTAATTTATAATAATTTATTTAAATGCCACAAATAGTTTAAAATAAGTTGTAAGTACAAAAACTTATCAGTGCTACGATAATACAATGTCGGCACAGGATACTGACGAAGCCCAAACTAGACAAAAAGCCTGTATCTTGGGATTCTGGGGTACGAAGTTAATATTAATAATACCTATGTCTATAAATAAGGTAATATCACATGTTTTGAAGAAAAGCAGTACCACACCCCTGTACCGTGCTTCTGCGTAGTACCTTCGAGTAAGACGGAATTAATTAACTTCTGGAAGACAAAAAGTATCGGTTTTCCATTCGCTCCCAGAAGTTCTGTTGTGATTCCGTCCGGAGCCTTGTCGTTCTTAAGCTGTTTGAGAGCCATTCGAATCTCGTACAGGCTGATGCCTAGGATGTCCTCAGTGTAGTGTCGGGTTAGTTTAACTCTGGTGTCCTTAGATTCAGTCAAACCATTTTTGAAAACATGAGTACCATTCGTTTATGGGCATTTTTTTCACGTGCTGGTTAAAAGCTATCACGGCCTCTTCCGGCCCCGTAAAAGTCATGACAATAGCCATATTTTCCTCAGTGACCGTAGTTGAGGGCCACAACCATACAACGCATTACGGTTTTCAAATGTCGTGCTTTCCACCCAAAAGCATTTTGAAAACGAGCAGACTGACTGCGGCTATCACCTGTGCCATTTAAAAAGGCGTGTAAGTTTTTAGACAGTTATTGGAACACATGGAATATCAAATCATCGACACAACAGTCGATCACTGGAAGCAGTTTGACGATTTAAATGAAAGAACTAAGTATATTTTTAAAGTACTGAAGAAACATAGCTACGTAATAAAATAAAGTGCAAAAAACATCGATATATTAATAAGTAACATAAAAATAATAAAACACAACGTTTCGACATTTGTCGAAGTTTGGAACAAGCGAAGAAAAAACTCCAATTACCGACAGGCGTATTTTCATATTTTATTATAACCTCACCCTTGTAAAACCTTTATTAATAACTAGTCAATTTATGTCCTAATTTTATAAATAAAGAACATTTTCGATACAGCCAAACAATTTAAAGTTATGAGCAATAAATAAATCTTACTCACCTCCTTAATGATTTTACTAGTAAAACTAGATGTACGATAGAGGATCGCTTGCGGTCGAAACATATACCAAGCCATTTTCTTCAACATGACCGAATGTGTAAAACGTCATTTGCAATGACAACTAATATAGATGACCCGGGTTTATTGTTTATCCTTGAAATCCATTCAGAAAGGAGAAACTACTCTTATTTTTTTTAGTAAACTTTTTAAATGTCGGGCAATGGTGCTGTGTCGGACACTGGGGGTTTTACCTTACCACCTTGAATGTAATGTGCAAATAATGAGTCCAATCGTCCACATTAGTAAGGTCAAGGACTCGCCACGCGAGCTCGGGCAAATTATAGTGGTGGCCATACAGACTTTAGACAATGCAATGAACGTATTGCGGTAGTAACACTCAATGGACATCTAGGGACCCACAACACATCGTCCAGCGACTCCGAAGGCAGCAGGGCAACCCACATCACTCCCTGCAAGATCTCCCCCCCATCTCCTCCCGTTAGGTGTCCGTAAGAGGCGAAAACAAGAAGACGGACAGCAGCTTCTTTTTTATTGGATTACCTACCACCTATACTGCGATCCTATGGCAACCCCTCCCTTCTAAGGGGGAGGCCTTTGTTCAGCGGTGGACATCTTAATGCTGCTGATAATGATCCTCCGGTTACCTGGGACTGGTCTGTCCACATAGTGGGAGGCTTGCCCACGTCTTCCGGTTCGTGGTCGCCACTCGAGAACCTTCCCCATCCGTTATTGGTTCTTCGAGCGATGTGGCCTGCCCATTGCCTCTTCAACTTGCAGATTCTAAGAGCTATGTCGGTGACTTCAGTTCTTCGGCGAATCTCCTCATTCCTTATCGCGCAAAGAAACTCCAAGTATACTATGCGTTTCAACTAAGAAGGTGGCCGCCATCTTGCCATTTCAAATATATAATTACTAAATATGATGTTTCAACAAAAATAGACAGCAAAACAAGACATTACAATAAATAATCAAAACCGGGGCGAATTTTGCATTTTGTGTTTACTCTACTGGTACAAAAATCGTAAAAAAATAGTGAAGTTCCGCAGTCGCGAACATCATGGCGGCCACATTCTTAGTTGAAACGCATAGCTCTCTCCATAGCTCGTTGTGTGATGAGCTTCTCTAAAAGGCCAGCAGTCAAGGACCGCGAGTCAGTATCTTTTTTTTTTGGGAATGATAGACGCTGTTGGCCGCAGATGGCCATTACAGCTTCACCGGACAATAGGAGGCAAGCGCTTAAAGCGCTCTAGCCGAAGTCAGTATCATGTCATCACGGGCAAAACACACCGGTTAAAAACCTTCGTCCTTTAAGCACTGCGGTATTTCAGACGAGAAGATATCGCGTAGTTTCCCGAACGCTGCCCATCAGAGTTGAATTCTTCGAATCCGTGTTGGACACATGGAACAAGTCGGTCTTCCGTCCCATCAGATTGTGACAGGCAAATAATGAGCGGGTGTACTTATGTCTACGAAAGCACTTGTACACTATAGTAAATCTCCCGCGTGACCTTTATGAAAGATTGGCCGCTCGCTGTGGTCGTATCGGCCAGGAGGTCCCGTGGGGTACTATAATTGGATAGAAAACTAGAAGATGGGCAGCAGCGTCTTTCTATTGGATTACCTACCACCTATACTGCGATCCCCAAGATTCCTACCAAGCGTGGGGATTATGGCAACCCCTCCCCTTCTAAGGGGGAGGCCTTTGTTCAGCAGTGGACGTATTTTGGCTGCTAATGATGATTATTATAACGATGAACGAAATTGTATGATCGTTTACATGTTAATCTGAATGCGATAAAGCGTAATATTTCTATAACTATTAATCTAATATGTTAATGAACCCAAAAACTAGTTATGTACTGAATAAAAGTTTACCCAAAGATCAAAGATTTAATTGCAACAATTTCTGTTCAAAATACAAGCGGCCACAAACCATGTTAGACACCAAATGAACCAGGCAAGGCGAAAATTAATGTTTATTATTAGCACTGGAATAAAGATCATTATTGCTTACATCTTTTAATAGGTACTTTATATCAAAAGTCTTCAAGAAAAGCAAGACAAAAAGGTACAATACTTACTTAATAATAAATTATTTACACATTACTATTTTTATAACGTTCCTTTCGCAACGAAAAGCAATAAAGAACTATATTTACATGTAATATACAAAAATGGCTTAAACTAAAATGTGGAAGTTAAATTGAACAGGAATTTATAGCAGAGTGAGAAAGCTAAACATTCATAATTAACCCAACATGCCGCGACACCATATTATAGATGACATCAGTTTTTTTTTCGTATGAGTAAGTAGTACTGTTGGCCGCAGATGGCCATGACAGCTTCACCAGACTGGGCCGCTTAGAGAGTGTTAGTTTACCACCGGTTTACAACTCGCCCCCACTAAGAAAAACCGGCAAGAAACTCAGCTAGGGGAAGCATGTCGTGGTCGCATGCGTACGAGCCTTCGGTCTCGCCGGCGAGACCGGTGTCTGTATGAGTATCATCAGTATATTCCACCTGGCGCAATGGCAATTGGCAAAATGGTATTCACATAGAACAAATAGACATGTACACTAAATATTGGCCTCAAAATGTTATTTCAATTATCGCCTACAGAATACCATAATATTTATATCAAACAGTCTACCAGTTTCCTAACACACACATACTACTTGGTAGATGATCTTATTATCCAAAAGGAGAACTATCTTGCAACTTAAAAGTACCTCCTATCAGAGTCCATGTTCAAACCTTGTCCAACTTAAGTGATCACCGACAAGCTGTGAGCAAAAACTACATCCTTCTAATACTGTCATCTAGGTCTATTTGACTAGTCAATATTTAATTACAGATCTTCAATGCAATGTAGTATGAGATCTGTGCAGCTCGGCAGATGAGCCTCTTGCCTGTGCCATCATATTCTCGATCCTATTGGTTGTCTCCCTAACCATAGAGAATTCAGACAGATCTGGTAGGTCAAGTACAATGTGAGCCGATAGACGTTTATAAACAGAATTAGAATCTTTTTTATTTCGCCTAGCTTCCTCATACTTCAACTGTTGTTTTAAAAATATTGATTGTTTTAACATGTCTTGGATATTTTTGAAGCTGGCTGCAGCACTATCCATTGATTTCACGGCACTGGAACATAAAAAGGAAACTATATTAATACAGATGTATGCCCCGTCACGCGAACAGTTTAATCCGCGCCGCGGTCGATTACGCCCCTAGTCCTTCTGACTCGCGCCGCAGACCACGGCACGTACTGCTCGACCCTCCTGACCCCATGACGGTCCTATTGGACCGGGATGCGCCGAACCCGCCCCGACAACCGTATGCTACACTAGGTATCAGACACCGGTATCTCCGGCGAGGCCGAAGGGTCGTACGCATGCGACCTCAACGACGTGCATCACCCTGGTGGTAAACTCAGCCCTCTCTTAAGCGACAGCCCAAGCCGAGGCCGTGCCTCCCTGAGGTGCCCTTGAGTTTGTCGCTACTTCTGCCATTAAGCCTAGAGTGCTATAAGCGCTCGCCTCCTATTGTCTGGTGAAGCTGTAATGGCCATCTGTGGCCAACAGCGTCTATCAGTCCCAAAATATATATATATATATAGGCAGCAAACCAATAAGAGAACCAGTAATCTTTGTACATAAATATACATCATCACCAGCACCTGACACAAGTCCACTGCAGAACAAAAGGCCACCTCCATAGAAGGGGGCGGATTGCTATAATCCCCACGCTTGGCAGATGTCTCGAGAATTGCAGTATAGATGGTATGTAATCCAATACAAAGACGCTGCTGCCCATCTTCTTGTTTTCCCTTAGTCGCCTCTTACGGACACCCAATGATGGGTCGGTGCTATTCTTACCCGGACACCCCACTGGTAACATAAATATTATGAACTTTCAATTTTTTCACAAACATACTGATTAAGCTTTAAGGTGTGTCTCCTGCCCATTTTGTAACAGATGTCTTAATTATACCATAAACAACAAAATATGTTTTGTGTACATGCATTTTTTAGTGTACACACAAACACTTACACAATGTAGCTTATTCTTGTGTAATAATGGTACCTAACTATAACCAAAACAAACAAAAATACAATCTATTAATTATAATAATAAAGAAATAGTATAGAAGAGACAGATGTTTTATGGGCCATATTATAGAGATACCTGGGCCAAATGGCAAATAGGGACATAGTGGAGACCAACAAGACTGTCTGATGGTTAGTGACACACCTGGCTAGAGATTGCATGCGTGACTACTATGCCACCTGATAGCATAAGGGTCCTGTGTCTGTCTACAGCAAACAACATAAACGGTTTCTCAGCAAACAGCACTAGGAACCACACACAGCAGAAACACTCAAAGGTGGTGTTACTTGGCTACAGAAAGGCCTGCCATGCCGGAACAGCAGAATCTATCCAAAACTTCAGCCAACTGCTAACAATTTCCATATAAGTAGTAGTGTTAGTATCTATTTAATAGATTCATTGGCTCATGTACACCAGTTGAGAGGTGGATCTGTCACGGGTCAGTCTTGAGTCAAGGCATGGCCAGGACGTGCCTGCACGCGGGGCTGGTTTAGTGGTGAGCCAGTGGTACGAGTCTACACATACCTTAAAGCATACTCCACATCGTAGCACCTCCCTTGCAATTCATGTTGGAGCTTCGTGACTTCTACACGTCGTTCGACCATCGGCGGCAACGCTTTCCTTACATGTTCTTGAAGCCTGTATAGAGCCAGCGAAGGCTCGTTCGCCACTATATGCATGTTCTCTGATATCCTTTCCGCGGCTGAAATTAGAAGAAAGACCTATTCAACTTCTGTCTTTCCTAGATAAATTAAACCCTCCTTGACAATTTCTACCTTTTTTAGCTTTGGATTCGAGATCCGGATCCCCTTGGTACACAAAAGCCATATTATTGAAAATGAGAAGTGAAACGAATGATAAATATTCCGCTTCTATAACCGTTGTTAAGTAATAAGGCGCGCATTTGTTGCAGAATTATTTTTAAACATTAATAATATAGTTGATTGATTTATATATTTATTTATTTACTCCACAGACGTATTAGGGATGATTTACTCTAACTAAACCATATAACTATAAACTATTGTAAACATATAACTATTTAATCTGTGAACTAAACATTTATTTATCTTTCAAATAATTTCATCATATTTCGTCCTATTTTAATGATTGAATTTAACCATAGAGTAAAGCCAGGTGTTGCAATAATTTGACAAATTTCCCCCTAAACAAGCCAGAATATAAATTAACCGACTTCAAAAAAGGAGGAGGTTCTCGATTCGTCTGTATATAATTATATATATTTTTCATGTATGTTCGCGCATAACTCCGGCAATTATGAACCGATTTGAAAAAATCCTTTTTCCATCAATTCTATAATCCATTGATTGGGTCCCATAAAAAAAATATTGCTATTAGGTACCTAGTTCCTAAAAAAACAAGAATGGTGACTGCGCAGGAAACCTGCAGCCTGAACACCTTGCTTTACTTGATGGTCCAATGTCAATTTCCTTCCTCCAAGTGTCCAATCCAATTGCCCCACCCAATTGGTATCTCCTCCCTCTAGAATCCGATTGGATTCTAGAGGGAGGAGATACCAACCAAATGTCCTTATTACACCTTCCTAAATATCGGTCTCTGAATTCAGATACCGATTTAGAATCTTCTGATCACACTGTCCTTAATTCAGTGACTGAATCAGTTACCGGTTTGCGCGCGACTAAGTAAGTCAGACGTGTCGTTTACATCGAAGGATGGCGCCAGTCTTATCCATACAGCAAAAAATTGGCCTTTGCCTAGCCCTGGCCCATAGATTATACACTATATACCCTGGTGTTTCTAACTAAGTTAGAATCTTAGAATGATTTAGTCAGTTAGAAACCATCCTGACCTCTGAATTTAGAATCATAACTTGCTAAATGCGATTACACTTCAGTGAATTCAGTGACTAATAACTCATTTAGCTTCCTAAAGGAGGTGGATATTTCTGGGCTGAAGCCGAATGAGATGAGGTATGGTTTAAAAAAATGGTTATATTTTTATGTAACAATGTGCATAAATATCAACCTCCTAATCAATCTTGGGGAAAAAAAATAGGAAAAGGTTTAGCTAACAAATACAATAGAATCAATTATCGATTATAGATTATCGTTGACGTCTTCAAGCAAAAGTATAAAATCTCCATTTTGCCATTTTGAATAATGCAGTTCGCATTATAATTAATAAAAGTAAATTACTCTATCGAAATCAATGAAAATAGGTATACAACTCAAAATAAATATATATTTATACGTTTAGTTTTCATATCGATGAATTAATTCGATTTATTGCGTAGGTATTTTTAGTCTGTTGAAATCTGACCGTTTGTTACCTTTTTGTTGTACGTAGTACATATGACATCCATGCCTTTTTGTTACAACACATGACAGATGGCAACTCTATTAATCTATGAAATCACTCGATCATGTCGTATCGTTTTGTGTGTTTGTGTTTTGAGTATCGTTTTGTTTTATTTGTTATTCCTTGACCACTACTTTATATCTACGGTCTGCTGATCTTGCTCAACTTGATCGACCCAAGCATTTATACATCACGCGACGACGAAGCTCGCTTACCCGACTGAATTGGATTTGTTAACAGGCCGGCTTAACGACTGAATTGTTGTTATGGATCGATTTGTAAATTGATATAAAAATAATTATACTAGTCGCTGTAATACATTAGGCTGACGTGCCTTAGATGATGAAAGGGTACTTTCAGTGATTCGTCAATGGCTGGCGCTACAACCTGTAAGTACACACACCTCCGTCATTATATTACCTGAAACCAAATCAAACCTATAGGCCGACCATTTAATACGCGTATCGCCTGAGGGGGTAGAAGGGAGCGGGGGGTGAAAGGGGTGCGCGGAGCAGAGAGCTTACGTCAAGTGCGGCAGTGCGCTGGCTGTGCTCGCAGCGCGCGGTTGGTGTTTTTGTTACGGAAGCTTGAAGATAAACGCACAAGGTATACGACTGCCAAGATAAATCTCAAGATGAATCGCTCTTCCAGTTTTGCGAACAAAATTAACAAGCAAGCTAAACAAATAGCATACAATGGATATTCCTTTTTTAAAGCCAGAAAACAAGATCATAATTCTACAGAGTATCTTGAAGACGTAAACCTAAACAAACTTGTTGCTAAAGCTACAGGACTTTCGGTGACTACCACATGTAAAATAATAAAAGAAGGAAATGAACTGAAAGATGAACAAAATAATGTAAATTTTAAATCACCAAAAAAAATTAAACAAATCCGAAAGAAAAAAATTGAAGTTGACAGTTTTACAGAGGGCGTTGTTAGAAGAAAAATAACTCAATTTTATACGGTTTATAAGAAGGTTCCTACATTAAAAATTTTGAATGCGAAACTCAGAGAAGAAGGAATTTTAAATTGTGGCCGAGAATATTTGAGAACATTGATTCATAAACTTGGCTTTCGATTTAAGAAATGTCAATCAAAAAGAAAATTACTGATTGAACAACCAAACATCGTATCGTGGCGGTGGCGTTATCTTAATGCGATAAAGAAGCACAGAAGAGATCAAAGAAACATTGTTTACCTCGATGAAACATATGTCAATTCGTCATTAAATGTACCGGCGTGTTGGCAATCCAATGAAGAACGAGGGGTGCTGTCGCATATTGGCAAAGGGCCACGTTTAATTATTGTACATGCTGGTGGACAAGCCGGATTTATCGATGAAGCTCTTTTAATTTTTAAATCCAAAAGCAAAACCGGAGATTATCATAGCGATATGAATTTTGTAAACTTCAGCAAATGGACTAAAGAAAAGCTATTGCCAAATTTACCGCCAAGCTCAGTTATTGTTATGGATAATGCCGCATACCACTCGGTACAAGAGGACAAAAAGCCTACAATGACATCCACAAAAGCCACCATGCAAACCTGGCTGCAAAGACACAATGTTGAATTTGATACGTCTCTAAGAAAATGTGATTTATTGAATTTAATCAAACAACACGCGACAGAAAATATTTACAAAATAGATGAAATTTTAAAGGCGGCAGGTCATGAAGTCTTACGACTGCCTCCATATCACCCAGACCTGAACCCAATCGAATTGGTTTGGGGGGATATCAAAAGACAGCTCGCAAAAATTGAAATTGATTCTAATTTAGACAAAAAGAAAAATACACAGGAACAGTTATTTGCCGAATTCTCTGTAGAAAAATGGGTTAACTGCGATAAACATGTACAAACTATTGAAGATGAATATTGTCTGCACGATCGCATCGTTGATGAAGAGATGGACCGATTAATTATTAATTTGCAAGATTCTGACTCCTCAAGCTACACAGACAGTGATGATGATTCAAGCGATGTGAATATTAGTGACGAATAGTCCTATAAAAATTTTATCTGTGGTTAAATATTTCTTAAACGGAGTTAATTATTGTTTTATGATTTTGTACCTATGAAGCTATTATAAAATATTTGTAAAACTTAAAAATAAATACTTAAAAAAAAAGATACTTATTATTTTATTCTTTACCAACAATGTCTATCTCGAGATAAATCTTTGGATTATTGACTCCGTGTGTAGCGTTACCCGCCCCCGCTCCCTTCTTACCGCGCAGGCGATACGCGAGTTAAACGGTCGGCCTATACCTACCATAGAACTACCCGCTTAATTGGCCTATATATTGCATCTCTAAGTTAAATCAGTTTATATGTGTACTACATATTACTATTATACTATTTTAAACTGTAACTGTACATTTTTATTGTAAAATCCTTCACTCATTATGTATTTTTGTTGCAGATAGTAGCAACAAATCGTATATACCACCTTTGCTGGATGGCTACAGACAGAGTTGCTGTACATATGGCCTCTAGTCCAAAAACTTCGTCCCGAGGAAGTAAGACTGTAAGCTGCTGCGGCCATATCATGTCTATAATATGGTACCATATGTTGAGCTAGGTCAGGTTTTAGATGATATATTAATCATTAATTGTTAAAGATGAATAATAAAGTTATATAACATGTGTCTTTTATTCAAAACCAGTAAAAATAATAACTACTTATGTATAAGCACAAAAACCCAGACTGCAAACACAATAGATTCAGACTTAACGTACAGTGCGACCGTAAAGAGTAGAAATTAATTAAATCGGAACTAACTTGCTTTAATTACTGGTAACACTAAGAGAACTGCCACAATTTGTAAACAATCATGTTAGAGGTTACGTTTTATTGAATTTTAACTGTATTTAATTAATTAATTCTAATATATCGTGTGTATAATGAATAAATCTATACGTGGTGGTGCCCGTGAAATAATATTTAAGGTGTTTATGCGATGTTTGGCTGAGTTTCGAGCCGGCAAAATTATGTCGGACTTGGATGATGTTTATAGAAGAACAGCGGACTTGACAGGTATGGGCACACGTTTTGTATGATGTAGTAATCTAGTATTATATTATTTTACTTAAAAAAGTATGTTTTACGTTATATAAAACTTATTTTTTACGAAATTCAATAATAGTTGGAGGTTATACTGTTTTCAATTAAATTATACGGTGACCAGAGCCGTCTTGAGCCTTAACAGATCTTTACCCGAATCTCTCAGGCGGAGGGTTGTTTGTCGAGAGTATGTATGTATGTAAGTATTTATGTCTATTTCTTTGGCACGGTCTACAGCCTAAACGTAAAATGTGGGTATCAAATGAAAGGTCTTAACGAGACGAGTTGAAATATATATACATATGTATACGTCTTATGTTTGTAAGTATAATGTAATTTAGGACCATTTTGTTTATTCGCAGTCGGGCTTTTTAAGCTTTATAATTTATACTTGTTTTGTTATTATTATAGGTCTGAAAGTACCGTAAGAAGAATAGTTATTACAGGGAATAAAACAAAAGGAAAGTGGTACGCCAGCTAAACATCGGAAAGGTCATCCCAGGAAGGATTTAGACGATTTCGATGTATGTGGAATTCGACAAAAAGTCCATTTCTTTTACATCGTCAAAAAGGAAGTGCCTACAATATCAAAATTGTTAACGCAATTAAAAGAAGACATTGGCTATGATGGATGTTGAGAACATTTAAGAAACCTTTTAAAATCAGTTGGTTTTGAATACCGGAATAGCGCCAATAAATGAATTATAAGATATGGGAGTAGAATATTTAGATTTTGAATGTTTAGACGAGTTATAAAATAAATAAATAATAGAAATTTTGTTTTTATTGTGTATATTTTGTATATGCAGCAGTGAAAGTTATGAGGCTGATAAGATTACGATTTTGGTTAATCCTCAAAAATGGAATAGAATCTTCTATGGTGGGTACACTGGCCCGTTGGTCTAGTGGTCAGAGGCCCTGGCCGTTTCCCTATAAGTCGTGGGTTCGATTCCCACCAAGTTTCTGGGTGTAATCTATCTATACAAGTATGTATTTACAAAAATAAGTTTTGGTATCAGTTGTCTGGTATCTACAGTACAAGTTCTGCCTAGTTTGGGATCAGATGACCGTGTGTGAAAAGTCCCAGCATAATAATATTACGTAGATACATTGAAATATATTTTTTTATTGGGTGGAAACGATAAATAATAGTCAAGTATCATTGCTATTTCATCACAGTAGACAATGTTGCTCACTAAAAGACAGTGGCGCCCTCATTTATTTTCTACTCTTTTCGGTCGCACTGTATGTATGTTATGTTATGTATATATTAGAACTAGTCTATTTAGACCCTTATTAGATTTTTTTACTGTATGAGAGGACTTGTTGGTCCAGTGGACACTGACCCAATAGGTCGTGAGTTCGCTTTCCACCTTGTGTCTGGGTGTTATTTATCTATGTAAGCATGTATTTGTTCACATCTTGTAGGTATTGTATCACTTGTCTGGTTACCATAGTACCTACAGGGTCTGTCTGTTTAGTAATCAGATGATCGTGTGAATGATGTTTATGTTGTCCCAGGATATTATTATTATACAGCCATGTCCCTTGCACAACTAAGAGCAATCTAACTAACGACTTAGCATAAGTTAAACCGCTTAGCTTAGAGGTAGTTCCAAAGAAATATACATTGCTTATGTACGCTAGAAAAAAATAACCCTCCTGGCGCAGTCGAGTAAAAATCCCTTTATTAGGCCGATGTCTGAAATATCCTATTATTGTATATTATATTATATGAAATACATAAAAAAATCCACAACACATAAAAATCAGATGATAAAGTATAAGCTTTTCATATGATAACCTCATTTTTGCTTAGTAGCTTTTGTTGCTTATAACTCTGCTCTAAGATTGACCAATTCTTCAGAATTTTTAAAGGTTGTTTGGTATTATATTAGCTAATGTTTGACACCATTTTCATCGTTTTCCATGCATGAAACTGTGTGGCCCGAGATTGTATGAAACTGTATCTGTCTCCTTTAGGACGGTGTATTATGGGCAAAACCAAGTCCAATCATCAAAAACAAAAATTATCAAAATAGACTCAGGTGAGAAGGGCGAGAGAGAACGCGATATTTTTTTGTTTACAAATTATTTAATTTATTCAAACCATTCAACAATAGATTAAGTATCAAAAATTAAACATGACGTGTTATCAATCGTAAACATACACAACTTTTATCACAGTGTCCATGGCTAGGAAAATTAATTGTTAGATCCGTTTACCTTGTACACTGTAATGACCGCGATTGTTATACGATAGAGAAGTTACCGTGAAAAGTTCTAGCTCTCGAAGCTCAATACAATATTAGTTCTTTTTCTTCATATTTTCACTTGAGTATTTTCAGTATCGCTAGTCACAATAATTACTTTCTTTTTTAGTTCAATTTTTGAAGGTAAGTGGTGCGATTGAATTCTAAGTGGTAGTTTTCTATATGTTTTACTTAGATGAAAAAAACAATTTGGAATTCAAAAAATAATTACTTAGCTTAGATTTATTTAAACTACAAAAAGGTAAGGTTGTAATTTAAACATAGCTTGCATTGCAGCAAAGAATTTACATACCTGTTTGGTGAAAATTTAAGGTCGAATCTGTGGTTTGATGTGCAATATACTTGTTTGTTTTAGAAAATGAGAATTATAGACAATTTTATAGGAGCAATTTTCCATGTTATGTTCCCATTTGAAATGCTGCTTAGAGTATATTCACTGTGCATCTTGATGATAGACATAGCATGGGTCTTAGTGAATGCTGTATGTGCAATATTGCAAGCTATTTATGAATTGGTTAAGCCACCACCACTGAAATCTGTAAGGCTGGAGACTGCTATGGTAAGAAAAAGCTTATGATATTTTTAATGCTAAATTATCTAGTTGATTAGGTACACACGGTGACACCTCAACCTAGACTGTTTGGGCTTTGAATTATTAGAAGTTGAGTTGAACACTGTTGAGTTGAGTTGAAGGGTGCGATAATGTTGTTGTTATGGGTGTCAAACTTTATGTGTTGCTGTGTGTACAAATTATACTTACTCTGCACCATTGAGGTAGTATATAATAGTAATTCTTAGTAGCCTTTGTGGATTTTAACTTATTATTAGTTTCGAGGTGGTAGGGCCCTTGTAAATGAAACCATTCTGGCAGGTACCACTGCAATGTCACAATTTCTATTGTTAAGTGGCAGTGTGAACACTGTTGCTGATGAAATTATCAGACAGATAAGCCTTAATAACTAAGGCCTTGGGTGACAAGAGGCATTGCAATGCAGCTGTCTATACACAGACATATTGCTTATCATTAGGCGAAAGTATTGCTTATAACGTCACTGTTTAGATTATAAAAAAGCTCATTTTTACATTCTTGAAGGTCTAGAAATTAATTAACAAACTGCGAATATTACACTATCATAAAGAAATACTATAACATTTCAGGTCATCGGCTCTGGTCGAGGTGTTGGTCGTGAAATTGCTGTACAACTGGCTGATTTGGGTGCAATAGTCCTGTGTGTGGACAAAAATAAAGATACAAATGAGGATACAGTTGAGGTCATTAAACAGAGAGGAGGTTCCGCAGCACTTTACATGTGTGATATAACGAAGAGGGAGAACGTCAGCACTCTAGCAGCCCAAGTGAAGAAGGATGTTGGCTTTGTCAGCATGCTGTTCTATTGTTGTGGTATACCAAGTCCGAGGTCTCTACTGACACAACCACCACAGGATATACGTGATACTCTTGATCTAACATTAACGTCATATTTTTGGGTAAGAAATATTGCAGTTGTATTTATACAACGTGTTAACAATTTACTCAAAACCTGAAACTAGTTTGTTCAGTATCAAATGAGTATGAAGAACTAAATTGGACTACACCAATTTTTAATATAGTTGGTTAGTTTTTACTATGTTTCTTTTTATTTCTAAGTCCACGCGGTCTGGCCAGTAATGAAAGCGGGAAGAGGTTATAAACCTCCAACATGCACACACAAGCGCATAGAGTTATCAAATAACAGATCTGACACATCTAATAAATTAATAAACAGTAGCTAAAGTATGGTCACCGAGCAGGAAGAATTTGGTACGTTGACCTGTCATTACCTGTCTGTTGCTCTCGGCCAAAATACATTGCATCACACTCTCACAGATGCAATGACCGCGCGGCTGCATCTGTGCAAGCGTGACGCAACAACACATCCCACCCAGGTGCGACAGAGACAGGTAATGACAGGTCAACGTACCAAATTATTCCTGCTCAGCGACCTTACTTTATACACAGACAGAATATTAGAAATACAGGGATAAAATTTTCAAGAAAGCTAATTAAACACATGGTCTTGAAGAGATTGTGCAAATCTACCAAACCTGTATCCTAAAAAAATACATCTATAGTTATATTATTTGCAGTTGTTGGACCACTTCTTGCCAGAGATGAAAACCAAGAACCATGGTCATATTGTGGCTTTAACATCAGTTGCTGGCCTCAGCTACATCAAGGACCAGATGCCATTGAGTGTGGCACAGTTTGCGGTGCATGGTCTTGCTGAGTCCCTGATGGAGGACTTGAGGATAAACAAAACTGATGGGGTTCATGTGACTTTAACACATATATACCCATTTATAGTTGGCAATGAAAGTGCTGACATAAGACTAAGGTATGTGCATTTCAGTTTGACAAAAATGTGTCTCCTAGAAGATAATATAGGTGGATTTGAATGTAGTTTCTATCGATTTAAAATTAGTTTTAAACATTGTTTATATAACGTCATAGCCAATGAAAGAAATATCACCTTTTTTTTTACTTTCTTTGCTGAACTGTCAAAATTTCAAAGTATTAAATCAAGTGGGGTTTCATATGAAAGGGCTTAATTTGCATATTTCAAAACAGTGTTTTATTTTATGTTGCCTAGTTTTTGACTTATAATATTTCTAAAAATGACAAAAAACAGTAAATTACTAATTTTACTTAACTGCTCGAGGCAGTTTTGCCATTGATTTGTAAAGCCTGTTGATAATTTATTTCGCAAATTTTCACGTTATTTTAGGAAAAATTAGCGATCTTTTTTTCTTATCTAAATATACATGTATGTTCTTATATGACAATTTATTGTCTTTCTATCGATTGTATACATAGACGTACTAAAAGATTGTATAATAATATATAAATAAGAGTTGTGGTCTTAGGCTGCCTGTCCACCGGAGCGGAGCGAGCGATTGCACAAAATCTCCGCTCCTCTTTTTTGTGCAATCTTATTGTGGTTAATATTTCACCGTTTCTCCGCTCCGGTGGACAGGCAGCCTTATGCTGGTTAGTGTGTTAAAGAAGAAGGCTGATTAAACAATTTCCAGTTTATACTTACCATCAGGTACTAACTATATAATTGTATTGTTTGTTGATTATTTATCCATGGGATACAATGATTATATAGTAAGTCAATGCACGGATAGCACACACTCATCTCCTCCCGTTGGGGGTCGTAAGAGATGACTAAGGGAAAACAAGAAGACCCATCCAGCCCGTCTTCTTGTTTTCAGTAGCATATTTCTATTGCATTACCTACCTCCTCTACAGTTACTGCGATCCCCTATATACCTGCCAAGTGTGGGATTATAACAACCCCTCCCTTATAAGGAAATGAAACAAAGATTCTTGCACAAGGTTTAATTTCTGATCTGATGGTACTTTTCTTAATGAGACATAATGATAATAAATTATAATCTATACTTATAA
Organism: Furcula furcula; assembly: GCA_911728495.1. Taxonomy (NCBI): domain Eukaryota; kingdom Metazoa; phylum Arthropoda; class Insecta; order Lepidoptera; family Notodontidae; genus Furcula; species Furcula furcula. The sequence goes on along the minus strand of OU452244.1, from coordinate 4,451,493 downwards.
TAAAACTGTAACAGGTCCAATTCTGTACATTAAAGATATTTTGAAAATTATATTTGGAGGGCATTCTGTAATCGATACTGAGGCCGAAAATGTATTTTTTTTAATTTTTGTCTGTCTGTCTGTCTGTCTGTATCTCGGCTGAGCATCACGCCGAAACTACTGGATGGATTGAAACGAAACTTGGCATGATTTGAGATCTTACTACGAGGTAGGACATAGGATACTTTTTATCCCGTAATCTAGCACGGTTCTTTTGGGAGAGGGGATTAAAGTCAAAATGGGTACTTGGTTATACGCTTGGTCCGATTTTATAATTTTTTCTTTATAATTATAATAAATATTTGTAAGGGAACACTCATAGACAGTTGTTAACAATGTTTGGAAATCGATCAGGTTAAGCAACGTTAGGTAAGGTCATTAAACAGATGGGTGACCGTTTAACGCCATTTGAACTAAACGTCTCCGTGCTTCGGAGGGCAAGTACAAAGTGGTTCCAAGTTTTTAACCGACTTTAAAAAAGGAGGTTTTGTATTCTATGCGAATGTATATTATTGAAAGTTTAGTAAACGTAAACAGAGCGCGAGCGGAGCTGCGTGGGTCAGCTAGTAATATAATATAATAATATCTTGGGACAATCCACACACGGTCATCTGATCCCAAACTAGGCAGAGCCTGTACTATGGAAACCAGACAACTCATACTAGTATTTATACATATACATATTTTTATTTAAAGACAACTGATACTAATACTTAAGTACTTACTTTTTTTTTGTAAATACATACTTAAATAGATAGATAAATAACACCCAGACACTCGAACCCACGACCCATCGGTTAGCGGACAATGCTAGACACCCTGTCCGCTACCGATGGGTCGTGGGCCCGTCTTTAAAATATGTAATTCTCTGTTAAAATATGTATTTCCATTTTTCATCATTCTTTTTTTTTTCAGAATTCCGAGCTATTTTGGCACAATCACGCCAAGCCGTGCGGCCGAGTCTATATTAGAAAGTGTGCGTCGAAATTATCCTGAGGTTTCAGTGCCGAAACATCTATTGTATTTGTGCCACCTTTTGCGTATACTACCGCGGAAAGCAACCGTTCTCATCAGGGATCTTCTCGATACTGGGGTCGATTTCGCTTAATATTAAACTGAAATTATTGTTTTGCATTTACGACTAGTAATATTTGCAACCACAAGACTGATTGACTTTTTTTAAATGTACAACTACTTATAATGTTCCTTTAATATTGTTTTGTGTATATGTATGTACTGTTAGTCTATGAAGTGCAATTGTGTATAGTTCTAATGCATGATTTAGTGTATGCAATAATAATAAAGTATATTTTCTTTATTTACTTTCACTTGAAATTTTATTTCCAAAAATGAATGACGGAAAAATATTTAAGGAATAAATAAGTAAGTATATTAAATTATAACCATTAGTAAAATATTATTGACGTTATAAACTTTTAACAGATAAAACTTGATGTAAAGGCATGAACAGGTTGTGCTGTACTTACTGGAGTGTATACCTATATCCGCCTTAGAGGAGATACCACTAATTCTAATTACTCTGAGATATCCGCTTATCATCCAAGACCTTTTTTTTTTTGGGAATGATAGACGCTGTTGGCCGCAGATGGCCATTACAGCTTCACCGGACAATAGGAGGCGAGCGCTTATAGCGCTCTAGCCTTTACGGCAGAAGTAGCGACGAGCTCAAGGGCACCTCAGGGAGGCACGGCCTCGGCTTGGGCTGTCGCTTAAGAGAGGGCTGAGTTTACCACCGGTTCACAACGCGCCCCCACTGAGAAGAACCGGCAAGAAACTCAATGGGGTGATGCACGTCGTTGAGGTCGCATACGTACGACCCTTCGGCCTCGCCGGCGAGACCGGTGTCTGATAGCTAGTGTAGCATACGGTTGTCGGGGAGGGTTCGGCGCATCCCGGTCCAATAGGACCGTCATGGGGTCAGGAGCGTCGAGCAGTACGTGCCGTGGTCTGCGGCGCGAGTCCGAAGGACTAGGGGCGTAATCAGCGGCGGCGCGGATTAAACTGTTCGCGTGACGGGACGCGGATTCAAAGTAGCGTTTCGACGCTTCTTTGAGGAACTTACAAAGGGGATCACCCAAGACCATCGATATCAAGCCCGGTAGTTTTTTAATCTACAGTGTACGTTAATGTAAAGGCAAATGCTTAGTGTCAGAATATCAGACACATTAGCATCATTGATATCTAAAAGCAGGCCTCAACATGTATAAAATAAAAAGCCCAACTGTGAACAAACAAAATATTTTATTAGACATACATATCGTGTCATTGATTGAGAAAGTGAAAAAGATCCTTTGAGTATAAATTAATCCAAATTGGATTAATACTCAAAGAAAAGATCGAAATCGATCGAGTTTTTTGGCTTAGGTAGGTTTGGTAGACATTATCCTAAAAACCTACCATATTTAACGGCGGGCAAGTTTCTTTGCTAATGTCAATCTCAGATGTCAATGTCATCAAAATAAAATCAAAGTGCACTGTGGCGCCATCTTAAACGTTTTGAGTTTTCGCAACTTGCAAAGCAGATGCGAAGTGTTTTAGTAAAATAGAAAAATAACAATTAAAATCGGAAATTAAATTGTTCATTGTGCATTTGACAAAAAGTGTTCTTTATTAGACATTCTGTGCTAAGAAAATAGTGTCGTCGCGTCGACTACGACGCTGTGTTAGGTAAGTTTGATCCTACATTTTCTCGCAGACACCAACAGCCGATCGATACTATAAAAACTCATGTTTTATTGGTTAAATCGTTCATACAACCCCAATAATAAATTAGGTTGCTTTTAATGTATGTTATGTTGAAGTAAAAAGACGATGATCCATTTAGTATTAGAGTTACAGGGACAACTTTCTAAAAGGCTGGTTTAGTCAATATTACATACTTGTGCTTGTATGGATTTATTGTTTTTAAACCGGATACTGTTACGTATCGCTCTAAAACTAAAACTATTCATGCAATACACCCAATACTCAGCAAGCACAACCTATCTTCACAAAAGAGTAATTGATCTTTTTCTATGTAATTATTATAAAGTGAAATAAAATAGTATTTTTGTAGGTATGTACAGGTTGCAAGTTTTCAGAAATATAACCAGAGGCATTTTCTAACTTTTATATAGTATGTCTGGTTTTGTTACTACTAGGGCTGGGTAATAATGTGCTGTTTCAAGCAGTGTCATTCATTTTTTTTACTAAGATTTCTTAGCACTTGGCAAATAATATCTCAATGACTGGCAGTAACTTCAAACTTAACCCTGTAGCAGGTTATGCTAGCTAAGCAGCATGCAGTGGAAGTATATAAATGGGTATAAGAAATAAAATAGAATAATAGAAATAAAAGTAAATGGTACCTATATTGTACAAACAGCAAAGGCAGATAAGCCACAATGATTAATTTGTATACAACAATAACCTTTACTAGGGTAACGTACCTATTTTAAATTGGTTCTGTTTATGCCCGGTACATATTTAATATAACAAGTATCTACTCAACAAATCCTTCAACTATGATGTGCTTACCTTAATTAGAAACTAGCTGAATGTGCTCTGCCTGCAGTTTTTTTATTTTGGCACCCATTTGTTATCAACATTTAATCATTTGTATAGTTAATTTGTCAGTAAGATTGAGATTAGTAGTAAAAGTGTTGATTTGACCATCTGCACTTGAGCTCGGCACGACTGGCCAATCACAACGCATTGTTTGTAATGAACGTAATGGTGGGGGAAACCATTACTTAGCAGTCGTGCCGCTCTGTGAGCGCAGTTGTGAACTGGACGTCGAGTTGTGAAAATCACTGTTGAGTACCAGGCATTGGTTGGGAAGTATAAATTTATAATATTAATAATTATATAATACAATCTTAAACTTAAATTACATTAAATATTTGGAAGAGAATATTTTAAATATTTCAATTAAACAATACGTACCCCTATATGTTTTGTTATTTATTTTTACCTATTCGATAAACTCAAAGGTTAGAAACCCAAACTCCTTGACACATTATTTTTTTAAAGCACCCCTAGATTAGAGTGAACAAACAAAATAAAAAATATTCATATCTGTCAAGCTGTTGCTGAATTTTAGCAAGACTAACAAACAGCGATTATTTTTTTATAAAGGTAGATGATTTTCCTCATACTTTATCTTCAAAATATGACAATGTTATTTAAGTTTGATTGTAATAAATTGAATATATTTGATTAAAATTGAAAAAGTACCACCAACAACTGTATCAGTAGTTTTATTTATTTATTACTTCTTCCATATGGTGCCGTTGTTAGGCCTATGCATAATAAAGATATTTTGGATCTAAATTTATAACCCAGGGCATATTATTAAAAGGTTGCACACAGGATAAACTCCATGTAACAAATTTGTGACAGCCATCTACAAAAGCTCCCCTACTGTTTTTCTTAGGAACAGATTAAAATAATGTTTAACAGTGGTTTTACAATCAACAGTTGAACCATACCTAGGATTTTCCAATAATTCAAAATTTATTGAAAGCCTTTTAGGCTTGCTACTTGGAAGATGTGTGACTGCATGAGCTTGAACTACTTGTTTACATTATTGACAAATTTAAAAAAATACTTCTTATGGTAGGTCCTTTGTGCAAGGAACTGTCCAGGTAGGATCCACCACAGTGTACAATATTCTGCCTCCAAGCAGCAGTGTGTAAACATTGCTTTGATGGGTGTAAGGGGCACTATAGCTGGTGAAATTACTGGCCTCTAAATCAATAAAAAAAATCGTAACATACTTATCTATAAGATTCAAATTCTTGCCGAATCTTAGTCAATGCATTAAGAACCTTTACTTTAGAATACAGCAATTGTTTTAGATGTTATTTTAATTCTGACTGTGTAATAATTATTGCCTGCATGCAAAAAATAAATACCTTCTTATGGCTTCCCAAGACTCAAAAAAACATCTCAAATCCTTTGATCCCTTCACTAATTTCTATTATAGTGACTACAAATGATTTTTTTTTCAAATCAAATCAATCTTTACATAAAAAGTACAATATTTAAGAGTACTAGATCAAGGTATAAACATTCTTATGTATTCTGTACAATTTGTACAATGGCATGTAAATTATAGATATACTAGCTCTTTTTTTTTTTGACGCGGGGGAAATCTTCCAAAGATCCCCGGGAGTTTTGGGGCTCGACCGGGGTATGTGGGATTCTTACCCACTAAAACCCCCGCGGCTGTCGCATCGGCACATGAAGGGGGGCGAACCTGGGGCCTCCGTTGGGATCTGCACCAGGGGCCCCTCAGTGCCTTGCCTTTGAGCCCGCCGCCGGGGGACGCATTGTAGTCCCCCGGGTGCCATCACGGTGCTCACGGGGACGGGGGTCGCAACCCCGCCGCCGTCCTCCTCGGAGTCGCCGCTGAAAGATATACTAGCTCCTATACTAAGCACAGCTTGTATCATAGATGCTAGTGGTCTTCCGTGACCTTATATAATTATATTGTACACATTACAAATAACATTTTATCTTATATGGGGTGCATGGAAAGAACCTACTTGAATGGTGTAACAATCCATTATGTTCCAATGTGGCATCAGACAATCAGCGTTGGAATCTTGCTCATAGCACCGTCTTTCTATTACAACATGAATAACCCCTTGTGATATTCATGTTGACATGAAAAATTGTCTTTTATTAATTGAGCGATTTATCCACTGATTTTGAAGTGCTGAACTTTCTAATAGTCTCTCAAATACCTCTTTTGATATCAATGTTGAATGAATATACTGCTTATCGACGTTTATCACCCATAAACTTTTCAATTTTTTTGGTAGATTCATTCCTACATTTGTTGATTAATTGCTTCTTAATGATGCGACGCATTAGCGGCCCCAGTTTTTTTTGTTAATTCGATGGCTCGATTCCTATTTGATATTGTAGAATTGGGGATTAATTTCCATTATTCGGTTATTTACATTTCGATTTATTCGCTAATCTTTTTATAATGAGAAATGTAATGAAAATAAATTGAGTTTTATTATTTGTCCTGCTCTTATTTGACTGTACAGAAGTAGATATCATGCTAGTAGATACTATCAACAAATTCACTATTTCTATGTATCTCGATAACTTGTCTAGCTCTACTTACGTGATACTCAGAGACGTTTGCAATATAACAAAAAATATATCATCTTCATCATCAGCCGATTGACGTCCACTTCTGAACAAAGGCCTCTCCCTTAGAAACGGAAGGGTTGCCATTTGGCAGGCGTCTTGGGGATCACAGTATACATAGGCGATAGGTAATCCAATAGAAAGACGCTGCTGCCTCTTATGAACACCCAACAGGAGGAGATGGGAGGGTGCTATTCTTACCCGGACCCGCACGGAACAAAAAATATATAACTGGTTAAATTTGATTAATGTATATACATAATCTTTTTAAAGAATTATTCGTCGGGGCGATACAAAGTTTTCAGTCCGCGTCCATATTGTGTAGCTGCGACGCACTTCCTAGACGAAGATTGAATCATCTGGGAGTAGCTTATCCTACGCCAGGTGATTATGTACAGCTCCAAGCTGGCGCGATCGTTGCGTACCTGAGGGAGCTCTTCGATACGACAGCAACATAGTAAGGGCTAGGGCATGCACAATGGATCCAAGTGGGTCGAAGTGCGTTCCGGTGGGTACCGCGCCCAAATTTGTAGCCACCAAGAATAGAATAGAACTAATTGTTTTTTTTTTCTAGCTTTCTAATACTGGTTTTACACACCGCTCTGGTTCGCGAAGGTATTATTAACTTACGCTCAACTTTATTCCCAAGTAAATATTCTTATTATCGTTGTGGGGTCCAGCATCAAAGTTGCCTTGCGAGAGAGCACCCTCGTAGCCGCCATTCCGCGAATGTCATTAAAATTCTTTCCACGACAGACAGTCCTGTGTAATTTGCTAGGATCTCTTCTAACTCCGGCTTTGTAGAGTGCAGTAACTTTTATTGTAGCTAGTATATATTTTGACTATATTAAACAGGACGTGTAACTATGTATTTCTGAATGTTTCATGTATTACACGATTAAAACAGTTAAAGGTAAGTAATTGATTTGATACCAAACTCCTCCAAAGCGGCTGAACTGAACGGGTAGGTCTGAGAATAGGTCGTAAAGTATATTTCATACCGGTAGGTTAAGCAACGTTTGACAAGATTATTACATAGATGGGTGACCATTTAATGCCATGATCTAAGCGTCTCTATGCTTCGGATGTCAAGGAAAAAGTGGGTCCTGGTTTTTAGCCAACTTCAAAAAATGAGGTTATGTATTTGACGTGTGTGTATCAAATACTCCTGTACAAATGCATAATGGGCATCTAAAAACGTAACAAGTAATAAGTTTTAAAAACTAAAACCCGACTACGGATAAAATCGCAGTCTAATAATGTGATAATATATAGCCTATAAGCAGCGGACAATCAAGACCCTTCTAACGACACCCTACTTGTCATATTATGTTAAGTAGATTAGAAGATATGCGGGAACAGATGAACATACATACATTCTTGTTAAAATCATAACCCTCCCTCCGTTCCGTAGTCGGGTAAAAAAAGAGCGCGAGCGGAGCTGCGTGGGTCAGGTAGTATTATAGATATAAAATGCAAGATACATACTAAATTAACTAAACGTACTTATTCACTTCATATCATATTATAGTCAAAATAAAGTTTCATAATTTTCATTTTTAAATAATCATCATCAGCAGCAGCCGAAACACGTCCACTGCTGAACAAAAGGCCTCCACTTAGAAGCCCCTCCCTTCTAAGGGGAGGCCTGCCATAATCCCCACGCTTGCCCGGCGTCTTGGGATCGCAGTAAAGATGCGCGACTGTTACTAATTCGACGATTCGAATCATCGATATACTATACCAACTAGATTTGCTGTCACGACCCGAAAAGTGGTCACGAAAATAAGAGCTACGGAGACGGCTGTCGCTCAATTGTCTGCAATTATTATTGAACCTTATTTTATAGTATGTAAGTTATCTTTTTATATGAACATATTATTGTTTTGCGTGTACGTGTATAGTTGTAACCGCGACCACATTTTCGATGTCATTTTGTTCGTGACAGCTAATCTAGTTGGTATAGTATATCGATGATTCGAATAATCTACAACTAGGTACCTACTACTATACGCATTTGACTTGAATATTAGTAATATACTAATGTTCATAGGCGAATAACCACTACTAATTAGTAATTACTAACGGCGTTTGAACTAGATTGTTCGCGACTCGCGATTCAGTCGACAGTTTTTGAAATGAAATATGAATGAATTATTTGCCGGTCCGGTCACGGAACGAATAATGTCAGAGTGCCTGTCACATCATTCAATCCGCCGAATAATGAGCGAATAATCAAAGTCGAGCAAGTATCAAATTAGTTACTAACTTCGTAAATCATTCGAATAAGTCGAATGATTTTTATAGTCGATTAATTCGAATGAAATCATTCATAGGCGCGCATCTTTAGATCGCAGTATAGGTGGCAGATAATCCAATAGAAAGACGCTGCTGCCCGTCTTCTTGTTTTCCCTTAGTCGCCAATTACGGACACCCAACCGGTGGAGATGGGAGGTGGCACACACACACCCGGACACACCACGGGTTTAAATAATATTACGTTATATTAAGTCAAAGTCAAAAATAGTTTATTTCAAATAGGCTTAACGCTAGTACTTTTGAAAGGTCATGTTTTAAAAAAAAAGCTACCACCGCATCACAACGCGGCCTCAATTGAGAAGATCCGGCAAGAAACTCAGCGGGCTTGTCATTTTATGTAATAACTAGCTGACCCGCGCAGCTCCACCCGCGCTTTTATTACATTTTGCTCCCCTTTTCTCCCTCCTCCCTAGATTTATCACTCTCCATCTCTCTCTCTCTCTTATAAAAAAAATCTAATTATATGCTCTTTCTCTCCTTTGTCTTTCCCCCTCCCGCTTCGGTTTCCGTCACACTCCCCCTCTTCCTCTCCCTGTTGTCCCCTCTCTGAGCCCTCTCCCCCTCTCTCTTCTACGAACTTGCTCCTTCTCACTCCCCCCTTACTCCACCTAACTCCCCCGATCCCTCACCCCATCACCCCCTCCTCGAATCCCCTCTCCCTCTTTCTCCTCTCTTGCACCCTCCTCTCGTTCTATATATCCTCGTCAATCATGGTATCAGCGGCATTAAATATACTTTATGACCTATTCTCAGACCTACCCGATATGCACACTTTCATACAAATCGGTTCACCCATCTTGCTTAACCTTAACCTACCGGGATAAAAAGTATCCTATGCCCGTTTCCTGGTTCTAAGCTAACTCCCCACCAATTTTCAGCCGAATCGGTTAGGCCGTTATTGAGTTATAAATAGTGTGACTAACACGACTTTCTTATAAATATATAGATTAAAGTTCTATAGTGATTGTATGTTCAATTTCACCGATAGATGGCGCTGTTCATAATGTAAATCACGCTAACATCGTAAATTACTGTCTAATCCGTAGACAGGTCTAATCATATTCGATAATTAAGGTTCTAAGTTTATCGCATCTTTTATTGTTGCGACTGTAATACAATACCTATACACTACCTGGACTTGGGGAGTTTCATTAAAATTTCATACCCCCCCCCCCCCCCCCCCAACAAATGTAGCCTTGGTGGTGCAGCGGTGCTAACCTTTTTTTTTTTTTGTTTTGACGCGGGGGAAATCTTCGAAAGATCCCGGGAGCTGTGGGGCTCGACCGGGGTATGTGGGATTCTTACCTACTAAAACCCCCGCGGTTGTCGCATCGGCACATGAGAGGGGGGACCCCAGGGCTCTCCGGTGGGATCAGCACCAGGGGCCCCTCAATGCCTTGCCTTTGAGCCCGCCGCCGGGGGGCGCATTGTAGCCCCCCGGGAACCTGTCACGGTGCTCACGGGGACGGGGGTCGCAACCCCGCCGCCGTCCTCCTCGGAGTCGCCGCCGTACTCAATGGACGCTCAGCGGTGCTAACCTTTTTTTTTTTTTTTTGACGCGGGGGAAATCTTCGAAGGATCCCCGGGAGCTGTGGGGCTCGACCGGGGTATGTGGGATTCTTACCCACTAAAACCCCCGCGGCTGTCGCATCGGCACATAAAGAGGGGGCGAACCTGGGGCCTCCGTTGGGATCTGCACCAGGAGCCCCTCAGTGCCTTGCCTTTGAGCCCGCCGCTGGGGGACGCATTGTAGTCCCCCGGGTGCCATCACGGTGCTCACGGGGACGGGGGTCGCAACCCCGCCGCCGTCCTCCTCGGAGTCGCCGCCGTACTCAATGGACGTTCAAAGGGCCCACACCCTGAACGTCCAGCGACTCCGTAGGTTGCCCATTGTTTAGAGCCCCGGGCGCAGGGCTGAGGAGTGAGACGTTGGGCGGCCGCTTAACGCGGCCTGCGCCTTCGTCGCCGAGCGGGATCAGCGCGTTCGCGTTCCCGCTCGGCGGCCTCCTTCTGTGACATGACAGTCTCGCAGAAGGTGGCCATCGCTCCCCACGCCGCATCCCCGGACTGCATAGCCGACACTACAGTGCCCAGGGAGAGGTCCGATCCGATGCCGGCGACCAGGTCTCGACGCTCCAACGACCACGCGGGACAAGCCTCAAGCGTGTGTTGGGCGGAGTCAGACTGGCCGCAGTGGAAGCATATCGCCGTCGCTTCACGTCCGATCTTATGCAGATAATCACCGAAACAACCGTGATCGGTGATTATCTGCGTAAGCCTGTAAGTGAGTCGTCCACTCCGTCGCTTCATCCAGGCTTCGAGGTACGGCAGGAATGCCTCAACGACGCGTTTGCGCGCTATGTGCTCCGGCTGGAGCCGCTCGCGCCACGTCGTGAGTGCGTTGTGTCGTTCCTGTCGCTTTATTGCTTCGAGCGCCACTGGCTCGCCTCCGCCAGTCTGGCGGGCGATGCGGATCCGGTCATAGACCCTCGCATACATGCCCGCCAGGATATCTAAAGGCGGAAAGCGTGCCAGTATGGTCGCCGCCTCAAAGGACACCGTTCGGTATCCTCGCGCAATCCGTAGGGCCATTCTTCGTTGGACGCTGTAGATTTTTGTTCTACAGCGTCGTATGGCCAGCCTCGGCGCCCAAATGGGCGCCCCGTAGAGGACTACGGATTGCACGACTCCGGCGTAGAGGCGGCGAACTTCTTCGCTCGGCCCCCCGAGATTAGGGAGCAGCCTATGTAAGGCCGCTGCAACCTTATCGACTCGGGGGACCAGGCGCTCGAAATGCTCCTCGAAGCCCCAGCGACTGTCAAGGGTGAGGCCAAGGTATTTCATGTAGGGCCCCACCCTGACTTCCGACTCAGAGCGGTGCTAACTTTTTTTTTTTTTTTTTTGACGCGGGGGAAATCTTCGAAAGATCCCGGGAGCTGTGGGGCTCGACCGGGGTATGTGGGATTCTTACCCACTAAAACCCCCGCGGCTGTCGCATCGGCACATGAGAGGGGAGACCCCAGGGCTCTCCGGTGGGATCTGCACCAGGGGCCCCTCAGTGCCTTGCCTTTGAGCCCACCGCCGGGGGACGCATTGTAGTCCCCCGGGTGCCATTACGGTGCTCGCGGGGACGGGGGTCGCAACCCCGCCGCCGTCCTCCTCGGAGTCGCCGCCGTACTCAATGGACGCTCAAGGGGCCCACACCCCGAGCGTCCAGCGACTCCGAAGAGAGCGGTGCTAACCTAACCTAACCGTTGGCTTTTAAATGAAATGAAATGGTAATTTTCCCTTGCCTATTTCTTTCCTAATCTAGTTTGGACTCGCTCGGGATTTACAGATTTTAACTTTTCAAAGATATAATGTCATATTGCTATCAGCAAAGTACTTAGAACAATACAGAAATCTAATGAAAATGTCCTGGGTGGACCGGCTTACCTCTTACAAAAATTGACCCTTCGCCACTGCCATATCTTATGCAAACTAAATGTCTGCTCAGTCCCTATTGTATATAGCGTAATAATACATATCTTAATGATTAACTGATCAGTCTATAATTACCCTATTCACATACAAAGGAAATTACGTGGTAATATGTGCAAGTAATGTTTCACTGCTTAGCCCCTATGAAACATAGCGTGATGTTTTATATACCAATTTATACCTTGACTTCTACACAACACATCAGTGAAAGTCCTATCAAAATCCATCCACGGGTTTTCAAATGATACCTGGACAAACAGAACGACAGACAGACAGACAGACAATAATTCCAAAAAAAATTGTTTTGGCCTCTATGTCGATAGTATAGTATCCCCACATAGAAATTTTGGAAAAATATTCAATGTACAGAAAAAGTGCTCTTTGAGTATTATAGTATAGATATCAGTTCGGTAAAATGATCAGTTGTTTAAACAACGTTAGGCAAAGTCAATCCATAGATGGGCGACCGTTAAGCCTTATTTGAACAGAGTGTTCGGAGGGCTTTTAAAAATTCGGTTCCGGTTGTTGTCATCTCGACATAAGAGGCCTAAGGCCTCATTTACGGAGACGCGGGGCGTCGCGCGTCGCGTGTGGCGGCGCGGCCCGCACTAAATTCAAATGTAGAGCGTTGTATGAGTGTGTTTACGGAGAAGCGATTTTACACGCGTTTGCTTGAAATGGAGCGTGTTTTACGGCGGCGCCCGCGGATGGCATCGCCGCGTCTCCCGCGGCGTTCATCGCGGCGGCGCACGCAGCGGCGATTCTCGATGAAGCGATGCCTATGGCGGAACCTTCTGCCAGTCTATTTGGTAATCATGCAACACAGACGTAGTCACCATCGCAATGGAGTATGATATGATCGATTTTTTTTTAGAAGAAAATTGAGTTGCACCGCCGGCAACTCACTTTTTAACATACAATGCAACGGCGCGCCGTTACACGCGGCGGTGCCCGCCGCGGCCGCAGCGGCGGTCACCGCCACTCTTCCCGCCCCGCGTCTCTATAAACAGCATCATATATTGCTATACGTTTGTGTTTACGCGTGCGATGATACGCGCCGCTTCACGCGCCGCCGCTACGTAAACAATAAAAACGTCCGACGCGCCGCGAGACGCCACGCCACACGCGACGCGCGACGCCCCGCGTTTCCGTAAACGAGGCCTAAGGCCTCTGCCTCGAATTTTGCGGGCAGCGGGGCGGGCTAGCTGCCGCGCCGCTTTTTTCGAGAACCGGTCCATTTGATTTTACGCATAAGATCCTGCCGCTCCCGCGCCGCCGCCGCCGCCGCCCCGCTGCCCGCAAGATTTGAGGCAGAGGTCTTAGGGCAATTGAAAAACTCTGACGCCAGGTTGGCGCGGTTGACTAACCATACGATAAAAATACATAATAATTCAATGACAACTAATAGGGCTTTTGTTTTGTTAGCGCATAATAAAAACGTAAGTACCTACCAAGTATACTTAAAAAAAAATCTTAACTTACTACATTATCTTACTTATTTTACTACGCACGTAATTTATTATAGTTCGATCTAACCCAAAATATGTAAGTCCATAGAAAATGAACAGTCTATGTGCAAATAGTGTTAAAAAAAAAAAGTACTGCTCGCCATAGAGGGTAAATGGAATACTTATTTATGGTAAAAAGAAGCCCAGTGGCACGAGCACAGGTGCGCCCCGGTCGAGATCGTTTTCCAAACTGCGGTTTTCCTCAGTTAAATTTAAATAAACCATTATTCCCCCGCCGTTTCTTATAGGACGGCTGGCTTCTACCCGGAAAATCCAAGTTTTCACGTTCCGTTTCAAGTGTTTATCAAGCAAACCGATGTGAAACCTTTGTTTTTTAATTGTTTAATTTTCAGAGTAAAATGCTTTTGAACAAAAGTATTATTGAATCTTATTATATAAAAGAGTAGACAAAAACCCACTCATCACGAAATCTCAGAAACTACAAGTGCTAGGAGTCTCAAACTTTGCATGGGGGTTCCTTTTAAGACGTAGGTGCTCACTAAGACGGGTTTTTTCGAAATTCAACCTCTAAGGGGGTCAAACAGGGGGGCAAAGTTTGTATGGGAGAACGCGATTCCTTGGTCCTATTGACTTGAAATTTTGCACAGACATTCTTTAACAAAATTAATTGAATTTGTATTTCATATTTTTTTAAATTCGTCTCTGATCAGAGTTAAAAAAGAGTATTATTACTCAACCGATGGCGGTGCAAATATATTACAACAATAAGATACGATAATTCGAACGATAAGTCATAAGTTCCTTGGCCAAGTGGTTACGGAAGCGTCCTCTAAGCGCGGTCTGTCCGGGTTCGCTACCCGGTTTCCTTTTTGTATTTTTAAACTTTGTTTTTGATTTTTTTATTTATATTAAGATTCAATGTTTTAAACAGTTTTAAATATTTAACTCATATTAACTCCAGCATTTTTATCTCTACTATATTTTTATATTTAATTCTTTTTTTTTAAATTTAAAATCAGGCATACGTTTACGATTTAGTTATTAGTTAGGAAACTTAATTGATATACTTATTAGTAATAAGTGGTATAATTTGTTTGTTTCCCAAATATATTTCCAAAATGTCTGTGTTGGTAGGAATACAATATGCATGTATTGTACGTATGATATAAAAGCCAAAACTTTATTGGAATTATTGTGTCTGTCAGTCAGGGTTTTTTCTACAGGTTGGCTGGTGTTGTCCCTATCGAAGTCAACATAGTGTGAAACAAAGTCACTATCCGAGTCTGTCTATATCCGATAGCACAACAATATGATCAAGTAATTCGATTAATTAAATAAGAGCAGCCATGGTCTGGAGGTTACGGAAACGTCTTCTAAGCACAGCACAGGGTCCGGGTTCAAATCTCTCTTTGGGGTTGTTTTTGTGTACTTTTATACATTTTATTTTTGATCATTTTATTATTTTTTTATTGAAGTGAAACTTCTTATGCGACTTCCAAAAATGTTATCATTTAACGCGTTGGATGTTAAGCGTTAAATGATAGGTGTTGATCGTTAAGTGTTAAACGTTAAGCGTTAAATTTGTTAAGGTTATGAAAGCGCTCATGTGACGCCGTCACCGAGTGAGTGAGTAGGTGAGTGGGCGAGTGGGCGATTGGGCGAGTGGGCGAGTGGGTGAGTGGGTGAGTGGGTGAGTGAGTGGGTGAGTGGGTGAGTGTGTGTGATTGTGTGTGAGTGGTTCGGTGTGGTACGGTGTGGTACGGTGTGGTACTCGGACTGACCGGGACTGAGCGGGACTGACCGGGACTGACCGGGTCTGAGCGGGACTGAGCGGGACTGACCGGGACTGACCGGGTCTGAGCGGGACTGAGCGGGACTGACCGGGACTGACCGGGACTGAGCGGGACTGACCGGGACTGACCGGGACTGAGCGGGACTGACCGGGACTGAGCGGGACTGAGCGGGACTGACCGGGACTGAGCGGGACTGAGCGGGAATGAGCGAGACTGAGCGGGACTGAGCGGGACTGAGCGGGACTGATCGGGACTGAGCGGGACTGACCGGGACTGCCCGGGACTGAGCGGGACTGACCGGGACTGACGGGACTGACGGGACTGACCGGGACTGAGCGAGACAGACCGGGACTGAGCGGGCGCGGCCGTTGGGGGTTTAGTGTATAAGAATCCTACATACCCGTTTGACCACCAACAGGGTCCCATAAATCCCATTAAAGGCTTCCCCCGTGACCCCTGTAAGCGTGAGTACCGTGACAGGTTCCCGGGGAACTATAATGTGCTTCTCCGGCGGCGGGTTCAAAGTCAAGGCACTGAGTGGTATCAGCTGGTGCAGATCCCGACAGATACCCCAGGTCCGCCCTCTAATGTGCCGATGTGATAGCCGCGGGGGTTTTAGTGGGTAAGAATTTCCCGGTTGACCCCCGTTTACGTCTTAACGATGAAACCGAACAAGGAAGCCCGTATTGTTTCCATAAATTGGTTTTAAAGAAATGGTGTCCTGTTCCTGTCCTTAATCCACCCAAATTGTGCACCGGTACACGTCTGTAGTTTCTAATAAAATTACAAATACAATTAACAAATCACAAGCTCAGAGATTCAACGTTACAGGCTTAACCTAAGCGTTGAGTTCTTTGCCCATGAACAGACAGCTATACGTCCTATATAGCCATCTTCTAAACAAAATTTGTTCATATTGCGTTACGAAAAGTCAGCTACAAACATTATTTATGAAGAAATTCTATAATCAAAGGCAGTAACTTTAAATTACCTATTCATTTTGTTATTCTCAATTACACCCGTGCGAAGCCGGGGCGGGTCGCTAGTAATTGTATAAATCTACGTTAAATGTTCCGGTCTATAGAAATTTGATTGTTTCTAATTTTAAGCCATAGCATAATATCCTTTTTTTTGTTAGCACAAACCTTCAATAGGTCAACCGGGAGATGTGGGATTCTTCCCCACTAAAAGCGCGCGAAAGGAGAAGCGCTGGCAACACTGGCCTAGTCGACATTGTCGTTGTGAATTTATATTTAATTTATTAAAAGTAGTGTACTAACAGCTAATTTAAACTGTGCAAAGTTATTGAAACAAGCTAATTCAACTACACAAGTGTTCGTAACAGCGAAAACATCGTATACATGAAGATATCCTGCATTGAGATAGAAGTGCACGATCCAAGGATATACTTACTTGATGAAAGCCATACATCCTCATCGCATGAACAAGCACATACAGATAAGTGAAATTATACATAACACAGCAAATAGATACATAAAATACTTTACAATGTTTATGCTGCTAATTTTTCGCCATTAATTACCATATTTCGGAATTTGAATGATTTAACTGTAGAGGGTCACGAACGACGCACATAGACATACGACAAACAACGAAAATACCTACAGTTATTTATATTAATGTACTATCAATTGACTATCAACGATTATGACTACCAACTTAACGAAGAAAATGATGACATTGACATTGAGTACTGAATATTGAATGAATTATTTTGATTGCTATACATTATACAGCAAG
Source organism: Furcula furcula (assembly GCA_911728495.1). Lineage (NCBI taxonomy): Eukaryota > Metazoa > Arthropoda > Insecta > Lepidoptera > Notodontidae > Furcula > Furcula furcula. The sequence continues at coordinate 4,434,464 of OU452244.1, read as the reverse complement.
CTGTGCCTGCGACACGACAAGTTGTACGACATGGGACATAGACAAAAGGAGGTTATATAGACCAAGAACACAGACGTCACAATATTGAGTACGACATCTATTGTCACATTGTCACTTTTACCACTGATCGACCTATGTAGTATAAGCTGCAGATCGACTAAATATTATAATTTACAATAAACAACGAAATTATTACGTTAAATAACGACATCTATTGTAACTAGAGCGCAAAAACATATCTGTTTTCTATCTTAACGCCATAGACGGCAGTAGCTGTATTTTGTCGGCGTAAATTGGCATATTTTATATATATAACGATGGATCCAAATTGCAATATTACTTATAGACGTAAACAACTTACAAAATCAAAATCATGTGAAATGCTTGACATCAGTGGATCATTTAATAGTACTTTCACGGATGATAGAATAGGAAAAAGCTTTGATTTATCAACTAACACACACAGCCATGTCTTAGAGGATTTAAAAACTGAAATAAATGACTTAAAAATTCAACTGCAAAGTACACAATATGAATTAGATAATACAATCATGGAAAAAATAGATCTAAAGAACCAAATAACTCAACTAAGCCAGGAAATTTGGGCTCTTAAACAAATATGTAATAGTCCTTTAACAGCCCTGAGAAAAGACGTACCGTTAAATCGTACTAGTGCTAAAAGACGTCTAACAAACAGCTTTCAAGGCACTCCACTGGTAGCTGTGACTCATAAAGAGCGCCAACGAAAGCAAACTCCTCAAATACATGCGCATACAGATGTTTCAAATAACAATGACAGCTCTAACCACACTGAACAACAAACTGAACAACAAACTCAGCAACAAAATCAACAAAAAACTCAACAACCTACCACTTATCACTTAACATCGAACAAGGACACGACAATAACAAATATTGATAAGCTATGTAAAGGGAAAACACTAATTAGAAATCAGCCTCCATGCATTACAGAAAAATCACACAAACACAAAATTGTCGTCATTGGTGACCAAATTGCTGTCAATCTGGCAATTACCCTTACTGAGCTAAGGTCGAAGTACAAGAATCCAAACAACTATATTATTTCAGGGTTATCATATCCAGCTGCACCCACTGATTATATAATAAACAAATCAAGAATAATGCAAGACGGCCTTAACAACGACGACTGGCTCATAGTTTGTATGGGTTCAAATGATTCAAACCCCATAAAATTCATGGCAGAACTGTCAGCTCTGTTAAAAAAACATGTTGGGGTGAAAATCTTAGTTACTAGTATTCTACATAACCCATATTTGAATGAACATAAGTTAAATTATTCTATCAGAACCTTGCTAAATTGTTTTCCAGATGCACATTTTGTTAATCTTTGTAATGACATGTTTCCATTACAAAACGCCAGTATTCTGAATAAAGTAATTGATACAGCCGATTATAAAAAGTATTATATTTGTAAGTTATCAATGGTAAAAAAATATGACAGACCTATCCCAAGGAAGAATTTGGATATTCCAAGGCCAGGTACTATACCTTATTACTTTGGAAATGGGGGCTTGCTTACTCAGTCAAAATCTAAAATAGAGAGCACCGCTGTTCAGAAAGGGACAATTCCCTACTATTTTAAACCGATTGTGACAAATGTATCAGCAACAAAAGTAAATAATACGTTTTTTCGAACCCAAATTGGACAATAATTTCAGAGTTTTACACATCGATATACTATACCAACTAGATTAGCTGTCACGAACAAAATGACATCGAAAATGTGGTCGCGGTTACATTTATTTACACAACTATACACGTAGCTAGAAATTGTAGAAAATAGTTTTAAATAATTCGGAACGTCGGACTAATAGCAGCCTTCACATGTAGTAATAAAGTCTAATTCTGTATGCAGTAATGTTGGCACATAAAACCTTTACATCGGAGACAAAGAAAAATCAATAAAACCGCCAAAATTATACGAAAAAAAGTAGTTGTTTTGACTGTACTCATTTAAAAGAAAATCTTAACCACTATAAAATAAGGTTCAAAACGGGTGTGTTTCCATTGTGTGTGTACTGACTTACAAACTTATCCGTGCTGGTGGCAAAAATGAGAACTAACTTTTTTATTATGGTAATGACGTGTAGTTTAACAGTTTCGTATAGACAGTGGCGACACGCCTATCGGCAACATTAATTTTGTCAGTCTCTAGCGGAGAAAATATCAAATAAATAATTTTTATTTCGTATTATAATGATATCTTACTTATATTTATTATTTAAACTAGTAGTAATAAGAAAACGAAACGAAAAAAATTTCCCCATCTGCAATTTTAGTATTACGATAAGTATTATATTATTTGGACAGTTTATAAACGCGCAATAAGGAATTTCGATACATCCTGTTGTCGGCTCGTACTAATTTGAAATAAGCGACAGCCTCTCTATTTTCATGACCACTTTTCGGGCCGTGACAGCTAATCTTGTTTAGATAGTATATCGATGGTTTTACACCAAAACATAGCAGGAATCATAAACAAAATAGATATTATGGACTTAACTCTTACAGAACTGTCTAATGAAGGAAAACACATTCATGTTATATGTCTTAGTGAAACATTCATCTCAAAAGGGTGCGAAAAAAATTTAAAACTTAATGGTTATGTTTTAGCAGACTCCTATTGCCGTCTCAAACAAAAACGTGGTGGTACATGTATATTAATTAAATCGGAATATAACTACAAAAAAATTGACTTTTTAACAGAAATAGCGTGTACTAATATTTTTGAGTGTTGTGGTATCGAAATAATTAGTCCAAATATTATAATTTTATGCGTATATAGGATACCAAACAGTAATTTATTTGTATTTATTGAAAAGTTAAATGAATTATTACTTTACTTAACTAATAAAAAATCTTGTAAAAGAATTGTTATTTGTGGAGATTGGAATATTAATATACTTAAATCCGACATACACACCAAAGAACTCACAAATATTTTAAATAATCATAATATATGCATGCATATCACGACCCCAACAAGGAAAAAATCTTGTATTGACCAAATTGCAAGTAATGTAAAAAATGTAAAATCACAGGTGCTACCACTTTCACTGTCGGATCATGAAACAGGGCAATTAATTTCATTCCCGACGCGTATAAAACCAACAAAACCATGGTATATGGTAAAAAAGGATTACTGTACAGAAAATGTGAGAAAATTCCTTGAATGTCTTTCGAATTTATCTTTTTCTGAGGTTTATGAAGGAAACGTAAATGAATCATTTGACGAACTTCACGGGATATTGACACTTTTCCATAATCTTTGCTTTCCTATAGTGAAAATTAGATCCAAAAATAATACCAAATTTAAATGGAAAACACGTGGCATAAAAAAATCATGCCATACCAAAAGAAAACTATATTTGTCATATTTACATGCTAAGAAAAATAAACTTAAACATAAATTAATTTACAAACAATACTCATCAGTTTTAAAAAAATGTATATATAAGTCGCACAAGAAAACTAACCTAAACTATATAAATCTTAGTACTAATAAATGTAAAGCTACATGGAACGCTATTAATAATTATACGCAAACAAATTTTCAACACAATGACATAAGACAAATACGACAAGGTGACAAAATAATCTCTGACCCTAAAATAATCTCTAAGGCTTTTAATGACTTTTTCATTGAACTGACTAACACTGTTAAGTGCAATAGTGTTTCATCACATACACCTAATATCTCACACGTTAAACCTGTATCGTCGTCAGTATTTTTGACACCTACTGATCCTAAAGAAATATTTAATATAATTCACTCACTAAAAAGTTCTAACTCAGTAGGATACGATAATCTTAGTACTAGAATTCTAAAATTATGCGCAGTTTATATATGTACTCCTCTCAGCTATATAATTAATACATCCTTTCTTACAGGTCAGTTTCCTGATAGTTTAAAAACATCTATAGTTAAACCATTGTTTAAAAAAGGCTATGCTAATGATCTTAATAACTATAGACCTATAACACTTAGTCCTGTACTTTCTAAGGTATTTGAAAAAGCGATGTATACTAGGTTAGACAATTTTATACGAAAGCATAATATCCTTTCTGAGAGACAATTTGGTTTCCGAAAAAATATGTCAACGACACTGGCGAGTTTCAATTTAATAAAAGAGGTGACTGAATCCATAAATAATAAGCAGGCTGTATCTGCTCTGCTTCTCGACCTAAGTAAGGCTTTTGACGTTTTAAATCATGCAATACTGCTGTCAAAATTAGAAAAATACGGTATAAGAGGAACGGCACTTGACTGGCTTCGTACCTACTTAGAAGGGCGAACACAATGTACCGAGATAATACATATGGCTCAACATGAAAATAAAACACTTCAACAACATATTAGATCCGATTTTCGAGAAAACACACGAGGAGTCCCTCAAGGTAGTGTTCTTGGTCCGCTATTATTCATCTTATATATTAATGATCTCCCTAATGTAATAAATAAACATAGTTGCTTATTATTTGCTGATGATACTACAGTAATATTTAAATGCCCTGACATTAGTAAATATGAGGAAGAAATTAATAATTCTTTAACTGACATAATGAATTGGTTTGACGAAAATGACTTAGCTATAAATGTAAATAAGACAAAATTGATACAATTTCGTAACTACCAAACAAAACCCTTAATTCTCAACGTAAAGTACAAAGGAATTGCATTAGAAAGTGTTCCATATGGGAAATTCTTAGGGTTTCAAATTGACCAACACCTAAACTGGAAAAAACATGTTGAATACATATGTGACAAATTAAACCGATTTGTCTATGCCCTCAAAAGAGTTCGTACAACGATATCACAAAAAGCATCACTCATTTCATACCATGGATACGTGGGTTCGGTGTTACTTTATGGGTTACCATTATGGGGTAATTCTGTTGATGCAGTAAATGCCTTCATCGTCCAAAAAAAGTGCATTAGGGCTGTATGTGGTGCTTGGTACCTGGATAGTTGTAGGCCCCTATTTCAAAAGCTACGTGTCCTTCCTTTGCCTTGCATGTACATAAAAGAAATAGCAATATTTGTAAGGAAACATCCTGAATATTTTAATAAACATGAGGATGTTCTTACGAGAATCACAAGGCATGGGAAAACATTACACATGCCGAAAAACAATAGTAAAATATTTGCCGATAATATGTTTGCTATGGCCATCAGAATATTTAATAAGCTTCCAAGGGATATAAAAAAATTACCAATGACTATGTTTAGGAACAAATTACATGACTGGCTTTTAAAGAAATGTTTTTACAGTATTAAAGAATTCTTAAACTCAAATGAAATTTCAAATTAAATGATAATTATTTTTTGTTTTTGTTCCCATGTTGACATGTTTGCGTTCTAATTTGTTCAATATTATTAATTATATAATTTAATGACTATTATAACTATTAGTGATTATGAATGACTGTAAATTTTGCATACCAGCATCTTACTGGTGGAATGAAATTGGATCTATGTACTGCACTCTATAATATCTCTGTAACATTTCATTCGCAAATAAACGTTTGAGTTTGAGTTTAAAACACCTAGCGGCTATCGCATTAGCACATGAGAGGGGAGACCAGAACTCTCTGGTGTGATCTGCACCAGGAACCCGTCAGTGCCATGGCATTGAGCCCGCCGCCGAGGTGTGTTAGGCCCCCGAGAACCAGAAATGGTGCTCACGGGGACGTGGGCTCTTTGGAGTTGACGCCGTACTCAATGGACGCCTAGGGCCCCGAAGGACCCACATGTATCTAGCTCTAACCCTGGACTGTATAAATATATCAAAGAGTTAATTGAAAATCTTACGATAGCAGGTTTTATCTCAGGTTCCCAATTTTCAGTAGACCTCGATACATCACCACCGGCCGGAGTGTAATGAAGAAGTTAATTTACGTAACAATTTTGTTTATAAAAATTCCTCGGGCCTCCTTCCGCTCCCCTTTGAAGTTTTCTTTTGTTATTGATACAAAGTGATCCTAATTCAGAGGCCATGAGCTGGAAGCTTGTTTGATTAACTTTGAATGGCCTGGCAATACCAACAGGGCGTGACGAAAAATCAACGGTTTAATGTAATATTGATTTGGAGATTGGAATGAGTTTATTTGTGCTAATTGTAATGCGGCTTTTATTAGATTTTAACATTTCCGACCCAATGTTGCATAGTCGATGGACAAAATTTTAATTTTGGCACTATATCAATGAGAAAACGCATGGTTTGCAAAAAATATGATGAAAATGCTTTTATTGCCACCATGTCGATCCGACTACAGGACGAGAGCACGAAACCAATCCCATTGCAGCGAGGTGTGAGACGGGGAGACGTTATTTCTCTGAAGCTGTTCTCAAACGCATTGGAGGACGTTTTCAAGCTCTTGGACTGGTACGGATTCGGCATCAACATCAATGGCGAATACATCACTCACCTTCGTTTTGCCGATGATATAGTCATTATGGCAGAGTCGCTGGAGGACCTCAATACGATGCTCAGCGACCTCAGTAGCGTTTCCCAACAGGTGGGTCTTAAAATGAACATGGACAAGACGAAGATCATGTCTAATGTCCATATTGCACCCGTACCGGTAGTTGTTGGGAACGATACACTCGAAGTTGTTGACCACTACGTATACCTAGGACAAACTATCCAGGTAGGTCGGTCCAACTTCGACAAAGAGGTCGCCCGAAGAATCCAACTCGGATGGGCAGCGTTCGGCAAACTACGCGATATCTTCTCCTCCAAAATACCGCAGTGCCTCAAGACGAAGGTTTTTAACCAGTGTGTGTTGCCAGTGATGACATATGGTACTGAGACGTGGTCTCTAACGGCTGGCCTTTTAGAAAAGTTCAGAGTCACACAACGAGCCATGGAGAGAGCTATGCTCGGAGTTTCTTTGCGCGACAGAATCCGAAATGTGGAGATCCGCCGAAGAACTAAGGTCACCGACATAGCTCTCAGAATCTGCAAGTTGAAGTGGCAATGGGCAGGCCACATCGCTCGAAGAACCGATAACCGCTGGGGAAGAAAGGTTCTCGAGTGGCGACCACGAACCGGAAGACGCAGCGTTGGCAGGCCTCCCACTAGGTGGACAGACGACATTGTGCGCGTCGCAGGTAACCGATGGATGCAAATAGCCAACTGTCGTTCATTGTGGCGTTCTAAGGGGTAGGCCTATGTTCAGCAGTGGACGTCTTCCGGCTGATGATGATTCTTTTATTATGTTATGAATTTATGCTATATTTTTTATTAATTGTGCACTTATTTTGTTTCTTTTTTTTTCTTCTTATAGTGGCCTGCTGGGAGTAAACCTATATTGGGTTAAGCACGCTATTATACATATGTTTTTTGTTCTATTGTAAAACTGTTTCTGTTGTCTAGTGTACATAAAGAATAAATAAAAAATATACGTAATTGGGGTGTATGTCCCGTCCAAGTCCACCAATATCCCTTAATCCATATTTAGGTCCATTTCAATTCAATTAAGATTTCCAACAATGCTTGAGCATTGTTGGAAATAATAATGAAAATTTGAATCGGGCATTGTGCAACAAGTAAGAGTGTTTATATATTTTATCCTTGAATGTTCATAGGTTCTCTACAATTTCGATTAAAATGGACCTAAATATGGATTAAGGGATATTGGTGGACTTGGACGGGACATACAACAACACTCCAAGGCAAGGTCAAGAAGTCCCTACTAATTCTATGAACCGCACTCTAGTTTCATGTTTTGTATTTCATAACCATATTCAAATGGTTCGAAACAATACCACTAAATGAACTATAGTTTCGCTCGACCTTAAAAAATTTCAGTTATCATAAATTCTCAAGGATTTTTAGCCCAAGCTCGGAATATTAACGTCCAAATTAAAATATACGTTATACTACAAGCTCTCATAATCTCGAGCCATAAATTAATTATGTTAGCGTTAATATAACCAAATACTTCGTCTCCTCGGCGTTCCGAATTAGGTTAAGGTTTTCCTTATTTATTTACCAGTTTCTTTGAACTTTTTTAGTGAAACATTACCCTTATTCTATTCTGGTCATAATATCTTTGAAATTCACTTTATGATGTTATTTTCCAAAATAAGGACAGTAAACTTAATGCTAAACAAAAAAATATATTTTTCTCTTCCTTCCAATACACATGTAGTCCAGAGACTAGTAGATAATTGTAATATTCCTAGATAGGTACTCCAAAAATTGACGTAGTTACAGACAATAGAGACTCCAAAAAAATTGCAATGTCATCAGGTTTCCAAAAAACTAAAAGCAAAACCAAAACTTTTATTACACTTACATGACTCGACAATACCAAAAGTGGTTACGTTACGCAGCGCTAAGTTCCTCCCGTTTCAAACTGTTCGCCATACATCCTTTGTTGATTTCGACAATACCTTAACACATACAAAACAATACTATCGTTTGTTTAGAATATTCTGACCCACGTAATCTCCACGTCCCAGCTCGAAGGCCTCGCGGATGCCGCTACCGTGCCACGTAATAAATTGCTTTAGGAACCATCCCCAAGATTAATAGTTCTGTAGCTCTTGACGCGTTCTAAGTGAAAGCCGCTTCTAAGTTCTCTAGTAAATTAAACCTGAATTTTGGACGATCATTGTGTGTTACCTGTTTCATTGGAGTTTCATTGCGACTTATCGCTTTTCTGGTGTTCACTTTTGGATGTTTGAGTTATTTATGATGCTGTTCGTTTGAATACAATATTCTAGCCATGAGTTTATTCAAATATGTGGGTAATGTTTAATTTAGTCAGGTTTTGTTACTTCTGTTACCTGTTACACGGCTTAATTATTTATTAGTCTAGTCGAATCTTCAACCCTTTATAGGAAACTGTGATTTTGTATCTGTTTGCAATATTAATTGCTAGCTTCAACTATTTTAGTACCTAGTAGTAGGTAAGTAAAATACGATTTGGTTGTTAAGTTTTTACTGTTATTATTTCTTTATTTTCAGTTCTATTTCCATTTATCATGTCTTAGTAAGTTTTAATTTTTTTTTTGCTTTCATTAAAGAACATCGGATAAACACGAAATTATTGTTCCCAGCATGTTTAACATAATTACGGGACTCCAAAAAAAACCATTCAAGTGATACTGCTTTTTCGTGTTGTTGAATTTATTTTCGTATAACTGATAGCATCAGCACGCGACCTTTTTTAATGGTCCGATTTGACTACTTCATCTTTCATATTTTATATTCATCGTGATATTTCTAATGCCACTTCGGAATTCATTTTAATGTCGTTTGTACCACAGCGGGAATTACTTGAGGCGCAAAGTAATGATGTTAAAAGCTTTTATGTTTTCCGTTCAACGGCATCATAACGGAACAGTTCGCATAAATTATAAATGCTACTTTCTTTATGTTCATATTTTCTTTGTAATAATACATTGATGATGTATCTCATAGTGAAATAACTTACTCAGTTATGCACACCGCGCATGTTTACTTCTTCTTTTTCAAAATTATGGCTTTCATCAATTATTAATGATTGTGACAGTCGTCAGTGTTACTTAGTTAAATAGGAATTGGCAAGCAAGCATGCGGCCGCCTGATGTTAGGCAGTCACCGAGCCTATAGACGCAAGCAACACCAGAAGAAACACTAGCGCGTTGCCGACCCTTAAGACAGTGCCCTTCACACCGGAACACAGCAACGTTTACACATATCTGTTTGGCGGCAGAATATCGAACACTGCGGCGGTACCTACCTGGACGGTTCCTTGCACAAGGAACCTACAACCTAGTCGAGAAATTATATTATCAGGTATAATTAGAAAACATACATTGGAAAATTTGTGTTCGCTACTACCAAGATGGCGGCCGCGAACCAAATCCATGTTAACTTTCAATACGTTAAAATTAGGAATGATCGATGTCAGAAAAACGACATTGACATTGAAAAGTGTGGTATTGATACCATCGACTTCGATAAAATATTGAATTAATTACATTGTTGCTTGAAAACATTGATGGGTGCCAAAAGCCAATGATATTTGAAATAAATATAATATACCTATTTCTGTTTAATTTATAGTGAAATATATAAAGAAATTGAAATCATAACATATTCACGAACCACGATTAATTCCAGCTCTAACACAACCGCATTCAAACTCGTCCATAGACACATACATTCGGGAGAGACTGACTGACATACACACTAACACTTTAACACGCGTTGGGAGTTGAAAATTACATGTACCTCAAGTCTTGTGCGTAGGAACCCCTATACGTACCCCTATCAGCTGTATAAAACATTAACAACGTCTATAATTCCAAGGATCTTGGATGATTACCTTTTATGTCCGAACCTGTTTTATTATTTACAAACACGTAGTAACGAAAGTCTGCTCACATAATGTACGTTTCTACTTACCTACATAATATGTGCGTGATTCAGAATTCCCTTTATATACTGCTTCGTAACTTTGGGGTTTCAAATAATGTTGGCAAAAGATCAAATCATTTTAACCTAAAACATTGTGTTACTTAGATACTGAAATATCTTTCAAAACCAATTTTCTTTTCAATCAAGCTAAGTGCAAATTTACCAAGGCGGCGAACCATGCCTTATTAAAATCGTTGACAAGCTCAAAATCGTGCCATCTGCGGGAAACTGCAAATTGGGTATAAATCTAAGTGTAGAATCTGTCTGATAAATCTTTGACACCTTATAACAAGTATTTTTTTTAAATATTAAGATTTTGCTGTGTGGCTGTTGTAACATTATAAAAAAATACAGTGGTCTGGGAATGCTGATCCGGTCAATCATTTCTTACGTATAGTCAATTTTAATTATTACTTACTTGAAAGTAGTTTAAACTATTCCAATTTAAACGTTTATCAATTCGAAATTTTGACAAAGATATTTTCGCTAAATAGTCTTAAATAATGTGTATAAGCTTTTTAGCTAAGTTTTAGTTAAGAATAAGCTATTTCAATAAATTTAAACAATAACTCAAATGAGAATGTCTCAAAGCGACAGAGTAGATTAAAAATAAAATCAGTGGATAATAATACATGCTTACTTTGCATTGCTTGATTGTAGGTCATGTTTTCTTTTAGCAACTCGTATTTTTTTCAAATACAGCTACTCCCGTAGGTTATGCTTCAACAAGAGCAAGGCTCCGCCAAAACCTTGTTCGCAAATGAATTGGCCAATTTTTTTAAACCCTTTTCCGCCGCCAGCCGGCTGGACTAACGAAGGCTTTGGCATGTTTGTTCTGATGCCGCTTTGTCGATTTAAACGAGCGTAACATGTATCTCTGACCTTATGAAATACTGAAACTCACAAAGTTTACTGACTAGTCAACGAATCCAATAATTTCTATTGTAAGCAGGTAATTAATCTTTACACGATCAAAAATGGAACTACACACATCAAAAGTGTCTAGGGATCAACATATATTTTTGCAATAACTTTTCTCCTGATTGATATTAATTAAAATTTTCTTTAAGGATTCATCAAATAAAGTGTTTTCGTTTGTCACAGTAACGATAAACCAAGTCACCTTTGCATTAATAAAGAAATTTGCCATTTTCCTAATAAAGGGATTTTTGACATTTGAACCACTAACACAAAAGTTCGAAAAAAAGACTGAAATAACAGTTTTCTTTAAAATTTTATTGGGTAACTTAAACAATTAATAATCCGTGTTTCTACCGCGAACACTAACAACACAAGAACATCGGTTTGGCATACTCAAAATGAGTTCATCCAAATCACGCTGTGGAATGGCCGCCCATGTTCGTTGCAACAACAAAAAAAGGTCTTCTTGCGACTGGATACCCTCCATATTCGGCAGAGCTCTTCTCTGTAGCATATCCCATGCATGCTCAATCGGGTTCAAGTCTGGCGACTGAGCAGGCCAGGGCAGGACATTGATGTTAGCTGCGGCGAGAGTCTGTCTTACAACTCTTGCGGTGTGCGGTCGTGCATTATCATGCATTAACTGAAATAAGGGACCGATTTGCACTTGTAGAGGAACGATGACGTCTGATACAATCGTCTCAGCATAAATTTGAGCGTTGAGGTTGCCTCTGATCCAAATCAACTCAGTTCTTCCGCCGATCCAAATACCCGCCCATACCATGATGGTTCCACCACTATAAGGATGGACTTCCTGGCAGGATTTTAATCGCTGTTGGCGTCCAGGGGTTCTCCAGTGTCGTATACGTCTTGTATCCGGTCTCATACCAAAACGAGACTCATCAGAAAAGCACACGAAACGCCATTGTTCTTCTGCCCATTTTTTTGCCCAAAAATGCTTGATCCCTAGACACTTTTGATGTGTGTATAAATGAACACGATAATGAGTGATGGCGGATCGGTGGCCAGCCAGACAGTTGGTGGGATAAAATATGACATATTCAACACAATCACCCATCACTATCACCATCCGGTCAGCCGTCACTCCCGTGTTCATGCACATTTTTTTTTTAGACTAGCTCCGCCATGTAAATTGGCGCCTATTTTTGCTAATTCTCATCCATACCAGTTCTCGCTTGTATGCCTCTCGCACGTCCATTGTTCATGCACATTTGTACATAGGCTGACTTAATGCCATAGGCGTTTTTGCCAGTCTACATTTGAGTGGGTCAGAGAATTCCATTTTTGATCTTGTAAAGAGAAACGACGATTCTTTGCGCGACAGAATCCGAAATGTGGAGATTCGCCGAAGAACCCAGGTCACCGACATAGCTCTCAGAATCTGCAAGTTGAAGTGGCAATGGGCAGGCCACATCGCTCGAAGAACCGATAACCGTTGGGGAAGAAAGGTTCTCGAGTGGCGACCACGAACCGGAAGACGCAGCATAGGCAGGCCTCCCACTAGGTGGACAGACGACATTGTGCGCGTCGCAGGTAACCGGTGGATGCAAATAGCCAATTGTCGTTCATTGTGGCGTTCTAAGGGGGAGGCCTATGTTCAGCAGTGGACGTCTTCCGGCTGATGATGATGATGATGATGATGATGAAAGAGAAACAGGGTATAAAGCCGTTCTGTTTCCAATAAATAGACAATAAAAGATTTAAGAACGTTATCAAAACCGGCTATTAATACTTTAAGCCCTAAATATTATTCAATTCAACCTTATTAGCATGTACGTAGCAAACAAATGTCTTGTTTATTAACGCACGACTCGAATACGTAACGCTTTGCATACGAATCCATTCCCAGGGACACAGTCACGTATCTCATGTGTTGATGGTAGGGGTGGTGTCTCTCTGAAACATACAGACATCTATGTATGCGTTAGTAGTTGGAATACTATATTCGTACGTAAAAATCTATATAGTAATGAATACCGTTGAATTCCTATTTAAGAACTGTTTTCTAAATCCAGAATTCAGGAATGAACCATTAATACAATATGTGGACTCAATTAAATTACGCAACGCAAATATTTACAATACGTAGATGTGAGTTTCTATAGTCCACTACAAAAAAAAAATACGCAATTGATTTCCGGTGTTCGTTCCACGAATACATTTTAAAATTCGGATGAGTTCCGTCATTTTTCTTTTGATATGGAGCGATTATTTAATATAGAAATGTTTTGAAATCTGTTTTAGTGCAAAATCATTTTATCTAATGTCGACGATTCTCAAAATCTATGCATTTTTGCTAACTGGATATTCAGTTACTAACAGACATTTCAATATCTTAAGTTCGGTTGATATTTTAATGAGAAAAAGAGGCTCTTGTGTTATTAATTAATATACACAAGTGCAGCAATAACTTCAGAGCTGGTCTTTTAAAAGTGATTCTTGAATGCTTGAATTCTCATACGTAGCCAAGTTGCCCTAGCCTTAGAATAATCTTCGGAATCGCTGGACGTTTGGGGTGTGGGCCCTTTGAACGTCCATTGAGTACGGTGGCGACTCCGAGGAGGACGTCCCCGTGAGTACCGTGTCAGGTTCCCGGGGGGCTACAATGCGCCCATGCGCGCCAATGCAATTGTTCACTCTAGTAAAAATAGCCTCTTTTTTACATGTGAGCATCTTCAACTTGGATTCGAGATCCAACGTACTCTTTTTCAACGCCATTTTAAACAATAACCGACACGAAATAAATCGGCAAGTAGGTAGGTAGTTAAATCGTGAACTTATTTTACAATTATGTACGAATTATAATAATTCTGGTTTATATAAACGTATAGATATCAGGTATATAAATATTTGTAAGAGTATGTAATTTACGTTTAAATAGATCGGTAAGGCTATTCGCCGGCCGAATTATACGTCATCAGCGTCCAAAAAAAACGTCCACTGATGACCAAATACCTCCCTTTTAGAAGGGATCGCAGTATACCTAGGTGGTAGGTAACCTAATAAGAAGACGCTGCTGCCCGTCTTCTTGTTTCCCTTTGTCGCCTTCTACGTACACCCGGCGGGAAGAGATGGGGGGGTGCTATTCTTACCCGGACACCCCACGGGGCAATGAATAATACTAATATTACGTAAATAGATCGTATATATGTTCAATTAAAGTGTATGATGTGCTAATAATTATGCACAATAATGTTAGACTATGTACTAAAAATTATGTACTCGTAACAATTGGAAAGTAGGTAGGTACTAAGAAGTATGCACTCAACCTTTATTCAACACTGTTTGAACTGGAACAATCCGGCTCGAAGGACCAAAACTATGGTGTGGCGTGTAAATAGCCACACGGGTTGTGTAAGGTGACTTACGAAAAAATTGGTTATTTCAATACCGAAAAACACCAGTAACCCAGACTGTGCAGAATGAAAAAGCTCACTCACCTTCAGCACGCCTTCAGTAGGTATGGACCTCAGGAGTTCAGTACTCCGAGGGCTGATCAGCTCGCGGCACTCTGCATGCAGCTTGGAGACACTTGGCACTTTTCTCTGACCGGCCGGTCGAATATGAATTACACCAATCCAGTCTATGTATATAATGTCCAATTCCGAATATATGCTATCAGTATTAGCAATGAACCAAAGAACGTTCGGATGCAAAAAAAGTGTATGCAACGGAAGATTAACGGAAAAGGTCTGAGTAGCGTCTTCTATGGAAACTTCGACCATCTCTCTCAAAGGGTGGGAGTCCGGATCATCAGCCAATCACATAGCTGTTCTTGCTTTACTAATGGCCCGGTAGTGCCATCTATTAGCGTATCATGGTGAGCACTGCACGAAACTGGTGTTTTATCGACAAAAGAGGGAGCTACTTACATGTCAACAATATAGCGATTATAACGCTTCACCACTACTAATAATCTAATCACTGCGATATAATATGTAAAAGTAGTTTTAATTCAAAGCTTTTTAAAAGTTTTGTTGGAAAAAATGTAATATGAAATGTACTGTTTACTATTATCACATACTGCTGAACATAGGTCTCCTCCTTGGAACGGTCGCCTGCGACGAGCACTATGTCGTCAGTCCACCTAGTGGCGAGTCCTCGGCCTGTCTACGCGACAAGCTCATAGGAACGGTGGCAACGAAATTTAAATTCCTATCGCGTGATATCTGCTAGATTTGTAAACGGAGATTTGTTTTAACTTGGTTAAAGTTTATACAATACACATATGGATACCAATATACCGGGTGCAGCATGATGGATCTGTTCAAACACACATTTCCCGTTGCTCAAGGCACCACAGCGGGTTATTTCCCTCATTTGGGCGGTATTAATCATTCTTTCCTGAGTGCGAAACCCTGTAGTACGTAAGTGAGTTAGCCAAGTTGGTATCGCGAGCCAACGTTAGTTGTGAATCTATTACAGATAACGTGACTGGAATTATAATAGGGGTCTAATTTTGTATAAAGGCCGATTTGTGTGGGTGTAGATCTAAGTATTGTTTGGTTTAGGTGGGTAATCTTATATCATCGAAGAGGATTTGCCATCATTCCGACGTTTGGTAGGCGACTTAGGGATCGCAGTACATATGGTAGATAATCTAATACAAAAACGCTGCTGCCCGTCTTCTTGTTATCCTTAGTCGCCTCGTATGACACCCAACGGGAGGAGATGGGTGGGTGCTATTCTTACCCGGGCTTGGTTCGGTTTGGTTACCTCCGAGGCAGCAAAAAAAATTACAACCGCATTGTTAGATATTTTTGCGCAAAGCAGGAACGGTGTTGCCGGTATGAAAAACACTGCAGTTGATGAAATAAAGAGACCTGCTTAAGAGACTCCCAATGTCTCGGATGATAAACGGGAGTGCAACTGTACATAGGCAGGAGTGTCACTTACCAGGCGAATGTCATGCTATCGTCACTAAGTTGGTAGAATAACTTAAATAATGCATGCTAAAGATATCAACTTAAAACCCCAATATGGTCTTACAATACTGAACTTCAGCTTTTGTTAGATGTTTTATGGATATTTAATTGAGGAATAATGGATTATTTATTTGATGCTCACGTCCGCAGGAGTTACCAATGTTATGGCACTGCCACCATCCAGGAGACACCTGGATGGTGTCCAACGAGTATCGATTTTCGGGCGGTGGATATGATTACCCGACTACTGGTTTCCAGACGGCTTCAGAGGACGTGAGGACCAAATACCCTCTAAATGTTTAATGCAGAAGAGAAGTGGATACTACCGCAAATATTTATCCCATGAAAACTAATGCAGGTTTTGAAAATACTACAGAAGACACGTCCCACTGTCATGAAATAAAAGATGAAGAAGATTTTTTTACTACTGTGGATATGTATAAATTTAATTCTTTAATGTCCCCGCAACACGGCAAAACTTACTCACCCGCTTAGCACAAAACCGCCTTCACAAAGCCCACAGCAGTTGTTAATAGGATTAAATCTCAATTCCCATTTCAATAAGCGGCAGCTTTCGCTAAACATCGATTCAGTGTACAACATTTTGCATCTGACACCGTTCGCTTAACGAAGATTTACTGTGAATACGGTGAATGCTTTCCAGGCCCTATTGTGCCGGGACTTTGTCGGATTATTCTCATTTTATTCGATAAACTGCGAAATATTGAGCGCGCGTTTAATGTACTTAACATTTTTTTAAAGAATTATGTTTTTTTGTGTAGCGGCGTTTTTGATTGATTGCACCGTCATATTGATATGCGGTGGCGTGGCACTTAAAAAGTTTATTTCGGAGTTGTAGGACGTTTGAGTGCTATGGAGTACGGCGGCGACTCCGAGGAAAACGGAGCCGGTGTTGCGACCCCCGACCCGTGTGAACCGGTACAGGTTCCCGGAAGGCTACACGTTCTCCGGCGGCGAGCAGAGCAGGGTTTTAGGGCCGCGGAAACACGTTAGTGGCATTAAAAGAACTAACAATCAATACAATTCGTTGAAATAACTTTAAAACATAAAGTTAGCTATGGTTTTACATAAAACCAATAAATAGTCGTCTACCTAAACTATACAAATCCTTATGTCGGTAAGTCCGTTCATTCGTTCAGACAGGTACAAGAGAGGAACGCTTCATGGTCCATTTGCTAGAGAGCGCGATACCATCGGCTCCATACAATTTGTCAAGTAGCTCGAGTTCGCATTTACAGAACTATTTATGCGAAGCAGTTTAACGCCGCCTGTAAATTGAGTTCTGTAATAGATTTTCGAGCTTAAAAGCAAAGAAAGAAAATATTGTAAACATGGTTGTGGGTAGTAAATGGTGGTAAATCTTGTTCTCGTTTGCAAGGTTTAGTAATTTTTTGAGATTTTTACTCACCATCTACTTTATGGCACTGTAAGAATGTAGAAAACAATTTTTGTGTATCTTTCATACTTATTCGTTTTGATTTAGTTATGGTTTGTAATGAGTTTGATTTAACAGTTGTGTGCAATCCGACTTGATAAAATAACATTTACGAACAAGATGAGTCTAGTGCTTTCAGATCATCTCATTTCTTTATAGCGTACCTATGCGAATCTTCCTTTTAAGTACGACTATATCAATATCAAACGACGCTTACTTGTTTATCTTCCTTTCATCTATCCTTATAACGATGTTTTTCGGAGCTTTATTATTATTGTTATCGATATTACACGTTCAGGCTTGTGCACGGAGAAATGTTATTTCGCTAAATTGCAATGAACAGTACAGTTCATTGAAGGCTTCTAGTTGTGTATGCTCTAAACTTATATGACTAGATCTAAACTTCTGCTGCTGATTTGCATGGCCGAACTAACGAACTATACGTTGTGTGTGTTCTGTAGTTTATATGTGTTAGTTTCCAGCGAAGTAATTGAAATGCAATGCCAATATTTTTTATCGTATTTCAATTCCACACCCAGCTTTTGATTGGCAAACTGGTTGTAAATAGCAAACGATCGAGTATCTGTTGTTTAATTAAACCCTATTTCTATACTGTACATATACGAGATCTTTGAATCGTTCTCATTACTGTTTATTTGCTTACGTAATGTATAGAGGTATGTACCTACACGTATTGATGCTTTAAATTTAATCAATTTGCTCCTAGCGGTGGCAACTCCTTTACAAATTATACCTTTGATTTTATTCAGCGGGAGTTTCTTGTTTGGTTATCTTATTGAAATTTTAACCGGTTTCGTTACCGTTATTTGCATTTAATCCGATTTGGACTTTTTATTGGTAAGAAATCTCCTGATAATTAAGAACACCCAAATTTTTTGTAGGATAAAATCCTATGTGCTATTATTTCGTTATTGAGTAAAGTATTATTCGTATAAATTCTATTCCGTACTTCTTTGAATGATTCATTTCCCATATGTAGTAGGGAACCAACTATAGCCATTACATTTAAGGCAACTTCAACACGAGTTGCTAAACCAATCTATATACCTATCTAGAAGTTCTCATGTTGTCATGTAGTTTGCGCAATATTTTACTTGAAAGTTACCCCAGCAGGTAACATAGTAGCTTCACTTACTAACTTTGCAAGAAATTAAAGAGCACGTTGTTTACTGGATAGCTCTAGTTTAGTTAGTGAGTTTAGTTTGTATACTGGAATACATGAAGGTTGTATGAAACCTAGGAAAAGTTTAGAATGCAGTGGAATAATTTTTGAAATCAATATGTTTCCTAGACTAAGAATAAACTAGATTAGTATCTTTATTTAACAACGTCCGCCATATTATGTCTACTACTATTCATAATCTTCGCACATTAAACTTAAGTATCAGGTAGACAGGTACTTACCAGGTAAGACTGGGAGTAATTTCAATTCAACGAATAAATGTCATGAGATTGTTATTTTGAAGAAATGCAATATTTATTAAAAATAGATATTTGCGTAAAGAAAAATAGCTAGCTCATTAATTTGTTGATCTAACCAGTAGTATACTCAAAGAAGGTCTTATTTAATTGAATTTCTGTAAACGTAAATCTCACTACGAGTATAATGTATATTAATTTGGAGAAAGGAAATTAGATGCGTGCGAAACGTAGAATTTTATGTACGCAATCCATTTACCTTTTAGTGCCGGTTTTATAGGATTGCTCATGCTTTGAAATAATATTAAAAAAAATACCGAAATTAGTGGTTACAATTTCACCTAATTCATTATTTTATGAAATGTAACGTATTAAATCAATGTAGACGATTCTAAACAAACTATATTTAGGTTTATTTAATGCAAATAAGTATTAGATAAAGTTTGCGAAAGCAAAATCCATCTCAACTTACTCAAATTCTCTAAAACCATCTAGTACACCAACACTCAATTTATTTCCCTCTATAAAATTGACAGCTATGTCATAAGGGGAATAATATTGCCCCTTTTAAAAATAGCATAGTATACCATAAAGGTAATTCAATTTTATTGTTATGTCGTGCAATAACGGGATTTAAATCATATTTTTAGGGGCGACGATACATAATTGCAATTATTATGAAGCGGGCATATAATTGGCCATTACTCTGGAGATTTTCGTTTTAATACTTCGTATTTCGCGATTTGCACATTTTTAACGCACAAAAACGAGGGGTGTTATAAGTTTGACGCCTATGTCTGTCTGTATGTTTGTGGCGTCGTAGCGCTCCAACGAGTAGACGGATTTGAATGCGGTTTTATATTGTATATTTCTTTTATCGAATGGAGCAGGCATAAAAAGTGCTAAATTATTATTTAGTATCTTATCCGCTATCCTAATGACTAGATATTTATGAGGTTACAGTTTCATTAGTGACTGTGTATAAAGGTCTATGCCAAAAAGATCTTGCTTTTATTTCATACTAGCTGACCCACGCAGCTCCGCATGCGCTATTTTTAAGTTAACTAAACTTTTAATAACAGACATTCGCATCGAATACATAACCTCCTTTTTTATAATCGGTTAAAAACTGGGACCCACTTTTTACTTGCTCTCCGAAGCATGGACCCGTTTAGTTCAAATGGCGTTAAACGGTCACCCATCTATTTAGTGACCTTACCTAACGTTGCTTAACCCGATCGATTACAAAACCTTGATAACAACTCTCTATGAGTATTCCCTTACTAATATTTATTATATTTTATAGAAAAATTGATAAAATCGGACCAAGCGTATAACCAAGTACCCGTTTTGACTTTAATCCCCTCTCCCAAAAGAACCGTGCTAGATTACGGGATAAAAAGTATCCTATGTCCTACCTCGTAGTAAGATCTCAAATCATGCCAAGTTTCATTTGAATCCATTCAGTAGTTTCGGCGTGATGCTCAGCCGTGATACAGACAGACAGACAGACAGACTGACAGACAAAAATTTAAAAAAATACATTTTCGGCCTCAGTATCGGCTAAAGAATGCCCTCCAAATATAATTTTCAAAATATCTTCAATGTACAGAATTGGACCTGTTACAGTTTTATTATAAGTATAGATTCCTTGACTTACCTACTTGTCTTGCGGCCATTAGAGAATTCGCCCTGAAAAAAAAATTGTTATGAGCTTTCTGTTTTCTTTTTTTTTTGTTTACATAAATAATACAGACCTCATGTGTTGAAAAGATAAGACAATCACCATGGTCCTAAAATACTGACTGCCCCATAGTGCGCCAGGAGACTACATATTATTTCGCCATCGAATTTAATTAAGAACATAGACATCAACCTTTCGTATATTTATGTGTGATTTTCTAGGTAATATCAATATCCAATGTTGCCACCCCTTTTTTAAGCGTCGTGTAGAGGCTTTATACTGGATTTTCCATGCTCCCGCGTTGCGGACGTGATAAGTACTTACTCGTCCTCTTGTAATAAAACGGTTTTAAAACTCCACACGCTATGAATTTATTCATACCCAAGATGCGAGATTACCGACATAGGGTGTAGGCTTTTAAAAGAATTAGGTTAGACGTAAAAGACATTATATTTGTTTATTCGAAAAATGGGGAGAGTATTATGGCGTGGGCCAGATACGGAAGGTTTGCGTTCTTTTCACTTTACCTTGAATGGATTTTTGATGTGAAATTGTTGTTTTTTTTTCAGTAGAATCCAACCATCTTAATTTTATTTTACTTCTGTCATCATGTGGAGATGGTTATTTAAGGAGATTTGTTGAATGTATTCCATGATCACAATAATTATTTTCGCTATTAACTATTATTTTGACACCCAAATATAATATCCAGAAGTGAAATATAATTTCATTTAGGTAAGTACTACTATTTCCTTATCTTCCATGATATTTTTTAATGCCACTGTAAAACACCACCTTTTAAATTATTACGTTGGCAACTAGGTGTGTCGTTCTTGCTTTCGTTTCGTATCTTTAGAATGGAAGTAGGTCAGGGACTGGACTCATGCTACAACAGTTCTCACGTCCACAGCTCTCTTTTTGGCAAGAAACATTTGAGTTTTATGTCCAAATGAGTAATTGTTTGACAAATATGGAAAAATAGTTTCTGTGGTTAAAAATAGTTCCTATTAAGCAATCTTATCGTTAACAAAGTAATTTTGCCCTATTATGTACCATAAGTGTCTATATTGAACAAGGCCAACGTAGACTATGTATCCACATTTGAAGAGATAATTTATACTCCCTGCTAATATTACATCTTAAAGGGAATCGGGAATGATGACAAAGAGATTATACTGTAAGCGTCGTGTCTCTGTTGATACATGAATTGAAAACATTTGGAAGGGTTTGTTATGTAGGTGATAAAACATTTGAATAGGTAGATGCTGAAGTAATTAACATATCATTGGATTTTCTAACAAAATCAAATCAAAAGGATTATTTTCTCTTTTTGTTTTCAGCTATCTGTTGCTTTTCTATTTGTTGACTATAATGGTAATCACCGGAATGCACTTCGACCCAGTTGGATCCATGGTGCATGCCCTACATTTTCAAGAGTTCCTTAAGGTTCTCCATGAATGCGCCAGCTTGGTGCTGTATCATCTGGTTTAGGATAGACTACTCCCATATGATTCAATTAACCTACATCTTACAAGAGCGTCGCAGCTGCATAATATGACTGTGTAGTATTGACTTTTTTTTCACCTTCACAGAATCTGCAAGTATGTGTTACAGCGAATTGAGCGCAGCGTTTACTAGTTTTCTGATCCTACTATGTATTACGGCAGACGTCGTGATTTGTATTATGTTTCAATCGCAGCTATTCAGTTTCTGATATGTCGATTGGTGGCATAAAGGCGACGGGTCAAAAGTCACGCATAGAAAGTATGGAACAAAAAGTCCTTTTGAAACTGCGAAAAGCAATTGATGCGCGTTCGTTGGGAATATAAAACGGCTCGGCCTGTGAATAAAGATAAAATGAAACGGAACGGACAGTTTATATTTTACAAATATATGTAGGAGCGGTGTTTGCGGACGAGACTGTTATTTCAGTTGTTTAGATTCTTAATGATACATAATTATACATCGTTGTCTACTTGCTTTATATACAAGTACATTCAAGTAGTAGGTATTTGTATAGATTTATTAGGTATTTGATTACAGTCTTCGTGTACCAATTTGTCAATAAGATAACTGAAAGCAGATAGTAAATTACTTAGTAACACGTGGCATATTTAATGAGAATTCCGGCACAAAAACACATGAAATAGTGTTTAGTATTGTTGAATTGCCTTTGGGAACGTTATTTGGTTTCATAGTGCCATTAATTATGGGCGTTTTTTTTTATAAGATAATAATTAATTGGTAACCCTACGCGACTTTGTATTTGTACTGTCGCCCCCGGTTGCCTAAATAAATACTGTAATTATGCTCCAAACAAACAGCCGACCCTGCATTTTTTTAACAACTCTATCCCCAGTTTCCCTTCATATGACGCAATACTGACCATTCACGTATACAACAGCGTTAAAATCTGCCCAGCGTTGAAACGCTATCTTTACGGCGACGGCAAAACATCCGGAGCTTTGGGTTTTGTTGTTCGTTGCCTACTGTTCGCGCCCAGATACCAGAGAGAGTATTTTTCCTTAAAAATGAGTGCTTGGGCAATGATAAGGAATTTAAGCAGTGTGACAAAAACTTTGTGGTCTTTACAATCGTACTATCTTTAATGTATAAATACACACATCAAAAGTGTCTAGGGATCAAGCATTTTTAAGCGGATTTCTTGAGATTGAGATGTGGCTTTGTAATAAATTTATGATTTTATAAATTTATATGGATCCTTTTTGGTGCATTTCATAATTTGAATCAGGAACTGTGAATCAAATTCGAGTAAAAGATGAAAATCAGCTGTCAATATTTTCCCTATAAAAACATACAACGCATTGAAGACATTATTAGTGCTACTGTTTCCCTACTACTGATTAAAACCAACGTTATTATGGAGCGGCGACGTCATTTAAGCAGGGAAGAAATGCTCAGAGCCGTGCCGAGAATGATAGAAGCTGGTTCCCGGCAACGTACTGTGGCTTTAGCTCTGAATACAAGTCAGAGTGTTATCAGTCGACTTTGGACACGTTACCGAAGCACTGGTACCGTGGCTG
Organism: Furcula furcula; assembly: GCA_911728495.1. Lineage (NCBI taxonomy): Eukaryota > Metazoa > Arthropoda > Insecta > Lepidoptera > Notodontidae > Furcula > Furcula furcula. The sequence continues at coordinate 4,410,516 of OU452244.1, read as the reverse complement.
AGCGCCATGGAGGACGGTATCGCTGCACCACACGGAGACAAGACCGATATATTCAAATCTTAACTCGAAGAGCTCCAACAATAACTGCCATGATGTTAGCCGTGAGGCTTCATCACTCTTCAGGGAACTTAATTAGCGACCAAACAGTCAGAAACCGCTTGCATGAAGTGAACCTTCATTCCCGAAGACCGCTACGGGTACCACCTATAGCAATGCACAATCGTAGGATTCGATATCAATGGGCTCTTGAACACAGAAATTGGGCAGAAGAACAATGGCGTTTCGTGTGCTTTTCTGATGAGTCTCGTTTTGGTATGAGACCGGATACAAGACGTATACGACACTGGAGAACCCCTGGACGCCAACAGCGATTAAAATCCTGCCAGGAAGTCCATCCTTATAGTAGTGGAACCATCATGGTATGGGCGGGTATTTGGATCGGCGGAAGAACTGAGTTGATTTGGATCAGAGGCAACCTCAACGCTCAAATTTATGCTGAGACGATTGTATCAGACGTCATCGTTCCTCTACAAGTGCAAATCGGTCCCTTATTTCAGTTAATGCATGATAATGCACGACCGCACACCGCAAGAGTTGTAAGACAGACTCTCGCCGCAGCTAACATCAATGTCCTGCCCTGGCCTGCTCAGTCGCCAGACTTGAACCCGATTGAGCATGCATGGGATATGCTACAGAGAAGAGCTCTGCCGAATATGGAGGGTATCCAGTCGCAAGAAGACCTTTTTTTGTTGTTGCAACGAACATGGGCGGCCATTCCACAGCGTGATTTGGATGAACTCATTTTGAGTATGCCAAACCGATGTTCTTGTGTTGTTAGTGTTCGCGGTAGAAACACGGATTATTAATTGTTTAAGTTACCCAATAAAATTTTAAAGAAAACTGTTATTTCAGTCTTTTTTTCGAACTTTTGTGTTAGTGGTTCAAATGTCAAAAATCCCTTTATTAGGAAAATGGCAAATTTCTTTATTAATGCAAAGGTGACTTGGTTTATCGTTACTGTGACAAACGAAAACACTTTATTTGATGAATCCTTAAAGAAAATTTTAATTAATATCAATCAGGAGAAAAGTTATTGCAAAAATATATGTTGATCCCTAGACACTTTTGATGTGTGTAAATGGTTATTGACGTTCTACTTAGTTATTACAACTGAAAATGTAATAGTACCTATGTGGTTCGAAGGCAAGACTAATTCCATCTAATATTCAATCTGTCTTAGTTTTAAATTGTTTTTACTTTTTACGTGTTTTACTTTTTTCAATGCTTGTGGCCATATCGTTTTGTGTAATATCAAAATGCCTTGCATTGTTTTTTCTTTGTGCTGCAATATGAAGCTACTATAATAATAAATTAAGACAAAGAAGCTTAGCTTTATTTGTAATGCTTGCTTTTGTCGTTGCAGATATCTCGTCGCTGTTCCGTCCAAATAATTCTGCAGTACATGGAAGTAAGTGCTTAAAGCAATATTTTCTTTTTATTTAGCTTAGAATTATGATTTAAAAGTATTTTCAGAATTTATTTCGGCTCAAATGTGATTTGTCTTGTAGTTGCTAAATTGACTGTTTGGCAGATTTTTTTATGAGTTCCCTATACTAGCATCGCATATCACTGGACTGGTTGGACTTTTAACTGTTCGTTATAGGCAAACAGCGCACACCAAAATAACCCCTTAATTTTTACCTAACGGGTCTGGTAAATGCCAAGGTTATATTAAATGCCCGTGATCAAATATAGGATATAATAATTGCTTACTTATAAAACGTTTTAGTGATTTGAAGCTAAAACAACTCCGACTCTGTTTTAGAAAAAACTATTACGTCAACATTCAACTTACTCAATATATTTGTTACTTGTTTTTGCAATGACAGATGGGCGTGGTGTCTATCACCAAGTGACTAATTTCCATCGTCAGGCGAAAAGGCTATTACTTACTCCCCAAGTTGTGGCCCTCTTACGAAAAATTACTTCCCTTGAGTATTCTAGGTAACGAGCATTAGGCTACGACAATTTACGTTATCTGTTCAATTGTTATGTACCAAAGTTATTTAAACATTAGTGTCTTATTTGTAATGATTTCAGATATTTACGTGATTATTACTCATTGAAATGAAATTTCTTAAATTTAATTTGGATCATTCATTCGTTATTAATTGTCGTTGAAGAGAAAGTTCTTTTGTATTAGATTTCTAGGTTATTTGTAATCTATAAACCTTTTTTTTGAAACTTGACAAGACTAGAGTGACGTTCGTCTAATGGTTAGTGATACGCTTGCCCTAGGATAGATCTCTTGAGCCTAGTAGTTTCTGCAAAAAATATTAATACTTGATTAATTTAAACTACGATCAATAATTCAAATTATCTCAGTTACCGTACAGTATATACATAATGTAAATTTGTTTAAAAGAAATCTTATATAATTGAAATAAATTACTAGTTTAAAAAACTAAAAATACACGCTTTTATAAGGACTACCTTATTGCTTTTTAGTGCATAAAAAGCAATAAATAAATTATCGAAACCGTTCTTTCTTTCTTTCTACTCCGTGCTTGTAATTTATGGATTATATTATGTGTACAGGCGTGGGGCGCCTTTTCTCTGTAAATGATTACAAATGATTGTAATGTGAATACAAATCCTTGTTCTTGAAATTTGACAGAAATGTTAAGCTGTTATTCAGAAAAGGCGCCCCACACTTTTACACATAAATATAATCCATAAATTACAAGCACGGAGTAGAAAGAAAGAAAGAACGGTTTCGATAGTTTATTTATTGCTTTTTAGTGCAGTAGTCCTTATAAAAGCGTGTATTTATAGTTTTTTAAACTAGTAATTTATTTTATACTTTTTAGTCTTAGAAATATTCGCCTAAACTACGGATAAAATTAGCCTAAGTATTGATTTGTTCGTAGCTTGAATCGTAGGCAGGTTGTGGCAAAACATATTTTTACTAAACTAGATATTACGCGTAGGTATCTGATTGAGTTTAAGAAAGCATTTACCCTTTAGACAGTCGAAATTACGCTAAAAGTCAATAGCTTCACAAGTAGTATTCAAGGGTTCCGTTACCAACCTTCCGGTTCTGGGTCCCTGTTGATGGACCCACGTTATTAGGCAAAGTGAATATAACTCCTTTATACAAATCAAATGAGTCCAAGCTCGATGGGTTTACTAGTAATCATTCCAGGGTTCCGTCACCCACCTTCCTGTTCCATCATCAGGTTCTGATTATTGGGCAATGTGGTCCTATTCACTTCTTTAATACAAATTAAATGAGTCCAAACTCGATGTGTGTACTAGTAACCATTGCAGGGTTCCATCACCTACATTCCAGTTCCATTACCAGGCCCTCATTAATGGTCAAAGTGAAAAGAACTCTTTAAAACAAATCAAATGAGCCCACACTTGATGTGTTTACTAGTAGCCAATCCAGGGTTCCATCACCCACCTTCCTATTCCATCATCAGGTCCTGATTAATGGTTAATGTGAAAAGAACTCTTTAAAACAAATCAAATGAACCCAAACTCGATGTGTTTACTAGTAGCCATTGCAGGGTTCCGTCACCCAACTTCCAGTTCCATCATCAGGCCCTCAGTAATGGTCAAATTGAAAAGAACTTTTTAATACAAACGAAATGAGCCGAAACTCGATGTGTTTACTAGTAGCCATTCCAGGGTTTCATCGCCCACCTTCCAGTTCCATCATCAGGTCCTGAATAATGGTTAATGTGAAAAGAACTCTTTAAAACAAATCAAATGAACCCAAACTCGAAGTGTTTACTAGTAGCCATTCCAGGGTTCCGTTACCCACCTTCCTGTTCCATCATCATGTCCTCATTAATGGTCAAAGTGAAAAGAACTCTTTAAAACAAATCAAATGAGCCCAATCTCGATGTGTTTACTAGTAGCCAATCCAGGGCTCCGTCACCCACCTTCTCCAGTTCCACCATCAGGTCCTCATTAATAGTCAAAGTGAAAAGAACTCTTTAAAACAAATTAACCCAAATTCGATTAGTTTACTAGTAGCCATCCAAGGGTTCTCTTATCCACCTTCGAGCCCCAGCATCAGATCAGCTCGATGATACCATATTATTGTATTGTAACCGGTCCTTGATACATGTGCAAAATTTCAAATTATTTGGACGTGTAGAAGTGGGTCAAAATTGCATCGCAAGATTCCATTACCATCATACATACATAGTTACATACATACATACAGGTCAAGCTAATAAAAGCGTGTTAAAAAGACAAGCCCGCTGAGTTTCTTGCCGGATCTTCTCAGTGGATGCCGCGTTACGATCCGGTGCTAGTTGTAAAAAATGACAATATGTAAGAACCCCCGTGAGGCCTATGCATAATAAAGAATTTTGAATTTGAATTTGTCCATTCGTTTGATAATTACAGCACATAGGTACATAAAAGGATATTAAAAAGTCCTATACCTACATTATTTCATGGGCCTGCGGTGTTTTTTAACTTCAATCTAATGGACGAAATCGTTGCCAAATTGCTTTCTACCGCTCATTAAACCGCCATTTGGGATGGAATCCGTCTATATACTTAATTGTTCATTTCAGGTCAGGTGAGGTCCGATAAGAATCGAAGCAATGATGTGGCGATGCGTGTCGAAAGCCTTATCTGATTCTCTTTAAAATTATCGGAACAAGATGCGGGCACGTAAAACAGTTGCATTACAGTACGTTCTTAATTAACGGTTTTGTTCTTACTTATTGTATTTTAGACAAACGAATGTGTTACATATCAAAACTTTAACTATTACCATAGATAGTCCATGCTATTACATAAGATAAATATTAGTCTTCAATCAGATAAAATACTTGGAATTGCAAATAAGTATTTATTGAAGGCTTTTTATGCTGTATAATTATTTAAAAATGTTCCGAACATAGAAACGTACCTACTGTTCGTTTATCGAACGAAATACCCAATAATTTTAAAAAACTTGGCACGAAAATTGTGTAGTAATGTGATAGATTTATTTCTGGCTTTATACTTTAATTCGAAGCATGATTTTTGAAAAACTATTCTAGAGCTAACTATAGCTAATAACTTTTTGTTTTCGGGAGTTTTATTTTCAGAAATAATATATAAGATAAGTAAGATATTTATTAATCCTAGTTATACTTACAAACTAAGAGGAAATATCCCACCCACTGCAAAGTAGAATCCCTTGCTAAACTCTCACCCTTGCCATGAAAAGGGCCGTCCCCTCATTATAACAGCCACGTCTCCGCAATTTTAAAGACACCTTTTATGGGCACTCAACTTAGCGCTATTTTTGGGTAAAATTGCGTTCGATAGATCCTTCCTTCCCCTTTGTCTGTTCTATAGTTAGTATATCTGGTTTCGCCATTTATCAGGCCATTCTGAGGGGTTGTCGCCAATTCTTTTGTCTCACGTAAAGCAACCTTCTTTATTATAGCGTCCGGCCATTGTGATTTACGGTTTATGAGTTCACTTTTATACCCATAGATATTTATAGATTCTTTGGTGGACTGCAGATTTTGTTTCTTCCATACGACACATCAATCGTAATCTCAATGTGTTATTATTATTGTGTGTAGTCCTTTTTTATGTTTATTTATTGTAATTTTGATAATGTTGCACCGGACACAAAGACTTAATATCTAATGTCTTAAAGGTCGGCAACGCGCTAGTGATTCTTCTGGTGCTGCTAGCATCTATAGGCTGCGGTGTCTGCATACCATCAGGCGGGCCGCTGCTTGCTTGCCACCTTGGTAGTATAAAAAAAATGTTATATTTTAAACTTTGGCCAATAAAAAACTTCAATCACAATACTTTCGTGCTTTAGTTTTTAGGCTTAATTTTGGACTTAAATTTTCTATCTGTCAAATTGTCTAAATTTGTTTAGCTTCGATCTCAATGTTCTTTCATGTGTTATTCTGACTTTGTGGACTAAGAATCAACTCTTATCGCCTCGGATATTCGTGACCTCATTATTCTTCAAATATGGAGCTGGTAATCTTCTATTTACGATATTTTTTTATGTATTCATTTCTGGTGCAAAAATATGACATTGCTAGGATTTCACGGTAGGTCGTATAAAACAAATAAAGTAGTAGGGGTGAGTCACCCACAGCTGACTAACACACGTGACTATACGTACTCCCTGTACACACCCCACCCCTTGCGATTATGAAGGGGCTGGGGTTTAAATGAAATTACTCTTGACCTTCCAATGTCTATAGATATAAATTGTAAAGGTAAAATTTTCGTTGTTATATACCTATATTTAATGCTGGTTGCCTGCTTTTTGAGGTTGCTAGTTTGTAGAAGTTTAAATTAATCTAGTTCTGTATTTTATACTATAAAAAGGCGTACAAAGGCGAGCTTATCTTATAATTCTTGCGGTTCTTTGAGAGCAAACCTCAGAGTGAGACCAAAAGATACGTCAGATACATATAAGTTGGGATTTATTGTTATTAATTATATTCTATAATTGAGTTAATACATTTTATTTTATTATTTGATAGCAGTTCTGTTTTACCCAAACACATCGAAAACCCTAATTTAAGGTCATACTTTGTCACCTTGTTTACGACCATTTTTAACAAAATTGTCGCGATGCAAGCGTCGGTACCGGTGACCCGAACTCGCATTTTAAAACATTTGCGATGCTATTTCACGGAACTTTACACTAGTTTGCGACTTTAATTCATAGAACAAAAAAGCCGAAATACCGGTTAACTGCCTGCTTTGGGAGTTTTATTCGAATGCTAAAGAGCGTAGGGTACTTTGTTAATTTAGTGGCTCCAAGTTGTTCTGTAGTGCACTCGGTGCGCGAGTTGGTGAACAATGGTTTTGTGAAATAATTAAATTTAAAACATGCTCTTTTTAAACCCCGGTGTAAGGGTGATGTTGTAAGTTAGACGCCTATATGTGGCATGGTAGCTGCCAAAAATGAATGGACGGATTTCAATACGGTTGTTTGTAAAATCATCTTACAGCTTAGCCTCATTACTACAAATAACGATCGAAAACTATGTGATATAAAGTAATAGAGTAAAATATAATAACTCAACAATATTGTCCTCTTAAGTACGGCATACACGCGCAGGTATACCTGACAGGTATACCTGTGCAGTTAAACTGTACAGGTATAATTGAGCTCCATAGAGACCATACACGTAGCGGTAAACCTGCACAAACTCAGTTGAAACCATGGCGCCGACAGCGGCGCATGACTACGACGCAGTAGCGTTAATAGATTAATAGTTTGTTTTATTAAAGAAAAGGATATTAAACGACGACACCGTGAACAGTGGTGAAAAGCAAACAGTACTCTTATGTCGACTTATTGAAGGAATTGAAATTTAAACCGAATTATTATTACCGCAATTATCTACGAATAATAATAATATTCTGGGACAATCCACACACGGATCACAAATTAGGCAGAGCCTATACTATGGAAACTAGATGACTTTTTCTTGTAAATACATACATAAATAGATAAATAACACCTAGACACTTGGCAGGAATCGAACCCACTACCTATTGGGTAGCAGCCGGCGTGACCACTAGACCAACAGGCCCCAATAGATGAAAAGACGTTTCTCGATTATTTTTTTCTTACGATTTATTATAATTGCTGCTACTTTCTTATTTTTAAAAGATTAAGAATCATTATTTGTCAGCATATTTTTATGCTACAATAATAGATGGTATTCTACCGTTTCCGGCGTACAAATGTTTTATCGTTACAGGGTGACATAATCATGTCAAGGAATAAAATTAGTTAAATTTTATCGTGATAATCTTTACACTTAATATGCCAAAAACAATGCTCCGACTTGTACATGTTTATAAATTCTTCCATTACTACATTCCGCTTACGAAACGACATATTGTATTAGAGCGCCGCGCGTCCTTTCCCTCGAAGTCAGTTGTCCGATGACTGTTCGAGGCTCGAACAGTCATCGGACAACTGACGCCTGCGCAGGCGACCGCCACACACGCTCAGTTTTGCCTGCACAGGTATACCTGCGCAGTTAAAAATATGAAAATCCATATTTTTTGACTCGCCTGTACAGGCGTGGAAACCTGCACAGTTTTGCGGCATACACGCTCAGGTTTACCTGCGCAGTTGAACTGTACAGGTATACCTGTCAGGTATACCTGCGCGTGTATGCCGTACTTAAATCATTACGATCACAGCGAGAGAAAGTCAGCTTACGCAGAAGAAAGTGCGTATTAATAATATTTATATTTCACTGTAATACATTTATTAAGATTTTTACTTAGAACTAAGAAAGAAAACATTTATTATTCTGGGATTACAATATCAAACAAGTAAGAAAACAATATACAAAATCCTGTGTAATTAAATTATTGTGAGGTTATATGGATATAGATTCAAGTTCAGCATATTATATCAGAAGATGATTGATTCACGGATATAAAAACATACCAGAATAGTAAATAAATAGTTCACATGACATTACGCTAAAATTTCGAACATATAAGTGACAAATTAATGACCTAAAATTAAAAAGTAATCTAAAAAGGTCTTACATAGGTATGTTCAGTGCAGAGATCTATCAGATACTAGTCACTTTATTCTGAAAATGAAATCTGTAAGCCCAATGCATTTCAATATGTTCATGAAAAATGTAATTCAATACCATCACAGCTGCAGTGGCAAGGAACGAGAAGCCGTCACGATGCAAAATTCATTTATAACGGATCCCACCCGCCTGATAGACCGGAGGTGCCGCTAATGGACTGGAAGAAGTGAAATGTCGATACTTGGAATATCTTAGAAATCAGAAATATAATTTATTTCATGTTGAAATAAAAATAAGTTTATAGATTTCATCGTGAAAGTGCAAATCAAAACTAAAACTGCAATAAAATTGAGCATTGATATGTTTTGTAGTATTATTTTCCAGAATAATGAAATTAAAGAAGTTTTACGATATTTTATTTTATTCATTTGTACACTTGTACGAAAATGAAAACTAGTGCAAATTCTATTAACGCAACAGTAAATATCATTGTAGATCTAATCGCAAGCGCTAATGCAGACCCTTTTTTTTAATCTTTAAAAGTACTTTTGTCGACCAAGTTGGAGGCGTAGGAGACGCTGTTGCCCGTCTTCTTGTTTTCCGTTAGTCGCCTCTTACGGACACTTAATTTGCTATTCTTAACCGGACACCCCACGGGGAATAAAAATATCATTTAGAAATTCTATAGACTCTGCCTTATCGTACTAAACATAATCTAGATATTGATAATTTGATTAGCATCTATTTAAAAGTAATCTCGGCAATTTATTTTGTAAATTACAAGACCATCTTGATATGTTTTTTTTGGGGTTTGTATAGCGGGCAATGGATACAACTGTTTTCGCATTTTTATTTAATTATAAGTCAAAAACTATAAACCTGACAGTATAAATCTTTTTCGAAATTTGCGAATGAAGTTTTTTAATTCTTATTCTTTATCGTTTGTGCACAAACAGAAACAAAGTAGGTATACATTAAAAAAATACAAAATAAATGACATAAAATATGAATATAACATATGAAAAATAAATATGAATTATGAAGCTTTTTCACTTGTTATTGAAAAATAAAATAGTTTTGTTTTGGACGAGGTAGAAATAAAATTGGATCTTCAAGATTTAAAAACAAATTTCAAATCGATAGCATTTCGGAAATATTTACTTATCTCAATAGAGGATTTCCTAGTCTCGGACATCCTTAGACATGTAAAAGTGGATGAATCTCAATAAAGTCCCGGATCAGGTCAATATCTCTCGTTGTTCCGATGCCTTCGTATCTCGGATGGTAATAAAAACAGGATCAAACTTCATTTTGTCTAAGCGACAACGAACGCTCGCGGTATATAGCTTTCGAATCTAATTTACGCTCCTCCGACGCCTTGTCGTTTCTTGTATTTATTTCATTTACATTCTATTTTTCGTAACTTTTGCATTAGAAATTTGAAAATTGTTATGCAGTGCACTGCTTAGTTTATGCAGTCTTATGTACAATGGCTATATGTAGTTACAGAATATGAAAATAAAGTTACATCGCCATGTTTGATAACTGTATAGTTCGTAATTATATCACCAGTTCGTTTGTGTATCAATTACAACAGTGTATATAATTTTACAGAGACAAAAAAGACGTATTCAGTAAGATTACAAGGAATATTCAAATTAAAATATTCGTTTTCTCTGCTTTATTCTTCAGGGGAATATTTTCCAAAAGCTAATTGTGTAAAGTAATTTAGTTTGGACGCAGAGCGCTGTCCACGGCCGTCTTTCGTCATTTATTTCGAGGGTCCTTCATTTACCTCCCCCGCTTTTTGCTCCACGACAAATATACAGTTGTTTTTAATTGGAATCTAAGGCGTATTCCTTAGATATCAAAGTCCAATTTGCATTATACGGTTTCACATTAATGTTATATTTCCCAATAAGGAGTATTCAAAATGATTGCGGCTTTTTTCTGTGCCCCAAACCAACATTTTGTTGAGTACTTTTATTTCGCTTTTAACTGCTGCTCAGTAAACTTTTTATTTTGTTGTTTCCTTTGTTTTTTCTTTGCTGAAGTTTAAATAACTTTAATTATATGATTGGTTGTAACAATATTTTAGATTTTTATCCTATATTGTGCCTTTACAGTTTCCTTCTGATATTTACTCGAAAAAGTAACATAATTAATCCTTTGGACAAACAATACAGATAAGTGCTAGACTGTTTACTTGACTACTTTATATATTCACGTCGCTTAAAGAATTGTGCGCTTACCTTACCTTGGGAACTAGTTCCCCGTATATTATCTTTAAGTAACTTATCATGATTAATGAATGCAAAGTGTAAGTATTTTATCTATTTGCTAGCAATGTATTCATAAGGTTTGTTAAACCATGAATTGTAACCTCGTAATCAAACAATGCTTTATTTGGTTGCATGGTTGAATCCCGAGTCTTAATCTTTGGATTTGTGTCTAGCCTCCTTATAGGCATTGTGATCACTTGTCTAGAGAGACCACGTTGTAGTGTTTTCAAAGAATCCAACCTAGAATTTGATTTGTAATAGATAAATGATAATGATAATGAAATACCGAGGATAGGGTTAATGACTATTGTTATTTTAAAGAACGCCTAACTATCACTTTAAGAAATTACGTTTAAGAGTTTTGCCTGTATACTTCATATCTTTAATAGTACGACCCGTTACATCCAACCACGACCTCATATGACGATCTGGCTTGAAGCGTTGAAAGTATTCATTCTTGTTTGTACTCGTAGACAAACTGGTTCTTCGTTGATATAATTTTGCAATATTGCATCGTTAGTTAAAATCATTTTAACAGTTATACATATGTGTGTACTGTGGTATTGAGATTGCGGTTACTGTTCTAGGATCAAATTACTCAGTTTGATATTTTAGAAGGTTTCATAGTTTCTGTCAGTAGTTTTTTTATCAGTATTGTTTTGTTTTTGTTTTGGGAGATGTAAATTATTCTCTGGGTGTGATCGTCTGGACTGAACATAACTACTACAAGATGATACTGAAAGAAACATTGAGTAAAATAAATATTGACTGAAACTAGGACTGTTCGTGAATGTTTACCAAGCTCAGTTGCTTTTTTTTGTAATCAATAGGTTTACGCTTGACCTCAATCGGTAAGTGAAGATGTGATCTAGGATGGATCGCGCTTACCCATAAGATGCCTGTTCACTCTAGACTTGAATACACCCAAGTTATATTTATCAGGGACAACGGTGTCCGGGTGAGTATTCCACAGCTTGGCCGTGCGCATGAGGTAAGAAGAAGTGAAAAGCTTAGTGCGGCAAGTTGGAGTGTCAACGACAAAGCGGTGGAGTCCCTGCCGGCGCCTGGTAGTCCGGCAAAAGAAACTGGATGGTGGTACAAGTTCAAAAAGTGCTTGAGCGCATTCACCGTGGAACAATCTGTAAAAAACCGATAAACATGCAACAAGACTACGATGATCCAATTGTTGCAGCTTTTCATTTGTCAAGTCGTTATCGTCAATTATCCTGCGAGCGCGTCTGTCTAACGAATCCAAAGAGTCAAGTTGATATTTGGCTTTCCTACTCCTCCTGTTCGCTTTTCTGATTAAATTCGATGCGGGTTCTGGGACTCGACGAGGGTCGGTGTGTCCACTGGTGACTACTGTAGATTCTGACTTGACAGGAGTCACAGTCGTAGGAATAAGAGGTTCGATTAGTCCCAAGCTCAGTTGCTAGCAAGATTCCGCTACTAAATTACTGATCGCTGATTTTAAAAGTATCGTGGGTGTGCTTTGGCTTGCAAGACCATCACATGACCGGTTTATATAGTTTGTAATAGTTGTTTGTAGTATTTGGAATTTCTTAGTTGTTTTAAGAAGCGTGACCACGACTATATCGCAGTTACGTAATCTAAACTTTCAGTAAAACTCCAATATAACCAGCTCATTTTAAATTACTGTTCTGGATGTTAATATAATGCACAATGCGAGCATCGTAACAAGTCACGTTATTAAAGCCGATGTCATTTGACCAATGCTATTTCCATGCATCCAATTTAAGGCATTTATTAGTTCTGACGTCAAATCTGAAATCTCTCGCATTGCCTACATTATAGGGTGTGTTTTAGCTTGTTTTGTATGTTATAGTAGATATGCGTATTGTGTGTACTTTACTAGCGTCGGGTCATCGGTTCGTAGTTTGTGCATGTCTATCAACAAAGGGTTGATGGGGTTCATTATCGATCAGCTCGGCTGCAAACTTACGTACTAACCGCACGCGGGTAGAATAAAAATAACGTTTTATTCCCTATACTTGCCTGCGACCTGTCTCACCTGTTTATTTTTTTTTTCACATTTAGTAGGTATACATACTCTCTCATGTTGTACTGTTATGTTATTTAGCCTAACTTCATAAATGTTTCTACCCCATAAATCAATACCTAGAGTTCATTATTACATGTCTTAAGCCCAATAATTCCTCCAACTACGCTGACCTTCACACACTGCTGCTTGGCGGCAAAATATCTGCCCCTGCCTGGACTCTTGAGACACAAGAGACCACCCACCACCGCCGTAGCCTCTTGTTTTTTCCACCTAATTACGTATATCGTACGCGTCTTTTCTATATATTTGTATCAATTTTTTACACTACTATGCTATAAATCAAACCGATAATGAGCCTTTTTCATTTCAGAAACATCTGCTACACGCTTTATAATTTCAGGAGCATCTGTTAAATGCCTGAGTGAGTTCGCTTACCCAAGTACATAATTAATGCTTACTTTAGCTGCACTTGTTCTGAGGTTAAGGCCCAATTAAGCATTCGGTAGATTCAAACAAAGATAAAACGAAATGTCATGTTTATTGTAATAAACTTGGAAATTAATGCCTACAATGCATACATAGACATAATATCGTGATATGATAAAAATACACACATCAAAAGTGTCTAGGGATCAAGCATTTTTGGGCAAAAAAATGGGCAGAAGAACAATGGCGTTTCGTGTGCTTTTCTGATGAGTCTCGTTTTGGTATGAGACCGGATACAAGACGTATACGACACTGGAGAACCCCTGGACGCCAACAGCGATTAAAATCCTGCCAGGAAGTCCATCCTTATAGTGGTGGAACCATCATGGTATGGGCGGGTATTTGGATCGGCGGAAGAACTGAGTTGATTTGGATCAGAGGCAACCTCAACGCTCAAATTTATGCTGAGACGATTGTATCAGACGTCATCGTTCCTCTACAAGTGCAAATCGGTCCCTTATTTCAGTTAATGCATGATAATGCACGACCGCACACCGCAAGAGTTGTAAGACAGACTCTCGCCGCAGCTAACATCAATGTCCTGCCCTGGCCTGCTCAGTCGCCAGACTTGAACCCGATTGAGCATGCATGGGATATGCTACAGAGAAGAGCTCTGCCGAATATGGAGGGTATCCAGTCGCAAGAAGACCTTTTTTTGTTGTTGCAACGAACATGGGCGGCCATTCCACAGCGTGATTTGGATGAACTCATTTTGAGTATGCCAAACCGATGTTCTTGTGTTGTTAGTGTTCGCGGTAGAAACACGGATTATTAATTGTTTAAGTTACCCAATAAAATTTTAAAGAAAACTGTTATTTCAGTCTTTTTTTCGAACTTTTGTGTTAGTGGTACAAATGTCAAAAATCCCTTTATTAGGAAAATGGCAAATTTCTTTATTAATGCAAAGGTGACTTGGTTTATCGTTACTGTGACAAACGAAAACACTTTATTTGATGAATCCTTAAAGAAAATTTTAATTAATATCAATCAGGAGAAAAGTTATTGCAAAAATATATGTTGATCCCTAGACACTTTTGATGTGTGTAGATGTTTAGAAAGTGTTTTTTTTCCCTACTATAGTATAAATAGCGATACGATGACGATCTACTAAAGTATACGGAAACTCATATTTTTATCAATGCCATTTTTTGTTCGCGTGAACTTAAAATTGTTAAAATTCAAGGAGCATACTGAATGGAACTACTTGCGTGTCAGATGAAAACCAGAGAAAGTTCTGAACTTGTTGCTGGTGCGGGGTTCCGAACTTTTAACACACATACAGTAGGTACACCGATTACGAAAAAAATGCCATCCAATATCTCTCGGAAGCTGTTCCTTCAATGTGTAACATGACACGAAAACACCGTGTAATCAGATTAGACACAGCGTACGGCGCACTTAATAAACTTCCCACCGTCTCGCTATCGGGCGTACTTCACCCGTTCCAGCCGTAATTTGTTCCTGGAGTCTTATTAAATTCATAAGTATGCGTTGCCAGACTTGTTTTACGGTTCAAGTTGCGAACAGGAGCGATGTGTGATGGGAGAAGCGTGAAAGTTTTAAAACATAGGTACGTAGTTTTCAAAATCTAGTTAAGAATATTCTATATCACCAGACATTGAAAAATGTCTTTTTAAAATTTGGCTTCAAGAGTTCTGGCTTCTGCTCTATATTATTCATGCGGACTTGATATGCGTTTCATCGCGTGGACATTCCAAGAGCAAAGGTAATTCTTTAAATGTAGTTATAAGCTCCACAAACTAATCATCGGTAAGATAAAGTACCTACATAGTGTGCTGTATATATTGCAGGAGAAGGCTGATGAACATTCAACACGCGGATCGGACACTAAATAATCTATGCTCTAGAAGTCTAGATGGCCACCAACCTTATGACTAAACTCTCTTCTCACTTATCATCTACATAGGTCATCTATATGAGTTCCTATAAATCTTTGTACATGCTCATCTCCATAGCACAGCAACTCGCCGTCGCTGTTATCTTTGCGACACGTTCGAACTGTTAAGTTCCAACGTTACCGCTGCATTTTTATAGGTAAACATAATATTGCGGAAAGTAAAAATATACTTACACGTGTTACGTTATGAAAAAAATAAACAGAGTCACTGTTATGACAGGGATTGAAGGTATAAGGAGAACTCCTCAGTAGTCTTTAGTCTACCAGTGGTTATGGATGAGAAGTGGAAATATTTTTAATCTTAAGAAAGTTAGTGTTATCTGGACGTGACAGAGGATCAATTGAATAAGCTAGAGCGATTGCAAAATTTGTCCATTAGGTTTATATTTGGCTTGCGTAAATTTGACCATATTTCCCAATTCCGTGCAAAACTCAAATGGTTACCCATTCGTCTCCGACGAAATCTTCACATTTTATCTCTTCTCTATAATATATTGTTTAACCCCTCCACCCCCTCTTATCTTAGGGAACGTTTCGATTATTTGTCGAATTCTAGCACCTATAGTCTTAGGTCCTCGGAAAACCTTTGTCTTACGATGCCCTTACATAGCAGTTCCTTCTATGACAAATCCTTCACGGTGCAGGCGGTTCGCCTGTGGAATTCCTTGCCCGTTTCTATAAGGCGTGCTTCGTCACTGCCAATTTTCAAAGATCTAGTGAAGAAGTTTTATTTGGCGGAATAAGTTAATCGGTATTTGTGTAATTTTCTTGTTATATTAATACGTACTGATTTATGTATGTTTATAATAGTATTATTTGATGTATGTTTATATATTATACTCATATGAATATATATTATAGTTTACAACATATGTGTTTTTATGTGTCTTTGTGTTAATGTTACCTATTCATGTCGAGTGCGCGCACCCTCTGCTCTTTGTAACTTCTTTATTTTCCTCTCCATCCAAAGGTTGCCTGGAAGAGATCGCTTTTAGCGATAAGGCCGCCCATTGTTGCATTTTTTATTAATTTGTGTCTTATTCTTTTTGTATCTGTTTGTTTGTGCGCAATAAAGAATTGTCTATCTATCTATCTATCTATCTTTATGGACACGTACGGTACACGATACGTACTTTTATTGAGTATTTGGATTGGATATTCATCTTACTGTGCTTACAAACATTCTTTGTATAGAATAATTCATTTGGTCAGTGTCTACGTTCTTCATTCTCTCGTAACTTAAGCTTTCCATTTCGCAATATCTCGTTTAGTAACGGTGACAGATGAATCTCGCCAAGTTTTGAACATGTACAAATTCATAGTTTCTGCGTCCTCCGCCTACGTAATGAATTGTAATCAGATGCAACTGCGTCGACTGAAACTCGTGTTTGTCACTTGAGATGCGATGGAAACTTCTGTTCTTAAATTTAAAGCAAGAAATTACTTTTTATTATAAATTATTTCCATTTAATACTAGTAATAGGAAGATTTTTTTTACTTCTCCACTTGTTATCTTTTTCTCAACACAAGGTAGTCCTTGGCAAAAAAATCAAAGTATCTTTATGACGCATAGGCCCCACGGAGGCTCTTACATAAGATCATCTTTTTTTACAAACGACCGCCGGGCCAGGTCGTAACGTGGTCGCTACTGAGCAGCTCCGGAAAATCTGATCTGAGCGTGTGGGATAATAATGTGCCTTGTTATTAATGAGAAAGGAAGGAAATCCCTGCACTGGCAGCAAAAGAGAGAAAGACAGCTCAGCGACTACTGATAGAACACTGGTTCTTTCCTTACCTTACACATCGCTGGAATAAAATGCTACTCGAAGGTGACTTCATTTGCGTACGGTTTCAATATGTAAGGTTAAAGAATATTTTTGCTTGCCCTATATTGTTGGTACTTATTAACTGATTTAATTGAAAGGCTGGTAATCAATATCCAACTTAATATATCACATGACACTTGCATTACCAACTTTGGCAATTTTACAATTTAACCATAGATTTCATGAACCTTAGAACTAGGGATGTAACGATACATAATTTTGCCGATACGATACCGATACCGATTTTTGTAGAAAATATTCGGCGATACCGATGGCTTAATAGGTAGGTAATCTAATGAATAATGAATTGTATATTGCGTATACCTTTATTATGCGTAAATGATGTTATAATTAAGTTCAAGCCTTGATTTATTTGTGTGCAAAAAAATAAGTTTATAAAAATGCCCAACGAAAATTCAAAGAAAGCATTCATTTATCTGACAATATGAGTAATTATGCTAATTAGGAAAGTAATTATGAAACATAGTCATAAAATAAACTAATAAATAGTCAATAATTAAAGTTTACTTTTTTAAGAATACAAAATTTAAATTATTTGCAGATAATCTGTTTGTACGGAACTTATTTGATAAGGCAAATACTTTTGCGCAAGCATTTTCAATTTTGGCTATTTATCTTCATTGCACCAATAGTTCTTTGGATCTTGTTTAATTGGAATATTTGGACACTCCAGATACCCGAGAAAATCTTATCTTGATTTCGCGCTTTTCGAACTGCTGCTCTATATCGGTTGTGTTTTAATCGGCGATGCCGATATATCGGCCTGCCGATTATATCGGCCGATATATCGGTATCGTTACATCCCTACTTAGAACCATTGGTCATAGAAAAAGATAGTGTTGTAAAATTTACACGCTGGCTACACGGTTATAAACCACAGGCACTAACTTGATAAAGTGGCTATGATTCCAGGAAAAATATCGATATGTCGATATTTTATGTTTAGTAGTCTTGTGTACTACAAGAACGGTGAACGGTTAGGAACCGTTGCGCAGTGCTCACCGAATAGATTCGATTCCCTAATCATAATCGTACATCGGACACTTGTTCTTTTAGTTCAGCTTGAACGATGAACAAGCAACCGTACGAAGTACTACGTACGAAAGAGTCCGGTCCTCATCTTGCGGATGTTGTGTGTTGCCAGGGCCAAAGTTCGGTAGGGGTGGTAGCGGGGCATCTGCCGGAGATTCTTAGCACCCCCTGCTCGACCGTTACCCCGCCTGCTATCAAGGCGAAGAATAGAGGAGCCGCCGGGGACTGGGGCCCATTTGCAAGTCGTGTCTGTCATTGTGTGTTTAGGGGGGAGTTGCCATAATCCCCACGCAGGGGCAGGTGTCTTGGGGATCGCAGTATATATGAAGAGATGAATCTCAAACAAAAGACGCTGCTGCCCGTCTTCTTGATTTCCCTTAGTCGCCTCTTACGATACACCCAACGGGAAGAGATGGGGGGATGCAATTCTAACCCGGCACCCCACGGGTATTTTAAACTACATATGCAAAATTCCTGTGACCAGCCCCAAACCATGTGATGATAATGATGATCGTTGTGTGATGATGATCTTCATCACCAAGATATGAACGAAGTTGATGATGTGTGATGATGATTTATCTTTTCATGTGTACTTATGTATACATGAAAAATACACGATGTATTTATTTCAATTTGTAAATAAAATTCGTTTATTAATCGGTTGGTAAAAGTAAACAAAAAGACTAAACTAGTTTTGAGGTTGAAAAAACGACGGATGCATCGTCAACGATTGACAACGACGTCGACAGCTAAAAACATTCTGTTTACGATATAAACTAGTCGAAACTTTAGACTGTTTTATAAACTAGATTATCGTGGACGATATTACTAGTTTATCGTCGACGATAGACTTGTGTAGTACATGAGAGAACTATTCCTTTTCATTTTTAGTACAACACTCTTTTAGTACTTCGTCTTTCGGTATGTATTCGTAGTCTCTGGCTCTATGAACGAATACGAATAGATGACCAGTTATTACAGATAATAACTGGTAAGCTATTCCTATTCGTTTTTAGTACATCATTCATTTGGATTAATTTAGTACTTCGTCTTCCGCTCGAGATTTATTCGTCTCTGGTTCTGCACGAACTGGTCCGATCAGTTACTCGTTGACACACTCAGAACGGGACTGAATGAGCGGGAATTATATGTACTAAAAGTACTAAAATAATAAATTTTTACATTTGAAAGATTATACTAGTACGTAGCGCTCCGTTCAATGTCCGAGCAAAATAATAAATAAATCTTTATTCATTAACCAGAAAGATTACAAACTTCAAAACAAGGTTGGAATCGCCTTTTAAGTGTAACACCTGTGCCAGACGATTCCGCTCTCCCATAGCCATATGTATTTATACATTTCAATAAACCTAGCAGTAAATTGTGTGTTATTGTAAATATTAACATTAACAGACAAAAAATAAAGAAAAGGTAAGTTTTTTTTTTGTATTCTGTATCTGAATGTATGTTTGCCTATGTGTGTGTGTGTTTGTGTGTAGGTGTGTGTGTGTGTGTGTGACTGTGTGTGTAGTTGTGTGAGAGAGAGAGTGTTGATATTTAACTATGTATAAGTATAAATATAATCCAAAAACGTCTCATACGAATGATTCAAATTCATGATTTTTAATTTTTATTATAGGTACTTACTACAATATAAATTACGAAGATGATTGTAATAATGTTTCTGTATCTTCATATGTTAAAGATTTTAACCAATTAGTTATCCTTAATTTACAAGTACGAGTATCCATAGGATAGATGTTTAAGATTTTATTAACTTTATTATATAAGAGGGCCGATTGTTTAATATACTGTCGTTGAGCAAAAACAGTTTTGACATTGTCTATAGTGAAAACGATATCTTTCCTCCTTTTAGTTAAAATACTGGGATCAAAGACTACAGATTTATGCCTTTTCAGTACTACAAATAAAATATACAATTTTCTGACGGTCAATAAATTACTTTCCATGTAAAGCTCATTTGTGGGGTACATGTACATCTTAAAATACATCACTTTTAAGAGCGCCCTTTGAGCTCGTTCCACTTCCAAAAATTTTATTTTGGATGCCCCACCCCAGACAGAGACACAGTAACCTAACACAGACTGAGCTAATGCTAAATATATTCTATTCAAAAGTGATTCAGAGGCTACATATCTTAATGTTTTAAAAATCCAAATTAACTTTCTTATTCTGGTAGAAACTAAATCTATATGACTGTGCCATGATAATCATTACACCTAGGTATTTAGTCGAAGCTACTTTATTAATTGTAGAGCAATTGCAATTTATTTCAGGTGAATAATGACAAGTATGTAATTGAATACTAAAGTTAGTAGCAGGCTGGGTACGAATATTTTTCGAAAAACATATATAGTTAGTCTTCTCACTATTGAGGGAAAGAAGGTTCATCCTTAACCAATGAGCCACCTGCATAAGTGCCAGTTCAGTATCGTTTTGAACAGTATTCCATGAAGAACCATTAACAACCAAGACTGTGTCATCGGCATAGCAAAATATATTAGCACCTTTAATTTGTAAATTACACAGCTCGTTGATATAAATCAAAAACAGCGTCGGGCCCAACACACTGCCTTGTGGCACTCCGTAAGATATATGTGAGTCATCACTGACATTATTGTCCAACTTTTACTTTCTGTTTCCGACCACTCAAATAGTCTTTGAAAAGCAGTAGGGGGGTACCCCTGATGCCTATGTTCTCAAGCTTTTGCACCAGAATGGGGACAGAAACGGTGTCAAATGCCTTTTTTAAATCTAGAAATACAGCAAGACTCTTGTATCCTTTATCTAAATTTTGCACTATTAGTGAGCTTAAAGCTATGACGGCATCCTCTGTCGACTTGTTTTGCCTAAAACCGAATTGCGAATCAGATAAAATGTTATATTTACTCAAATAATTGATTAATCTTTTGTTCATTACTTTTTCTACTATCTTAGATATAGAAGATAGTACTGAAATAGGACGATAGTTGTTAACATCGTTTTTGTCACCATTCTTGTATACCGGAGTAATAAGAGCTTGCTTAAGCATTGCAGGAAATACGCACAGTTTGAAGCATAGATTGACCAGATGACATATAATTGGAGTAACTTCGTTTATGGCAAGTTTTAAAAAACTAGAAGGTATATTGTCCCAGCCTGGAGCATTGCTAGATTTCAACGAATTAATCACATCATGTATTTCCATTGGGTCTGTGTCCAGTAAGGCAAAAGATGAAAGCTGAATATGACGCTGGACGTTCGAGGTGTGGGCTCTTTGAACATCCATTGAGGAAGGCGACGGGGTTGCGACCCCCGTCCCCGTGAGCACCGTGACTGGTTCCCGGGGGGCTACAATGCGCCCCCCGGCGTCGGGCTCAAAGGCAAGGCATTGAGGGACCCTTGTGCAGATCCCACCGGAGAGCCCTGGGGTTCCCCCTCTCATCGTTCTGTTTTCCACTTGCATCTGATAGTCGTGTACCCATACTTCTTCATACTTAGTACATCGAGCGGTTTCTTGCACATCGTTCAAGCTGAATTAATAGAGCGAATGTCCGATGTACGATTAACGGTTGGTGGTTAATCAGCATTGCGGAATGGTTCCTAACTGTTCACGGTTCTTGTACTACACACAAAAACTAATTTGAACTTTCAGTGTGTTTAGAACTCCGGCGTCCGGTAAACACGCATCTAGGGATTGGTCGTCGACGCATTTTCGGTTGACGAAACGAGGCCGTTTATCGTCCACGATAAACTAGTTTATAATACAGTCTAAAGTTTCGAGCAGTTTATATCGTAAGCAGAATGTTTTTAGCTGTAGACGTTGATCGTCGACGTCGTTGTCGTTTGGTCAACGACGAAACTAGTGTAGGCTTCTGGTTTACGTTTACTAATCGATAGATCAATGACTTTAATTACAAATTGTAATCAGTATATTTTCGTGTAATTTTTCATGTGTACTTCTGCACACCATCATCACCATTCATCATAATCATCATTTTTCACATCTTCATCAGCATTATCACACATCATCATCATCATTATTCACATCTACATCACCATTCACATATTCATCACCGTTCATCATCATCATCAAACACCATCATCGCCATTCATCATCATCAACACTATTCATATGTTTATCACCATCATCACACATTTTCACTAATCATCATCATCATCATTCACATCGTCATCACCATTATAACACATAATCACCATTCATCATCATTCACAACTTTCACACCATCATCACCATTCATATCTTCATCACCATTCAACATCATCATTCACATTTTCATCATAATCATCACCATCATCATCTATATCATCATCATTGTTCGAATTGAAGACGCCACCACCCCACGCATTTCAGCCATTTAATTATCTTGTTTTTTTTTTGTTAGCTTTATTTGTTTACATACTGCGTCATACAACAATAATATTAAAACTATTAAAATCACAAACGTTACATATTTAATATTCAATAATAACCTAATCCTCATGTTCTTTAACATTCATATAGGTATGCATATCTTCTAGGCTTGTTTTTGCTCGGACATTGAACGGAGCGCTACGTACTAGTATAATCTTTTAAATGTAATAATTTATTATTTTAGTACTTTTAGTACATATCATTCCCGCTCATTCAGTCCCGTTCTGAGTGTGTCAACGAGTAACTGATCGGACCAGTTCGTGCAGAACCAGAGACTACGAATAAATCTCGAGCGGAAGACGAAGTACTAAATGAATCCAAATGAATGATGTACTAAAAACGAATAGGAATAGCTGACCAGTTATTATAGAGCTAGAGACTACGAATAGTCGAATACATACTGAAAGACGAAGTACTAAAAGAGTGTTGTACTAAAAATGAAAAGGAATAGTTCTCTCATGTACTACACAAGTCTATCGTCGACGCATTTTCATTCGACAAAACAAGACCGTATATCGTCCACGATAAACTGTTTTATAAAACAGTCTAAATGAGGCTGGTGTACTCCACCAGAGCAAAAGCCCCGAAAAAAAATTAAAAAAAAAAAAAAACAGAAAATTTTCGACTAGTTTATATCGTAAACAGAATGTTTTTAGTTGTGGACGTCATTGTCAATCGTTGACGATGCATCCGTCGTTTTTTCAACCTCTACACTAGCTTAGTCTTCTTGTTTACTTTTACCAACCGATTAATAAACGAATTTTATTTACAAATTGAAATAAATATATCGTGTATTTTTCATGTATACATAAGTACACATTAAAAGATAAATCATTATCACACATCATCAACTTTGTTCATATCTTGGTGATGAAGATCATCATCACATCATCACACAACGATCATCATTATCATCACATGGTGTGGGGGCGGGTTTTTTTTACTGGTCACAGGAATTTTGTATATGTAGTATAAAATACCCGTGGGGTGCCGGGTTAGAATTGCATCCCCCACCTCTTTCCGTTGGGTGTATCGTAAGAGGCGACATATCGATATTTTATGTTTAGTAGTCTTGTGTACTACAAGAACGGTGAACGGTTAGGAACCGTTGCGCAATGCTCACCGAATAGATTCGGTAATCTTAATCGTACATCGGACACTTGCTGTTTTAGTTCAGCTTGAACGATGAACAAGCAACCGTACGAAGTACTACGTACGAAAGAGTCCGGTCCTCATCTTGCGGATGTTGTGTGTTGCCAGGGCCAAAGTTCGGTGGGGGTGGTAGCGGGGCATCTGCCGGAGATTCTTAGCACCCCCTACTGGACCGTTACCCCACCTGCTACCAAGACGAGGAATAGAGGAGCCGCCGGGGACTAGGGGCCATTTGCAAGTCGTGTCTGTCATTGTGTGTTTAGGGGGGATTTGCCATAATCCCCACGCTTGGCAGGCGTCTTGGGGATCGCAGTATATATGAAGAAATGAATCTCAAACAAAAGACGCTGCTGCCCGTCTTCTTGATTTCCCTTAGTCGCCTCTTACGATACACCCAACGGAAAGAGGTAGGGGATGCAATTCTAACCCGGCACCCCACGGGTATTTTATACTACATATACAAAATTCCTGTGACCAGTAACCCCCCGCCCCCAAACCATGTGATGATAATGATGATCGTTGTGTGATGATGTGATGATGATCTTCATCACCAAGATATGAACGAAGTTGGTGATGTGTGATAATGATTTATCTATTAATGTGTACTTATGTATACATGAAAAATACACGATATATTTATTTCAATTTGTAAATAAAATTCGTTTATTAATCGGTTGGTAAAAGTAAACAAGAAGACTAAACTAGTGTAGAGGTTGAAAAAACGACGGATGCATCGTCAACGATTGACAATGACGTCCACAGCTAAAAACATTCTGTTTACGATATAAACTAGTCGAAAAGTTTCTGTTTTTTTTTTATTTAATTTTTTTTCGGGGCTTTTACTCTGGTGGAGTACACCAGCCCCATTAAGACTGTTTTATAAAACAGTTTATCGTGGACGATATACGGTCTTGTTTTGTCGAATGAAAATGCGTCGACGATAGACTTGTGTAGTACATGAGAGAACTATTCCTTTTCATTTTTAGTACAACACTCTTTTAGTACTTCGTCTTTCAGTATGTATTCGACTATTCGTAGTCTCTAGCTCTGTAATAACTGGTCAGCTATTCCTATTCGTTTTTAGTACATCATTCATTTGGATTCATTTAGTACTTCGCCTTCCGCTCGAGATTTATTCGTAGTCTCTGGTTCTGCACGAACTGGTCCGATCAGTTACTCGTTGACACACTCAGAACGGGACTGAATGAGCGGGAATGATATGTACTAAAAGTACTAAAATAATAAATTATTACATTTAAAAGATTATACTAGTACGTAGCGCTCCGTTCAATGTCCGAGCAAAAACAAGCCTAGAAGATATGCATACCTATATGAATGTTAAAGAACATGAGGATTAGGTTATTATTGAATATTAATTATGTAACGTTTGTGATTTTAATAGTTTTTGAAATATTATTGTTGTATGACGCAGTATGTATACTCGAATTCAAGTATTCCGTCGTAAAAAGTAAATAAACATGGCGGTATTGCAACCATCGACAATATTAGGGAGGTGACGCCTCATGAACGAGTGAATCTGACCACATCATAGATGTATGATAAATCCCTTAGAGGAGATACCACTGGAGAGAGCATGATGCGCTAACCCCTCTGCCAAATTTTGTTCATATGTTCAGGTCATTCTTTGTTTGTGTGCGTATCTTTTTGAATGTGTTGCGAGTTTATTATAGTGTGGATATGCGTGAAATTGTATCTGTGTGTGTTTACTTCGCCTCCCGCACCCCGCAAAAGTGCCACGAAAAATTTGTTCGGGGAATCGACGCGATACTGGCTCTATTCTAATTACTCTGAGGATAAATCCATTACAGTATCGATATTTATGTCAGCAACGGTAGGATTAAAAAGAATACATTATTACTGTGAATTATTTTTATTGATAATTTCACCTTTATTTAAACAAATAACAACTCGAAACCCTTTAATTCAAAATAATTAACAAATGCGTCAGTATTAAAATGTTAGTTTGAGTGTACAACAATTTTACTTATTCTCTAGAAGATTGAATATAATACATCAAAGGATAGCATTTGGGATTTTTGCGAACCATTTTGTAACTTCCATCTTTTTGGCCACAAGCTGCAAACTAACTCTGATGGAAATGCGTGCGTAAAAATATAAAAGTTTATATCTCTTAAATCGATTTTTATGAAAACATAAAACTAGAGATTTTGAAGACATTTATTCTGAGGAATAAGCAAATTCTGAGCTGGAGCTCGTCCCGGTTACATTTATGATAAATCGCGGTGTTTCACTTGCTGCATCTATTATGCCATCCAATTTTAACATTTTGTCTTCCTCCTTCTGCACATGTTCTATACATTTTTTCCACGCATTTGCTCCAATTAATGCCAAAGCATCGCGAAGTAACGTTTTCACCTCAGCCATTTTGAATATTTTATTGTTTCTTCCCACGTATGATTTAATTTGAGCCCAAATCAATTCAATTGGATTGAGTTCACAGTGATAGGGTGGTAGCCGCAAAACAGTTACATTTTTCTTAGCCGCCATGTTATCTACTACTTTTTCTTGAAAATTCAATTTGTCAAATTTTAATAATTCTTGAGCTTTTATTTCGTTTTCTTCATACGAAATGTTTTTATTTCGTAACCATGCTTTAATATCTGCTTTTTTCCAACTCATATTTGGCACACGTTCTATGTTTCGTGAGTGGTAAGGCGCATTATCCATCACTATAACAGACCCCGGTTCAATTTTTTCTAAAATTTTGCCAAACCTGGAACGAAAGAAGAATCTAAGTTAATGTAATTTAATTTACAAAATATTCCTTATTTATTTCCGTGTTGTATTGAATACTATGACAGTAAGCTAATCCACAAGACCGTCCACACCGGTGTTCATTAGGAAATCGGTCCACCGTGGTTCATTAGGAAATACAAATATATTTTAAAATGGCAGCGAAGAATTTGATGTTATCCTAAAACTGCAAAATACTAACCAATTTTCAAAATTATGAGCATCCATTTCCCCATGGTAGTCGCCATCAGATTTTTTAGCTTCAAATATCCATTCGCCTCCTTCCAAAAATCCATCTTCACTGCCTACGTGGGTTATTATTAGTCGTTTTCCTTTATTTGGATTTTTGAGACCCGTCGAGAGGCCTCTGAGGAATGCTTGACGATTGCACTCAATTGAGTTGTCAACCCAAACGTAGTCTACTGTATGACCTGAAAGAAATGTGTTATTAATAGGATAAAATATCAAAAATAATATAACTACTTTTAGAAAAAATTAAAAAATATATCAAAGAAAATTATCTAAAAGCATTAAATAAACGAAAATATATTGAAGTTAGTGCTAAGCATGTTAAATTATACAATTATGTATAACTTTATTAAGGCATTCATGACTCATAGAAATAAATACAACAAAAATAATACAAACACAGTGTAAACATTATATAACGATACAAATTTATAAATATTGATTGCAATATTTTTTTCGTTGGAAGTTAACTGTGTAGGTCTTGGCCTTTTTTTCATGGGACTACTCAAAATTGTCGGGGAGTTACGTCTCTTCCTTTTTGACGATGTAGGTTCAGATGGCCCAGGACGAGGTTCGCTCATCTTCAAGCACTAAAAACACATTTAGTGATTACTTATAATTCTTGTAATAAAGTCACCCATTTTATTTTGTTCTCACGGGAAAAAAGTTTAAAGGTACCTGGTACCTGTGGGGACGTGGGGTGATAGGGGTCGCAACCCCGCCGGAGTCATTACCATACTCTATGGGCCTCTTAGGGCCCACACCCTGAACGTGCAGAGACTCCGAAGATTATCACCAATTGAGCTCAACCCACTGGATGGTTCAACAGAGTGAAATCTATATACATTTTGTCAAGCCATCCAGTGTGTGGAACGAACTGATTTATAATGGGTTTTAACCCACTCGTGAGTTCCACCTGGGTAATTACCCATTTATATTTTGGACTCAAACGAAATAAATGGATTTATTGACTTGTTGTAATTACTAATAAAAAGTATTGACATAATTTATAAATTAAATATTCAAGCTTATAAAATAATGCTCATTGAAACAAATGAGTGCACGACAGTGCAAATGTATAATAGCTTTGGAGACTTAATCGTCAACACTTAGTAAAACTACATGTAAAAAAAATGGATGGAAAAAAGAACCTGTAGTGCATGTATGTGAATTGAATTTTTTTAAACGATGTTGTATATTTCTATTGATAAATGTATTTTTTTTACTTTATCATAATTTTTTTTTCTATTTACTTAAATTACTTTAAACTAAAATAATCTTATAAAATCTTACCTTATATACACACAAACACTTCAATTGAAATCTAATCGAGAGTATCAAAATCCTTAGATCGTAGCAATAAGTCGTCAGTCCAATCGAAAACACGGTCCAAATCACAAAGCAAACACAAAACCAAAAATCGAAAGCAAAGTCGTTAAAGAAAAGACACCAGAGAGCATTCAGTACGTACGACATCGATACGAAGCGACGAATGAATGACTATGAATAACACAATGAGGGTGTTCAAAAATGACGTGCACCAGGTGGCAGCACTAAGGCGTAAATCCCGGAACCTGTCAAACCGCATACATTTTCATATTCGGCACTCAATTTTATTGATATTTATTTAAATAAATAATTAAATACGTAATATAAAATATTATCTTACAATCAACATAATATAATCCGTGTAGACGTGGGCAGAGTAGCGATTTACTTTGAAATAGGGACGGCGGACCTACTGTTTATGTTGAATCTACCTCAGTTTAGTCTGAGTTTAATATAATACTTTTTATTTTATAAAATGATTGGTTGTGGATCAATTTCAAATCATTCAATATCGAGATTTAGATCTTTAAATATTGGACATCACTAATTTCCATAGACAAAGTGTGTGTTCTATATATTGACATATTTTATCTGTGGCATTCTCATGTCAAAAATATTTTATTTATTCGTATATCTTAAGATTTTAATTATATTTTCAGTAGTTTAACTAGTTTTCTGAATCAGTTGGATGTTTTACGTGTGTGTGGTGATAAATGGAAAGTTTTCATCTTGTATTGGTGAAGAAATTTAGGTTTGTTTTGAAGTACCCGGTTTGATTACAAAAAATGACTTTATATCTGGTTTTGGGTATAAACAAATAAAGCTAACAAAAAAAAACAAGATAATTAAATGGCTGAAATGCGTGGGGTGGTGGCGTCTTCAATTCGAACAATGATGATGATATAGATGATGATGGTGATGATTATGATGATAGTTGTGTGATGAACGTGATGAAAATGTGAATGATGATGTTGAATGGTGATGATGGTGTTTGATGATGATGATGAACGGTGATGAATATGTGAATGGTGATGTAGATGTGAATAATGATGATGATGATGTGTGATAATGCCGATGAAGATGTGAAAAATGTTGGTTATGACGAATGGTGATGATGGTGTGCAGAAACACATGAAAAATTACACGAAAATATACTGATTACAATTTGTAATTAAAGTCATTGATCTATCGATTGGTAAACGTAAACGAGAAGCCTACACTAGTTTCGTCGTTGACCAAACGACAACGACAACGATAGACAACGACGTCGATGATCAACGTCTACAGCTAAAATCATTCTGCTTACGATATAAACTGCTCGAAACTTTAGACTGTATTATAAACTAGTTTATCGTGGACGATAAACGGCCTCGTTTCGTCAACCGAAAATGCGTCGACGACCAATCCCTAGATGCGTGTTAACCGGACGCCGGAGTTCTAAACACACTGAAAGTTCAAATTAGTTTTTGTGTGTAGTACAAGAACCGTGAACAGTTAGGAACCATTCCGCAATGCTGATTTGGGTTGCCTGGAAGAGATTGCTTTTTAGCGATAAGGCCGCCTTTGTACATTGATATCTACAACGTATTGTTAAATTTACATGTAACTTTTGGTGTACAATAAAGTGTATTTATTATTATTATTATTATTATTAACCACCAACCGTTAATCGTACATCGGACATTCGCTCTATTAATTCAGCTTGAACGATATGCAAGAAACCGCTCGATGTACTAAGTATGAAGAAGTATGGGTACACGACTATCAGATGCAAGTGGAAAACAGAACGATGAGAGGGGGAACCCCAGGGCTCTCCGGTGGGATCTGCACAAGGGTCCCTCAATGCCTTGCCTTTGAGCCCGACACCGGGGGGCGCATTGTAGCCCGCCGCCGGGGGGCGCATTGTAGCCCCCGGGAACCAGTCACGGTGCTCACGGGGACGGGGGTCGCAACCCCGTCGCCTTCCTCAATGGATGTTCAAAGAGCCCACACCTCGAACGTCCAGCGACGTCCAGCGTCATATTCAGCTTTCATCTTTTGCCTTACTGGACACAAACCCAATGGAAATACATGATGTGATTAATTCGTTGAAATCTAGCAATGCTCCAGGCTGGGACAATATACCTTCTAGTTTTTTAAAACTTGCCATAAACGAAGTTACTCCAATTATATGTCATCTGGTCAATCTATGCTTCAAACTGTGCGTATTTCCTGCAATGCTTAAGCAAGCTCTTATTACTCCGGTATACAAGAATGGTGACAAAAACGATGTTAACAACTATCGTCCTATTTCAGTACTATCTTCTATATCTAAGATAGTAGAAAAAGTAATGAACAAAAGATTAATCAATTATTTGAGTAAATATAACATTTTATCTGATTCGCAATTCGGTTTTAGGCAAAACAAGTCGATAGAGGATGCCGTCATAGCTTTAAGCTCACTAATAGTGCAAAATTTAGATAAAGGATACAAGAGTCTTGCTGTATTTCTAGATTTAAAAAAGGCATTTGACACCGTTTCTGTCCCCATTCTGGTGCAAAAGCTTGAGAACATAGGCATCAGGGGTACCCCCCTACTGCTTTTCAAAGACTATTTGAGTGGTCGGAAACAGAAAGTAAAAGTTGGACAATAATGTCAGTGATGACTCACATATATCTTACGGAGTGCCACAAGGCAGTGTGTTGGGCCCGACGCTGTTTTTGATTTATATCAACGAGCTGTGTAATTTACAAATTAAAGGTGCTAATATATTTTGCTATGCCGATGACACAGTCTTGGTTGTTAATGGTTCTTCATGGAATACTGTTCAAAACGATACTGAACTGGCACTTATGCAGGTGGCTCATTGGTTAAGGATGAACCTTCTTTCCCTCAATAGTGAGAAGACTAACTATATATGTTTTTCGAAAAATATTCGTACCCAGCCTGCTACTAACTTTAGTATTCAATTACATACTTGTCATTATTCACCTGAAATAAATTGCAATTGCTCTACAATTAATAAAGTAGCTTCGACTAAATACCTAGGCTAGAATAAGAAAGTTAATTTGGATTTTTAAAACATTAAGATATGTAGCCTCTGAATCACTTTTGAATAGAATATATTTAGCATTAGCTCAGTCTGTGTTAGGTTACTGTGTCTCTGTCTGGGGTGGGGCATCCAAAATAATTTTTTTGGAAGTGGAACGAGCTCAAAGGGCGCTCTTAAAAGTGATGTATTTCAAGCCGTACATGTACCCCACAAATGAGCTTTACATGTAAAGTAATTTATTGACCGTCAGAAAATTGTATATTTTATTTGTAGTACTGAAAAGGCATAAATCTGTAGTCTTTGATCCCAGTATTTTAACTAAAAGGAGGAAAGATATCTTTTTCACTATAGACAATGTCAAAACTGTTTTTGCTCAACGACAGTATATTAAACAATCGGCCCTCTTATATAATAAAGTTATTAAAATCTTAAACATCTATCCTATGGATACTCGTACTTGTAAATTAAGGATAACTAATTGGTTAAAATCTTTAACATATGAAGATACAGAAACATTATTACAATCATCTTCGTAATTTATATTGTAGTAAGTACCTATAATAAAAATTAAAAATCATGAATTTGAATCATTCGTATGAGACGTTTTTGGATTATATTTATACTTATACATAGTTAAATATCAACACTCTCTCTCTCACACAACTACACACACAGTCACACACACACACACACACACCTACACACAAACACACACACACATAGGCAAACATACATTCAGATACAGAATACAAAAAAAAAATACTTACCTTTTCTTTATTTTTTGTCTGTTAATGTTAATATTTACAATAACACACAATTTACTGCTAGGTTTATTGAAATGTATAAATACATATGGCTATGGGAGAGCGGAATCGTCTGGCACAGGTGTTACACTTAAAAGGCGATTCCAACCTTGTTTTGAAGTTTGTAATCATTCTGGTTAAGGAATAAAGATTTATTTATTATTTATTTATTATTTTGCTCGGACATTGAACGGAGCGCTACGTACTAGTATAATCTTTCAAATGTAGAAATTTATTATTTTAGTACTTTTAGTACATATAATTCCCGCTCATTCAGTCCCGTTCTGAGTGTGTCAACGAGTAACTGATCGGACCAGTTCGTGCAGAACCAGAGACGAATAAATCTCGAGCGGAAGACGAAGTACTAAATTAATCCAAATGAATGATGTACTAAAAACGAATAGGAATAGCTTACCAGTTATTATCTGTAATAACTGGTCATCTATTCGTATTCGTTCATAGAGCCAGAGACTAGGAATACATACCGAAAGACGAAGTACTAAAAGAGTGTTGTACTAAAAATGAAAAGGAATAGTTCTCTCATGTACTACACAAGTCTATCGTCGACGATAAACTAGTAATATCGTCCACGATAAACTAGTTTATAAAACAGTCTAAACTTTCGACTAGTTTATATCGTAAACAGAATGTTTTTAGCTGTCGACGTCGTTGTCAATCGTTGACGATGCATCCGTCGTTTTTTCAACCTCAAAACTAGTTTAGTCTTTTTGTTTACTTTTACCAACCGATTAATAAACGAATTTTATTTACAAATTGAAATAAATACATCGTGTATTTTTCATGTATACATAAGTACACATGAAAAGATAAATCATCATCACACATCATCAACTTCGTTCATATCTTGGTGATGAAGATCATCATCACACAACGATCATCATTATCATCACATGGTTTCTGGTCACAGGAATTTTGCATATGTAGTATAAAATACCCGTGGGGTGCCGGGTTAGAATTGCATCCCCCCATCTCTTCCCGTTGGGTGTATCGTAAGTGGCGACTAAGGGAAATCAAGAAGACGGGCAGCAGCGTCTTTTGTTTGAGATTCATCTCTTCATATATACTGCGATCCCCAAGACGCCTGCCCCTGCGTGGGGATTATGGCAACTCCCCCCTAAACACACAATGACAGACACGACTTGCAAATGGGCCCCAGTCCCCGGCGGCTCCTCTATTCTTCGCCTTGATAGCAGGCGGGGTAACGGTCGAGCAGGGGGTGCTAAGAATCTCCGGCAGATGCCCCGCTACCACCCCCACCGAACTTTGGCCCTGGCGACACACAACATCCGCAAGATGAGGACCGGACTCTTTCGTACGTAGTACTTCGTACGGTTGCTTGTTCATCGTTCAAGCTGAACTAAAAGAACAAGTGTCCGATGTAAGATTATGATCAGGGAATCGAATCTATTCGGTGAGCACTGCGCAACGGTTCCTAACCGTTCACCGTTCTTGTAGTACACAAGACTACTAAACATAAAATATCGACATATCGATATTTTTCCTGGAATCATAGCCACTTTATCAAGTTAGTGCCTGTGGTTTATAACCGTGTAGCCAGCGTGTTAGGTCAAAATAAAAATAAAACTTCGCTTGGTATATACAAATTTCTCTAAAAATACCTATCGGGAATTTTCTGAAGTAAATTTAAAACATTGATTGGCAGAATTTACTTATGTACCTACTTAAGTGTAGGATTTGATTGATTACATGATTGAAGGATTATTTTAAAATCGACGTTACATTTAAAAACAAAGCGTTATGTGATGAGCTGAATATTAAACATGCATGCATATTCATTGTTTATCCTTGTAGAAGGTTACCTATTTGATATTCAACTATAAATTGAGCAATGACAATGAAGAATTATTATTTGTTGAACATCTCTCTGCGATAAGGTTTTGTGTTCTTAAATTAATAGGAAGGAAGAAGCAACTAAATCTACATTTATACCACCACTATTTTACTTGGCTCTTAGACTTCTCTAAACCGCTCAGTTACGTATAATGATTTCTTATCGAAATTTAGTAGTTGGACCCTTGTGCACGAAACCATACAGGCACCTACCACCAGCTTTTATGGTAGTGTTTCAGTAATCTTACTTATACGTGGCAAATATACGCAGTATATATCCAGTTCCTTTCTCTTGCGGAACTGAAATTACAATGATATTCAGGTAGGTGCTACCGCAGTGTTAGATAGTCTGCTCTAGTGGGGGTGTATAGCTGTAATAAATTACCGCTCTCAAGAGAAAGTCCAAACTGGAATCAATGTGTCTGCCCATGGGCAAGAGTTTCGCTTCATAATCATCATCACCATTAGCCGGAAGACGTCCACTGCTGAACTTCGGCCTTCCCCTTGGAACGCCACAATGAACGACATCTAACTATTTGCATCCACACCGGTTGCCTGCGACGCGCACAATGTTCTGGTGGAGGTGGGAGACCTGCCATCGCTGCGTCTTCCGGTTCGTGATCGCGTTTTGCTTACTATTAGGCAAATATCCATCATTGCATAAACAAACATATAATTGTCCGTCAATATTGCCTTCGATTTGCCTAAAACAAGAATACGAGTACATATCTAGCTTCAATCCTTTTACGGTTACTGTTTCCTATTGAGAACGGAATGCAATTAATGTTAAGTAAACTTATGAATTTTTGATGATTGGTTAATTGAATGAGTTTCGTTAGTAATATTTATTTTGTTGTCTTTTTATGGCCTGGGACTGGGATAAAAGATGGCCTGATCTAAGAGACTTGTCTATAGGGATGTTAAAAATAATCGATTTTTATTTAAATCGATTATTATTTTCTAATTATCGATTTTTATCATCGTATTTTATTATAATAATAATCGATTTTTAGTAAATCGATTATATCAATTACGTGTTTAAATCGATTTTTAGAAACAGCAATTCAATTTTATAAACATGGGTGGCCCCCCATGCGTTGGGTGAAAAATCTCGAATTAAGTTCATACGTATAAGTTCATTAAATAAAAAAGGCGCCATCTTTAGGTATGTATGCGTGTAAAGTTGTAAAGTTTCAGTTCAGTGTGACCAGATTTAGCAGAATTCTGCTATTTTAGCAGAATTGAACCCTAATTTTAGGGTTTAGCCGATTATATCGCAGAATACAAAAATTTAGCTGTTTTTAGCAGAATCTAATGAACTTCAGCAGACATTTAACAGAATACGGTAGTTAACACATAGAACGCCAAGTGCCTCACACGCAATGGATTTTTCTATTGGTATGTTGCCTGACGGCGGTTTAAGAGTTAAACAATAATTAACAGGGTTTTATTTGAATAGTTGTTCAAAACACGTAATTAGATATAAATCCAATTTCTATTTATGTTATTAAACTTCGTGTTAATCTAAAACTGCGCTTACCTCAATTTCTTGTTTTATATTTAACTTTAGCCAGTACGATTACGAATAAACCTGATATAGTATCACGGGCTAATACCTATCTAATTTATAAATAAAACCGATACTAATATTTAGAAACTTGTTTTTGAAAATGGATATGTGCGTAAATAGATGAAGAACATCCAGATTTTTTGCATTTAGCATGTACTTTTTAATAATACAAAAAAAAAGATTTTTTTGCTGAAATCGATTATTTATTTTTATTAAAATCGATTTCTGGCACATCGATTAATTTTGAATAAAGAAAAATCTATTTTTATTTAATCGATTCTTTTCCATTAATCTCATATCCCTACTTGTCTAACTGTTATCCCTTTGGCCTTTTTTGGTTTGCTTTTATCTTGCAAATTCTGTAAAATATTTATATGGTTACCGGACGGACGACGTGCTGTTTAGTTTTATGAAATCAAGGAATCGTTGTACATAAGTAATGATCGTAGCTACTCCTCCTGCAATGATGTTTATCTGTAGACAATTGTACTTTCGGATTAATTACTCGCTATTTTAATATGTACACCGTCTGTTACAGTACCTACGTATATATCTTTCCTATCTCCAAAACAGCATTCCCAAAATGTACTTTCCACAAATATTTACGAACAGATAACACCTTCATCAAAAGCTAAACGATTGAAGCGTGAAAAATGTAACCCTAATTAGGAAAGTGCGGTCCGAAGTAATCAGGAATAAAACAAAATATCACCGGAACGGTCCTCCACCCTGTTTAAAATTCCACACCCGGTTATTCAAATTTTGTCTATGTTTTTCCGGTGTGCAAAACATAAATACGAAATTTGAATAAACACACACGTATTCATATTTGTGATCCGAGGCCGGATGAAACCACAAAAGCGTTGTTGTAATCCGGTTAACCGGTTTGGCGCGCAACCAGATGCCAAGTGATCGCTGCCGGTGACAGTTCTTTAGAAAATATTGCCTCGATTTGGATATGAACATATAATTTGCAGTAGTGCAACCAAGCGTTCTGCTTCTATATTTATACGTACAGCTAAGGACTGGTTTATTTCGACCACATTGCCAGACGAATTAATGAAAACCTGCAACGGCTCATGGTATCTGGGAAAGTAGCTGGTAAACGGCACAGGGGTCGCTGTCCCATGCGTTGGGTGGACCAGATCCGCATGTCTACAGACACCAACATCTATATTGCGCCACACATCGCCGCTGACAGGAAAAGATGGTGTCAAGTTGTTTTATCTAGTGTGTCATTTGGGGGGATCACGGCCCTCAGCTATGAGGAAATACGACGCGAGGAGGAGGGGGAGGGACTGGAATAGTTGACCTGCGTCGGTTTTCCCGCCCGATTATAATGTGGGTGTCTTCAAGACTAGAGTGAATAGGCTTTTGATAAGCTAGTGTGCTTTACCATCCCCGATAGAGTCACCGCTTTCCATTTCTGGGACTGCTGCCGATAGGAGCGTTGTAAACATATATGTAAATACATAGGTATTAAAACTTATCGCTGCGTACCTACCGAAAATCTGTTTGAAGGCGCAGGTGAGTGTCCATTTTTGATTGATAATTGGCGCAAATATTATGTTCCTATATTTATAAATAACATATTAAGGACGAGTCGACTGAGTTCTCTGTATAATAATTTCCCATGTATAAATTCAATGTATGCAAATAGTATACTTATTTTTCCTTTGCGTTAAAGTGGTTTTAATCCATCAGAGCTTTGTTCTATGCGCAAATCTAAACACAAACGATGCATTTCCAGCCGGATAACCGGCTCGCGGCGACTCGACGCTTCGGTTATATACGGTCGCGTATGATAAACTTCCTACAACTAAGGCTAAAGCTTTGAAAATACTGGGGAAAATCCGTATTATTCGCAGAATATTCTCCTTTATTGTTTGTCAGTAAGTCCATTATCACCCTCATCCATCGTGATATTTCTAAATACGTATTATGTTACTAAATACATACTATTAGGTATCGTATTCTATTTATAAAGGGTACTCTTTCCTCGTCTTGAGAAGCAACAAGTAACTTAGCACAATTTCCTTTTACACACTAATGAAACTCATCCATCTTCTACGGCCTTTAAAGGTGGCAGTTTCATCCACCGGGCACGTTTATTGCAGTCACAGTCACTACGTGCTAGGTGCTAGTCTCCCCGAGGCACCATCTTCAATAAATTTTGTTGCGGCCATAAATCCAGCCGGATCGATGCCGGCTAGTCGCCCGACCTGAAACCAAAAAGCTGTGATCGCAGTTCTAATCAAAGTTTACCTTTAAAGAGATACGATATTGCTGATTCGGTTAATTAGCAAAAAGGGCTACCTTTTTTGTTAGTAAATGACTTTCAATACAGTTACTGAATGGGAAGATTGTTGAAGATAACGTTACGAAATTTTGCAACTGGTTAGCAGTTAAGTATAGATTCGATTCATGCGTAAGGTTATGTGGTCTGGGTGTCAACAGGAATGCTACTGCATTGCTATTTTATGCTGTCATTTACTTAGTGAATGTATCCTAATAAATAATTTAGAGGCCATCCAGGTAGGCACCACCGCGGTATCAGTATTCTATTTCTATATTTGATTTTGTGGTGTAGAGTAAATAGTTTTCTGTCTTAAAGCGGCAGTTCGTGAACGTCCTCTGGTTTGAAGAGTAACTGTGGATGGAATAAATACTGGACCTAATAACTAATGTATAAGAAGCGTTGCAAAGGGACTATAGGCAAGGGCGGTATATTTTACTGTGAGGCGAAATTCCTGATAATCTCAGTCCTAAGTTAGATTTAGTATTGAGTGAATTAAAGTTTTTTAGACATTTTAATATTGAGTTAAATTACTTTCTCTAAAGTTTCAAACAATTTTCCTAGTAGTGTTATAAACTTTGATTCTAGAATGTTTCCGAAATATTTAGACCACAATATTCTAGTTCATAACTAACCTAGTCCCAACAAGTCCCGCCTAAATTCCAGGCGACAGAATTTGGCTGCCAAGCATTTGGTACGCGATACAAACTAATTAAACATCAGACTAGCACTTAAACTGTGGCCAGTGGTCTGTTACTCAAAATTACTGTTGCAATAACATTTTCGCCCATGTCGGTTTAACTTTAAATGAATGGCGAACAGCTGCTTAACTGTATAAAATCTTACATAATTAATTGTAGACATTTCAGCAATGCTGTACAGTGCAACAATGCTTTATTTTTTTACCCGACTACGGAACGGAGGGAGGGTTATGATTTTAACAAGAATGTATGTATGTTCATCTGTTCCCGCATATCTTCTAATCTACTTAACATAATTTGACAAGTAGGGTGTCGTTAGAAGCGTCTTGATTGTCCGCTGGTTATAGACTATATAACATTATTAGACTGCGATTTTATCCGTAGTTGGGTTTTAGTTTTTAAAACTTATTACTTGTTCATTCACTGGCGGCTACGGAACTACCTCTCACCCTTTTGCTATTGTCACAGCGTTTCCTCTGACCCTCCTTCTGATTTAATAACATCGTTCGTCAACGCTCACCGTGTGGGATTGCTATTAAGGTCTTGCTTATGAGCGCTAACTCAGTTTGCTTTGAACATTGTTATTGAACAAAGTTATTACTTAAATCACGACGAAAACACATAACTTATTCGAACATGCAATTTTCCGTAACATTTGCCCTGAAGAAAGG
Source organism: Furcula furcula (assembly GCA_911728495.1). Lineage (NCBI taxonomy): Eukaryota > Metazoa > Arthropoda > Insecta > Lepidoptera > Notodontidae > Furcula > Furcula furcula. The sequence continues at coordinate 4,371,476 of OU452244.1, read as the reverse complement.
GTCGTAGAAAATTCGCAAATATTTGTGAACAATTTCATGTCTGGTAACAACATAAGAAGTGGGGTGTAAAGTATAAATCGACGTGTCCAGCACAGACGCGTTGTTGGCTGCTACTGACAGATATCTAGAGAATGTAGGTCGCAGTGGATGCTGAGCTACCAAATAGGTCGCAAGTTGCTCGAGTGGCTGCGAAGTGGGGCGTTGGCGTAGGCACGACGACGCGACGTTATGCTAAACACCTCGCATATATGCTGAGTTAAAATTAAAATTCTGTACTTTTAAGATGACATATTTTGCTTTATTGTTGAATTCGGGGTATAAAAACATTTGGCGTTTTAATGATGGGACATGACGACTGGCTAATAAGTATTAACGTGGACGCAAAAATGTATTAACTACTATTTTGTAGGACAATCTGTCTACGTCTATTCTTAGATAACCACATCATCATCAACCAGAATACGTCTATTGTTGATCAACGGCTTCCCCATGATTTCCTTAGAATGCTTATACATAGTACTACAATTTACCATTCGCATCTACCGGTTGCCCACGGCTTTCACATTGTCGTCGGTCCTTTTAATGGGAGCTATGCTTCGTGGTTGCCACTCAAGAACTTTATTTTCCCATCGGTTACCGGTTCTTTGATAACCACATGAAACGAAAAAGACGAATTAATTATATCTGGTTAAGAGTCTGGCATAGTAATACGCTATTCCAGATTCTCATCCGAACAAGATACGAGGATAGAGATATCAACTCTTAATACAGCTAGGAAATTAAACAATATCCCACTAACGCGATCCCATGTTGAAATACAAACACTCACTTCGCCATTACACCGCAATATAGCTTGTAACATTACAATTTGATGTCACAGCCAGGCGCGGTTATGTCAGCGATACAATTTGTATGTAAAGTGCGTCTCGCTCGCGTTAAGGGCACTAACTCACTTCGGCGGCGTAGAGATCCATGATTACTTGTATTGTATGTGGTCCTGGCACTGACATACTTTATGCGTATCATCGTTACACTAGCATTGTAATGGGAAAATATTTGTTTGTTAATTTATAATTTGTGGTTGAAATTATTGTCATGGGAGATTAAAAGTGAGAAGTTAAAAATAAATCTTTTAACTTTTAATGAGATTCCGAATGAGTGTGAATAATACTTAGTGCCGTATATGTGCTATAGCGTACTAGCAATGACACGGTGACAGCCTTGCGTCGTTGCAGCATAGTGAGGGTGCCAGGGGGGGGGGGTTGTCTTGCTCTCACAAGGATATGATCTAGAAAGCGTCTGCCCAAAGTCTCCATAGTGTCGATGAAGGCCACCGGAAAGGTTTTAGAGGGTGAAAGTCCCAACTAACCCGGCCTCCGCCCCTACTACCTATTGCAGGTTTAGCTCTCCGACAGCAAAAGTGTCAATAGGGTAAAGGAAAATATCGTAAGTAAACCGAAAGGACTAAGAATTCTTAGATTCGCTAACCTTCGGGGATGTCAAGAGCGGGTGGCTGGTTAATCAGTTTGTGAATTAGATCATTCGTGCACAATTACCCACATATCTGTCTGGCGCAAACTCTAAACCAATTCGTAGCAACGCTCACCATCGCATTTGTATTCCGTCGTTGGTAAGTTTATTACAGCACGCCTATCAAACAGTGTCATTGGATACAGGGTATAACGTGGCTACATTATTTGCAGCGCTTCAGATCCATGCCGAATCAGAAATGTTCCTTAGTTTGTATCGTTGGAATGTTTTCTCAATTTGATATTCTTCTTCTTCTCAGTTGTCATAATGTTAGTTATTGTGGAATATAATATTATATATTAAGAGGAAAAACTGTTCATCTGTTGTAAAAGATTTATTATGAAGTGACACATAAATTATATGTCTAAAATAGAAGGATGTATATTTGAATACATTTTGATTATAAACTAGCCAGTATTCTACAACATCCCTCCCTTAATCAAAATACCGCAGAATATTTAAAATCTAGCATAGTCCCAAAAATATAACCTTAATGGTTAACTAAACAAACAACAAAAGCATTAAACTCTAAGTGAGACCTATACTAGCAATGCACTTCTTATGTGCTGTGCGCCCTAGTGGCTTAGTAAGTACATCAGCTGGCATATCATTAGTCTGTAAATACCTTAAAACTACTGATTTGTCAGCGACCTTTTCTCTTATAAAATGATACCTAGTATCAATGTGCTTGGTTCGAGCATGGTGGACTGGGTTTTTAGCAATTTTGAGAGCACTCTGACTATCAGTGTGTAACAACACCCTATCCAACCTACCACAAACTTCAGACACGAACCTGCGCAGAAAAATTGCTTCCCTGGTAGCCGAACTCAATGACATATACTCCGCTTCCGTCGAGGACAGTGTCACGGTACTCTGCTTTCTGCTTTCCCAAGAGATCGGACCACCGGCTAAAGTGAAGTAAAATCCGGTATATGAACGCCGATCAATATTACTGTTGGCCCAGTCAGCATCCGCGTAGCCCATCAGGTAATCTCCTGTTTTCCTGTAAGTAATACAGAAATCCATAGTTCCTTTCAAATATTGAAGCACTCTTTTAGCTGCGATCCAATGCGACTTGCCAAACTTTGTATTAAACTGACTAAGATAGCTTGTAGCGTAAGCTATGTCTGGTCGAGTGTTCACAGCCAGAAACATCAGACAGCCAATCAAATTCTGATAAGGATATTCGGATTGCTCACCATAACACGGTTCCAACTTATTGTTTTGCAAAGGAGTATCCACTGTCTTGCAGTCAGTCATATTAAACCGCTTTAACACATTTTTAATATATGTTTTCTGGTTTATTTGAATCTGGTTTAATGAATCACGTTTAACATTTAAACCTAGACAATATTCCAGATTTCCTAGGTCTTTCAAAGAAAAATACTTTTCCAAATTACTTTTGACAGTTTCAAAATTAATTTTATTTTTATAAAGAAGAATTATGTCATCCACGTATACAGCCAGTATTACAGTGTCAGTGCCGAAACTTTTTGTGAATACGCATGATTCGGAAGGTGTTTGATTAAAACCTATTAATGCTAAGGTTTCGTTCAGCTTTATGTTCCAGGCCCGTGCTGCCTGCTTCAGGCCATAAATAGACCTTTTAAGCAAGCACACTTTGTTGTCTTGACCTTTTTGTATGAAACCTTGCGGCTGACTCATGTAAACTTGTTCTTCCAATTCGCCATTTAGAAAAGCCGTGTCCACATCCAAGTGGCGAATATTATAATTCAGCTCCACAGCTAAAGCCAACAATGTACGTAAAGAAGAATTCCTTACTACGGGCGAGAAGGTTTCAGAATAATCTACACCTGACACTTGGCTATAACCTTTAGCAACAAGTCTGGCTTTGTACTTAGTTATGTTTCCATGGGCATATCTTTTCAATTTGTACACCCATTTACAAGAAATTACAGGTTTATTTGGCCTATCAACCAATATCCAGGTACCTCTTTTCATCAAAGAATTATACTCGTCTTTCATTGCAGAGACCCAGTTATCACTTTCTTCGCTAGAGATGGCATCACGATATGTTATTGGATCATCACCAAAAACATCACTGTCTACAGTACTATACGAAAAATAATCTGGAGGTTTACGTACTCGCTGAGGATATCTCCTGTTAGAACTATCAACATTGTCATCACTTGGTTCATTTGAGGGAACCGGAGATTGAAAACTTTGTTCACCTGAGTGTGTTGACTCTGCTTCTTCGCTATCAATTGCTTCATCAGCATCCACAAAGTCGTCTCCATGCTCCTCTATAATAACCTCAGTATCTTCTGAAGGTGAAGACACTTCTTGGGGTACAGGCTGTGACAGTAAATTAACAACATTTGAGTTAACAACACTCACAGGATCACACTTCAGTCCAGTGAAATTATTTTCAAAGAAAGTAACATCACGTGACTTGAGTAACCTCCTAGGTGTCTCGGCATCTCGGAAAAAATAGCTCCTAGGATCTTCTGAATATCCAACAAAAATATGTTCAGTTGCTTTCATGTCCAATTTAGTTCTTTGACATGAAGGAACATAAACTAAAGCTCTACATCCAAATACCTTTAAATGAGATAAATCTGGTTTGCTTTTATACCACATTTCAAACGGAGTTTTGCCTGTAAGTGCACGATGAGGGGACCGGTTCTTCAAGTAGACACTAGTCTCTACAGCATCCTGCCAATATGCTTTCGAGAGAGACCCATGTGACAACAAAGACCGAGCCTTCTCTACAATACTACGATTACAACGCTCACTTACTCCATTTTGTTGAGGACTGTACGGCGCCGTCGTTTGATGTTCAATCCCTTGAGATTTTAAATAGTCTGCCAACTCTTTATTGACATACTCGGTGCCGTTATCGGAACGCAAACATTTGAGTTTTGCGCCGGTTTGTCTCTCAACGAGAGATTGGAAAGCACAAAACTTAGACTTCACTTCTGTCTTAGAAGCCATACAATAAACAAATATGAAACGTGTATAATCATCTACAAAAATAATAAAGTACTTATTACCTTTAAATGAAGTGGTTGACATCGGCCCACACACATCAGTGTGAACTAACTCTAATACTGAGGTAGCTCTTTTATACTTCAACCTTTTGAAGGGTTTTCTTGCTTGCTTTCCCTCTATGCAGGGGATACATGGTTGTTTATCCACTTCCGCAAACTCTACGCCGTCAGCTAAACCCTTTTTGAGTAGATCCATACCAATACGACAAAGATGTCCTAAGCGCCTATGCCAAAGCTGAAACTTGGATAGCTCGGACTGCGCATTACAAGCTAAAATTTCTTGCGGAAAATTAACTGAACAATCTAATGTATACAGTCCACCACTAAACGAACCATGCAATAGAGAATTACGAGTATAAGATACATCATTTGAACTATAAAAATTACAACCATTCATATCAAAAACGATTGAGAAACCTTTTTCAACAATTTTCTTTATTGAAAGTAAATTACATTTTAAACCGGGAACATGAACGACATTAGTTATTTTATTTATTAGTGGATTAGCAGTATGAATAAAAACCTCACCAATACCCACAGCTGGCAACATCTCACCGTTTGCAATGGCTATCTTCCCACCATCAATGTGTTGGTAACTTCGAAACCATTCACGATGCGAAGTCATGTGTGAAGTCGCTCCTGAATCGATGATCCACTTGTTACCATGATCACCCGGTGCAGACAAAGCCATTTCCAAAACATTATCGTCCGTGTTAACTTGTCCCGTAGCGATGACAGTCTGTCCTGTTTTCTGCGTACAGTTTTCTTTCCTTTTATTCTTATTAAGTGGACAATTAGGGCTCTTATGCCCAGGCCGTTTGCATTTGTAACACATTATGGTCTTCCTTTTATGTGTAGACCTTAGTGCCGCCTCATCACTTTGAGCTTCTTTCGACATTTCACTCAATAGTTTCGTCTTTACCAACTCCGACGTCACTTCTATGTTACTGTGTTCTAAGGCCATAATCAATGGTTCATATCGTGGAGTTAAACCACCCAAAATTATCGCAGCAAGAGAGCTATCATCTATGATTTTGCCAATATCGGCCAGATCCTGTGCGGTTATCATGACTGCGTTCAAGTACATTTCAATATTTGTGAAATCTGACAAGCAGTACCGATACAAACGTCTCTCCAAAGACAGTTTTCGACCTAACCCGCGATCCTCATAAGCTCTTTGCAGAGAATCCCATGCTTCCTTTGCTGTCGTTGCTGTTCTAACATGCGTGATAGCAGCACCTTCGACTGTAAGGCATATTTTGTACAGAGCCTTCTGGTCGTTTTTAGCACGTATGTCTAGAGGAGTTTTATCAGTCTCTACATACCCATTTACGGTGCTCCAAAGTTCTTCATGCTTTAACAGCACACGCATTTTGAATTTCCAGCTAGAGTAACCATCGCGATTGCTCAACATCCGGATTCCTTGAAAACTGGTTGCAGCCATAATTATCTTCTTTTAATTAAGATATTTCGTGCTGATAACGAATGTGGAATATAATATTCTATATAAAGAGGAAAAACTGTTCATCTGTTGTAAAAGATTTATTATGAAGTGACACATAAATTATATGTCTAAAATAGAAGGATGTATATTTGAATACATTTTGATTATAAACTAGCCAGTATTCTACAACAGTTATCAGTGTAGTCGTGTGCTGGTGCCTCGTGGACTTGATTTATAAGAATAGTTTTGAGTATTTCATCATCATCATCAGCCGGAAGACGTCCACTGCTGAACATAGGCATCCCCCTTAGAACGCCACAATGAATGACAATTGGCTATTTGCATCCACTGGTTACCTGCGACGCGCACAATGTCGTCTGTCCACCTAGTGGGAGGCCTGCCAACGCTGCGTCTTCCGGTTCGTGGTCGCCACTCGAGAACCTTTCTTCCCCAACGGTTATCGGTTCTTCCAGCGATGTGGCCTGCCCATTGCCACTTCAACTTGTAGATTTTGAGAGCTATGTCGGTGACCTTGGTTCTTCGGCGAATCTCCACATTTCGGATTCTATCGCGCAAAGAAACTCCGAGCATAGCTCTCTCCATGGCTCGTTGTGAGTCTCTAAAAGACCAGCCGTTAGAGACCACGTCTCAGTACCATATGTTAACACTGGCAACACACACTGGTTAAAAACCTTCGTCTTCAGGCACTGCGGTATTTCGGACGAGAAGATATCGCGTAGTTTCCCGAACGCTGCCCATCCGAGTTGGATTCTTCGAGCGACCTCTTTGTCGAAGTTGGACCGACCTAACTGGATAATTTGTCCTAGGTATACGTAGTGGTCAACAACTTTGAGTGTATCGTTCCCAACAACTACCGGTACGGGTGCAACATGGACATTAGACATGATCTTCGTCTTGTCCATGTTCATTTTAAGACCCACCTGTTGGAAAACGCTACTGAGGTCGCTGAGCATCGTATTTAGGTCCTCCAGCGACTCTGCCATAATGACTATATCATCGGCAAAACGAAGGTGAGTGATGTATTCGCCATTGAAGTTGATGCCGAATCCGTACCAGTCCAAGAGCTTGAAAACGTCCTCCAATGCGTTTGAGAACAGTTTCGGAGAAATAACGTCTCCCTGTCTCACACCTCGCTGCAATGCTCCGACTACAGGACGAGAGCACGAAACCAATCCCGGTTTCGTGCCCTCGTCCTGTAGTCGGATCGACATGGTGGCGTTGCTGTACAAACACTTCAACACTTCGATGTACCTATAGTCAATGTGGCACCGCTGGAGGGACTGCAATACCGCCAAGGTCTGGATTGAATCGAAGGCTTTTTCGTAGTCCACAAACGCTAGACATAATGGCCGATTATACTCCTCGGTCTTCTGTACAATCTGGCGGAGCATATGTATGTGGTCTACTTTGCTAAAGCCTTTTCGGAACCCGGCTTGTTCGGGAGGCCTGCGTTCGAGACGGTTCGTAATGACTCTCGAAAACAGCTTGTATACATGGCTCAGGAGTGAGATGGGTCTATAATTCTTCAATAAAGTGTTATCACCTTTTTTGAAGAAAAGAACCACCACACTCCTGTGCCATGCTTCTGGCGTAGTACCCTCGAGTAAGACGGAATTAAATAACTTCTGGAGGACTAAAAGTAACGGTTTTCCACCCGCTCTCAGAAGTTCTGTTGTGATTCCGTCTTCACCCGGCGCCTTGTTGTTCTTAAGCTGTTTGAGAGCCATTCTAATCTCGTACAGGCTGATGTCTGGGATGTCTTCAGTGTAATGTTTGAGTATTTAGGTCCGGTTAATTCCCTTCCTTGTTAAACTAGTGGGAGTTTATTTCACCTATAGCAATCGACAGTCAAACTTTGATAGATACTTTGATTTTGGAGAGCATAAATTAAATCTTTGTATTGGGAGATTTTTAGTGTTATTTTTTATCGCTGATGATCTATTCAGTGACTTCGCTGCTCTAACTCTAATTTATTTTTTATTTATTTATTTACAAAATACTATGGGTCATCGCTGCCAATATGCATCATTTTAATTACCTTCATCAACATTATTTATCATTAAACATCATCAATAGATTATTATATTTGGTTTAGCATTTTTGCATACATCATAGGCGAACCGCCACCGGTACATTTGTTGCTATTTTTAACAACTTCAAAATTTTGTAATCAGAGTTGTTATTGCTCAGGGTCCACAGTAAATCAAACTACCATTAATAGCGGAGTGGCAGCATACGAGTGTATAATTAATAATGGAGGGACATTTGCATACTATCACACGCAAAATTATACAAATATTCAGCAGATTGGATCGCGGGGCTATGATTAATAGTTTTTATACCATTTGTGGAATAAGATTTGCAGCTTGATACATTATTTGTGTATTAAAAGGATTATGAAAACTGAGTATAATATAGTGTTAAAAACCCTTATCTCACTTGTAAGAATATTCACATTCAGGAAAAGGTCTTTTTTTAACACTGTATAAATATACCGAGTGAATCTGTGTAAAAGAGCGATTAAAACACAGAAAAAGGAGGAGTACTTATAAGAAAAAAAATATTTGGCAGTAAACTTGGATACATTCATGATACATTCAAACTGTGTACGATGCCTGCAGCTGTTTTAATTTGGCTTTGTATATGTACGTGTGTGTGTTTGTGTGAGTGAGTGTGGGAATGTATTTTGTTAGTAGGTATATAAATAATAATATATTATGATTTTAAGAAAATTCTCCCAAAAAAATGGCTTACGTGGAAGTCGTGGTCATTCATAGCCACGCGTTTAAGATATTGAAATTAATCTCAAGCTAGGTTATGTTTAGACAATGTTACAGATATTGAACTGAAAAGGTTTTTCAGTCAACCCTGACTTTTTCCAAACGAAGGTAAATTGATGACGCAGCATTTACGAAATCTGTTGTTGTAGCGGGACTGTAATGCGCTAATTTCGATAAAATCTACGTGAATGACGAAAACAATAATGGATGGTAGCTAGGCGAAAACTAAGTAGATAAACGGACAAATATACGATTGGTACACTAATACTGGTAGGAAAATAGAACCATTTGGATATTCCACGGGAAATACAAGGTTCTATTATATATGGAACGGATTGCACATACCTTATATCACACGCTGCGTCTGCGCATGTCTTGATACTTCTGCATCCTCGATGTGGGGTCCGATAATAGTTCAATCGGCACTTCACAGCACTGTATTAATGTCCAAAGGTAGAAACAAAACGATATTTGTCTGTTCACGATAATTTAATGATAGTCCACCATTATTGTTGAAAATGAATTACGAGACACGGTGCAAGCGACGAGCACAGTTCGAATCGACGAGGTGACAACGACGACTGGGCGATGCATAATCGCTCGACGCAATACGTGGGTATTCTTCTCTCACCCACGCAAATGAAAGATATGTGCGTAGGAAAAGGATAGGTGTAGGATATTAGTGTACCAATAAAAATAACGCATAGAAAACAACTACAAATTAATAATGCGAAATTAAACTACTCGGCGCAACCATTCCCCCCGGCTTGAAGGGCTACCTTCAAAAAAAATTCGATACGATTACGAAAATAACAAACTAAACTATACCTATAACTTAACGAAATTACGAAAATAACTACAAGAAATTAAAAATTGTAATATAATAACGAAATTATTGATTAGGCAAAGGGCAGAGACGCACAACCGGACGTAAGTACGATCCAGTTGCAGTCCTAACGCGAACTATTCGGGTACCATTTGCACCAGGAAAGACTTCCTCTACAATACCTAAAGGCCAATGTAGAGGAGGACAATTATCAGTTAATATAACAACCACCGTACCTACTGTAATTGGGTTGGTTGGTGTATTCCATTTTTGTCGCAACTGTAACGTGTGGAGGTACTCTGTTCTCCAACGTTTCCAAAACGATTGCACAAGTTTATCTAATAAAGCGTGACGAGGAAGCATATGAATTTTTTCATCAACTTCGACAGCGGGCAAATATTTTAATGGAGTAACATTTAAAAAATGTGCTGGAGTTAAGGCTAAAGGTTCTGAGGGATCGCTAGAAAGCGTCCTACACAACGGGCGCGAATTCATAGTCGCTTCTATTTGCGTAAGTATGGTTTCCATTTCTTCAAACGAAAGAATTTGTTCACTTACAACGCCGAACAAGTGAGTTTTAAAACTCTTTATATTGGCTTCCCAATTACCACCAAAGTGACTGGCAGCTGGGGTATTGAGAGACCAATCAATACGATTTTCCGATAGCATGTGCCCAAACTCCGACATGTGATGTTTGGAACACAAGAATTCATGCATTTCCGAAAGTTTGCGTTTGGCACCTATATAATTTGTGCCATTGTCCGAATATAATTTTCTGACTGGACCGCGGCGCGACAAAAAACGTTTAAAGGCATTAAGGAAACACGCGGCGCTAAGATCACTAGCTAACTCTAGGTGGACAGCACGAGTTGTCATACATACAAATAAGCAAACGTAAGCCTTTGTAGAGCGAATTCCGCGACCACGCGATATAGTTACCTTAAACGGACCTGCATAGTCGGTACCAGTATGAACGAAAGGTTTAGCAGTTTGAACGACACGACAAGAACGATGATCAGCCATTTCCGGAAAAATTGGCTTAGGACGAAGTCTAAAACATGCTAGACATTTATATATGCGATTCCTTATTAAATTGCGTGCAGACAAAATCCAATATCTTTGGCGCAATATCGACATTAACAAATCAGGGCCTGCGTGACAGTTCACCTTGTGATGGTAGTCAACCAATAAATCTAAAATATGATGTTTTGGAGGAAGCAAAATAGGATGCATTTGATTATAATTCAAATCCGAATGTGTTAATCGACCTCCAACTCGTATAAGCCCATCCTTAATGAAAGGTTTGAGGCGCTGTATTGAGCGAGTACAAACTTTACCAACCGCTAAACTGGCTAGTTCATTCGACAAATATGAACGCTGAAGTTCGCGAAAAATTAACAACTCTGCATAATCTAAATCTGATGCAGTTATTCTACCTCTTGTGGGTAATAATTTTGCAAATCTACAAATGTAAACAACAATGTGAAGCAATTTTGACCATGATGACAAACGATTAGCTAATGAAATGATAAATGACTCTTCGGGAGGCGAAGAAACGACCAAAACATTTTTTCTTTCCTCTGGCTGTCCAGCCACAGTAGTAGGGTCAAACGGAATAATTGGCCATTCTGATCGATCTAATGAAGACCATGATGGGCCATTAAACCACAAAGTATGATTAATTATTTGCGATGGAGTGAGACCACGAGATAAACAATCGGCCGGATTATCCGTACCAGCAATATGATATAAATCTTTGGGCGATAAATCACCTTGAATCTTGGCCACTCTGTTGGCAACGAAGGTTTCCCACCGATGGGGTGACGAATGAACCCAACAAAGTGCCACAGTCGAATCCGAGAAAGCGAAAATATTTCTAAAATTTATACGATCACTACAAGCATCAATAATACTTTTAATAAGTTTGGCGAGAACTAATATAGCACAAAGTTCGAGTCGAGCGAGAGAAACCACCTTACGTGGAGCTACCTTTGATTTTGCACTAATAAGGTGCATAGTATTTACGTTACCATTTTGTACATGAAAGTACACGACACCACCATAAGCTTTCTCACTAGCGTCTGCAAACCCTAGTAGAGTTACAACACTATTGGTGGGGTTTATTCCAACAAAACGAGGTATTTTCAAAGAAGCGAGTAAAGGAAGTTCTTCTTTGAAACGAGTGAACAATCGAACGATATCTGTTGGTGGCGGATCGTCCCAATCACAACCACTCAACCATAAATTTTTAATTAACAATTTTGCGTACAAAACAACTGGAGCGACAAATCCCATTACATCCCATATTTTAGCAACACACGATAAAATAGTGCGTTTCGTGCACTTCTCCGTTGGTTTACTAATTTTTAAATTAAATGAGTCTGTAACGGGTGACCAACACAAACCGAGAACCTTGTGAGTGTCAGATTCATCAAACTCCTTTATCGACGAAAGACGATGTGACTCAGGAATCGAATCGAGAACATCTTGAGAATTGCTTGTCCATTTTATAAGATCAAACTTACCAGCCTTCATCAAACCTATCATCTGAGAAGCTGTTAAAATACCTTCATTTTCGTCGGGTACAGAATAGACAAAATCGTCCATAAATAGACTACTTCCAACAATTTCCTTTGCTTTTGGAAAGGAATCTCCTTCATCCGATGCGAGTTGTTTAATTGTTCGCAACGCATGATAAGGACTAGATGTAAGACCGAAACAAACTCTATTAAATTCGAAAACCATTAAAGGGTCACTAGGGGAAAAACGATACAAGATTCTTTGGAAACAACGATCACATTCGCGCATACCAATCGAAAGAAACATTTGGCGAATGTCAGCGGAAAGAGCGACAGAAAATAAGCGAAAATTTACAATAATACTAAACAAATTTCCTTGCAAGTTAGGACCATTATAGAGGATATCGTTAAGCGAAACTTGTGTACTAGTCTTTGCGCTCGCGTCTAATACGATACGCAGTTTGGAAGTCAATTTATCTTTCCGTATAACACCGTGATGCGGTATAATATACGATGGAATATATCCACTATCTTCCGAACAACTTGTGACGGGCGATATATATCCCTTTTCTAAATATTCTAATATTGTTCCATCATAAGCCTCCTTTAATTGAGGAGAGGCTTGCATTTTATTTTCTAAACAAAGGAAACGTGTCTCGGCCGATCGCCGTGAATCACCGAGAGAATGAATGTCACCCTTAAATGGGAGCGCAACTATATATCTACCGTTATCATCGCGAGTGGTTGTACGAGTATAAAATTCATCACACAATTCATCTTCGGGACTGAGAAAGCGCGGAACATCTACTTCCTCTAAATCCCAAAACTTGCGAACGACAGAATCGAGGGGATCAACTGTGCAACAACAAGAAACCGTAGCGGCCTCATCGATACGAGTTGGCGCGACACCAATGACAACATAGCCAAGAACCGTTTGCAAAGCTACTGGTGAATCATATGACTGCGTACAAACCTTATGACCTAAGAGGAGGTGCGGGAAAAGCGACCCACCGATTAAAATTTCAATATTTCCTGGAATCGAATACGTATCATCAGATAGAGGCAATTTATTGAAGTTCGACAGTTCCGAAATATCGACAGTAGCAGTAGGTATACGTTCAGTAATTTTATCTATTACTAATGACTCCATACTATAACTAATTTTACGATCAAAACGAGAGAAAAATTTGAGGTTGACTGTACCTTGAATATCTTTACTTGAACCTCCTATCCCCCTTACGGCAGAGGAAGCAAGTCCCTTGTTAATATTTAAACCTAACTTACGAGCGCAATCGACAGTAATAAAATTGCTTTGAGAAGCACTATCTAACAAAACACGAATATTATGTTCCGTACCACGGGAATCAACGACAATAACCCGAGCGGTTGCAAGCAAAACCGTGGTAGGGGTGCGAGCGATAAAATTGTTACTGATAACAGCTGACGAGCACAGCGCGACGTCATCAGTACGAGGTTCGGCACTACGAGATGCGGACGCGGGTCGGGCGGCGGCGGCGGCAGGAGTGACACCGACGAGCGACGACGACGCGGGAAGCGCATGCGACGATTGATGAGAATTATTTACGACAGGTGTATTATCACCAGTTCCAAAATGTAATAAAGTGTGATGTGATCTACCACATTTACGACAACGAGAATTTGAACGACAATCTAAAAGGCGATGACCTTTATTCAAACAATTAATACATAAATTATTATTCTTTACGTATTGAAAACGTTCACTAGGATTATAACTACGAAAAACGGAACATTTAGTTACGTGTTCGTGATGCATGTTGCACATGGAGCACGAAGATAGCTGCGAATTGGATGTGGTATTTACATATGATTGTGTTGTTCCGACATAAGATAATTTCGGCGACTCATCGATACGCCGAACGAAAGGTTTCTTCGTAGCTTCTGGTTTTAATGACGAAGTGCGTTGCAATATCTTTATTTGATCGCGGACAAATTCTATTAAATTATTAAAAACAGGTATCTCACTACTACGATTATCTAACTCGAATGACCGCGAGGTTTGCGAATCTAATTTACGAAGTGCAATATAAAGAAATAGAAAATCACTTAGATCATCAATTTTAAGGTTTTTTAAAGCGGCGACTGACGATGCGAATTTATCGAGAAATAGTTCTAAACTAGCTGGGGTAGCGGACGAAAACGATTTAAAATCAAATATTTGATCCATGTATGAAGTAGCTACTAAACGCTTGTCTTCATATTTAGTTTTCAAAAGTTCAAAAATTATACTGTAATTTTCAGCACAAGGTGTTATTCCAGCGCATACATTTCGCGCCTTGCCTACTAATTTGCCGATTAAGTAGTGCATTTTTTCAGAATCCGAAAGCGATTTATTGTTATGGACAACATTTTGAAAACTTGCAAAAAACAACGGCCAATTTTTTACGTCTCCATTGAACTCTGGAATATCAATCGGAGGCAGTTTAGGACCACAGCTGTTGGGGTGTGTAGTTTGTTTTGTTTCAACTTGCAAAGACTTAGCGGTACGCTTAACACGACATAATAAGTCCTCAAACGACGATAATTGCTGATAATTAATAACGAAATCTGGATTTAATTTTAACTCAATTGTATTAATTTTATCTAATAACGTTTCGAAATCCGAACGCAAGTTATCTATGGTTTCAATTTCGCACAGGAATTGTTCCTTAGAAGATTTTGTATCGAGATCTATACCGTGATTACAAATAATTTGCATACGCGAAAATAACATATCTCTCTTAGCGTTTAATAGCTTCAATTGAGAATTTAAATCTGCACTTGGCGCCATTTTAATTATATTTATTTACGTGAAATATACAATACAAACGACAGAGAACAGAATACGTCGCAAGTCACTAAACAACGATAAGTTATAAGTATGCAACGATAAGCTATAATGGTATATGCAACTAGTAACTTATATACGGCTGTACATCTGCTGCCAGAAACCAGTTTTGTTATTGTATGCTAACATTTAATGAACAAATAATGTTATCTTCAAATATGTATTTAAACAATTAAGTAGTTACGAATTAATATCGACAACGAAATAATGTAATTATCTATGTAAAATTATTATAATACAATAATTATATATGCGAACGATTATTTAACGAAGAAGGTAGTTGTAGTTACGAAGCGAAGCTAACGAAAAACGAATGATGATATTGCAATTTTTATGTTACAATACGCGAATCAATTATAACTAACTAATTTCTATCCGGCTTTGGAGGACCAAAAATACTATGTTGTAGCGGGACTGTAATGCGCTAATTTCGATAAAATCTACGTGAATGACGAAAACAATAATGGATGGTAGCTAGGCGAAAACTAAGTAGATAAACGAACAAATATACGATTGGTACACTAATACTGGTAGGAAAATAGAACCATTTGGATATTCCACGGGAAATACAAGGTTCTATTATATATGGAACGGATTGCACATACCTTATATCACACGCTGCGTCTGCGCATGTCTTGATACTTCTGCATCCTCGATGTGGGGTCCGATAATAGTTCAATCGGCACTTCACAGCACTGTATTAATGTCCAAAGGTAGAAACAAAACGATATTTGTCTGTTCACGATAATTTAATGATAGTCCACCATTATTGTTGAAAATGAATTACGAGACACGGTGCAAGCGACGAGCACAGTTCGAATCGACGAGGTGACAACGACGACTGGGCGATGCATAATCGCTCGTCGCAATACGTGGGTATTCTTCTCTCACCCACGCAAATGAAAGATATGTGCGTAGGAAAAGGATAGGTGTAGGATATTAGTGTACCAATAAAAATAACGCATAGAAAACAACTACAAATTAATAATGCGAAATTAAACTACTCCGCGCAACCATGTGTTACTCATCTATTTAAAGGATTTTCGTGATAATGTAATACAGTAGCATGACTGAGCTTTTTCATACCAAATACATACATATTGTACATATTGTTTTTGTTTACTGTTGGCATTCTGATAATTTTGGGAAAGGATTCGTTCTGTATTCTTTATATTTTTTCTTATTATTGTTCACACATTGAACATTTTACTTATAGCCGCTTTTTCCTCTATTTCTTTAATTAAAAAAGAAAACAATTTGATGGTTAAACACTTATTTGGTAACATAAATAATGCATGATGCGGTGTTTGGCTTTGATTTATTTTATTATAGACAGACTGCATAGAAGTATGTAAAAATATTTATTGGTTTATCCTGACACTTCTGAAGTTTTCTTTCCAATATTTCATTAATATACGCAACGCAAACGTATTCATGTTTTTGTAGTTTTAAATAACTTTGGTAATATAAGAAAAAAAAGATAAATAAGTGTAAAAAGTGTGATATATGAATCAAAAAGAAAAATGGACTGAAATAGCCTGTTACTTTAAAATACATCCGAAATCTTATATAACGGTTCTTTTTATTACGTTTACAGTTATTGTAGTATGTATTTTTTATTATTTAAAAGACTAGTATTATACCCAACAAGTTACCGAAAACTCAACGTCTCAGAAATTTCTACTTCCAAGTGCCTCCTGAAGCAGAAAAATCATTTGAGGTCGTTCCTTTAGAAATACGTTTTCCACCTCATTGCACGCTTCACGCTTTGCTAAAGTAGTATATTTCAACTGAACTTACTTCGTGTGTATGGATTGTAGGTTTATTTTAGTCCAGCTATGGGGGGCCGCATGTAAAGAAACTGATGCCTAAGACGTTGATTGGAGAGCTTTTATCACTGCCCATCAGACATATGGATAATATATGGCTTGTTTCGAAATCTACTAGACCAGCTTTGGTAAAAAAATATTTGTGTGAGCTGCTATTTCAGTGTTTATATCTGTAGGTATAATGTAGGATTGAAGCAAGACTTTTTATAAATGTAGTATTATTCTTGTCTGTTTTGTAGTCTCTTCCCTTTATTTACACTTTATACTATTTCTTGTGGTATGAAAACCACTCTGTTGAGTTTAGGTTAGTTACCTACAAAATATAATGAGAGAGCAATTAAATAAAATTATTTATTGTTGTTTATCAAAGTAAATGACTATATTTTTAACACGTTTTTATTAGGTTGACCTGTATGTATGTATGTATGTATGTATGTAACTATGTATGTATGATGGTAATGGAATCTTGCGATGCAATTTTGACCCACTTCTACACGTCCAAAACATTTGAAATTTTGCACATGTATTTAGAACCGGTGACAATGCAATAATATGGTATCATTGAGCTGATCTGATGCTGGGGCTCGAAGGTGGATGAGGGAACCCTGGAACGGCTACTAGTAAACACATCGAGTTTGGGTTAATTTAATTTGTTTTAAAGAGTTCTTTTCACATGAACCATTAGTCAGGACCTGATGATGGAACAGGAAGGTGGGTGACGGAACCCTGGTTTTACTACTAGTAAACAAATCGAGTGTGGGCTCATTTGATTTGTTTTAAAGAGTTCTTTTCAGTTTGATCATTAATGAGGACCTGATGATAGAACAGGAAGGTGGGTGACGGAACCCTGGAATGGCTACTAGTAAACACATCGAGTTTGGGTTCATTTAATTTGTTTTAAAGAGTTCTTTTCACATGAACCATTAATCAGGACCTGATGATGGAACTGGAAGGTGGATGACGGAACCCTGGAACGGCTACTAGTAAATTCATCGAGTTTAAGCTCATTTGATTCATATATATACACACATCAAAAGTGTCTAGGGATCAACATATATTTTTGCAATAACTTTTCTCCTGATTGATATTAATTAAAATTTTCTTTAAGGATTCATCAAATAAAGTGTTTTCGTTTGTCACAGTAACGATAAACCAAGTCACCTTTGCATTAATAAAGAAATTTGCCATTTTCCTAATAAAGGGATTTTTGACATTTGAACCACTAACACAAAAGTTCGAAAAAAAGACTGAAATAACAGTTTTCTTTAAAATTTTATTGGGTAACTTAAACAATTAATAATCCGTGTTTCTACCGCGAACACTAACAACACAAGAACATCGGTTTGGCATACTCAAAATGAGTTCATCCAAATCACGCTGTGGAATGGCCGCCCATGTTCGTTGAAACAACAAAAAAAGGTCTTCTTGCGACTGGATACCCTCCATATTCGGCAGAGCTCTTCTCTGTAGCATATCCCATGCATGCTCAATCGGGTTCAAGTCTGGCGACTGAGCAGGCCAGGGCAGGACATTGATGTTAGCTGCGGCGAGAGTCTGTCTTACAACTCTTGCGGTGTGCGGTCGTGCATTATCATGCATTAACTGAAATAAGGGACCGATTTGCACTTGTAGAGGAACGATGACGTCTGATACAATCGTCTCAGCATAAATTTGAGCGTTACGGGTACCACCTATAGCAATGCACAATCGTAGGATTCGATATCAATGGGCTCTTGAACACAGAAATTGGGCAGAAGAACAATGGCGTTTCGTGTGCTTTTCTGATGAGTCTCGTTTTGGTATGAGACCGGATACAAGACGTATACGACACTGGAGAACCCCTGGACGCCAACAGCGATTAAAATCCTGCCAGGAAGTCCATCCTTATAGTGGTGGAACCATCATGGTATGGGCGGGTATTTGGATCGGCGGAAGAACTGAGTTGATTTGGATCAGAGGCAACCTCAACGCTCAAATTTATGCTGAGACGATTGTATCAGACGTCATCGTTCCTCTACAAGTGCAAATCGGTCCCTTATTTCAGTTAATGCATGATAATGCACGACCGCACACCGCAAGAGTTGTAAGACAGACTCTCGCCGCAGCTAACATCAATGTCCTGCCCTGGCCTGCTCAGTCGCCAGACTTGAACCCGATTGAGCATGCATGGGATATGCTACAGAGAAGAGCTCTGCCGAATATGGAGGGTATCCAGTCGCAAGAAGACCTTTTTTTGTTGTTGCAACGAACATGGGCGGCCATTCCACAGCGTGATTTGGATGAACTCATTTTGAGTATGCCAAACCGATGTTCTTGTGTTGTTAGTGTTCGCGGTAGAAACACGGATTATTAATTGTTTAAGTTACCCAATAAAATTTTAAAGAAAACTGTTGTAGCGGGACTGTAATGCGCTAATTTCGATAAAATCTACGTGAATGACGAAAACAATAATGGATGGTAGCTAGGCGAAAACTAAGTAGATAAACGAACAAATATACGATTGGTACACTAATACTGGTAGGAAAATAGAACCATTTGGATATTCCACGGGAAATACAAGGTTCTATTATATATGGAACGGATTGCACATACCTTATATCACACGCTGCGTCTGCGCATGTCTTGATACTTCTGCATCCTCGATGTGGGGTCCGATAATAGTTCAATCGGCACTTCACAGCACTGTATTAATGTCCAAAGGTAGAAACAAAACGATGTTTGTCTGTTCACGATAATTTAATGATAGTCCACCATTATTGTTGAAAATGAATTACGAGACACGGTGCAAGCGACGAGCACAGTTCGAATCGACGAGGTGACAACGACGACTGGGTGCGATGCATAATCGCTCGACGCAATACGTGGGTATTCTTCTCTCACCCACGCAAATGAAAGATATGTGCGTAGGAAAAGGATAGGTGTAGGATATTAGTGTACCAATAAAAATAACGCATAGAAAACAACTACAAATTAATAATGCGAAATTAAACTACTCCGCGCAACCATTCCCCCCGGCTTGAAGGGCTACCTTCAAAAAAAATTCGATACGATTACGAAAATAACAAACTAAACTATACCTATAACTTAACGAAATTACGAAAATAACTACAAGAAATTAAAAATTGTAATATAATAACGAAATTATTGATTAGGCAAAGGGCAGAGACGCACAACCGGACGTAAGTACGATCCAGTTGCAGTCCTAACGCGAACTATTCGGGTACCATTTGCACCAGGAAAAACTTCCTCTACAATACCTAAAGGCCAATGTAGAGGAGGACAATTATCAGTTAATATAACAACCACCGTACCTACTGTAATTGGGTTGGTTGGTGTATTCCATTTTTGTCGCAACTGTAACGTGTGGAGGTACTCTGTTCTCCAACGTTTCCAAAACGATTGCACAAGTTTATCTAATAAAGCGTGACGAGGAAGCATATGAATTTTTTCATTAACTTCGACAGCGGGCAAATATTTTAATGGAGTAACATTTAAAAAATGTGCTGGAGTTAAGGCTAAAGGTTCCGAGGGATCGCTAGAAAGCGTCCTACACAACGGGCGCGAATTCATAGTCGCTTCTATTTGCGTAAGTATGGTTTCCATTTCTTCAAACGAAAGAATTTGTTCACCTACAACGCGGAACAAGTGAGTTTTAAAACTCTTTATATTGGCTTCCCAATTACCACCAAAGTGACTGGCAGCTGGGGTATTGAGAGACCAATCAATACGATTTTCCGATAGCATGTGCCCAAACTCCGACATGTGATGTTTGGAACACAAGAATTCATGCATTTCCGAAAGTTTGCGTTTGGCACCTACATAATTTGTGCCATTGTCCGAATATAATTTTCTGACTGGACCGCGGCGCGACAAAAAACGTTTAAAGGCATTAAGGAAACACGCGGTGCTAAGATCACTAGCTAGCTCTAGGTGGACAGCACGAGTTGTCATACATACAAATAAGCAAACGTAAGCTTTTGTAGAGCGAATTCCGCGACCACGCGATATAGTTACCTTAAACGGACCTGCATAGTCGGTACCAGTATGAACGAAAGGTTTAGCAGTTTGAACAACACGACAAGAACGATGATCAGCCATTTCCGGAAAAATTGGCTTAGGACGAAGTCTAAAACATGCTAGACATTTATATATGCGATTTCTTATTAAATTGCGTGCAGACAAAATCCAATATCTTTGGCGCAATATCGACATTAACAAATCAGGGCCTGCGTGACAGTTCACCTTGTGATGGTAATCAACCAATAAATCTAAAATATGATGTTTTGGAGGAAGCAAAATAGGATGCATTTGATTATAATTCAAATCCGAATGTGTTAATCGACCTCCAACTCTTATAAGCCCATCCTTAATGAAAGGTTTGAGGCGCTGTATTGAGCGAGTACAAACTTTACCAACCGCTAAACTGGCTAGTTCATTCGAAAAACATGAACGCTGAAGTTCGCGAAAAATTAACAACTCTGCATAATCTAAATCTGATGCAGTTATTCTACCTCTTGTGGGTAATAATTTTGCAAATCTACAAATGTAAACAACAATGTGAAGCAATTTTGACCATGATGACAAGCGATTAGCTAATGAAATGATAAATGAATCTTCGGGAGGCGAAGAAACGACCAAAACAATTTTTCTTTCCTCTGGCTGTCCAGCCACAGTAGTAGGGTCAAACGGAATAATTGGCCATTCTGATCGATCTAATGAAGACCATGATGGGCCATTAAACCACAAAGTATGATTAATTATTTGCGATGGAGTGAGACCACGAGATAAACAATCGGCCGGATTATCCGTACCAGCAATATGATATAAATCTTTGGGCGATAAATCACCTTGAATCTTGGCCACTCTGTTGGCAACGAAGGTTTCCCACCGATGGGGTGACGAATGAACCCAACAAAGTGCCACAGTCGAATCCGAGAAAGCGAAAATATTTCTAAAATTTATACGATCACTACAAGCATCAATAATACTTTTAATAAGTTTGGCGAGAACTAATATAGCACAAAGTTCGAGTCGAGCGAGAGAAACCACCTTACGTGGAGCTACCTTTGATTTTGCACTAATAAGGTGCATAGTATTTACGTTACCATTTTGTACATGAAAGTACACGACACCACCATAAGCTTTCTCACTAGCGTCTGCAAAACCTAGTAGAGTTACAATACTATTGGTGGGGTTTATTCCAACAAAACGAGGTATTTTCAAAGAAGCGAGTAAGGGAAGTTCTTCTTTGAAACGAGTGAATAATCGAACGATATCTGTTGGTGGCGGATCGTCCCAATCACAACCACATAACCATAATTTTTTAATTAGCAATTTTGCGTATAAAACAACTGGAGCGACAAATCCCATTACATCCCATATTTTAGCAACACACGATAAAATAGTGCGTTTCGTGCACTTCTCCGTTGGTTTACTAATTTTTAAACTAAATGAGTCTGTAACGGGTGACCAACACAAACCGAGAACCTTGTGAGTGTCAGATTCATCAAACTCTTTTATCGACGAAAGACGATGTGACTCAGGAATCGAATCGAGAACATCTTGAGAATTGCTTGTCCATTTTATAAGATCAAACTTACCAGCCTTCATCAAACCTATCATCTGAGAAGCTGTTAAAATACCTTCATTTTCGTCGGGTACAGAATAGACAAAATCGTCCATAAATAGACTACTTCCAACAATTTCCTTTGCTTTTGGAAAGGAATCTCCTTCATCCGATGCGAGTTGTTTAATTGTTCGCAACGCATGATAAGGACTAGATGTAAGACCGAAACAAACTCTGTTAAATTCGAAAACCATTAAAGGGTCACTAGGGGAAAAACGATACAAGATTCTTTGGAAACAACGATCACATTCGCGCATACCAATCGAAAGAAACATTTGGCGAATGTCAGCGGAAAGAGCGACAGAAAATAAGCGAAAATTTACAATAATACTAAACAAATTTCCTTGTAAGTTAGGACCATTATAGAGGATATCGTTAAGCGAAACTTGTGTACCAGTCTTTGCGCTCGCGTCTAATACGATACGCAGTTTGGAAGTCAATTTATCTTTCCGTATAACACCGTGATGCGGTATAATATACGATGGAATATATCCACTATCTTCCGAACAACTTGTGACAGGTGATATATATCCCTTTTCTAAATATTCTAATATTGTTCCATCATAAGCCTCCTTTAATTGAGGAGAGGCTTGCATTTTATTTTCTAAGCAAAGGAAACGTGTCTCGGCCGATCGCCGTGAATCACCGAGAGAATGAATGTCACCCTTAAATGGGAGCGCAACTATATATCTACCGTTATCATCGCGAGTGGTTGTACGAGTATAAAATTCATCACACAATTCATCTTCGGGACTGAGAAAGCGCGGAACATCTACTTCCTCTAAATCCCAAAACTTGCGAACGACAGAATCGAGGGGATCAACTGTGCAACAACAAGAAACCGTAGCGGCCTCATCGATACGAGTTGGCGCGACACCAATGACAACATAGCCAAGAACCGTTTGCAAAGCTACTGGTGAATCATATGACTGCGTACAAACCTTATGACCTAAGAGGAGGTGCGGGAAAAGCGACCCACCGATTAAAATTTCAATATTTCCTGGAATCGAATACGTATCATCAGATAGAGGCAATTTATTGAAGTTCGACAGTTCCGAAATATCGACAGTAGCAGTAGGTATACGTTCAGTAATTTTATCTATTACTAATGACTCCATACTATAACTAATTTTACGATCAAAACGAGAGAAAAATTTGAGGTTGACTGTACCTTGAATATCTTTACTTGAACCTCCTATCCCCCTTACGGCAGAGGAAGCGAGTCCCTTGTTAATATTTAAACCTAACTTACGAGCGCAATCGACAGTAATAAAATTGCTTTGAGAAGCACTATCTAACAAAACACGAATATTATGTTCCGTACCACGGGAATCAACGACAATAACCCGAGCGGTTGCAAGCAAAACCGTGGTAGGGGTGCGAGCGATAAAATTGTTACTGATAACAGCTGACGAGCACAGCGCGACGTCATCAGTACGAGGTTCGGCACTACGAGATGCGGACGCGGGTCGGGCGGCGGCGGCGGCAGGAGTGACACCGACGAGCGACGACGACGCGGGAAGCGCATGCGACGATTGATGAGAATTATTTACGACAGGTGTATTATCACCAGTTCCAAAATGTAATAAAGTGTGATGTGATCTACCACATTTACGACAACGAGAATTTGAACGACAATCTAAAAGGCGATGACCTTTATTCAAACAATTAATACATAAATTATTATTCTTTACGTATTGAAAACGTTCACTAGGATTATAACTACGAAAAACGGAACATTTAGTTACGTGTTCGTGATGCATGTTGCACATGGAGCACGAAGATAGCTGCGAATTGGATGTGGTATTTACATATGATTGTGTTGTTCCGACATAAGATAATTTCGGCGACTCATCGATACGCCGAACGAAAGGTTTCTTCGTAGCTTCTGGTTTTAATGACGAAGTGCGTTGCAATATCTTTATTTGATCGCGGACAAATTCTATTAAATTATTAAAAACAGGTATCTCACTACTACGATTATCTAACTCGAATGACCGCGAGGTTTGCGAATCTAATTTACGAAGTGCAATATAAAGAAATAGAAAATCACTTAGATCATCAATTTTAAGGTTTTTTAAAGCGGCGACTGACGATGCGAATTTATCGAGAAATAGTTCTAAACTAGCTGGGGTAGCGGACGAAAACGATTTAAAATCAAATATTTGATCCATGTATGAAGTAGCAACTAAACGCTTATCCTCATATTTAGTTTTCAACAGTTCAAAAATAATACTGTAATTTTCAGCACAAGGTGTTATTCCAGCGCATACATTTCGCGCCTTGCCTACTAATTTTCCGACTAAGTAGTGCATTTTTTCAGAATCCGAAAGTGATTTATTGTTATGAACAACATTTTGAAAACTTGCAAAAAATAACGGCCAATTTTTTACGTCTCCATTGAACTCTGGAATATCAATCGGAGGCAGTTTAGGACCACAGTTGGTAGGGTGTGCAGTTTGTTTTGTTTCAACTTGCAAAGACTTAGCGGTACGCTTAACACGACATAATAAGTCCTCAAACGACGATAATTGCTGATAATTAATAACGAAATCTGGATTTAATTTTAACTCAATTGTATTAATTTTATCTAATAACGTTTCGAAATCCGAACGCAAGTTATCTATGGTTTCAATTTCACACAGGAATTGTTCCTTAGAAGATTTTGTATCAAGATCTATACCGTGATTACAAATACTTTGCATACGCGAAAACAACATATCTCTCTTAGCGTTTAATAGCTTCAATTGAGAATTTAAATCTGCACTTGGCGCCATTTTAATTATATTTATTTACGTGAAATATACAATACAATACAAACGACAGAGAACAGAATACGTCGCAAGTCACTAAACAACGATAAGTTATAAGTATGCAACGATACGCTATAATGGTATATACAACTAGTAACCTATATACGGCTGTACATCTGCTGCCAGAAACCAGTTTTGTATACAATATGCTAACATTTAATGAACAAATAATGTTATCTTCAAATATGTATTTAACAATTAAGTAGTTACGAATTAATATCGACAACGAAATAATGTAATTATCTATGTATAATTATTATAATACAATAATTATATATGCGAACGATTATTTAACGAAGAAGGTAGTTGTAGTTACGAAGCGAAGCTAACGAAAAACGAATGATGATATTGCAATTTTTATGTTACAATACGCGAATCAATTATAACTAACTAATTTCTATCCGGCTTTGGAGGACCAAAAATACTATGTTGTAGCGGGACTGTAATGCGCTAATTTCGATAAAATCTACGTGAATGACGAAAACAATAATGGATGGTAGCTAGGCGAAAACTAAGTAGATAAACGAACAAATATACGATTGGTACACTAATACTGGTAGGAAAATAGAACCATTTGGATATTCCACGGGAAATACAAGGTTCTATTATATATGGAACGGATTGCACATACCTTATATCACACGCTGCGTCTGCGCATGTCTTGATACTTCTGCATCCTCGATGTGGGGTCCGATAATAGTTCAATCGGCACTTCACAGCACTGTATTAATGTCCAAAGGTAGAAACAAAACGATGTTTGTCTGTTCACGATAATTTAATGATAGTCCACCATTATTGTTGAAAATGAATTACGAGACACGGTGCAAGCGACGAGCACAGTTCGAATCGACGAGGTGACAACGACGACTGGGTGCGATGCATAATCGCTCGACGCAATACGTGGGTATTCTTCTCTCACCCACGCAAATGAAAGATATGTGCGTAGGAAAAGGATAGGTGTAGGATATTAGTGTACCAATAAAAATAACGCATAGAAAACAACTACAAATTAATAATGCGAAATTAAACTACTCCGCGCAACCAAAAACTGTTATTTCAGTCTTTTTTTCGAACTTTTGTGTTAGTGGTTCAAATGTCAAAAATCCCTTTATTAGGAAAATGGCAAATTTCTTTATTAATGCAAAGGTGACTTGGTTTATCGTTACTGTGACAAACGAAAACACTTTATTTGATGAATCCTTAAAGAAAATTTTAATTAATATCAATCAGGAGAAAAGTTATTGCAAAAATATATGTTGATCCCTAGACACTTTTGATGTGTGTAGTTCTATTTACTTGCCCAATAATCATGGTTGATGATGGAAATGAAAGGTGGTTGACGGAACCCTGGAATGATTACTAGTAAACCCATCGAGCTTGGACTCATTTGATTTGTATTAAGAAGTTATATTCACTTTGCCTAATACGTGGACCTTTTGATGGACTCGGAATGTTGGTAACGGAACCCTTGAATACTACTTGTGAAGCTATTGACTTTTAGCGTAATTTCGACTGTTTAAAGGGTAAATACGTAGTACTTTCTTAAACTCATTCAGATACCTATGCGTAATATCTAGTTTAGTAAAAATATGTTTTGCCACAACCTGCCTACGATTCAAGCTACGAACAAATCAATACATGGGCTAATTTTATCCGTAGTTTAGGCGAATATAATATCTAAGACTAAAAAGTATAAAATAAATTACTAGTTTAAAAAACTAAAAATACACGCTTTTATAAGGACTAAGTACTGTACTAAAAAGCAATTAATAAATTATCGAAACCGTTCTTTCTTTCTTCCTACCCTGTGCTTGTAATTTATGAATTATATTTATGTGTAAAAGCGTAGGGCGCCTTTTCTGAATAACAGCTTAACATTTCTGTAAAATTTCAAGAACGCTAAGTATTTGTATCCACATGG
Organism: Furcula furcula; assembly: GCA_911728495.1. Lineage (NCBI taxonomy): Eukaryota > Metazoa > Arthropoda > Insecta > Lepidoptera > Notodontidae > Furcula > Furcula furcula. The sequence goes on along the minus strand of OU452244.1, from coordinate 4,344,290 downwards.
CAATAATTTATAATCATTTACAGAGAAAAAGCGCCCCACGCTTTTACACATAAATATAATTCATAAATTACAAGCACAGGGTAGAAAGAAAGAAAGAACGGTTTCGATAATTTATTTATTGCTTTTTTGTGCAGTACTTAGTCCTTATAAAAGCGTGTATTTTTAGTTTTTTAAACTAGTAATTTATTTTAATGAAATACATACATACATCACGCCTTTTTCCCGTAGGGGTAGGCAGAGCCCCAGGGGCGCTTTTCGCCGCCGTGAGAAACGAGACGTGATGGGTGGTGAACCACATCGCCGCCATTTTGGTTAATTAAATTATTTATATGATTGACCATTACGTTCTCACGAATAAGGAGGGAAAGGGAAGGATAGGTGTTGTGAAAAGGAAGATTGGCAATTTAGAGTGGGAAATAGGAAAAGTAGGATATTACCGCCCAGGAGGGCAAGGGATGGGACAGTAATAGCTAGGGAAGCCGGGGTCGCATACCCGTATACAATACCACAACTACCGGACAGGTAAGTTGGGATGAGTATCCCATGGCTATAAATAAATATGGTTATATTAAAATAAAACGTACCTATTACTAAAATATGATGATAAATAAATCATAACTACTGCTTCTAATTGGTAACTATTATTACCTAAGAAGAGTAATCTTACTGAGTCTGGAAAACCGCGTGAGCAATGATAGATAGTATAGGTATGTTGTATCCCCACTAATGCACGCCTAAAATTGTGACCGATGTGATTAAATTATTTTTTCACTTATTACTTTTGCGCTGTAATTTGTGCATTTTCTAAATACACATGACGGCAATTTCAGAGGCACCCGTCACGTTCGTTACGTTTTACCGACGCTACTGCTAGTTAACCCAATTTGGTGAATTTTGTGCCTTCACTTTTCGAGCTCCAATGACATATCTATTATATAAAACATCATTGGGTGTGGCCTCCTGAAAATGTGGTTTATATGATTAAACGGCTGTTGTACATAACACCGTAACAATAATTTATCACATTCAGCATTATCGGGCGGTTTCCCCGGTATATTTTCATCAAGCGAAGTCGAGTGGCGTTAAGCGGGCCATTCATTTATCTCGACGGTATACGAAACATAATTAACTAGGTATTCATTTTAATCGTGTGAAAAACCGCTTTAAGTACCAAGTTTATGTCTCATAATAGTACTAATAGTTTACTTTTCTCGTACATGCGATGTATAGAATAGAATAAATTAGTTACTTTAGGTCAACTTTTTGTCACTTTTATTGTAATCTTGTCATTTTGTTCTGTAGTGCTTTTCGAAACTAGAAAGTTATATTTTTTTTTATTCAACGAAGAAGAAGAAAAATAAACATTTATTGGTACACACCATGGAAATACAAAAAGAAGAAATAATAGGTAAAATATATTTAAAATTTAACATAATACTTCCACGGGACATGCCAAATGGTCAACAGCTCAGCTTATGTTAGGTGCTATTACACCTAACGCTGATTTTCAGCTGCAGCCCGGGAGTAACGGAAGCTAGAACGGAACGGAACGGAAGTATAGATGATAGTATATTACAAAAATTTATTAATACCTATGGACAGTAAAGTAATAAGTTTAAAAGTAGGTACACCTGTGGGCGCGACTCAGAGGCTGGGACCGTTTTCCAAGGTGGAGCCAAAGCCGCTTGGACCGAGATGCCCTCTTAGAGGCGTCAATTGTCCAGGCGTGGGTCACTCAGCCTCGGGAAGTGGAGGTGGACGCAGAAGCCGAATGGTTCCGGGGTGCTTTAACCAGCGTCTGTGACTCCGCCATGCCCCGCACCGGGCACATACCCCGGAAGCGGGCGGTGTATTGGTGGTCGGCGGAGATCACAGAGTTACGACGAGCATGCGTGGCGGCACGCCGTGCATACACGCGGCAGCGTAGGCGTCGCCCCCGGAACGAAACTGAGGAGGGCCGGCTATACGAGTTGTACAAAACAGCTCAGGAATCCCTGCAGCTAGCCATCTTCAGGGTGAAGGAGGATGGTCGAGAGGCCATGCTGGCGGGACTGGAGCAAGATCCATGGGGACGTCCGTACCGGGCTGCGCGTAACAAACTGCGCGGCCAGACTACCCCTGTCGCAGAGTCCCTCCAACCTGGCTTCCTGGGTGAAGTGGTGTCCGCCTTATTTCCGGCTGGACAGGCACACGAGCCACCCATGATGGCTGAGCCTCGGGACCGTATTAGCCGCGTCGACGAAATACCGGCGATAACAGCCGACGAGTTCGACGCGGCTGTCTTGAGGCTAAAATCGAAAAAGAAGGCCCCTGGCCCGGACGGTGTGCCTGGTCAGGTATTGGCTGTTGCCCTAGAGGCACTAGGAGATCGTTTCCGGGGACTGCTCGACGCTTGTATAGTAAGTGGGCAGTTCCCGCAAATTTGGAAGGAGGGGGCGCCTAGTGCTTCTGCGGAAGGATGGACGACCCCACGACTCGCCGTCGGCTTATCGCCCGATAGTGCTGCTGGACGAGGCGGGTAAGCTCTTTGAGCGTGTGCTCGCTGCCCGAATCGTCCGGCACCTTGATGACGTTGGACCGGGGCTTTCCGACGCCCAGTTTGGTTTCCGAGGGGGTCGGTCGACCGTAGATGCGATCCTGCGCGTCAAAACCCTCTCGGAGGAATCAGTTGCAGGAGTCGGGGTACTGTTGGCGGTGTCTCTAGACATCGCCAACGCGTTTAACACCCTGCCCTACAATTGTGTGTAGGAGGCCCTGATGTATCATCGGGTGCCAGTCTACCTGCGGCGAGTGGTGGGCTCGTATTTCGAGGAGAGTAGTGTCGTCTGCGTGGACGGTGACGGTCGCCTATTGCGCCGTCACGCGATGTGCGGTGTTCCACAGGGGTCGGTACTCGGCCCACTCCTGTGGAACATCGGATACGACTGGGTGCTCCGCGGCCATTTACACCGCGGGCTCCAGGTCGTTTGTTACGCAGACGATACCCTTGTATGTGCCTCAGGAGGCACTTTTGAGGAGGCGGCCAGTCTGGCTGAGAGCGGGACCGCTGAAGTGGTCGACAGGATTGGACGGCTGGGCCTGAGGGTGGCTCTGGAAAAGACCGAGGTCACCTATTTTCACGGACCTCGGAGGAAGCCGCCCTCAGGCGCACAAATCAACGTCGGAGGCATCGCGGTCGCGGTTGGGGCCCGGATGAAGTACCTGGGTCTCATCCTCGACTCGCGGTGGAAGTTTGTTGACCACTTCGGGGAGCTCGCTCCGAGGTTGGTGAAAGTGGCGGCGGCACTGTCGCGGCTTCTGCCGAATTTGGGAGGTCCGGGCTCGACTTGCCGACTACTATATTCCGGGATGGTGAGGTCGATGGCCTTGTACGGCGCGCCTGTGTGGGCGGACACTGACCGCCCAAACCAGGGCCCTGCTGCACCGAGCGCAGCGGGTTATGGCGGTTAGGGTGATACGGGGCTACCGCACCGTATCTTATGAGGCGGTGACCGTACTGGCGGGGATCCCACCCTGGGATCTGGAGGCATAGGTGCTGGCAACGCTATACCGGCAGAACGCAGAAGCGCGAAGCCGGGGCGGCATGGCACCTCCAGTCGAAGTTCGGCGTTGGCGAGACGAGGCCCAGGAGTTGGCCCTTCAAAGATGGCAGGAGCGGCCGGCGGTGCACCCGGTCCTAAAGGAATGGGTGCACCAAAAACACGGTACGCCTACCTTCCGCCTGGTGTAGGTACTGTCGGGACACGGCTGTTTCGGCAGATACTTGCACAAGATAGCCGGAAGGGAGGCGAACCCTGGGTGCCACGAGTGTGGCTGCGCCGAAGACACGGCGCAGCACACACTCGAGGTCTGCCCGGCGTGGGAGGCGGAGCGCAGCTTGTTGCGCGCCGTGATTGGGGGTGATCTATCGCTGCCGGCCATCGTCAAAGCCTTGACTGACAGCGAGAGATCATGGGAGGCAGTGGTCTCCTTCTGCGAACGCGTCATGTCGCAGAAGGAGGCGCCGAGCGGATCAGGGAGAGCGATCCCCTCGCTGATCCGCGCCGTCGCAGGAGACCCGGGCGCAGGAGGCGAGCGAACGCTGACCTCATGCCCCCGTAGCGAGGAAGTGCGGGCAGCAGGAATGGGTGGACTGCTGCCTGCGCACAGCAAGCAATTGCCCTCGCGTAGGAAGGCGTGCTGAAGTGTCCCGGCACGCCTGCTGGAGGAGTCCGCGGGCTCTATATACCCGCGGACGTTTCTGTGGGTCTCATACACCCACAGACGAGGAGGAGTTCGCCGCTAGGCAGACGACCGCTGGCGGGAACCGGATGGGTAGTATACGTTCCCGGGGCCTGCCACAAAAAGCGGAATGAGGACACCGTGGGGTTTTAGTTGGTTGGAGTCCAACATAACCTGCGCTGCCACCACCCGGCGGTGCAGGTATCCATGACGATTTCCCCACGAGAAAAAAAAAAAAAGGTACACCTGTGGGCAGAATCACCGCACAACTAAAGACTACAGCTAAATATATTGACTACTAGTGACGAGAAAAGCAAGACGTTCGCCTGATAGTAAGCGACTCGCTTGCCTATAGACAGCTGCATTGCACTGCCTCTCCTCACCCGAGACATTCGTTGTTAAGTCTTCTGTGTCTAGTTATTTATCACCGACAACAGATCCCTTCAAACCGGAACACAGCAATGTTTACACACTGCTTCTTGGCGGCAGAATATCTAAAACTGTGGTGGTACCTTGCACCGGGGACCTACCATCTAGTAGAATTTATGGTTTCAATTACTTTTTGCACATGCTGTTATAGTATCCGGAGAACCCTTAACATGAAACAAATTGCACCAACAACACGAAAGTAATATTACTGATATATAAGTATAAATGTTCCTGCCACTGTACTGTGACGTTGCAAAAATTCGACTCACAACGGTTTTTACATTTGTTGATCGAAATCTTCCACAGAGAATTCAATTCATAAATAAATATAGCGTCGGCGTCTCGGTCTGCCTCGCCATCTTATGAAGCTAGGCCACCGGAGCTTTGCGTGAGAGGCATACTAAAGCAGTCTTGCTTTTACGATATAAATTTAATATTGCTTATAAAACATATTAAAGAATTCGTATAAAGCAATCGATAATGAATTGGGAAGTGGAAAACTAATAAGTTTAACCGTCGCACTGAGAGTCCGATAATGAATAATTAATTCGGCCCTTAGTGTAAAAGTACAAAATCTATATTTGCTGAAAGATGAGATAGTTAAGTCTCAAAATAATAAATTAATGACATAGACGTAGATATTGGAACGGAGTTCCTTATATGACGTTCTGTTTTGTTTGCGGGTTGAGGAGCTATACCGAAAAATGTGTAACAATGAAAAAAGACACCACAAACCGACATCTTTCCTAATATAACTTTATTTTTCGCATGTGCAATTTGCGCGGTGGTTAAGAACTTAACTAAAATGATAACGTGGAGTTAGACGCGGGATCAAATCCTAGTAAATCACTTGGTTTATTGTAATTTCTTTTTATTTTACTATTATTATTTTATCAATATTTCTTTTAAAAATTATAAAATAAAGAAACATCTTTAATTGCATATGAAGAAAATTATAAATGTAATCTATGACTACATTGACATCTATGACTATTTAGTACTTAACCTGCTTAGAGTTAACCTAAAATACCAGCGCCATCTCTGGCTAAGCAATCGAACAAAAAAGGAACTCCGTACCAACTGGGTGTCCTCTCAATTTAGTTTTCTATTGTTTTTTTTTTCTTTTTGAAAATAACCAGTCTGCGATGTTTCCAGTAACAAATCATAGTTCAGCTACGCACGCCAACATACTGTTATGTCGTAGTATCGATTTAAACCGAATGTGTAGAAGTCTGTTTATACCTCTTTTTTCATCGCTGCTACGTCCGTATTAGGGTTCGATCAAGCGTTATCGTTATGATTGATGAATTACTTTGTATCGTACCCTTATCCATACCTTAGTAGGTACAGTGAGGTAAACGACCGCAAATTGAGAATATTTTTTAAAATCTGGAATATAGGCCATTGATAACTAATAACGGCTAAGAAAAGTTGTTCATACCTGAGAAGTTACGATTTTGCCCATTTTGGTCTAATAATAGAGCATAACTGGGATTTGTAATTTTGCCCATAAGAATGTAAACAGAGGTATAGATAGATATATAGCCAATAGCGGGAACAGTCTGTTCGGGATGTGCCGGGGGACAAATTAAACCATTCCCCCGTAAGCTATCGTACGAATAATTCCATTAGGCGTCGTCTCAGCTGTTCAAACAACGTCAACAGATTTCAATTGCAACGTTACTTGTGATCGAAATTCGGTTAGACAGGAGTTCCGTAGTTTGGAGTTGCAGATTTTGCGGTATTGTGACGACGCAATCGGTAGACTAATTTGAAGATTATTTAAATTTGGAACGTCATAATAGGTGATTGCTTTTTTCAGAGTAAACTTTTTTAATTGAATCCACTTTTTTAATACAGATGGTTTAGTGCAGATTGAGCCAGTTGGCCATTGATATGCAGTTGGCACTTTAACTTGGGCCAAAGGTATTCCAGTGTATAATTGAGAAAATAGTATAACAACTTTATGTAGCAATTTTATTAAATATTTTTGAAGCATTGTAGTACCAGTGACTTGGCGTAACAACAGACTTCTAGCTAAGTTGCATTTAAAAAACATGTGCGTATAAGCAGTGCAAATTGGCCTATCTTTATATATATAATTCTACTGTACGTGTGTATGTCACTGAACTCCTCCGGCTGGACCGATATTGATGAAATTGTTTGTGTGTGTTCAAGGGGATTCGAAAATAGTTTAGATTCACAAGTGAACGCAAGCGGAGCTGTGTGGGTCAGCTAGTAAAGAATAATATTAAATCGTGTTTGAGTAAAAGATTTGTGACCCAACAATACTACAAATAACTTTACTAACAAACACATTCAAAATGCTACCCTTTCTATGATTCTACATATACAGTGGAAACTGAAGTGCTTAGTTAGCATAATAATGGTTATCGGTGTTATCTTATCTGCATTGGCCGCAATAGAACTCGACGGCTTTCACGGTATAAAGCTGTCCACTTAACCTTATCAGTATTCGATGTTTTGAAAATTAGTATGGAATAAAACGAAATTGTCTGACTCTAGTAGCATTTTATGTATTGTTTTTACTGATTATAAGCTTCTGGTGCTTAGACGTAGGTAGGTAACTCCTTAAACATACGTGAGCTACAGAACGGCTCAAGTGTGACAGCATGTTCAATGACTCAGCTCGCAGATCAGCTCAATTTGTACGTGTTTGCGATTCGCGCAAGCGCCTACTGCGAGCCGCGCTTCGAATCTAGCCAACTGAGCTGCCGGTTCGTTCAGCTCTGCCGAGCCATCTATAGAGCTTTTTGAGTTGTTGTGCAATAAAACGTTTTAGAACGAATGACCCGTTCAAAAACTTGTTGACTGAACCTCAAGTAGGTCACACCATCACAACATCTATGGAGGGATTCACAAAACCAAAAATTCAAAACAATAGGAGCTGAATTGAGCCGTGAGCTAGTTGTGCTGTCTTGCTGAGCTATAACTCAACGGCTCAAACCCGTGTTATCTGATTAATTGAGTTGTTTAAGAGCTGAGTTACAAACCTCTACTGGTGTTTGCTGTTTGACAGCAATTTCCCTATAGGTGTACTAGTTTATTAACTACGCAAGATCTTGTGTTAAAAGAACCGCTTAGAAAATGCGAGGACAGTATTAATGCAAAGTGATAATTTCTTCTTCCCTTTAAGGTATCAGGCAATGAAGTTAAGAAAACTTACAAACGTAATCCTTAAATGACAATATTTACAAAATCATGACAAGGTATTGTTTTTTACCCTATCTTGATATTGGTAATACTAGTGAATGACATTTGTCTTGGAATATAATAATAATTCATATTTCATCGTATTATTTAACGCTCGATTTCACGTTCGCTCGTGCAGTTTCCCGCGGGAAATCACCGCGTGACAGACACCTGTGCGATCGTTTACTGTAGGAATGCCGATGACACTCCGGTCAAATGGATTTTTATTACTTTTAAATTCTTTCCTATATAGAATTTTTGCCCGAATGCTCCAGGCGGAGGGTTATGTTTTTCGAGAGTATGTATTTATGTAAGTATGTATGTATGTATGTAAGTATGTATGTATGTATTTCTATTTCTTTGGCACGGCCTACAGCCTAAACAGCGTGATGGGCAGTGACTTATAACATATCGTTAGATTCGTCTTAGTTGTGGGAGTGACATAGGCTGTGGGTATATTCTCCCAAAAAAATTAATATGGCCTCCAGCCGCCATTTTTTTTTTTTTAAGTTCCAAAAACTCCGATATGGGGATGAAATGAAAGGTCATAACGAGACGAGTTGAAATATACGGGGTGTAAGGGACATCGTACCGAAAACCGATACCAGGGATCCAGGGATATGATTCTGAACATTCTATTGTTGAAATGTTTCTTCGGCGTTTTTATGAATTTTGGCTTTTCATTTTTCATAGCCGTGTTGACCAAACGCGGGTGCTTTTTAAGCTTTTCAAACGGTACTGGTATTTTTTTATCTATTGTAGATATAGTTTAAAATTCTTTCATACTGAAAGTGCGTGCCGCTGCCATCTTGGTATGAATAGAGCCCGCCCTCCGTAGCGCGGTGAACTTGTGTCGAATAACTGTGAATCGTGGCTATCCAGACAAAATAAAAGTTTGTTATTGCAATTTGAATGCGCTCTTCGTGAAAACTCTACCAAGTTTATATAGCTGTAGAATGAGAACTTTGGAGAAACCTGTGAACACCCGGTGGGAAATTAAAGCTGGTCTACAAATAAAAGGAACCGTATATTATTATTGAAATATAGTTTGTATCATAAAACGCTATCTAGTTTCTTTATAATAAAGTACATTTTTGTACTTATACGGCAGTTGTGGTATCTCTTCTTTCCATCACGAAGCTCTGCACTTTTGTTTGTAAATAAGCTTCTCTCTTTGCAGTATTCAAAGTAAGCCATCTTATCCAAAGGTAAAACGTTAAACTATGGGCTGGTATTACTATTAAAAACACTACTGTTTACTTTTTCGGTTTTGTCTTAATACACAGTGTAACAAATAAGAGCAGTAACTTTAGTCTACTATTTTAGTTATAATTGTGGTCGCCGTATTTCTATGTATTTTTATGATTCTAACATACCTTTTTATGACACGCCATTTCAAACGTGATAAGAAAACGTGACAAAGAAAATACCAATTTAAAAGGATTTTATATTTTCTACATGTTCAATGTGATTGATGCTAGTCACCTTTGCGAAGTAGCCATTTACCCTGCTAGCGCTGTCTGGTTCCTTGACCCTGCAACGGCGTCGCGCGCGTCGGACAAATTCGTAGAGTGTGAGGTCTTTGAAGCCCTACTTCAATACTAAAATGCATTGATTGTTAGTTTCGGAGACTGATTTTCTGTGAAAAAATAATACACGCAATCTTATTTCTTTGTACTTTTCAGATACGAATATGATAAAAAAGTGAAAAGGTGTGTCGGAAGTTAATGTGTACTTAAACTTAAGACTACAATTTGTTTTAACTTCTTTATGGTATGGTCTTGGTGTTTGATAAGATATCTCACGTTATTCTTGACTTATTGTATTAGCATATTGCATTGTACTACCAGGGTTATTTTAATATATATGTTTTTTTTAAATATCTCTTTATTTTTTATATTTAAATAAATTAGATCAATATTGAAATGAAACTAATTTTACGGATTATATCGCGGTTTATTTTTGATTTTTATTACCCGACGTTTCGAACACTTTACAGCATTCATGGTCACGGGCGGACTGAGGTGGTAGCTGTTCATATGTCATAGTTGTCTTAGGGTACCCTCAGGTCTTCTAATTATTATTGTTAGTCCGATCTACGCAGAAAGAGCTTACAGTGTCTTGAGGCCTTGCAATGGAATGCTTGTCTTTGGATTTGACTATATTTATCACGGGATCCTGTAGAGTTCACTATATTTGTTAATGTTAACACTACACTATATCGGCTCGTTAACGCACACACCACGTCTGACCCGCACAGTGGTTAACACTCGACTGAACTCCCCTCCTACACTAGAGGGGCTTTTATGTCTTTCTCACATCCCCACTCAGTGCCTGCATAGTGTGCCCGCTTGAGACGATAAACTTGTCTACCCACAACTTTACACAATTTACCAGTACACTACATCCCTTCCTTTTTAAAGAAAATTTAATTTTTAATTTAAATGTAAATTAATAATCGTTTCTCAAAATAACAAGTATGTAACTATCATAAAATGAATAATGTTCATTACTGATCTTATTATACACTGTCCTTTATACATCTCTTTCTTTTTTTTTTTTTATAATTATAAGAATATTAATGTCAAAACTAGACATTCATCGTAATTTAATTACCTAGTTAGAAATTTAAGACTATCTACTTCATAATAGCATTTCTGAAATAATATATTTTTTAAATTCTTTACATAGAAGCATTTATTACATTTTATTAAACTAGGTAAGTACCTATTTTATTATATATTCTCAGAGTATCTAAAGCACGTTTCGTTACTCCTGCCAGTGTGGCTTAGTGGAGTGCCCCTGAAATGAGTTTCTACCAAACACCAGGTCCCAGGGGACCTCAAGGATAAGGCTTGTATTGAGAAGGAGTGCGGGGTCACTCGGGGAAGGATATATTGGCCCGCAAGTTGGCGAGCTCTTCAAAGGAAGTTAGAAGCACTCTTAAGCATTTCGCCAGACATTCTAAATGTACCGGCTGTGGTCAACTGCACTCATGGTTGACTCACCGATGCTTGCGTTTAAAGCAATAAATAATATCCTCCTGCCACACCGGCCAATCCGGCCAATCTTGTGGGGACAAGACCAGCCATCGACGCGGGAAATAGTTCACCCGCGCGTACACCAATCTTATTCTTTCCCTCACAGCCAACCCTAGCCGACCAGCTTCCTATTCTGACTTTCCAACGGCCTAGGAACTAAAGTCACAAGAGTGTTGATCATAACTATTATATGATTTGATAACACAAGCTAGTAAGACCCTGTGATACGAACCCACAGCACTACATGAAATATCACCAGAGAACATTCCCGAGTAATAAGAAAGTACAGCGCCAACAACAACAAGACTCGTAATATCCATTGGTCGCATTGGATCTTTACAGTAGATTCACTACCACTGCTCCCCGGATAATTATCGATTATTATGATAGACTCAGTCGATTAAATAGGTAATATTGATAACAATTGTATCCTCCACCGAAAAGTTCAAATAAGACCACCGTATTTCGCTGTCAGTCAGCCACCCGTATCAATGACATCGCTAGCACGTCCATCCTACGAGACACTGCCTCCCCGTGTGTGGATCCATAGAGGAATATACTCACATAGCTTTATTTGCTCGGTCAGTCTTGACAGAGTTGATGGACTCTAGTGAAATAAAGCCAAAACTAGGAACTAATTAGACTGTTAACATTAAATGTTGAGATCAAATTCAAATCTGCTTACGACAGCCAATCAGTTCTAACTCTAACGCATCCGGATCAAGATTACCTACTGATCAGAACCGAGATGCCTAAGCCAACACGCCCTTGCAGTTAACTTCGATGAGAAGAAACCTCCCAACTACTCCGCGAGTCTTGCTGTCGAAACACTTAGTATTGTTCTGAAAATAACTCGAAAACATAGTATTATTAAATTAAACTTATATAAAATGAACAGAGCAGATTATTGGAACTTCTAGTCACACAAACTTTTCCCCCTTAAAGTATCACCCGAGTTCCGGAAGAGGTTCAAGGAAACTGAAGGGTCATTAAAATTTTAGCGATGCAACGACGTACCAAAGGGAGAATCCTCCGACCGAGCGAGGTGTGATGCTCGGTCAGGGCCGAAGCCCCCTACAGTTGATGTCGGGATGTTGTATATATTCTCCACGTTTGAGAAACTTCACTTGCGAGATTCAGGAATCGGAGGTGTCGTCATGTATCGCGTTGTATGTGATGCTGCTTGCTTTTCATCGCATCGCTGTACCACATGTGGCGCCATCCGGTCATGTCGAGTCGCCACATCACTCTCCCCGAAGACTGGAAGTCGATGAACGTCTTCATTTGCTAGCTCGTCCTTGTGTTCCAGTCGCTGTGCCAATACCAGTGGATGCAGTTCCAGTGAGTCGAAGCTGATGCTGCTACGTCTTCAGTGAGTCGAGGTGTGCAGTGGGTATGGCTGACGGCTGCTAGGCGTACCGGTGAGAGGGATGCGCTCTTCTTACAAGGACCGGCCATAGTGCAGGGGTGTTGTGCCATGTTGTGGCCGAAGGTCGACCAGGCTTGCATCCGCAGCCGCAATGCGTTGGTCATCCGATGACGCCGGGATACTGGCTGGCTTGTGACTCGCTGGTTGTTGCAGAAGAGAGCGATGGCGAAGCTGTGCTGTTGTCCGATCCGAAGGCTGCGTCGATGTTCAATGCGGGGTTACCAGTTCAGCCTCATTCTGTGTGATGCTCGTTGGTACCAAAATGTCCTGTGAGTGCACCTACTAGGTGCCTTATTTGTGATCTGTTTAGGTTTAATATTTTAAACCCTCATTCCCCCCTTGTGCTAGAGAATGTTTTGGAGTGGTTTAGGCCTGACGCTGCCCTCCATTCCTTCATGTGTTCATTTCTAGCATGTGCATATAATGCTTGGTGATATATTCCATATGGAACCCCACAAATGGTTCGGTTGTCTAAGAGCCGGCCTTCGCTAGTCTATCTGCCTTCTCCTTGCCCTTGACGCCTTCGTGTCCAGGTACCCAGATAAGGCAGACATTGTTGTCTTCCCAAGTTGTTCAAACCTGTAACACGTTCTTTGACCAGTTTAGAAGCAACTCTGAAGGAATTCAGAGCCTTCAGTACTGCCTGACTGTCGCTGAGAATGCAAATGGTTTTACCTTTTACATTTCTCCTTTGCATTTATTTAATGCTGGCAATTATGGCATAGGTTTCCGCTTGGTATACTTATGAATGCCCCATGCCGTGACCGACACCACAGTCCTTGAACAATCTCTGTCCTACCAGGGTAACCATCAGATCAGGATCAGTAATACTTGATATTGCTACCTCCCGATTGGCCTCCACCATACACTTTATTGTACGGTATTTTGAACTCATTTGAGATTTAATGCAAGGTATATAAACCCTCATTCGCAATTGAATGCCCGTTCACAATCCAATGTGAACAACTTTTCGTACGATATCTAATCCCACCCCTGCGCAATTTAATGCATGTTTGTTAAACCCTCGCAATTTAATGCACGGTATTGAAACCCTCGCAATTTAATGCACGGTATTTAAACCCTCGCAATTTAATGCACGGTATTTAAACCCTCGCAATTTAATGCACGGTATTTAAACCCTCGCAATTTAATGCACGGTCTTTAAACCCTCGCAATTTAATGCACTGTCTTTAAACCCTCGCAATTTAATGCACGGTATTTAAACCCTCGCAATTTAATGCACGGTCTTTAAACCCTCGCAATTTAATGCACGGTATTTAAACCCTCGCAATTTAATGCACGGTATTTAAACCATCATTCGCAATTTAATGCCTGTTCACAATTTAATGTGAACCACTTTTTGTATGGTACCTTCGCAATTTAATGCGTGGTATTTGAACCATCGCAAATGAATGCACGGTATTCAAACACCCATTAGAAATTTGACACCGCCCTACATAATTTATTGAATGTCCTTAGCAATATTTTATTTAAGTAAGTAATACCATTTAGGTTAGGTACTGCAAATTAAATACTAGAATCAATAGCACTCAGGTACTTTAAAACAACCCTTACATTACAGATCAAGATAAGGTTTGCTAACCTTCTACACCTACACATTATAACTGAATAATTTCTTCTATTGGGACTAGTTACTTATAAGTAGTATTTCTCATATAACAATTAGAGAGTGATCATTGAATTTATGTTTCATCTATACCCATTAATCATTCATATATGCAATTACATTTTATTAGGTTCACCTCACAACCTTAAGCAAATTTTGTGGGAAAATCTAATCTGGGATATAATAGCCCCAGGGACATTCATTGTTAATATAATATGCAAGTATATAGAAATTTTATTTAGCGTTTACATTTGTGGTTTAGCTGCGCGTATCAGGACAGGTGCCATTTTTATGAACTTTAGAGGCGTTGTGGACATACTTATAATAAAACCAACTACACGCCTTTAGGTCAGTCAATTATTAGCTATTCTATCTGTCTGGGAAAGCGCATCAAAACGCTTCTTTAAACTGCGGAAAGGGCACTACGATCTGTGGTTAATATATTATTATATATAATATTTCCTCTTTTTTTTTTAAGTCTTTTCGGCTTCCTTTTCGGTATCAAGGTATTTTTATAAAGAAGCCCAGGTTCTGACAACTAAAGTTCTGATATTTTACAGAAAAGATTTTGTGTTTAAACCCGCATACTGTACGTACGCACCTTTGGACGTATTTTTTTTTTTTTTTTTACCAAGCTATTCTAAAGTATTAAGATATTTCTAAATCATATGTCTGAAGCGAAAGATATTATGACAAAATGGTCGCCATCCTTTGACCTCGTTAAGATAGAGGAGACTACTTGAGAATCGAGATAATCATGACTTCACTGTTTTTTTTTTTTTTTTTTTTGTAGGTATGTTCTCTTTTACTACATGTAAATATAATTTCCAAAAGGTAATCTTTAGACCATGTCAAGATAGAGGCTACTTGAGAATTGAGATAATCGTTTGACTTCACACTTCTGTTTTTTTTTTTCTGTTTTTGTTTAATTATGTTCACTTATCACTTGAATATTATTTTTCCAAAAAGTTAAAAGAATTTAATTGTATGTAATTATATGATCCAATACTTATTTTGCCACTCAATTCTACACACACACACACATCACTTGAATATTATTTTTCCTTAAAGTGAATAAACTAATTGTATGTACTTATATGATCAAACACTTATTTTGTCACTTTCAATTATTCAAAAATAGTTTATTATGATTAATTTTAGTAACTAATCACGTAATAAAGTATTTCGTCCACGCCACTTATTTGTTTTTAATTTAAATTGCACTTTTATTTATCAAAAATATATAATTACTCACGGTTTTCACCTCGTCGCCATGTAGAGTTCACTATATTTGTTAATATTAACACTACACTATATCGGCTCGTTAACGCACACACCACGTCTGACCCGCACAGTGGTTAACACTCGACTGAACTCCCCTCCTACACTAGAGGGGCTTTTATGTCTTTCTCACATCCCCACTCAGTGCCTGCATAGTGTGCCCGCTTGAGACGATAAACTTGTCTACCCACAACTTTACACAATTTACCAGTACACTACAGATCCCAAGCTGGTGGTAGCACCCAGCCATGTTCTATATTGAAATTTGGATGCTTTTTAATTTCAATAGCCTCACGAATCATCCTTGGCAGGTAGCGCTGTTCTTTTGCGAGGATTTGTGGTTTGTCGAATCTAATATATTGGCGGGTGCGATCCTGAACATGTTCACAGACTGCAGACTTCGTATAGCGTCTGTTTAACGTCAGCTATATGTTTGCGTAAATATCAGAAATCATTATCGATCAATATTTTATACTTTAAATTGTAAAGGCACAAGGCACTTCTCTCCTTTATTCCCTTGCCAACCGACATAACGGTGATAATAAACTGTACAACCTATGTAACAATTCGTTCTAACACTACCGTGCTGAGGCAATTTCATAATGCCTAACGTATGTGGCTTCACTTCCCTATAAAAGTAAATCTACGTAGTTAATCGTTCAGGTCGTATAACACTTAATGAAGTGGGGTGCCGCCTAAACGCGTCTGAAAGTAGGGAAAATGTAGCACACTGGTCGAAACGACCCTACGGTCGCAGCGAGCGGGTTAACACGTGAACTATAACCATATTGATATAAAGCTTATTTTTGCAATGCTGTAATTAATGGCGTGGGCGCATTGAATGTATGTTATGTTAGCAGTGAGGGCTTGCCATGGTATTTCGGTATTGATGCGTATCGCATTGCGTAACCATGTGGTTTTGTTAGTGGTTTATTTTCTTATGAGGGTTTTGTAGTGAGGGAAACGATTGATAGAATAAGTTTGGTTTTCACAGATAGAAATCTGCATCTACTCGTCAATATCGAATTATGCTTTAAGGGGGTAACAACGGTAAAATTGAAAAAATAGCCTTAGTTTAAAGAGTTCGATGGATCAATCCGCTATTGCATTGGCTATGAAAATTATATGCACTTATACCTCAGATCTTCAGCAAATAGTTTTATTGATTAGATTTTGGATTAAATATAACGTTTTCAAGCAATAAGTATTTAAAAAATGTACTACGTTGGATATGAATTGTGTTAGCGTTCAACATCCGTTCATCAGATAGACGTCAAACTTTTACTATTAAAAAGCATATAAACTATTCTACAATTTGTATTGATTACATTTCTTAATTTCATTCATGTTTTACAAGAAATTATAGAAAAACCACGTACGCGATGCATTTCCCCTTGCAGCGCCCCCGCGATCGCCATACATCAGTCCTTCGTGGACTGTTACAGCGGGTGGACGTGCTCGAATTTTTTTTGACAAGACGAATTTAATTTAAATGATTTTGAACATATACTTAATTAAGATATGTTACAAATGGTATAATTATAACATTATAAATCATTTCAAATGAAATCTATACTTGTATATTTAATTAAAGATATTTTTATGGTAATACCATATTTTTGGTTCATCATAGAGTATGCGAAAGTATCGTTGCCGAGTATTATGCCTAACTTTTAGAGCGTATCAGAGTCATATATGATCTTACTAATTTAAATCGTATTTAATACTGTGTAGGTCGACAAAGTGACATACATTATGATATCCTTTATTTTTTTTGTCAAAACATTAACGGTACTATTATTACTATCGTGTTGGTTTTTGAAACTTAACAACGAGTCGAGTACATGGGTGGTTGGCTTGGTAGTGAGCGACACGCTTACCTACGGACAGTTGCATTGGACAGTTGCTCGTCTTTTGAGACATCTGGAGGGTTAAGTTGGAAGGGTACTTGTGTGCTATCTAGGTGGCGCCACTTTAATCTTAGATTTCTTCCGCTATGTAACATAAGTAGAAGTTCACTCTAGCTGGCAAAAAAACTTTTGGACCAAAAGGCTATAGGTAATTATAGTTTTGGATGACAGGGACAGTAATAGACTTTTCTATGGGTGGGTGCTTCGATTACTATCAGGTAATACCTTTTTACTTAACTAAGTTGCGTTACAATAAACTGATGGTGTTGTTGGCAGACACGAGAAAAAATACCACCGCTTTAATATGTTAGTTACTCTAAAACCAGATTGATTATTAGAATCAATGTCAAATGCTCCGCGTAGTTCAAACCCGCGAATAGATACAGAACTCAAGATGAAGTTACGTTACGTACATAATATGACGTTACACTAAAAAAGACTATTACTGAATTCGTGCGTTCAATCAAACAGTGCTACGGATTCCTTTGGCAGCCACGTATATTGAATAACAACACAGGTCCGTTGATTTTGTAGTTTGCTACCCTGGCCGCTGCACTTAAGGTCTTGCGGTCGATTCCCACACAGGACAAATATTCATGTGCATGAACATAATCTGTTTGTCTTGGGTCTGGGTCGTTATTACCCGTACTTAATTATGTAATAAGTTAAGAATCTTATCATAGTTTCAGTTCGATTGCCATTATGGAGTCGATCACGGAACTCATCAACATCATCATCAGCAGCCGAAACGTCCACTGTTCAACAAAGGCCCTCTCTCCCTTGGAGGGGAGAGGTTGCCATAATCCCCACGCCTGGCAGGTAGTTGGGGATCACAGTATAGGTAGTAGGTAATCCAATAAAAGGACGCTGCTGCTCGTCTTCTTGTTTTTCCTTAGTCGCCTTTTACGGACACCCAATGGGAGGAGATGGATGGGTTCTATAATTCTTATCACGGAACTAATTGTCGCAATAATAATAATTTATTATTTTTGGGTTTGAACGACTTGGGTCGATGTTGGGTATCTGGTCTTGAGTAAGGCTGGATGCTTACAAGCTTCCAAAATTCGGGTACTTGTGCCGCTCTTAAAGAGAATACACGCATTAGAATAAGAAACATTACAGTTACTTCGCTACGCTTACGCTTCTTTAATAATACCGCTAGCATCTCATCAGGGCCACTGGCATGTATTGCAGCATCTTACGTCACTCTCTTTATCAAACTCGAACATCTCAATCAATCATCAATTTGGTTTCAGTTCATTTTTCCAGGGATCAAAAAGCTTAACTATCAGATGGATGTTTATTGGTTAGAGAATTTGGAACTAATTCAGGAAATATGTTAAAAGGGTCCCTTTTTAAGAAAAAAAACTACTTTTTAAGAAAAAAAACTATATTTTGTAGGCTCTGTTAAACGCTTTCCTTTTAACGTGCAGAACAGAAACCTTAGAACTTTGTGCATAGTTTCATTTCAAGTACGCTAATAGTAGTCACGGTGGATCTTTGGGTGTCTGAAGTTGGCTGCAAGACGCTGCGCACTAGCTATTTTTATGTTTATGTATTCAAAACTCACAACTGTACTTGCGCAATGGTTCGCCAACCCTAACTTCAGACACACAAAAATCCGCTGTGACTACTGTAAGTTATAAGTAGTACGAATATCCACCAACAATAGAATAGAAGTATGTATAAGTCTTACTAGTCAGGCATTGGCCATTCTATAATAGACGAACTGAACCTTTGATATGAAGTTTGGAATATGAAATGCAATAATCCATATCATGACGCAACACCTCAACTACGTTACCAATGTAAGTTGTTGGCTTATCAGATTGTAACTAGTTGGCACGCCAAGGTATAAATCAGTCTTGTTCTTTTCGTGTCACTATGAAATGAGAAAAAGCTTTGCCAGAGTTAAAATCGGTTTTTATCACGCATTTAAATAATTCATCAGTCATTTATTTTACGTATACATAATCAACAAAACATTCAAAAGTGATATTATTAAGTATATTTGCAATAGATATAATTTTATTGAAATTTCATTCTATAACGGAATAGGCAAAATTAACAAAACTCCATTCGACACATCTGCATATTTTTAGTCTACGATTTTTCAAATGTAATATTCATATTTGCTGGTAGCGCCCTCTACGATGACAACTCTCGGTCGGAGCGGCCAGATTCTCAAGGTCATTGGCGCATGTTACCCCCTTAAATGTACTTGTCGTTGACGTTAATTTTGGTCCTGCGTGAAATTAATTCGATGTCTTCGTTTGTATTTTGTACTAATCTGTATTTTTAACTAAAATTATATTGTTAGTATACTAGATAACTTAGCATTAATTAAATAGGCTTATATTCAGTTCAGAGACTTGCTAATTTTTATTACTATTATAACACCAACGCAAATGTGCATACTGTTTAGGAATCGAATCCTGCCTTAGAGTAGCAGTCGGGGTGTCCAATCGCCACGTCGAACTGTCATCAATAATGTAGATTCTAGAGCACCATTCTTTCCCCCTATTATTTGCGTCATTGCGTTCCCCACTCAACAACACTAGTAACTTAGCATATCATGTTATGTCTCGACAGATCGATGTGTGACGTCACTGTGACGTAGTTTTCGACATAAATAAGTCAGTTTTGCGTACTGTAAAAATTTTGCACCAAATGTTCACAGAAATTTACTAGAGTTTAGATACGTGTCCAGGTGTCAGATGTTCTGCCGCCAAGCAGCAGTGTTTCAGTGTGAAGCGCACTGTAACTGTTTTTTTTGACAGTCGCTGTTGGCCGCAGATGCCAAAAGGCAGGCGTTTCGCTTACTGCCCTATGAGAAGTCGCTGCGCTGGCAGCTGAGCTACCATCATTCCTTCCGGGAAGCGTTACATACATATAGCACAAGAGCCATATGACTATTCTTCGTAGCAAAGCACTAGTTTAAATTAAGTAAAAATAATACGCTATAGTGCTTATCGTAGGTCTGCAAGAATTGATACAAATATTTTTTCTTCTAAGGTATAGGATAAGGGTGCCTTCAAGTTTCAGCGCGGCTGGAGCGCTGCAGACGTTCTGACGTGTAAATCCATGTAAATCAGAAACGCGCGCTGCAGCCGCGCGTCTTTGATTTATATGGATTTAGAAAACAGTGCTGCAACCGCGCTGCTGTCGCACTGCAGTCTCGCTGCAAATTTGAAGGCACCCTTATGGGGTAAAGAGTATATGAGTATGTATATATTTGTCCTGGATAGGTTCCACCCACAATTAGGTAATTGAAAAAAAAGAAATTTTTTTTTGAATTTTTTTTGAAACTTTATTATTAATAATATTGATATTTAATGCAAAAGAGTTAAAAAAATAATTTTTCAATTAATTATAAACAATTAAAAATTGATGAAAAATCACGTGACTATAAACGCGCCAAGATTGGTCACCATATAGGTGTGACGTCATAATGTTAAAGCGATTTAATAACAGTACAGCGTTAACTGCTATTACAGGTGACTAGATAATAATATTGAAAATGTATTGCTAAAAAACGACGCTGAACGACACTGAACGACGACACAGAACGTCACTGAACGTCACTGAACGTCACTGAACGTCACTGAACAACACTGAACGCCACTGAACGACACTGGACGACGACACTGAACGTCACTGAACGTCACTGAACGACACTGAATGACACTGAACGACACTGAACGTCACTGACGTGACACTGAACGTCACGTCAGTTACGTTCAGTGTCACGTCAGTTACGTTCAGTGTCACGTCAGTGACGTTCAGTGTCACGTCAGTAACGTTCTGTGTCACGTCAGCGACGTTCAGTGTCACGTCAGTTACGTTCAGTGTCACGTCAGTTATGTTCAGTGTCACGTCAGTTACGTTCAGTGTCACGTCAGTTACGTTCAGTGTCACGTCAGTTACGTCAGTTACGTTCAGTGTCACGTCAGTGACGTTCAGTGTCGTCGTCCAGTGTCGTTCAGTGTCATTCATTGTCGTTCAGTGACGTCGTTCAGTGGCGTTCAGTGTCGTTCAGTGACGTTCAGTGACGTTCAGTGTCGTCGTTCAGTGTCGTTCAGCGTTGTTCAGAGTCGTTTTTAGCAATACATTTTCAATATTATTGTCTAGTCAAGTGTAATAGCCGTTGACGCTGTACTGTTATTAAATAGCTTTAACATTATGACGTCACACCCGCTCGGGTTTGTTCAGGAGCTGTCGGCGTGTTTCCGGTACTGGATTCAAAAATTATATTTTTTATTTTGAAATAATTTTTGTATTATTGCGAATAAAAAAAAACTAAAAATAGTTTTACTATAAAACTTATATATGATCTTTCCATTTATCACAAAAAAAAAATTATTCAAATACCCAATTGAACACAAGATTTTTTGAGTAACAATCAGGGTGTCTAACCATTACACAAATGGGCCCGTCAAAATTAAGTTAACACGCATCACACTCGTTTAGACACCATCTCTTCAATGAGGCTGGCATGGTACTAAAAATCCCATTTAATTACGCGAGCGCGGATGCAACTCGCGGCTTGTTTTACGCCAATGTAATTAAAACTCGCGGAGTGGAGCGATGCGGTCCGTCACGATGTAACACGGTGTAATGACGGGTAATTGATGATAAGGATAGCATGGGACATTTTCTACGATGCATGACTCATCCGACTAAGACCCTATACTGTTTGGCGATTTGAAAAAAGTTTCTGTGGAAAGGAAGATGGTTTTGTTTTCCTTTGCTTTTTTGAGACACAATCGGTCGTCGGAAGTAATGCTTTTTGTTCTCGCGGGGTAGCCTTCAATAGGTCCCCGGGACCCTGTGGTCAATCGAGGAATCGCGCCCACTGAAACCCTCATGGCTTTCGCATCGACACATTAGAAGGGGGACCTGAGCCTTTTGGTGGGATCTGCACCAGGTCCACTGAGTGTCTTGCCTTTGAGCCCGTCGCCAGGGGGCGCATTGTATTCTCCACGAAACGTGTTACGGTGCTCATGGGGACGGGGGTCGGAACCCCACTGCAGATGCCGTCCTCCTCGGAGTTCCCACCGAACTTGATGGACGCCTAGGGGCCCGAAGCGGTTAACTAATCTTATTCCAACATCTTTGAATTCAAGATCAATTTGTTATGTGTGTTTTAATGGTTTTTGTATGACAAATTTTTATTGCCACCTAATTCTAAGATTTTAGATCAAGATCCTTTATTATTTACGGCAGTTATGGTTTTTGTGATTTTAAGACGGTCTGTATGTTTACTTATTTTTTACCGATTAGTCTCAATATTTCATTTAAAATTATATGAAAATTAACAAGAAAATACATTTAAATGGTAAGCTCTTATCCTCATATAAGGAATATTTTGTCGTTTTCAATAAGCATGGCCGCAAAGAACACCTTGTTCTGCACTGTCAATAGCACTAAAGTGCTACTTTTGTTCGTCTATTCGATTTATAAACCAGTGAAATTACAATAAGGCGTTAGGAAACGTACCCCGTGGCGCGGAATCGATGGTGGCGGCGCCCGGCGGGCGTCGACCGCGCGGCCTCGCGGCGGGTCGCACGTATCTACCGATGCTATCAACCCTCGCTACTGGGTTACGGACTTGCATACTTGCGGTTAACTGTACCTATAGTATATGACAAGCGCGGTGCAGGGGCTCACAGTGTATCTTGTTATGCAGTTAGACAACCCGTAGCGAAACGTAACGAGCTCAAGCGCGATTGTCTTTGTGAATGTGGCGATTGAAGCTGTTAGTTTTTGGCGTTTCTACTATATTCGATTGTAAGACGCTCGCAATAGCCAGTTGTAAAAATCGATCAGATGGTTAAGCAACGTCAGGCCAGGTCAATACTCGGATGGGTGACCGTTTAGTGGCGTTTGATCAGAGCGTCTCCATGATTTAGAAGGGCACGTAAAATCGGTCCCGGTTCTTATTATTTTGACAACAGTCGCTAACCCAAGACAGGGTCCAATCACTAGTCACACGGAAAAAAAATTGGTGATGATACTGTTTTATACAACTATCTTTTATGTAAGTACTGAGAACAGTGGCGTGTAAATAGGCCGGAAGATTTAATATTTTGAAGACCGATATGAGTTTGATACGGCCGCTCATCATGTGAACAGTTTGTATCTCCATGTAACATAAGATTATTTGTAGCCAAATTCGATTGTAAGTTCGAGTAACGTTATGCTATTTGCTGTCGGCACAGTTATTACTGTGCCTTGATCTCAATCTAATTAAGGCTACGTCTACACGGAACTGGAACGCTGGTTTTACGTAGGTGTGGCTAGTACTTTATAAATCTTCTATATCGGTATTAAAGAAGTGATCATAGTGTTCCCGGTGGGATCCAGGCGTTAAATAGAAAATGTGCTTCAGGAAGGAACTTTTGTCCAAAATGTCAAGCTGCTAGGCTAACCGGTTTAAGATGTATGTTCTGTGAGTGTTTAGATTTGTAAGGTCACTATTTTTGAAAACCGAATTCTGTTTTTGAAAAATCTAAATTAAACCGCGATATGATCATTAATTTCATTTCTATGTTTTTGATTGTTGTTGCTGTTTTTGTTTGAGCTAATTGAAGGAAAATGTTTCGTAAACAACTTGTTAATTTGTTTAGTCTTCGATGAGTCAACCGGGTTAATTGCGCCTGATACTTGCAACTATTCAATAATTATGGGATCTCTGTGTCTAAAATCAGTTTCGAACATCTTACATTTGGTGCTATATCTGATATCTGTATCTTATAGCAAGTCGCTATCCGCGTCTGCCTGTCTGTTTGTACGCTTCATTCTTATCCCCTCAACTGTCGGCAACACAACAGTTTCAAATAGGGCGGATATTGACGCGGTGTTTCCAAAACTTTAAAAACTGTTTATATGTATAGTAAAATTCATCTTAACATCATCACCCGGAAGACGTCTACTGTTGAACAAAAGCCTCCTTCTTAAGGAAGGCTTGCCATAATACCTACGATTGGTAGGTGTCTTGGGAATCGTAGTATGATTTCCCTTAGTCGTCTCTCATAGATACACAATGGGAGGAGTTTCAAACATCTTACATTTGGTGCTATCTACGATCTCTGCTTGGTATAGTAGAAGTCGCTGTTCGCTTAATTTTTATATCCTACACAATAGATTTTGGACGGTGTTTCCATAATTTATAGAATTTCTTCTATAACTGTTTATGTATAAAATACACCTATATTGGGTTTAATATTTTACAAACGCGTAACCACGGCGGGTTGCTAGTTACATATAAAACAACTTGTAATTAAGGAATGGATTGCGACCAGACGTCGTTTGGCCCAGCTATAAGTTACGCTAAGAATGTAAATATCTGACAGTAGCATTTCCATAATTTGCATACTAGCGTTGCAACCGTATTTGTGATAATGTTTTCCTTTACCTGTGCAATGGTAACGCAATGCCAATACAATTTGCATCGGAACGTTTTCTTATCTGTGGAAATGGCGGGCGGTGACAGCTCCCGACGCAGGGGCGTATTTACCCTAGGGCCAAGGGGGCCATGGCCCGGGGCGGCAGGCTTCGAGGGGCGGCGCGAGTCGCACCTCGCTTAGCTATGTGCGTCTTTCTTTTTGGTTTTATATGATTGAAGGATTAAAAAACCTACATGATTAACTAAAACTGATTTGTATGAACTAGTCGGGAATTCGGGATGTTTCACTTTCAACGTTGTTGTGCGTGTAGTTTTTGTACATATCCAACGAGAGACGGTAGGGCGGCGCAGCCAAAACACAATCGTGTCTGTTCACTGCTAAAAGGAGTCCGTTCACCTTGGCTCCTACTTTCCAGAATATATCCTTAGAATACACCAACCGCCTTCAGTTGTTGGGGTTGATATTTCCTCAAACCTAATCTTTGGGCGGTTCTTTGAGTCCAAGGGCAAAGTAGCCGCAAGGAAGCTTGGTGTCCTTGCAAAGATCCGGCGGTACTTCACACTGGGACTGCTTCTGATGTTATATAAAGCGCAAGTCAGGTCGTGTGTGGTAGGCTCGGTCACAGCCAACGATTTTGGGGGGTGGGGTGGTCATAGTTGACGGGCCCGTTGGTCTAGTGCCCTGGCCGCTAGCCAATAGGTTGTGGGTTCGATTCCCACCTTGCGTCTGAGTGTTTGAAGTGCCTAACCTATTTTGGATAAAATTGGTACGTTTTAAGGTAAGAAATAAAGTTTGTCAATTTGACGTGTAAGAGTTTGTGATTTTGGGGGGTCATGACCCCTACGACCACCCCCCCCTCGGACCGCCACTGGTGTATGGAGTACTGTAGTCATATATGGGCTCTGGTGCTGCAAAATGCCAACTAGCAGCTTTGGATTCGGTGGAGAAGCGTGCTAAAAGGCTAATTGGTGACACTAGGTTCATGGAGGCCAATCTACAAAGCCTAGAGCACAGGCGCAGAGTAGCCAGCCTCTCGGTATTCTACAGGCTGCATTTTGGAGAGTGTGCACAGGAATTAAATGAATTGATCCCACCATCACCCTTCTATCATCGGACGACGAGACGCACAGCGCACACGCACCCATATGTGCTAAACGTGCTTTCAGTCCGGACTAAGCAATTTGCTTCTTCGTTTATAATAGGGACAGCTGAGGACTGGAATAGTTTGCCTGCGTCGGTTTTCCCGCCCGATAATAGTGTAGATGTCTTCAAGACTAGAGTGAATAGGCTATTCATAAGCTAGTGTGCTTTACCATCCTCGACTGCGTCACCGCTTTCCATTAGATGGGACTGTGGTCAAGCACTAGCATAAGCTAGTGCTTGTATTTTTTTTATCCAATATAAATTGGATAAAAAAAAATACTAGTGTATGGGGCGGCAAATCCTAATGGCCCGGGGCGCCAAATTCTTAAATACGCCTCTGTCCCGACGACGTACCAACCAACGGTAGGTACTATGCTTGCTCCTGCAAGTCTGCAATGCTCTTTACGATACTACGCTTGCTTCTGCAATGCTCTTGTTTCAATTGCATCGGTGTCGTTTCTATATTGATAAACTTATTTTATTTTAGTTTGCTATTAATTCTCCTTTGACGGATACCTTCCTTCGAAAAAGTTAATTTCTTACTATAAAATGATTTTGCATCATCGAAATTTTAGCAAGCTATCAAACTTGACGTAAGTTTGATAGCAGCTTGCACTATCCTTATTACTGGTATTATTTGGCGGAACTATTGTTTTAACTAGCTACTTTTTACCGTCCAGCGGGCTTAGCATGATGTGCAAATCTTGACAGACAAGTATGACGTCATTATGACGCAGTATTTCACTTTTGTATGGAGAATTGACGTTCCGGTGTTGAAAACTACGTCATACTCCACACCGATCTGTCAATATTGCAAGTCGTGCTAGGCCTGCAGGTAGGTATCACCGTAGGTAGTGTTAGATATTCTGCCGCCAAGCAGCAACGTGTAAACATGGCTGTTTTAGTGTGGGCGCAGGTAAAATTACCGGGTTAATGAGATTTAATAACTTATTTCTTAGAACAACGAGTGACATTGCAGGGCAGCTGTTTAAAGGCAGACGTGTTGCTTACCATCAGGCAAACGCCTTGCCTGTCTCGTTACTAGGTTGAATAAGTAAAGCGATTGGGTATCTTATTTAAAAGGATATAATCTAAACAAAAGTCAGGCGCAACTCGCACCGTTGTTCTACATAATTGAATCAAAACTCATCGGAGCGAGCGTAATATTTAATTTCCAATTCGTCCCCACTCGATGGATTTCCTGAAAATCAAATTATACGTACAAACAATCGAAAATAATATCATCTCGTCAAGTCCCTAATAAACCTACACGGTGGTTAATCTATTATATTGAGTTAATTAAAAAAAAACTAATACCTTCCATTGGGATTCTGCAACCACTTCATCGTATCTGTGATATCACGCTACCTGAATTTTAAGTCAGTTTTTGAAGTCGACCAGCGGGTCTAAAAATGTCACTTTCGGTGAATATTATGAGTAAGTTACGGTTTAATTTTTATTCGTATTGCAGCATTTACACAAAAACATGAGTCTACTAATTAGTGCTAATAAACGAATTTACCTAAAATGTGTGACCATTTTAAGAAAATTACAGGAATTGCGAAGGATCTGCTGGAAATGCAGAATACGAATTCCTTTTAGATGAAATGCTAAATGTGGCCTTTTTAGGTCCACAGGGGTAGCTTCTTTGCAACTCAACTTATTCCTAACGCAAGTAAAACTTGATTAATTTGGTTATAAAACGACAATCCTTTCCCCAGTAGGTAGCTCTGCCCATCCAAGTTTTAACTTCGACGCAAAAACGAGGGGCGTTAAAGTTTTACTGTATCTACCTATTCCATCTAACTTTAACTTGGAACCATCCAAGTATGTTCTTTTTATATCACTCAGTGACGACAAAATATTCACTTATAAATTGGAAGCTATCAGAAATCGTGCGCCCAACAAATCAGCTCTTAACTAAGTATTCTTTCAAACATCAATCTTAAGGACAAGCTCGGAGCCAATGTAAAAAACCCAATGAAATACACACATCAAAAGTGTCTAGGGATCAACATATATTTTTGCAATAACTTTTCTCCTGATTGATATTAATTAAAATGTTCTTTAAGGATTCATCAAATAAAGTGTTTTCGTTTGTCACAGTAACGATAAACCAAGTCACCTTTGCATTCATAAAGAAATTTGCCATTTTCCTAATAAAGGGATTTTTGACATTTGAACCACTAACACAAAAGTTCGAAAAAAAGACTGAAATAACAGTTTTCTTTAAAATTTTATTGGGTAACTTAAACAATTAATAATCCGTGTTTCTACCGCGAACACTAACAACACAAGAACATCGGTTTGGCATACTCAAAATGAGTTCATCCAAATCACGCTGTGGAATGGCCGCCCATGTTCGTTGCAACAACAAAAAAAGGTCTTCTTGCGACTGGATACCCTCCATATTCGGCAGAGCTCTTCTCTGTAGCATATCCCATGCATGCTCAATCGGGTTCAAGTCTGGCGACTGAGCAGGCCAGGGCAGGACATTGATGTTAGCTGCGGCGAGAGTCTGTCTTACAACTCTTGCGGTGTGCGGTCGTGCATTATCATGCATTAACTGAAATAAGGGACCGATTTGCACTTGTAGAGGAACGATGACGTCTGATACAATCGTCTCAGCATAAATTTGAGCGTTGAGGTTGCCTCTGATCCAAATCAACTCAGTTCTTCCGCCGATCCAAATACCCGCCCATACCATGATGGTTCCACCACTATAAGGATGGACTTCCTGGCAGGATTTTAATCGCTGTTGGCGTCCAGGGGTTCTCCAGTGTCGTATACGTCTTGTATCCGGTCTCATACCAAAACGAGACTCATCAGAAAAGCACACGAGACGCCATTGTTCTTCTGCCCATTTTTTTGCCCAAAAATGCTTGATCCCTAGACACTTTTGATGTGTGTATTACGAACCATAAAATCTCAGTGCTTATAAACGATTATGCGACGTTTGAGCGATTATTCTCTTTTCCAAATACCTTTTTATTACTTTGTGTTCTTAGTTTAAATGTCGGTTGGAAGTCACTTTAAAAATATATTAGAAAAAGTTACGATTGTAAGGCAGACGATTCGTGCACCCCTCTTCTTAACCCACCCTTGGGTACCAAAACGAAGTCGAGTTTTCCGTGACTGCATGTAGTGAGCAAAATTTTAAAATAATATGTCCATATTTTTCTCGAGAGTACACGACCCAGAAGTAAAGCAATATGTGGCATTAATATTAAATCAATAAATTACTCGAAGTACCAAGGTAGCATAGAACACAAAGAGGTAATGACCGTTTGCGCCATCCAGTAATTGTTGTACGCCTTGCAAACTTTCTTAAAACGTACTATCCTGTCGTACTTCACCGAAATAAAAGTATTGAGAGAATCGGTTTTAATGAAGCATTGTATATGTAGAATATCAGGCAACAACGACCTTAAGACCGAAGCAAAGTGTGCTAGAGACATTTCTAAAACACAAAAAGAAAATATTGAAAAGGCTCACAACCTACTCTTACAGTTCATTATTGTGAAGGTGTTCAGGACGACTACAATAGGAAGAAAGGACAAAATAGTGTTTGTGTTGCAGTGTTGTGTTTTATAGTAATATATAGTTAAGTTTTATAACTCTGCGATAGTTAAGAGCCTAGATTTAATTTCCTAATAAATTATAATATAGTTTTGTGTATACGCTCACTATCCCGAGGAGGGGTGAGCTGAATCACTTATAGATAGCCTAGCCTAGGTCTCATAGTACTTGCTATTTGTAATTAGCGTAGGGTAATAGTATAATAGAAGTACCCACATGCCCTAGATGTGCTAAGCACATATATGAACGGCAAATAGCTATTTGCAGCTAGGTCCCAAATCTAGGAACCGGCTCGGGACCTGGATCTGGGTCCGCCTTGGTGGGTCTAAGTGCCTAAACAACACTGATGTACATATTTCCATAGTTATAGGCAGTTGTTCTATCGCATATCATGTTTTCTAGGGTTTTTGCTATGACCTAGGCCCCTAGGTGGTCTAGATCATAGATATACAGATAGTACACATCGCAGGCTACCTATCGGTACTATTTGTGGGCATGTGGATGCTACGGGCAGGGCGCAGGCGAAGTGACAAGCGGCCAAAGCATAGTCGTCGCGCCCCTATTACAGTATTTATCGGCCTGTAGTTCCCTAACAGAAATAGATAGATAAACCCTATGTACACCGTTAGAAAGCTGCTTACACGCACTTTCTAACGGTATAGGTATCATGTATGTGTCTAGAATAGCCTAAGTAGAATAAGTAAAAATGTACAGTTTTGATAATAAAAATTAAACATTAGTGGCTGCCTCGGTGGGGCTCTCGTTACGGTAAAGTTCCCTGCAAGGATAGTAAATGCGCATTCGGCGCCACTGTCGGTGAACAAGCAAGCGGTCGACGCGGGAACTAAAAGCAAGATATAAATAGAAGAAAAGAATATTCAGTACGAAGAGCGCCACCGTCGTAGCCACTATCAAGCTTGCTATCAAATTGGGAGTTCTTATTTCACGGACACCTTGTAACCAACCTACATTGTAACCAACAGCGTCAACACTCTTCGGCGGGTTCATACCGTACCAGCGATAGCTACAGACACACAGGACGTCAGTGGCTCGTGCATTCGGGTCCTTCGAGCCGGATTACAGAAGAACCGGCTGAAGAGGACTGACCAGCATTCGCTGGTCCTACGGAGCCGGATTACCGAAGAACCGGCTGAAGAGCTGAAGATTTGAACTGAAGAACTGAAAATTTGGACTGAAGACTTACAAGATGCCCATAACGCGTTCAAGAGGACGGGCTCCCGAGGCGTGGATGATTGAGGTGGGGGGGGCCCCCACCCCCAGAGAAGAACCGTCCGTTCGCCACGAGCTGCCGCCGTGTTCCCCGTCGACCGTCAGCACCGACCCGCCGCGGCCCGCGACCCCGCGGCGGTCCCCTCCGCCGGCCCCGAGGACTGTTCCAGAGAGACCAGAACCGCCGAGCCAGAGGAAGGGGAAACATACAGGAAAACATTCAGATGCGACGCTGCGCCCCGCCGACGAAGCACACCGACCGGACGCAGCGACCGTAAGCCGGGAAGAAGAAACCCGGACCGAAGAATCGAAGAGGCCGACCGGCCCACCGAAGTCCCACAGGACTCATCGATCCCAGAAGAGGATACTGAAAGCCCGTGAAGAAATACTGAAACTCAAGTTGGAATTAGCCGAGCTAGCGCTACAGAAGGCTGAAGAGGACTCATCGGAGGACGACTACGATGACGACGGTCACTCCAAGACAGAATTCGTACGTTCCTGGCTGGAAGAAGCACCGGAACCAGAGTCACAGCCACGCCCAGAAGAGGACGAGACCGCCGGGAGGGATGCCGACGCCGCCGACGCCGCGCAGCCCGTTCAGACACTGCCGCTCTGCCCGGAGGACATCGCGCCGGCTCAAGACAGAAGACTTCACGAGCATCGACCGGATCCCGACGCCGCACAGAAGACTGGGGTTCCGGATACAGAAGAACAGAAGTGTGCTGATCCAGTGAAGATCCCGAAGGAAGGCGACGCACTCCGTCCGTTCATCAGCGAACTAACGTCCGCTATCGCCGCGCTCGCCGACCGAAGCAAACCGTTCGAGACGTACGCAGTCACGCCGGTTGCCGCCGCATCGAAGGTCATCATGGACCGGCCAATCTTCAGTGGAGCACACACCGAGTGGTTATCGTTTCGCGCCATATATGACACCACTCGCAGCTACTTCAACGACGTTGAAAATACAGCAAGACTAAGAAGAAGTCTCAAGGGAAGAGCCTTGGAAACAGTTAGCTCGGAACTCATCGGGCACGCGAAGCCGGACGACATTATGAAGGAATTGGAACTACAGTTTGGCCGTCCGGACTCCATCGCTCAAGCGGAAACAGAAAAACTCCGAACTTTGCCGCGCTGCACAGAATCGCCGAAGGACATCTGCACCTTTGCAAGCAGGGTCAGAAGCAGCGTGGTCACACTTCGCGCGTTGAAGAAAGAATATTATCTCATCAACGCCGAGCTACTGCGGTGTCTCACCGAGAAGCTACCGAACTCTCTGCGCGTCCAGTGGTACAAGATGTTCACCGAGAAGTATAATTCAGTTCCGGACTTAGCAAGATACAGCGACTTCGTCACCGAGCAAGCCCGCTACTGCAGCGCCTTCGCACCGCCGGAGCTGATCACCGAACCACGGGCCAGTCTACGGACGACGCCGACGCACAGAGCGCACACCGCAACAGAGAAGCAGACGCCGCGGTGCAGGGTCTGCAACAAGGAGGGACACGCCATTACAGATTGTGCCAAGTTCAAGGAAGCCGATTCAGATGGAAGGTGGGATCTCGCGAAGAAGCACAGCCTATGCTTTCGCTGTCTGAAGCCAAGATACGCGAAGCATCACTGCAAGATCAGAAGGTGCGAGATCAAGGGATGCAAGAGGACGCACCACCGCCTTCTCCATCACGAAAAGGCGGCGTTGGTAGCGTCCACCGAAGAGAGGAATGCGGAGGAAGCCAGGGAGACAGTCGCCAACGCATGGATGTCGCAGAAGCCTCAAGCCTATCTGAAGATAGTTCCGGTACGAGTCATCGGACCGGCGGGAGAGACCTCGACGTACGCCCTGCTGGACGACGGGTCTACGGTGTCTCTCATCGACGAAGAGATCGCCAAGCAAGTGGGAGCCGAAGGACGTCTGGACCCGCTCAAGATGGAAGCCATCGGGGACATTATCGTCGACACGCCAGAGTCTCGTCGCGTTGCGGTCTCGCTCACGGGGCCGCAAGGACAGCGCGTCAACCTACACGCGCGCACCGTACCAGGACTGCACCTGTCGCCGCAAACCGTGGACCGGAACGACGTCACGGGCTGCGAACACTTAGAAGATCTGCGCGAGAAGCTCGCCTACGAGGGAGCGGTGCCACGAATACTCATCGGGCAAGACAACTGGCACCTGCTTCTCGCCAGCAACGTGCGAAGAGGCCCGCGACATCAGCCGGTAGCTTCGCTCACTCCGCTGGGATGGGTGCTACACGGCGCGCACACCAGAGCATTGGGTCAGCGCGTCCACTTCGTGAACAGATTGACTGCCAGCGAAGACAGCGTAGAAGAGCAAATGAGGGAATTTTTCGCCATAGAATCTCTAAAATCAAAATCAAAATCAAAATATCTTTATTATGCATAGGCCTCACGAGGGCACTTACATATTGTCATTTTTTTAAAAATTACCACCGGATCACAACGCGGCCTCTACTGAGAAGATCCGGCAAGAAACTCAGAGGGCTTGTCATTTTTTAATTCAATTAAGTATAATGTTAACAATAAAAATCGCTTTTACAAAAGATGTCTTAAAATTATAAGCTCGCATGAGTATCACAGTTTAAGCCCACGCAGCTTTATCCTCCAGGTAATCCGAGATTTTATAGTAGCCCTTTTTAGACAACCGGCTTTTAATAGTGCTTTTGAATTTATTAATTGGTAGGTCTCGGATATCCTGTGGCAGTTTATTATAGAAACGTATACCTTGGCCCATGAACGAATTACTAATTCTGTGGAGACGCGTGGAGTGTACAGCAAGATTGTGTTTGTTCCGGGTGTTTACATTATGATGGTCACTATTCTTTGCAAAAGCACTAATGTTTTTCTTTACATACAGCAAATTTTCATAAATATATTGTGATATAACCGTTAGAATATTTATTTCTTTAAATTTTTGTCTAAGTGTATCACTAGGAGCTAAACTGTAAATAGCTCTCACAGCCCTTTTCTGCAGAATAAAAATGGTGTTGAAATCTGCAGAAGATCCCCACAGTAATATACCATAAGACATAATACTGTGAAAATAACTAAAATAAACAATTCTAGCGGTTTCAACATCTGTGACATGTCTAATTTTCTTAACTGCATAAGCCGCCGAGCTAAGCCTACCCGACAGTTTCTCAATATGTGGGCCCCATTGCAACTTGGCATCAACAGTAATGCCCAAGAATACTGTTGAATTTACAGGGTCCAAAACAGCTCCATTGATGTCAACATTGGTTCTCACCTGTCTGACGTTAGGTGTTGTGAATTTTATACATTTTGATTTACTTTCATTTAATTTTAAATTATTAACATTAAACCAATGGACAGCTTTAGATACAACATTGTTCACATCGTCATAATCTTGTAGTCCACGCTTAATTTTAAACAAGAGAGAGGTATCATCCGCGAACAATATAATCTTATGATTGTCCCCTGCAAAGTAGGGTAAGTCATTAACATATATCAAAAATAGAAATGGGCCTAGTATTGAACCCTGTGGTACACCTAAAGTAACCTCAGATCCTACAGATCTCGTTCCGTTAATATCAACCTTCTGAATTCTATTACTCAAATATGAAGTCAGAAGATCGAGAGCTCTGTTCCTGATTCCGTAGTGGTGTAGTTTCCTGACAAGGGTGTCATGTTGTACGCAATCAAACGCCTTGGATAAATCGCAGAATATGCCAAGAGCATCCTGCTTGTCCTCCCAGGCGTCATATATGTTTCTTATCAATTCAACTCCCGCATCTGTAGTAGAACGATTCTTAGTAAAACCAAACTGTTTATCATGAAACAGATCATATTCGTTGAAATGATCTAGCATCTGATCAAGCAATAATTTTTCAAAAATTTTACTTAAAGTAGGCAATACCGAAATTGGCCTGAAATTCGTAGGCTCCGTGGTACTACCGGATTTAAACATAGGAATTAATCTACTCTGTTTCATAAGGTCAGGAAACACTCCACTAGAGACACAACTATTGAATACTACAGCTAATTGCGGTGCAATAAGATCAATGACAGATGAGATCATCTGAGTAGATAGACCCCATAAGTCTGCGGTTTTTTTTTAAATTTATCTTTTTAAATGTATTTGCAATATCCTTAGCAGTAACGAAGGAGAAATCAAAAGTTGTTCTACATTTTGGTACACTTTGTTGCAATAATAGCTCCGCAGAAGTGGATGACGACTTAAGAGTATTTGAAATTTCTAAAGGTATATTAGCAAAAAAATTTTCAAACGCGGTCGCTACATCCTGATCCGCAGTTACATCAGAATCATTAATTTTCAAGTGAAAATCGCGATTACGCACAGTTGTTCTTCCTGTTTCACTATTTATAATGCTCCAAGTTGTCTTAATTTTATTCTCAGAATTTTTAATTTTATTTTTCAAATAAATAGCCTTAGCTAAGGAACAAGTTCGTTTAAAGACCTTAGAGTATTTTTTAACATATTCTTTAAAGAGTGGACAAGAGTTAGAAGATTTTTCATTGTACAATTCATACAGTTTTCTCCGACTCTTAAGAATACCTACAGTCGCCCAATCACTAAATGACACACGATCATTAATTAATAATGTTCTTGGTTTAAATATTTTACTATACTGAGCATCGATAAGGTGGAATAAGGCGTTATACAAAGTGTTTGGGTCATTATGACTGGGCAATGAAGGTAGTTTATCAATCAGGGTGGCTTTAAAATCATTAAGACGGCGTTTAGTTACTGGAACAAACGTAACATTTCTTTGTGATTTATTTGACTTACTAGGAAATAAAGCTAATTGACCACAATGATCAGAATCTAATTTATTTATTATTTCTTTGTGGACTGGTTTTATATTAGTAAACATATTGTCAATGCAGGTTGCACTAGTGGAAGTTATCCTAGTAGGTTCTAAGAAAATGTTGTACAAATTGTAAGATTTAAGTAGTGTCATAAATTTACCAGTTACATTGCTATTTTCAAGTAAATTTATGTTGAAGTCTCCACAGATGATAATAGTTTTATTAGAAGATGAAGTTTTGTGCAAGATACTTTCTAAAATTCTCTCAAATTCGTCGTAAGGTGAACACGGGGGCCTGTATACGCTCAAAACTAAAAACTGATCTGACTCAATGCAAGCTATTTCAATTCTCTCATCGTCAACCCTCGTCGGCCGGCGAACGATCCCGAGAAGAGGGCCGAAGACACGCTCAATAAGCACACACACCAATTGGAGGACGGACACGTACAGACTGCGCTGCTATGGAAGAAAGAAGACATAACGATGCCAGACAGTTACGGCACCGCTATGAAGAGGCTTGTCTCCACGGAGAAGAAATTGGATCGCAATCCCGACCTGAAGAATAGGTACGGCGAATACATGGATTCGCTCGTACAAAAGGGATACGCAGAGATAGCACCGAAGAACAGCGTACCCGGAAGAACCTGGTACCTGCCCCACTTCGACGTCCACAACCCGATGAAGCCTGAGAAGCTGCGGATCGTACACGACGCCGCCGCAAGATCAACAGGAAGGTCTCTCAACGATTACCTGCTCACCGGACCGGACTTGCTGCAATCACTGCCAGGTGTGATGATGAGATTCCGCCGACACCCCGTCGCAGTCTCGGCGGACATAGCTGAAATGTTCATGCAAGTCAAAGTGAGACCAGAACACAGAGACGCGCTCAGGTACCTGTGGAGAGGACACCGGCGGGAGGGAGCCCCGCAAGAATATAGGATGACGTCGATAATTTTCGGCGCAGCAAGCTCACCGTGCACCGCCATCTTCGCCAAGAACTGGAATGCACAGAAACATGCCAGCAAGCATCCGGAGGCGGTTGAAGCAATCGTCCATAATCACTACATGGACGACTATCTCGACAGTTTTCGTACAGAAGAGGACGCTGTGCGAATAGCGAAAACAGTACGTGATATACATCGAGAAGCACACTTCGAGTTACGAAAATGGGTCTCCAATTCAGAAGACGTCAAGAAGACGCTGGAACCAGAACGGGACGCAGTCAACACAGTCAGTATAGGCTGCAAATCAACAGAAGAGAAAATTCTGGGACTGATCTGGAAGCCGGAAAAGGATGAACTGAGCTTCAATCTAAAGCTAGCACGTCTACCAGAAGACATACTGCACAGAGTCGCGCCGACCAAGAGAGAAGCCCTCAAGATCGTGCAGGACGGGCGGACCCGAATGCACGAGCCACTGACGTCCTGTGTGTCTGTAGCTATCGCTGGTACGGTATGAACCCGCCGAAGAGTGTTGACGCTGTTGGTTACAATGTAGGTTGGTTACAAGGTGTCCGTGAAATAAGAACTCCCAATTTGATAGCAAGCTTGATAGTGGCTACGACGGTGGTGCTCTTCGTACTGAATATTCTTTTCTTCTATTTATATCTTGCTTTTAGTTCCCGCGTCGACCGCTTGCTTGTTCACCGACAGTGGCGCCGAATGCGCATTTACTATCCTTGCAGGGAACTTTACCGTAACGAGAGCCCCACCGAGGCAGCCACTAATGTTTAATTTTTATTATCAAAACTGTACATTTTTACTTATTCTACTTAGGCTATTCTAGACACATACATGATACCTATACCGTTAGAAAGTGCGTGTAAGCAGCTTTCTAACGGTGTACATAGGGTTTATCTATCTATTTCTGTTAGGGAACTACAGGCCGATAAATACTGTAATAGGGGCGCGACGACTATGCTTTGGCCGCTTGTCACTTCGCCTGCGCCCTGCCCGTAGCATCCACATGCCCACAAATAGTACCGATAGGTAGCCTGCGATGTGTACTATCTGTATATCTATGATCTAGACCACCTAGGGGCCTAGGTCATAGCAAAAACCCTAGAAAACATGATATGCGATAGAACAACTGCCTATAACTATGGAAATATGTACATCAGTGTTGTTTAGGCACTTAGACCCACCAAGGCGGACCCAGATCCAGGTCCCGAGCCGGTTCCTAGATTTGGGACCTAGCTGCAAATAGCTATTTGCCGTTCATATATGTGCTTAGCACATCTAGGGCATGTGGGTACTTCTATTATACTATTACCCTACGCTAATTACAAATAGCAAGTACTATGAGACCTAGGCTAGGCTATCTATAAGTGATTCAGCTCACCCCTCCTCGGGATAGTGAGCTTATACACAAAACTATATTATAATTTATTAGGAAATTAAATCTAGGCTCTTAACTATCGCAGAGTTATAAAACTTAACTATATATTACTATAAAACACAACACTGCAACACAAACACTATTTTGTCCTTTCTTCCTATTGTAGTCGTCCTGAACAGAAGGAATAGCTGGAAAAAAGCTCCAGACAAAGGATATCTGAAAATTAAAACGCATGCAATACGACGCAGTAATGTGAAACGGAAAATGGAAACTATAGACTGAGAGACATAAAAAAATGTTGCGTAATACTGTCTGGCATAGTTCTTTAGACTAATGGTTATTAATGCTGTTCTCTAGCGCGTAGCCACGGATTTCGTAGCTAATTTCAAAGTAAGCCAGCATATTTCCATTTTATGTTTGTAATCCTTCTAAGGGTTTGTTTTTATTACGGAGAGAGTAGTATAAAGGCACGAATTATGTAAGAGTTTTTCGTTATGGCGACTTGTGATATTTGTGGTCAGAGATTTCCATGTTTTCTTTATGCCGATGACAACTGACGCTTGATACCTGAGAGTTAGTAAGTCTAATGAGCTCAATATTTGCAACATTTAGTTTCCCACCCAATACCGTAATGGCCTCACTTGGTGCCAACTGCCAATATTATAAGATAGTTGTACCTAATATCTGGACGGTAATTTATACAATGGCTTATCACCTATTAAATGTGACTTAGCATTTGTATAGTAGCATCCGCGTCATAAGCAATACAATTAGTGATGTCAATGTTCATTTCAACTAAATCTAAGAGAAAACCAGGAAGGAAATACAGATTGTCCAGATGATATAAAACAGAAGGAAAGAAAAGACTATCAAATAAAGTGTAATAAGATCCCAGAAGGGAAGCAGAGCATCATGGATATCGACAAAACTCTGACATATGCTTACTAGAAAACACTGAATAGTTTTCTCCCACGTATGGCTTTGCTAACGGATCCAATACTGAAAAACATAAATGTTTTTACAACCTATAGCATAAATAATAGCTGAATTGCCAAAGCAACCAGATTACACAGTATTGATCACAGCTAGCGCGACTACGCGCGTGTAACTCGTTTAAAAAATCGTTTTTTTAATAGCTTTCCCAACACCCTAGTTTTATAGCTACACATACGTTTAGTTTAGAATGCCGCGACACGATGTTACCTTTGCCAAAAACGTTAAATTGTCGCTTGAAATTCCGTGTAACAGTTCGTGTATATGTGCGTTGCGCTACGCCAGCTTGCAACGAGAAGGAACTTTATGAATATAAATGTAATGGTACGCGATAGAAAGAAAGACAGGGTCCCCTAATCCGTGAAAATGCAATACCACCAATTTATTTTTTATATTCTTAAAAATAATAATGAGTATCTATATGATTATTGATCTCATTTAATATTTAAGTGTTAATATTTGTTTTACATTTATTTGTGACAAAAAAGCTCTGTATTCTGATATCCCAAGCAAACCATTTTACTTTTCAAGCCAAGATAAATTACTCCACATAATCAATAATTAGTTCAATTTGTAACGTAATGTATAACATCATCGTCATAAATGGATAAAAGGAGTGGTTGCCATAATCCCCACGCTTGGCGCGTCTTGGGGATCGCAGTATAGGTGGTAGGTAATGCAATTTAAAGCCTCTCACTGCCCGTCTCCTTGTTTTTCCTCTTACGAGACCAAACAGGAGGAAATAGGTGGGTGCTACTTTTACACAGACTCTCAGCGGGCAGTTAGGAACGGGGTAATGTACTCGTACGAGTATATACTATATGATGTTTATATGTATTAGGTATGAATATCACTAAAAGCGTCACTCATCTTTAGTATTGCTTGTTGAAATATTCCACATTATTATATGAAACAGAGATCAGTTGTACAGAACTTAATGTAAGCATTGTACTCCATAAAGAACAGTTTTTACTTCGTGATATATTTCAACCGAGATACTCGAGTACGCTCGCATATAGAAAATGGCATTCCATTCTCTTTGTCGAGTCTAGGACGCGACATGTTCACATTTTGAGGCTGAACTGATTTCTCGACGTTCTTTTTCCTGCTTAATTTTCCTTAATGTATTGTGTATGTGTTGTGCTTCTTGTTACCATCAGAAAATATTTGCCTGTCTGTAAATGATGATGAGTTTCTTTGCGCCGCGAGGAGATTCGCCGAAGAACCAAGGTCACCGACATAGCTCTCAGAATTTGTTTGGTTTCTCAGAAGTTGAAGTAGCAATGGGCAGGCTAAATTGCTCGAAGAACCGATAACCGGTGGGGAAGAAAGGTTCTCGAGTACCGACCACGTACCGGAAGACTCAGCGTAGGCAGGCCTCCCACTAGGTGGACAGACAGACATTGTGCGCGTCGCAGGTAACCGGTGGATGCAAACAGCCATTTGTCGTTCATTGTGGCGTTCCAAAGGGGAGGCCTATGTTCTGCAGTGGACGTCTTCAGGCTGGTGACAAATGATGATGACGTATCAAAAGAAAAGGAATATAGCTGATGGTCTTTAATTGACAGAACCTATTTTTAGAAATATTTGTTTCAATTTTGCAGATTTTGGATCCTCAATGTATCGGCGGTTGGAATATTATTGTTAAATATGTTATATTAGGTCGCGTAGGCGATATGTACAGAGGTTTGTCTGTCTCTTGTGTTTGCTCGGGACATTAACTATGTTTTACAAACACACTGATTTTGTTTGTCTACTCTAGATAGATATAAAGTGTAAGTTAACACAACGGAGAATATATATTTGTCTTATGAAGTGTTTGTGATATTTATACACCAAAGTGATGAGACGTTCGTCTGGTAGTAGGCAACAAGCTCGCGCATTGCAATGGCCTCATTGTGACTTTAAACTAAGCCACGAAATGGTTTATCTTCAATACACTGATAAATCTGACTATAATTACTTGTCCTGACTGACTGATTCATCAACGCACAGGCCAAACCGCTGGTTCTAGAAAGCTGAAATTTGGACAGTAGGTTCTTCTTATGATGTAAGCATCCACTAAGAAAGGATTTTTGAAAATTCCACTCCTTATAGGGTGAAATGGGGTGTATCCAGTTGTATTGAGAAAAAACGGGCGTAGCCGCAGTCAAGTCAAAGTGAAAAATAGTTTATTTCAAATAGGCAAATGAAAGGTCATGTTTTTTTTTTTTTTAAAAAAGCTAGCACCGTATCACAACGCGGCCTCAATTGAGAAGATCCGAGAAGAAACTCAGCGGGCTTGTCATTTTTTTTTCACTTTTTGAAGTGAAACTTCTTATGCGACTTCCAAAAATGTTATCACATAACGCGTTAAGCGTTAAATGAATCAACTTAACGCGTTAAGTGATAGGTGTTAAACGATAGGCGATAGGCGTAAATTTGTTAAGGTTATGAAAGCGCTCATGTGACGCCGTCACTGAGTGAGTGGGTGAGTGGGTTTCAGCGGGGTTGAGTTCAGTTGAGTTGAGTTAGTGTGTGTGTGTGTGTGTGTGAGTGAGTGAGTGAGTGAGTGAGGGACCGACCGACCGATCGACTGAGCGAGAATGAAGTTTCACTTCTTCCGCGCGGAGGGACTCCACGCACGCACATTTTTTTTTAAACAGTGTGTCATGTTACAATTAGATCAGAGCGACAGTGTGTCTTGCCGTTCAAAAGATCAAATAAGACAGAAAAAAAAAATTCAACGAAAGTAGAACAAACTAAAAGGCAGCACCCGCGCACGAGTTGACTCGAGCACAGCAGCCATGTGCCAGTTAATTGCTAGTCTGACTATAAAGTTGTTACTATTTAGTCTTTCAAAATTTATGAAGATTACACGTAGGCTGACAGAGCTTTCTACCGAGCAGCGGAGTTATTCAGCTAACAATGCTACCTGTATCTTATCGACTTTATTGACAATGTTATCTAACCGATGCGTCAATTAGTTACTACCTGACCGCGGCTCTTTAACGAAAGAAGATCGATCTTACGAAGATCGTCTAGAAACATATTAACATCAACCAATCTCGTTTGAACGTTACTTGTAGACTTTATATTTCCCCGCACTATTTTCCTTATACCAAATATTATAACTTACCTATCGGAAAACGTGAGTGATACGAGAACGCGAATCTATCCATACGCAGCGGTAGTACGCATGCGCGAGAAGACGCCGCGACGACCGACGCAGTCAGCCGACACCGCCGCCCGTAGCAACTACGTGTAGCCGTAGCCCGTAGCTCGGCGTAGCGAGTAGCTTAAACAGCAGTGACGTTGCATTATCGATAAAATTAATGTGTTACCGTTATTTTGTTAACAGTGATTATAAATTAACTGGTCGACAGTGGTATTGGTGTGCGGTGACTGGGTTTCGTTAGTTGTGTAAGACAAGCTCGGAGAATCTCTGCCGCTGTGTCGTTTGTGATGTAAGTTGATACTGTTGGACACAAGTGGTTGGTCTTTGTTTACAGTGTGTGACATGTTGTTATATTTTGTGATTATTACTTTTAATTTATTTTAACTTGTATGCATGTGAAAATATTAGAAAATCATGAACAAAAGGAACACTTTTTTTAAGGAAAATATAAAACGGAATTCTTTATCGCGGGGAATGTACCGATTCATGAATAATCGATATACACTCGATAAAACGTCTCGTCGTCTTTATTACTTGTCTTTGTCGCTTTTTCTCTGAACTTTTTTGATGGTCTTTTACAAGTAACCCTCGATAAATTATTTAAAGTATTTCGTGTTTCTCTGTAAGAATACATTCTTACACACATTTCTTTTGCTACAGCAAATGTACGTCAATTTTATTTCTTCATATATCTAAAATTATAGTCACGTTTATATGCACAAATTCAAAATTTTAATTAAGAACAGAGTTCATTATTTTATTATTTATTTATTTATTTATTTAATTTAATTGTTACAAAAGTACATTAGGAAAAAGGTGCAGCATAAACTCATATGAATTTTTCTGTGCACCAGTGAGTCTTCACCAATATACAGCGTCATTTACAATAAACATTTTAT
Source organism: Furcula furcula (assembly GCA_911728495.1). NCBI lineage: Eukaryota > Metazoa > Arthropoda > Insecta > Lepidoptera > Notodontidae > Furcula > Furcula furcula. Next base: position 4,301,593 of record OU452244.1, on the reverse strand, counting down.
GGCAAACACCGACGACCGGAATCACACACACGACCACATCGACGCATTATCTACGGGGCCGTCAGCGAATGGATAATAGTAGTAACTACCCACATTCCTTTTTATGATGTATATTATACAGGATGGTTTATTAATATATAATATAAATATGTATGTTTATGTATATTGTTATTATAATATATCAAAGAAGTAGTTTTTGAGCTTATATTTAATATTTTTTATAGTGAGTACGTCTTTTAAGTTGTTTGGTAATTGATTCATTAATTGTGGAATTAAATATCTTAGTGTTCGTTTACCGTACAAGTTATTATAACTTGGTAATGTTAATTTTGGATCGATCATATTTCTGGTTCTTACTTTGTCTGGGTCGTATTGCTTCTGGTGTTTTAGTTTTTCATTGAAATAATTTTCAGTTAAGGGGGTAACAACGGTAAAATTGCAAAAATAGCCTTAGTTTAAAGAGTTCGATGGATCAATCCGCTATTGCATTGGCTATGAAAATTATATGTACTTATACCTCAGATCTTCAGCAAATAGTTTTATTGATTAGATATTGGATTAAATATAACGTTTTCAAGCAATATGTATTTAAAAAATGCACTACGTTGGATATGAATTGTGTTAGCGTTCAACATCCGTTCATCGGATAGACGTCAAACTTGGACTATTAAAAAGCATATAATCTATTCTACAATTTGTATTGATTACATTTCTTAATTTCATACATGATTTACAAGAAATTATAGAAAAACCATGTACGCGATGCATTTCCCCTTGCAGCGCCCCCGCGATCGCCATGTATCAGTCCTTCGTGGACTGTGACGGCGAGTGGACATGCCCGATTTTTTTTTGACAAGTCGGATTTAATTTAAATGATTTTAAACATATTTTTAATTAAAATATGTTAAAAATGGTATAATTATAACACTATAAATAATTGCAAATGGAATTTATACTTGTTTATTTAATTAAATATATTTTTATGTTACTACCATTTTTGTGGTTCATCATAGAGTATGCGAAAGTATCGTTGCCGTGTATAATGCCTAACTTTTAAAGCGTATCAGAGTCATATACGATCTTACTAATTTAGATCGTATTTACTACTGAGTAGGTCGACAAAATGACATACATTATGATATACTTGTCAATGCCTTCTTTTTGTCAAAACATGAATGGTGTTATTATTATTATCATGTTGGTTTTTTCAACTTAGCAACGAGTATAGTACCCAGGTGGTTTGCTTGGTGGTGAGTGACACGCTTACCAACGGACAGTTGCTCGTCTTTTGAGATATCTGGGTTGGTTAGGTTGGAAGGGTACTTGTGTGCTATCTAGGTGGTGCCACCGCAATCTTAGATTTCTGCCGCTAAGTAACAAAACTGGTGAAACTACTGGACCGAAACGCTATAATTATAGTTTTGGATGACAGGGACAGAAAGGGAGTTTTCTATGGGTCGGTGATTCGATTACTATCAGGTAATACCTTTTTACTTAACTAAGTTGCGTAACAATAAACTCATGATGGTGTTGGCAGAAAAAGTACCACCACGTTAAAATTTTAGTTACTCTAAAACCTGTTTGCTTATTAAAATGTCTACTGCTCCGCGTAGTTCAAACCCCGCCATCGGTACAGAACTTAAGACGAAGTTACGTTACGTACATACGACGCTACACTAAAAACTCTTCTTCTTCTTCTTCTTCTACTAAATTCGTGCGTTAAAACAAACAGTACTACGGATTACTTTGGCATCCACGTATTGATTAACAACACATGCCCGTTGATTTAGTAGTTTGCTACCTTGGCCGCTACCCATAAGATCTTGGAGTCGATTCCCACACTCATGTGCATGAACATAATCTATTTGTCTTGGGTCTGGGTGGTTTTGACTTGTACTTTATTATGTAAAAAAGTTAAGTATCTTATCATTGTTTATATTCGATGGCCATCACGGAGTCGATCACAAAACTAATTGCCATAATAATAATAATATACGGTTTTATGGGTCTGCACGACTTGGGCCTACGATGGGTATCTAGTAAGTATGGGTTTAAGTATAGGTGGAGTTAGGTTATTTGTTATTTGGGTACTAGTGGGAATAGGAAACAATACAGTTAGACGCGTCTTTAATAATAACGTTGACATCTCATCAGGGCCACTGGCATGTGAGAAGTCTTTGCAGCATTTTAAGTCCCTGTCGTTGGCAAATGCGAACATCTTAAATACAGTTCGTTTCAATTAATTTTTCCACGTACCAAAAAGCCAATTCTTCCAACCATCCATCAGATAGTAATATCAGATGGATGGTTGGAAGAATTGGAACCAATTCAGGAAATATGTTCAAAATATCCTTTTTCTGATATTTTTTCTATATTTTGGCGGCTCTATTAAGCGCTTTCGTTTTGACGTGCATAACAAAAACATTAGAATTTTGTGCATAGTTCCATTTCAAGTACGCTTACAGTAGTCACAGCGGATCTTCGTGTGTCTGAAGTTGGCTGCAAGACACAGTGCAGAAGCTATTTTTTGTATTTTTGTATTCACAACTCACAACTATACTTGCGCAATGGTTCGCTAAACCTAACTTCATACATAGATCCGCTGTGACTACTGTAAATTTTAAGTAGTACATACGTATAGCGATTCCGAATGGAACTACCAGCATTACATGCAAACGCTAAGAAGGAACAAACGAAAGCATGGAGGGCAGCGATTGGCCTAAATCACTCCAGAACTTTCCCCAGCACAAGGGTGGACTGTGAGCTTAAATTATTAAATCTAAACAGATCACAAATCAGGCATCTAATGGGTGCATCAAGAAGCTAAATGAGCCTAAGTACCGTAGATACTTGTAGTTTCTGTGAAGATGAAAAAGAGTCGATGTTATAGATACTGTGTCGCTGCGACGCTCTAGCAGGACGTAGATTGAGTCAACTGGGAGTAGCCTATCCTACACCAAATAATTATGTACAGCTGCAATCTGGTGCAATCTTGGGGTATCTAAACAAACTCTTCGATAAGTCATCAACAGAGTAAGGGCTAGGGCAGGCACAATGGATCCAGCTGGGTCGAAGTGCGTCCCGGTGGTTACCGGGCCCAACTAATAGCCACCAACAATAGAATAGAAGTATGTAAAAGTCTCACTATTTAGGCATTGACCCTTCTATAATAGACGGAGAGAACCTTTGATATGAAGTTTGGAATATGAAATGCAATAATCCATATCCTGACGCAACACGCAATTACGTTACCACTGTAAGTTGATGCGTTATCAGATTGTAATTAGGCGGCACGCCAAAGTATACATCAAAATCAAGGTATAAAAAAGTGAGATACAGATTTCCCCAGAGAGTGATTATGGAGGATAAAATGACTTCGTATTTAGACATTTGTCTAGATCAGTCACCAGCAGAAGGTCCCAGCAGTATGCAGTGTGGTTCTCGGTATACGGTGTTCGTGTTGGTAGATCAACAAGCTAAGTAAGATTTATCGGCAATGTAAATTTCCCCGTCTTTCGACTGACGTAACAGAATATGTTCCAGTGAACGACGAGTTGAGCTGGCGGGGACCGTTCTTATACTGCATCAGTCTTGTTCTTTTCGCGCCACTATGAACTAATATAATTTTTTTATCATGCATTTTTTATCATGTATTATTTTAAGTTCCCAATAAATTTTATTTTATATTTCATCAGTTTCTTTTCCTTTTATGTATACATAATCAATAAAATATTCAAAAGTGATATCGTTAAGTATAATTGCAGTAAATGTAACTATATTGAAATTTCCTTCCTTATCGGAATAGGCAAAATTAATAAAGCTCCATTTGACACATCTGCATATTTTAGTCTATAATTTTTCAAATGTAATATTCATATTTGCTGGTAGCGCCCTCTACGATGACAACTCTCGGCCGGAGCGGCCAGATTCTCAAGGTCATTGGCGCATGTTACCCCCTTAATAGCGTTAGTTGGACCTTTTCGTGCACTGGAATTATTTTGCAAAATTTAAATAGTCTGTGATAATCGTTTTTATGTTTAGATTTAATATTTTTTGGTACTAGCTGCTTTAACAATCTTAACTGTAGTGTATATATTTTGTCCAAGTGGCTTTTATAAGTTCTCCCGTAACTTGATAATCCATAAGCTATATTTGACTCTACTAAAGCCTTATAAAGCAATAACAATATTGAAAACGGTATTTTCCATTTTATTATTGAAATCTTTGCCAGTATACCTCGCAGTTTATCACACACATGATTAATATGATATTTCCAATTTAGACGATTATCAATGACGAGTCCTAAATATGTTTGCTTTTCAACTACTTCTATAATATCACAAGCACACGTAATAGGGTCATTATTATTAAGGAAATTATGAAGACATTTATGGTCATGTGCTATTAATTTAGGTTCAAAGTAACTTCTATTACGACTTGAGCTTATGTACATCATTTTAGTTTTAAATGCGTTTAATACGAGTCCCAAATCATGTGACCATTTTACCAAGATATTAAAGTCATCTTGTAAATTGGCTAAAGCTTCTTTGGCAGTTTTTGCGGCCGATATCAAGCATGTATCATCAGCAAATTGGTACATCTCACATTTTTTTATTAAGTTTGACAGGCTGTTGACGTATGTAAGGTAGTACAGAGGCCCTAACACAGATCCTTGCGCTGTGCCTTGTGTTACTGTAATGGGATCACTATCTACGTTATCTACTCTCACGACCATTTTTCTATCATTGAGATAGTCTTCACACCATTTTAATAGGTTACCTCTTATGCCACTGTCTTGTAAGCTGTCTAATAATATGTCATGCCTATGAGTGTCGAACGCTTTACTATAATCTATAAATACCACCATAACATGTTTTTTTTCATCTAGATGTTTGTAGATAGAATCGGTAAATTCAGCGAGTAACTGTGTAGTGTTTTTGTTAGGTTGAAAACCAAACTGATTTTCTGTAAAGTAATGGTTTTTTCTATAGAAGTTATGAATTTCATTACTGATATATTTTTCTGCTATCTTATCAATAACTGGTAATATTGTTATTGGCCTATAATTTTCGTATTCCAATGTACTGCCCTTTTTATGTATGGGCCTCACTATGCCAGTTTTTAAGTCTTTAGGATATTTACCATATATAACACTTTTATTTATTAAGTTTGCTATAGCTTTAGTTATTTTTAAGCTTAGTCCTTTTACATCTATTGCTCTAATACCATCAATTCCAGGTGATTTATTACTATTTAAAGATTTGATTATGTTATCTATGTCTTTCCCTACGGCAGGCCTTAATCGCATTGTTACGTTTTGTGGTTTCATGTAAGTCGATCGATCTAACAATCTAACATTGCATGTAGGAGTTATTTTTTGAACACTGTTTACAAATGTATGCCCAAAATTACGTAAGCATAATGGAACTGTTATTTCAGCTATCAACTAATTCGATTTTCAAATACTTAAATTACACGTTACTCAACTGCGGTACAATATTGCTTTGACAAATAACAACTTACAAAGTAACAGCCTGTAAAACAAGTGAAATGAAAACAAGAGCGATACTATGTTACTGCAGTGTTCTAGCGCTGACGGCCGCTGAAACGTTGAAAACTAACTGCGGGTGTTATTTTTAGATAAATGTAGCAATTGTTTTACACGTGAATAGCGCCTAGTTCAGTGGCGGTCCGAGAGGGGGGGTCGTAGGGGTCATGACCCCCCCCAAAATCCCAAAATCTTACACGTCAAATCGACAATTTTAACTTCTTTCTTTGAAACGCCGAAACAATTAAATCAAAAATATAGGGTATAATAATTTTGAAAAACAAGGATGAGAGCAACCATGTTAGAAGAGTGGCTGAAAGGTTTAGCTCCTCTAAATATTTTTATGGCAACCTCTTTGTTCTCTTTGTCTTTTTGTTGGTAAGAATAGCACCCTCTCATCTCTTCCCGTTAGGTGTCCGCAAGAGGCGACTAAGAGAAAACAAGAAGACGGGCAGCAATGTCTTTCTGTTGGTTGAGGTACAGGTCAACCTGTACTGAGGGATTATGGCAACCTCTCCCTTCTATGAGGGAGACCTTTGTTAAGCAGTAAAGGTTTTTCGGCTGCTGTTGTTGTTGTTGATGAACCTCTTTGTCGAAGTTGGATTTACCTAACTGGATAAACAAAGTGGTTAACAAATTCAAGTGTGTCGTTCCCAACGACTATCGGAACGGGTGCTACATGGACATTAATTAGCCATGATCTTCGTCTTGTCCGTGTTCATTTTAAGGCCAACCTGTTAGAAAACTCTCCTGAGGTCATATAGCACGAGTCCTCCAGCAACCCCGCCATAATGAATACATTATCGAAGGTGAGTGATATGAATTCGATGCCAAGTCCCTTTTTCAGTCCAAGAGCTTAAAAACGTCTTTCAATGCGTTCGTGAACAGTTTCGGAGGAATAAAGTCTCCCTGTCTTAACACCTCTCTGCAATCGTATTGCTTTTATACTCTCATTCTGTAGTCGGATCGACATGGTAGCGTTGCTGTGCAAACACTTCAACCCTTTGATATACCGTCAATGTGGCTTCGCTGGCTACCGCCTAGGTTTTGATTGAATCGTAAGCTTTGTCGTACTCCATAAACGCTAGACATAATAGCCGATTATACTCCTCGGTCTTCTGTATAAACTGGCAAAGCGTATGAATACAGTTGGAAGTCATCAAACCTGCGTTCAAGTCAAGACGTTTCGTAATGACTCTCGAAAACAGCTTGCACGCGTGGCTCAGGCATGAGGATATAGGCGTATAATTCTTAACATTTTTTTTGAAGAAAATTGCCACCACACTCTTGTGCCATTCTTCTGGCGTATACCTCCGTAAGACGGAATTAAATAACTTCTGGAATAATAAAATTACCGGTTTTCCACCCACTTTCAGTAGTTGTAATTCTGTCATCTGGCGCCTTGTTGTTCTTAAGCTGTTTCAGAACCATTAATAAATAATAATAATAAATACACTTTATTGTACACCAAAAGTTACATGTAAATTTAACAATACGTTGTAGATATCAATGTACAAAGGCGGCCTTATCGCTAAAAAGCAATCTCTTCCAGGCAACCATTCTAATCTCGTACAGGCTGACGGTTGACCCCGGTGTGGTATCAGGTTAGTTTGGCTCTGGTGTCCTGAGATGTTCTGGAAATGGGTTTCCGTGTCGAGGTGTATAACTGTCCATAAAACTTCTCGAGCTCTCTCAATATTTCCGGTTTCGATGAGATGGCACTAGCATCTTCGATCTTCAGCTTGGTCATTCGGCTTTACCGAATATATGAATTCTTTGCAAACACTTGAGAGCCTTCGTTTCTCTCAATTGTGTTCTTAGTACATGCCGTATTAGTAGAAGGCAAGTTGTGTAGCAGCGATTTATAAATTAGTCTATTGGATTCGTCATATTTCATCATATTAGCTAAAGGTTGCAGTCTTATCCCAATCCGGTTTTCCATTAACTTAATGTTTGTATCGGAGAGCTTCTGAAGCTTTTTGTGGCGTGGGCACCTAAAAAGCTTGGATCCTACTGCGTGGACAGTTTACATCAACCAATGGTTTAACTCATCCGCAGTTATGCATTATATGTTGGGCTAGACGATTGTGTATTCGGGGTCCAGGATTAAAGCAGATGCCGGACGAAGCGTGGACTTCATTAGACGAGACCTTAGCTTGACATTGATATTCGATGTTCCTCTTACAATACGGTGATCGCTACCAGTTTAAACCTTACCAATCACGGAGACATAATTGAATATGTGATTCTTGTTCGTATTGATGAAGTCGATCTCATTTTTGGTTGAACCATTGGGGCTTATTCACGTCCACTTCCTAGATGATCGCTTCTTGAAGAAGGTTCATCGCATTGAGTACTTCCTTCTCTATGAATTGGACCAGCCCCTGGCCCCTTTTGGTCCCGCCACTTATACTCATACGACCCCACTCCCAACTCATCGCCATTCCACGTGCGCACTTTCGCGTTGAAGTCCCGCCATAACAACGATGAAGTTTGCTTCTGGAGGTATGCATGGCTTGTGCTATCTCCTCATACAAAGCCTCTATTTCCTCGACACACTATCGACTTTTAAGACTTTGTTAATTAGGAACTTACGGACGAGAAACCCAACACCAGCCTGGTATTTTCGGTCTCCTTCTCGGAAGAAGAGCATATTGCCGCAATCAAGGGTTATCGTATCCATCCCTCTCTTTGGATTTCAGATATTCCCAAAATATCCCAACGCAACTTGCTAATTCTTCCTCCAGCCAAACTTTGGTGGGGGTTGTAGCGGGCATCTTCAAAAAGGGGGGGGGGGAGGTGTTGTAAATACATATTTATATGTAGATACATAACCCACGCCCACGATCTGTCCAATATGACCCCCCCCAAAATCTTTGGCTGCGACCGCGCCTGGCCTAGTTGTACCAGTTATTTTATTTTATCTGTTTTCTGGGTAGCTGTGCTCTATTATTTCTAGTATTTGCATGCTATCGATGGTTTTAACCATAGATTTAGTTTTTTTTTTCACTACGTTTAATTATCTTTGGTTTTACGCATGGGCTTGAAAAGAACTTCACCACTTTCAAGGCTTTGTTTTCAGAGTTAAATAAGGATAGTATTGGAAGAGATAAAAGGCTTACCTCGCTTAACACTACCATTTTAATCTAACCGTGGATCTAAGATATAGACTAAGCTGTATTGGTCACGCCGGAGTCCCATAGAAGTTATTAATATGACTTTTTAGTAAAACAAATTCACTCCTTAATTATTATTAGTATAATTAAGTTAGTTCCAATTACGATTTCACCTGATTGATGGTAATGCGGCCGTGTATATTGGTTTACCCATTCGCTTAATAACAACATATGATGGAGTTCTCTAGTCGTGCAGCTCCAGTTTTGATGATAAGAAATATAGAAAATGCATTTACACAACATGATAAATTGTTTTCCAGCTGTGCCATCTTTCAAATATTTTATTAATAAATATTTAAAGAGGAATTTGTTAAGTTTTTAGTGGTTTGTAGGAAACTTTCGGATTTGCCTAATTTAATGTGGACTTCAATGTTAAACAGACGATTCTGAATGCGTCTATGTTTTGGATATACCTACCAATTGTACTTTTATTTTACCAGTTTCATTCTATGGAAGCATTGGTACGATTTCCTGTCTGTCGCTAAATAATAATACACTTCTGCATATATATTTTGTTACAAACAGGGCGAGCTCTATTGCAAACAACCCCTATGATAAAAATACACCCAAGTCCCGTCTCATCGAATGCCATTAAATAGATGAGTCACAACCTCACCCTCCAGCATCCCAGAAAGGAATCGTAATAACATTGCAAGGGGATGAATCACCTCGCGTGGCGTAGACAATTCGATAATTAGTGCAAATCCACCCCCGGTAGGGGCGGGACGTGAGCTCATGTGATCATAAAATGCTGAGGGGTGGAGTTCTTATAAAACATAATATAATTTATGCTCATTGGATGTGAAATGAGTCCAGCAAACACGGACGAGACTGACTTTGATTTATACCCTTATTCGTATATTCTTTTATCTCTTGGCTTTAGTATTTTGCTACACGTTGCTCTAACTTTTACGCTAACTTGGATTTATATAAATAACAAGAATAATATAAATAGCTTACATGTTCGTCGAGATAACGATGCTGAAAAAAAATAACGATGATTGTGTTGTTATTTCTGTAGCCCGTTACGTAAATATTTTTACCAGACAGGCTATAGCTATAAGTGTAATAGAAAATTGTAATTAATTAATATTTACACGTTTATTTACGTACATAATTGGAGAATAACAGCTGATAACACAAATACCGTCTGGTGTCCCGGTTATGAATAACATGGGAGGGTCCTACCACCCGTTGGGTTTCCGTAAGAGGCGACTTAAGGTGCGCGTCCATTGGCAGGCGCCGGACGCACGGCACGCAACGGATTTTAGGGTGTGCGTCCATTATCCGCGCCGGCATTTTCCGATGCGGGCCGTCAAAATCATAGAAAGCAAACTAAAATCCGTTGCGTGCCGTGCGTGTGATGCGTCCGGCGCGTGCCAATGGACGCGCACCTTAAGTGAAAAAAGAAGACGGGCAGCAGCGTCTTTCTATTGAATAGAATAAAAACGTTTATTTGTGACACATACAAGACAGAAACACATAAAACACTCTACAGCAAAATTATTGTGCCACAAAAAGGTCCCAACTCAGCATTATGGATATGCATACTGGATTACCTACCACCTGTACTGAGAACCCCAAGACGCCTGCCTGCCTGCCTGCCTGCCTGCCTGCCTGCCTGCCTGCCTGCCTGTGGGGATTATAGCAACCCCTTCCTTCTAAGGATAAAGGCCTCCCGCCTTTGTTCAGCAATGAACGTTTTTCAGCTGGTGATGATGATGGTGTCTCAATAGAAAACTTTTATTTCTTTCATACTGTGTTCGTCGCTGGCGGCTGGGGGACTCTCGTTCCTAGTACTGCTAGAGCAACAATACGTTTAACACAGGAACCTTTTCCTTGTATCATTCATAGGCTGAACTACTTTATTCACGGTTCCAACACCATTTACCGTCAGTTGCGGAAGCATTCGCTTATTATGAAGTTAAATAAAACTTAATGTTGTCTTTTATTTACGCGAATACTAGACATTGTAATTAATCTATTTTTACGGATTATATCGCGATTTATTTTAATTTTCCCGACGTTTCGAATGCTTTGCAGCACCCATGGTCACGGCAAAAACATCCTAATTTCAATAGAGAAGATGGTTGGGTGTTGCCACCAGCTTGGGATCCTGTGATAAATATAATTAAATCCAAAACCAGACAAAACACTGCACGGCGTCAAGATATTGTAAGCTCTTACTGCGTAGGTCGGACCAACAACAATAATAACCAATAAGAATTGAGGGTACATCAATAAAAGCAACAACAATAACTGAGGGTACACCGAAAATTATGACAGTATAAATAGAGCGCAGGGACGTTCAACATCTCAGTCCGCCCGTGACCATGGGTGCTGCAAAGCATTCGAAACGTCGGGAAAATTAAAATAAATCGCGATATAATCCGTAAAAATAGATTAATTACAATGTTTAAATAAAACTTGAAAAAACTTGTGTCTTAAAAAAAGTGATACCGGCTATTAAACGAAATTCATGCCAGCAGTTAGTGCATTCTTGTGTACTAGAAACTACTATGTTTCTTAATGTTGCTGTAAAAAGAACATCGTTAAATGTACACTCGACGGTGGTCGAGCTCACAGTTCCTTTCTTTTCCAACGAGATAAAGCTTTTAAACAACTTTAACGGATGTAATGAGAGAAGACAAAGTCTTGCAATATGGAATCTCGTAACATCTTGTTCACCATCATTATTAAAATATCTGGAAGGTTTAAGTGTGAGTATACAACTTGTTGCCGAATAAACGCAAAACCAGAAACTAATTTGTTTAATATCAAGTGCGGAATTATTATTTTACATTACATTTTAATGTAGGTTTATTTTTACGATGCTTCTTTCATTTATCATACAGTCTAAAAGAACGGCTCTCTTGGGCAGTCGGGCAAAAAAAAAACAATATTGTGCTAAATTAATATTTATAAAAAGTTGGGATGTCTTAAGATTTGTGTTATTTATTACCTACATTAAGGGGGTAACAACGGTAAAATTGCAAAAATAGCCTTAGTTTAAAGAGTTCGATGGATCAATCCGCTATTGCATTGGCTATGAAAATTATATGTACTTATACCTCAGATCTTCAGCAAATAGTTTTATTGATTAGATATTGGATTAAATATAATGTTTTCAAGCAATATGTATTTAAAAAATGTACTACGTTGGATATGAATTGTGTTAGCGTTCAATATCCGTTCATCGGATAGACGTCAAACTTGGACTGTAAAAAGCATAATAACCTATTCTACAATTTGTATTGATTACATTTCTTAATTTCATTCATGTTTTACAAGAAATTATAGAAAAACCACGTACGCGATGCATTTCCCCTTGCAGCGCCCCCGCGATCGCCTTCCATCAGTCTTTCGTGGACTGTTATGGAGGGTGGACGTGCTCGAATTTTTTTTGACAGGACGAATTTAATTTAAATGATTTTGAACATATTTTTAATTAAGATATGTTACATATGGTATAATTATAACATTATAAATCATTTCAAATGAAATCTATACTTCTATATTTAATTACAGATATTTTTATAGTAATACCATATTTTTGGTTCATCATAGAGTATGCGAAAGTATCGATGCCGAGTATTATGCCTAACTTTTAAAGCGTATCAGTCATATATGATCTTACTAATTGAAATCGTATTGAATACTGTGTAGGTCGACAAAATGACATACATTATGATATCCTTTACATTATGATTTTTTTTGTCAAAACATGAACGGTGTTATTATTACTATCATGTTGGTTTTTGCAACTTAGCAACGAGTCGAATACCTGGGTGGTTGGCTTGGTGGTGAGCGACACGCTTACCTACGGACAGTTGCATTGGACAGTTGCTCGTCTTTTGAGCCATCTGGATGGTTAAGTTGGAAGGGTACTCGTGTGCTATCTAGGTGGCGCCACTTTAATCTTAGATTTATGTAACATAAGTAGAAGGTCACTGTAGCTGGCAAAAAAACTATCGGACCAAAAGGCTATAATTATAGTTTTGGGTGACAGGGACAGGAAGAGATTTTTCTATGGGTGGGTGCTTCGATTACTATCAGGTAATGCCTTGTTACTTAACTAAGTTGCGTAACAATAAACTGTTGGTGTTGTTGGCAGGAACGAGAAAAAATACCACCGCGTTAAAATGTTACTTACCCTAAAACCAGATTGCTTGTTAGAATCAATGTAAATTAAATATCTATTGAAATTTTACATTACCTATGCACCTACCACTATTACCTTCTGCATCATCCAAAGGTAGACTTGCAGAGAATGCCTAAGGCATTAAGTCTGTCTTGTACATATTGAAGTGTGCTAAAGAATAAATAAAATAAAATGTCAAATGCTCCGCATAGGTCAAACCACTCGATGGGTACAGAACTCAAGATGAAGTTACGTTACGTACTCTCGCGGTCACGAACGGTGTATCACCTTTAGGACGACAATCGCTTGCACGTACCGGCCCAAAATACATGCGGGCGGGGTAAGCGCCCGGAATGTCGTTCAAACTATTTTGATTGAAAACTGGTATAGCGTTCGTGTCCGCGATAGTACATAACATGACGTTACACTAATAAAGACTATTACTGAATTCATGCGTTCAAACAAACAGTGCTACGGATTCCTTTGGCATTGAATAACAACACAGGTCTTGGGGTCAATTCCCACACAGGAGAAACATTTATGTGCATGAACATAATCTGTTTGTCTTGGGTCTGGGTCGTTTTTACCTGTACTAAATTATGGAAAAGTTAAGTATCTTATCATAGTTTCAGTTCGATGGCCATTACGGAGTCGATCATGGAACTCATCTACATCATCATCAGCAGCCGAAACGTCCACTGTTGAAAAAAGGCCCTCTCTCCCTTAGAGGGGAGGGGTTGCCATAATCCCTGGCAGGCGGTTGGGGATCGCAGATAGGTGGTAGGTAATCCAATAAAAAGACGCTGCTGCTCGTCTTCTTGTTTTTCCTTAGTCGCCTTTTACTGGATGGGTGCTATTATTCTTCACGGAACTAATTGTCGCATTAAAAATAAGTTATGATTTTTGGGTCTGCACGACTTGGGTCGACGTTGGGTATCTGGTCTTGAGTAAGGTTGGAAGCTAGCAAGCTTCCAAGATTCGGGTACTTTTGCCGCTCTTAAAGAGAATATACGCATTAGAATAGGAAACACTACAGTTACACGCTTCTTTAATAATACCGCTAGCATCTCATCAGGGCCACTGGCATGCATTGCAGCATCTTAAGTCACTCTTTGTCATACTCGAACATCGCAATCAATCATCAATTTGGTTTTAGTTCATTTTTCCAGGGATCAAAAAGCTCAACTATCTGGTTTATTGGTTAGAGAATTTGGAACTAATTTAGGAAATATGTTAAAAAGGTCCCTTTTTAAGAAAAAAAACTATATTTTGAAGGCTCTGTTAAACGCTTTCGTTTTGACGTGCAGAACAGAAACCTTAGAACTTTGTGCATAGTTTCATTTTAAGTACGCTTACAGTAGTCACGGCAAGACGCTGCGCAGTAGCTATTTTTATGTTTATGTATTCAGAACTCACAACTGTACTTGCGCAATGGTTCGTCAACCCTAACTTCAGACACACAAAAATCCGCTGTGACTGTAAGTTATAAGTAGTACGAATGTATATGGATTCCGAATGGCAGGCACAATGTATTCAGCTGGATCGAAGTGCGTTCCGGTTGTAACCGGACCTAATAACCACCAACAATAGAATTGAAGTATGTATAAGTCTCACTAGTCAGGCATTGGCCATTCTATAATAGACGGACTTTGATATGAAGTTTGGAATATGAAATGCAATAATCCGTATCCTGATGCAACACGTCAACTACGTTACCACTGTAAGTGGTTGGGTTGTCAGATTGTAATTAGGTGGCACACCAAGGTATAAATCAAGATATAAAACAGTGGGTTACCTTTGTTAAACTGCATCATTTCATTCTATAACGGAATAGGCAAAATTAACAAAACTCCATTCGACACATCTGCATATTTTTAGTCTATGATTTTTCAAATGTAATATTCTTATTTGCTGGTAGCGCCCTCTACGATGACAACTCTCGGCCGAAGCGGCCAGATTCTCAAGGTCATTGGCGCATGTTACCCCCTTAACACGTAGTATAATCTGTAAGTGTAGAACCTTAAAAGGCCGGGCGAAGGCGCAGTGGGTTTCCGGTACAGAATATTAAAAAAACTGAGCCGGCAATATCAATCATTTATCGGAGAACAAAACAAACATAAAGTATATGTTATCCCAATGTAGCCTTTTTATAGCCAACAAGATCACAAATATCACACGGATATAAATACATCATTGTTATACAAAGTAACTGAAAGCAAAGGCTTTTACGCAAGTAATAATAGGCATGTTCAATATTGATCATATTACGTCACCGCACTCCGGCTGTGAGGTCGCGAGTTCGAGGCCGTACTGCAGGCCAACTCTGTACCAGACACGTTCAAGGTTTTGTGCAAATGTTTTGAAATCTGGACTTATGGCAGTGAGTACCATGTTTAAGAAAATAAATATTTTTTTTAGCATTCCAGACTAGTGCCCGATTGCTTGACTTTCTTATTGTTTTAATTAAAATACGAATTGTAAAACTCGAAATATTTAATGATGACAAATGATTAGTTAAATTTTACATGTTTTTATAAGTACTGCACCAAAGAGCAATAAATAAATTATCAAACCTGGCCCTCTAGACAATGTAACATTCTACAAGCGTTAACGCGAATAGAAATGGCATAAGACATAGAATGTGACAATTTATAGGGAATCACCGTAAGTGAATGAATCGCTATGAAGCGATTGGGTCTTGTTTAGACCCTCTGTTCTCTCTGTCTTCCCCGTGTTTGCAATAATATGTATAATATTTAAATGTAACAGCATGGTTGGACTGCACTTCTAGATATTTGATCTTTTGAAAGATTAGCCACTGTGGTCGTATCGGCCAGAAGTACAAGTGTCTAAAAATTCCCAATTAGTGAAGAAATAATATATTTCCTTCTTATTTAATAACATTCCCTTGTCAACAGACCTAGGAGGTCTTCTAGATTGCCCAATCTGTCCATTACATACTTTATTGAATACTGAAAGGTTAATCATGTTAATAAAACATGAAAACCCATTAAATATTCGTGTCGATAATTTAAAATTATTATACAAATGGTTACCAGCTTATGTGTGTTCGGTCTTAATATCATTGATTCCGAAAATTATACGCGTATCATCACGTATCATGAAAAACATATTGCCTTGTCAAGGGATTTTTGTACAAAACAGTTGATAGACCAATATCGGCCTTTGTTATGTGGATTCGTCGTTGAAGCAAATAATTGGGTATGATTGAACGCACGCAGTCCGTCATGTTTACGTTATAGTAGTATGCTTAGATCTTTAAAACAACGCAACGGATTTTGATGCGGTTTTACTTAATAGATAGAGTGATTCAAGTGGAAGGTTTATATGTATAATATATGCATAATATAGTAGAGAAACACTGATCATTTTAGAGGTTTCTAATGGGATGTCGTAAATAAACAGATTTTTTGAGCTTATATTGCAAACGCTGGCTGAAGCCTACGAGATAGATCAAAATAATGTACAACAGTAAAGTACACCTTAACAAGGTCTTCAAAAAAGTCCACGATGGTATATGTTTATCTCTTAGGGAGAACCCACAATAACCATTTTTTAACCTTTACTTTGCACCCGTGCGAAGCCGGGACGGGTCGCTAGTTAATAATAATATAATAATCCAGACACGGTCATCTGATTCCAAACAAGGCAGAGTCGTACTATGGTAACCAGACAACTGACACCAAATTCTTATTATGGTATAGATTTGGATTACCCACAGAAAATTTACATCTCTTTGTATTCTCTTATATACTTTTTTGTAAATATGTACTTATATCTTACTAGCTGACCCGCGCAGCTCCGCCCGCGCCATTTACAAAATGATTCGCCATTTATTGAATTCATTTGTTACAAAAAATGTGATAAATGAAGAACCGCTCTACCGATTTTGTGCAAACTTCACATAAACCATCTACTAAATAGTCCGAACAAAGCCTAAACATTTGGTTTGGATAGGTGAGCACGTTCTTGAGTTATCAAATTACAACGAAAAGTGGCATTGATTTTTATAGATATAGATTATATTATCGATGACTTATATAGATAAACAACACCCACACATTTGTTAGGAATCGAAGCCACGACATATTGGGTACCGGCCAGGGTGTCTAACCACTAGACTAGACCAACGGGCATTCCAAATTTATCAGTAATTTTAAGTGCCTAAATTTCCAGGTGGAGAATGAAAAGTTGGTATTGTTTTAATTTTCATACCGTTCTATTAAATCGCGTGCCAACGGTACTGGGCAATTATGGGAATGTTGGAATGAATAGTTGAACATTTAGATGCTATGTTATTTATTTCGTTATCGTTATTGAAATATTCATTTAGCTGTCTAGGATACTTATACCCTTGTATTTGTTTGTATAGACCTATCTTTTGTAACTGGGTGTTCAAATTTTTAAGGCGACGTAAAAGTAGTTATACCTTTTTTTAGACGTGGAGGAAACTTCAGAAGGTCCCCGGGACCTTGTGGGGCACAACCGGGGTATTTGAGATTCTTTCCTACAAAAACCCCCGCGGCTCTCGCATCGGCATATGTTAAGAATAATTCTAGGACAATCCACACACGGTCATCCGATCCCAAACTAGACAGAGCCTGTACTATGGAAACCAGACAACTGATACTAAACTTATATACTTTTTTTTGTCAATACCTACATACTTAAATAGATCAAAAACCCAGACTTGGTAAGAATCGAACCCACGACTTTTTGAGACCATTGGATATTAAGACCGTCGCCAGGGGGCGCATTATAGCCCTCCGGGAACCTGTCACTGTGCTCACGAGGACAAGATCGAATAGACGTCTAAGGACCACATCTTAAACATCTAGCGACTCCAAAACATTGTTGTTTTATTAACACAATTCATGAACTACTAAATTGAAAAAACATTTCACTTGTTCCTCTCATATCTGCGAATTCACCACGTCACGGATGATCGCTTTACAAAGCTATTGGCTCTCATTATCTGTAGTTATGCCAATATATCTTCAACGAACAAATAGCGAGGTGCCGCGGCCGTCGGGCGGTTCTCCCCGACACTTTATTATCAGGTCCACCCCATTGGGAAGGGGACACAGTTGTCGCAAGTGTCGCCAACATGTTGGAGGTATGAAACTTGTACCCAATAGAAATAATTTGATAACCCAAGGAAATCGCCTTTAGTATAGCAAAAGTTGTGCGTTGTTTGTTTGATTAATGAATTGTTGTACGTGCACCTGTGCTGTGTCCGGGTAAGAATACCACGTTGATTCCAAGTAGTCCGACTATTAGCTCGATCATGGGACAGTTTGAAAAAAACATCTTATCTGTCCGACTGGCTTTCGTGGTCGAACAGTTTGGTCTCCTACCGTTGGGTGTTATAAGGGAAAACAAGAAGACTGGCAGTGGCTGGCGTTTCTCTTTTGGATTAACGTAACATTTACTGTTATCCCCAGGACGAGGGGATTTTGGCACCTGCCACCCTTTTAAAAGGTAGGGCTTTGTTTAGCAGTGGACGTCTTCCGCGCGTTGTTAAAGCCCCTTAAGCTGTAATATTTTCGCATCCGTGTGTCCGATCGTTAGTTGGGTCATTGACTTTTGCGCGCACAATGCGCTGCATAACATATTCGGATTGTAGTCTTGGCCACATAAAATGTGTAGCCTAGCGGATCCCGCTCTATTAGTGGCGATGACTAGGCACTTCCTTAATGGTTTAGGATTTTGACGAATAACGTGTATGTAAAAAAGAAAATATAGGTTAAACCGTCAAGTTGCTCCATTGTATGTTGTACTTATTATTTCATATGGAGTAGCGGTTAAATTAGTTTCAAACAAATCAGTTGATAGCATAGGTTCTTTTCACTGTGTCTTAATAGCGTTATTGTGTAAAACTGGCTTGTTATTAAGAGCTAACTACATACTGTATTTTGTAAGAAAAAATATACAAAATAGGTTTCGGCTTAATCCCAAAATATTATAAGTCTGTTGCTGCTGTTTGCTTACTTCTTAACTGTACTACAAAGAATATTGATGATGTTTTTTATAGGTTTATTTCAAAAATACTTCTATATGTTAAGGTTTAAAATCACAAAAATGCTATTATGGTTACGTGTGGGTATATTGATAAACCCAAGTAGACTCGTTTTACTGAAGGTTCGTCGAAAACAAAATAAAATAATCTACTTGAAATTTTTGAGATGTCGAATCCAGGCATTTATTCCAAAAAATAGGTAGAAGACAGAATAAATCGGTACCTACGAGTACCTTGCGATCCTCTCATCATCGAAACTATTAATATATTTTGTAATCCTTTTTTTTCTGTTTCAGGTAAGTGAAATACGTTCTTCCGGTATGCAAGTAGCATAAACACTGTATGTACACAAATGTTTATTTATATTATACTAGCTGACCCGCGCAGCTCCGCCCGCGCTTTTATTACATTTTGCTCCCCTTTTCCCTCCTCCCTTGTTTTTTTTCTCTCTCCATATCTCTCTTATAAGAAAAATGTAATTCTATGCTCTCTCTAACCCCCTCCCACTCCCCCTCTTCCTCTCCCCTTTGGCCCCTCTGAACCCACTCCCCCTTTCTATTCTCCCACCTTGCTCCATCTTAATCCCTCTATACCTCACCCCATCACCCCCTCCTCGAATCCCCTCTCCCTCTCTCTCCTCTCTTGCACACTCCTCTCGTTCTATATATCCTCGTCAATCATGTTATCTGGGATTTTTACCCACTTAAACCCCTGCATCTGTCGCATCGCCACATAAGAGGGGGGACGTGGGCCCTACTGTGAAATCTGCACCATTTGGTGCCCCCATAAACCTGGCACCATAATCACGGGGACGGGGCTCGCAACCCCGTCACCGTCCTCTGAGTTTCTGCCTTCACCCATCTATGTAATGACCTTGCCTAACGTTGCTTAACCTAGCGGCTTTAAATATACTTTACGACCTATTCTCAGACCTACCCGAAATACACACAAAATTTCATACAAATCGGTTCACCCATCGATGTAATGACCTTGCCTTTTGTTGCTTAACTTTAACCTAGCGGTATGTATGTGTTACAATATGTGTAACAACGTTCACAGCTATTTTTTAATTGGTGTAAATATTAGTGAAGTTTACGTTATATTGGGAATGCGCCCTGGTACATAAGAACAAACGACCTCTATCGGGACCTCAAATTGGATTTCGTAGCCAAAGTTATCAAGGACTACGCTGAAGCTCATGAGCGTCGGCTTCATCATCATGTGAATGTCGAGGCTATCCAGCTCCTCGACAACACGGACATAGTGAGAAGACTGAAAAGAACAAAACCTTTTGAGTTAGCTTAAGTGTTAAATTAGTGCAGTATAGTGCAGTGTAGAACACAATAACAAAGTGTCTTCGCCTTAATAGAGACAATAAGAAAAGTGCCATTGGACACATTCTTAATCTAATATAATTTATTCGTTTAGGTTAAAGTAAAATTGCTGATTAGCCATTAAGCTAGATTGTAATTTATATGGTGTTACCACAAGGGAACATCATTAAAAAAAAAAACTCTAACAACAATTTATTAATAGTTAATTATATCTCATAGGCCCAATTCACACCAGAAGAGCGGCGGACGGAAGCGGCCAGAAGCGGCGCGAAGCGGCCGGCAGCGGCGCGGCGCGGCCGGCAGAGCAGGCGCAAGAGGCCGCGCCCGGCCGCTCGCAGCCGCCTCGCGCCGCTCGCAGCCGCCTCGCGCCGCTACCGGCCGCCGCTGGCTCAGTCTAGTTTGTAGATTCGTTCGACACACTGTGTGTTTTTTTTTGTTTTGGAGTAAATAAACTAAAAGTAAAAAACTTTTTAAAATGGAATTGGTTATCATAGCACTTCTTTCTGAACAAGAAGAAGAAGAAGAAAGAAAAAGAAAGCAAAGCAGAAATTTATTTCATTTTATTCATACAATTCATTAATTTAGTTAAGTTATATAATAAATTCAGTTGTTATCTTAACTAAGCTTATCATTTCCAAAACTTTAATATCGTACGGTTTACCAAGAAATCATACACTACTATTATAATTTTTCAAAAATCCTATGGAAGGGAACCTCGCTTTTCCGTCCACTGTGCGGTGCGAGTCCCCGTAGCCGCACGGATGCCCGCGCAGTCGCGCGGCGGCTCGAGCAGTCGCGCGGCGGCTCGAGCAGTCGCGCGGCCGCTCGCGCAGTCGCGCGGATGCCCGCGCAGCCGCGCGGACGCTCGCGCAGCCGCGAGCGGCCGCTTTGATGAGTCGCGCGGCCGCCCGCGACTGCTCGCGCAGGCGCGGGCAGCCGCGCGGCTTCTTTGAGCTTTTCAAGCGATACTGGTATTTTACGTATTGTAGATAAAGTCTAAAATTCTATCACAGTGAAAGTGCGCGCCGCGCCGCTTCCGTTCGCCGCTCTTCTGGTGTGAATTGGGCCATAAAAAGTAAACGATAAAAATTGTTTATTGTGGGTTATCCCTAAGAGATAAACAAATACCATCGGGGACTTTTTTGTAGACCTTGTTAAGGTGTACAATACTGTAGTACATTATTTTGATCTATCTCGTAGGGTTCAGCCAGCGTTTGCAACGTAAGCGCAAAAAATGTGTTTATTTACGACATCGCATTAGAAACCTCTAAAATTATCAGTGTTTCCCTACTATATTATACATGTATTATACAGATCTAAGCATACATAGGGACAGACAGACAGAGGGAGCGACTTTGTTTTATAATATGTATAGAAGTTTAACACACACAAATATGGTCAGAGATGTCTTGGGATAATGCAGATACTAGGGCACCCCTTATTTCTATAGAAATATCTTCCAGCATAATACACTAGAATAACAGCCATATGCCATTGGCTCCTGGGTTAATAACTGATGGGCGAGTGCGCTTCGCTTCCGATTTCGGACAAACACTAGATACTTAATATAAACACAAAAGTAGTAACATATTTTATTCATATAGATAAATCTTTCAATCCATCACCAGTCCTGATCAATGGTTCCTCTCATAAAATATTCAAAGTCAAAATAACTGAAGCAGTATTCGCTACATCTTATGGGCATTAAACTGGGGTTATAAGTAACACGTCTTTGGGGAGTATGCCCCCACAATATAACCCACCCCAGCTTGTATGGGACGAGTTTCAAGTCTCCCTAGTGGTGTAAAGGGATTTCTATGTTATAATAGAAAAGACGACGTATCGCGTGTACAGAGTAATATTTCTTCTACATGTTTGTCCAGCATAAAGTTATTTTCGTGTATTACTACAGCACAGGCTTCAATTTCAATTTCAGATATCTTTTCTCAAAATTATTTTCTGATCTGAAAACTCTTATGTATCTAATCTAGACTTCATATCCATGCTTCATATGTACTTCTATAAATACTAGAAATCTCTTCGAAATTCGATAGATAGACATCATTACAATTCTATCTTACTAAAATCATTTGAATTTCGTTATATAATTTTAAACGCCGCTTTTTAGGTGCCGCTTTTTGCGCCTATTTTTCAGTAACAAAGACCGAATGCCAGATAAAAAATGATAAATAATGAGCGGTGGGAGGCCTGCGGATTATAAAGGATGAGTTTCCGATGGACAGAGATCAGTGAGATTTGCGGGCTTCGCTGTATTTCACTGTTCATTAAAGAATGACAGGTTGAATGTTGGTAAGCCAGTGTTTCGTTAGCCTGGTTTTCAGTTTTATTTATTTGTAATGACGTGTGCTTTCTCTCATCGTAGTTAAAGCTTTGGCTGCCGTATCTGGTGTTTATTTACCTCGAAATTATGTAGTATTACATTATGTAGGAAACTGTTCACTGAAAGTATCAACCACATTGTCAACAATATTTTTTTTTTTAGAATTCGTATTCTTAACACATTGGTATTTTATCACCGCATTGATTACTATAAAGAAGGTCCATAATAGATGCAGAATTTTATTAAAATTGATATTTTGGTTTAGGTATAATTAAAATCTCTTCGGTTTCCTTGAGTTTCTGTTTCCTAGCTGATTTCAAAAATCAAATCAGCAAATGCGCTTTCATGGCTGTAAGCATTAACCGACGTAGCGTTCTATACATTTTTAACGCAATTAAACAAGGAGTAAACATCCTTATTTATACGAGATCCTGGCTCTAAAATCCGTTTACCGCTTTGCCGTCCCGTTGCGCTTGATAATAATTGAATCTGAACTTCATCCGATATGTCCATTTAATAATTAAGACCGAGATAAAGTAAACAAGAAGTATGAAGTTTATAAAATATATCTTTTAGATAAAAGGAACTGAATAGAAAAGTTAAGAAATCCAGATTGTAGAAAGAAATCTTACATGTTGGAGTAGACTTTAAAACATGACAAGATAATCACAGATGTTTCTTATTTTCCCTAAACCCGCATTTTCTCAGAGACTATAGAAGAGGGCCTATAAAGGATCAGTAAAGGATCTTAGGCTATAGGAAAAATAGGTGTTATAAAAGCTGAACTTCTATTATATATATTCAGCTGAGACTAAAACGGATACTACGACTCAGAACAAAGTTTCTTTATGGAAATCGCTTTAACTGAACAGTTATTTTTCTAACGGATAAAATCGTTGGCGAAAACTATGTTGAAATATACATATGTATTTATTCATTGATATGAAGCGTAAATTATGGTGTTATTTAGCTTACTAAATTTAAGGCATACATCATTAGCACACGTACATTGACTATTTTCTAACACGTGAAACCAAACATTTTCTTCCTCAATACTTCATATGAATTTTATGCGCCCAATCGATACTAGGTTTTCAAACCCAAATCTGACTATATACTTAGCATTAATTTCCTATTGAACCGGAGCTGAAGAGATTTGAGCTCCTCGTAAAATACAGAAAATCCTAGATTTTCCGACCCTTCTGAATTGTCGCAGGCTTAGTTTATCGTGAGTACTTAGATATTGTAAGCTTAAATATTCTTTGAAAACTTTGAGATGTAAATAAAGTAAATGTAGTGTTATAAAACATATTATAAGCTGATGATGATACTTCAATCTCAGATCAGAAAACTGCTTAACACATCAGAAAACTGAGTCGCATAAAAGGCCTAGCTGCAGTTTAGGATCCGAACTTTGAACTTTTAATTTATATAGTCTCTCTAGCTCTTATGAGTAGGTACTCTTAAAATTGCTAGGCCGACAATATAATAGCTAAGTGCAGAAATTTCGTAACTTTGACATGTAAAGATTTAAGAATGGTTCATATTAATAGCAAATATATTATCTACGTTATAACATTCAAGCGAAAAACAACATAACTTGAAAATTTGATTTTAAACCAAACTATTAAGAGTTCATTGTACTGCTTGATATATGTTAGCATTATGTTATACTAAAACTTCAACGTTCACAAGGCAATTATTCAGTATATTCGCAATAGCTGGTGGTCACGACACGACTTGCAAGTCTTATGAAACTGCGGAACAGGTTTATACTTGAACAAAGGAATCTTTTTTCTTTTACAACCTTATTTAACGCCTCGTCCCTAAACTGATTATAAAAGTTTATTAATGCCTGCGGTTTTACCGCAGTAAAACATGGGTAAATGATTGAAAAGTTCATAGAAGTTGAAAATATTGTAAAAGAAATTGAAAGGAATGGTTTTGTTTTTAAATATATTTTTTTTGAAGTGAAAACTTTTTTAACAGTGCTGTGCACTTTTTTCTGTTGGGGAAAAAATGTTAAATTCGCGCCAGGACACGTGACCGTAAGACCTGATCGTGAATTCGTAAGATAAGTATCTCAGCAGAAATGAGTACACCGCCATCGATGGATCTATATATAAACTACTTCGTAACTGGCTTCTATAATTAGTTCATAAACTTTTTAGCGACTTTGTGCACTTTTTTGTGATGGGGAAAAAATGTTAAATTCGCGTCAAGACACGTGACCGTAAGACCGTAAGATTTTTTATGTAATATAAATTGTCATGTTTGTGTACGATAGCGCAATAAATGAATATTGTATTTTACCACATAAATGATAGTACTTTTATAATGATAATTAAAGCAATTCGTGCAAAATTATTCCCTAACTATTTCAAGATATCAAAAATGCACAACGTTAATATTCAAGTTTTCACTTCTGCCGGCACTCCCGGAGTGCAACCCGTTGTATTTTTTTAATAAAGCTTAAAGCTGGAAGCTGTACACATAAAATATACCTAAGAGCTTCGCCGATGCTTTTTATCCGGATTCACATACACGTAATTGAATATACGTCATGATACCTAAAAGCCAGGAAATCATGACCTCTATTTGTTCGTAACTTTCGTAGAATACAATATTTCGATTTCTACTATGATATCGTACTTTAAATCCAATTCGATAGCAAAAATACCTTTTACACGGCCCATTTGCTATATAATACCCCCTGAATTCTTGAACCTTACTTTTACCACAGTCCCTTGGGTGTATAAGAATTCGTAATCTTACCAACCCCTCAGAAACTTTGAAAACAACTTCTATTTTACATCTATACATATCTTTACTTTTATACCAATAAGAAAGTTCGAGTGTTTAAAATGAACCAAATAGTTTTTGTTTAATAATCTGTCTGTTTCACTAGTCGATATAATTTCACTCGTAGTATAATGAGTCACAAAAATCCTAAAGTATTGCAGCAAAATTATGCGCTGTTATAGTTAAAATTACATGGTTAACTAAAAACATATTACGTCTCTTCAACGCAAAACATAGTTGTCACTAATTTACAGTCTTGACTGTGACATCTATAAAGTTCGATGGTGGTGTGGTTGCTTCCTTTTGCAACATCATCCTATTTAATTTGTTCTTCTCTTATTTGATGTATTGCTTATATTTATTTCCTATTATCATACTCCGTTGACATTAGCGCCATAACATAAAATCATTCCCAGATTGCAGACAAAAATAAAAATCAAATCCTCAGTAGTTCAGGTATCCCTTGGAGACAGACGTTCCTTCATTTACGAACTGTCCAACTTTCAGCGTAAATCAATTCGGCGTCTCATTTCTTGAGACTTCAACAAAATGAAAAAGAGTGGTAGGTGTTACGAGAGCCAAAGGTGGGTTTTGTTCGGAAACTTGCTAATAAATATTTGGTATCAAGGGGCCGCGACGAGATTACTTTCATAAGTTTTGGCTTTGGTCTTATTGTAGAGGAAAATAGAAGGGTTTGTCGGAGGGTATTTCCTATCTAAGATTTAAAATAAAAGTGAAATTGCCTTAATATATGATAGCTGCAGGGATGATGTTTAGTTCACATATGAACTTCATTTTGATTAAAGATCGCAATATGGTATCATGTATACCCAGTAAATACATATAGTGTTGTATGTATATTACAAGCATAAACAAAATAATCGTAAGACCACAAACTTTTAATTGAATTTAGGATAAACCAAAATAAGTATGTATATTCATTTAAATTAGGATTAGCAAACTAAACGGTTTGGAATCAAACAGCCTTGTGTGGATTGTTATTATTTTACACATTTTGTAGCTAACTTTCCTAAAATACATAAAAACTTACCTTATAGCCATATATTTAAGAATCTAGATTACACATTGTTAATCTGGGCCTAAAAAGGCCACATAACCGATGCATCTAATTCATAGGAATTCGTATTATGCATTCCCAGCAGATCCCTCGCAATTCCTGTAATTTTTGTTAACACATTTTAGGTGAAGCATACTCACTTCATTTATACTCAATTCATTTATAAGCAGAATGATATTTGGTGTTAATGCCATACGAATAAAAATTACACCGTGATTACTCATATTATGATTTACGTTACATTTCCTATACGTTAGTTTGCACGTCAACCGGCCTTAGTGCACGAGTTATGCCGGTATCGGCTTCATTACGAACAGCACCCTTTCTTATCAACATTCAAAGCGCGTTTTACTGGAGCGTTGCGTTGGATACAAAACTTCCTTCAGTGTAATATACCTGCTGTATTTTATTTATTTTTGTACTCTACTGAATAGATATAAAAATAAATTAGAAATATAGTAGGTGTTGGAAAGACAGAAGTTCCACTGTACTGAACGACTGCAACAATTGCAATAATTAAAGTATTTCTCATCTCATTCCGCAACTATGGAGACATTAATAACACTTAACTTAAATGTGATCAGGATGAACCGCGCTTACCTATAAGATACCAGTTCACTCTAATCTTGAATAAACCCAAATTATATTTTTCTTGTAAAACTATGTCCGGGATAGAATTCCATAGCTTGGCCGTGTGCATGAGAAATGAGGAAGCCAATGCGTCGAGTCGACGAATGTCGACGACAAAGCGGTGGAGACCCTGCCGGTGCGGGCGCCTGGTGGTCCGGTAAAAGAAAGGGGATAGAGGTACAAGATTATGGATTCTATTTATGAATCCTTTTGCATCAATTGTTTATCTTGGTACAAGGTATGATAAGTGATCATAGTCATAACAAAGTGAAATCCAAAACATTGTAGTGCAGTCGCATACACATTTAAGAATCACTATTTAAAAATAAAATTTAAACACTATAAATTATGGTTGAAAACATTTGTAGACCATTTGAAACCATAACATCGTACGGCTACTCTGTGGTCTTATTTTTGTGACAGTTTTTCAAATCATCACCATATCCAGTTTGTGTATACAAACAAGATTACACAAATAAGATTGTGGTTCAGCTAGATTGTCAATGATCCTTCGGAGTCGCTGGACGTTCGGGGTGTGGGCCCTTTGAACGTCCATTGAGTACGGCGGCGACTCCGAGGAGGACGGCGGCGGGGTTGCGACCCCCGTCCCCGTGAGCACCGTGAGTGGTTCCCGGGGGGCTACAATGCGCCTCCCGGCGGCGGGCTCAAAGGCAAGGCACTGAGGGGCCCCTGGTGCAGATCCCACCGGAGAGCCCTGGGGTCCCCCCTCTCATGTGCCGATGCGACAACCGCGGGGGTTTTAGTGGGTAAGAATCCCACATACCCCGGTCGAGCCCCACAGCTCCCGGGGATCTTTGGAAGATTTCCCCCGCGTCAAAAAAAAAAAGGTATGATAAGTAATAAAGGGTGCAAATGCCTCGAGACTAAGTTCGACCCACCCATAACCGGACATGACCAAGTTTCATGTTTGATTGCAATTAACTGAATCATTTATTTCGTTGAAATTTGTTGTTTTCACAAACTGTTTGCTACTGAATTATACTCTTATTACCTGCAGGTGATTTCAACCACGGAATAGTAATATTCCGTGATTTCGACGGTGGCTACAAATATAGCTTAATAATAATGCCAGCACTTGTTTTTGTCCCACTGTTGGGCATTGGCCTCCCTTCATGATGAAGGGGCTTCGGCCATAGTCCACCACGCTGGTCAAGTGCGGGCTGGCAGACTTCACACGTCATTCGAAAGCTAGTTAGGCTTTCTCAGACATACAGGTTTCCTCACGATGTTTTCCTTCACTGAAAGCTAGTAATAATTGTATAAAGACGATTCGCACATGATTAATTAAGGAATCAGAGGTGCGAGTCGGGTTCGGACCTCGTCCAAGCGCTCGCCCACTGAGCTGTTACTGCTGTGACTATTTATTACCTTAATAGTATTCGGTAGGAAATGGAAGAACTTGACTTGAAACTGGACTTGAAAGTCAATATTAAATAGATGTAGTAGATAAACTCAAACTCAAACTCAAAAATCTTTATTTCAAATAGGCTTAACGCTAGCACTTTTGAATCGTCATTTTTTAGAAGCTACCACCGGATCACAACGCGGCCTCAACTGAGAAGATCCGGCAAGAAACTCAGCGGGCTTGTCATTTTTTCACTTTTTTTTTTTAAACATTGTTTTGTTACAAATGAATCGACATTAGCGATATTGTGTCCTGCCATTCGAAACATAAAGCAAGGGAGAAAAGAAGAAAACAATAAATTAAGACAAACTAAAAGGCCAAATGGATAGAAGTCGGACCAGTCCCCCCAAGCAGCACCCGCGCACGAGTTGACTCGAGCAGCAGCCATCACTCCCCTCAACCATATTAGAGGGAAGGGGGTGACCCGCCACACGAAGCCGCCACAAGCAAAGACTTTTCGATGGCGAGCATGACCGAACCAAAATCACAGTGGCTCACATTTAACTTCTGCTGTTAAGTAGTACCTCGACAGGCAAGACACAAAACACTTTCACATAATCTTTATATTATCAATCAATTGACTTGTGAAACAGCCATCAGTAATCCACCAGATTAAGAGGTGTTACAAACTGTAAGCCTACAATTCTAAGCTTGCATGAGTTGAGCAGTTCAAGCCCACGCAGCTTTATCCTCTAGGTAATCCGAGATTTTGTAATAAGCCTTTTTCGACAGATACAACAACAGATTTTTACAAGATTAGATAGATAATACATATTATTATAAGTTGGTTAACAAAACTATATCAAGCATATTTTGTACTAGTGTTATGAACAAAGCCTTTAAACAGAGCAATCAATTTGGATCGTCGAAATCAGGTTGTAGTAATTTGCTCTGTGCGTTCAATTCCACGTGTTCATCTGGCCGTTACTAGGACATTTGAGTCGTTTGTACGAATTAAGGACGCTGTCGCCCTCGGAATTAACGGGTACAGGCTAATATTACTTTATTAGTGCAATTTCTTTCACAAAGTTTACTTTCTTTTGCAGTTCGAAGATGACTACTTTTTACAGGGCACCTGCCCCCGTTTCTTTTTTTTTTTGACGCGGTGTAAATCTTCGAAAGATCCCCGGGAGCTGTGGGGCTCGACCGGGTTATGTGGGATTCTTACCCACTAAAACCCCCGCGGCTGTCGCATCGGCACATGTTCTCCGGTGGGATCTGCACCAGGGGCCCCTCAGTGCCTTGCCTTTGACTCCGAGGAGGACGGCGGTGGGGTTGCGACCCCCGTCCCCGTGAGTACCGTGTCAGGTACCCAGGGGGCTACAATGCGCCCCCCGGCGGCGGGCTCAAGGGCAAGGCACTGAGGGGCCCCTGGTGCAGATCCCACTGGAGAGCCCTGGGGTCCCCCTCTCATGTGCCGATGCGACAGCCGCGGGGGTTTTAGTGGGTAAAGATCCCACAAACCCCGGTCGAGCCCCACAGCTTCCGGGGATCTTTGAAAGATTTACCCCGCGTCATAAAAAAAAAGGTGCTTGTATTGTATGTAAGTATAGGACAGATTCTAATAAATATTCATTGATTGTGTAGATTAGGTTAACCACCGTCAGTCTTATACTTTCCTATCGAGCTGTTTAGCTTTATTACGCTAGTGTCCTAAATTCCCTGGATTATTGGACGTTCTGGTTGGATAGCTGTCAAAGTTCCTGGATATTTGTCAGGATCAACCAATATTTGCTTATATTTCATGTTGCAAGTGCTTTACATACAGCGCCCATGGTGGAGAGATACAAGGTTAGAATTTCTCATGATTTGAGAATGGAGCATATCTGGCGACGTAGTGGTTGAAGAGCCGTCGTTTGACCAAGGTATCGCTGATACGATGGAGCGTAGAAGGTCTTGGAGCTGCTCAAATCGGGCAAACAAGATCGTACGGAGGAGACCAAGATACGCTTTGGCTCGCTGAGCCAACGGAGTAGTACGGATTTAGGATTCAACAATAAATATGTGAATATTGTATAATTCATATTAGATACCATTCCCACTGGGAGGGAATATTCCCGGTAACTTTCCATAATTTTGGTAAATTTCCAGCCATATTGAGAATATTGCCGGAAATTTACCGAAAATTTTGAAGTTTACCGGGAGTAGACGGACCTGTTGGTCTAGTGGTTAGACGTCCTGGCTACTACCCGATAGGTTCGATTCCCGCCAAGTGTCTGGGTGTTATTTATCTATTTAAGTATGTATTTACAACAAAACTGTATAAGCAATTAGTATCAGTTTTCAGGTTTCCATAGTACCGGCTCTGTCAAGTTTAAGATCAGGTGTGTGTGGATTGTCCCAGAATATTATTATTATTGCCGGAAATATTGCCACTTTTTGGGTATATATCCGGAGACGGTACACCACTGGGTACGCTATCCAGCTGATAACAAACTGCGAGCTTTTAAGTACAGTAAGCTCAAAAGTTTTAAGCTTAGCGATTTAATAACTAATATAAAATCCGATATCTAAGTTAATCCATCCCATCTTTTCTTCAGACATTTTCGGATGTAATTGCTTATTGAACCTCTTAAAAATGGAAAAACTCTGTACATTTGGCAATATGAATAGAGGATCGATAAACGCTTAATATTCAACGTAAGTCGGAATTTCAACCGGCCTACGTAATCCTATTAAGTTTATCCGAAGTAATATATTGTTAGGTGAATAATTTTACTGGAATATAACTTAAGTGGATGCTTAGATTAAATTGTATATTTATGTTTCCAATAAATTATAGTCTGTGAATTTTTATTGAGTTTTATTGAGTATTCGGATTTAATGTGTTTCCTTTAGTATAATTTATTTTCCTAGTTCTTTTGCGCTATATATAATTAATTTACACTGTTTTAAACTTTCATGGTGATTTACAATCATGTTTTGACTCACGGGCTTACTGCCAGGATGATAAATTATTTCTTTCCGATTTTTCGACGCTGTTGCAAGCGCCATGATCACGGGATAACTGTATGATGCGGGTGGGTGAATGAATAAATTAGGAACAGACAAATCTGTCTACCCCGCCCTCAGTCTTTTGCTACGGCTACTACTGGAGCTGGAACTCGATGAATGAATAAATTAGGAACAGACAAATCTGTCTACCCCGTCCTCAGTCTTTTGCTACGGCTACTACTGGAGCTGGAACTCGGTGAATGAATAAATTAGGAACAGACAAATCTGTCTACCCCGTCCTCAGTCTTTTGCTACGGCTACTACTGGAGCTGGAACTCGATGAATGAATAAATTAGGAACAGACAAATCTGTCTACCCCGTCCTCAGTCTTTTGCTACGGCTACTACTGGAGCTAGAACTCGATGAATTAATAAATTAGGAACAGACAAATCTGTCTACCCTGTCCTTAGTCTTTTGCTACGGCTACTACTGGAGCTAGAACTCGATGAATGAATAAATTAGGAACAGACAAATCTGTCTACCCCGTCCTCAGTCTTTTGCTACGGCTACTACTGGAGCTAGAACTCGATGAATGAATAAATTAGGAACAGACAAATCTGTCTACCCCGTCCTCAGTCTTTTGCTACGGCTACTACTGGAGCTCAAACTCGACGAATCAAAAACTATTAAAAAAAAACCGGCTTCTAAGTAAATTATCTAAAAAGCATAAAATAACGAAAATATATTGAAGTCGGTGTCAGCTCGTGCTAGTCTTATTATTAACATGATGTGCTAGCACCGACTTCAATATATTTTCGTTATTTTATGCTTTTTAGATAATTTACTTTGAAGTCTTTTTTTTTTAAATAGTTTATTTATCACTTTTTAGTGACTTTTATTTTACCAAGATAGGTATCAGCACTATCACGCAACTCGATCGTCTACGTTACAGTAACTTACTGAAAACATAAAAAGTGTATATCTCTTAAACTACTGGACCGATTTTGATGAAACTTATACTCTACCCTAAGTTGAAAAATACTCTAACTATTGCAAAAAGAATTTTTGAAATCGGACTTGTAGTTTCTGAGAAATCCGTGGACAAACCTACATACATACATACACTCATAAAATTTGGTAAATTTGTTTAGAAGCCCACATAGATTAACATATATTAATATTACGCATTTTTATTAATATTACATACATACGCGTCGAATAGAGAACCTTCTTTTTGAAGCCGGTTAAAAAGCATAAAATAACGAAAATATATTGAAGTCGGTGCAAGCACATCATGTTAACTAAGACTAGCACGAGCTGACACAGACTTCAATATATTTTCGTTATTTTATGCTTTTTAGATAATTTACTTAGAAGCCGGTTTTTATTATTTTTTAAATAGTTTATTTAACACTTTTTAGTAGCTTTTATTTTAGCAAACAAAAAATAGGTATCAGCACTATCACGCAACTCGAACGTCTACGTTACAGTAACTTACTGAAAATATAAAAAGTTTATATCTCTTAAACTACTGAACCGATTTTGATGAAACTTGTACTCTACCCTAAGTTGAAAAATAATCTAACTATTGCAAAAAGAATTTTCGGAATCGGACCTGCAGTTTCTGAGAAATCTGCGGACAAACCTACATACATACATGCACTCATAAAATTTGGTAAATTTGTTTAGAAGCCCACATAGACTAACATATATTAATATTACTCATTTTTATTAATATTACATACATACGCGTCGAATAGAGAACCTTCTTTTTGAAGCCGGTTAATAAATTAGGAACAGACAAATCTGTCTACCCCGTCCTCAGTCTTTTGCTACGGCTACTACTGGAACTCGAACTCGATTGGAAATCAGCGTCGAAATATTGGAAAGAAATAATTAATCACCCTGGCAGTAAACCCGTGAGTCAAAATATCACTGATAATTCGTTCATTAGGCTGCCTGTCCACCGGAGCGGAGCGAGGCAGCGGAGCGGAGAAACGGAGAATATTAACCAATAAGATTGCACAAAAACACCGCTCCAAAATCTTAGTGCAATCTTATTGGTTAATGTTGCACCGTTTCTCCGCTCCGCGGCCTCGCTCCGCTTCGGTGGACAGGCAGCCTTAATGTGACAAGGAACCTGCATCATTTAACAACACAAAAACGGTGTTTTATAGGAGACACTGCTGGCAGCAAATGACTATGCAGGGTCCATTGTCTTCCAGTACAATTATTCGTAGAGCATTTTTTTATTTTTATTAAGTCACTAAACTGATGTACAATCATACATGATAACACATACAAGCCACAATACAAAATCCGATTGACATCTACTAGAAGTGAATACAGCTTGCTTAATTACAGATCAAACAATAATTTTCAAATCGCTGAGTGTATATTAACTGAGAGAGTTATTTATAAGAATATGATTAGAACATAGTTAATTTGAGTTCACTGTTCAGCTTAGTTTATTAAACATTTAAGTTTAGACCTAAACGAGGCTACGGAACCGGTGATAACATCTATATCGCTACGAATTGAGTTGGCCAAAGAAAGCATTCGGTTTAGAGGTGAATTTAGACCTATATTAGTTCGTCTTTGTGGTGGGGAAAAAGTTCTACGATTTAGTAAGCGGCTGCTAGAGCGCGGAATACTTATGTCTATTTGTTCTAACAACTCAGGTGAATCTATTAGCATCTATATAGTCCAGCATATTTTCAGTTACTTTTATACCTATTGCAAAGCTTGAAAAGTCATCTTTTCATATGAAAC
The DNA here is from genome assembly GCA_911728495.1 of Furcula furcula. Lineage (NCBI taxonomy): Eukaryota > Metazoa > Arthropoda > Insecta > Lepidoptera > Notodontidae > Furcula > Furcula furcula. The sequence continues at coordinate 4,267,371 of OU452244.1, read as the reverse complement.
ATACGAGTATATTTGTCATGTAATGGAAACGTTGGTCAATCAGCAATATCTTCTAGGGATAACTGTCCAGGGTGCATCTGGCGATCCTTATATGAATTTGCTATATGAATAATAATAAATTGAAATAGTGATTTAATTCCAAAATCACGAGTAATCTACAATCGTTTTAAATTAAATAGCACACTCAAATTTACAGTGTGGTTTGACGTTAATTTACAAAACAAATCACTTTAAACTCTAAGCCATTTGCGTCTAAACTCGCGAATTCTCAAGAAACCTTGTTACAACTTTCGTTACATTCTAACGGTTCTTAGCTAAAGTATTTATCGATAATGTCTATAGATAACAAATATAACATGAGCGTTCTTATTCACAGAGTTGCCCTTCACAGTAAGAATATGTAAATGCTTGTGACTTTTTATTGTAATATGAGCCAAAACATCTTCAATATATTTTCTATTAGGTACATACGAGTATATTTATTTTAATGTTTAAACGTAAAAATGTATATGAAATACTCTTTATTGCAACATGAATAAAATATATGGTTGCTTTGTATTTACAATGTTTTTGCCCGACTGCTCATGAAGGAAGGGCTATGCAACGATTTCTTTTCATTGTTCAAAGTAAGAATATAATCTAATAACGTTGCTGTCACAACCGTTACAAAACGTTACAAGTTGATTTGATTTTTGAAGTGAAACTTCTTATGCGTCTTCCAAAAATGTTATCATTTAACGCGTTAGACGTTATGTGTTAAATTATAGGCGATAGGCGTTAAATGATAGGTGTTAAACTATAGGCGATAGGCGTTAAATTTGTTAAGGTTATGAAAGCGCTCATGTGATGCCGTCACTGAGTGAGTGGGTGAGTGGGTGAGTGAGTGGGTGAGTGAGTGGGTGAGTGAGTGGGTGAGTGGGTGAGTGATTGAGTGGGTGAGTGAGTGGGTGAGTGAGTGGGTGAGTGAGTGAGTGACTTCGTTGACTCCGTTGACTCCGCTGACTCCGCTGACTCCGCTGACTCCGTTGACTTCGTTGCGCGGTGAGGTGGAATAGAAAGAGACAGAGCGAGAATGAAGTTTCACTTCTTCCGCGCGGAGGGACTCCACGCACGCACATTTTTTTTTGCATGATGCTATGTTCAATAGGCTTTTTATATTTTTTTAATTAAATAAATACCATACCGTTACATATACCTACTGTTTGAGAAGCTACCTAATAAGAGATTGTCTCCCTATTATAACAACAATTCTGTTTATCCTTAATACAGCTTAAACAAACCCTAATATAATAATCTGAAGCCCTATTCCATGCTCGAGTGGACAAAATCATATCAGCCCACTAAAATTAATTCGTTTAAACTCAGTATACGGGAACTTACGCTGGTGTTATTTAGAAATGAGGCACATCTGTTGAAGGTCTAAATGTATGGATACGGACGGTTATTTTTTATTGAAGTGAAACTTCTTATGCGACTTCCAAAAATGTTATCACTTAACGCGTTAAACGTTAAGCGTTGAACGTTAAGCGTTAAATTTGATAAGGTTATGAAAGCGTTCAGTGTCTGACTGACTGAATGACAGTCTGACTGATAGACTGACTGATAGACTGACTGACTGATAGACTGTTTGATAGACTGACTGATAGACTGACTGATAGACTGACTGATAGACTGACTGACTGACGTCCCTCCGCGCGGAAAAAATGCAGTTTCACTTCTTCCGCGCGGAGGGACTCCACGTACGCACATTTTTGAAGTGAAACTTCTTATGCGACTTCCAAAAATGTTATCACATAACGCGTTAAGCGTTACGTGAAGGTGATAGGCGTTAAGAGATAGGTGTTAAACGTTAAGTGATAGACGTTAAGCGTTAAATTTGTTAAGGTTATGAAAGCGCTCATGTGACGCCGTCACTGAGTGAGACTCACCCACTCACTCAGTGACGGCGTCACATGGGCGGCGACGGGTTTCAGTGGGTTTCAGTGGGTTTCAGTGGGTTACAGTGGGTTTCAGTGGCTTTCAGTGGCTTTCAGTGGCTTTCAGTGGGTTTGAGTGAGTTGAGTTGAGTTAGTGTGTGTGTGTGTGTGGGTGTGTGTGGGTGTGTGTGGGTGTGTGTGGGTGTGTGTGGGTGTGTGGGTGTGTGTGTGTGTGTGTGTGTGTGTGTGTGTGTGTGTGTGTGTGTGTGTGTGTGTGTGTGTGTGTGTGTGTGAGTGAGTGAGTGAGGGACCGACCGACCGACTGATCGACTGAGCGAGAATGAAGTTTCACTTCACTCCACGCACGCACATTTTTTTTTACAAGGCTTAATATTCGGTAAAAGTTGATTAAAAACAATAGCATAAATTATAAAAATTATGAAAGCACAAAAACAAAACAAAATGGTCTTAAGTTACAATATACATACATAAAACATAGTCATAGTCATAGTTTTTATTCGCTTGAGAAATGGTAAGTACATACAAGATCTTAAAATTAACAAAAGTTTCAACATATCTCGCCTGGGTAAGGCATGCGAAAATACAGACAATTGATTAATTAATAATAATTCAATAATACTAGTAAAATTTATAATATAATTAATTATTATTTCCAAATTTATAATCAATGATAAATAAAATGTCAATATGTATTATGTTACTGAGTCTCAATGTTTAAAATGTCAATTAATAATTTCAAATATGTTAGTCAAATTTTGTCTTCCAAATATTCCTTAGTACTATAATACGCTTTTGTTATAAGGAGCAATTTAACAGCTTTTTTAAAACTTACCACAGAATTAATTTGTAAAATGTCATTTGGTAAATGGTTATATAATCTTGGTGCCATACAAAATAAACTACTATTCAGAAAATGTGTTCTATTACGAGGAAAACATCATCATCATCAGCCGAAAGACGTCCACTGCTAAACAAAGGCCTCCCCCTTGGAAGGGAGGGGTTGCCATAATCCCCACGCTTGGCAGGCGGCTTGGGGATCAAAACACTTGGGGAGGAAAACATATATGATGCTTATACCTACTACTTTTCATCTTATCAAACAGACTAAGATTATTTTTTCAAACATAATAACTTCATATATGTATATGCATGGCAATGTAAGAAGATTTAGCTTTACGAAGTATGGCTTACAACTATCAGTCTTTTCTAATTTACAAATAGCCCTGATGCATCTCTTCTGTGATCTAAATACAGTTTCCTTGGTAGGTAAATTGCCCCAGAAAATGATACCGTAGCGTAAGAGGGAAACAACATGTCCGTGATATGCGGTCATAAGGCTTGATATATTTGAAATTTTCGATAGCTTAAAAAGTGCATATGAGTATCGATTAATTTTTAAACTTAAATTATGAATATGCGATTTCCAAGTTAAGTTATTCTCCAAGTACAATCCTAGAAACTTTGTTGATTGCACTTCTTGCACTTGTTGCCCTAAGTATTTGACTGTAACATTTGATAGTAATTGCTGTCTATTCTTAAAAAGCATTATGTTTGTCTTAGATAAATTTATATCTAAGTTATGACTTCCTGACCACTCAATGATTGTATGTAAGGTATTATTTAAATCATCCTCCAGCAGTGTTTTGTTTTTGCCATGGAAAAGAACAGTACTATCATCCGCAAACAATGTTGTATGATGTTTAGTGATATTGGGAAAGTCATTTATGTATATAATGAATAATAAGGGTCCCAATACACTGCCTTGAGGCACACCAACATGAGTATTTCTGAACGTAGACGTATACTTAACTTCAGTTCTACTTTTAGTGCAAACAGATGTAATTACCGTGGATTGCCTTCGATTTGTTAAGTACGATTTTATTAAGTCCAAGACATTTCCTCTCACACCATAAGTATTTAACTTATCTAATAATAATGAATGATCTACATGATCAAAGGCTTTTGACAGATCCATATACAATGCACAAGTCGGAATTCTCTTATCTATGTTCATCATAACTACTTTAAGAAATTTATAAATAGCTGTATTAATATTTTTGTTTTTTCTAAAGCCAACTTGTTCTTCTGCAAATAAACTATTATTCTCAAAAAACGAATACAAGTTGTCATAAATAATTCTTTCAAATACTTTTGACAGTACCGGAACAAGAGCAATAGGTCTATAAGATGTCATATCTTTAGCATCATTTTTCTTAAACAGGGGCTTAATAAGGGTAATTTTAAGTTTATCAGGGAAAATTCCATTAATTATACATAGATTAACTATATAACATAAGACCGGTGCTATATTATTTGCCACTTGTTTTATTACACTAGTCGTTATATCATCATGTCCCGTGCTCGTTGTATTTTTTAGATTAAGTATTATTTTATTTATATCATCTGGAATAGTAGGTTGCATAAAGAGTGAGTTGACCAGTCTATGTTCATTCTTTGTGGCACTATTGTTCTGCTTATGCGATGTTTGGTCTATGAAAAAGTTATTGAAAGACTCTGCTATATGCTGCGGATCACTTATACTCTGTCCTTTAACATTTATTTCTTTAATATCAGGTTTTGGTAAATTATGTTGTGAATTATTAATAACTGTCCAAGTAGCTTTACTTTTATTAGTTGCAGTACTTATAAAATAATCATTTTGAAATTTACGACTTAAACTAACAATGCGCTTAAGTCTATTTGAAAGAGCTACAAATTTATTTTTATTTATTATTGTGCGCTTTTTCCTATATTGCCACAGGAGTTGACGCTTACGTTTGCAGCACTTTCTTATACCTGACGTAATCCATTTTGGTCGTTTCTCACTGTACATTCTTACTTTAATTACTGGAAAGCATAAATTGTAAAATAATAAAAATAATTCATAAAACATGTCAAAAGCTGTATTTGGATTTGTACAAGTATAAATATCACTAAGTGACAAAGAATTAATGCATTGCTTAAATTTATCAATATTTTCTTTACTATAGTCACGTTTCTGAACATACCAATACCTAAGAATACTAGTCGGTTTCACTGGAATAGTCAAAATTTGTGCTGTATGATCAGAAATAGCAAATTCCTCAATTTGACACTTACTGCCACGTATATTATGCAGAAAATTGTCTAAACATGTACCAGATTTTATTCGTGTGGGTTGTTTTATTTCAACCCGCAAGTTGAAAGCGGATGAGATTTCTTTTAAAGTATCAGCACTTTTACACCGCTTTAACATATTTATATTGAAGTCTCCGCATATTATTATTTTATTTTTCTTTGAAGAAAGAGTTGTTAAAATTAAATCAAGATTATTAAAAAATAATGTTAGGTCATTATTGTTGGTTCTGGGAGGCCGATAGATACAGACAATATAAATTCCATGGCTAAGTAGTTCTATTCCAGAACATTCTATAATCCCTTCCATTGAGTAGGGTAGGGCGGGGCTAGTTGAGCAATTTTTCACTTGAGCGGATTTATCTCCTCAACTATAAGTCTCAATGGGTTGTTACGCAACCTGATAGATTAGTAATTTATCCTTTTCTAAATGTGTCATAGTAATTTATTTCTTCTAAGCTCAATTTAAGAGCTACAGCGGTTTAAATGCAGAAAGTCAAGCATGCTCAACGTACCCCATAGGTGAGGTAAGTTGAGCAAGGGATTGGGGTAAGTTGAGCACTTAGAATGTCTAGCCAAACCATGGGTTCAATGTTTACTAGAGACGAAATAAAATTTTATTTGTCAATCAACTCTTTATTTAAAGTCTTTTTAGTGACAAAACAACAAAACTTAAAGTAATTTTCTTTGAATAATTAACAGGAAATAGAATCAACAAAACATCAACGTATCTTAAGGTTAACTTTAGGATTAGATTTAGTTTTTCTGTTTAAAATCAGACTTAAATATTTATGTTACTATCAATATAGCTTATATCTTAAAAGAAAACATTAGTGAGATCTTAGAAACTTAATCTTCGTTGTCACTCTTGCAAAGTCCTTCGTTTTATACCAAATTCTTTGGCTGTGAATGCCGTTCAGACTTTTTTTCATCATTGACAGCCTTTGCTGTATTATTTAAGTCTTGAGCAGTTAAGAACATCTTGTAGTCTTTCTTTTGTAAGTCCGCATCCTGAAAAAAATTAAATAAAAAGCATACATTACTTTTGTTCTAAGCCGTGAGGCTAGTTGAGCAACTTTAGCTCAACTAACCCCAACCCGAAATTTTGAAACAAAAGTGAGGATATGAAAAAACGGTAAGAATTATACCCAGAACCTTTATACATATCAAAAGTACAGTAAATGTATGGAAGATTAACACTTACCTGATTGAAAACAAATAACATTTGACTAATACAGACGAAAACTTACGTTAAACGATTTTTTTAATTTTTGGTCCCAAAATAAACAATGCGCAGGTATGCTTCACTCGCTCATCGAACCACCACTGGCAGTCGCGCGATGAGATCGCCTTCTGCGAACCCTTCTTTCCGCTATATGATGCCTACGCGTGCGGTGAATAGTTTTCGAGATATTTCGATTGCCCAACTTGCCCCTATGCTCAACTAGACCCGCCCTACCCTACTTTTCAATGTCAGAAATAGCTTTAAACTTATGCATGTTACGAACCAGAATACAAGTACCTCCATGGCGATTTTTACGTGAGAAACACGAAACCAGAGAAAAATTATTTATATGAAGTAGCTGCAGGTCATTAACTGTCATATTATGCTCAGTAATGCATAGTACATCAATATGATTAGACGTTTACACACACACACACATATACACACACACACACACACATATATGTATCCATTCCTCTCGTTAAGAACTTACATCATCAAAACATCAATATGGGTATCAAACCCATATTGATGTTTTTTTAATACAAAAAAAGGTAATAATAATAATATCCTGGGACAATTCACACACGGTTATCTGATCCCAAACTAGGCAGAGCCTGTACTATGGAAACCAGACAACTGATACTAATACTTATATACTTTTTTTTTTGTAAATACATACTTATATAGATAAAACACCCAGACTCTTGGTGGGAATCGAACCCACGACCTGTTGGTTAGCAGACAGGGTCACTAACCAGTAGACCAACGGGCCCGTCAAAAAAAAAAAGCAAAAAAAAAAGGTTTTTTAATATATACCACTCCCACGGCTAAGACGAATCTAACGCCATAATATAAGTCAAAATCCATCGAGCCGTTTAGGCCGTAGCCAAATAAATAGAAATACATACTCTCGAAAAACATAACCCACCTCCTGGGGAATTCGGAAGGGCATTATAGCTAGACAAATTACTAAGTTAAATTAATAACCAGTGGAAATACGAATTCATCTTTTTGTGAACGTTTTGCTTGTCTAGTCACTCGTCGTTATGTAAAAAATATAGAAAGTGTGTAAAATATAAAAGTGTGCGTGCGTGGAGTCCCTCCGCGCGGAAGAAGTGAAACTTCATTCTAGCTCTGTCTCATTCTATTCCCCCCTCCCCAGGAGCGCTGAAAGTAAGTCGCTTAAGAAGTTTCACTTCATTGACTCGGACTGACTGACTGACTCGGACTGACTGAATCCGAGTCAGTCCGAGTCAGTCCCGGTCAGTCCCGTCAGTCCCGGTCAGTCCCGGTCAGTCCCGGCCAGTCCCGGTCAGTCCCGGTCAGTCCCGCTCAGTTCCGGTCAGTCCCGCTTAGTCCCGGTCTGTCCCGCTCAGTCCCGCCCAGTCTCGCTCAGTCCCGGTCAGTCCCGCTCAGTCCCGCTCAGTCCCGGTCAGTCCCGGTCAGTCCCGGCCAGTCCCGGTCAGTCCGAGTACCACACCGTACCACACCGTACCACACCGTACCACACCGTACCACACCGTACCACACCGTACCACACCGTACCACACCGTACCACACCGTACCACACCGTACCACACCGTACCACACCGTACCACACCGTACCACACCGAACCACACCGTACCACACCGTACCGCACCGTACCGCACCGTACCACACCGTACCACACCGTACCACACCGTCCCACACCGTCCCACACCGTACCACACCTTACCACACCGTACCACACCGTACCACACCGTACCACACCGTACCACACCGAACCACACCGAACCACTCACACACAATCACACACATCACACACACTCACTCACATACTTACTCACTCACTCACTCACTCACTCACTCACCCACTCACCCACTCACCCACTCACCCACCCACTCACCCACTCGCCCAATCACCCACTCGCCCACTCGCCCACTCACTCACTCACTGACGACGTCACATGAGCGCTTTCATAACCTTAACAAATTTAACGCTACGTTTTAAGCTTATCGTTTAACACTTAACGTTTATCACCTATCAATTAACGCTTAACGTCTAACGCATAACGTCTAACGCGTTAAATGATAAAATTTTTGGAGGTCGCATAAGAAGTTTCACTTCAGTAAATGAATGAATGACCATCATTATGATGTGGATCATTATGATGTACAAAACTTTTAGGAAATTGCATTTTGGTAGTGTGTTAAACATTCATTTTCATCTAAATTAACCTGAGACTTTATTTTCACTTTTGTGCCGGCCGATCCATAATAATTCGTTTCTGCAACGAACTTGTGGAAAATTCAATTCCAATTCCCGAAGTTACTTTATTAATGAAATTTGTAGAAGAAAAGTAAAACTCTACGAATGCCATGTTAAACGTAGAACTGGGAAGATGTGAAGTTTAGAACTGGGAACTGCGAACGACGCTTTAAGTGGAAAATGACGTCTCGTATTGTTAAATAACTAACTTTACTATACGGTACGTTAGTACCAGCTCTTTTCTTACAAAATAAATTCAGTAGTAATGTAGTAGTATGATCTATTTTAAATACAGACTTAGGTATACCAACTAAGATTCATCAAAATTTCTTAAACCTAGATGAGGTTGGAAATAAAAAGCTTTTAATTCTTTTAGATTTAGATTGTTACTAATATAGCATTTTAACTAACTGTATTCTCCTGCTTCATGGACACTAAGTTTTGATTAGCAGTTTGACACTCGATTACAAGAAATCCATATTCAATGCCAATTAGGTATCCGTTAGTCTGATCTTTAGCTGCTGAAAGCCTACTTTTTTGCACGCCGTTCTTCTCGGTCTTGAGCTTTTCTAGTCCATATTCGTAACTCCCATGTTAGAAATATTTACCCTGCTCTTAATTTCTACGACGAGAAGTCTTACTTTTAAAGGTGCATGAATAGAATACTGCAAAGAATGAGACGCAAAGGAAAATATTACAATATCCTCCCTTTATCATATCTCAAATTACATTTCCTCTTTATAGATTTCAATATCCAGGTTATCTGGATGACAATCTTTATTGAACAAAAAGCGATTACTCCAGCAGCCGTTTTAATCTCCTTGGAAGTTCGGAGTCCTTGACGGATCTGTATTTAAAAAGCTGCTTTATTAATACTGATTTTAAGATTGGAAATTGCTTGCTAACCGCCTTTAGTTAGGGGTTTACGTACGAGGCGATTTATGTTTTAATAGCTATTTGAGTTGATTTGATGCCTTCGCTTCCGTGAATCTTCCGATCGTCGTGAAATATAGGTAATATTGTGTTTGGCAGTGTTATATTCCTGTCTTTGTTGCTCACTTCATACCCTGGTGGTGTCCATAAATAATAAGTCCGAAATAAGTTGGCATACGTTTATTGAACGTGTTATGCCCGGTTTCTGAAGATCTCAGTTAACTGTTCATTAGCTATTGGTTCAATAAAGTTATGTATAAGATAAAGTTAGTTTAACTGTCGCTGAGTTTCTGAGTACTCCGAAAGGCATTCAATAACTATGAGACCGATAAGCAGTGCAATAATTCCACGCTAGATGGGTCTTTTTCTCAGATCAAAATTAAAATTGATTTTAATGTTTTATATTGCCAATATTACCAGTTCTTATTTTTAATAACGTTTTTCCGGTATAAATAAGTGCTTAAAAATGATATTAATTAAGTAATAATCAATTAAATTCACCGTAAGTAGTGTCACTAAACGCCGTTAATTCTCGTAGCGCTAGTGCTGCGTAAACAAAGTGACATACAAACATTAAATTTTCTGCAGGCTCCCTGCGCGCGCACGCTGCAGCAGCGTCAACTTCAAAAACGTCAATTTTGGTGTTGAAAACAATAATATCATTGGTTGAAATCGTCAAATAAAGTTATCGAACCAATAAACTGCACAAATTGGTCAGTTAAATTGAGCCTAGTTTAAACGGACTTTATGTGACAATGTGGGCTTCGGAAACGCAATGTGTCAAGTTATCGAACCAATAGCGCTAACGAATAGATAAACTATCGATAAAAGTACCTCAGAAACCGGCCATAAGTTATACAAAGGCGCGGAGCTTACTAGCTACTTAACCTGCGCGTAAGAGCTGTGACGGTTTCTGTTCACCAAGATCCATTTCTCGAATAAGTTTTTCGATTTGGCGAGTCTTTGAGTCCTCGAATAAAGATAATAATTTATTTTTGAGCGCTGTAAATTTTCCTGTTGCCGGTGGTTTGGCTAAGAAATCGGATAGCTGGGATATAACATCTTTAGGCAGCTTCGAAACGACGATGTCGAATCTTGCGTCGTCCCCTAATTTTTGCGGTGACAATGTCGCCTCGATGCGGATGAACCAGACCCGTGGCTGGTCTAACCAGAAGTCAGGGATGCGTGAAGCCACTGATATGGCCATGACGTCTGCCGGCGGCTGTGGTGGTTGCGGCGAAGTGATTTGAGCTCCAGTAGCTTGCATGATTTCACAGAATAGTCACTGAATTTACTGTTTGATTAAAAAAAGTTATTACATATGCCAACAATTAACTAAGTTACACCAAAAATTTTAGCGTTCTCGGGTCACCAATGTTGAGTAAGCCCGCTTACCCTGGTGGTGTCCATAAATAATAAGTCCGAAATAAGTTGGCATACGTTTATTGAACGTGTTAGTTATACAAAGGCGCGGAGCTTACTAGCTACTTAACCTGCGCGTAATTACAATAATGTATGGCGCTTACGCCCCTACAGTTGGTACTCGTATTTTAACTAGGCCTAAGGCTCAGTCATCTTTTACTAAAATATATCAATTAAAAAAAAAAATATCTTCCCAATTTAGACAACCGGCTTTATTAAAACATTTAGGTTCATAATATGACTATATATTAGAAGTCAACAAACCTGGTTCGTATGTAATAAAGTCGTCTGGATAGTCTGGATGAAGAGAAAATCCAGGCCGAGAATGTTCACAAACAATTTGGTGCAAGGGCTCTTACTTGGCCGAAATTGAAGACGTAACAATAAAACTAGTTTACGAAGCCCTGAATAAGCTCCAAGTACCGGTTACAATATGTTAGTTCGGTTATGAGTCTGGTCCCAGAGAATTGCTTGATATGTTACGTAGTACGGACGTTAGCAAGGAAATGATAAGTTATTTAGTAATGTTAGGTTTATCGATTTTGATATAGATAATTGTAATGGATAACAGACTAAAGAATTATGTACGATGTTGTGAAGAACTTACGTATATATAAAAGTGAACTGAAGCTTTCTAAGCTAAATCTGTTAAACTAGTACATTACTGTTTCATGTTAAAGCTGGATTAATAAATTTAGAACATGGTGTATACATGAACATCCTGAACCAAATTTTATTAGAGTTACAAAATTATTCTCTCCGTTTTCGCCATCACTCGATCTTCCGCCATCTCCGGTCAAATACTGTCCGTGAAGATTTCCGAATTATCTTCTTCTTGGTTTGCCACTGCTCCGGTGAACATCGACTGGTTTTATGATACGAATAATTACTTACTAGGTTTCTGTCTGTATGCAAAATCCCGAACCTAATTTGATTGAACTTAGAAATAGGACTTGTGTATTATTCTGGTATACCTACTGTTCACGAGTAATTAAATAACAGCTACATATTCATGTTGCATGCAAATTCTTGCTCCTGTACATATTTTATTTTAATGTTTTATGTTAACTATACTGCTCCAACCTGAGTTCAATTAATATCCTGATTGTAATTAGGGACTAGTAATATATAAGTACATATTTTCCCTCGTACTTAAGGGTAAAACTAATAAACGTTCAATTGTATACATTGTGAAATTTTATTACTTCCTTTATGTCTTATCAAAACGTGTTCTCGTGTTGCTCGCTATATTAAAAATCTCAGCGTTTCCTTCCCCTTTTCGCTATACAGAAGGTGTTGCGAAAACTCAAAGTAAATTATGTTTGGATGCCACAAAGGTGGCTGTTTTCGTCGTATTTTATTAATGAATGTGAGTTTGAAGGTCCGTGTGATCCACGTGTTTGTGTGTTGACAACCGAAGTGATGTAAAGTGATATAAACGAAGGGAAACCAGCTCCTAACTTTTTTCTTTCTTAGTTTTATACTGTGGACGCTCTCAATGTTAACAAAGATGTATTTAGTTTATTAATGAGTGAAGTCACATCTCTAGTCGTTATTACGCTGAAACGTTCATTTTGGGTTACTCAAAATGAACGTCTAGTTGAGAGAATATGGCTAAGTAATGAATTGCTTTTTTAATAAAGTATTTTTAGTAACAATAACCAATGATATTATAAGTAACTAGCTGACCCACGCAGCTCCACCCGCGCTGTTTTTACGTTAACTAAACTTTCAATAATATATGTACATTTGCATAGAATACAAAACCTCTTTTTTTAAAGTCGGTTAAAAACTTGGACCCACTTTGTACTTGCCCTCCGAAGCACGGAGACGTTTAGTTCAAATGGCGTTAAACGGTCACCCATCTATTTAATGACCTTACCTAACGTTGCTTAACCTGATCGATTTCCAAACATTGTTAACAGCTGTCTATGAGTGTTCCCTTACAAATATTTATTATAATGAAAAATTGTTAAAATCGGAGCAAGCGTATAACCAAGTACACATTTTGACCCCTCTCCCAAGGGAACCGTGACGAATGTTGGGATAAAAAGTATCCTATGTCCTACCTCGGAGTATTAACTCAAATAATGCCAAGTTTCGTTTCAATCCATCCAGTAGTTTCGGCGTGATGCGCAGCCGAGATACAGACAGACAAGACAGACAAAAATAAAAAAAAATACATTTTGGCTTTAGTATCAGTTATAGAATGCCCTCCAAACATAATTTTCAAAATATCTTCAATGTACAGAATTGGACCTGGTACAGTTTTATTATAAGTACTAGCTGACCCACGCAGCTCCGCCCGCGCTGTGTTTACGTTAACTAAATTTTCAATAATATACATTCGCATAGAATAGAAAACCTCCTTTTTTAAAGTCGGTTAAAAACTTGGACCCACTTTTTACTTGCTCTCCGAAGCACGGACCCGTTTAGTTCAAATGGCGTTAAACGGTCACCCATCTATTTAATGACTTTACCTAACGTTGCTTAACCCGATCGATTACAAAACCTTGATAACAACTCTCTATGAGTGTTCCCTTACTAATATTTATTATATTATGAAGAAAAATTGATAAAATCGGACCAAGCGTATAACCAAGTACCCATTTTGACTTTAACCCCCTCTCCCAAAAGAACCGTGCTAAATTACAGGATAAAAAGTATCCTATGTCCTACCTCGTAGTAAGATCTCAAATCATGCCAAGTTTCATTTGAATCCATTCAGTAGTTTCGGCGTGATGCGCAGCCGTGATACAGACAGACAAAAATTAAAAAAATAGTATATTTCATTACGAGTGCGGAAAGCCTGTCATTGCAAAGAGTTCCGACAAATGTCTACCCGAGCCGAGGCGCAGCCGAAGGCGAGGGTTGACAGTCGGAACAAGTTGCAATGACGGTTCCGCACGTGTACTGAACAACTATTTTTAATACAGTTGCGAAAAAACGAAGCAACTTAATAAAATAATAAAAATACACAACAAACTCAACTAACTTATCATTTATTTCTTATAAAAGTTATAATTCACATGTACATAACGTAGAAGGTTTTAATTTTGCTGAGAGTTCGGAGAAGTATGCCAACATAACATTTTCTGAAAAACTATTTGCTTTTTTCTCTTCTCTCCACGCAATAAATTCGTCGTATGTAGATATGTAGCGACTTTTTGACTTTTCCGGTAAAATGTTCTCCGAAGCATTTTGTGCAATTATACTGAGTTCGGGTGGTGTTAATTCAAAAAACATATCGTTGAAATTACTCATTTTGTGCAACAAGCAACTAAACTCACAACAAACAAAGTACAAGGAATTTTTTTGGAAAATGGCGCTAACCGTAAAATAATATAAGCAGTTTTTTGTTTTCTTTATCCATTCTGGGTAGGCAAAGGGAAATATGCCCATACAGCCAAATCTGATATTGAAACAAATTAGTAGCTGAATCGTAAAAACTTCTATGAATTCTTTTTAGTAAAAACTTCGTGGTTGTTTTTTTTTTCTCTTTTTAATAGACATTATTTTGACAGTTGGGAAAGAAAACGCACGAGTGCGGGAAAGGTAAAGAAAAAGCACTAGTGCGTAATAGCCTACATCCCGAACGCTATACATCCCTGCAATACGCCACTTTTTGAGCAACTGTATTAAAAATACATTTTCGGGCTCAGTATCGGTTATAGAATTGTTACGTTGTAACAACGTAAATCATTAAAATAGTAAAATAAAAAACTTTACGAACTAACATCCGCAATACTATATTTTTATTATCGTACGGAAGCCGCGCGACGCAACTAGTATTAGCGCTCACAGCGCCATTCAGTGTCAATTCCAGAATAATTCTCTAGAAACCGAATCAACGAACTTTATTATCTTGACGTTCCAGTCTTTTCGAGGGATGCTCCTTCTCGCTCGGAAGCATCATTGTTTTCTATTTCCTATCTCTGTCGCACTTGTTTTGATGGCGGATAGAAGGAAGGGATTCGGAATTTCATTCTCGATCGCGCCGTCCGCGCGGTAGGCCATCGGTCGGAATATATATTTGGCTAGTTGACCCGGGAAGCGGTCATTATCATGTTTATTCGTTGTTCTGTGTAGTGTTGAAGTACAAAATGTGACCTAAGTGTGTTTGTGTTGTGAATAGGCGGTTGGAACCCCCTGGATTGGGGGTGCACCGCTAGGATTACACCGCTAGGGTTGCACCGCTAGGGGTTCACGTTCCCCGTTGAAATTCACCGTTGGGAGTTACCCGTTTGAAGTTCACTGTTGGGACTACACCGTGCCCGCTTGGAGTTCCCCGTTACACCATTCACCGTTGGGACTCCACCGTTCACCGTACAGATTGTCTGTACAAGCGGCGACGCTTCAGGCTGCACTGTAACACACGAACCACCGGTGCCCTTCAAGTAACCGAGTGTTGGCTGAAGGCACTAACGAAGACCCCCAAGCGTCACGGACTCGGACGGCCAAAAGTTAAGCCCAACACTATTTTATTGTTCCGACCAGATAACTTCCCTGTGCCGCGAATCCACACCCGTGTGTTTTGACTTTGATTTAGTGACCTTAGATTTTGGTTCTAGTGCAATTTTTAGAGACTATAGAGTTTTAGTTTTATTAGTGAAAACTTAACTTCCTGCCGGGTTAACGTATTTTTTTATTGTCGATTCAATAAACAACTTGTAAATTTTACTTGTTGTTCTTATTTCTTGTACCTAGCCGTCAGGCAAACGTAACAGTGACGTGCCAACGTACTGTTCACGTAACAGTAGCACCCAACGTAACAGAATGCCCTCCAAATATAATTTTCAAAATATCTTCAATGTACAGAATTGGTAAGTTACTACTACTAAGCAATTGGCGATTACAAGTGGCACAGAATTAATTTATATTAACCAATATAATGTGATTTGTTAATTTCTAGAAAATTTGTATAATTAATGTAATAGTATTATCGATTGTTTAGATGCTTTTTAGGGTTCCATACCTAAAAGGTAAAAAAGGAACCCTTATGGTCTGACTTCGTCTGTCGTCTGTCTGTCACACCTGTATGTATTTCAGGAACCACTGATGCAATCGATTTGAAATTTGGAATAGTTTTAGATCTTACTTACCCAACCCCATCGCAAATAAAAAATATATATTTTTTCTTTTACTTTTTTTATAATGGGGGTCGAAATGAGTCATCAAAATTTCAAAGTGAGACTACTATATCGAGTGGGGTATCATATGAAAGGGCTTTGTTTGCTCATCGCAAAACCGATTTTTATTTTGGTTTATGTCACGTAGTTTTTGGCTGATAATCGAACATGTCAAAAAAAATACGTTCCCCCCCCCCTTATCTCCGAAGTTTGTGGAGGGAAAAATCTGAAATAATTATGAATAATACATGTTTATCTATATTTTACAGGAAAAATAAAATGATCTTTCTAAGTTGTACAGTTTTTTAGTAATCCTTAAAAAACCTCGACAAACAAACTTCGTTTTGCGGTTTGTTTTTTTACTACCTGAGCTGTTAGATGAATAGTTAAATTACTTTAATACGTCCAAAGATGGTATGGAACCCTCGGTGCGCGAGTCCGACTCGCACTTGACCGGTATTTTTTTTTCAATAAAATCAAAACGAAGTGGCACTGTCAATACTTCCGTGGGTGGTGTGCTACTGATTCATGTTGTGTTAATTAGCTCACCTTTTCCGCCACTTTCGGATCGCCTCTACCTCTTTTTACTTTGTAATATCGTTGAATAAAAACATACATTATACAGGGAACGAGTGCTGGCGAGATTTCAGCAGCTTTGTTAGCCTTCCACCACTCAGTGTGCGTTTCACACGTATGAGTGTGGGTGGGTGTGTGTATGTATTTGTGGGTGGATGGCGTAATGATAATGCACTGCGGAGCAAACTCGAGCTGCGGGTCGTGTTGGCCCATGACAAACATTGCTCGGATTGGCCGCGGCTGCTTGCACGCGCGGGTTATGAAGTCATAATTAACCCAACCCTTATTAAGCGTATTATTGCTACAACAACAAATATTTAACATAGACAATTTGAGAAGTGAGATTAATGTCATTGTCACTTAAGTGCACAAAACGAAATTTAGACAAAGATCTAAGATAATAACCTCAATAACTCTGAGTTAGGCACATAACACTTTCTGTACGTAGGCATTGTTCTGAATTTTGTACTTTTGTATTGTTTTTTTAATTTAGATGACATGTCATTAAAAAGGTAACAGCATAGCAGGATAAGCAGTAACAGCCTTGGAAACAAGGTGCGCAGGTTCGGACCCCGGCTCGCACCTCTGATTTCTTTTATTAATCATGTGCGAAACGCCTTTGTGCGATTGTTACCAGCTTTCGGTGAAGGAAAACATCATGAGGAAACGCGCATGTCTGACGAAGCCTGCATATCTGAGAAGGCCTTACCAGATTTCGAATGACGTATGAGTTCCGCCTACCCATAGATAATAATAATAATAATAATAATATCTTGGGACAATCCACACACGGTCATCCGATCCCAAACTAGGCAGAGCCTGTACTATGGAAACCAGACAACTGATACTAATACTTATATACTTTTTTTTTTGTAAATACATACTTAAATAGATAAACAACACCCAGACACTTGGCGGGAATCGAACCCACGACCCATCGGTTAGCAGGCAGGGTGTCTGACCACTAGACCAACGGGCCCGTCAAAGAATAAGAGAATAAGTAGGTACTAACCCGCATTTGGCCAGACTATGGCCTAAGTCTCTTCCTCTTGAGTGGAGGCCCGTGCCCAATAGTGGGACAAAAGCAAGGGCTGGTAAATAGAAAGTTTATTTTATCAAAATTATCAATATAAGTCTGATATCCATATAATGATGATTTCGCAGCGAATTTCGCGAAATCATCGGTGATTTCGCGAAATTCGCTGATACCATTTCGCACACGATTTTCCTGAGACGTAAATAGATATATTACGTAGATCAGCTTCTGGCCCAGTTTTATATTATAACTAAATATGTTTTACGAATTCCATAAAACAGTAGCTTTTATTCACGTATCATAATATAATGGGCATATACTCTGTATTACTCTTTAGTAGAGGTTGTTCTCGCAAGGAAACCTAAAGGTTTTAGGGATTCTGTGGCGATCAACCGGGATATGTGGGATTCTTACCCGCTAAACCCCCGTGGCATCGTTTATTCATCCAGGCAAAAACATCAGGAACTTAAAAATTCTTCATAAATATATATATATTACATTACAATAAAATAAAACCCATTATGCAGTTCCCCAAGGCTGCCGGATTAATTAAGACTCACGGGCGGGTACATTGTTATGAAAGAGGATATCCGCAGGATGGCGTGGGAGCGGACGACGCAATCTCCCAAGCGTCACACCTCTCACAGATGTAATAATTGTACGGAAAATTGCAGGTTTAATCGGTCGCAATGATTGTCGTACTGTAGACGTCTATTTAAAAAATATTTTTTTTAGCAACCTAACAGAAGAAAATGATTGAACATAATTATCATTAAACATAAACGACTTTGAAATTATGAAAAACTGCTTTGCTTTGTCGTATGGTTAGTACTTAACGTAGCGTTATATGTACAAGTAGGAAGCTGCCCTTAGGCCTCTGGATTGCGATTGCTGTCTAGATGATCCAACCAACAGCCCCCTTAACCAAGTTGTCATTCAACGTGACGTCAGCAAGTCGTCAGTCACGTGAAGAGATATATCATTCTCTAGCGTTCCGTATTGTAGAATGACATCTTGGCTACGGGCCCACTTATCAACTTATTTCGTGCCCCCCGCAGTATGGAGACGCCCAGCTTAAATGCCAGTAAACGGTAACCAATTTAAGGACTGACCTGACCTTGTCTGACGTTGCTTAACTAATCGTCTACCGAACAGTGTTTCTGTATGCATCTGGCTGTTAGCGCCCCACTGCAAACCTGCAATCCTTATATTAAGTGTTCGTAAACAGACATTAGCATCACACAAAAACGCCCTTCCTGCGTCATGTTTATAAAAGAAGAAATTATAACATGTACAAACATTGTACCAGGGCCTTTGAGATTAAAATTGCTTAATAAGTCCCACGGCTCGTCTCCCCATTTTGAGTTAGCTCTAGACACGTTTGCGAGCCCTGCTGTATTTAGGCTGAGAGCTTTATGTTTTAAACATGACCCAACTGCGACATCAAGGAAGTGGTATTGTGGAAGTGTTCCACTGAGAGTTTTAATTTTGTATGAATTGCTAGATGACTGAAAAATTATATTTAGTTCGTCATTTAGATTATCAAAAAATATTGGACACGCATTTTTTCTTTTGTTAATTGAACAAAAAATGGTAAAGATATAGTGCGATGAAATTCCGCGTGACGAGTGCGTTGAAATTTCGCGTGACGTCGCGCCGTATACAATTTTTACAGAGGTGTGACCTCACGAGCCCCCACTCTATTGATTTGATTTGCTTTTGATACTTTGTCGATTTCTATTGATTTGTTAAATACGTGTCCAATATTTTTTTGATAATCTAACTGACCGACTAATAAGAATTATTATTTTTTTAACCAACCTTAATCCCTATTATATTAATATGAGTGTAGAAGAAAGGGGGAACCTAAAGTATTGAAGCAGTCTGACGATGGAAACACCTCCCTCAAATAATCCAACTTTCTTTTTTATCATATCATGCGATCATTCAATTTAGACAAGCATAAGAGGTACTGAGTTTCTTTGCCAGATCTTCTTAGTTGTGCTGCGATTTGGTGGGAACATGGCAGAGCCAGCCTTCTTAAGCGACAGCGAGGCCGTGCCTTCCCCTGAGGTGCCTTGCGTCGTTCCCCTGCCCTTCATGCCGGTGTGCAAAAAATGTAAACCCACAATATGGCGGTCACCCCTTTCACAAGAGGCGTGATGGCTGCCCAAGACATTATTATGCTCGGCTAATTGCTTGGGGGAATGCCCTTAATTTCTTTTTACATTTTTGTTTGGTTAGGTCTAATCCCTTATTGTACCTTGGAATTGGTTTAATTTTCGTGACCCTAGTAATTCTTTTTCTTCAAGGGGCAACAGGCTAGCGCTGATTAAGGTGATCAAACTTTAGAAGTACATATTATATTTTTTGTAGGTACCTATAAAGCCTCCCGGTGCAATATTAATACATATAACAATACGCCTATTATATACTGGCATTAAGTGGGTTTGCTGTACCCGTTACAGGAGTTAAACACCTCTGGCGTGCCATCACAGCGGCGTTAATTGAATCTGGCAACGTAATGCGATGTTCATTAAAACTTTTGCTATGAATAAATACAAGTCTGCCAGAAATCTCGATTGCTAAACAAACCTAACACTCCACATATACACTTTCCCTGAGCAAACAAATATTGCTTAAATGTGTGCGTTAGAGCTTTCGCATCTATCGCTTTATTTCTACGAGTTTTAACCGGATAAGTGCTTTTAGCCAACATTAAAAAGGCTATAAAAATGGTGGGGTACACACATAATTATGACGTTGGAGTTTGTTGGCTATAATTGTCTGAATTTTCATATGTCCAACGAAATGTTGCATAACGGATTCATTTTGTAAGCCAATCAACTGTCGCTGTGTGGATTAAAGTTTTGGTGGGATTCGATAAAGCCTTTAGGATAAAAAGTCAATTTTTATTTGTAGTACAATACAAATAACTAGGATTTGGTTGTTGCCGTACCTACCTCAAAATGTGAGTGAGGTGGTAGCGGAGTACCTACTCTGTTTAAATAAATTAAAAAAATAAACTAGTGTGAATAGCTAAACAATGGTTTAAAAAGAATTACATATCTATACTTATAATAAACTGTAACAGGTCCAATTCTGTACATTGAAGATATTTTGAAAATTATATTTGGAGGGCATTCTATAACCGATACTGAGACCGAAAATGTAATTTTTAAAATTTTTGTCTGTCTGTCTGTCTGTCTGTCTGTCTGTGTCACGGCTGAGCATCACGCCGAAACTACTGAATGGATTCAATTGAAACTTGGCATGATTTGAGATCTTACTACGAGGTAGGACATAGGATACTTTTTATCCCGTAATCTAGCACGGTTCTTTCGGGAGAAGGGATTAAAGTCAAAACGGGTAGTTGGTTATACGCTTGGTCCGATTTTATCATAAATATTAGTAAGGGACACTCATAGAGAGTTGTTATCAGGGTTTTGTAATCGATCGGGTTAAGCAACGTTAGGTAAGGTCATTAAATAGATGGGTGACCGTTAAGGCCATTTGAACTAAACGGGTCTGTGCTTCGGAGAGCAAGTAAAAAGTGGGTCCCAGTTTTTAACCGACTATAAAAAATGAGGTTATGTATTCGATGCAAATGTCTGTTATTCAAAGTTTAGTTAACGTAAAAATAGCGCAGGCGGAGCTGCGTGGGTCAGCTAGTATCTAATATTATTATATCTAACCATAAGATTTATAACTTCTTTACAACATTCCAAGTCGACATTTGCTTCGGTGTAGGTCTCTCACATTTCTGGCTATTGGTCATCGATGCCAAAATAACATTTAATGAAGTCCAAGTAGTCATACATGTAGAACTAAATGTACTTATAAACTACTTAGAATAAGCCAAGTATACTTCCACTATTCGATGTTACATCCACAATTTGGTTCTTAATATAAATTGCCGTTTAAACAGTTGAATAAAAGTAATGTAATTACACGAACTTGCCACAAAATATTAAATAGTACCCGCGTGAGTGAAGAATCGCGTGTCACGCAACATTGACTGTGATTCCTGACTGACCGCCTACGTAGCCTTGACCATAGTTCGATATCCAATGAGATACCTATGAACAGGACATATAAATCGCTTGGAAGAACCAAATTGGTACCCATTATAAAGAAATGATTTGTATTGAGTAGTAAAAAAGCTTCAAATTCGTGGTAGTGACGACAGGCGCACAATTTTTTTTTGTTTACTGTTCATAAAAAAAAATGAAGCAATAATAATCGTTAAATGCGAGAGAAAGCCAAATAATTACAACGCCACAGTCTACTTTAATCCCGTGTTTCGGACCTCAAACACCTCTGTCTCAGTTCCATAACTAATGTACTAATACTACAAACTAATAAACAATTTAATAGATCACATTTGATATCTATCAGTTTCTATGTTCTGTCTGTTTCTTTTGTCATTATTACAGTAAATATGTTATCGTAATTGAAAAAAGTTAAGCATATGTGTAGGTCTAACTACGAAAAAATTAATAATATTTTATGCCCGCCGTTACAATGTAACGTTGTTAAATTTTAACGAAGTGTCAAATGTGATCTATTAAATTGGCCCTACTTTAAGATTCTATAATTCTGCGAAGTCTACTAAAACGCCAAAAGCTGAAAAGAAATGTAGTGTTTATTTTACCACGGGTAATCGTGGAAGTATAATTCAGTTCTAACTCGCAGTATAATTTTCCTTGCAGCTCTTTGTCATGACAATTTTGTACCGACTCGAAGACTATAAAGAATAATCACTAGATCAGAAAATACTAAAGTGCTTCACGAAACTCCACGAGTTGATATTGCTTTATTTATTAGGAAGTTATATATTACATTTTAGTATCGATCCGTTTGTGTATGGGTATATCATTATCTGGCTAAGTCTAGACCACAGAGTCTAGACTGTATACGACTGCTTGCTCAAGGAATTACAGCTCGTTATGTCGCGCATCGATATAAGTTTAAGCTCGAAACTGTGTGTGGAATATTTAATTTTGTTTACTTACATTTAGAGTTTATTTTGTATTACCAACTTCTGTGTGTCAATCAAGTTTTAAGTGCTCCCTAAATCATTAAGACAATGTATATTTTAATTTAGATAGTAGGGTAAAAATATAATAACGCGCTCTAGCTTATTTAAAGACTTCAATTTAGCCTTGAAATCACCCAAATTATTATCGGTATAAACAAAAAGAAAGTAAAAAAAGCTGCTAAAAGTTAGTGTCTGTTGACATCTTACCTTACTCGATTACTATGATTTTGTTTTTTGCTAGGTATATCATACACATTGCTCATCTTAAAAAAAAACCATTACCGTTAGAAAACTGTTACATAATCAAATCAAAGCATTTATTATGCAGAAAACACACAAGCACACCATAAGCGCATAAGTGCACCATTCGTAACATACTTACCATAGATACGTAAATATTTTATCAAATCCTGTCTCAACTTATGACATAAGACAAGACAGTCAGACAGGTATACCTGTCGGACCCTTACAACTAACTGGCGCTTTTTTTCCAAGAGCCTTGCAAATAAATAATTCCCTTATACTAGTATTAAAAATTTACATTGATACGCTTCATTGAGTCCGATCAACAGGGATAGAATGAGGAGATAGGCAGGGATGGTAGTTTGATTTCAACAGGGATAGACTTCTAAAAACCACTAGACGAGATTACACCGAGCCTTTTTGCGACCTTGGACCCGTGAACGCGGATTATATCCAATTCTCTTAGCTCTAGACTGGAAACCTTTTATCAGAACACCCTTGAGTGTAAATTTTTGAGCTGTCCTTTATGAAGTACGCAAGAAAATCCAACAGCTGTAGGCATTGTTCTTACGCAATCTGACTTATTTAGATTTCTGTACAAGCGACTCTTCAAACGCTTCACAGAATATAAATACGTATATAACCAAAGCAAGCTGGTATGAAAGATAGACTGAAAATTTTACCAAATTCTTTTGATAAAACATGTAAGCAAGATACATAGATATATATGATGATGATATATATATAAGATTATCTATAGTCATAGTTCATTTATGTGTCCATGCTGCCACTGTTTATTTACATAGCATAAGCTTTGAGCCTTGCTTTCAAATAAAAAGCTCTGAATAAAACGTATTTTACATCGATATATAATAAGTAACGTATTTTACCATATTTGGTTCCGAAAGTCACGTCGCTTTAACATAAAATTGATTAATCGCTTGCGCTAACGGGGTCACTAGAGACGCGAGGCATCAGCTTTGCGTGCTCTAGAAGACAGGGTAGCGAAACAACTTGTTAAAGGTAGAATTTCTTTTTCTTTACAATTAAACCATCACTCTTGAAACTACTTGGACTAACAGTAAAATAAATGGCAACTCAATAACGACCAACAACGTAACGTAAATATCAAAGTCTACCCTCAATTTCACACTGTAATAATGTGTAGTGGATATTTACAGCAATACAATAGCAGTGTCGACTAGATCTCCGCCGCATTATACAGTTGCTATGGCAGCTAACTAACCACACAAAGCGTTATTACCGTAAAGCTTGTACTCGGATGTAATCCAGAAAGCGTCCGCCCGCCGCCGGCTAATATTAAAATTTCCCTGTGAGCCCCGAGAATTAAGCCGGCTGGTAACGGCCGGTGAAATACATGGACCTTGTACACTATTGCAATGGATTCGGAGAATATTTTCTGAAGTTTGGGGTTTTAGGGATATGTCATCCATCAGATATTTATGTGGTGAGATCAATGATGGGCGAGATCTGACTGAAAAATCTTTAAGAGATAGATGTACGCTTTCTGCAAAACTAAGATGTCTACCGTGCCGACAGTTCTCATATTTGTTTTTAAGTATGTTAGTCAGATGTGCAGGAAGTTCCTCTAATGGTAACACGCCCACCCATGGACAGTAACACTAATCTTTACCCAATACGCGCGTTACGGCCGGTTCCAATACTCTACCGCCGATAGCAATCTCAGTTAAAAGGTAACAATATGACATTTGACATTAATTTTCTTATCTCTAGTAAGCTTCAAGGTCTCGAAGCTAGATCAATAATTGTAAGGACAGATATTTCTATCTTTGTTTATTGAAACGAAGATATGTCATAAAGCAATTGATGGTAACTATTTTCACTTATAGTAATCAATAGATTAGATAGGATATAGGGACTGGCAGTTAGTCATTCGCGGTACCGCGCCACAGTCATCCTAACTTCATTCATTCAAACTCAACATCTACTCAATAGAGATTTCAACTTTTTTTTTTCTATAATGTTTCGTGGTGAATTATGCATCGTGCCGTCGAGTTCCGCAGGGTTGCTAACAAGAAGCTTATGTGTTGCTAAGAAGTCCGCTTCGCATAATTTATTAAGGGGGTAACAACGGTAAAATTGCAAAAATAGCCTTAGTTTAAAGAGTTCGATGGATCAATCCGCTATTGCATTGGCTATGAAAATTATATGTACTGATACCTCAGATCTTCAGCAAACAGTTTTATTGATTAGATATTGGATTAAATATAATGTTTTCAAGCAATATGTATTTAAAAAATGTACTACGTTGGATATGAATTGTGTTAGCGTTCAATATCCGTTCATCGGATAGACGTCAAACTTGGACTATAAAGAGCATAATAACCTATTCTACAATTTGTATTGATTACATTTCTTAATTTCATTCATGTTTTACAAGAAATTATAGAAAAACCACGTACGAGATGCATTTCCCCTTGCAGCGCCCCCGCGATCGCCTTCCATCAGTCTTTCGTGGACTGTTATGGAGGGTGGACGTGCTCGAATCTTTTTTGACAAGACGAATTTAATTTAAATGATTTTGAACATGTTTTTAATTAAGATATGTTACATATGGTATAATAATAACATTATAAATCATTTCAAATGAATTCTATACTTCTATATTTAATTAAAGATATTTTTATAGTAATACCATATTTTTGGTTTATCATAGAATATACGAAAGTATCATTGCCGAGTATTATGCCTAACTTTTAAAGTGTATCAGAGTCATATATGTATATCTTACTAATTGAAATCGTGTTTAATACTGTGTAGTTCGACAAAATGACATACCTTACGATATCCTTTACATTATGCTTTTTTTTTTGTCAAAACATGAACGGTGTTATTATTACTATCATGTTGGTTTTTGCAACGCAGTCGAGTACCTGGGTGGTTGGCTTGGTGGTGAGCGACACGCTTACCTACGGACAGTTGCATTGGACAGTTGCTAGTCTTTTGAGACATCTGGATGGTTAAGTTGGAAGGGTACTCGTGTGCTATCTAGGTGGCGCCACTTTAATCTTAGATTCCTTCCGCTATGTAACATAAGTAGAAGGTCACTGTAGCTGGCAAAAAAACTATCGGACCAAAAGGCTATAATTATAGTTTTCGATGACAGGGACAGGAAGAGACTTTTCTATGGGTGGGTGCTTCGATTACTATCTGGTAATACCTTGTTACTTAACTAAGTTGCGTAACAATAAACTGTTGGTGTTGTTGGCAGGCACGAGAAAAAATACCACCGCGTTAAAATGTTACTTACTCTAAAACCAGATTGCTTATTAGAATCAATGTAAATTAAATATCTAAGTGTGCTAAAGAATAAATAAAATAAAATAAAATGTCAAATGCTCCGCGTAGTTCAAACCCCGCGATGGGTACAGAACTCAAGATGAAGTTACGTTACGTACTTTCGCAGTCACGAACGGTGTATCACCTTTAGGACGACAATCGCTTGCACGTGCCAGCCCAAAATACATGCGGGCGGGGTAAGCGCCCGGAACATCGTCGTCGCCCGGATCGCGGTCACGAACGCTATACCAGTTTTCAATCAAAAACTATTTTGATTGAAAAATAGTATAGCGTTCGTGTCCGCGATAGTACATAATATGACGTTACACTAAAAAAGACTATTACTAAATTCGTGCGTTCAAACAAACAGTGCTACGGATTCCTTTGGCAGCCACGTATATTGAATAACAACACAGGTCCGTTGATTTTGTAGTTTGCTACCCTGGCCGCTGACCTTAAGGTCTTGGGGTCAATACCCACACAGGACAAACATTCATGTGCGTGAACATAATCTGTTTGTCTTGGGTCTGGGTCGTTTTTACCTGTACTTAATTATGGAAAAAGTTAAGTATCTTATCATAGTTTCAGTTCGATGACCATTACGGAGTCGATCACGGAACTCATCTACATCATCATCATCAGCAGCCGAAATGTCCACTGTTGAAAAAAGGCGCTCTCTCCCTTAGAGGGGAGGGGTTTCCATAATCCCGTGGCAGGCGGTTGGGGATCGCAGATAGGTGGTAGGTAATCCAATAAAAAGACGCTGCTGCTCGTCTTCTTGTTTTTCCTTAGTCGCCTTTTACGGACACCCAACGGGAGGAGATGGATGGGTGCGCTATTATTCTTATCACGGAACTAATTGTTGCAATAAAAATAATTTATGATTTTTGGGTTTGCACGACTTGGGTCGACGTTGGGTATCTGGTCTTGAGTAAGGTTGGAAGCTAGCAAGCTTCCAAGATTCGGGTACTTGTGCCGCTCTTAAAGAGAATATACGCATTAGAATAGGAAACATTACAGTTACACGTTTCTTTAATAATACCGCTAGCATCTCATCAGGGCCACTGGCATGCATTGCAGCATCTTAAGTCACTCTCTTTGTCATACTCGAACATCGCAATCAATCATCAATTTGGTTTCAGTTCATTTTTCCAGGGATCAAAAAGCTCAAATATCAGATAGATGTTTATTGGTTAGAGAATTTGGAACTAATTTAGGAAATATGTTAAAAAAGTCCGTTTATAAGAAAAAAACTATATTTTGAAGGCTCTGTTAAACGCTTTCGTTTTGACTTGCAGAACAGAAATCTTAGAACTTTGTGCATAGCTTCATTTCAAGTACGCTTACAGTAATCACGGCAAGACGCTGCACAGTAGCTATTTTTATGTTTATGTATTCAGAACTCACAACTGTACTTGCGCAATGGTTCGTCAACTCTAACTTCAGACACACAAAAATCCGCTGTGACTGTAAGTTATAAGTAGTACGAATGTATATGGATTCCGAATGGCAGGCACAATGTCAGCTGGGTCGAAGTGCGTTCCGGTTGTAACCGGACCTAATAACCACCAACAATATAATAGAAGTATGTATAAGTCTCACTAGTCAGGCATTGGCCATTCTATAATAGACTGACTGAAACTTTGATATGAATAAGAATAAGAATCATTTATCTGCGTAGAATACAGATTTTGAATATGAAAGAAGTTTGGAATATGAAATGCAATAATCCGTATCCTGATGCAACACGTCAACTACGTTACCATTGTAAGTGGTTGGGTTGTCAGATTGTAATTAGGTGGCACGCCAAGGTATAAATCAAGATATAAAACAGTGGGTTAGGTACCGTTATTAAACTGCATCATTTCATTCTATAACGGAATAGGCAAAATTAACAAAACTCCATTCGACACATCTGCATATTTTTAGTCTATGATTTTTCAAATGTAATATTCATATTTGCTGGTAGCGCCCTCTACGATGACAACTCTCGGCTGGAGCGGCCAGATTCTCAAGGTCATTGGCGCATGTTACCCCCTTATACCACTTTGATATTAATTTTCTGTGTTTTCTGTTACAGGCATAAAGCGGACAGAATGCGGAGAGGTATGTGCCAGTTCAAATATTTTTTATTTAGAATAGAGTTTTTAGTTTGATTCATTAAGCACTCTAGTGGTAGGGTCGAGATTTTTACCCGACTGCTCCAAAAGGAAACAAATCGGGAGATATAGTTATTAGATATTATACAAATGAGTTATATACATAGGTCAATGATATTATAACTAATATATACGTTAGGGGTCGTGCATTAATCACGTGATATTTTTTAGCAACTTTTTAACCCCTCCCCCCCTGGTGATATTTCGTGATTTTTTCGGAATCCCCCCCCCCCCCCTTTCGAGTCTCACGTGATTAATGGACGACCCCTTACCTACTAAGCAATCGACGATTCAAAGTGGCACAATTAATTTATACTAACGAATGAAATGTGATTTCTATATTTCTACAAAATTAGTTTGTGTATTTGAATAATTTACGTAATAGTATTTTCGTTGGTTTTGATGCGATTGTTCAATAAAATTCAAACGAAGCGACACTGCCAATACTTCCGTGTGTGGTGTGCTACTGATTCAAGTTGTGTTAATTAGCTCACCTTTTTCAGTCACTTTCGTGTCGTCTATAACGTATCAACATCTTTTTACTTATAATATCATTGACATAGGTATAATTGTTTAGTGGCCGATATATACCGCTAGTGATCGTACAGGATTTTTTTAATTCTCCGTATAATGTTCAAACACATTATCCTCCTTGGCTGTGGCAGTCAGGTAAAAAAAGCCTTATTTAATGGAAGCCCACGTGGCAACATGTATAATTTTCGAAAACCCTCCAGTGACCCAACTAACCCACTTCATCCACAATTGCCTGCCGTGAACGTGAAGGCTTTTCCAAAGCTAATGAGGTAAAAATGTAACATTCTCGTGTTGAATTATGGTCACGCAACGAGTCCGAATGAAAAACGAGCGTTGATTTTAACTTACTTTTTGGCGGCACATTTACAGATTATATCTCCGATTTTTTTTTTGTATATATTTTTTTTTTGCTTAGTTTTGTGTTTCTGCGTTGTGCCGCAGACTAGATAGAAATGTCAATTATTATACATAAAAAAAAATGCAAAAGTGAATTTGTTAGTTTTTCCTGTATTTAGCTAGATTCCAATTTCTTGGAAACATATACCTAGATTACAACGTGAATAGTAACATAGACTTTTTATCCCGGAAATAATCACGGAATCAATGCCGCGGAAACATACTTTCTCCTTTCGAAAGTCGTAACACCTTGCGTTTTCCTACCAAAGGAATCGATAGAGCTACGAAACTTCCAATCACGCTAGGTATTGATTATTGAACTACTATTGATCTACATTAGAAAGAAAGAAAGAAAAAATGATTATTCGTAGCTATAAGAAAAATATGAACAAAGTAACATACAAGTAAAGTGGATAGGTATACAATAAGAAAGGAGACATAAATAAGTGAAACTAAAATAAGAGAACATAAAAAAAAACTACGAAAGGGCTAGAAAGGACTTTAGACTTTCTTGAATGAAGTAGTAGCGATGCGATAGCGGAAACTTCCTTCCTTCACTTTACAGACTTCTAGCTACTACTGAAAGACTATAGGAAGTAATGCTGCTTTCTGGTGACGTTGTATTGTTGTACATTCCGTAGAAAGTTCCGTGCCACTGCATTAATAACTTTTTTTTTTCGATGTAAACAGCAACCACAACCAGCAGTGTCTGATATTCTACAAAAGAGGACAGTGTAGCCATGGTTGTGTTCTGGTATGGAGGGCACTGTAGCTGTAGAAATCGCTGGGCTCCAGAGGTTTAATATTACTATGTTGGTTAGCAAACAACAGTTCAGTGCAACTATCCGCAGGTAGGCTTTTCGCTTTACACATCATTATGTGATGAACGTGCCTTCAGCCCGGACTGAGCGATTTGCTTCTTTAAGGACTGGAACATTTTTTCTGCATTCGCTCCCTCGGTTTATCTAAGTTGTCCTCCGTATTGAGACAGTAATTATCGGACCAAAGAATAATAGACACATAAGTAGGCGTGAAACTTAAAATATCCTTTTTTTGTTGCTTCGTGGCTAAAAACAGTTGAAAAATTCATAAACCCATTCCTCCTTGTTCAGGGAGTAATTATAATTTGTCCAAAGCATACCCACAGACGGGTTCCATCGTCTTAGTTAATGTTAACATTGAGCGAAGGCCGCAACAAAGTTGTTAGGAAAAATAACTTGTTTTTATGTTCAAGACGGGTTACTGAAGCGCCGTACTTCGGCCCTTTGCGGCGTCATTGTACGTTTTTATTATGAAAAATAAAGTTACAATTTTGTTGCACGGTTTAGGTTTAATTTTGTTATGTATTATGTATGTGATTTGTTTTGTTGTAATACACTTACTCGATATTACGAACGGGCCTGTTGGTCTAGCGGTTAGACACCCTGGCCGCTACCCGATGGGTCGTGGGTTCGATTCCCACCAAGTGTCTGGGTGTTATTTATCTATTTAAGTATGTATTTACAAAAAAAAAAGTGTATCAGTTGTCTGATTTCCATAGTACAGGCTCTGCCTAGTTTGGTATCAGATGACCGTGTGTAGATTGTCCTAAAATATTATTATTATCATAATAATCAGTGATGAGAGTAGGATATTCACCTGATGGAAAGCAACACGCCTGCCCATAGTTATGTGCAATTGCACTTCCGTCGTTATCTGTATTTAGCTGCTTGTAATCATAATCATTTATTGCTTTCTGTAGTAGGTAGGTACATAATATTTAATAACAATTGTTTGATCCATACATACATGTACCCAAATGCAAATAGCCAATTGTCGTTCATTGTGGCGTTCTAAGGGGGAGGCCTATGTTCAGCAGTGGACGCCTTCCGGCTGATGATGAATCATATGTAGATTTAAAAAAATAATTAATTAGAGTGAAAGTTAATTGTTGCTTGTGAGTGCGACAGAAAACGTAAATAGTTTAATTAGTTCTCAGTTCCAATTGGCTACATACTCATTTCATATCAGGGGGTCTTTTTTTTTTGAGGGGGATAAATCTTCCATAGATCCCCGGGAGCTGTGGGGTTCGACTGGGGTATGTGGGATGCTTACCCACTAAAGCCCGCCGCTGCGGGGCGCATTGTAACCCCCCGGGAACCTGACACGGTGCGGACGGGAGTCGCATCCCCGCCGCGGTCCTCGGAATCGGCGCCGTACTCAATGCTCGTCCTAAGGGCCCACACCCCGAACGTCCAGCGACTCCGAAGATATTAGGGGGTCTAGTACAAGTTCCGATAGTTTACGAGCTCGATCAACTTGACAGTTTTTTCCCGTACGTTTTAGTAGTTTTTGATAATTACCGGGCGCTGGTGTGATGTATGGAGAAAACTGACAGGTTGATCGAGCTCGTAAACTGTCGGAACTCGTACTAGACCCCCTGGCCTCCTTACTTTTCAATCGAAGACTGATTATTAAAGGTATTTATCAATCAAAACGGTACCAAAGCTTTACTATGCAGTAAAATTTATATACGCCATACATTGTTTATGTGACCCGCAAAGCTTGAACTTAATTTATTAACAAAATATCGAGGTCGGGGCCCGACGAGACGGCATTTAGTTTAAACCAAAGGTCAATGTATTTGAAAGAGCCTCCGCTGTGGGGCTTAGCGCCCCTTGTGTTTTGAACAGACTATTATAAAGGTTATCTAGGGTTTGAGAGCCTTTGGTAATATCTTGTTATGACAGCGAAATATGATAAATTTCGTGTCCTTAGGTAAATAAAGTTATAACTGCAAATTGTAACCCTGTTAACGTTAACACAGGGTGGCCAGAACAGTGACGTCATAAAATTTTTTTTAGGTGCCTCGTGTTGAGAGGTATCTGAAACACCCCTATGTATGTTCTACGATTTTTCGTAGTTTTCGAGTTACGATTTTATTTATGAATTTTTGCAAAATTGCGACCGGATCAGTTTGAAACATTTCTAAAAAAAAAAGTAGAAGGTTGCTTCGTTTTTTTTTCTTGCAGATAATTCTCTATGAACTGTACTGAACATTTATGCATAAAATAAACAGCCTCATAACTTTAATGGAAGTTACTACAAAATTGAACTAAAATTGAGAATTTATATTAAGTATTAGAGTCGAATATGACATATTCAACCCTACTAACTAACTTTGGCTTGCCATCATCGGTCAGCTATCACGCCTGCGTTTATAAATTTTTTGTTCGATTTTTGATTTTGTAAAGAAAAACAGTGTAGTGATTTATCACCGTCCCTTACGTTTTGTTATTAAGGCTTAGCTACATACAAGTTCATCATTTCTAACACATACTAAAGAAATAGCGTATCTAGTTGTGTATCTTGTTGATCTACTTTTATTATTTAGATTTCCATCATGGATACGTACCTCTATATCCATTAAAATCTCGTTAAACATTAAGAAAAACTTCAGCATTAAATTGTTCAACGTTATCTCGTCCACTCAGACCGACGTTATCCATACACCTGGTATAAAAAACACTTTCATCCCCAAGGATATTAACGTTCCAGTTCCAGAGATGAAACCCGGCGAAACATTTCACATTAATTAATTTTGAGATAATCTTTCCCGTCTTTTACGGTACAAAAATATTAAAGAACCAGCTCTACTCTTTCAAGGGTTCGCTACTTTTTATTTCATAAGGCGGCAGCGCGGCGTCATTACTAAACTTTCTATTACTACTATTTTTCTAGTCAATTTAATAAGTAAATAACTACTAATATCGAAAACAACTACTAGTACCTACTACAAAATGGTAAACGACGCTCCTGCCTAAAGACTGCTGGCTGTTACCCGGGACTTCTCTTGAGTAGGTAACATTGGCTACAATGCCCTTCATCAATTCCCTACCCTGGCAGCCAGAGACATTTAACTACAATTGGGAATAGGCTGGCATTGGCGAGCAAAATGTTTATCAAAAACTTGTCAACACGTGTACTAAGACACTAGAAGCTCTAAGCCGACAAAAAATATTGCAATGTGATTGCGATACCTATTGAAAATCTCACTATTATAATATCATCATCATCATCATCATCACCAGCCGGAAAACGTCCACTGCTGAACATAGGCCTCCCCCTTCGAACGCCACAATGACCGACAATTGGCTATTTGCATCCACCGGTTACCTGCGACGCGCACAATGTCGTCTGTCCACCTAGTGGGAGGCCTACCTACGCTGCGTCTTCCGGTTCGTGGTCGCCACTCGAGAACCTTTCTTCCCCAGCGGTTATCGGTTCGCCGAGCGATATGGCCTGCCCATTGCCACTTCAACTTGCAGATTCTGAGAGCTATGTCGGTGACCTTGGTTCTTCGGCGAATCTTCACATTTCGGATTCTGTCGCGCAAAGAAACTCTGAGCATAGCTCTCTCCATAGCTCGTTGTGTGACTCTGAGCTTCTCCAAAAAGCCAACAGTTAGGGACCACGTCTCAGTACCATATGTCATCACTGGCAACACACACTGGTTAAAAACCTTCGTCTTCAGGCACTGCGGTATTTTGGACGAGAAGATTTCGCGTAGTTTCCCGAACGCTGCCCATCCGAGTTGGATTCTTCGGGCGACCTCTTTGTCGAAGTTGGACCGACCTACCTGAATAGTTTGTCCTAGGTATACGTAGTGGTCAACAACTTCGAGTGTATCGTTCCCAACAACTACCGGTACGGGTGCAACATGGACATTAGACATGATCTTCGTCATGTCCATGTTCACTTTAAGACCCACCTGTTGGGAAACGCTACTGAGGTCGCTGAGCATCGTATTGAGGTCCTCCAGCGACTCTGCCATAATGACTATATCATCGACAAAACGAAGGTGAGTGATGTATTCGCCATTAATATTGATGCCGAATCCGTTCCAGTCCAAGAGCTTGAAAACGGCCTCCAATGCGTTTGTGAATAGTTTCGGAGAAATAACGTCTCCCTGTCTCACACCACGCTGCAATGGGATTGGCTTCGTGCTCTCGTCCTGTAGTCGGATCGACATGGTGGCGTTGCTGTACAAACACTTCAACACTTCGATGTACCTATAGTCAATGTGGCACCGCTGGAGAGACTGCAATACTGCCCAGGTCTCGATTGAATCAAAGACTTTCTCGTAGTCCACAACGCTAGACATAATGGCCGATTATACTCCTCGGTCTTCTGTATAATCTGGCGAAGCGTGTGTATGTGGTCTACGGTGCTAAAGCCTTTTCGGAACCCGGCTTGTTCGGGAGGCTGGAAGTCATCAAACCTGCGTTCGAGACGGTTCGTAATGACTCTCGAAAACAGCTTGTATACATTGCTCAGGAGTGAGATAGGTCTATAATTCTTCAATAAAGTGTTATCACCTTTTTTGAAGAAAAGAACCACCACACTCCTGTGCCATGCTTCTGGCGTTGTACCCTCGAGTAAGACGGAATTAAATAACTTCTGGAGGACTAAAAGTACCGGTTTTCCACCCGCTCTCAGAAGTTCTGATGTGATTCCGTATTCACTCGGCGCCTTGTTATTCTTGAGCTGTTTGAGAGCCATTATAATCTTGTACAGGCTGATGTCTGGGATGTCCTCAGTGTAGTTAGTTAGTCCTCTGGTTAGTTTGGCTCTGGAGTCCTGAGCTGTTCTAGCAATGGGCTCCTGTGTTGAGGTGTATAACTGTCCGTAAAATCTCTCGAGCTCTCTCAATATCTCCGGTTTCGATGAGATGACACCGCTATAATATACTTAGGCATAATAAGATAGACACATTTAATAGTAATACATATTTCAAAGGGAAGGCATTATTTTCATTCGAACTTTCTTTGTTCAAAACAGAAATTTTGTTTAAAAGAAAGTAATTACGGCTTCTTCCATTTTTCTGCGCTGCGTTCCATTGTCTATTGCGAAACTTTTTGGCATAACCGAATTCCATTTCATTTTCGTGGCCACGTGACAGTCCAATTGAGACTAACGGGACCTATTCTGTAAATGGGGTTTTAATTACCGACAGAGCTTGAGTGCGCCATTCTTCGCGATATTCATTAAATACAAGTCGAGGGCAGGAGTCCTGTTAATTGGTGAAGTGTGTTGACGTCCCTGCAAAAGGCCTGCTACTCGGACCGCTTTCGCTCTCACTAATTAGATGATATTATACCTTTTCTGCATTATTTCAAGTTCTAATTTCTATTGAATCTTCTGGCGGCCGAAAGGGTTCAAACGCGAACGCAAATTACTTTGATTCCATTCCTCGTTGAAAAGGGAAGGCCCGTACCCTTTTTAAGATACGATGAAATAATAATCCGGCTTTGTCACTGTGTCTAAATTTATTTGTAAATAGAATATAAATATTTATTTTTGACCCGTTGTGATTAGGAAGGTTAGAATCAATTTACTACTAGGTAAATATACAGCCCAAAATGTCTCTTTTTGGGGCAAACAATTCTTTTGCTTTTTGCCAGCTATGTAATAAGATATGAGCCTATTGTTATTTGCTGGTCACAAAATCAGACTCCTTCAGAGTTTCAGACAATTTCCTGACAGATAAAATGCAAGAACTATTTACTGGACTTGGACACCGAATCCAGAACCTTCCGGCTCTCTGTCACAGCAGCCGCACTCGACCGCTGAGATAGAAACTATCATTTCATATTACCTTCCTATTATCGGACTTAACCTACTATCCAAAGTACTCTCGCGGTCACAAGCGGTGTATCACCTTTAGGACGATAATCGCTTGCACGAGGCAGCCCAAAATCCGTGCGGACGAGATAAGCGCACGAAACCTCGTTCAAACGATTTTGATTGAAAACTGGTACACGTTCGTGTCCGCGATAGTACCTGTTCGTATAAAAAAGCTAAGGATGCGTTCATTCATGTAGAAAGATGGTAGTTGGCGCCGACCCCCGCCCACCATGCCTTTTTTCGCCGGAAGTCTTGCCGGGAGTCATCATAGTCAATTTCCGGGCAGACCAATTGCCGGTAATCGTCGAAAGGCCGGCAGTTCTTAGCGGACTATATTTGATATTTCATACACTACTGATGTCTCAGCCTCTACCAGCTTAGCTGGGTTTATTGATGGGTGCCTTGCCTTTAAGCCCGCCGCCGTCGGGCGCAATATAGCGGGAATCTGTTACGGTTCTCACGGGGATGGGGGTCGCAACCCTGCCGTCGTCTTTCTCGGAGTCGCCGCCGTACTCAATGGATGTCTAGGGCCTACACCCCAAACTTCCACGATTTCGAAGTTCTACATATAACTTCATAGTTATATATGATCATTCATATATACCCCAACTGGTGATTGCGTCTCATATCGTTATTATATTCTTATAAAGATCTCTCTGAACATCGAAGTATAAACATATAATTTAATAAGATCACATCACGTTGTGGCAGTAAGTAAGTAATATTGACCTACATATGAAGAAAGAGGGGATGAATTATAATTTATAGATAAGACGTACGGATTCCAACCGCCGTCGCCTTGTAATCTTGAAAATAACGAGCTGCTTGTGTGGCATCCCTTCAATCGTGTATAGAATGTTTATGCTAATATATTCAACCATGTATTGGAGTTAAGAAACCTGCTCTCCAAAGACGTGAGTTCATACATAAGTAAAATAAAGGTTAGGAATCCCACATCTGCTCCTCTAGAATTCTGATAGTACTTGAGTATTTTCCTCATCTTTAACAAAAATTACGCCAACTATCCTGCCATTTTCTTTGTCTGACAAGTTTGTGAAGGCTAATCGATAAGCGGGATGGTTATAACTTTTTGATAAGACGTCAAGGGTTTATTAAATTGTAAGCCACACGCTAAAGAAACTAGAATACATGGTAAAAGATATAGCAGAGAAAAGCAGAGAAGTAGGTCTAGAAATAAATACAGACAAAACAAAACGAATGAGCAACTCAACAGAAAGCAACATAGAGGTCTACGGAACCAAGATCGAGTATGTGAAAGAATATGTTTATCTAGGACAAATTATATCTCCTGAAGACCCCATGTCCAAGGAAATAAACAAAAGAATAACCTGCGGTTGGAAGAAATACTGGTCCTTAAAAGAAATAATATAGAATAAAGATCTAGGAATACATATCAAGAGAAAGGCTTTTAACACTTGTATTCTCCCCTGCATGACATACGGCTGCGAGACATGGACATTAACGGATAAACATAGAGAAAAACTTGCTAAAACAGAAAGAGCAATGGAAAGAAGCATGTTGAGTATCAGGCTTAGTGACAAAATCCGAAATTCGGAAATAAGAAGGAGGACAAAAGTAACAGACATAATAACTCGTATAGAACATCTAAAATGGAGTTGGACAGGACATATGCTACGTTGCAAAATAAATAAATGGAGCAAACAAGTAACTTTATGGTATCCAAGAGGGGACAACAGAAGACAGGGGCGTCCAAAAACAAGATGGAGTGATGATATCCGTCTAACCCTAGGACCATACCGGACCAGAGTTACAGAAGACCGAGCTCAATGGAGAGAGCTGGAGGAGGCCTATGCCAAGAGGCACCCCGAATTGCGAGACATATTATAAGAAATAAAAATCGTAAAATCAAAAATGTTAAATTGCATGTAATTCGGAATAAAAGGGCTTAATTATAATTATTATTAAGCCACACGCTAACTTATGAAGATACATTGCACTCTAAAAAAATTTGTTGTAGAGAAGTAACTAGTCCACGACTTTTTTGCTGGACCTTTTCAGTTGAGGCCGCGTCGTGACCCGGTGGTTGTTTTAGGAAAAAATAGAAATTCAAAAGTGCTATTTTTGGCGTATTAGTAAAAACCGATTATTCCCAGTCGTCACCACTGGCAACGTTCCCACTGGTGACAAACGGGAAAAAATTCCCATTTGTCGCCAGTGGTGACGAATGGGAAAATGAAATCCCAGTTGTCACCAGTGGTAACAATCGGATATAGGAAGTCATCATCATCAGCAGACGGAAGACGTCCACTTTACCTGTTACGTGGTATCTTTTCCCTATTTTTTTACGGTCGCGTCTATTGTGTGGACTCGCGAATGTAATACTAGATATATCTTAGAAGCTTTATCTCAGAAGCGAAAATGAAAAGATCTCAGGAAATCGATCGAAGAGTTACCAGCGACCTCAACAACGTTATTGTACCAGAAATATTGTACCAGAAGTACTAGGACAACAGAGTGCACAAAGAGGCTTCATCTCTTTTGTGATATCAAGTACCTAGTTATCAGTTTGTACCTGTGGTTCGTATATACCAGAAGTACCTACTACTAGAGCAGGACAGGTAATTAGAAGGTTTTACCACATAAGTGAGGTCTGGTGTTTGATATCCAACTGTGACCTTCAATTTATACCAGAAGTACCAGGGTAGTATAGCACATAAGGAAGCCTCATGAATAATGGTCTCTCAGGTGCCGATGCAACAGCCGCGAAAGTTTTTGTGGATACTAATCCGATATACCCTGGCTGACTACCACCGGGTGAACTTATCGAAGGTTACCTCCACGAGAACAAAATAAAAGTATTCTGCTCCCTAATAAAGTTCCAATTTTCTAATACGTCATCGTGTAGAACTACTAGGAATGAAAAAATAATATTTAATGCATTCCACATTCAGTCATGTAGAACTAGTAGGATTTTTTTCCCTCTTAATCATACATGTAGAACAAAATGTAAAACTACTGGGAATAGGCCCCTATATTCAACAGTGGACGTCTTCCGACGAAAGAAAGAAAATACATTTATTTGACACTCAAAATAACAAAGTAGGTAAAAATTAATAGTAAAAAAATTCCAAAGGTGTCGGGTAAAAAATATGCTGCCTCAGCATGTTGCTGTGCCAAAAATAAACTCTGACGATCTGATTGATGATGGTGATTATGTTTTTTTTTTATTTCAGTGGCGACAATTGGGAATTAAAAGTCTCAATTGTCGCCACTGGTAACAACTGGGAATTTAATGTTTCATTCGTCACCACTGGCGACAAATGGGAATTTTTTTCCGACGACTGGGAATAATCGGTAAAAACTACAGTATGTAGCATTCAGACTTGAACGCAACGATGTTTGCGCACTGCTTCTGTGCGGTGACAAGAACTCTACTATAGTCAACAGCTTCTTACATTTTCAAGGGAAAGAAATTAAGAAGATAGATATAGAACCTAATACTGGTCCTTTATTTAGGTTATTCTGTAAGATGATTTAACAAACTCGAAATAACAAATATGATATTCGTTGAACAAATTAGATATCTCACCGCGGATTCATCCTTCGAGTTGGTTAAATGTTCTTACAGAATACCAATACCTACCTACAGTGCGGTGTGCGGAAAGAGCCTTCTGAAAATTAAATAAACTTTCTATGATAACAGTTTTGTAGTATTCATGTTGAAATGATAAGAAGAAGAATTATCAGCATGCTTGCCTTGCATATGTCAATATTCTCGTGGCATAAAACTTGCAACCACATAGGCACAGATTGATATTATACTGCAGTACGTTAAATTTAATAACTAACTTCCATTTATTCTAAATCATTACTTGTGTCAACTTTGCGTGTTATTATGTAGGCTGTAGACCTACTTTAAAACGATTAAACGCTATGCAAAGTAGTCTAGAACGATATAAACCGGCTGTGCACGTAAGCTACACTATATTACGTCGGAGCAATAAAAAAAAGCCAAGTCCACAATGTTGACAGGCCATGTATCGTCGGACGCAATAAAAACTGTATAAACCCGCCCTTAGGAGAACTCCAAATGTTGCAGCCCCAAGACCGTGCGGCAATCCGCTTGGGGCCATAAAAATAGCGAGACGTCGTTATGTTCAAACGGCAAAAATGTAGTAAAACGAACAAAATCTGGTTTATGTTTGACGACTGTAGAAAATGTTTCATAGTACAACATACATAGTTTCTTATTTCAGTGCCAAAAATGTCGTAGCTTATTATTTTTTTATGTGGCTACTTTAAGTGGAAAGTACGTTAAATAATTTGTACACAAAATATATTATGAAAAAAAAAGTTCAGAGTATTAGTGGAATTTTTTCGATCTTTGAGATATACGACGATATACGTAAGGGACTACGTACGGAAAACTTTGTTATAAGATTTCTCATATTGTCCGTTACAACATTACAGAAACCATTTATATGGAAAATTACTAACTTGTTAATTTTTGAGCATGTAATGAATACGTGCGGAATATTTAAAAAAAATATTAAAATAAATATTATTCCGCATTACATTGAAATTATTCAATCAAGCCGCCTGCCTTACGTGGAGATTATGGCAACCCCTCCATTCTAAGGGAGAGACCTTTGTTCAGCAATGGACTTTTGCTAATTTTGCACAAATAAGTAATTTATTGTTTTTAATTACAAATTAGGGTTTATTATTATATCATAAATGATGTTATCCTAATTTTATTTTAAAAAGCGGTATTTTTTTTTTGGACATTCATGAAAAAGCCGATGATAAATTTCAATACTAGAATATTCATAATCATGTACTGGATCCCTGGTATCGGTTTTCGGTACGATGTCCCTTAGACCCCGTATATTAAGAAACGGATGCCTGTTACACAAATAATTTTATACGCATTCTGTAAACTATAATGTTCATATCTTCATACTAATTCTTTCATATGTGAAGTTCATATCTTAACATCATTAGTCAACAGCAACAGCAAGATAATATAGATTTTCTAGCGTGCTGATTGTACTAAAAAGCAATCCATTTTAAAAACTCTTATCTTCACACAATAAAGCTTGGGTCACTTTTGCGCTAACTTAGCCTCAATTATTGTATTCCCTTGTTTTGGTCGCTCGTCCTATGGCCCGACTGCGAAACCCCTATCGATCTGGTAGTTTGGCAGCCGTTACAGTTGGTGCCATGCGATGCGGACCACGTCATCGGCCCCGCGGCCGCGGTACCTCGCCCGGCGGTACGTACCCCATGTTCGAAGCGATTAATATTAACTGTCGCGGAGAATCCGATATCGCATTCTTGTGATATTGCTTTTTTAACGGGATTTGGATAGTATTATCCGGCCCGAAAATGGTAGTATTTGATGCGACTATCCAATTTCGCGATCGCGATGAAACTGATATTGGTAGAAACAATTGAATTGCCAGCTTTTATAAAGTTAAAATATCATTTTAGACATTTTAAAGGCTAATGCTAAATCTAATATAGTGTATTAATATCAGTAAAATTTGTTCGCTAGTGCAAATAACAAGGTACCGATACCGATAGCTTTAAGTAGCATTCATTATCACCAGTCGAAAGACGTCCGCTGCTGAACATAGGCCTCCCCTTCGAACGCCACAATGAACGACAATTGGCTATTTGCATCCACCGGTTACCTGCGACGCGCACTATGTCGTCTGTCCACCTAGACCTACCTACGCTGCGTCTTCCGGTTCGTGGTCGCCACTCGAGAACCTTTATTCCCCATCGGTTATCGGTTCTGCGAGCGATGTGGCCTGCCCATGGCCACATCAACTTGCAGATTTTGAGAGCGTATATCGGTGACCTTGGCAAATGTCCTCATTGCGGATTCGGTCGCGCAAAGAAACTCCGAGCATAGCTCTCTCCATAGCCGTTGTGTGACTCTGAACTTATCTAAAAGGCCAGCAGCAGCAAGTAGCAGGAGTGTCGCGATTACCTCTTCATCTTTTCGTGTAGATATGAATATAATACGTGGGGATAAGATGAATCGATGTGAGTGCAGGGCTGATTGTCCAGGTAGCCCGAGCGCCGTATTATTTTGCTATTCGAAAATTCTATTTCGGCTCCTTAATTTTTTCCTAATGAGATGTTACCAAGGTATCTTTTCCGGCTAGGCAAATATGGATTGATACTGTATAACAGTTTGTTCTGTCGTTACATTAATTTATTTTACTTCTCCTCATCAATCATTCATATTTTATCTCCATAACGCCCGCAAGATTTTTGTTACAACATAGTGGACATACATAGTGGAAGTGGGTGGTAATTGTTTTGTGTGCGGAATCGGTCGCGGTACGACACCCGCTCGCG
Source organism: Furcula furcula (assembly GCA_911728495.1). Lineage (NCBI taxonomy): Eukaryota > Metazoa > Arthropoda > Insecta > Lepidoptera > Notodontidae > Furcula > Furcula furcula. Next base: position 4,225,033 of record OU452244.1, on the reverse strand, counting down.
AATTCCGCTTCTCGCACCCCACTCTGTTTGTACACTTGAAATTAAGTGTAGTGAATATGCTTTTAATAACTAATATAGTACCTATATTTATCTATACATATAAAAGTGAATCCCTATTTCCCTTGGTCACGGCATCACGCGTGAACGGCTGGACCAATTGCGCTAGTTTTCTTTTTGTCGTTTGTAAAATTACAAAATTATGCGGGCAGAGCTCCGGGCCGAAAGCAGTAGCAGGCCGATTTTAGGCAGTAAAGGCTGACATTGGAAAAAATATGTTACCTGTTATGTTTTGAACGTATATATGTCTATTTAATTTTATATACTAACCAATGACTTTAATGGATTGGCTGACGGAGCTTAAAGTCCGATGAAGAACCGATGGCAGCTAAAGGTCAACATAGTTTCGAAAAGGCCGATAATCAACCACCGTGGCAACACACGTGGCAACGTTGTAACTGTATACTCCATCCCAAATAAGCTTGGAGACGATTACAAGTTCGTTTGCGGCTCAACATACATTGTCATCTAGGCGCGTCAGCAAAAACAACTTTGTATTACCAACCTTTTTTTTGCTGCCGCGTTAAAGGTCAACTATACACCGGGGGTGTTTTATGACTGCATAATAAAGTTGTAATCGCCTTCAAGCTTATTTGGTTTGGAGTACTGTAAATGATGATTAACGTAGAGGCAATGTATTGCCGGTAGAGGCGGTGGCGGCGTGACCGTGGCGACATGAGCGCGGCCGCACTGCGGGCGGACGGCGCGGGCGACTCCACGCCCGGCTCCGACGTCGGCGAGCGGATCACGCGGCTCTTCCCCAAGTGCCGCCCCAAGAACATGCAGCACCAACACGACAGGTGAACAAGACAATAAACTATTTAAAAAAAAATAAAAACCGACTTCAAAGTAAATTATCTATAAAAAGCATAAAATAACGAAAATATATTGAAGTCGGTGCTAGCACATCATGTTAACTAATACTAGCACGAGCTGACACCGACTTCAATATATTTTCGTTATTTTATGCTTTTTATAGATAATTTACTTTGAAGTCGGTTTTTATTTTTTTTAAAATAGTTTATTTAACACTTTTTAGTGACTATTATTTTAGCAAAAATAGGTATTTGCACTATCACGCAACTCCGTTACAGTAACTTACTGAACACATAAAAAGTTTATATCTCTTAAACTACTGGACTGATTTTGATGAAACTTGTACTCTACCCTAAGTTGAAAAATACTCTAACTATTGCAAAAAGAATTTTCAAAATCGGACTTGTAGTTTCTGAGAAATCCGCGGACAAACCTACATACATACATACATACATACATACATACATACATACTTACATACATACATACATACATACATACATACACTCATAAAATTTGGTAAATTTGTTTAGAAGCCCACATAGACTAACATATATTAATATTACGCATTTTTATTAATATTACATACATACGCGTCGAATAGAGAACCTTCTTTTTGAAGCCGGTTAATAATATTACATACATACGCGTCGAATAGAGAACCTTCTTTTTGAAGCCGGTTAAAAATAACTCTATATGTTACGGCGATAAGTTTGAAAATGTCTTAAAACTAGTTACCAAAAAAGTGAGCAATAGGTACAATCTTTAACTGAATTAGCGAGAGTGAAATTACGAATGAATACGCACTAGCACTAGGTGGTTTGAGGGAAGGCTCCGTTCCTAATAGTGTGGCAAAAAGAAGGGGGCTGGTATTATTATTATAACTAGGTGGTGGCTTTTCTTCGTGGATCACGGACGCAGTATTCTTGTAGTACAGTGTTTTACATGGAACGTCTTTTGATTATATAACGTTCTTTTCTTGTTCCACCAAACGAGCTAAATGTGGACTAGCGGATTAGACATGCCTTTATAATTCCTATGAAACACCTGTTAACCATGACATCATTTAAATCTCTTTGCTATTAATAAACTTAAATGGTATGCCACATAATAGGTTTTGAAGCCTGTATAGGTCTGTTGTGTTCTGGTCGTAACTTTGTTTGATGAAAATAATTTCGGACGTTAATTACGAAATTCTTTCTTGTCTCACTTTCTTCTACTTATATGTTTTGCAGGTTGGCCTCCGGTCTGGAGGGTCGTGACAACATTGTGAACAACGTGTCCTCAGACGAGGAGCGAGGCAACGAGGGCCAGCTGGTCATCCTCAATTCAAAAGGCGGCACTTATAAACTTCGAGATTCCAGGTGACATACTTAAATTTTTGGCACTAAAAACAGACATGATTTTTTTAAAATATATTTATTGCCATAGTATACGTATCTACCGACATAAGCCATAATCCATGGAGCTGTTTAGGTTGGAGACCGTGCCAAAGAAATATACATACATACATTGGTACTCTCGAAAGACGTAGCTCTCCTTCTGGGGCAGTCGGGCAATTAACATTTGCTTAAATTATACACATTTTCATTAAGGAATTTGTCCTAAGCAAGTACTAAGTTTCTCTTAACTAAATCAAATTTAATTTAGGCTAGATTTAAATTTTACTAATTTCACAAAGAAATCGCCCTAATTCTGTTAAGTATAACTAAATTAAATTTTGCCTAGATTTAAATAGAACTTTCAAGAGAACGTAATAAATTTACGAGAAAAATATTTTGCGAATCAAATCAAATTATATTTTGATTTGATTCGTAACATCATTCATTACATATTTAATATAATTTTTTATCATATTGCCCTGCAATATTATATTGGGATTGCGCTACATTAGAGAAATGCTGTTTGGCATATGTATATTCATAAAGTATTTTTTTTTATCAAGTACAAACTGATAGACACAGAAATCTCACAATAAATGTTGCAAATTCGAGGGTATTTAATCTTTGTTACCAGGATCATAGAAATAGCTGGAGGCCGAGAGCTATACTCCCAGAGCCGAACTAAGGCGGTGCGGAAACTGAGGCATAATAACACGCACAAACACAACCTTAGGAACAAAGTGCGGTCGCTCACTAAGGACACAGTCGACTACGCGGCCGACAACCTAAGTAATGAGGTAAATAGGCCTATAGTTTATACTTGTGTAATACCTATACGTTAAGTACGGCGGCGATTACGAGAAAGACGGCGGCAGTGGTACGGCTCCCGGTCCCCTGAGCAACGTGTGAAGTTCCCAGGTGGATTCAACCGTGGGCTGGTGCAGTTCCCATCTGAGGACCTAGGGCCCCTTTCTCATGTCCTGATGCGACAGGGGTTTTAGCTGGAAAGAAACTCACATACCTAACCCGGTTGACCTCGCACAGATTTCCGGGTATCTTGCGGAGGTTTTCCCCGTATAAACAAGTTACTACTCGTATAACTCTTTACCAAACATCTGTGCGGCTTCTTTTATGTCCGGGATGCGTCAATGGGTGTTATGTGTAAATGTCCTCTAGACCGAAACGGCCACAACCGCCATTTTTTCACAAAGTCATCCAAGTTACCAAGAGATATTTTAATACACAAATGCTTGCGCTGAAACAGGTGCACTCTCTCTCTCTCTCTTCCTTGGCTTTTACAATACGAGTAGAGGGTCACAACCGGGTTGAAGTCAGACGCAGCACTGACTTTTAACATATTATCCAACATCCGGATTACTTTACTTTTTAGACAATTAGTTGGTTGCTTTCCACAGGATTTGAATTCGAGAATTTTGAGACCTCCGGATTGTAAATCCGCTTTCCACTCAACTGAGGCTTCGCGTGTTAAATTATGAGTTATTTAAATAGTGAATCAACGATAGTGTCTTTACCATAAACAATCGTTCCAGATATCCCTGCACAGAATAAACAATGAACCAAAAAGAATGATATCCAGGCACACGTCGCCGACGTACACGAACGGCGATCGGGGGCCCGTGATAGAACAAAACCCCATGGGGATACCCAAAAACAGTTCCCCCATACTTGACCCCCACAAGACCAATGACGTCAGCACCAAGGGTAGTCCCATAGCCGTGGTGGCGGATGGCGAAGTTGTCGTATTCGATGACAGCGAAGATTGGAAAGGTAACTTAAAAATTATTTTGTGAATACAGAAGTATTTAGGGTTGCCCGGATCTTGCGGCGAATAATGAAAATTAAAACTTGCTTTCTAACGTTTCTGCCATACCTATTATTGGAAACAAGTACAATAGTAAAATGGAAATGATTACTGGGTAAAAAAATAATAATTCTAATAAGACCGTCAAGTAGATTATCAAAAAAAATGGATAAGTATTTTTTATTTAATAAATCAGTAGAAATTGCCAAAGATATAGAGCGTCAAAGTTCGGGATTGGAGGCTCGTGACGTCACGTCTCAGTAAAAATTGTATACAGGCGTGACGTCACGTGGCATTTCAACGCACTATATCTTCGTCATTGTTTGTTTAAGGTACGCGTCCATTGGCACGCGCCGGACGCACCGCACGCACGGCACGCAACGGATTTTAGTTTACTTTCTATGATTTTGACGGCCCGCATCGGAAAATTACGGCGCGGATAATGAACGCAGCGCTATGTAAAATCATACAAAGCTAACTAAAATCCGTTGCGTGCCGTGCGTGCGGTGCGTCCGGCGCCGGCCAATGGATGCGTACCTTTAATCGACAAAAGAAAAAAATACGTGTCGACAATGAACGACAGTTGTCTATTTGCATCCACCGGTTACTTGCGACGCGCACAATGTCATCAGTCCACCTAGTAGGAGGCCTACCTACGCAGCGTCTTCCGGTTCGTGGTTGCCACTCGAGAACCTTTCTTCTCCATCTGTTATTGGTTCTTCGTGCTGTATTGCCACTTCAACTTGCTGCGTGACTGCTTACCATTAGACGGGGCACAGGCTTGCTTGCCCCTTAGTAGAAAAAAAAGATCCGTCGACAGGCGTCTTGCTTGCCAACGTCGCACTTTCTTATCAGTAGAGAAACACCATGGTCTATTCTGTACTAGAACGGTTCTAATGTTGTATATTATTTTCTATTTTTTCTTCTTCTTCATAAACGCTTTTGCTTTGACCCACTTATTTACACCTACATACATTTTAAAGTGCACTTCTATTATCCAAGCTGTTCCAGATAGATTGAACATCACTGTTGCCTTAATTGATTAATCTAAATTCCAATTATAATCTATACGGATAATTGAAGCGTGCTTACAGAACCCGCGTCCATCCTGATCCACGGAACCATTCATACAACAGTTGTTTTCTTTCTCTTTTATTTTCAGTGATATTGAATTCTGTGTCTCTAGGTTTGAGGACGGAACCGGGGGCTAGTGACGATGAGATCGATATCAGTGTAAAAAGGACTTTAGACAATATTAAAAATGGTGATAGTGATGCTATGAACAATAAGAGTGAGTTGAGTTGTGAAGGCAGCGATTCGAGTCCGGATAGGGAGGACGTGCGGCTCAGTGATGCGAGCCCGTCGGGGGTCTGGCTGTCCGGGGATGAGGATAAGAGCAGGTTGACCAGGGTGATTGGTGAGCTGCCCATCGCGGAGTACGAGGGCTCGCCGAGGAGGTACGGCGTCGGAACGCAGAAGATTATCAGGTCGCCGAGGCCCGGATTCCCTCAGGTTAGTGACTTTAGGTTTGTTTATAAGTAAAAAAAATACGTGGCATAAAAATCTGTTTTGATATGTGCAAATGAAGCCCTTTCATATGATACCCCAGTCGATATAGTAGTCTCACTTTGAAATTTTGACGCCCCATTTCGACCTCCAAATAAAATAAAAGAAAAAACCCTTTTTTATTTGAAATAAAGTTGGGTAAATAAGACTTAAAACTATCAAATGGATAGCATCATTGGTTCCTGAACTATATAGGTGTGATAGACAGACAGACAGACGAAGTCACACCATAAGGGTTCCTTTTATACCTTCTAATAATGTTTAATATTTGCGTGAATATTAGAAATGATTACAAGGAGTTGGTTATAGTTTTTATGAATGCTACTTAGTTTACATAAAAATAGATACCTTGTGTAGAAGTCCGGGCAGTACCCACATGTTTGGCATTCTGCCGAAAAACAACACTTTGTAACACATACATTGCTATGGCGTGAATGGCACTGTTGTTGATGTACCAGGCCACTTAAAACCAAATTATAGAGCGTCCAACCGTTTCTTTTCTTTTTGACAGCACCAATAGAACGTAACTGCGTCCTGTTACGCAAAAGTTCACTTACTGCGTCATGTTACGCAAAAGTTCACTTTTAAAAGTGAACTTTTGCGTAACATGACACAGTTACGTTCTATTGGTGCTGTCAAAAAGAAAATAAACGGTTGGACGCTCTATAATAGTCTCGCTTACAACAGGCTCGAGTCATCACTAAGTTGAATAAAAATAATAGAATGGTTGTCTTCAGAGGGTGGTGACGGAGAGCAGGGACGTAACGCCCCCGTCAAGTTCCGCGGCGTTCGATTACCTGTACGAGTTCTCGGAGACGAGGAAGGTGCTCGAGGAGTTCTTCAGGTGTCCCGCACAGCCCGGACAACCGCAGCTGAACACCAACGATGAGGTCGTTAATTTCCAGGTAACGTTTACCTCACCTGTAATCAAAGTCAAAATATCTACTATGTATAGGACCATACGGACGCTCTTATATAAAATCCTGAATATCTTTGGAACATCATCATAAGCAGCAGAATTACGTCCACTGTTGAACAAAGGCCTCCCCCTTAGGATGGGATGATGGGGTATAGATGGTAGGTAACCCAATAGAAAGACGCTGCTGCCCGTCTTCTTGTTTTCCCTTATTCGCCTCCTACGGACACGCAATGGGAGGAGATGGAAGGGTGCTATTCTTACCCGCGGGTTTTGGAACATAGCGATGTGTATAAAAATGGTATAGAAGTTGTTCAAATAAAGGCAGGCCTCTGAAGACTTCGCTCGTAGGGTGTCCGGGTAGAAAAGCGTCATACCAACTTCTCCCAATCAGGTGTTGACGAGGCGTCTAAGCGAAAACAAGAAGGCAGGAAGAAGCGTTTTTCTATTGGATTACCTACTACCTACCTTATTATTATGGCATTATGGCAACCCCCTCTTTCTTAAGCCGTGGACGTCTTCTGGTTGATAATGAAAGACTTAATTGACGATTGTCGATATGAGTGTCGTTTACATCGTTCTACTTAAACCGGTTTCTAAACTGTTTAAAAAAGGTGGTGATACTTCCCCAATCAAGCTGCTCGCATGATTTCCCCAGTAATTTCTTTAGTTGCATGACTCCCCTAGATATTTCTTTGGTTGCATGACTCCCCTAGAAATTCCTTCCGTTGCATGAATGCCCCACTAATAGTAAATCTTCCGTTTCAGGAGCTAGACTACGAGTTAAGACGTCAGACGCAAGAGTGTCCCTCCGAGAACGGGCTGGAGGGTGGCAGCGAGAGCGAGTGGCCGCACGTCACAGACACGCTCGATTCACCTCACACAGCACACAATCACACCAACTTCTTAGGACTACAGGTATGCTGGTAAAATTATATATAATTTCCTCCTGACTAATGCGATCATAGTGGCCAATCTCTGAAAAAACCGCTAACTAAACAAAGTGCACAAGTTTTTCCTCAGACACTGGTGCATATTGTTCGTTTATGATAGTTCGTTTACACAAAATCATCTGCTATCTTCGGTTAGCATCACCGAAGCAGGAGCAGTCGAAGTGCTGTTTACACTTAGCCGACTTCGGTCCATCCACGACCAGTTTTAACTTCCCCAGTCTCTGAAATGAAGATGTCCGTTTGGTAGTTCGTCGCTTGGACTGCAAACTTCGACCATTCCATGAACAGCCTTATTGCCTGCAGTCTCGGATACCTGGAAACCGGTTGTCGTTAAGTTGTCGAAAACGTCCGCGTCGGCCCTACAGCATCCAAGCGAAGACAACCTGTTGTTAGTGAGTCATTACTCTTACAATTTGATAGGTCAGATCATCGACTTATCCGGGGATAGATAGATGTAGAAGACGACATTTTCGGGTGGGCATAATTTTTCTGTTTCGACAAGAAAAGCAAGGAACAATTACTCAAAGTGACGCCCCGCTAGGTTTTAATCTTCTTTTCTCGCTTCTATTGTATTTTATTTGTGATTTCCTTCCCTTTGCAGCAAGGTTGCGGTGCATACGCGGAACCGAACGTATGCTCTTTACGTGTGGGTGCGGCCTGGAGTGGGTCAGGGTCCCCGCGGGCCTCGCGACGCGAGCGCGCCCCGCGGCGGCTGTCCCCCGACACCAGCGACACTGCCAGCGACCTCTCCCTCATCATCATGGAGAACGAGCTCTCCGAGATGAAGGGTGAGACACTTTTGAACCTAAATTTCCTTTATTCCCATAGACAGGCTCAGAAGTGGGATGGTCTCGGATAGTGAGACGCTTTTGTTTCTGTGTTGTTTAGCTTGTTGAGAAATTGAAAAGTTATTTGTTTTTATAGCCTTCTTTTGCCTGATGGTAAGCGACGCGCCTGCCGTAGACAGCTGCAGTGTAATACTGCCCATTCAAAGATTCAAAGATTCAACATTTTTATTTCAAATAGGCTTAACGCTAGCACTTTTGAACGTTCAATTTTTTAAAAGCTATCACCGGATCATAACGTGGCCTCAACTGAGAAGATCCGGCAAGAAACTCAGCGGGCTTGTCATTTTTTCACATTTTTTTTTAAACAAAGTTTGTCTTTTTACAATTAAATCAGCACCAGCGACAGTGTGTCCTGCCGTTCAAAATATCAAATAAAAATAAAAAATACGACGAAAATACAACAAACTAAAAACTAAAATGCCAAAGGGATAGTAGTCGGACCAGTCCCCCGCGCGCAGCACCCGCGCACGAGTTGACTGCTCGCAGCAGCCATCACTCCCCTCAACCATATTGGAGGGAAGGGGGTGACCCGCCACACGAAGCCGCCACAAGCAAAGACTTTTCGATGGCGAGCATGACCATCCAAAATCACAGTGGCTCACGTTTAACATTTACCTTCTGCTGTTAAGCAGTGCCTCGTCAGGCAAGACACAAAGCACTTTAAAATATTAAATTTTATCACAAGTCGTCTAGGTTAGATACACATTAGTTATTAAGTCTCTTGTGTCTAGTAATTTTAACAGCTACAGTGCTTTTCACACCAGAGCAATGTAAATGCCGTGGTACCTACTTGCACAAGGTACCTACCACCTAGGAGTTTACCTTAGATGCTAGTTTTAAACGTATTTTAAAATGTTGTTTCAGTTCAAATGGACGCCAACCGTGTAGTAGTCACGCACCTGCCTATCGTAGAGGACGGTCTGTCTTCAGGACACGCTTCAGACACGGACAACAACAATCAAATGATACAGGTATGCCATTGAAGATGGTTTGATTCTTTATTCTTTCAGTGATAAAGAAGTAGTCGAGATACATAAGAACCAAAATTACAGATACGGTATTATAATTATCTTTAAGAAAGTTATAAACACTATCATTATCAACAGCAACTGAATGATGTCCACTGGTGCTTAAGACCCTTTAGAATTTGGTTGCCATAATCCCCACGCTTGGGCGGCTTGTGGATCGCAGTATAGGTGGTAGGTAATCCAATAGAAAGACGCTGCTGCCCGTCTTCCTGTTTTCCCTTAGTCGCCTCTTACGGACACGCAACGTTGGGAGATAGGAGGGTGCTATTCTTACCCGGACACCCCGCGGGTAGTTATGTTACGAACAGTTTAACGGATTTGCATAGACATTACCACTACTGTCATATTGGCCCGTTGATTGTCCGCGTCAGAATAGCACCTTCCCGTCTCTTCCCTTGGGGTGCCGTACGAGACGACTATGGGAATGTTTTCCCAGAAGACGGGCAGCAGCGTCTTCCTATTGAAGAAGAAGAAGAAATACATTTATTCGTAGACGATACAAGAAAAAACAAACAAAAATTATGATTATAAGTTAATTAACATGCTACGAAAGGGTTCCAATGTTCGCATGGACTCTACCACCTATTGGATTATCTACCACCTAGCCTCAAATGAAACTTTACATTAAAAAAAATACATTAAACATAGTAATAACAGCTCACTGATTAAACATTATAAATGTCAGTGAACCCCAATCGATGTCAATTGTATCTAACATTGTATGATACTCGTTAAGAGGCATTCGTTTTTGTTATGATATTATTAAACTCGATCACAATTTGTTCGTAATAGTAATCGAGAATTATCCTAGCATATCGATTGAAATGCCTCTTATGTATCTGCCTTTTTTGACTTCAAATGAAGAATGGATTAAAAGAAGAAGGCACTGGAAAGAATGTATTTTTATATCGATTTTGTATTTCAGACTCATACATCGGTGGTGATCAAGGAGATTGTGGAGAACGGGACCAGCACTGACCCTCACATATTAACTATAGATGTTGATTTAGATTGCCTGGATCCTTTAGGTGGGTTTACATAATATACTACTACTACTCAAACTATATTAGATAATTATAAGAACCCGAGTCTTCTTTTTCTATCTGTGTTAATTATTTATGCAGGAAGTCTATTTTTAGACTTCCGTACCTAAAAGGTAAAACAGGAACACTTATGGTCCGACTTTGTCTGTCTGTCTGCCTGTCACAACACTAATTCTATTGATTTGAAATTTGGAGAAGTTTTAAATATTGCTTATCCAATTTCATCGTAAATAAAAACAATATGTAATTTTCTTATTTTTTTAGGGGTAGAAATTTAAAAATGAGATTATATCAAGTACCAAAGATGATGCCCATCTCAAAATAGACTTTTATTTCGGTTTATGTAACTTAGTGTTTAGCTTTTAAACATGTCGAAAAAATACCGTTCTCTTCCCTTATCTCCGAAGTTTGTCGAGGGGAAAGTCTGAAATAATTAAACTTACAACTGTTTATGTAAATTTTAATAGGAAAACTATAACAACATTTTACAAATAGTTATTTTATAATCCTAAAGAACCTCGACAAACAATTGTACGTTTATACACACAATGGATCTTTGTGTGTGTGAAGTTGGCAGCAAGCCGCTGCGCAGTCTATTTTTGTGTATTGACAACTCACGACTCTAGTTGCGCAATGGTTCGCAAATCCAACTTCAGACACACTAAGATCCGTTGTGAGAACTGTAGCTTTGCGTTTTCTTATTTTTGTCTTAGAAGAACTAACGTACAAAGTAGGTACGGAAGCCTCAGTTTCCGAGTCCAACTCTCACTCACGGGATTTCTTTGTTATTATCAGTGTGTGTAGAGACGGCGCCGCCGCCGCCCGCCCCCGAGCCACACCGACCCGCGTCCGCTACCGCGCTCGCCCCCGCTGTCGCGCTCGCTCCCGCGCCCGTTTCCGCTCCCGCGTCCGCTCCGCCCCCGCCTCATCACCACCACGCGCCTCACGACGACGTCTACCCGCCCAGGTTAGTACACTACACCGAGGATGTATACACACTTACTGCACTCAAGAACTACAATTATCGTATTAAAATCTATTTAGTCCGCCATTTAGATTATCAAAAAATATTGGACACGTCTTTTGTCAATTAAACAAAGAATTACAAAGATGTAGTGCGTTGAAATACCGCGTGACGTCACGCCTGTATACATTTTTTTCTGCGGTGTGACGTCACGGGCTCGTGAACTTTGACGCTCTATATCCTTGGTATTTTCTATAGATTTGTTAAAAAAAAAATTACATGACTAAAATTTTTGAAGGGAAAACTTCTTTAGCGGCGTTGTGCATTTTTTGTGATGGGTAAAAAATGTTAAACTCGCCAGGACACGTGACCTGATCGAAAATTCGTAAGACAGAGGGAGAGTAGACCGCCGGCGCGGCGTAGGAGAGGAAGTATCCCCCCTTTTTCTGAGATTTTTCTGAGAGATAAACTTTTTAATGTAAAATAACTGTAATACACACATCAAAAGTGTCTAGGGATCAACATATATTTTTGCAATAACTTTTCTCCTGATTGATATTAATTAAAATTTTCTTTAAGGATTCATCAAATAAAGTGTTTTCGTTTGTCACAGTAACGATAAACCAAGTCACCTTTGCATTAATAAAGAAATTTGCCATTTTCCTAATAAAGGGATTTTTGACATTTGAACCACTAACACAAAAGTTCGAAAAAAAGACTGAAATAACAGTTTTCTTTAAAATTTTATTGGGTAACTTAAACAATTAATAATCCGTGTTTCTACCGCGAACACTAACAACACAAGAACATCGGTTTGGCATACTCAAAATGAGTTCATCCAAATCACGCTGTGGAATGGCCGCCCATGTTCGTTGCAACAACAAAAAAAGGTCTTCTTGCGACTGGATACCCTCCATATTCGGCAGAGCTCTTCTCTGTAGCATATCCCATGCATGCTCAATCGGGTTCAAGTCTGGCGACTGAGCAGGCCAGGGCAGGACATTGATGTTAGCTGCGGCGAGAGTCTGTCTTACAACTCTTGCGGTGTGCGGTCGTGCATTATCATGCATTAACTGAAATAAGGGACCGATTTGCACTTGTAGAGGAACGATGACGTCTGATACAATCGTCTCAGCATAAATTTGAGCGTTGAGGTTGCCTCTGATCCAAATCAACTCAGTTCTTCCGCCGATCCAAATACCCGCCCATACCATGATGGTTCCACCACTATAAGGATGGACTTCCTGGCAGGATTTTAATCGCTGTTGGCGTCCAGGGGTTCTCCAGTGTCGTATACGTCTTGTATCCGGTCTCATACCAAAACGAGACTCATCAGAAAAGCACACGAAACGCCATTGTTCTTCTGCCCAATTTCTGTGTTCAAGAGCCCATTGATATCGAATCCTACGATTGTGCATTGCTATAGGTGGTACCCGTAGCGGTCTTCGGGAATGAAGGTTCACTTCATGCAAGCGGTTTCTGACTGTTTGGTCGCTAATTAAGTTCCCTGAAGAGTGATGAAGCCTCACGGCTAACATCATGGCAGTTATTGTTGGAGCTCTTCGAGTTAAGATTTGAATATATCGGTCTTGTCTCCGTGTGGTGCAGCGATACCGTCCTCCATGGCGCTCAGCCACGGTACCAGTGCTTCGGTAACGTGTCCAAAGTCGACTGATAACACTCTGACTTGTATTCAGAGCTAAAGCCACAGTACGTTGCCGGGAACCAGCTTCTATCATTCCCACGGCTCTGAGCATTTCTTCCCTGCTTAAATGACGTCGCCGCTCCATAATAACGTTGGTTTTAATCAGTAGTAGGGAAACAGTAGCACTAATAATGTCTTCAATGCGTTGTATGTTTTTATAGGGAAAATATTGACAGCTGATTTTCATCTTTTACTCGAATTTGATTCACAGTTCCTGATTCAAATTATGAAATGCACCAAAAAGGATCCATATAAATTTATAAAATCATAAATTTATTACAAAGCCACATCTCAATCTCAAGAAATCCGCTTAAAAATGCTTGATCCCTAGACACTTTTGATGTGTGTAGTTCTGAAGTGTTAAATTTTTGTGTACGATAGCGTAATAAATGAATATTGTATTTTCGTCGGTTCGTCGTCGACCGTCATCGTCGGGTCGTGGGTTCGATTCCCACCAAGTGTCTGGGTGTTATTTATCTATTTAAGTATGTATTTACAAAAAAAAATGTATATAAGTATTAGTATCAGTTGTCTGGTTTCCATAGTACAAGCTCTGCCTAGTTTGGGATCAGATGACCGTGTGTGGATTGTCCCAAGATATTATTATTATTATTTTACCACATATATTATAGTACTTTTATACTAATAATTAAAGCAATTCGTGCAAAATTATTCCCTAACCATTCCAAAATATCAAAAATGCATAACGTTAATATTCAAGTTTTCACTTCTGCCGGCACTCCCGGAGTGCAACCTGTTGTTTTTTTTTTATAATCTAACTGACGTAGTAGCGGAGCGGTGTATCATTATTTTCGATTATTGAGTACTAGATAATAATTATCTCTACTCACTATCAGCGTATTAACGGCCGAACCTAAAAACGTCAATTATAGTTAATTGTGAAAATGGATTATTTCGCTAAATTTAGCCAAATAATACTTCATACGCGGATAGTGAGTAAATATATCAATCATCTCGTAATTAATACTAAAAGATAATCATAAGAGACTCGGAGAGTCGAAATAAATAGATTACATAAAATTACTTAATTGCGATTAAAGTTAATTGATGTCTGTGAGTGCGGCAGTAAGTATTCATTTGTGTGGTGTGTTGAAAGTTGATGGGCGTTGGTCTAGTGGTTAGACACCCTGTCCGCTAACCGATGGGTCGTGTCGCACCAAGTGTCTGGGTGTTATTTATCTATTTAAGTATGTATTTACAAAATAAATGGTATATAAATATTAGTATCAGTTGTCTGGTTTCCATAGTACAGACTCTGCCTAGTTTGGGATCAGATGACCGTGTGTGGATTGTCCCAAGATATAAAAAAAAAAAACAATTTCAGGATATGGATTAATGGTAGATAGATAGATAGATAGATTAATACTTTATTGCACACATTTTGTTGAACAATACATGAAACAGTTACATAACTTAATGTGAGCAAAGGCGGTCTTATCGCTCAAAGCGATCTCTTCCAGACAACCTTTGTAAAAGGAGCTATACTAAAATAAAACTGCAGTATAGTGCACAGTAATAATAAAAAGTAGATAAACAATAAATAACATATCAACAACACATTATGCATATATAAAAATATTATTATATACTAATACATATTTAAATGAATTAACTAAAATTGACGTTCGTAAGTGTGGCAGTAAGACTAGTCATCATCAGCAGCCGAAAGATGTCATCATTAAGCCGTTTATCCACCGTCCGTAAGAGGTGACTGAGGGAAAACAAGAAGACGGACTGCAGCGTCTTTCTATTGGATTACCTACCACCTATACTGCGATCTCCAAGACACTTGCTAACTGTGGGGATTATGGCAACCCCTCCCTTCTAACGCCGCCTTTTGTCCAGCTGTGGACGTGTTTCGGCTGGTGATGAGAGGAAATCGAGTATTATAAAGAATAGACAACCAATAATAATAGTTAAAATATGACACGGAATCTAATCCCACCACTCATTCCCATCACTGTGACTCCTGTAAGCCAGTATCTACAGTGGTCACCAGTGAACACACCGAGGTTTGACCCTCAGCGAGTCTCGGGGAAACGCTAAATTGTCTTGGAACCCGCATCGAACTTAATCAAAAAGTGAACTGGAGGAGTAAGAAAGACAAATTCAACTTCCCTCCTTGGCAAAGCTGGAGACAAACAACAAGTTATAATCCTCGGCACGTAAGTTGGCAAGACTTTGTCGTAGTGGGGGAAAGTTCGCGCAAGTGCAATTAGTTGCAACAAAACATGGTCAATATAATATATTGCAATTTTATTACCATATTTTTAGTCATTTCATAAAAATAAGGAGAACAGAGGAATGATTGAAATATAATGAGATGTAATAAATGAAATTCATAAAGTTTAACTTACATAAGAAATTACATATTAAAATAAAATATTGTGTTAAAGTAATTACTGATTTAATGCTTATCGGCCGACAGTTTGCAGGATGAAAAGTCGGAATCTAATTAGAGTGATAACATAACATTTTCAAAAACTTGTAACAAAAACTTAACAAAAACAAACTTTTTTTTGTGCAAGCAAGTTTACTCGGGATCGAACGGGACGTAGACGAGTTGCGGGAAGCAAGGCTCGACCAATAGGGCGCCCGGTACGATGTTACCTTGTTCCCCGCGTCCCACTTGATAACCAAAGAGCCCTATAAAATGACTTCTGCGCATCTAACGAATCTTGCCAAGTTACGTGCCGATGGCTGTACTAAATCGTTAGTCAATCTGTCTCTTTCTTTTCACGTAGCATCTCCATCCAATCGTAAGTCCAGTAATCCATCGTCAATCTGTAAGAGTCTTCATTTATGCAGTTAAACCGGGTTATAAATTTGATCTTTGTCACATTTCAATCTGTTAATCACTAATTTTGTACAAACAACTTTATGCGAAACGAAATTGTATAACTAAATATAATAATATTTGTGTTCTAGAAAAAGACCAACATCCGCACAAAGTACAGAATCCGTGGAAATCAAACCAGCAAGCGGCGATGAAGGTAAAGATAAAAATATATAATATTAGAACATACGGACCAACCTATCCAGGCTATCGGGCAAACGTCCTGCATATCTAAACTAGACTAAGTACGTTTTTTTTTCTCAGATGAAGCTGACACTGACCTTGAGACTGACAGATTACTTGGCCAGCAGAGGACCGATGATCAAGGGTTCTTTGACGATAAGGTAATAAAGGATTCCTTCAATTTCATGTGATTTGTGCTATAATAGATCTAACCGTTTATTTTCTTTTTGACAGCACCAATAGAACGTAACTGCGACATATTACGCAAAAGTTCACTTTTAAATGCGAGGTTTTAAAAATATGACAACGGCCTAAGTTTGCTCCTTGATCCCGTATAATAATCATCTTTGACAAATTGAGTCCATAAGTGCAGTAGTTTTTTTATAAATTACATAAAATAACAAACGTTTTTAAAAATTTACGTTCTATGGCTATAACATAGTGATGTTACGATTGAGATATCTATATTGTTTATTAACAATTTTTACACGGGTATAATGTAGCATTCTAATGTAGTATAAGTATAGATTGGTATGAAATGATATGAAACAATTATTGTGACTTTTACTTTTATTTATTTATTAATCAAAATCAGATTCATCGTCGCTGTCACTCGAGCTATCGCCGACATTTATAATTAATTTTTGATTCATATTATCTACCGCCACGTGTTTATCCCAATCTGCCATTATAGTTTCTTGTGTTTTTTGATTTACTTTTTGCCAGTTTTCCGCAGTTACTTCCACACATGCATTTTTTAATAAATCAAGCATTTTGTTTGCTGTGAATGGGGGTTTTGTGTTATTTCGAGCGGCGTGTCCTTTTACTTGAGCCCATATTAATTCAATGGCATTGTATTGACAATGATAGGGTGGAAGTCTAAGAACCCAATGACCATGTTCTGCAGCTATTTCGTCGATCACATATCGTTTTGGGAAGTGTTTTTTGTTCGTAATATATTTAGTAATTGTACTTTTAGTAAGGAGTTATCAACATTTTCGTCATGTCGTTGAAGCCAGTCAATGATTACTTGTTTTTGTCGGCCTGGGTCGAACGTTTTAAAAACCCCGCTCTAATATTTAGGAAGATTATTATTACGTGTCAATGTAACAAAAGTAATAATAGAATGACGTTCTACTACTTACTAGCGCCATTCCTACGACTGTTCTCTTTCCGCACAGACTCGATAGAAAAATGAATCGATATCGTGTCCACTATAATCACTTGGTCACAACACTATCACTGTCAGATTAAATATGTCAAATAGAAAATAAACGGTTGGATCTATTATAGTGTAGTACTTTTAACTTTAATGCATAGGTCATAAGCATCAAAATCGTAATAAAAACATCTATGACCTTTGCTATTAACAAGTCGTACACCTCTGACTTTAACGAGGAAAATAATTTACAAACTTCATTCGAATTTGATCCTTATCTAGTTCGCAATTAAAATACAAAATTATAGTGGCTTTTAGATTCGATTCAGGATGTTTCTTCTTTAATGCAATTAATGTTTTGATGACTAATGTCATGGAGAACTATTTCATATGCCATCAACCTTGTATTGTGAATTGCACTTTATTTCCATGTTTCAAACGTTTAAGTTAGAATAACATCTTCATGTGGGTTGACACATTTTATTCAATATCTCAATTGTGACTTGATTGAATTTAAATAGGTGCCTAGTATAAATTCAAGATTATATTTCTTAAACTCTTAGACAGATCTTCATACAACTGTTGTAGATCTTCTTAATTAAACTTCATACATAAATCTTGAATGCAATTTTTATCCGACTCAGGCATGGTGTTAGTGTAGTATGCGTAATAACATTCAGTAACTCCACCCCTATTTCATAAAGCTAGTGAAAAACAAAATATCTTTATTATGTATAGGCCTCAAGGAGGCACTTGAAACGTGGGCTTTAGTTAAATTCTACGGATCCGTATAAGTATTTTCATTCATTGCAATATACTACACTCTGTACACCACATTCGCGTAAATCCCTTCGGTCTAAGACTCTGACGGTAGTAATAATATGTTTATACCTACAATAAACACTAACATTTTTTTAAATAAGGGCTATTTGGATAAACTTAGGTGCGTGTTGCAATAGCAAATTATTTTTTACGACTGCAATTTGTAAAGAAACAAATGACGTTATAGCGACCGAAATGGACCGATTAATCGGCCAAACATGACGCAATTATCAGCTGTGCGATAACACCTAATAGGTCGAGTCAGCGGCGCGCGCGCAGTCGACCTTGCTCTCCAATTATTCTTGATTATATATCTTTAAGTTTGTGTTGACTGTGTTTTATGCCTACAACCAATATGCTTCTGAGAGTACTATATTAGTAGCGAGATTAAATATAATATTAAATATAATTTTTACGCTTTTCTCTTAATAGTAATACCTTCTTCAGATACCTAGCTGTTTTTTTAAATTAATTGCAACACTTTTTCAACCCGGTTTATTTTATAATACGAATAATATTAAACATTATTTTAATTTTAAATTGACTATAAAATTACTTGTTTTTCTATTATTACTACGTAAAGAAAACATAAGGAGGCCACTTAAACAATAAACACTAAAGACATTTTCACTTGTAAAATAAACAACTTCAGTCGCACTCTATCAGATTTTTCTGTGAATTTCTTTCTGATTTATTCGCCGCCGTATTTCATAATTATCATATAAAATATCCAGTGCGTTTATACCATTAAATGTAAATTCAATATTTGTCAAAATGTGTTAACGCATTAGTAAGTATTTTGCCTACGCTATTTTTTATTCTTTGACGATACATCTGTTTACAAACCGGTGGCAGAGGAAACGAGTCAGTAAATGAATGACACGCGAACACCGCGCACGTGTTTAAATCATAATATTATCTTTATCACGGGAAACGTCCAAATGCACTGATAACAATTTATGAACATCCAGTGTCGGCTCTGACCACGTTCGAGGCGGTCGTTAAAAATGTGCGACGAGGAAAAACAGCCTTGCTTAGATGACAATAAAGACGAAAATAGTGCGGACAATGTAAAAACAAATGAAATTAGTGAGGCCGAACCGTGCTTAAATGATTGCGAAAACAAAGTCGAGAAAGTGAACATTGAATTAAATGAAGTGATCTCGAATGTAGACGTGTCAAATGAAGTTGGAGTTATTTTAAATGAAAAAGACATCGATTGTGATGTAAATGATGTTGAAAATCATGCAAGTGAACGGTATATTTGTGAGTCGAATGATGGAAGCGTTGACTCAAGTGTTGATTCCGAGGAAGTGGATACTAAAAATGATTGTGACACGGTTAAGGAAAAAAGGCATAAGGTAAATGGAGATTATCTAAGCAGTGATATGAAATTATGTAGGTAGTACTTAAAAAGGGATCATCTTCATAATCAGCTTACATCAGTCCACTGCCTACAGTGGACTGATGTAAGCTGATTATGGACATAGGACTCACCCAAGGCACGCGACTGAGCCCAATCTTCGGCTCCCTTCTTCAGGTTACTCCCGACCACTCTATAATATATAATGTCTTAAAGGTCGGCAACGCGCTAGTGATTCTAATGGTGTTGCTAGCGTCTATAGGCTGCGGTGACTGCTTACCATCAAGCGGGCCGCATGTCTGCTTGCCACCTTGGTAGTATAAAGAAAGATGGTCGCTCCACCTGGTCACACGCTACGCTTCCCGATTCGTGGTCTCAGATTTCAATGATTATCGACATTACTAGTCCACTGCCCCTTCTGCTGGCTAATTATTAAAGCTATGTCGGTCACTTTGGTTCTCCGGCGAATTACTTCATTTTGTATTCGTTCCCTTAGAGAAAACGCGGCATAGTTATTTCCATAGTCCGCTAAGCGATCTTCAATAGGTGGACTAATCGTACCGTAGCAGTTTACTTTGTGAATTACGAGGTGTAATTAAATGGTGTATAAAATGGATCTCAGCTAAATTTAGTTATGATCTTTACCTGATAGTGAAGCTACAGAGACAATGTCTTGCACTGCCGCTTGTCGGGTTGAACATTAATTGATAATCCTTTGAACCCATTATTGATCTAACTACAGTGTTTTTCAAAATGGAACATAGCAATGTGTAAACATTCCTACTGTCTTCCAGCAAATTGTTCTTGATATTTGAGTATATCCTATATTACTCTAGAGTGCCTACACTCTGGTCTAGAATATCTTGCTGCTTGTTCCATTGGAATATTCCACCTCGCTGCAGATAACAGTTGGTTTGCTATCAATTAGACAGTTCTAACTTGTTTTAACTATGTACAGGGTGGCGCAATAGAACGTGCATATTTAAAAAATCTATTAAAAAATAAATACAAAAGGTATAGTTAAAATAAAACTAAGGAAGTGTAAAGTAAGAACTGAAGATTGTTTTTTAAATATAACCTCTCCTAAACGATGACCCTCTCTACGAGGGCACTCCTCTAACCGCGAACGGAAATTATTGAAAACTTTCAATAATTTCCGTTCTCGTACAGATTGCATAACTCTCTCAATATTGTCTTCGGTCCTAGATGTTCTAGGACGACCTTTTGCTGGTTGTTTAAACGTTGAACCAGTCTCTTCAGAATGCTTTACGCATAATTTAATTAAATTACCACTCGGAGATTCACTAATTCGCCGTAGTCCATATTCATAACAATATAGTCGCCTAGTAACAATGTATGAACGACAGTTCTAGTAAAATGCGCGCACGCAAAATGCGCTACGCTTACCGTCAATGTGACTCATTGTGACTAAAACTCCATGAGTGCGCCTACCCAAAGGTAGTAAGCTCCTCCCGCCTGCGTGTTTTCTACCCTGCAGAAAAAGATGATGTAATATGCACGTTCTATAGCGCCACCCTGTATTTGTCTATTTGTTAATAATTTATCTATTAGAATGTAAGTGCAACATTATTAATTTCTTCATTATTTCAACATTGACATTTCATAATGCGTTGTACCTACTATTTATATCTTTGTATTATTACGTAGCCAAGTTTCACCACGGAGTTTTGTGATTTGTATAGTGTTATTTTTTTTAATATCATATCAATGTTAGTACTTTTAAAATAAAATGTTACGAAACTGATTTCAATTCAATTCATTTATTTTTTGCAATAATATGGGTTACATGGTTGTTAATTATCAGTATGAGTATCACCATATTAGCCTTAATAGCATGCAAAACATCTTAAACTAATTATAACTACGTCATATTATAATAATCAAGTCTGACTGACCTAATCAAATATCACTCTACTAATTACATTAAATAAATAATAAATTATTAATCTGATTACAATTTCAATTATATTCCTAAATATACAAATTGAATTTATATAATTTAATATGGATTTTTTTTTTTTGATTCCTATTAATTTGTTGAATTGCTTATGATTTTCTATTCGTTTTACGCAATGATATACCTATAAGGTTTTTCTTAGCCTATCCCGGTCTTTGACTCACCAGACCCGTACTAGGTGATAGGTTCCTTGTGCTAGGAACCATCCAGGTAGGTACCACCGCAGTGTCAGATATTCTGCCGCCAAGCAGCAGTGTGTAAGCATTGCTGTGTTCCGGCATGAAGAGCACTGTAGCTGGTGAAATTACTGGACACAAAGACTTAATATCTAATGTCTTAAGGGTCGTCAACGCGCTGATGATTCTTCTGGTGTTGCTAGCGTCTATAGGCTGCGGTGACTGCTTACCATCAGGCGGGCCGCACGCTTGCTTGCCACCTTGGTGGTATAAAAAAAAACCTACAAAAACTTGCAGCCAACTGACGGGTAGTGTTCCTACGCTGAGTACAGCTGCCGGTGCTTCGTGAGATATCGTTGTGACATCTAGGTGCACGTCGATATGATACCTTAAGACCTTTGACATGGAGTCCATATTCTTGTGTTTTGAATAAGCTAGTGCTCTTAAATGTATGGCTGCACCACCACACCATCAAGTGAGATCGTGGTCAACCTATTTTCAAATATTTTTTCATGACTCTTGCCAACTATTCAGAAGAGTTTCAAATGAATCGCGCTATAGCTGAGTGAATCATTCAAGCCTCTTCTAATTTTAATCTAATATGACTCACCAGTCTCGCCACTGTTTTCTCTGGGGTGTCCGGTTAAGAATAGCAGTCTCCCATTTCCTCCCGTTGGGTGTTCGTAACAAGCGCCTGAGGGAAAATAAGAAGACGGGTGGCAGCGTCCTTCTATTGGATTACCTACCACATATACTGCGATTCGTAAGACGTCTGTTTAACGTGGGAATTATGGCAACCCTGATTTTATTTAATCCAATGCGTTATAGGACAAAATTACAGACAAACTTACAATAATACCATCCGCTTATCGTGAAAGAAGGCGCATCCAATTGAACTATAAAATTATCTGTTACGATAAATAAGAGTACTACACTACTATCACGTTAAACGAATTACCTAAGCAGACTTGAGTTCAGCTACTTTTCCGTTTTAGTAAGATCCTGGTAATCTCCAGGGCCCGGTGGGAGCATGTCTCTTGAAATTCTCAGAGAGGGTACTCCGATGAGACTCTATAGTGTCAGGTTTTCTATGTAGTCTGGCTGGGGGGATGGGATGGTGCTATTTTTACCCGGTTTCCCACGTAATTGTCAGTATTTAATTGAACGTTATCATGTCGCAGGGCTGGCGCAAGCCGAAGTCCCGGACGGTGATGCCGGCCGGGAGCGGGTCTGGTTCAGCTCGGTCTCCGCCGCACGCGCACGATGCACCCGACAACAGGGATGACGACGCGCTGCATAACGGAAAGGTATTACATTACTCCGGCTGTCAGAGTCCCAACCAGGGGAATTACACCCGAAATTAACATCGTAGAGCTTTACAAAACTGTCTACAATATACATGTTTAAAAGCCGGTGATAAAACATTCGGTGATATCGTGGAGGCTAGACCCCCAGGATATCACCGAATGTTTTTTCACCGGCTTTTAAACATGTATATTGTACCCCCTGAAAACGCTATTCACGAATCCGTCATCTAAAACTTTGGACAATTCTGTTTTTCGATACCGAGTTTAGAACTATGTTCGTGTGTATCATGTTGCATCGTTTAGTGTATTTGGTCAACGAAGTCACGGAAAAATGTATCAAGTCTAGGTTTATAAATTCTTTAATTATTAAATGAACTTATTCCTAGTTTCATTTATTCCTAACAAATAATTCGATCGTTATTATTTTAACTCGAACCAAAGCTCAATTTTGCGCTTGCATGGATTTCAAGAGTACGACATGACATAAATTCGGACCGAATTCCATTGATTCAAAGTTAAACCCAATGTTGCGAGTTAAGAAATATACTATTCATCTTCTGCAACCAGTTGCGATGCCTATTATTAATCCTCCACAACCGGTTGCGATAGATGAATTCTATTAATCTGTAACCAGTTGTATTACGAAAGAATTGTTTCATGATTTCATTTTGATTTAAAATACAGTATTTAGGTACTTAATATGGGTTTTCTGTCAGAATTATTTCACGTTTCGGTTGCAATGTTGCAAGCTCTATGGTTATACGATAGACTCCGTATACTGCTGGGTAAAGAATAAAACAGGAAGTGATTTCAATTTTAGTATTATGCTACAATCACTACCATCAATCGGGCACAATTGGAAATCACAAATCGAAAAACCCGTAAATAAATATATGTATATCTAATTGCACTTTTAATTTATCTACAAAATGTTGCGATAAAGAATTTGATCTCCATTTTTGGCTAGAACTCTCAGCTCTCATAGTGGGGTACCCCTCTCGTACCCTGTCCAACAGTCATACCTTACAAGTTCTTTTGAAGATGTATACCGCGATTGTTAGTTCCACGTGGTACACGTTATATCTTGCGACGCTTAAAAGTAATATATTATTTTTCAGGACAAGGATGGGAAGAAGAAAAGCAAAAATAAAGAAGGTGAGTCCATTCATAATTTCATTAGTGAATCAATAACCAAATATACATTTAACGAGTTCTCACACATATAATATTATGTTTCTCTTTCATTCTTGATGGATAATTCGTGAAAACATTACGGTGAGTTATATTTAAAATTAGAAATTGTTTTTTGAATTGCTGTAGGAACTATACAACACTCGTTGCACCTAGTCATTTTGCTTTTAAATAAAGCAAATTAATTTTGTCTTGTATACGATCACTGTGCCCCAAGATAACAATGAAACGTGATTTGTATCCACTCATAACCGCTTTGTGGTAGTAAATAGAATCTATTATATTTTTGTTGTTTAACCACCTTATACTATAATATTAATACGTTTGCGGCTTATTCAAATACTACTCTCACATTTAAAAATATTGCATAATTTTCATATTTGTCATTATTATCTTTTTCCAGACGTGAACCATTCAGTGCTGATCGAAGGTGTTCTATTCCGGGCCCGGTATCTCGGGTCGACACAGCTAGCGTGCGAAGGTCAACCCACAAAGGCCACCAGAATGCTGCAGGCCGAAGAAGCAGTGTCCAGGATTAAGGTAATGTGAAAAAAAAGTAGTTAAAATCGGGATTGATTTGAAAATACTAAATACTAATAATTGTAGTTTTAGATTGACCCTGTGTATATACATTACTAAAAAATAAACAACAGTGCTAACACGATCAGTTTTCATGCGGCATAAGTAGAATGTTATGTAGTCGGTCTGTTAATTCCTTAGACAGGACTAAGTAATCTTCGTCTAGCTTCAGTAAAAACTAAAAACATACAAATATTAAAGAAAGAGAGAAACGTATACCGAGATTTTAGACTTATCGCGGTAGCACTAAAATTGAGTTTAGATAATAATAAGTAATATTAAGAATTTCCGAGATTCCATTTGATTTTATTTTAATATAATAAACATTTTGTACTAACGACGAATCTATTAACACAAATGACATGCATTCTCATATAATAACACAAATGACGGAAAATTACCGTTTGCCCGTGTGAATCGGTATAAATAAACATTTTGGTATCGTTTGTAGATGTTTAAATGAAGATTTTGGAGCATGAAATTACTTGTCACCTATACTCGCTGTTGCATATTTTAGTACTGTTTATTAATTGGCAACACTTGGCTTTTACTGTCCCACTGTAACCAAATCATTACTTCTCTATTTTAATGTTGTATATAGGTAAAACTAAAAAAGAGTACACTATAAACTTTTTCATTAATTACAAAATTGGTCGGTGTATACCTATATTTTTATTTTCTTAATTCTTACTTGAACACTTAACTACCTCACGCATTTCAAATAAAAAACTTATCTACCTTCAAAATCTATTTGCATGCATAATTTATTGTATTTGTATACCTTCACATCCGATTATCTGTTACTATGTAATTTCATGCTCATTAGGTATTAGATTGAGAATGCTAGTGAGATGTCCTAACCTATACAAAATGTACAAATCCAGCTTAGATGAACTCGTGACTGGAACCCGTGTGATGAGCCCATATACCTGTCCGCCAAACCGTTTGAGCTCTTATTGACTTGGCACTAGAGTATTTTTTTCAGTGTGCTCCTCACCCCTCGACCCGACCCGAGAAGATTATCGGATCCCGTACTGGCCGGCTAGCCTCCTCTGAAAATGTTTGTTTATCTATCGCTTACTATTTCGCTTGCTATTTGCTTTTTGTATTTGGAATATCTTGAGGTAAGGTCAGCATCCATACAGTGCTATGCTAGATTGTGGCATGTTTGAATTGAGAAAGATCGTACGCTCGCCTTTTATCTACCAGAAAAAAACCTGAATTCACGAAGTTGTGACGCAATAAAATTTATTTTAATTTGTTTACAACCTTCTAAGCTTTTTAAAAGTATCGAAATGGATATTTGCTTTTTTCTCCATGCACTAATCCATATTACGCACAATGAAGCATGATACATATCCGATTCACACCGGCTGTGGTGAGCCTGTCCGACACGAGGCACAGACATCGCGGTACTAGCTTTACGCCTACGCACTAAGTACTCTAATATTAAGGTTGATAACAGTTAGGTCTGCTTTCATACCGACGGTGGATCGCCCGCTTCTCACATGATCATTGTATTTGTATTCGACTTGTTTTGCTTGCTTTTGCGCAGCCGTTGAGTTGTGAGTGTTAACAAACACGATATTCAAAAAAATTTACTCAAAGAAATTAAATTAAAGATTTCTGATTAAGTCTCCTATTTAAATTCTTGTTAAGCGTAAGTCCACGGCCTAAATTGAGGTAGTGTTCGACTACAGATTAAAACAATAACGATTTCAGATTAACGTAATGTATGAATAGTTCGATGTGTGTTTATATGTTTTCAAGTCAAACAAAAGAGACATTTTTTAGTAATTAATCCTTAATGGCGCGTGATTAAAACAAATATAAAAAACGTTGCCAGATGATGACAAGAAGAATTTAGGTTTCTATTACCAATTTCTAAAAGAAAATACCAAACAACTGGCGTTAATAGTAAAACAACCTAATGGCCGGTGACAAGAAACTACCAAAAAAACAAATCGAATGCACGCGAACGTGAGAGGCGGGAGTGTGTGGTGCGTGTTGCGTTCTGGAGTGTGGAGGAGGCTAGCCGGTGTGTGTGCAGTGGGGCTGCGCGGGCCCGTACTCCGGCGTGTACGCCGCGCCCGCCGCCGTGTTCCGGCTCGCCTTCCTGGGCTCGGTCGAGGTGGACGAGGACTCGCGCCGCAGGAAGAAGCGCGCCAAAAAGAACATGGTCGAGGAGGCCGTCACTAAAATCAAGGTGGTTTGGCTGACAGACACGATTACTCATAAAATAGTAACTTTGAATTTGGAATCGGATTTTAAAAGATATTTTAATCGTGAATACAATTTTATGAGAACTTTTTTTAAATTTGGAATCGAAATTTGAATGATATTTTAATTGTGATTTTACTGAACGGCGTAGCTGGTGCCAAAATAAGTGTCGGGATTTTTTAAGTGTTTTATCGAAATCCAAAAATTTAAAAAAATGTCTAAGGAGCACATATATAAAGCACTGCTATACACTCAAAGAGTATTAAATTGATTGACTATGTGTGATTTTTCTGTGCATCAAATAGCAATTCTATGTAATCAAAAAACCACACCACCGTACTGTGTTGCCCTTTACTTAATTCATAGTCGTTGATTGTTGGTAACATTTCGATAAAATATTTTTATACATCAATCATTGTTGCATTGTTTATGTTGACGATACTAATTAGTAAATGTATTTCCCTTCTTGCATCCTCGGGTCCCTATCAGGCTTTGGTGAGTATCAAAATTAACAAGTCCTATCTCAATTGTCACTTTATAACATAAAGATAATCCCCTAAAAACATCTTGCATGTGTTCATTCTCACTCTTGCATTTATCATCGCGATTCACTATATCATCATCAGGCTTAGTCATTGTGCAACTTACAATAGTGCCTTGACAATAAAAAACAATTTAGATATAAACCTCTTTCAAAATATGCGTTACTGTACGGTCATCTTTCAAAATGAATTAAGCCAGTATCTTATATCGAACTAGCAGACCCGCGTAGCTCCGCCCGTGCATACTACATATAAACCCTCCTCTTGAATCACTATCTATTGCTGAAAACTGTATTAAAATCCGTTGCGTAGTTTAAAAGATCTAAGCGTACAAACAGCGGGAATTACTTTGTTTTTATACTATGTAAAGATAGTGTCCCGCTCGATTCGATTATCGAACGCTTGAAACAGCATAATAATGATATACAATGGTAAATGAATACGTAATTAAGTTTAGGATTTGCCACCCAAAATTAAAACTGAATTCCATAACCAGTTGCGGGGAATAGAGGAAATAATATTATTCATCTAAAACTGGTTGTGATAGAATAATTTTTCTTCTTTGTTCGCAACCTTGTCTTGTCTTGTGTTGTTGGTCGGGTATATTTTGGTTAGGTTACAGGTAGAACGATGAGAATGGTATTAAGTAGGACTGACACTAAAACCAACGTATATAAGTGAACTATATTTTTTCCAGGCACCAGAAGGTGAAAACCAGCCAAGTACAGAGGTCGACTTATTTATATCGACGGAAAAAATAATGGTACTGAACACGGAGTTAAAAGAAATAATGATGGACCATGCGCTTCGGACCATATCGTATATCGCGGATATCGGTGACCTCGTGGTACTAATGGCGAGGAGAAGGTTCGTGCCGCACGAGACTGATTCTGATCAGCCGAAGTTGAATCGCACGCCGAAGATGATATGTCACGTCTTTGAGAGCGAAGAGGTAAGTTTAAAAGCAAAAGGATAGAAATAGGAGTTAGAAACTTAGGGTAGCACATAAAATGTTTGATGTATGCGTTAACATAAATTTGTATGCAAAAATATATTCATTCTCCGATTGTATTATGACTATGATACATCTCCCTTACTTTTACCCCAAAGCCTACGTCAGTCTGCCTGATATCATAGCACCCAAATTGACAGATCTGTATGATTGAATGAAAATATTAAATCGTTGTAACCGTGACAGGGATTTTAAATATATAATGATAACAGTAAGAATGTTATTTTTAATCTTTATTCGAACAGTGGCAGAATTCAATTCCACATCCAGAGAATTATATCCATTTTAACGCTAAGGTTAAGAAGAATATATTTATCTGATTAAAGGCCAATTTTTACTATATCAGTAAAAGAAGTCATCATTACTACCTGTTATACATATAGTACTACTATACTTAGGGGTTGTCCATTAATCACGTGATGTTTTTTAGCAACTTCTTTACCCCTCCCCCCCTCCTGGTGATATGTGGTGATGTTTTAAACTACCCCCCCCCCCTACTCAAAATCACGTGTATTTTTTTGTAAGTACAAACTATATTGAAATTTCCGGAATATTATTTTTAAATACAGGTAACACTGATTAAATGTTGAAGGGGAACTCGTTGCCGGCAACGGTGAGTCAAGACCACGTGCCGCTGTTTGGTTTAGAAATCGTGCATTCAACGAAAAATAAATACACGTGATGTCTCATTATACGACTCCCCCCCCCCCCCTGGTGATGTTTCGTGATTTTCCCTCCCCCTCCCTCCCCCCCCCCCCTTTCGGGTATCACGTGATTAATGGATGCCCCCTTAAGTATATAAACATATTCAGCGACCCAGATAAGACGATGCTAGAATTTTATCAGTATTTACACAGATGTAACTAAAATATAACTACATTACGGTAAACGGTTACGTAGTATTCGTAGATCTCTGATCCAATTGCTCGAACGAACTGTGACACTTAGTGGCATTAAAGACATCCCAAGTTTGTTTTCAATTGTCCTAATCTATTGTGACATGTTTTAGGCCCAATTTATCGCCCAGTCTATAGGGCAGGCGTTTCAAGTCGCCTACATGGAATTCCTCAAGGCCAATGGAATTGAAGACCACAGTTTTGTGAAGGAAATGGATTATCAAGAAGTTCTGAACAGCCAAGAGATATTTGGTGATGAGTTGCAGATGTTTGCAAAGAAAGAATTGCAAAAAGAGGTAAATAGATAAAATTATATATTTAAGAAAAAAATCATGATCAGCAGCAGACAAAATATCTCCATATCCCCCTTAGAAGGGAGGGGTTGCCGTAATCCCCTCGCGACAGGCGTCTTGGTAATCCAATAGGCCGCTGCCCGTCTTCTTGTTTTCACTTAGTCGCCTCTTCCGACATCCAACGCAAGGAGATGGGAGGGTGCTATGGGCCCAGACACCCCGCGGGACAAATATGTGTATTTCATATTCCCGCCTAAAGGCTTATCTTATTTCCTTATCTTTCACAGGTCAAATTGTTTTTTAATCTTTGTTTTAATGCAGACCTTAGGGTCACCCCCTTCCCTCCAATATAGGGAGTGATGGCTGTTGCACGAGTCAACTCGTGCGCGGTTGCTGCTTGGGGACTGGTTGGTCCGACTACAATCACTTTGGCCTTTTAGTTTCTTGTATTTTCGTCGTATTTTTTTCTCTGTTTCTCTCTTATTTTATCTTTCGATCAGCAGGACACACTGTCGCTGATGCTGATCTGATTGTAAAAAGACAAACACAGTTTAAAAAGAAAAGTGAAAAATTTACAAGCCCGCTGAGCTTCTTGCCGGATCTTCTCAGTTGAGGCCGCGTTGTGATCCGGTAGTAGCATTTAAAAAAAAATTGCCCGTTGTAAAGTGCTAGCGTTAAGTCTATTTCAATAAAAAATAGTTTTGAATTCGAATTTAATTTATGATCTTCAGTACACACAGCGACACCTCGACCTAGACTTTTTGGACTTTGAAATATTAGAAGCTGAACTCTGTTTTGTATGTAACGTATATCATTGTATAGGGTGTTGAGGGTCTTGTTTTTATATTTGCAGGTAGTCGTGCCGAAGGCTAAGGGTGAAATCTTAGGCGTCGTGGTGGTGGAATCCGGCTGGGGTTCAATGTTACCCACAGTGGTTATCGCAAATTTAGCACCTGCGGGGGCCGCCGCTAGATGTGGACAGCTTAATATAGGTATAATATTACTTTACCTACGTATATATACCACATCTATCTGACGTTTAATCTGGTTCTTTAACTGCCAGTCCCAATACCCTATCTATCTCTTACTATCAGTTAAAATAGTTACCACCGATAGCTTTATGCCATATTTCCGTTTCAATAAACAAATATAGAAATATCTGTCCTTACTATTGGTCTAGCTTCGAGACCTTAAAGCTTACTATAATAGATCCAACCGTTTATTTTCTTTTTGACAGCACCAATAGAACGTAACTGCGTCATATTACGCAAAAGTTCACTTTTGAATGCGAGGTTTTAAAAATATGACAACTGCCTAAGTTTGCTCCTTGATCCCGTATAATAATCATCTTTGACAAATTGAGTCCATAAGTGCAGTAGTTTTTTATAAATTACATAAAATAACAAACGTTTTTAAAAATTTACGTTCTATGGCTATCAACATAGTGATGTTACGATTGAGATATCGATATTGTTTAATAACTATTTTTACACGGGTATAATGTAGCATTCTAATGTAGTATAAATATAGATTGGTATGAAATGATATGAAACAATTATTGTGACTTTTACTTTTATTTATTTATTAATCAAAATCAGATTCATCGTCGCTGTCACTCGAGCTATCGCCGTCATTTATAATTAATTGTTGATTCATATTATCTATCGCCACGTGTTTATCCCAATCTGCCATTATAGTTTCTTGTGTTTTTTGATTTACATTTTGCCAGTTTTCCGCAGTTACTTCCACACATGCATTTTTTAATAAATCAAGCATTTTGTTTGCCGTGAATGGGGGTTTTGTGTTATTTCGAGCGGCGTGTCCTTTTACTTGAGCCCATATTAATTCAATGGCATTGTATTGACAATGATAGGGTGGAAGTCTAAGAACCCAATGACCATGTTCTGCAGCTATTTCGTCGATCACATATCGTTTTGGGAAGTGTTTTTTTGTTAGTAATATATTTAGTAATTGTACTTTTAGTAAGGAGTTATCAACATTTTCGCCATGTCGTTGAAGCCAGTCAATGATTACTTGTTTTTTGTCGGCCTGGGTCGGCATTTTATCAATTTGGCGTGAGTGATAGGATGCGCTATCCATAATAATGACTGACGGTTCTTCCAATGATTGCACCATTTCCTTAAACCAACTTTCGTAAACCTCAGAATTCATTTCCTCGTGGTACTCAACTGTTTTTTTGGATTTAAAGGCCAACAAAGCATCTGGCATGAATCCTTTCATAGACCCTGCATGGCAAATGATTAGGCGTTCTCCTTTTCCCATCGGCACTGAGCTAGTGGAAGCAGCGGTGTCATCAGTCCAGTTCTTAGACACTGTGTGATTCGCATTCAGCCAAGTTTCGTCAGTGAAAACAACATTTGACCAATCTGCAATTTTTTTGGCTTCGCTCAAAAATTCGCAACGAGCGAAAGCTACGTCGCGACGCTCCATCAATATTTTGCGTTTGTCCGATTTTTTATAAGTAAATCCAATTTCTTTCAAGACCTTTGCCAATGACTATTTTTGGCCTCGGAACAAATCACATTCACGCAAAGAAGCAACAAGTTTTTTAAGTATTGGAACTTCTTTACGTAAGTAATAGTTATATATATGACGGCGTATAGCGTCTGCGTCAAAGTTGTCAACCGATGTCACACGTGGTTGGCGTTTTTTCTTCGGCGTACAAAGCTTATTCTCCTGCATGCCGCTTGTTCCGTAGGCTTCGGTAGTAATTTTTGTAACTGTAGGTGCACTAATACCTAACGCGGCCGCAACGCGCTCTCGCACTTGCGACAATGGTAAAAGCGGGCCGCCATTTTGATACTCTGCTTCAAAGTAATTACGAAGCTTGATCACCATTTCTCTCGTCTGTCCTTTCAGCACTGATCCTTTCGGCATTTTATAGTTCGAATATAAAACAATACAAAACTCAGCAAACTATGACTAGCACGGGCGTCTTGTTGCGAGTGACAGATGACAGTGACAAACACAAAATGGCGGTGGACTATTGAGTGTTGCTACCTTGAAAAAATACTACTGCTTACCCATAGACAAAAAATGGGGTAAGTAATAGAACGTTTTAAAAACCCCGCTCTAATATTTAGGAAGATTATTATTACGTGTCAATGTAACAAAAGTGATAATAGAATGACGTTCTACTACTTACTAGCGCCATTCCTACGACTGTTCTCTTTCCGCACAGACTCGATAGAAAAATGAATCGATATCGTGTCCACTATAATCACTTGGTCACAACACTATAACTGTCAAATTAGATCTGTCAAATAGAAAATAAACGGTTGGATCTATTATAGAGATAAGAAAATTTATGTGTAAGAGTATTGGGACCGGCCGTTAATGGATGAAGGCGTTCATAGCTAGTTGTAATCAGTCTTCGGTAAACGTTCAGTTGGTTAAGCAACGTAAGGTGAAGTCAGTCCTTGGATGGGTGACCGTTTAGTGGCATTTGAACTGAGCGTCTCCGTGCTTCGAATGGCACGTTAAAAGCCAGTCCCAGCTATTGTCATCTAGACAGCAGTCGTTAAGCTAAGCCAGAGGCCTAAGTCTTCCCCGCCCCGGGCGGCAGTTTTAGAGGACGCCAAAATCATAAATAATATAATTAAAATTTTTATTTACAATTAATTAAGATTAAAAATAAAAATCTTGATCCACCGCGCCTAGCATACCAAAGCCTGATTGGCTCACCGTCGATTGGTAAGCAAAAGACGCCACACTCGCCCCCACCACAAGTTAAATTCTAAACTCGGATTGAGTTTTTGATTGTTTTTTTTTAAAGTAATTTATCTGATACGCTGGGGACAAGGGCGCCACTATCAAGTTAGTACCCCGGTTTGAAAACATCTTAGATCCGAGGTTGCTATTAAGGCCCTAAAACCAACTCATCGTGACGACTCACATTTAGTCACATTCATTTGTATTTATTCATGTAACTCAGGTGATCAAATAATCGCAATAAACGGAGTCAGCCTGGTCGGCTTGCCGTTGTCGACGTGTCAAACGTACATAAAGAACTCGAAGCAACAGACCGTCGTGAAGTTGACCGTTGTCCCGTGCGCTCCCGTCGTCGAAGTGAAAATCAAACGGCCCGACACTAAATACCAGCTCGGATTCAGCGTGCAGAACGGTGTGGTAAGTTTAATTTTTAATTGCGGAGCCGAGACGAGGGGCGTTCGTTAACAATTACCTATATATCGAAATTACCGGATACAAAGACTTATTGCCGCACTCACAAACGTCGATTAACTTTAATTACAATTATGTAATTTTTTGTAATCTATTTATTTCGACACTTATGATTAATTTTTATTAGTAATTACGAAATTATTGACATCTCTACTCACAATCAGCGTATTAAAGTACTTATTAATTGGCTTCAAGTGTCGAAATAATACAATTTATAAAATGACTTAATTGTAATTAAAGTAAATTGAGGTTTGTAGGTGCGGCAATTAATATCTAATCTCTTAAGGGTTGGCAGCGCGCTAGTGATTCTTCTGGGGTTGCTAGCGTCTATAGACTGCGGTGACTGCTCACCATTGATTTTTGTAGCGATAGTATGAATAGCATGTACCTCAACCTACACTGTTTGGACTTTGAACTATTAGAAGATGAACGCTGAGAATCGTGCGAGAGGGTGCGATATGTTCTTGTTATTTTACCCCACTCGGTGCTTGTGGCCGCATGCCCCGTCCCTTTCTAACAATTATCTGTGTTGTATGTAGCGGAGTTATCGTTGGGCGTCCCGGAAAGGGTATATCAAGCCGAAGGGTATGTATAGTATTGATAGTAAAGACCCCGAAAAAGATGTCAAATATGGCAAAAATTGAATATTTGTATCGTCTTAAAACCGTTCTTAAGCAACCCTGTACCATCGTGCCTACTCCTATGGAGAGACTGCTTTTTATTGATTGCGTGCCTACCCGGCTTAATAAGAAATTCATGCATTTTTCGGTAAATAACGAAAAAAAATGTTTAACCCACTGCACTAAAACTGTTGACTTTTTCATCATTTTCTTTCACAAATGGATTGCTTGTGGGTTACACAATGCGTCATCATCGGCTTGATACCCCATTTCTGGGACACTCTGTATAGGAAGTCGAACTTTATGTGTAGCCGTGTGTACACGCTTAACTTTTGCAACATTGAGATAGAACATCTGACACTGCGGTGGTACCTACCTCCAAATAGGTCTCTTGTACAAGGGCCCTACCACTACGTAATCATCAACAGCAGCAAACGAAACTCGTCCACTGCTGAGCAAATCTCCCCCCCCCCCCCCACCCCCTTAGAAGGGAGAGGTCATGTATGTGAGAATCGAAGTATAGGTGGTAGGTAATAGAAAGACGCTGCTGCCCGTCTTCTTGTTTTCCCTTAGTCGTCTCTTACGGACACCCAACGGGAGCGTGGCGCAGTGGGCAACCGCTTGCTTTGTAAACCGGAGGTCGCGGGTTTGAATCCTGCGTGCGAACTTGTGTAGTTGTTCCTTACTGGCTAGGACAATGCAGGCCGATCACCTGATTGTATGTAAAGTAAGATGATCCATGCGTCGGATGGCCATGTAAAAAGTCGGTCCTGCGCCTAACCTCTCCCCGGTCGTGTCGGTATCCCGGCTCATCGGATTATGAGAGGTTTATAGGAAGAGAGAGTGCACTTGTGTCTACGCAAACACTTGTGCACTATAATATCTACCGCGTAGATGGTTGATCTTGTGAAAGATTGGCCGCTGTGGTCGTATCGGCCAGGACATTATTATTATTATTATTTATACGTTGGCTGTCACTGAGTGATATTTCGTTCGTCAGATCTGTAGTCTTCTCCGCGGTGGCATAGCAGAACGGGGAGGCGTGCGAGTTGGTCACCGCATCATAGAGATCAACTCTCAGAGCGTCGTAGCTGTACCTCACGAGAGAATCGTCAACCTGCTCGCAACTTCCGTCGGTGAAGTAAGTCCTAGGAACACATAAAGGAATGGATGGAAGCGTCAGCCCTAAACCACTCCAAAACTTTCTCTAACACAAGGGTAGACTGTGGGGTTAAATTATTAAACATATACAGTTCACAAATAACCTAATAGCTGCACTCACGGGACATTTTGTTACCAATGAACACCTCCACAGAATGGGGCTAAGTGCTGTTGACACTTGCAGATTCTGTGAAGGTGAAAAGAGTCAATGCGACACATATTATGTACCTGCGACGCTCTTACGAGACGTATGTTGAGTCATCTGGAAGTAGCCTATCATATAGCAGATTATGTATTGATCCAAGCTGGCGCGATCGTTGCGTACCTAAGGGAATTCGACACGTCAGCAACAGAGTAAGGGGTAGGGCATGCACCTTGGATCCAAATGGGTCCAAGTGGGTTCCGGTGGGTACTAAGCCCGAATTTATAGCCACCAACATTAGAATAGAAGTACGAGGGAATCCTGCAATAGGTCCCCAGGACCTTCATCATCATCAGCCGGAAGACGTCCACTGCTGAACAAAGGCCGCCGTAACAACCTCCTAAGGAGATCCGGCGAGAAACTCAACGGGCTTATCGGCTAAAACTTATTTACCATAGTCTAATCAATAATTCAGTAGAGTAACCTGACGTTTACTGCGTTACCAGTTTGTGTTGAAAAAAAAATAGTGAAGTGACAAAATGATTCCATTGATCACATAGTCACATCGATATCTATATCTATACTATAATAAAACTCAAAGAGCACTTTTTCTGTACATTGAATATTTTTCCAAAATTTCTATTAGGGGTACTATACTATCGACATAGAGGCCAAAACAATTTTTTTTGGAATTATTGTCTGTCTGTCTGTCGTTCTGTTCGTCCAGGTATCATTTGAAAACCCGTGGATGGATTTTGATAGGACTTTCACTGATGTGTTGTGTAGAAGTCAAGGTATAAGTTGGTATATAAAACATCACGCTATGTTTCATAGGGGCTAAGCAGTGAAACATTACTTGCACATATTACCACGTAATTTCCTTTGTATGTGAATAGGGTAATTATAGACTGATCAGTTAATCATTAAGATATGTATTATTACGCTATATACAATAGGGACTGAGCAGACATGAAATTTTAATTTAATTAGGTATTGTATTACAGTCGCAACAATAAAAGATGCGAAAAACTTTGAACTTTCATTATCGAATATCATTAGACAGTAATTTACGATGTTATCGTGATTTACATTATGAACAGCGCCATCTATCGGTGAAATTGAACATACAATCACTATAGAACTTTAATCTCTATATTATATCAAAGAAAGTCGTGTTAGTTACACTATTTATAACTCAAGAACGGCCTAACCGATTCGGCTGAAAATTGGTGGGGAGGTAGCTTAGAACCAGGAAACGGAAATAGGATACTTTTTATCCCGGTAGGTTAAGGTTAAGCAACGTTAGGTAAGGTCATTAAATAGATGGGTGAATCGATTTGTATGAAAGTGTGCATATAGGGTAGGTCTGAGAATAGGTCATACAGTATATTTCATACCGCTAGGTTAAGGTTAAGCTACATAAAGCAAGGTCATTAAATAGATGGGTGAATCGATTTGTATGAAATTTTGTGTGCATATCGGGTAGGTCTGAGAATAGGCCGTAAAGTATATTTCATGCCACTAGGTTAAGGTTAAGCAATATAAGGAAAGGTCATTAAATAGATGGGTGAACCGATATGTATGAAATTTTGTGTGCATATCGGGGAGGTCTGAGAATAGGTCATAAAGTATATTTAATGCCGCTGATACCATGATTGACGAGGATATATAGAACGAGAGGAGGGTGCAAAAGAGGAGAAAGAGGGAGAGGGGATTCGAGGAGGGGGTGATGGGATCGGGGGAGTTAGGTGGAGTAAGGGGGGAGTGAGAAGGAGCAAGTTCGTAGAAGAGAGGGGGAGAGGGTTCAGAGAGGGGATAACAGGGAGAGGAAGAGGGGGAGCGTGACGGAAACCGAAGCGGGAGGGGGAAAGAGAGAGGAGAGAAAGAGCATATAATTAGATTTTTTTTATAAGAGAGAGAGATATGGAGAGAGATAAATCTAGGGAGGAGGGAGAAAAGGGGAGCAAAATGTAATAAAAGCGCGGGCGGAGCTGCACGGGTCAGCTAGTAATATATAAACTAGATTTGGTGTCACGGTTCAAAAAGTGGTAGCGAGAAATAGCGCCCTTGTGTCGCTATTTCTTTACAAGCCACATCCTGACAAATTTATTTTTGCCAGTAGGAGTGTCGCTACTATATGAAACTGTCAAACTACACGTCATTATCATTTTATAATCGTTAGTTCACGTTTCCGCCACCAGCATAGATATGTTTGCAACCTCCGCGACCACATTTTAGATGTCATTTTGTTCGTGAATGTTTATCTAGTTTATATATTATATCGATGCTTAGTCAGTACGTGTGAGCAAAAGAAACATTCGTTCACTCAGGCCAGAAGTTAGAAGCCAAATGATAAATAAGATGACGGCGTGTCGCGGTATGTAAAGCTAAGGTCAACTTATTCCCACCGACTTGGTGTACGTGTGAGTTTTTAAGATAAAATTATGCAGCCTTGTTGTTCGTCAATTTCAGTAGATTTATATAGAGTTATCATCTATTGACAACTAAATATAATTTCTATTTAGTATTAGATATGTTCTCATTGACTTTGGGCAAGTGATTGAATCACTATAGAATGGAAACATCACTACTACTTTTAATGTGGCAATATTATTTTACAAAGTGACATTAGTAAATGTTAGTTTACTCTACTGAATTATTGATTAGACTTTAGTATTAAGTGAGAAAAAAAACGCTCCCCATTTCAGATTCTAATGAAAACGATGCCGACGTCCATGTTCCGACTATTGACCGGACAAGAGAACCCAGTATTCATCTAACCGCGCGCCGCCGCCGCATCTACAAGTGCCTGCTTACCTACGATATTACGCACCAACGCCCCGCCCGAACCTTCACCAGAATCGTTCTACTTAGTATCTGACTGGAGTAAGATTTAAACAATTTTGAACCTTATTTCAGTCTGGTTAGAATTCATTTTGCTGCCATTTGAAGCCTGGTCATAACAAATACGAGTACTGGGCTATACTCAAAGAGCATTTAATATACTTTTACAGTAGTATCTTTTTCTAGATGGTGTAAGGTTTAAACAGTTTTGAACCTAATTTCAATATAGTTAGAAGTGATTGGAAGTTTGATTAGTCTTATAAAATACGACCTCTAAACGTCTTCATGACAGATTTTAAATAGTGAACTCGTTTATTGTCGCACTTGGAGTTTATTAATGAGTCAAGATCTCAGCCCTAAGTATGGATTTCCTATTAAAATCTATTGGAAGTGGCGAGATAATGGCGACTAAGTCTGGTCGTTATATATTTGACAGCGGGCCTCATTCATTCATTTGTATTAAACATCTGTTACACGGTAGACTTATCATTTTTAATTTCTTACTAATTCAAAGGTTGCAGGTGTATGGCCGTTTGGCTATAACGGCCAACGACCATGATGACGTCACACTTGTAGTGCATATCTGTAGTTGCGGTCGTTGGATTATCTTACCTAAAGTTCGCAAGCATTTTTAAAGGTCTTTAAAGTGAGACACATTTCCGGTGTATCACCATTAGGACGATAATTGCTTGCACGAGTCGGCCCAAAATACGTGTGAACACGGTAAGCGCTTGTAACGTCTTTCAAACGATTTTGTTCGTAAAGCGTTTGTGACCGCAAAAAGGCCACCCAATATGCTTCATAACTGAGAACTGAAGATAATTTATTTGTATTTTGTAGAAATATTTTTTATTTTTAAAGTGAGGGTGGGGCGAAACTCAAGCTTAGCCGTTAAAAAATACTCAAAAAAAAACTTAATAACGTGATGAGTTGCAATGCTTACAGTGCTTATGTAAGATAGAATATAAGTTGTATTTATTATCTCTCTCATAACTCTATGGTTTGTATTTGCTGCGAGTGAAAGAAAAAAAATATGTATTGCCAGCGTAGTGACTACAGATTATAGAAAAAGTTTGATTGTCATGACAATGTGTATACATACTCCACGTGTATCTTATTTATAAATATTAAATATCAAAACCCACTCATATCTGCT
Organism: Furcula furcula; assembly: GCA_911728495.1. Lineage (NCBI taxonomy): Eukaryota > Metazoa > Arthropoda > Insecta > Lepidoptera > Notodontidae > Furcula > Furcula furcula. The sequence continues at coordinate 4,185,229 of OU452244.1, read as the reverse complement.
TATATATTTATTAAAACTAAGTTATACTAAATAAATGGAATCTGCTAATAATTTGAATTTTATAAAGGTTTTAGAATAGAAATATATGTTTTGTAATCTAGATTTGCCATACTTTTTTGAATAAGGAACTTTTCCTTTTTTTATATTGCGATGATTTATTTATATTGTTTTTATTTTTAAATTTAGTGATATTTTCTTGTCTGCCATTATTTAGTTTTTATGTTTGAAGATTCGATTTTCGAATTCCACGCCTAAATCAGTCATTCCATTATCATTTGTATATTGTGTCACATATTTGTTAAGTTTTCGACATTTGTTTTTTTTTCATGAATAAACATGCACCATAGTTCAAAATATTCTTGTCATTCATTTCGGATAGCATGTATAGATTAGGATAAGTGGGTCGAATGGATATCAATATACTGTGGTTCAAAATCTATTTCATAAAATTTTCGAATAATGGACTACGGTACTAATGTCAGTTCCCTAGACCTACTGTGATCAAATTGGATAAAAAAAAAATGAATTGACTAGTGGATATGGTAATAAAAAGAAAACATTATTTCGTGTAGCATCTCAAAAGATATATCATATTTTGTAAATTTTATAGTGTCGCTATAGCATAACTATGTAACCTACAATATGTATGTCCTATGTTCTTAGCTAAGCGCTCTGGGAACGAGTAAACAATATTTATTTATGTATAAAAAATAACGATAATTTAACACTTCTAATTGTAAACACGTTAGATATAAATAAACACTCGAATAAATTGTTTCGGATTACGTAACTTTATCCTTACCCCTTGTAATGCTATCTTGCATAGATGTTATTTTATGTTATTCTTTGCTCTAAAAGCTGGTGTCCTAAAAAAAAAACAATATCAAATTGTGTTCGAAACAGTTGAATGTCTGTAATTTCAAAACCAAATAGTGTTCGAAACCGTTGAATTTTTTTTACGGCAATTTTAACAGTTTATATCATCATTCTTTTATCTGTTTTTCTCTTGCCTGCCCTCGGACACTGGCTCTACCCATGTGTACTAAACATAAAAATATAATAATTATACAGTCTGATGTAATTTTGTATTGCTAGCTATTGTGAATAAGATTTATTTACATTGAGAAACACAGATAATAAATAGCCTTTTATTGTGAAAGCTGGTATGTGGTAGGTACACTGTAACATGTGAAATAACTATTGTTGTTCTGATTTCTAAGAGTATTATCTAGTCTGCATTAAAGTTAAGAATAAACTGAACAAATCGATTTGTTTGTTTTATTACCTACCTGTAGTAGGGACTCGAGAGTAATTAGAATGGAGCTAGTATCGCGTCGATTCCCCGAACAAATTTTTCGTGGCACTTTTGCGGGGTGCGGGAGGCGAAGTAAACACACACAGATACAATTTCACGCATACTCTTGCAAATGTCTAATGCAAACTCTTCATGTTTCTATGAACCTACACTATGATAAACTCGCAACACATTCAAATAGATACGCAAATAAAGAATGATGCGCTAACCCCTCTGCCAAATTTTTGTTCATATGTTCAGGACATATGAACAAAAATTTGGCAGAGGGGTTAGCGCATCATGCTCTCTCCAGTGGTATCTCCTCTAAGAGTAGGGATGATGCCTGGGTAAAAAGTTAAGAACTATAATCAGTCCGTCAGATTATCAAAAAATATTGGGCACGTATTTTTTTAATTACTAAATCAATGGAGATAAAGAGCGTCAAAGTTAGGTAGTGGGGCTCGTGACGTCACGTCTCAGTAAAAAGAGTACAGGCGTTACGTCACGGGTAATTTCAATGCAGACGCACTATATCTTCGTAATTTTTTTGTTTGATTGACAAAAGAAAAAAATACTTGTCTCCATATTTTTTGATAGTGTCGGACTAAATAGAACTCTAAATAACTCTTAAATCTATTTTTTTTCCCGATTTTTAAGATGGACTGTAACGGCGGCGGCGGTGTAAAGTGTCAACATGTATAAATCGAAACATTTGAGAACCCCCAACACGAAATTGAATTTATAATAAATTATTCAACAGATTTTTATCAGACTATGGGAGCTGAAAGAAGCATTAAAATTCGTTTATTCATTTGTGATGCGACGACGATGCTAGATAGACAGACATGCCTGTCTTGCATAACAACTTGTTATTTTAAAAACAAGAAATACCGTCGTACAATGGAAAATAATAATAATTATAGTACACCTAGTAATAATAATAATTATAGATCTATCTACGGGCCCGTTGTTCTAGTGCTTCTACCCAATAGATCGTGGGTTCATTTCTCACCCTAGACATACATTTTGCTGCTGAATATGTCTGTCTTGTGTCTGGGTATTTATATATAGTCTGTACCAAATAAAACTGAAAACGTTTACAGCTTTATTATGCGGTCGTAAAACACGCGCGCCGTATACTTTACAATGCGACGCGGCAGCAAAAAAGGCCTATTCCCAGTAGTTCTCTGGCTTGGTAATACAATGTTGTATTTGCGGCCAATGGAAGTCAACAATGTAAGCGTTATGTAGTTATTGAACCGCAAACGAATTTGTATTCCTTTACAAATTCATTTGAAGCGGTGTATATGTATTTATTGTAATCGTATTTGTATCAGTGGTCTGGTTGCCATGGCGCAGGTAGTTTGGAACTACCATGACTAGCTGACCGTGTGTGAATTGTCCTGGGCGCCTACCATCACTTCTACTAGTAGTATTGTTATCATCATCTTATTTGACACGAGATAGAGACGTCAATACACGTAGTTTATTGCTCTGTCACTTTCTATCGAGAAACCATATAAGTATTACAAGAACCCACATTTTATAAGATGTGACCTTGGGTGTGAACGCTATTTGTATTATATCTACATTTTTTTTCTAACCGGGGCAGAAACTTGATAGTGGCGCGGCCCTTCAGCGTTTGAGAAATTACATAAAAAACTCAAATCTCAAATCGACATCACAAGTTCGTTTGTAGTGTGGGTCCGTGTGGCGCCTTTTTCTTACAATTCAAATTTGAGCCAACCAGGCTTCCGTATGCTAGGCGCTTTGTAAAGCTGTTTTTTAAATTTTTAATCATATTAGGTATATTATGATTTTGGCGCCCCCTGAAACTGCCGTCCGGGGCCGGTACCCGGTTTGCCTGAAGCTTGATGAAACTGGTACTACTTCTAATTTATCTAATATACTAGCGCTTGCGGAACATATTGGAAACTTGTAAATATCCGTGCACAGTGGCGCGCCCTGGATATCAGGATTTTTTTAGAAAAAACTTAGGTAGGTACGCTCAAATGTCTAGCTAGAGGTTGTCTATCCTTACAATCATCCATGGAGAAACTAAGGCGACAATAATTATACTGCTAGAAAGGTTGTAGTAAGTAGGGCCTGTTGGTCCTGGGACAATGGAATACTGAACTTGGTTTGACCGTTTTCTTTAATTATTAAACTCATAACAGATTGATTGATTATATATCTTCCAGTGCCATTTTACGAGCATTGATATTTCTAAAAGTATTGATGTTAACCTAAATATAGATAAGCACCACGACCTTTAACTGACCTTAAGATTTTATTAGAAACTAGCGATTTTGCGTCTTGTTTTTTAACTGTCGCACTATACATTAGTGCATAGTTATTAGTTTCAATATAACATTTATTTATATGCTTACCTACTTGTACTAGATTAGGGTATAACGATAAGGGATGACTGATAAACTGACTTTCAATAGAGTTTAAAACCTGGATGGAAGATCGTTATTTATTATATATTTACTCCCATATCTATAAATAAGAACTTAATAAATTCTCTACCATTATGAAAACCATCTAAATTAGTTTAATTAGTGCGAAAAACACGATTAGGTACGGTAGGTAATCTATACTATTTAGGGATAAGGGCAGATAAGTAATGCGGACCCTGTACTTTTGATACAACAAAGACCATTTTCAGAATACCGACCTGGGAATCGAACCAAAGATCTCCGTAGCCAATCCTTAATAGTACTAGTGGAGTACCACCAAGGCAGATACTCTGGGTTTTAGGCGCAAATAATAATATATAATTATAATAATTAGTATATAATTATATATTATTATTTGCGCCTAAAACCCATCTAAATTACCAAGCCAATTGGCTTGGTAATTTATAATGGATTATTTGTAGCCGTGAGAGATTGTACCGTTTTGTAGTCAAATTGCTAAGTTGAGCGAGGCATTTTAAATGTATGCTTTAATAACAAAGGAATAAAGACTGACTAAATTCTAATATTTATCTGAAGGCGATGACGTAGTTTGTTTATTATAGTACAATTGCCTCCGTCTGATACAAAACATGTGTTTATATCAAGATTAAAGATATGAAATTATGCCTGTAAATATAGTAAACAAAGAAAATTATTTACTCATAGCGTTGGTAGTAGTAGATCCGGAAGTAGCTGCGATAAAGGCGTCACTGAAAGAGCCCGCAAAACGTATGCATTAGATATTTTGCATTTTGGTATTTTTACCTATTAAGTACCATAATTTTATTGTACAAACCAAGTCTGTCAAGTCTTTGGTTTGTTTTGAGGACGGTTTGATTCGAGGTTCAGTGTTAAAGCGCGACCCTGTAACCATCAAGTGCTGGCTTCAGATCATAGCCTGGGTTTTTCCTGGAAATGAAACGTTAGGGCGTAAAGAAAAAGCAAAATTATGAGCTGCCCGACTAGCAGAGTAGGTATCTTTCTCCACTATACCGACGACCGCAACCACATAACTCCCACTTCAGGCGGCGTTGTGTCCCCATTTTTGAGCGGCGTTGCGTCCCCACCTTCGAGCGACGTTGTGTCCCCACTTTTGGGCGGCGTTGTGTCCCCACCTTCGAGGGTGCTTTATTGAAAGCATTTATTTCCTCGAAAAATGGTTCCATCCAATATTATCACACACCATGACGTGTAGTTACGGTCAAGCACTAGATTGTATTAAAAAAATAGATAATTAAACGTTTAGTTCCACCAATTTACTCTTAGTTCCACCAATTTACTTGATGCGAGGAGAATAGTGTGCTTGCACAATGTAATATAAAAACTCATCTAAAATAGTTCTCCAAGTAGAGTCTATGACACATTTAACATATATACTAAATGTGAGTGAACAGTAAGGATAATTTGCGATGTGTGACACTATAAAAAAGCTTCTATATTTTGGAGACTGCTATGATAGTGACAAATCAGTTCTTATCATGTTTTACAGTTATTTCAATCTGAAATTCAGCCATTTTCCATTATTATACTTTTTGTCCAACCACAAAAAGTGATGAATATTAAAAAACTCAATTTAGTGATATTCTCAGACATGGTAACTAGTTTTAGTTCTTAAATATCATTACACTTTTAACATCAGGTTTAGCTTAATCTGTGGAATAAACATATCACCATTTATTTTTCTTAGAAATGACAAAGGATTAATATTAAATGAGCTGAAATAACAAAAAGTATATGTTATCTACTAGTTATGTGTCAACAGGAAAGCTAAGTTTATAATATTAAATATACAAGGAAAATAATATTATCATTAGAAATTTATAGTTTTAGTCACTTCTTATTACTATCATAGTTATTAAAATAAAATATTGGTTTACCTTTTGTATATTATGTATTTTGAAGTTTGCTCACAAAGCCAAATTAAAATTTACATAAATACAACTTAATGATAACTTTTATACAAGATGTAAATAGTAGACAAAAAGATTCAGTGAAATAATGCAGGCGCTGTTCAATAAGTGACAAACTAAAACACCTATTAATGCATCCATTTTGCTATTCAAAAAGAAAATAATTTAAATCCATCAGTATTGCGAGATCAGTGAACTGATTTTATTAAGCTTAACATTTTGCACTCAAACATGGTGTTCCTTAAGACTCTTACAAAGATATTGAACTTTGTGACAGTATACACTATCCATTGTATAAAATTAACCAAATTTGTAACCATGAAATATATACACATTTAAGTCTCCAGGTATTCGTTTTATTCGCTATTATGATGATAGTAAAAAAATATGCATACCTAATATTGTAACGAAGCTAAAAGTGAACGGGTAAACAATGATCAGTGGGACTGTCGGACCGTTCCGAGACAAGGGCGAGGCTACGAGAAATGCAGAGGATAACCTGAGCGGCGCCACGCTCGCGCTCACTATAGTAAAAATGTATCCACAATTGTCTCTTCACAAGTTACTCGGTCTAGGGTGTATAACATAACTTGCACTCTTAAAATCATGATATATGTTAGTTCCGTCCTCGTGTGGCGCGTTCGGGAGGCACTGGTGGGTGGCGGCGCGGGCGCTCAGTTGTCCATGGCGTATCTCCGCGTCCACTCCTTCGCGTTTCGAATCGCTTCGCTCTCGTTCACCTTCCACAACTCGGCCACGTCGTTGGCGAGGGGGTCGTCGGGGTTCGGCGCCGATAACAGCGCCTGGATGGACAATAGCACCGTGCGGATCTGCAGTGCGGGACTCCACTTGTCCTTCAGTATATCCAAGCATATACGACCCAGCCGGTCTATGTTCGGATGGTATATTTTCGTTATAAACCTAACCTTAGGCGCTGACATGGGATAGTCCTCTGGCAGAAATAACTCTAATTTAAATAGTCCTCCTTCGAATGGCGAGTCTTCTGGGCCGGTGACGATTACGTGGAAATAACGGGCATTGTTTTCGCTCGGCACCGCACTGATCCCCGGCACCGGCTCTTGCATCAGTCGCTGTGTCTCTTTGATTATTCTACGTGGTAGGGCTGCCATTTTAAATATGCGGTCTAGCGCAATTTGTCAAATGTAAGCAAGTAATCATATAATAGTACAAAATATCTAATTGTCTTTCCACTGCACGACTTTACGACGATTACTGAGGCACGTCTTTCAACTTAACGAATTATAATAGCATTTTAGACATGATAATGCTAAAAACGCGACTACAAAAGCGAAGATACTTCAATTTTTAAGGCATAGATAATCTAGAATTTTGTACAATAGAGAACACGTGCAATATAGAAGACAGTGCGTTTTTGCTGTATTTAGAAAATCGTTTTTTTTTTAAATACCGATTTTTTAATGTAATGTGTTTTAGTTTTTATCTCATATCTACAATTCTTCATAAATTTAAAAGTAATAGGTAGGTACTCTGTCTGTATCGTAGACAGAATATGACAAAAAAATAGGTGTGCCAAAGTGATTTCTACTTTGTGTAAATACTACTAATCATTCGATAACGGCAAAGACAAACATCGTGAAGAAACCTAATCATGCTTTACAGACACGCTAGCTAGCTAGCGTACTTTGGTGAAGGTCCGAACGGAGTGCCCAGAGTCTCCCTATAAGCGTCGATGAAGGCCACTGGGGAGGTTTTGGTGGGTAAAAATCCCACATAACCTGGCCTCCGCCACCTCGGAGACCGGGTACCTTTGGAAGTTTCCTCCTCGACAGCAAAAAAAAAAAGCTAGCTAGCGTGCCGCCGATAAGGACAGAAAATTAGCATTCGTACAAAGAAATACACGTTAAGGATATTTATTCAAATGCGGCTATTATGTAGTACTTTAGTTAGACAATATTTCTTAATGCAATTCAATTTAAAAACACCAAAGCTAGATATAGTGGCCGAAAACTTCAAAGTATACTGCACCGTCGGTGCGGATTTTCTTCGAGTTCGCGACAGATGCTGAACACACGCTGAAAGACAAAAAAATCATATGCTCTGTTTCTTTCTCCCACATGTAACCTATCTGTTTTCTTTTCTTGTGTGAATGAAAAAGAAAGTATCCAGCTCTCTAGGGATTCTTCCTTTAAGGTCTGTATAGTTTTTCAATTTACGGGCCAACAACAATGTATAGTACAATTCTCAGGCTAGAAAGCATGTTACAAGTGCAACTACCCGTCGGTAGATGTCACTATCACCAACTTTGTGTTATAAGAGATGTACCTTTAAATCCAGTACAATTCTTTTTTTTTTGTAATTTCCCACTGCAGGGCCTCTCCTCCTTGAGAGATGAGAAGTCTACAGCCACCGTGTGGATCCTAGGTTCATGGACCAGTGCGGATTGGTGAATCAGACCACCATTGAAATAAATTCTAGATATAGCTAAAGCATGCCTGGGTTTCTTCACGATGTTTGTCTTTCTTCTTCTTGTGGTGCTATCTCCTACCGGAGGTTGGTGACCATCATGGCAATTCTTATCTTGTCTACTGCTGCTCTAAACAGTGACTTATTGCTCAATGCAAACCACTGTCCTAAATTTTTGAGCCAAAATGTTCTTCGTCGTCCGGGTCTTCGGCGTCCTTGTTCATGTTGGTTGTCCATGTTTGTCTTTGCCGTTATCGAATGATGAATCTTCCGATTAGTACTTAAGATTTACACGAAGTAGAAATCACTCCGGCACACCTACTTTTTTTGGGATGATAGTTGAGGAACCTTACGTAAAATTGTTTACCTTTTACACAGATTTAAACGGACTTGATCTGAATTTCAATAGTTTAAGGTATTAATTAAAACAATATAGACACGGTTGACTTGACAGTTTATTGCATACAGTAATATATACCGCGGATGACCGTGGGCCGCGACAGCTCTACTCATTGGCTCTACCGGACAAGAGCAGGTGAGCCCATAATGCCTTCTTGCCAAGGTTGGGTGAGCAGTTGTCCCAAGCAGGGTGCTTCTTACGAGGGCTATGTACAAGAGATACTTACTAGGAATAACTATGTATCTTTGATACTGCATACAGAAAATAGTTACATTGTACCGCTTAGGTACTTACGTAATTACATTAGGTACATATAAGCCGCACCCGGACCGCATATTTGTATTATTTTCACCTGCGAATTATAAAATACGGCATTGTCGTAGAAAATACACTGAAAAACTCATTCTGAAGGTCTTTACTCACAGCGCCCGATCCTAAAACGCGTCTTTCCCGACGACTTTACATTGGCTCCGATCAGTTCTACGATACCTTAACCGTTCATTCTTCTTCAATTTGCGTTTGAGACGGTCGCGTGAAAAAAATACACAAGGGGTGTTTGAAAAGAAAGCAACATGAGTACCTACCGATGAGCAAAGTGAAACATGTTCAGATGTTGAGCAAAAATAAGATCAGGTACTGCTATTATCTTTATTCATGAGTAGAAAAAAAACTATGTCCGTGACATAATGTTGTCTTTTATTTACGCGAATACTAGACATTGCAATTAATCTATTCTTACCATGGTCACGGGCGGACCATGACCATGGGTCCGCCCGTGACCATGGGTGCTGTAAAGCATTCGAAACGTCGGGAAAATTAAAATAAATCGCGATATAATCCGTAAGAATAGATTAATTGCTATGTCCGTGACATTAACAGTTTACTAACTGTTACACTTATTTGAAGATTTGCAAGATCACTTTTATAACTACTTTTGAATAGGCGTCGGGAGTCGGGTGTCCGTTTCGACTGCTCGGCCACAGTGTCGTAGAAAAAAACGACTACCTACGTCAATATTACGAAGGAATTTGCTGAACACTAACAATGAAGGTCACTAATTCGCAGACCCAATATTTAGAGAGTTATGAAGGGATAACCGTGGCCGCGCAGGCGACCGATGGAGAACTGCACGGCCAGCAGTTCGCAGTTCTCATAAACGGGGCTTAGTCAGGTCTCATTCTTTTTGCTAATCGCTGATACGATTTTGAAGAAAATTCAGAAAGTATAAAAAACCCCCAAATGTTTGGCCTTTACGGCCTACGGTACTTAAATGCTATGGCCACGCGGTCGACCAATGGAGAACCGCGCGGCCACGCAGTCCTCTTAAATGGTGCTTAGTAGAGGTCTTATTATTTTTGCTAATCGCTGATACGATTTCGAAGTAAATGCAGAAAGTATAAAAACCCCCAAATGTTTGGACTTTACGACCTTCAGTACTTAAATGCTATGGCTGCGCGGTCGACCAATGGATTACTGCGTGGCCGCGCAGTTCTCCAAGGTCGACTGCACGGCCACGGTTATCCCTTCATAACTCTCTGAATATTGGGTCTGCGAATTTGCGACCTTCATTATTAGTGTTTAGCAAATTTCTTCGTAATATTGACGTCCTTTGTACTGTGGCCGAGCCGTCGAAACGGAACGAACGAACGAAACCGCGTCGTGCCGTGGGAACACATAGCACAGGCCGCGCCAGGCGTTTCACGCAACACTTTCAACGTCTGTCGTAGCCTGTCGGGTAAACAGGTCGTGGGACCGCGCCATTAGCACGGGCCGCGCCAAGCATTGCAAAACTTGCAACGCCCGTCGGGGCCTATCGATACCGCAGACAGTGGGTGGAAAAGGGGAAAGCATATTGTCATATAGCCATTGGTGGTTACAGAGAGAACGCATGCGTTCTTGATCGCATCGTTAGATCATATTATCGGTGGCTCGGATCGGGCGCTGTGGGTAAATAGGCTATGAGTCAGCGCCCTATTACTACATGGCAAGACTATTTTCATTTGCAATGATACGGGGATCTATTCCTCAATTCATCACTACCTTGACATGGAAATTGCGAAGGAAAAAGTACTTCTAAGTACTTACTAATATACCGTCTCTTCGGTGTTTTTTTTAGCCTATTATGTGCCGTCTTTGATAAATAAATAGATAGAATATTTTACTACTTTTACAATAAAATATTTTTGGGGCGAACATTCTTTGGTTAATTCGTTCCGTATTTTTTTTACATTCTTTTTTTTATACACTTTTGAGGCTGAAGCTCGACAGTACTGCAACCAGAGGGTATGTGGTGATACTGCATTGGATGGAAGCGCAATAGCTATTATCAACAAAAGGGAATGGACCATATCAACCTTGTGTTAGAGGTGTCTTTGAAGGAGGCTTTGGTAGTAGCAAAAGGTATGATGTAGGTACTTACGATCATGGATATATTATTTAAATTAGATAAACATTCACACCTCCTCGTCACGGACTTATCTGTGCTGGTGGCGGAAACGAGATGTAACGGTATTATTATGATAATTACGTATAGTTTAACTGTTTCGTGTATACAGTAGGCGTAAAAATACTGTTGTCAGGCTGAGGCTTGAAAAGAAATATCGACACAACCGTCACGGGGGCGCTATTCTGTGTGCCACTTCGGGCCGTAACACCTAATCTAGTTTAAATATTATATCGATGTGTACTATGGTCCCTCAGCCGCTAGTATAGTGTATACCCAACTTATTTGTGAACTGTCAGTGTCGCCACGGTCTATGCAAATACGTCAAACTGATCATAAGTTTCATGAGAATATTTTAGTTCCCATTTCCACCACCCATACAGATAAGTCGGTCGATCTGTACCCCTATTAAATAACCAGCAAACTAATGATTTCTGATATTTACGCGAATATTACACATTGAAATGAAACTAATTTTACGGATTGTATCGTCCGCCCGTGACCACGAATGCTGTAAAGTAGGTATTCGATACGTCGGGTAATAAAAATCAAAAATAAACCGCATTATAATCCGTAAAATTAGTTTCATTTCAACTAGCAACCTTTTTACAACTAACTGCCGAACCTACAAACGTCAATTATAGTTAATTGTCATTAAGTCATTTATTGAAATTGCTTTATTTCGACACTCGAAGCCAATTAATACTTAATTACGTTTTGAGTAAGTAGATATATCAATAATCTCGACGTCGTTGTCGTTTGTGAGTGCGGCAGTTAGGTAGCTTATTTGGTTGCGATTTTCTCTAGGTATGGTTTAAGCTTGGTTTAAGTACCTACTTCATCACTCGAACTGCTCCAATGTAGAACCACAGTGTACAAATTATAGACTGTGGTAGAACAGCCTTCACGCTGCGCCATATGCGAATGTTTGCGCAAATGTTCCATTGATTCATGACCAGGTGAACGTGGTCATGGTTTTTTAGATACTTTTGACTAACTAAAATCGCTAAAATCGAGTCTTGGGAGAGGAGTAGAGAGAGAGAATAGATGTCTAATTTTTTTTCGTTTTTTAATCAATTATGTATTATTCAGTACCTATAATATAACAAAAACAAAAGGTTTTCATTACGGGTGCTTCTTATCGCTGACCGATGATGGTTGAATATAAAGATATTCGGGACTATCAAAGATTCAGCAGTTCTTAAATGGATTGTTTGTCTAAAAATTTTAAAATAAGTAAATCCTTTAAAAAAAAAAATTAACCCACTTCAATAACACTGAAAAGTATAAAATAATTTAGGTTAGGACACATTATCGTCTACATAGTTTTACATAATTAGAAAAAAATTATCCGGTCGTAATGTAATTTGCATGGAATCATCATAGTAGTTTACTCTCTCGAATAAAAAAAGAATCATCGAAATTGTCAGACTGCAATGTAATGGAGAAGTCAGTTTTATGGTTTTTACCAGATAAATTCCTCCACGTCGTTCATGGTCCTCCAGGAAGTTCTTATCCGGTTGTGATAAAATTCACACAAATTCATTACAATGGTTCCTTTTTTCGAATAAAAAAAGAATCATTGAAATTGGTAAATATTTGCCAGAGTTATGACCATTTTTGTCGTTAAAAAGCAAGAAAAACGTCATCTTTTAGGCATTCCTGCAGGCTTCCTGCGCGGTCTCTATTCTTGTTTTTTCAGGAACTACTTATTAGTAAGGAAATTTTTTTTATGCGACCCATTCTACGGATTAAGGAATGGATTTCTATCCATTCCTTAATATTAAATTAATAGAAAGATATTTTTCAAATCGGTTTATAATACATACATAATCAATTCTCAATTTGGCACCGAATTGACGAATTGAGAACCTCCTCCTTTTTTGAAATCGGTTAAAAATATTTAAAGTTCCGTATGCCATTATTTTCACTAAAATCTACTATGTACATACTATCTCGTATGTCTTTCATGCAACTTCCTTAACATTGCTGACATTGTTGATGAACAGATGCCAATACCACCGATTGAATCGGTAACTATAGGTACCTACCTAATATCCATTCGAGATTTCAATTTAAGCAGTATTATTAATTCTCTTTGGCCGTGCGATCGACGTTGGTCGCCGTCCAATTTACCTGGCTGACGCATTGTTCGAAAGTCGATCATTGATAAAGTTAGTAGTTTAGCCACTAAATTGGTTATTGTGTAGGTATACAGTAGATATTCTAACCTTTTTCAACGTCGAATCTATTTTAATAGATAAAAAATATATATATATATACAGACGAATTGAGAACCTCCTCCTTTTTTGAAGTCGGTTAATAAAAATTGACAAATATTTATAATCATTGATTTATCGATAGTTCATCAACTATATAAGGCGCGTTTTCGACCGGAGGCACCGGTTGACCTGAAGTGATCCTGTGACCGCGAGAAGAAGATCCTGTGAAGAGAAGTGATCCTGTCTCCGCCCTCTATCTCGAAAACGGCACACCGTATAAAAAAATTCTTAAACAAAATTTTGTAGAGAATTTTGTATTCTACAATATTGATAATAAATTCATATAGCAAAAAACCCATAGGAAATGAGATATTTACAAGAAAAGCGCAAAAAACCGATTTTTGTGACCTTTGACCTTGAAATTTAATAGTTGCGTACACGGTACACCCTACCATATGTAGGTTTTGAGACAACTGTTAGGGTGTCAATATACAAGTATTTACAGACTTACAGCTGGGTATCTCGAATTCCGAGATTCTTACCTAATTTAAGCTTAAATGACTGGACTATTAAGGATGTCTAGGTACAAGACCAACGGGACTGTCAGATATGATCCCGCCCTCAAACTCGTTGGCTGCGACCGTACCTGCTCGTGACGTCACGCCTCAGTAAAAAATTGTATACAGGCGTGAGGTCACGTGGAATTTCAACGCACTATATCTTCGTCACTTTTTCTTTAATTTACAAAAGAAAAAAATACGTGTCCAATCTATCTATACATATTATAAAACAAAGTCGCTCTCGCTGTCTGTCTGTCCCTATGTATGCTTAAATCTTTTAAACTACGCAACGGATTTTGATGCGGTTTTTATTAATAGATAGAGTGTTTCTTAAGGAAGGTTTATATGTATAATACATGCATAATATAGTAGAGAAACACTGATAATTTTTGAGGTTTCTAATGTGATGTCGTAAATAAGCACATTTTTTTGCGCTTACATTGCAAACGCTGGCTGTACCCTACGAGATAGATCAAAATAATGTACTACAGTATTGTACATATTAACAAGGTCTACAAAAAAGTCCGCGATGATATATGTTTATCTCTTAGAGATAACCCACAATAACCATTTTTATTCCTTTACTTTTTATGACAAATAATTAACTATTAATAAATTGTTGTTAGCATGAATTTGTCCCTTCTTCAATATAACATAAACTTCACTAATCTGCCGTCATAAGGAAAAAAGACGTATCTGACATTTTTTTCATAATTGAGTTAAATACGCCATCGGGATCAGAAAAAAATGACGCATCTACCAGTATTTTTTTATTCTGGCTTTAACAATCAGAACCATATAAATCTCACTATTAATTAAGACGCTTCTGCTGCAAGTCATAATGTTTACGAAGTAAGAAAGACATTTCTGACATATAATAAGTTGGAAAGACGCATTTACGTAGAACCGTCTTATTTGTTTACACAATAATGTATTTAATCATAAAATGAAAAGACGTTACTGCATCTATTTTATCTACGGTCTATATTAAAAACTCTACAAATCATGTGATTACACTATGAATTCTAACATTAATGTTATAGCCTGTTTTGGTACTGTCTATACGAGTGCAATGTGGACATAAGAGTACCAGTTACATAATTGTATTGCATTTAGGAGGGTGGCCTGCTCTAAACCGCATCCCACTTAGCATCCAATACATGCCTCCTTTGCTCCTCGAACACCTGCACCAGGCCATGTACTTTTTGTCTTCATGTACTTCGTTGCTTAGCCAAATTTTCCTAGTGAAGGTGATCCACTATACATCCCTTCATGTCTTTTCAGACCATCTTTATACCTGAGAAGTTAGCCACATTGTTTCCGCTTACCTTCCTCTAGTTCAGAATAAATGATGCGTTTTACTACTATATCGTCCGACATCTTAACTACGTGGCCACTCCAGCGTAAATGACGTTTCATTAGATACGCCTAATCCTGTAAAATTTACCTCGACGCAAAACATTGGTGTCTCAAACGATAAGACCAATGAAAGTTCATGATTTCACGGAGGCACTTGAGATGAAATCTATCCGATGTTCGTATGTCTGCAATAAAGTATCCACGTCTCCGACGAGGGTAAGTTGAAAAATTTAAGAATTGTGGAGTTGAGCCGTATACACGGCTATAATGGAGTAGGAATTTCTGTGTCCATAGACATAAATTCTATATTTGTTATACTTACCTACTTTTAAGCCGATTCTACGAGTCGAGAGATTTCGTTTTTCCATCAAATCTTGAAAGGCATTCGAAGTTTCCGCCACAAAACAAGGATCATCCGCATACCAAATCTCTGTGTCTGTGAATATATCATGGGAGACCATTCTTTGAGGTTTTAGCAGGGATAAATAAAAAAGTTTGCCATTAGTAAGCACGATATCAAATGTGTGTATTGTTGGCTGTTTTTAATGTATCTACCACTACCACTAAAAAGTACACTGCAAATAGTATTAGTGCCAAAACGCAACCCTGCTTCACTCCACAACTCACGGGAAAAAAATCTGTCCGCTCACCGTTTACATAAACACAGGTTATGTTATCATGTAACAGTCTTAACATCCGTGCAAACTTTTCTGTACAACCAAGTTTGAGTAGCAGAATCCAAAAAGTGACACGACGCACACTATCAAAAGTCTCAAGGTCTACCAAACAAAGAAATACTGCTCGATGTTGTTCTTTTCTCTTGTAATTGACCAATCGAAATATTGCCTCTATTTAGACCAAAGCCAAATTGAGGTTGGGGAAGAATATTTTCTTTTATCATTTATGAGACGGTTGGGGAGTACTCTGGCCAAGGTTTTTCCGAAAGCCGTGGGAAGTGAGGTACCTCTATAAGAATTTCAATCAGCCGAGTTAACTTTATTTTCATACAGTGCAAAGATTTTTAACTCTGTGAAGTCTTTGGTAACTATTTCAACATGCCACATTTGCTTAAAAAGTTTTTGTAGCTGAATGGCGGCAGTAATTTCGCTGATAGAAATTGGTTTGTCTAGAGCTATATCTATAGGAAATTCAGATATTTGTTTTATTGTAATCAAAATCAGATGAGCGATCAATATTAAGAAGTTTACTACAATTTTCCGCCCAGAACCTTAACATTTCACGTTTGTTGGTGCCTTGGTGGTATGAATGAGTACCATCAAAAGTAGTTTTATATTTCATTTTTATTTTATGATTAAATTTATTTCAGTTTATATATGGGCTGTTAATTATCTGACAGTTAATTAATTGTAAGTTCACCGACTGTAGGTAAGAATCACTAAGTTGAAAAGCAGTAAATGGCTAAATACGTCTATTTTATTTAGGTAACGACAACCTAGTTACCCATTATCGCTAAGTAAAAAAGACGTTTCATAAATTACGAAGTTGAAAGGAAGTATCTAGCCAGAAACGTCTTTTCATTGCAGTATCATGTATATTCTTGTAATTTTTTTACTAAGCAAAAAGGGAAAATGTAATTTATTTAATATATAAAATCTATTTTAATAATATTTGCATCTTTAATTCAATAGACCAAACTTTAATTCATACTTTTTCACAGAAAAAATATTATTTTTATTATTTTCTTGAGCACAGCGAATTTTTTACTTTCAAAAATACTTTTTATTTTATTTCTCCGTTTCGAACTTTAGGTAGATACGTCCTTTCGTTTTATGACGGCAGTAATATATACACCAATGATAAAAAAGCTGTGAATGTTGTTCATACCGCTAGGTTAAGGTTAAGCAACATAAGGCTAGGTCATTAAATAGATGGGTGAATCGATTTGTATGAAATTTTGTGTACATATCGGGTAGGTCTGAGAATAAAATCGTAAAGTATATTTCATGCCGCTAGGTTTAGCAACGTTAGCCAAGGTCATTACATAGATAGGTGACGGGCGGCGGCGACTCCGAGGAGGACGGTGACGGGGTTGCAAGCCCCGTCCCTGTGATCATGGTGCCAGGTTCCCGGGGGCTATAATGCGCACTGAGGGGTATTTGGTGCATATCCCACTGGAGGGCCCAGGTCTCCCCTCATATATGGCGATGCGACAGCCGCAGGGGTTTAAGTGGGTAAGAATCCCAGATACCAGATACCATGATTAACGAGGATATTTAGAACGAGAGGAGGGTGCAAGAGAGGAAAGAGAGGGAGAGGGGATTCGAGGAGAGAGTGATAGGTTGAGGGATAGGAGGATTAAGGTAGAACAAGGGGAAAGTGAGGGGGAGCAAGGTGGTAGAAGAGAGAGGGGGACGGGGTTCAGAGAGGGGACAACGGGGAGAGGAAGAGGGGGACTGTGACGGGGACCGAAGCGGGAAAGGGGAAAGAGAAAAGAGAGAATTAGAATTAGATTTTTCTTATAAGTGAGAGAGAGATGGAGAGAGAAATAAATCTAGGGAGGGGGGAGAAAAGGGGAGCAAATTGTAATAAAAGCGCGGGCGGAGCTGCGCGGGTCAGCTAGTATACTTATAATAAAACTGTAACTGGTCCAATTCTGTACATTGAAGATATTTTGAAAATTATATTTGGAGGGCATTCTATAACCGATACTGAGGCCGAAAATGTATTTTTTTAAATTTTTGTCTGTCTGTCTGTATCTCGGCTGAGCATCACGCCGAAACTACTGAATGGATTCAAATGAAACTTGGCATGATTTGAGGTCTTACTACGAGGTAGGACATAGGATACTTTTTATCCCGTAATCTAGCACGATTCTTTTGGAAGAGGGGATTAAAGTCAAAATGGGTACTTGGTTATACGCTTGGTCCGATTTTATCAATTTTTCTTTATAATATAATAAATATTAGAAAGGGAACACTCATAGAGAGTTGCTATCAAGGTTTTGTAATCAATCGGGTTAAGCAACGTTAGGTAAGGTCAATAAATAGATGGGTGACAGTTTAACGCCATTTGAACTAAACGGGTCCGTGCTTCGGAGAGCAAGTAAAAAGTGGGTCCCAGTTTTTAACCGACTATAAAAAAGGAGGTTATGTATTCAATGCGAATATCTATTATTAAAAGTTTAGTTAACGTAAAAATAGCGCAGTCGGAGCTGCCTGGGTCAGCTAGTATTTAATTATGATCTTAAATGACGGACTAAATAGAATTTCTAAGTCATCTTTTTTTTTTGTCATCTAGCCTATCCTCTAAGCAAAACAACCTCGAACTCGACGCTGCGTGGGGTGTCTGCGTAAGAATAGCACCCTCCCATCTGCTCCCATTGGGGGCTGTAAGAGGCGACGAAGGGAAAACAAGAAGACGGGCAACAGCTATTGGATTACCTACCACCTATACTGCGATCTCCAAGGCGCTTGCCAAGCATGGGGTTTATGGCCACCCTTCTCTTCTAAGGGGAGGCCTTTGTTCAGGAGTGGACATGTTTCGGCAGCTGATGATGATGATGATGAATCTCGCATTCGCCATCGTAATTCGCGATTCAGCCGTAGATGTTCTAAAGGTTTTTATAATGTAGTTAGGTTTTTATATGTAACTATTATATTTGATGATTTAGTCATGAACCTGGATTTCATAATAATTACTGATTAATTTTAGTCTGTAGTTACATCTACAAAGTTAGCCAAACTTTAAAGCATATTTGGGCACCAACATTTTAGTCTAATTTAGTAAAAAATGGTTTAGCTAAAGAGCCAGATCATAACGTTTAGAAAATAAAACACGTATTGGCTTGCGGCTGTGCCTAAATCGTGTTCCTTTTGTGTTGATTTCTACCTGGTTTCTAGTATGCTATTTTTACTGACGTTCTTAGACCTTCTTATAAAGGACGTGTCCTTTAAGATCTTTACCTAGCAGTACCAGAAAGTGGTTACGAAAAATTAAAAAGATCAACTACGTTCAAAAATAATTTATTTTGTCCTAAACTCTGATGTGGAACGTTGATAGAAAATCCGGTGCTCTAACCACCACGTGTTCGAAGTCCATAAAAGACAGCCTCCCGTCTCCATCCACGTCGGCTTCGTCCAGTACGCTGGCGACAATTTCCTCCCTCTCCTGAGGGTGCAGCTCCCCCTTTGTGAGGAGGCGCGTCGCCTCGAGGAGGTCGTCTCTCCCAATGTACATATCATCATCTAGATCGTAGATTCTAAAGGCATACCTGGCGGAGAAAATAATATTTAGACTATAAATATTGAACCTCGTGTCCTCACAATATTCATCGAAAGATATAGCAATCTTTAATAGTGAGCAAAAACATTTTGATAAAAAATACTCCAATATTTATTGGAAAGGATCTGAACTCTTCTCGCGTGCGGGGGACCTTCGTTAGACCCCCGGGAGCTGTAGGGGGTCAAACGATTGCGCGTTGCTGTTTGGATTTTGAATTCGATCATCATTAGATGATGATGATGAACCAAAACGGCACTGCTGGGTATTAACCCAGCAGTGCCGTTTTGGTTTGTCACATTGGGTTTTCACGAGGTTGATATAGATTTTGCTATGGTTTGGTGAAATAGTGTTTTAGTCTACATCGGATTATCGATACGATACAATTTGTGGCTGAAATGGAATGAGTTATAATACATATATTTTAGGGCACTTACTACTCTTTCTGTAAATTTCAACCCCGCGCACCTCCCCCGTACCTACCGCGTCAGGCGGCTGGCGCACAGATTTTGTTTGACATAGCTGCTCTAGTATTATATCTCAATGAATTTTAGATACTTTTTTATACATCGGACGCATGTCTTAAGTGGATTAAAGCCTTATCCAGACGAGCCCAAATTTTTCTGGATAAGAAACTTTGCAAGTCTACGCGCGCGGATGGTTTTTCATTAATGATAAAGAAGCTTTGTGGAGTAATTCCTGTTTCACTCACAATGAAAAATTCCTAAGCAGATTACTTTGTTTTATTTCTTTTACTTTTTATTTTAAGTTGTACTGCATGAGTGGAAAGCTTAGTTTGAGAATTGTTTTCTCTCGTGTTGTTATATTAGAGTAAATCAGATTTTTTTCGAATTGAAATAGAATTTTAAACATAAAGAAAGAAAAAAGAATACTTAAAGAAAGAATACATTTTAAAGAATAAGTAAATTTCTTATAAATATTTCTTATCAAATGCTTATGCTTTCTGTGGATTATTTTAGTGAATCAAATGTTTTCTATTTGTAATTTTTACAATCATTTTTGATCGAAGCCTCTATTTCTAGAACAAATTAAGTAGGTATTTCAATATTAAATAGACTTAAATCCTTCGGGAATAAGCAGTATGATTTGATTTTAGGGTTTCAGAATATATAAGACCATAAATGTCAGTGGCCTAGAATGACGAGTACGGATACTGTGATCTTATAATGTATCGGGTTTTACTCCTGGTTCAGGTAAAATAAGTGTGAATATTAGAAATTGTCAATAGTGGCCGAAATTCAAACTGTGTCTGATAAATCGCAATAGACCAAGAAAAGGCAAAAGATGGGTATGATTATCAACTTTTTTCCGGGAAACGGTGGTTTATTACCTTGTGACCCTAAAGACTATGTGAATTCCCATCATCTTAAATGCTTACCACGCCTTGATGTCCCGGGGCGCCGCCTCGCTGAACACCGACATCATATCTAGAAAGTCCTCAAAAGTCAGGTTTCCAGAGCCATCGTGCGAAAACACTTGACATATTCGTCTCTTGAATGGATTCTCCTGAAATCATATACATTTCTCATTATCTTCTATACTTATAATAAAACTGTAACAGGTCCAATTCTGTACATTGAAGATATTTTGAAAATTATATTTGGAGGGCATTCTATAACCGATACTGAGGCCGAAAATGTACTTTATTTAATTTTTGTCTGTCTGTCTGTCTGTCTGTCTGTCTGTCTGTCTGTCTGTCTGTCTGTCTGTATCACGGCTGAACATCACGCCGAAACTACTGAATGGATTCAAATGAAACTTGGCATGATTTGAGATCTTACTACGAGGTAGGACATAGGATACTTTTTATCCCGTAATGTAGCACGGTTCTTTTGGGAGAGGGGATTAAAGTCAAAACGGGTACTTGCTTATACGCTTGGTCCGATTTTAGCAATTTTTCTTTATAATATAATAAATATTATCAAGGGACACTCATAGAGAGTTGTTATCAAGGTTTTGTAATCGATCTGGTTAAGCAACGTTATTAAATAGATGGGTGACCGCTTAACGCCATTTGAACTAAACGGGTCCGTGCTTCGGAGAGCAAGTAAAAAGTGGGTCCCAGTTTTTAACCGACTATAAAAAATGAGGTTATGTATTCGATGCGAATGTCTGTTATTCAAAGTTTAGCTAACGTAAAAATAGCGCAGGCGGAGCTGCGTGGGTCAGCTAGTTCTAACATAAATACCAAATTGTCCGGTTTATTCCACTTTGATGACCTGGATATCACCTGCGTGATTAAAGTGGAAGAAATTATTCCACTTTGATCACCTCGGAATCAAATCACCTGGGTGATTTGAGTGGAATTAATTAGTCTACTTTAATCACCTTGTAATCAAATCATCTGGAACAGTGGCGACTACTATTTTTATTTTGTATGTTTATCTTAATCTTTAAATCACCCGAAGAATCCAACTCGGATGGGCAGAATTCGGGAAACTATGTGACATCTTCTCATCCGAAATGTGTTGCCAGTGACATATGATTTAACCCAGGTGATTTGATTTCTAGGTGATCAAAGTAGACCAATTAATTCCACTCAAATCATCCAGCTTAAATCACCTAGGCAATATGATTGCGAGGAGCTCAAAGTGGAATAAATTGTTTCACTTTAATCACCCAGGTGATCAAAGTGAAATAAACAATTGTACAGTATGGGGACATGGTTATTATTTTGTTAAAATGCTATTTATTGGTCATATCTATGCAGAAATGATATTATTTGATGAAACACTAAATCTCTTTACTTAGTACAGATTTGAATACAAAATCAAATAATAAGGGATTATGGATCAATGGATCATTATCAGACTGTAAAAGTGGTGGTAAGTTTGGTTATTTTCATCATACATCTTTTTTGTAACATTGCCTTTTTTATGCGAATACTAAACGCAAAACATACTACACATAAAATCTAAAATGAACCGCGATATATTCGTAGAAGTAGTTTTTTTCTTTTGTGTTTGAAGTATTTTTTGTCAGGTAAAACCACGTTCAGACACGTTCTTACATTCTTACTTTTAATTCTGGCAGCTTTTCTATCTCCTCTACTGGAACCGCAATTGTGTGAGCTTGGTTTTCGGTCATGCGTTTGGGCACTAAGTCCGGGTTAACTTCACGAAACCTTTTAAACACCCTAAAAGAAAAAAAAATACATTTTATTAATATTACCTACGACATTTTTGCATTGTTTGAGTCATTTTTAGTTCCTAATCTAAACTTTTGAGGAAGATATTATTAAATTTAGAACTCGCCACATAAACAAGACCGACCGACATGAAGTACTGACAATAATCAGAATGAGATTTGGTCGTTGCACTCCATCGCTTTGCGTATTCGCAGTAAACTGATTCAGGGTAACATTTATGAAGTAACAATATTAAATTTTATGTTACGTTTCACCAGTCTGTACGCAGCCTTAGTTAGTTCTAAATAATGCAGACATTTTGCCTGTATTTTCCTACTATTTTTATCTGTGCAGGAATAAAAATGTGACCTAAACACGCACACGTATGTGACTAATAAATCATGCAGTACAACCATATTTGTAACAGCTATTCGTCATGCTACCTTCTGGCTTAAATTTACATCAGAGAGATACCGCAAGCGATTTTTTCGACGACAGTACAAGATGAGAAATGTCCTGTTGTTCAAGACAAAATACTCTGAGAAATGAAGAGTAGAATAAAAACGTCGGGTCGCCGCGAGACAACGCATTTATTACGTGATATTACGTTTAGCAGTCAGAAGGATTTTCTTGCCAGATACAAAACAGTAGATAAATTCATTCTATACACAAACACGCACACTTATAAAACAATACTCACATAACACTTACATTTTATTACACACAAACGAGCTCGCTATGTGTACAATTCAATTGTTTATGTTAAATAGCTAGCCCCTCATAGCACAGGGTATCCTAGTTTGAGGGGTTAGGTAACTTCAGTAATATGTAAAAAACTTTCTGTCATCAAATAAACAATTTTATATATTTTTTTATTTTTTTTATTTGTGGCGTTTGTTACTAGCTTTCGGTGAAGGAAAACATCGTGAGGAAACCTGCATGTCTGAGAAAGCCTAACTAGCTCTCGAATGACGTGTGAAGTCCGCCAACCCGCACTTGGCTAGCGTGGTGGACTATGGCCTAAGCCCCCTCATCGTGAGGGGAGGCCCGTGCCCAGCAGTGGGACATAAACAAGGGCTGGTATTATTATACTATTATTATTATTATTTTATTACACAAGTTCTACCGAGAATCCTATAGTTTTTTGGTCGTGCTGCGCGACTAGACTTTGGGTTACAGTTTGAGTGGAGTAGCGTCGTAGAAGATCACCTCAATAATATCATGATACAGAACAATGATCAGATCAGATTAGAAGATCTAGAAGTGAGGTATATATTAGTCTTGGTCCTCGGACCGGAGAAGGCGATGATGTAGTAAGGAGTTTCAGCATTGAAGATTGGAAGTCTTCGGAGAAATAAAATACACGTTGTTTTCGGTAGATACTAGTATAGTATAGTATAGTGTAGTATAGTATAGTTTGCGAATTAAATCATTACTCCTGGCAGATACGACCACAGCGGAGAATCTTTCACAAGATCAGCCATCTACGTGAGAGATATTATAGTGCACATGTACTTACGTAGACACAAGTGCACTCTCTCTTCCTTTATCTCTCACAATCCGATGGGACAGAAGATAGATACAACCAGGGAGAGGTTACTCGCAGGACCATATTTTACATGCCCATCCGACGCATGGACCATATTACTTTACAAAGAATCAGATGAGCGGCCTGCATTTTCTTAGCCAGTAAAGAATAACAAGTTTTTGCTACTCGCGGGATTCGAACCGGTGAACTCCACTCCAGCAAGCAGTTTCCCACTGGACCACGGAGGCCGTAAATTAATAATGTAGTGTGTGTGTAGTCCTCCCGTGATCATTAACTCTATAACAAGTGTTTATAAATAGTCCATATGGTATTAGCAAATGATCAACTCGTTGAATCAGAAAAAAAGCTTCTTATGAAAGTTCGAAAATTTAATTTGTCAACTGTACAGTGTCAACTTTATAGTTTACCCCGAGTAAACGTGTAAATCAATCGATATAATATATAAACTAGATAAACATTCACGAACAAAATGACATCTGAATGTGGTCGCGGAGGTTGCAAACTTATCTATACTGGTGGCGAAAACGTGAACTAATGATAATGACTTGTAGTTTGACAGTTTCATATAGACAGTAGCGACACTCCTATCGGCAAAAATAAATTTGTCCACATCCTGACAAATTTATTTTTGCCTTGCTTGTAAAGAAATAGCGACACAAGGGCGCTATTTCTCGCTACTACTTTATGAACCGTGATACCAAATCTAGTTGTTATATTATATCGATGTGTAAATCGATGCATTGGTCTTCATGGATGTAGGATATAAATACCCTACTTCCAGTCAGTTATTATGTCAGTCTTGGTCTTGATCGACTGTAGGAAGCTCTGTTTCTATTCTAGCAGGTATAGGAGGGCAATAGATATAACCGACCAACACAATCAAGATGGCGGCCATTAATGCGACACGGTAAAAAAAAATAGGATTTCCATTAATTAACTTTAGTAAGCGCTTAAAGCCGGTTCAGACTAGGCCATTACAAATGCTGGGTTATGTTATACGTGTTGTACGAAACTAGTAAGCTAGTGCTTGACTTCAACCCCGGGTGAGACAACAGACAGCTGATAAAAAGAGGGAGAGAGAAGACATTGTATCAAAAGTATTGCTACGGTGGTGGAAAGAGGGACGGACGATGGTCACTAACTCATAAAAAGAGAGAGAAAGAAGAAATTGTACCAGAGTTATTTTTTGTGCTGGTTGAAGGAGGGACGGACGATGGTCCCTCAACACCCAGCAAAGCGAGTCTACAGAAACAACCCAAAAGTAGCTCTATTTTGCTACACTACTCTCTAACTTAGATTAGGGGCTAACTTTTCCTTCGGAGTCGCTGGACGCTCGGGGTGTGGGCCCCTTGAGCGTCCATTGAGTACGGCGGCCACTCCGAGGAGGACGGCGGAGGGGTTGCGACCCCCGTCCCCGTGAGCACCGTGACTGGTTCCCGGGGGGCTACAATGCGCCCCCCGGCGGCGGGCTCAAAGGCAAGGCACTGAGGGGCCCCTGGTGCAGATCCCACCGGAGAGCCCTGGGGTCTCCCCTCTCATGTGCCGATGCGACAGCCGCGGGGGTTTTAGTGGGTAAAAATCCCACATACCCCGGTCGAGCCCCACAGCTCCCGGGGATCTTTAGAAGATTTCCCCCGCGTCAAAAAAAAAAAGGGGCTAACTTTTATAAGTGACGTTATGATTAAATAGCACAGCCTCCGTGACGCAGTCGGTAAAGCCGAACCCGTTGAAACCATAGTAATGTTATATATTATACCTTAACTATACCTAATAAAAAAATAAAAAATATCATGGATAACAATTTTTGGCGTGCATTAGTCAAGATATCTCTTCTTTGTTGGTTACTTTTGTGTGGTACTGTGTGCATTTATTAACTCATGACAGCATTTTACATGGTTTTCAAAGGCACACGTCACGTCCGTTACATTTTATCGACACGGGATTTACTGCTAGTTCACCCAATTGGGTGAATTTAAAGTCTTCGCCTTTCGTGCACCAGGGGCATATTGTATAAAATATCGTTGGAGCTGGAGGTCTGAACGGGGTGCCTACCTAGAGTCTTTGCATAGAGCGTCGATAAATACCACCGGAGACACTCTGAGACCGGATATCTTTTGAAGATTTCCTTCCCGTCAGCAAGAAAGTACAGACTGATCACCTAAAATGATCAATCGAATCAGTTTTGCATGCATCGATGCATCTCTTTCCGTTCGTGTCGAATTTTCCTCCTGTCGAACTATGAGATTATATGGAAGAGAAAGTGCGCCTGTGTACACAAACACTTGTATATTATAATATCTCCTTAAACTTGTCACAAGTCATTATTTTAAAAAATCAAAGAAAAACAGAAAACGACGTAAGTATAAAGCACCACGTCAAACAAAAATATAGAGTGGTCGTCCGAAATCCGTGTTGCTTACACGTGTTCAACGCGCGTCATTCACCCGTGTGTATTAGCTCTTACAGTGAAGTAGATAAGCCGATTTTGTATGACGCACTAGTATCGACCAAACGTGGCTTCATGTCACGTGCTAAAGATACATTATTCAGTTATGTATTGTTTAATTTAACACTCTACTAATGAGTGTTAAGCATTAGATATTGTTAGTTTAGTTTAAATTTAGATCTTGCCAGAATTAAGTTTGTATTAGGAATAATGGAAAACCAACTATTAACAAGTCCGCGAAAACAGCCTCTTCGACTAGCAAAATACTAATTTATTTTCGCCGGCGGTTAATCAGTTCTGGAATATCTTGTTGATGCAACGAAAATATTGGTTAAATATTTGCGATACGACCTGAATAACTGACTAATTAATACTATATTTATTGATTGAAACTCAGTACAATAATCTTCCCTTAAAATTAATAACATAACTCATATAGTAGGGTAAATGTGGGATAGTTACCCTAGGGGTATAGTTGCCTCGATTGTAATTTCTCTAGTTTGGCGGATGATCACATGTTATTTTATTTATCTTTCGAGAGACTCTACAACTACCACTAAGTTGACTGTGTTGCATGTCTTTGTGCGATTGCATGGTAGGGCAAGGTGAAATCCAAGTTTTTGCGGGATAGATGGCCTCTTTTTTAGTGGGGCATCTATCCTATACGTAATTTACATAGATTAGGCAATTATCCCCTATATGTGATGGATGCCCCAAAATTTAGAGGTCCGCAAAAATCGCTAATACTCTGGAAATATCAAAGATGATGGTTTTTCCTTTCATAAGTTTGAAGATAATAAATCAAAGTACCTACCCGTATTACAAATAAAGAATTTTGCTTTTTTCACTGAGAGATATAAAGTAATTTCAAAAAGTGTGGCAACTATCCCACTTTTACCCTATAGGAACTGTTACATAATCTCTACATGACGGTGTTGCGACACACGTCCCCATGAGCACCGTGTGTGGTTCTCTAAGGGCTATAATGCGCCGTCCAGCGGCGGGCTCAATGGCCAGGCACTGAGGGTCTCCCGGTGCAGATCCCACCGGAGAGCCCTGGTGCCGAGCCGACAGCCGCGGGGGTAAGAATCCCATATACCCCGATTGATACCCACAGGTCCCGAGGACCTTTTGAAGGTTTCCCTGCGAGAAAAAGAGTACTTATAACGTATGTTACACCACACCGCCTCAGCCAACCATAGCGAAGGAAGCCAGCCTTTAACCAAACAAGCCAACCATAGCCCAGCCTACCAATCACAGCCAAGCAAGCCATCCATAGACAGGCCTGCCAATCACAGCCAAGCCGCTACTCCCACTGCCCCACTGCTGGACATCTCCTTATCTCCTTATTATAATTACTACCTGTCATTGTTAAACTAAGTAAATCTATACTTATAATAAAACTGTAACAGGTCCAATTCTGTACATTGAAGATATTTTGAAAATTATATTTGGAGGGCATTCTATAACCAATACTGAGGCCGAAAATGTAATTTTTTTAATTTTTGTCTGTCTGTCTGTCTGTCTGTATCACGGCTGAGCATCACGCCGAAACTACTGAATAGATTCAAATGAAACTTGGCATGATTTGAGATCTTACTACGAGGTAGGACATAGGATACTTTTTGTCCCGTAATCTAGCATGGTTCTTTTGGGAGAGGGGATTAAAGTCAAAACGGGTACTTGGTTATACGCTTGGTCCGATTGTATAAATTTTTCTATAAAATATAATAAATATTAGTAAGGGAACACTCATAGAGAGTTGTTATCAAGGTTTTGTAATCGATCGGGTTAAGCAACGTTAGGTAAGGTCATTAAATAGATGGGTGACCGTTTAACGCCATTTGAACTAAACGGGTCCGTGCTTCGGAGAGCAAGTAAAAAGTGGGTCCCAGTTTTTAACCGACTATAAAAAATGAGGTTATGTATTCGATGCGAATGTCTGTTATTCAAAGTTTAGTTAACGTAAAAATAGCGCAGGCGAAGCTGCGTGGGTCAGCTAGTCATTAATAAATTCGTGCAAATCGCCTTTATTTATACCACTGTAATACGTAGTTTCACGTACTTATTCTCCCGCAAAACCATGAACAAACGTCTCTATGTACGTCTCTACATAGAGACGTTTATCTCGTGCGACAGTGATCTGCATTCAGGCATATATTTTAGGAATGAGGTTATGAGAAATGTTATAACTAAGTAAGTAAATGTTGTTTAAACCTTACCTAAGTATCTCTTTCCTTGTAAAAAACGTACAGTCCTGGTAACATCAAATGATTTCGTAAGAATCATAAATTACTGTACCTACCTTATAGCACCTAAGCAAGCGTACGGCCCGCCTGATGGTAAGCAGTCACCGCAGCCTATAGACGCTAGCAACACCAGAAGAATCACTAGCGTGTTGCCGATCTAAAACATTAGATATTGTGTCTGGTAATTTTACCAGCTACAATGCCCTTTATGACGGAACACAGCAATGTTTACACACTGCTGCTTGGCGGCAGAATATCTGACACTGCGATGGTACCCACCTGGACGGTTCCTTGCACAAGGAAACTACATCCTAGTAAAAGTAGTAGTGGGTGCTCATAGCTGCACCATTTAGAATCGAATTTTCACGTCACCTATATTTATGCATGCACATACATAGATTACCTGTAAGAAAAATGTATATACCAATGTCAAGTGCGAGTTGGACTCGCGCACCGAGGTTCCTTCCTGTACCTTCTTTAGATATGTAAAAGTTAGTCTGCTATTCATGTCTCACCTCAGGTAGCAAAAAGATCAAACCACAGTAAGTTTGTTTGTCAATGTATGCTGAAGATTTAATGATAAAAACAACTGTGCAACTTATAAAACTTCGTTTCATTTTCCTGTATATATGTATGTATATGCAGATAGACATTTATCACCTGTAATTATTGTAGATTTTTTCCCCCCAAAGACTTACAAGATAGGTAAAATGTGTTAGCAGAACGGTATAACATAAAATAAATAAGAAATCTGTTTTGAAATTTAAAAATGAAGCCTTTTTTTTGTATGAATACCCTTGACTTGATATACTTGATATAGGTTCACACTTAGAAGTTTAAATTTGAATTTTTTCGGACCCATTTTGGACCCTGTAGGGTCCGAAATTTTAGAGGTCGAGATTTCGAAAGTCGAAAAGAAGATTTATTTTTCATTTGCTGGTTAGATAAGTAAGTAATATTTAAACTAAATTTCAAATCTATAGCATAAGTGGTTCCATATAGGTGTGACGACAGACAGACAGACGAAGTCGCACCTTTTTTACCATTTAGCTGTGGAACCCTAAAAATAAAATAATCTAACCCTGACTCTTTTCTACTCAATTGCAAATGGAAATGTAGCTATTTACCTACAACGCCGAAAGGCACTCATAAAAAATGATGACACAATTTACCTGATAATCCTCTAGTTGCTGCTCTGTAAACGTCACGACTTTGTTCCCCATTACCGGTGTCCGGTAAAATACCAACTGAGGTAAATGAAATGGCGGTAAAAATACCGGCGTAGGCAGCCTGTTGCTGCGCCACCAACAAAACACTGTCCGCAAGCCACAATCGAGGATAGGGCGTGACGGCACAGAGTAGCTAATGCCAGAATCTGCGTGTCAAGGTCGACTATTAATTAATTATCTATTTTATGAGGATCTAATATTTCTTTTTTTATTGGATGCTAGAATAAAAGATTAACTTTTTTCAACAATAATTATCTATTCTTAATTTATTAATTTTATTTTTTAATCTTGGGACACAATCCACACAAGGTCATCAGATCCCAAACTAGGCAGAGCCTGTTGGAAATCAGACAACTGATAATACTTATACAACTACATTTTTTTTTATAAATAAATACTGAAATGGACAAATAACACCCAGATATCCAGACACCAGATATCCAGGTAGGAATCGAACCCACGACCCGTCGGGTAGCAGCCAGGGTGACCAACGGGCCGTCAATAGTCAGTTCCATATGTTTTTATGAATATAAAGGTTTTTTGCTGCACTCTTAACCTTTATATTTAAGCTTTTTTTTTTTTTTTTTTGACGCGGGGGAAATCTTCGAAAGATCCCCGGGAGCTGTGGGGCTCGACCGGGGTATGTGGGATTCTTACCCACTAAAACCCCCGCGGCTGTCGCATCGGCACATGAGAGGGGGAACCCCAGGGCTTTCCGGTGGGATCGTCACCAGGGGGCGCATTGTAGCCCCCCGGGAACCTGTCACGGTGCTCACGGGGACGGGTGTCGCAACCCCGCCGCCGTCCTCCTCGGAGTCGCCGCCGTACTCAATGGACGCTCAAGGGGCCCACACCCCGAGCGTCCAGCGACTCCGAAGTTATATTTAAGCCTATATTAACCCTTTTTGGTACGATCAACAAAAGTCCATAAATAGATTAAATTAATTTTCATTCATTAACAGAGCTACCGACGATTACTTAGGTACTTAATTGCGATTAAGTGCCAAAATCAATCAATATAAATTTAGAAGTGATAAAATACTTACTTCCTTGTGGATGATGATTGTGGATGGCGGATTCGGTTAAATCCAAATAAGTTAACTTCTCATTGGTTCATTATTTTCGCACTTAAGACTTGGAGAAAAGGAGTAACTTAAATGCGAAAATAATACTAGAAATATAAGAAATATATATCGCTGAACGCTGTCTTGTTTGTATATTGTCTATACATCTCACTATACATTGACTCAACTGCGTCTACAAGGTAGAAAAATTTAAATTATCTGCTTATTTACCCGTGAAATGAATTATTTACCTTGGTCCTTCGTAAAATATCTTTAGTTTTCTTAGCAGTCTAAAGGTTTTTTGTGATTGTGTGATGATATTACAAAAGACAGCTTTATTTTGATACAATTCTACTGCAAAATGAAACTATGAGCACTGCCAACAAAACTTAGCGTTTTTGTGGTCTCTGTGTAAAAAGTACTCTGTGGAAAAGTTAGGCGGGCCGCCTATTAGTCGCCGCGCCCTGCCCTCGTCTGTTCTCCATGCTGATTGCTCGTTTATTTTATATTCATGTGACGTTCTAATTGTAAACTTCGTTTGTAGAGTTTCTATTGAATGGGATTCCACTTTGACCTTTATACGTGTTTCCAATGCGGGGATAACTTTGTGAAACTTTGATCGAGATGAATTATTTACATGTTCTAATTTTAAATTTAAACTTTTTTTGTTTCTGTTTGATCCATAGACTTAATAAAATAAGTAAGTCTGTGGTTTGGTCAAATAAAGTATTATAACGAGCTAGGTGTATTCAGCACGTGATGTTCAGTAGGCTAGTGATTATGAGGTGTATTCATGTGAATAGGTAAATTTTTAAAGTTTTCCATAGTTTTCAGTTCAGGTTTTGGACATCAATCCAACTGGGGCATCTAAATTCTTGTTCTAGATAATAAATCTAGATTTTGGTTCCGCATTTTAGGCCCTCACTTGTTGTTATTCAACCTAGTGATGGTACAAGCAAGACGGCAGACAGAAGCATAGGGCTGCACTGCACTGCCGACACGCGTGACATTCATTATCAAGTCGTTTGAGCCCCGTTATTTCTCCAGATACCTGCCTGGAGAATCTTTAAAAAAATAAAAACTGAGATGATTAAATATGGTACTTACTGAGATGTGGTCTCTAACTGCTGTACTTTTAGAGAAGCTCAGAGTCACACAACGAACTATGGAGAGAGCTATCTTACTCGGAGTTTCGCACGATGAACTCCGGAATGAGCAGATTTGCCGAAGTAATATAATCACCGACCGAACAACTGTCGACCTTCACAAATGAAGAATTTTGGCCGAGGGGTGTCGTGTTCCGGCGATTCCGAGGACGGATACCCAACACCGCGCGCGACACGTCAGCGGTTTCACGTGTCTTTTAATGTTTATAATATAATATGTATGTTAGTCTATAAGGTATTTGTTGATTTTATACTTATGTATGTTAGTTTATAAGGTATTTATTCTATGGGCCTATGTCGCCTGACAATAAAGATATTATTATTATTATTATAGCTCTCAGAATCTGCAACTTGAAGTGGCAGGTATTAAAGTATAAATAAAAGTAAAGCATGCTGTAAATTCTCTTGTATATTTCCAAGTCAATCAAATTATAAGAACCATCTTCCAAACACAATGGTTACCTAGCAACCTTAACATTCCCTCCTTTTTATAAGTCTGAACTCATCGCAGAATGTTCTAAGTTTCGGCTTAAATATAGGCTTCGTAAGCATGTCTGCTAACTGCTTCTCTGTAGGCACATGCTCAATAGTGACTTCGCCTTCAGACACACATTGTCTTACATAGAAATGCTTCAATTTTATGTGTTTGGTCCGACGATGGTACTGATATGGGTTACTTGCTATTTTTAATGCAGATTCATTATCAATGCGTAGTATTGGAGTAGTATACGAATTACATAAATTTTTAAATAATCTTTTCATCCAAACTATCTCTCGACACGCTTCGCTGGCTGCCACAATCTCAGCTTCAGTGGATGATAATGCCACCGAGGTTTGCTTGTAACTTCGCCAGGAGACCGCCGACCCTGCGAACATGCAGATGATGCCACTTGTGGAACAACCAGTCTTTGAGTCACCACCATAATCAGCATCACTATAGCATATAAATTGTTTTTCATTTTTCCTATACTCCAATCCAATAGTTCCTTTCAAATATCTCAATATTCTTCTTACTTGTAGAACATTTTCACTTGAAGGGTTTTCTAATGTTCTAGACACAACACCGACAGCATACGCTATATCAGGTCTCGTACCCACCATCAAGTAAGATAGTGCTCCAACAATTTGTCGGTAAGGAAAATTAGTCGGATTGTTATCCATAGTATAACTGTCCTCTTCCGCCAACTTCTTTTGACAATCATCTTTAACGATTGGCGTACCAGCAGGCTTGCAGTTGCTCATTCCGTATTTTTCCAATAATCTTCTGGTATAGGCGGCTTGATGTACTCTTATTGAATCATCACTGTTTCGCTCAATCTCTAGTCCCAGAAAATAAGATAACGGCTTTGTTGTTATTTTGAAATAACGCTTTAGCTCATTCTCAATAAATTTATCAGCCTCTCTCTCGTCTGTGGCAGCAACTAATCCGTCATCGACATACAGAGCTAGCAGTATCTTTGTTCTTCCTCTATGTCTTACATATAAACATGGATCTGCATCGCTTTGTATAAAGTCAGATTCCAATAGAAAGTCGTGGATACGCTCGTTCCAACATTTAGGTGCTTGTTTTAATCCGTACAAACTTCTCGTTAGTTTACAAACTTTGTCAGATTTGTCATCATATCCTACAGGTTGTCGCATATAAATTTCCTCTTTGACTGTACCATAAAGGAAGGCAGTTGATACATCAAATTGTTTTAGCGATAAACCTTCATTTGCAGCAACACTTAACAGTAATCTTATTGTACTAAGTTTGGCAACTGGGCTAAATGTTAGGTCGTAGTCTATCCCTTTCTTTTGTGAATAGCCAACAGCAACTAATCGTGCTTTATATTTATCAATAGAACCATCAGGGTTTCTTTTGATTTTAAATATCCATTTGCAACGTAGTGCTTTCCTATTCGCGGGTAATTTACTCAGCTCCCAAGTCTGATTTTCATTTAACGAGTTCATCTCATTATTCATGGCTGCAACCCATTTTTCTTTGTCTGGACTTTCCATCGCTTCTCGATACGACGATGGTTCAAGATTATAAACGACTTGATTGATGAACTGTTCAAAATTAAATCTCTCTGGAGGTTTAATTAGACTCCGATCACGCAACACACGTCTGCCTTCTTCTACATTTGGTATGCTGACGTTTTGTCGTGTTTCATCATTATCATCTGTATCATCGTCTGAAATCGAATGGAAATCATCATCACAAGGAAAATTTGAATTTGGATTTGGTTGTTCAGCCGGTATTTCAGAAGTAGTAGGTAGTTCGTAGGTTCTGCTCATGGATTTAGGCGCATCTGTAACAGGTAAATCGTTATGAAACAAAGGAATTTCTTCAAAGATCACGTCTCTCGACCTCATCAATTTGGAGTTTTCTTTATCATAAATTCGATATCCTTCATCACCATCATATCCAATCAGAATTCCTTTCTGTGCTTTTCTATCTAGCTTCCTTGCTCTTTTTTGCTTAGGTACGTGCACGTAGCATACGCAACCAATGATTCTCAGATGACTTATTCTGGGTTTTTTATTGAACCATAGTTTGTAAGGCGACTTTCCATCTACTGTAGTGGGTCCCGTACGATTTAGTATATAAACTGACGTCTTTCCTATCTCTGCCCATAAGCCTTGAGGAATCTGATCATGAGCGTGCATAAGTGCTCGTATCATCTTCACGACAGTACGATTGTCCCTCTCTGCGCAACCGTTTTGTTCGGGAGTGTAAGGCATGGTCAATCTTTGCTTGATTCCATATTGCCTCAATGTCTTACGTACTTGTTCGTTGTCAAATTCACCTCCATTATCACTCAAAATCTCCTGTACAACGTGTCCGGATGTCCTTGCTCCTGCTAGAAATTCTATCAAGCACGAATGAACTTCAGACTTATGTCGTAGGAAGTATATATAGCGGTAACGGGTGTAATCATCTTTGAACAGAACAAAATATCTACGTTTTGAAATAGAATACATAAATGGTCCACATACATCTGTGTGTATAAGCTCACCAGGTTTTGTTGCTCTTTCTCTAGTACCAAACTTTAGTCTATGAGCTTTACCAAAAGCACAACCTTGACATACCTCTGAGTTATTGTCCGATTTGAATTGAATTCCCAATTCTCTTTGTACAATATTCTTGACATGTCTTTTGTTTTGGTGTCCTAGACGTTCGTGATATAATTGAAGTTGATTATTTACAGTCAGCGTATTAATTTCGGTGTAAGGTTTGCTTACTTTTATATTCAATTTATATAAGCCTCCAAATCTTTCACGATATCCAACTAACATA
Organism: Furcula furcula; assembly: GCA_911728495.1. NCBI lineage: Eukaryota > Metazoa > Arthropoda > Insecta > Lepidoptera > Notodontidae > Furcula > Furcula furcula. The sequence goes on along the minus strand of OU452244.1, from coordinate 4,149,761 downwards.
GTTTTTCCATCAACTTTCATTGTGCATGAGCGAGCATTTGACTGGAATTCGCTATTTTCACATAGATCTTGTGCGGCTAATACTGAGAACAAATTTCCTTGTATACATGGTACATACCATACATTGGAGAGTGTAATAAGCTCTTTTTGGTCATTTACGTCAGCCTCGACTTGAATTGAGCCTTTTCCTATAGCTTCAACACTTTGTCCATTAGCTGTCACAATGTTATGAGGTTCAACAAAATACTCAAAGGAATGAAATACATCACCTCTATTAGTTACGTGACTTGTCGCTCCGTTGTCTACGTACCATGAGTCTTTATCTATACTCTCACCAAAGGCTAAGGCTATACTTGACAACATTGTTACATTCTTGGACGGCTCCTGTGACTTTTGAGGTCTTCCTGCATCAATCCATTTTTTACAATATTTCAATTTATGGCCTTTTTCTCCACAGTACTTACATGCATATAAACGTTTGTTCTTTCTTTTACTTGGTTGACTGTACTGATTTTGCTTTCCTGTTTGTGTCACCAACACAGCTGTATTATCTGCGCTTTCAATATCTTTCGCTAGAAGATATCTTTCGAATGCACACAACTGGGTCGTCAGGTTTTCAACTGTACGATCTTTCGATGAAATCATTGTCCAACTCGATTTAAAATTAAAATATTCTTCAGGAAGCGTATCCAAAATCTTGCATATTAACAATATTTCTGGAAGTTGGTTTCCTTCAGTAGACAATATCTCGTTCATGTTATGCCAAATATTTTTTACTATTGATAGATGTGATCCCATATCATGACTAGGGTCTTTCTTCAATTTAAAAAATTGCATACATATATCATACGTACAGTCCTGAGAGGTTCGCTCATACAGGCGATTGAGTTCGTCCCATATTTCCTTTGCGGTATCAAACCTCATGACTTTAGTTAGCATTTCATCAGTCATATTAGTGGTAAGAAGTAACATTGCACTGCTTTCTACTTTATTGTACTTTTCTAATTCGACTTTGTACCTTTGTATCGCTTCCGATATGGCTCCATCATCTGGTCGGGTCGGTTTATATAGCGTACCTTGCACCGCATCTAAGGCGCTTGTATGGCTACGCAACAACAACAACACCTTATATTTCCAGGTTGGCCAGTTCTTTCCGTCAAACAGCCCAATTTCCATTTTCATTGTCGTCGACATGATTTTGTAATATTAAGCTTTTGCTTTACCGGAATATTTTGTAATATTAAGCTTTTGCTTTACCGGAATATACTATATAAGCGATCTGGATCGAATTTTATTGCTTTGCTACCATATTAAAGTATAAATAAAAGTAAAGCATGCTGTAAATTCTCTTGTATATTTCCAAGTCAATCAAATTATAAGAACCATCTTCCAAACACAATGGTTACCTAGCAACCTTAACAGCAGGCCACATCGCTCGAAGAACTGATACCCGATGAGGAAGAAAGGTTTTCGATTGGCAACCACGAACCGGTAAACGCAGCGTAGGCAGGCCTCCCACTAGGTGGACTGCTATTGTTCCGTCGCAGGTAACTGGTGGATTCAAATAGCCAATTGTCGTTCATTGTGACGGTCGAAGAGGGAGGCCTATGATCAGCAGTAGACGTCTTCCGGCTCGTGATGATGATGAGACACGCAAAATCTACACTACACTGCCGCTCGTCACCCACGACGGTTATTATATTAAGTCGTTTGAGCCCAGTTATGTCACCAGCCACAGTGGCCGTCACGATCGAACTCAGCAATGTGTAAACGTTACCCTCCCCCCACCCCTCTTGTTGGGTATTGTAAGAGGCGACCAAGGGAAAACAAGAAGACGGGCAGTAGCGTCTTTCTATTGAATTACCTACCACCACAGAACACAAATCAGTACAAGTACCTACTATAGAATGCTTAATTCAAATAAGAACTCGTAGGCACGGGTAAGAACATCAAAATACATAAATGATATTACGATATCATCAGCTGTATTTATCGACATTTGCGCTTGTGACAGATCAAACTCATCACTGGTTATCACTTACATATCAATATAACTTTAAATAGTTTAATTTACCTGCCTCGTAGAGGAAAATCGGCCTACGCTTTGTTTAAAGAGACCATAGACTAACGCGTAACTCTATTCATAATATATAAACTCTATGCCTACCACCTATAATGCCATCCCTCAGAGAAAGTACCAAAGGAGTTAGTATCGCGTCGATTCCCCGAACAAATTTTTCGTGGCACTTTTGCGGGGTGCGGGAGGCGAAGTAAACACACACAGATACACTTTCACGCATACCCACACTATAGTAAACTCGCAACACATTCAAAAATATACGCACACAAATAAAGAATGACCTGAACATATGAACAAAAATTTGGCAGAGGGGGTTAGCGCATTATGCTCTCTCCAGTGGTATCTCCTCTAAGTGCCATCCGTAAGACGTCGTTTGTGTGAGGATCGAGTGAGCACCACATTTTTTCAGAGGGTACTCACTCAATCCTCACACACACAAGACGTCTGCCAAGCGTGGGGTTTATTCTAACCCCTCCCTGATGGGGAGGCAAAGGCCAGCAGTATACGACTGGTGATGAAATAAAACTGTATATACGTTTTATTGTTTATTGTAAAACTTCTTTTGGAAGACAAAACTCCTAAGCCCAGCCCCCGCAGCCGTCCATACACTCCTTCTCTGAAGGGAAATTATTAGTAGTAGTCGGTGAAGGTACCGGCGGACAGTGGTCTGCCCATCTTATCTCGAAGCATTTTCTTGTATACCAGTCGTACACGTATCTGAAATAGTTAGGTGGCTATGAACATTTGGTTATAGGCATATACCATAGTCATTGCGCAGCAGAAAGAACCTTCGTAACTTTCTTAGGCCTGATGGATGGACTTTAGATCTTGGATTCTACAAAGATTTATTCGATGATCGAAAAAATGATAATTATTATCCCTCCTAAATTTAATAGAGGCAGGCCTAAATTGTTGTCTTCTATTTTATTTTCAGCAATAAGTACCTACTATAGATTTCCGATAAAAAGTCTAAGGGCAAATCCAATTTTAGTAAATATACATTTGGATGGTGGATTACATGACAGGCCTGTTGGTCTAGTGGCCGGGTCGTGGGTTCGATTCCCACCAAGTGTCTGGGTGTTTTATCTATATAAGTATGAATTTAAAAAAAAGTATTGGTATCAGTTGTCTCGTTTCCATAATACAGGCTCTGCCTAGTTTGGGATCAGATGACGTGTGTGGATTGTCCCAGAATATTATTATTATTATATTATTATTTGGGTATGCTTTTTTCGCTGTTGGGTCTTATTATTTCTTAACGCATTCATTACCTTTATCTAGTATTCACTTTACTCCATTAAAATGAAGTTTTCTGAAATTTATGTTTCCTGTCATATCGACCCATTGTGATAATAATATGCCAACTTCTTTATAACTGTAAGTTTTTCTTCCCAATAATAATTATTTAACCTGTGGGGTGTCCTGGTAAGAATACCCCCTTCCCATCTCCTCCCGTTGGGTGTCCGTAAGAGACGACTAAGGGAAAACAAGAAGACGGTACTACCAACTATACTGCGATCCCCAAGCCGCCTGCCAAGCGTGGGGATTATGGCAACCCCTCCCTAAGAGAGGCTTTTTTTGAGGCCTTTGTTCAGCAGTGGACGTCTATCGGCTGCTAATGTTGAATGAATGATGATGACATCTGGGTACCTGTTCTTTTCGCTGTTGTTATTATAATATGATATGCCAACTTTTTTTATAAACGTTAGTTTTTCTTCCCAGTAGTAAATATTGCTCATATCCATATTAAAACTATTAAATTATTTGATTTTAAACTTTCCTACCTCACTTGGTGTGGCCAACGGTCTCTAACGGGGTACTCTATAAGACAATGTTTCTGGGTCGGCTTCTCTTGGCATAGTGTGGAATCCACTTCGTTGGTAATGAAAAAAAACAAAACAATAATCATGTTTAGATCACGTTAAAAAGTACCTATACAAGTTGTCTAGTTAATCCATCAGGTGAACGTCTCGCGTGTATTGTTATAATGTTAAAAAATATTTATATTGGTACGTATTGGTACGTGTCGATGCCGGCCACATCCGAATAACTTCGAAGGAGGTTGTTGGCAGCCGCGTCGTGGCCCATTCATCATGCATTTCCGGCTGTATAGTTCGAGAGCGTGTGCCTTGTTTTATTTTGTTTCGAATTGTTATCTTGTAAAACGATTGAAAAAGGCGGGAATTATTTATTTATTTATTAATATATAGGGCCTCCAACAAAAGATACACAAGTCAGAATTATAAGAATAAAAGATACAGTATTCGTATGAGTGCTCCTTTACTTATATACTTTATATTTACTTTATATTTACTTTATATTTATAGGCCACAGCGTGCGTAAAATAAAAAAGTAATCACATCATAGAGGTAATACAAAATACTCGAGACGAAACAGAATGTGGTAGGTACTAAGTAAATACTGGAAAATAAAAAGTTATTGAAAGTAAAATAATAGTAATAGTAATTAATATTAAGTCAGAAAGAGAATTAAGATAAAGAGAAAAAGATAAGATATTATAAGATTTGGAAAAAAACTAACTGTCAAGATTAGTTCGCGGTCGCTTGCTACCACCAAGGTGGCGCACACAAATTCGATAATTTTCGTTTTCGCAATAAACTTGATAGTTTTATTCATTTTGCAAACGCTATTTTATTTAAATACATGCGGTAACAGCTCAGTGGGCGTCAGCGGCGCTTGCCTTGGAAACAAGGTGCGCAGGTTCGAACCCCGGCTCGCACCTCTGATTTCCTTAATGTAGTAACAATCGCACAAAGACGATTCGCACATGATTGCGAATCGTCTTTGTGCGATTGTTACTAGCTTTCGGTGAAGGAAAACATCGTGAGGGAACCTGCATGTCTGAGAAAGCTTAACTAGCTTTCGAATTACGTGTGGAGTCCGCCAACCCGCACTTGACCAGCGTGGTGGACTACGGCCTAAGCCCCCTCATCTTGAGGGGAGGCCCGTGCCCAACAGTGGGACATGAACAAGGGCTGGTATCATTATAATTTAACTACTTGACACTGGCAAAATCTGTCGACTATTGGAAGCCGTAATTTTTCAAAAGAAAAAGTTGTGCAAGCGCGGGCACTCTTGTAACACAAACATCAAACAAAACATGCCATTGCCAATATACACAAGCGTGACGCCAGAACATGAAAGAAAAATAAAATTGTTTGCTAATTTTACAACATACCCGCATATATATTTCCTGCATTAAAACGGGGCAATTGTTCACAAGTTAACTATACATTATACTTACAAAGATTTACGGATGTCTGAGAGAATTTACGGCTGGGGCGTGGAGACAATGAAGGACCCGATTGGAGGCAAAGAGGATAAATCGGGCCGTCTTTGTACAATAAATCCTATACGACTCTAAATAGGCCAGATAATTGTCTGGTTTATTCCGACGATTTGTATCAAAAGGGTCTGAACACTTTTTCGACGCGGGGGAAATCTTCAAAAGATCCCCAGGAGCTGTGGGACTCGACCGGGGTATGTGGGATTCTTACCCACTAAAACCACCGCGGCTGTCGCATCGGTACATAAGAGGGGGGGGGGGGGACTCAGGTCTCTCCGGTGGGATCTGCACTCAGTGCCTTGCCTTTGAGCCCGCCGCCGGGGGGCGCATAGTAGCCCCCCGGGAACCAGACATGGTGCTCACGGGGACGGAGGTCGCAACCCCGGCGTCCATTTAATGGACTACAAACAAAGTTTTACGTAAGTTTTATTTGCTTAATTGTCTGTGAATTCGACGTAATTTTGTTGGGAACTGGCAGATGGCGTTACTGAGCCCGTTCGAATTTGACATTTAAATTAGTTGACATGAACGTAAACAAACAATCTATGGAAAACATATGGAAAAGAATTTAAATTACTTGACAAGGAAGGTGTTAAAATTAGTTTATTTATTACCTAGTAGACTTGTGTAGCTCGCGAGCGAAAGATAAATATATTCTTCCCAAAGAGCTAATTTGTCTTTAGCTCACTTGTATAACAATTATATCTCTATATCCTGAAGGTTAAGATTCATTTTTCGGATAGTCTGAGCCGAACGATATAAAGAGCGAGAGTTAATTGCAATTCTATAACGAAATAAAGAGATGAGGAGCTACGTTGTATTGTGCGCACTGTGGTAGTGTGCGTAAGTGAAGTATTTTACGTTCATCCGTTGTACTATACAAATAAAGTACAATTTTAAAAGCGCGGGACTTGGGTCGTAAAATAGAATAATATTGTTTTTTTTTCTTACGTGTGATTAAGCTATATTTTTAATTTAACAAACCCTCATAAAGAGCAACGGTTTACCGTACCTAATGAGTAGTTGAACCGTATTAGGTTGCATAAATAGCCGTGGGTGGGTGACTGGGAAACATTTTCATCAGACAGTCATACATAAGCCTGTTAAAGTATGAAGGAGAATCATTAAATTTAACATTAATTAAATAGAATATTCAACTAAGTATACGATTTAAATACATGTCTATCTATATTTTACAGGAAAAATAAATGATCATTCTAAATAATACCTACAGTTTATTAGTAATCCAGAAAAAAAAACCGACAAACTTAGTTTCGCGGTTTGATTTTTTTATTGTTTGAGGTGTTACATGAATAGTAAAATTACTTTAATACGTCCAAAGAAGGTATGGAACCCTCGGTGCGCGAGTCCGACTCGCACTTGACCGGTGTTTTTTATACAGTGTTAGTCTTATAATAATTGGATCAACATCAGTGACAGTGTGTCCTGCCGTTCAAAAGATAATATATGAGAGAAAAAAAAAACGACGAAACTACAACAAACTAAAAGGCCAAAGGGGTATTAGTCGGACCTAAGTGTTGACTCGTTGACTCGAGTAGCACCCATCACTCCCCTCAACCATATTAGAGGGAAGGGGGTGACCCGCCACACGAAGCCGCCACAAGCAAAGACTTTTCGATGGCGAGCATGACCGATCCAAAATCACATTAACACAACTTGAATCAGTGCTATTGACCACCCACGGAAGCATTGACAATCGCATCAAAACAATCGAACATAAGAGGAAATAAATAGATGATTTTCTGATTGTAACCATCTGGAATCCGAAAAAAAACAAATAATAATCGAACATAATAATTATGTAAACTATCCAAATAAACGAATTCGTTAGTACCATATCTGAGAAAGCCTAAATAACTTTCGAACGACGTGTGAAGTTTGCCAAGCCGCACCTGGCCGGCATGGTGGACTATGGCCAAAGCCCCTTCATCTTGAGGGGAGGCTCGTGCCCAACCTTGGGACAAAAACAAGGGCTAGTAAAACACTGACATGCAGGTTTCCTCCCGATGTTTTCCTTCACCGAAAGCTAGTAACAATCACTCAAAGACGATTCACACATGATTGATTAAAGAAATCAGAGATGCGAGCCGGCGTTCGAACTTACGCACCTTGTTTCCAAGGCAAGCGATCGCCCACTGGGGGGCGATTTTCGCTTACTTCGAATCGACTTCGATTTCGAATCTGCAATACGAAGCCTATCTCTACTAAGAAATCTCGTAACTCGAAGTGATTTTCTCGAATCTTGTATTCTGGGCAACAATCGAGGTAAACTTCGAAATAATCTCTATTCGAATGAGGAAAATGTTGCCATTATGAAAGATAAATGTCCCGCGAGTCATTCCGATCAAGTAGTTGATACGGTTTTTTTACCGGATGGGATATTTTTAGTAGAAAAACATATCATTTAAGTGGTTCGCGTCTATAAAATGATAGAACGACATTTTGTACGATTTTTCACATAATTCATCACAAATTAAGAGTAATAAATACACAAAGCTGTGTGTTTTTACCATAGATTTTTATAAATCTATGGTTCCTACTTAGTAGTCTGTGGCTGTATGATCCTAATACCTTTGCCTGTCTTTCGGCGAAGTAAAATTAAAACAAAAATACCATAATTATGTTTGTGTATTTATGTTTACGATTTTGTTTTAGTATGCCCGAAAGGTTATTTATAAAAAGATAAGTTTTATTATTGTTGTCCGTATTCTTAAAGGTGTTTATGTGTATATACCTACTCTATCTTGTCGGCATAGTGATTTTATCTTAATTGGCTGTCGATCGCAGTATCTCTTAATTAATAGTCTGTGTTGTTGATTGTTTGTTTGGTAATGAATTAAGTTTTAATCAAGTGCGAGGACTTCGTAAAGTGTAGTTATACTTTAATAAACTATCCAATAATGTTATTTTGAATAAAATAATCTAGGAATACGGTACTCATCTTAAAATTATAATCATATTATACGGTAAGGTTTGACATTTGTTGTGATTCGAACTCGAGATGACGATTCGAATGGTCTTGACCAGTCGAAGCAGTTCGAGCGGCTAGCGTTCGAAATAGGTTGGGCTCGACATGTCGAGAATACAATTACGTGATTTTTAGTCGCCAATAGTTCGAATTCGAATATTTTTTCGAATTCGTGATTGATTCGAAAGTGCGAGAATCGCCTCCCTGATCTATTACTGCATTTTGAGAAATTGGTTATATTTGAGTAAAAGGTTATATTTGAGTAAAAAACTAAATTGTGCCGACAATTACGCTGTGTTCTTAGAGAATTAAAAAACGGCGAATTCATTCAAGTAATTGCTAATTATATAGGAATCGGTTGCCCAGAGTAAGCCTACTAATTTAAACGAACCATTATCGTCATGATCTCTACTTTGTATCAAAACATTCCACCGTGCCTTTGACATTTTGACACGTTATCATATTACGCATTCGAGATAACATTGTGCAACGATGCATGACTAAATTTTGATAGGTATAACTTTTGTCAGTATTTATTATTTTAATGTAAGCTGCTGCATTTAGCTGCCTTCTTTTTTTTCGCGGGGTACCTTCAAAGGGCTCTCCGGTAGGATCTGCTCCAGGGCCCCTCAGTGCCTTACCTTTGAGCCAATCACGGTGCTCACGGGGACGGGGATCGCAACTCCGTCGCCGTCCTCCTCCGAGTCACCGCCGCACTCAAAGGACGTCCTGGGGCACACCCCGAACGTCCATCAACTCCGAAGATTTTTTGCTAACCTAAACTAATTCATGATGAAAGCAGTAACGTCAATAAATTGCTTTGCATTTAGGCCAGATGTGTGACTTTTATTGCAATGTTTTTGGATATAATAAATGAATAAAATATAAATAAAATGTGCGTGCGTGGAGTCCCTCCGCGCGGAAGAAGTGAAACTTTACTCTCGCTCTGTCTCTTTCTATTCCCTCCCCGCGACTGAACGACACTGAATGTCACTGAACGACACTGAACGACATTGAATAACACTGAAATGACACTGAACGACACTGAATGACACTGAACGACGCTGAACGACACTGAACGGACATTGAACGACACTAAACGACACTGAACGACACTGAACGACACTGATCGACACTGAACGACACTGAACGACGCTGAACGACACTGAATGACGTTTAACGCGTTAAGCGTTAAACTTGTTGGAAGTCGCATATGAATTTTCACTTCAACTTATATAAAAAATGTACGAAAAATCCGTTTACCTCGAATTTTTCGTGTTATTATAATACGGTATTTGACTGTAATTCAACTGAAACTAAACTGTCACAGTAGGTAAGTACGTTTAGTTGTAATTATTTCTGCTTTTTGATCTGGTTACAGTTTTTTTTGTGCTTGTGTACTTTGTATGTTATAAATAAAAAAATCTTCTTCTTCTTCAATATGGTATTACTAGTTGGTTTAATACTTAAAAGTATTGTGCAATAAAATCCTTTGAAAAAGAAATTGTACCTACTTCAATAACACTGAAAAGTATAAAATAATTTAAATATTATTGAAGTTGGTGTTGATGTACCTACTGTGTATATCTAGCACCAACTTCAATAATAGGTATTTCAATTAATTTAAATATTATAGAAGTTGGTGTTGGCGTACCTACTGTGTATATTTGGCACCAACTTCAATAATATTTAAATTATTTTATACTTTTCAGTGTTATTGAAGTCGGTTCAATTTTTTATTAAAAAGATTTTATTTTAATCTTTTTAGTGAAATTTTCATACATAAAGATTGAACCATCGAAGACGGTAAAATAATCTAGATAGTTTATGATCACATTATCGTCTACATAGTTTTACATAATTCATGTTTCTTCAGAAAAAAAATATCCGGTCGTAATGAAATTTGCATGGAATCATCATAGTAGTTTACTCTCTCGAATAAAAAAAGAATCATCGAAATCGGTTCATAATTTTCAGAGCAATGTAATGGAGAACATCAGTTTTATGGTTTTTACCAGATAAATTCCTCCTCGTCGTTCATGGTCCTCCAGGAAGTTCTTATCCGGTTGTGATAAATTTCATACAGATTCATTACAGTGGTTTCTTCTTTCGAATAAAAAAAGAATCATTGAAATTGGTAAATATTTGCCAGAGTTATGACCATTTTTGTCCTAAAAAGCGACGTAAAGTCATCTATATAGGCTTTCCTGCAGCTTTCCTGCGCAGTCACCATTCTTGTTTTTTCAGGAACTACTTATTACTAAGTAATAATTTTTTTATGGGACCCAATCAATGGATTGAAGAATGGATGGAAGAATGATTTTTTCAAATCGGTTCATAATTGCCAGAGTTATGCGCGAACATACATAAAAAATATATATATACAGACGAATTGAGAACCTCCTCCTTTTTTGACGTCGGTTAATAAAAACTTTAATAATAATGTAAGATGTTTCTGTAAAACACTACTTAAATTAAAAGACGTGTTTTCCATCACGTGATCGCAAACGCTCTAATAATGGATAAATGTCATTTATGGGGTGTAAGGGATATCGTACCGAAAACCGATACCACGGATACAGTACATGATTCTGAACATTCCAGTGTTGAAATCTTTCATCGGCTTTTTCATGAATTTCCAAAGAAAATGCCGCTTTTTTAATAAAATTAGTATAACATCATTATTGGTATAATAATAAAGCCTAATTTCAATTTAAAAACAGTAAGTTACTTATTTGTGGAAATTTAGCAATCATCAGCAGCCGAAAAGTCCACTGCTGAACAAAGGCCTCTCCCTTAGAAGGGAGGGGTTGCCATAATCTCCACGCTTGACAGGCGGCTTGATTGAAATTAGCAATGTAATTTGAAAAATACATATTATTCCGCACGTATTCATTACATGCTCTAAAATTAACAAGTTAGTCATTTGTCATTTTCCATATAAATGGTTTTTAACCGACTTCAAAAAAGGAGGAGGTTCTCAATTCGTCTGTATATATATATATTTTTTTTTTTATGTATGTTCGCGCATAACTCTGTCAATTATGAACCGATTTGAAAAAATCTTTCTTCCATCCATTCTTCAATCCATTGATTGGGTCCCATAAAAAAATTATTGCGTAGTAATAAGTAGTTCCTGGAAAAACAAGAATGGTGACTGCGCACTGAGAGCTGCAGGTAAGCCTATATCGATGACGTTATGTCGCTTTTTAAGGACAAAAATGGTCATAACTCTGGCAAATATTTACCAATTTCAATGATTCTTTTTTTATTCGAAAGAAGAAACCACAGTTTTAAATCTGTATGAATTTTATTACAACCGGATAAGAACTTCCTGGAGGACCATGAACGATGTGGAGGAATTTATCTGGTAAAAACCATAAAACTGATGTTCTCCATTACATTGCTCTGACAATTATGAACCGATTGCGATGATTCTTTTTTTATTCGAGAGAGTAAACTGCTATGATGATTCCATGCAAATTTCATTACGACCGGATATTTTTTTCTGAAGAAACATGAATTATGAAAAACTATGTAGACGATAATGTGATCATAACCTACCTAGATAATTTTACGGTTTTCGATGGTTCAATCTTTATATATGAAAATATCACTAAAAAGTTTAAAATAAAATCTTTTTTAAAAAAAATTGAACCGACTTCAATATCTCTGAAAAGTATAAAATAATTTAAATATTATTGAAGTTGGTGCCAAATATACACAGCCGGTAAGCTAACACCAACTTCAATAATATTTAAATTATTTTATACTTTTCAGTGATTAAATTTAAAAAAAAAAAGATTTTATTGTAATTTTGTAACGGACAATATCAGAAATCTTATAATAAAAGTTTTCGGTACGTAGTCCCTTACACCCTGTATACACACAGATAATCATAAAACAATATTTTGTATGGAGAGTGATCTCTCATCATCATGATTGATGCGCTAACCCCTCTGCCAAATTTTGTTCATATGTTCAGGTCATTCTTTATTTGTGTGCGTATTTTTTTGAAAGTGTTGCGAGTTTATTATAGTGTGGGTATGCGTGAAATTATATCTGTGTGTGTTTAATTCGCCTCCCGCACCCCGCAAAAGAGCCACGAAAAATTTGTTCGGGGAATCGTTGGTATAGTATATCGATGGGGGAATCGACGCGATACTAGCTCCATTCTAATTACTCTGAGGTATAGCTGCACCGCCATTGTTACATGCATGTGTCATCGGAGTCCCGTGATCCGCGTAATCGTTTTCACGTTATTTTTATTGATTTTGAACAAACATACTGAAATTTATGAAGTGAAATAACTATCAGTTAGTTTTTTCCTAACATAATTAACAATTGTATATAGTTTTACAAAAACAAACAAATATCGTATTGTATTATATTGTATAATAGTTGGATATGTTACTTAACGTTGGCAAAATCGTCAGTAAACAAGGCGACCTTAACTAATTGGATCGGATTAGAAGTAATTCGCCAGTGTATATCAAGCATTAGAAAAAATATAGTAGGTACTCACAGGCGTGTATATAACCCAATAATGCTGATAGCACCGCTAAGATCCACCAAACATTTGACATTTTGATACCGTCGGGTTATCTAAACTTATTGTTTAATAATCGGTGCGTGCTGCTGTTTATATACAAGCGACTGATAAAATTTTACACTATTACGTATTGAAATTAAACTAATTTTACGGGTATAATCGCGGTTTACCGCTGCAAACTGATTTTAAATTGATTTCATGTCGTAGGGCCTATAAAACATAATAAATATATTTAAAATTTGAAAACCGCGATAAAAAGTATTTTAACGTAACTATTCGTCTAAATGCGGTAACAACTCAGTGGGCGAGCGCTTGCCTTGGAATCAAGGTGCGCAGGTTCGAACCCCAGCTCGCACCGCTGATTTCTTTAATGAATCATGTGCGAATAGTCTTTGTGCGATTGTTACTTGCTTTCGGTGGAGGAAAACATCGTGAGGAAACCTGCATGTCTGAGAAAGCCTAATTAGCTTTCCAATGACGTGTGAAGTCCGCCAACCCGCACTTGGCCAGCGTGGTGGACTATGGCCTAAGCCCCCTCTTCTTGAGGGGAGGCCCGTGCCCAGCAGTGGGACATAAATAAGGGCTGGTATTATATTTATATTATTATTCGTCTAAATCTCGGAGGTGGATGGGAGGGTGCTATTCTTACCCGGACAACCGTATGGTGTAAGAATAGCACCCCTCCATATCCTCCCGTTGGGTCTCCGTAAGAGGCGACTAAGGGAAAACAAGAAGACGGGCAGCAGCGTCTTTCTATTGGATTACCTACCACCTATGCATGCTGTGGTCCCCAAGACGCCTGCCAAGTGTATGGATTATGGCAACCACCTTCCAGAGAGATCATTGTTCAGCAGTGGACATCTTCCAGCTGATGATAATGATGATGGCCACTCCTGCTTAACTGGCACCTAGCTACGAGAGGTTGTCGATGTTCTGTGAGGACTAGCTTTATTGGTAACTGAGGGAGGGATCTGCAGTCACACAGTGCTGTTTCGCCTTTAGACGACTGGTACAACATACCATCTCTACTACTAGCAGCGCTACAATTTCTGAAAGCTATTAATATCGACAGTAACATTGAAAATAATGTCTCTACATAAAGAAAGAAAATGAACCTTGTTTCACACACAGAGAGAGCGATGCTTATAAAAACTTTTTTTTTTTGCTTAATATACATAAGTTAGTGCTTGACTGAAATCCCACTTGATGAAAGCGGAAATACAACCGATGGTGGTAAAGCACACTAGCCTATTACAAGCCTAAACGGGAGGTCATGGGCTCAGAGAAAGTACCAAAGGAGTTAGTATCGCGTCGATTCCCTAAACAAATTTTTCGTGGCACTTTTGCGGGGTGCGGGAGGCGAAGTAAACACACACAGATACACTTTCACGCATACCCACACTATAGTAAACTCGCAACACATTCAAAAATATACGCACACAAATAAAGAATGACCTGACCATATGAACAAAAATTTGGCAGAGGGGGTTAGCGCATTATGCTCTCTCCAGTGGTATCTCCTCTAAGGTCGTGGGTTCAAATACCGCAGGAAGCAACATCTTCGTGTTAGTTATTTCTTACTAGCTGGGACTAAACGGGTCGGTCACCTGATTGTCTGAAATGTGATCCATGCATGAGACGGGCATGTAACGGTCGGTCCTGCACCTGACTTCTCCCTGGTCGTGTGTGCACTGTATTAACTCCTGCTTAATTGGCTAATCGTGTTAAAAAAGTTTACATTTCCATTGGCTTCAGTATTCGCAGAAGTTTACAAGTTAGAGGATTCCGTGTAGTTAGGCACCAAGTTTCTGTAATGTTCACTAAATGGTACTTTGATGAGAATTAATTAATGTAATTCTAGAATTTTAGACATGTTACCGAGGGTGTTTTAAAGTTATTTCATTACGAATAATTGTAGGCATTGGGTAGATTAGGGCTTCTATCCTCTCGCCGCTTTGTAAAAGGTGTACCAGGAATGCAATAAGGCGTACCTACCTACTTGCGAGAATTATGGCGGAATTAAACTTTAACAAAAAAAAAGCATCATTCAGCCATGTCAGCATGGAGTTACCACGAGGTTACGTTACGGGGAGCTAATATTTGCTCCCTTTACCCCACTTTCATGGGACCTCTATTCAAATGTTACCCCCGGATCCACTCAGAGTCAACAGTGGTTCTAGGTATTGTAAATGTAGTACAACATTTCCTGCTCTCACTGCCCCATTTTTGGAAGTGGGACAGTAAGAGTTATCTATTCGTATACAGGTGATTTTTTAAGTAGGCTTAGATGGCCAAATCCGAATCTGTAAGGAATAGCGAAAGATGTCTAAAGGAGTCACGTGGTCGATTTTGATGCAGCTATTTTGATTTGAGCAAGTAAGGTTTCCACTACGCCACGGGGGATTGAAACTATGATAATAAAAATTAAGCTCCGCCGCGACAGTGCGTGCACTGCCGTGACCAGGATTCGAACCTGGGTTACTACGGCCACAACGTAGGGTCCTAACCACTAGACGATCACGGCTACCGGAGCTGCTGTTGGTAGTACCAAAAATAACATTCATTTTCGTATAAATTAAACGATGTAAAATAAAAAGGCCTCCAACGTACTTCAGTTTTGGTGAAAAGATCGTGTATATTAATTTTGGCTGGGTTGTAAAGAAAACTGGGGCATTTTTTACTCGAAGCGGTTGTAATGCGCCGTGTAATTGAATACGAAGATGTACCGCGCAGAATTGGGATTTCTGCTTCCGGCTAGTAAGATTATTTTTCATTAATTATAGTAAACATAAAATGCTCTAAATAAATCCTATGAAAAATATTTACAAAGGCTCACAAGTTTTTGCGGGGTTACATTCCCATAATAGTATATTACATAAACACAGAATCACTTAAGTAGGTAAATTATCATAAACTACCATCAATGACATTGACATTTTGACAGTAAGTCAATTTCACGTTTAGTTCTACGCTTAATACAATCAATCTACAAGAAGAATGTTTTTCCCATGGACAGTTATATGGTTGGCACTATAGAGCAGGCATGCAAAACCTTGATGAACCTTGATACATCTTGATGAACACTAATTGGAAGAAAAAAGTCGTGTATTCAGTAATTTTATTTTAATGATTTTATTCCTTCTTCATGTACAAAAACTATAGTCTAAGTTGATTTAATTCAAATTTTGGACTAGGATTATAGTTTAATTTTATGACATTAATAGGTTTCTGAAACAGCAACAGCTCGGTGGGCGAGCGCTTGCCATGGAAACAAGGTGTGCAGGTTTGAACCCCGGCTCAAACCTCTGATTTTTTTAACTATACATATAATCATGTGCGAATATTCATTGTGCGATTGTTACCAGCTTTCGGTGAAGGAAAACATCGTGAGGAAACCTGCTTGTCTAAGAAAGCCTAACTAGCTTTCGAATGACGTTTGAAGTCATCCAACCCACACTTGGCCAGCGTGGTGGACTATGGCCCAAGCTTCTACATTTTTAGGGGAGGCCCGTGTCCAACAGTGGGACAAAAACAAGGGCTAGTAAAAAAATAGGTTGCTATGGAGTAACCTAAAGTTTCTGGAACGTTATATAGTTTGTGTATGCCACCCGTCGCCAAGTTGTATATATTTTTTTTGGATTGTTTCTCCTTAGAGGCAAAATAGAGAAGGAAAGTTTGCAATTTGTCCAATTAACGTGAAACTTAGCTAATATTTTTGGTTAATACTCTTCACAAACTCTTCACAAAATTCAATTTATAAGGGTGTTAAAAGAAATCCAAAAATTTTGTAGTTATGGTAAAATTGTTAGAGGAAATCTTATTATACGAAAATCTACTTTAGGTAAGGTAAGTTATTATTCTTTATACATATTATAATCTAAATATAACATTTTTCCACCCGTGCGAAGCCGGGGCGGGCCGCTAGTAAATATTCATAAAAATATACTCCGCCGCGACAGTGCGTGCGCTGCCGTGACCAGGATTCGAACCTGGGTTACTACGGCCACAACGTAGGGTCCTAACCACTAGACGATCACGGCTACCGGAGCTGGTGTCATTTATTGTAAAAATACCAATCATTTACAACGGATCGCTGCGCCGCCGCAAAAAATGGTTCACTTTCACTATTATTTACATACCTACAGCTGATCGAACCACTGATGCATGAAGCTTTCCACAATCGTAATAAATTAAAAACCATCATTCGATGTGATCTTTCAGATGTACTGTAGCAGTAACAGCTCAGTGGGGCAACGATTGCCTTGGAAATAGGGTGCAGGGTGCTCTGATATATTTAATTAAACATATGTATTTGGGGGCCATTGTTCAGCGGTGGACGTATTCCGGCTGATGATGATGATGAAGAATCATATTTGTGCAATTGTTACTAGTTTCGGTGGAGGAAAACATCGTGAAGAAACCTGCATGTCTGAGAACGCCTAACTAGCTTTCGAATGACGTGTGAAGTCCGCCAACCCGCACTTGGCCAGCGTAGTGGACTATGGCCTAAACCCCTTCACTTGAAGGGAGGGCCCAGGCCCAATAGTGGAACAAAAACAAGGGCTGGTATTATTATTATTATATTAGTGTATATCTTCCTATATCTCGGGCTATGCCCGGTCTTTTAATGGGCTTTCTTGGGGGCGGATCCAACACGTAGAGGCCATTTGAAGAATGAAATGGAGTGTAATACCCCCCGGAATCAACGACTGAAAATGATAAATCATAAACAGTAGTTGACCCCGGCAGGTATGGGGACTATTGTTAGTATGTGGAAAGAATTCTAGTCTAGTTATTCAATACTTGATGGACTGGAAACTGGGCTACTGCAAAAGGCTGGGGTCACTTGCCATAATTAATTAATTTTTTCGGCAGGCGGTGACGTGCCACTCACTAGACGGGCTCTCCATAAGCCATCACAAGACGACGGAGTGCATCACCGATGTGAGTGGCTCAGGGGTGTCGAGAGGTGTGCTGCGCTTTCTCCGTAGTAGCTCGCGGCGTTATGCCCTTCAACGCTTCCACCCCTGGGAGCATAAGCTCTAACAACTCCTCTCCTAATTATTATTATTTTAGATGGTAGGACGAGTCCCACAGCCTCGACGACGAGCACCGGAAAGGTTTTATAGTGCAGGAATCCCAAATGGTCCGGCCTACTCCACTCCTACGAAGACCGGGAAACTATTGAAGGTTTCTCGCAGATACTATAAAAAAGCCCCCTTGTGCATGGCCCAGGACGGTACCAGTTGATTTGCAACCAAACAGAAATGTGTATTCTGTCTTCCGGCGTGAAAGGCACTGTAGCTGATAAAATGACCTGGCTTCAGGCATTTAATAACGAATTTCATACGTGATGATAGGAATTGCGATGCAGCAGGCCTAGCACGACTTGCAATCTTGACAGATCTGTGTGGAGTATGACGTAGTTTTCAACATCGAAATGTCAATTCTCCATACAAAAATGTAAAATACTACGTCATAGTGACGTCATACTCACACTTGTCTGTCAAGATTTGCACTTGTCTGTCAAGATTTGCCAAGACTTCGTAATCTTGACAGTTCGGTGTGGAGTATGACGTAGTTATCGACCTAGCTAATACCGAAAATGACGTTTCTACTTCCATAACTACGTCATACTCCACACCGAACTGTCAAGATAACGAAGTCTTGGCAAATCGTGCTAAGACTGCTGCTGCTATCTACAGGCACACGTGTCAGTTACTAAGTTGAATAAAACGAACTTTCAGCTGTAAACTAGGTGCACAGTGTAAATAAAATGTCCAGTAGATGTACTACGAACAAGCTCTCTTAAGAATTGGAACGTAAGAATTAAGAGGTGAGGGTTCTTAAGCGCTCTTGGAATTTATATTTTTCTAACCCCTCCTATATACTTTTCTAATTAAATTTGTTGCGGGTTCCAAGACAATTTAGCGTTTCCCCGGGACTCGCCGAGGGTCAAACCTTGGTGTCTTCACTGGTGACCGCAGTAGATCCTGGCTGATAGGAGTCGCAGTGGTGGGAATGAGTGGTGGGATAAGTCTCATTGTAAAAAAAGCGTTCTTGAGCCACGCTCACACAAACCGGGAACAAGCTACAGTGACTCGACTAACATTGCCTTGTAGCGTCCGTGGCGTAGTGGGAACGCATTTGCTTTGCAAACCAGAGATCGCGGATTTGAATACCGTGCGGAATAACAACTTTGTGTTGTTACTGGCTAGGACAATGCAGGCCGATCACCTGGTAGATAGATAGTGTAAAATGATCGATGCGACGGATGGACATGTAAAAGTCGGTCACGCGCCTGACCTTTCCCCGGTTGTGTCGGTCTTCTGTCCTATCGGATTATGAGAGGTAAAGGAAGAGAGACTGAACTTGTGGCCACGTAAGCACTTGTGCACTATAATATCTCCCACCTAGATGGCTAATCTTGTGAAATATTAGCCGCTGATACGGCCAGGAGGACGTTATAACATTGCTTTGAGCTACTGTATCGACGTTTGCATGAGTGATCCATCTGTTCGTAGTGCATCCACTGTATAATTTATACTGTGCCAGAGGTCACAACCTTCGGCACTAAGTTGCGACGCGACGGCAAGAAGATGATCAAATGTAAGAACGTTTACTAAAGAGAGATGGCCGGATAGCAATGTGAATTTGTAGTAGTTTAATGAGTTTAGTGTTATGAGCACAAAAGATCCAATCGTACATTCCATTCCCCTGTTCGGTTTAGAGTATTGAACATGTGCTCTTTTATGTCCGGATTTTTTTTATACACTAGCGAATCGCTCCGGCTTCGCACGGGTGTATATTATAGATTTTATATATAAACCTTTACAGTCATCAAAAAAATCTTCAGTGAAAAATTATCTAACTGATGACTTTAAAAACCGCTTAAAAATCCGTCGCGTTGTTTAGGAGGAATTAGCGGATATACAGACAGACGCGGAATGTAACTTTGTTTTATACTATGTAAAGATACATATATAACACACGAAAATGGGGGCTTTTAGCGTTATCTCTTAATCTTCTAGAAGTTGGAGTTACTTCTTTAGTCTGGGTCCTGCAATTTCAAGGGTACACACTGGGTAAGACTAGCACCCATCCATCTCCTCCGGTTGGGCCACATAATAAGCATCTAACTGCCGCACTCACAAACCCCAATTAACTTTAATTCTGATTAAGTCACTTTTAAAAATCTATTTATTTCGACTGTTTGAGACATTTATGATTTATTTCAATTATTGAATACGAGATAATTGTTATCGCTACTCACTATCAGCGTATTAAGTATTAATTGGCTTCGAGTGTCGAAATAATCCGATTTCAAAAAATGGATTAATCACCATTAACTTTAATTGACGTTTGTAGGTTCGGCAGTAAGGGAAAACAATAATAATAGTTAATAATAATTATTTAATATTCTAAATGCTAATTAATGTTACTGATATTACTTAATGCTAATAATATTACTTAATAGGTATAAAATAAACTCAATTATAAAATTACCTATTATAAGTAGAGCACAGCAATTTTATAATGACATTATGAATTTAGAGACATGTCTACTATTACTAAATTATACTTCGTTTATTGTATACTTACATGAAAGCACTAAATATAAATACTTTGATTTTATTGATTTTGAACAAGAATACATTACCTAGCACCTAGAGTGCGATCCAAGATGCCTGCAACGCAGTATTATGGAAACCTCTCCCTTATCAGGTGCAGGCCTTTGTTTAGTAATGGTCTTTTTCGGCAGATTATGATCTACACGCCGGTATTTTACTAACTACTTCGACCATTTATCCCGTTGTTAAATCTATGGCGTAATCACAAGTTTCCACTTGCAATTACAGATTTAATACGTGAAGCACACGGCATAATTAACGGCAATTAACTATGTTAACACTGCTTAATTAATAATATTGTTGCAAAGCGTTCGTGCGGAATAAGGTCGAAAGGTATCGAGGTTGCGAACAAACATGAATAAACAAACGCCGGAGCCGCACTTCTAATGAATACGGTTAGGTATCTACACTAGACGAAGTGGTTTGCGCAAACTATTTGCGCAAAATTTTTACGAATGACAAACTGTGCGACGTATACGCCTACACCTGCAGGCTTAGCATGATGTGCAAATCTTGACAGACAAGTGTGAGTATGACGTCATTATGACGCAGTATTTCACATTTTTGTATGGAGAATTGACGTTCCGGTGTTGAAAACTACGTCATACTCCACACCGAGCTGTCAAGATTGCAAGTCGTGCTAGGCCTGCAGGGGATGGCAAACCAAACTAGGCAGAGCCTGTACTATGGAAACCAGACAACTGATACTAATACTTATATACTTTTTTTTGTAAAATACATACTTATATAGATAAAACACCCAGACACTTGGTGGGAATCGAACCCACCACCTGTTGGGTAGCAGACAGGGTCACTAACCACTAGACCAACGGGCCCGTCCGTTTTGTAAAGTCAGGCAACGACTTTTTACATGCCCGTCTAATCAGGCCATCGGCCTGCATTGTCCTAACTATTAAGGAACAACTACACAAAGTTGTTGCTCCCCACGGAATATAAACCCTCGACCTCTGGTTTGCAAAACAAGCGATTTTCTGCTGCGCCACGGAGACTATAACTACTGTGGTTTATCCTCATATTAATAACGACAAGTATTCCACAACATCTAGTATATAGGTCACACAGTTATGTCGCAGTATCGAGTGCTCTTAAACCAATTTAGACGGCAAGTGGCAAGTTGTTGGAACTAATTGGAAGCACTAGCAACACACATGGTTTGAAGTGACTTCTGCAGTCTATTTGGAGTTTGCTTTGATTGAACCGTGCCTAATAGTCAAGGATCATTGCCCAAAGTCCCCAAGGTCTATGTTTTCAAGTGTACGTATGTATATTTCTTTGGCACGGCCTACTGCCTAACCGGCTTGATAGATTTTGTCACGAAACTTGCCAATATAATAAACTTTTTTTTTTTTTAAATAGTTTAACACTTTTTAGTGACTTATTTTACCAAGATAGGTATCAGCACTATCACGCAACTCGAACGTTTACATTACAGTAACTTACTGAAAACATTAAAAGTTTATATCTCTTAAACTACTGGACCGATTTTGATGAAATTTGTACTCTACTCTAAGTTGAAAGATATTCTAACTATTGCAAAAAGAATTTTCGAAATCGGACTTGTAGTTTCTGAGAAATTCATGGACAAACCTACATACATACACTCGTGAAATTTGGTAAA
The DNA here is from genome assembly GCA_911728495.1 of Furcula furcula. Classification (NCBI taxonomy): domain Eukaryota; kingdom Metazoa; phylum Arthropoda; class Insecta; order Lepidoptera; family Notodontidae; genus Furcula; species Furcula furcula. Next base: position 4,127,564 of record OU452244.1, on the reverse strand, counting down.
TTCGTTTAGAAGCCCACATAGACTAACATATTATATGAATATTACGCATTTTTATTAATATTACATACATGTATACGCGTCGAATACAGAACCTCCTTTTATGAAGTCGATTAAAAAGCGAGCTCGCGGCGCATGCCACGGATTTCTGTATCATCAGACGCAGGTGTCACCGACTTGCCAGGTACATCTAGTAATGGCTGATGTATGGGCTGTCCTCAGAGTAGTGTGGGTTAATTTAATTCTGGTGTCCGTGTACATTTTAAACACTTTTTCATTCGGACAAACCATTTTTGAAAACATGAGGACCTGATTAGTCTGGATTGGACTGGATTGGTCTAAGAGCAATTTTTTCACGTGCAGGTTATAAGCTATCACGGCCTCTTCCGGCCCCGTAAATGTCATGACAGTAGCAAAATTTTCTCGCATACCGCAGTTGAGGGCCGAACTTCAGTAATTTTATCATGGAGAGAAACACGGCCTCGATAAAACTCTGCGTACCAACGCATTACGGTGCTCAAATGACGTGCTTTCCACCCAATAGCATTTTGAAGTCGAGCAGACTGACTGCTTCTATCGCCTGTGCCATTTGAAAAGGCGTGCATCTTTTTAAGCGTCATTTTTGCAAAATATGTCGGTTATTGGAACTCATGGAATATCCAATCATCGACACAACTGTCAATCACTGGAAGCAGTTTGACGATTTAAATGAAAGAACTATATTTTAAGAGTGCTGAAGAAACATAGCTAAGTAAAAAACTAAAGTGCAAAAAATAATAAACAAAAACCTTTCGACATTTGTCGAAGTTTGGAACAAGCGAAGAAAAAAACTGCAATTACCGACAGGCGTATTTTCTTATTTTATTAAAAGCTCACCCTTGTCAAACAATTATTAAAAACTAGTCAATTTATGTCTTAATTTTATAAATAAATAACATTTTCGATACAGCAAAACAATTAAAAGTTATGAGCAATAAATCTTACTCACCTCCTTAAGGAGGTGATTTTACTAGTAAAACTAGATTAGAACTATAGAACTGGAGGATCTCTTACGGTCGAAACTTATTTTTTTCTGAAATGTCTTTTGCAATGACAACTAGATGATCCGCGTTTATTGTTAATTCTTGAAATCCATTCAGAAAGGAGAAACTACTCTTTATTTTTTAATAAACTTTTTAAATGTCGGACAATGATGCGTTGTCAGACACTGGGTCTGTCTTATTAATAAAAATCGCTTATTTTTCTCTTACTCCAAAGCTACATCGGAAGTAGTTAATTCTAGACTAGTCACGGAATAGCTACGTCTTAATAACGGTATTAATAAATACGAAGTAGGTTCGGACTAACAATACAATTCTTACACTGAGACTAAGGTGTATGTTATGGCAACCCACTGAAATTAAAAGTAACAAAAATGAACAAAATGACTAAAAAGACACTGGCAGTTAGGTAAATTTTGATATTTGACACTTTTATTTGACAATCACAACTTTCACTCTATATTTATCTTACATCATAATATTCTATATTTCTCTTACATCATAATATTCTGTATTTCTCTTGTTGAATTCAAGATAGTGGTTTTAGAATTTGTGTTTTTTTATTAGCAGAATATTATCTATAAATCAAGAAAGTATATAACAAGTAGGCCGGGGATCTAGCCTGTTACACACCGTCCCTAACAAGAAACTACAGTGCACCTCAAAAAACGCGTGTAAGAGCAGAAACCACGGTGGGCCTCAAGCACGAGCCGGCGCGTGTAATGCAAAACTTGCTGACAATGCAACCTATCCAAGAACAGAAGGGCTATTGTATGGACGCATCCAGCATGTGTACCGAAAACCAGCTGACGGCGCACAACTAGATCCATTGTATGGACCCATAGCGACGGAATCGGCTCTTCACTTAGCTTCTAACATCGAAGCGGTCACTACATATTTAAATTAGATATTAAAAATGTAATTTAAATTAATAAAAATTAGTTTTAAAATCTGTTCTAAGTTATTTCTGAATCATCCGGCTGTAGCCTACATAACTAGCCTAATAGTTTAGTTTATTGAGACAGTTTATTTACCTCTCCACGAGCCCAAGTCCTTTTGGCAGCTAAAACTTTCAAGTGAGGTGGTATAAAGTCTACTGCATCTCCAGCCAAATCATTCTACCATTTCAGTAATGTAATATGCAGTTGAGCGTGTAAATCTATATTTATATTTAAACTCGTCTTCAAGGTCTTCAAAAGGGATATTGCGAGGTTTATACAATTAGGTTATGTTTAGTATATATAATTATCTCAATGGAAGTTAGAAATACAATACAAATCTATGCTTACTCAAACGTTAAACCATGGGGCTCCGCGGAGTAACTTTTACTCCGGGACTACATTTTGATTAGTTAACTCCGTTCTTACTACTAGTTTATTAATACCATAATTGCCTAATCTTTGCGTAAGTCTTGGAGTAAAGTTGTTCTGACGCTAATCATAGTTTATTAATAAGGCTGTGGGTGTTTTACCTTACGTAGTAGACATACGGACTAGTTACGAAACATTTTATACAAACCAAATAACCAATACTCATGCTTAAGCCAACTCGGTCTCAATGTTTGTCATGAAATCGATTTGCAAATTGGTATCGCTTAGCTAATACGAGTTCATGGGTTCAATTGGGGCAAGCTACGCTAGCGCCACGACTGTTGGCAAAAGGTTGCACTACGAAACTTTGTCAGTTTTTTTTTTCTTTTCAATCTGCATCTTGCAAAGCTTCAGCTGTGGTCCAAGTTATAAAATTTTATAAATTGAGATAAAAGTTAATAATGAAAGAATGCTTGAATTTTGTATGGCTTTGGGTAGATTGTATATACACGTACTAATTATTGTGACCAGCTTATATTGTTGCAAATAAATAAATTTGATTTGATTCGAGCGTCCATTGAGCGGTTTGTTACTGAGCACATGGTAAAATTCTGGATAATGTAAGTTAATCTAGCCATTCATCCAAACTTATCGAAGTCTCAGGGGACCGTCTGTCTGGTAGCTTTTTCTGCGAACGTATAAGCTTGGTCATACAAAGAGATAACGCCGTCATTATTTTAGGTACCATCCCTTTCCTCCCAGTGCGACGACAACGTAGAGGAAGTTTTTTACTCATTTTAAGTATATCTGTAAATAAACTGTAAATATTTAGTTATAGGTAATGTAAATAAAAAGTTCTTCTAGCCGTGAATTTAATGTTGAAAGCCATTAATGGATAACAGAATATAACTGCTGAAATTGCACCCTTTTACAGTTTTTTTAAGGTTCATTAATTATCATTAATTATGATAAACTTATGTTTATTAACTTTTTCATACTACATACAGGGTATAAGGGACTACGTACCGAAAACTTTTATATAAGATTTCTCATATTGTCCGTTATATGGAAAATGGCAAATGACTAACTGGTTAATTTTTGAGCATGTAATGAATACGTGCGGAATAATATTTATTATTATTGCTAATTTCAATCAAGCCGTCTGCCAAGCGTGGAGATTATGGCAACCCCTCCCTTCTAAGGGACAGGCCTTTGTTCAGCAGTGGACTTTTCGGCTGCTGATGATTGCTAATTTTGCACAAATAAGTAATTTATTGTTTTTAAATTGAAATTAGGCTTTATTATTATACCAATGATGATGTGATCCTAATTTTATTTTAAAAAGCGGCATTTTTTTTATATTCATGAGATAGCCGATGAAAAATTTCAACACTAGAATGTTCAGAATCATGTACTGGATCCCGGGTATCGGTTTTCGGTACGATGTCCCTTACACCCGTTATAACACGCAACAGTTTTTGATTATAGGAGGTACAACATAAAATGAACCATTTAAATTTAAGGTTTATTAAATCAACTTGACAATACTACTATGAAACCTCGAACACCGAGTTTTTATTGCGCTAAAGTCTACGCCAAATAGGAGCCGCTCAGTCAGTATAAATAAACTGCTTAGATAGGTGAATTCGCGTCAGCTTTTATCTTGGACCACACACTCTGCTCCCGACACTCGACCCCGGTAATTGCTCTCGACAAGCAGTCTCTCTAGTATACGATAACACCGCGCCAAACTTGCGACATGAACCATTAAATAGTGGAATGACACCCTAATGGATACTGTAAACATCACTTAAGGAGTTTTTGCTGAAAATCTTGTCGTTTACAACGTTTTGCTCGGCTTATTTATTTGTACTATGCTCTCTTTATGTAGAAAATATATAATCTAGAAAGTCGGACGTATACGTACCTAAGCTTGTATTATACTGATTTTCATCATCATCATCATCATCAGCCGGAAGTCGTCCACTGCTGAACATAGGCCCTTAGAACGACACAATGAATGACAATCTGCATCCACCGGTTACCTGCGACGTGCACAATGTCGTCTGTCCACCTAGTGGGAGGCCTGTCTACGCTGCGTCTTCCGGTTCGTGGTCGCCACTCGAGAACCTTTCTGAATACTGACTTTAGTAATGTTTTACTTTACTGATTTATAAGTATGCACAGAAATATAACATATTTTTTTAATACTACCAATGCGGCAAGCAAGCGTACGGCCGCTTAAAGCGCAAGCAGTCACCGCAGCCTATAGACGCTAGCAACACGAGAAGAATCACTAGCGTTTTGCCGACTCTTATGACATTGGATATTAAGACTTTGTGTCCGGTAATTTCACCAGCAACAGTGCCCTTCACGCCGGACCTCAGCAATGCTCACACACTGCTGTTTGGCGCCAGAATATCACGTTCCCAGCGGCACAGATTGATCTGTACTTTCCATTACTGCGTTACGAGGCGTTTAAAACCTTGTCTTAAACCAGACATTGTGGCGGCACGAGGCTTATTAAACCCCACCGCCCTTAGGAGACCAAAATCCTTTTTTTGGTGCCAAATATGACAAATTGTACAGCTTTTATCGCGATTATTATTAACAATGAGTTCATTAACCTATATCTGCCGCCGCCTATGGTTAGATTATTTAGTTTAGATTCTATAGGTAAAATAAAATGTGGGGTCTGATGTACCTCGTACCGCACTGAAAAATAGCAGATTTTCATATTATTTAGTGATGGGAAAATAAATATCGATTTTATTTAATTGTATTTATTTATCAAAGTTATGGATGTTTTTCAGTTAACTTAAAAGCACCACTCCAACTATTCAGTACGTACTCACAGATCCGTTAAATACCGTAATCCTTTATGCTAGATCGCTAAAAACAAAATAAAAATGTAGTTAATTCATAATAGCTGTCTGTGGATATAAAAAATCATAAAACTCACTTAAACACTTAATCAGAGAGGTTGACTTACTAGTCAACCTCTCTGATTAAGTGTTTAAGTGTTTAAGTGTTCTACTGAACTACTTATTCCCACTAGCAAATCTGACGTATTAAAAAAAAGTCCTCGGAGTTTTGTGACAATTACCTTAAAAGGATATCAATTACCTACGTTTCCTGTATCAATCCTCCTATATACCTACTGAACATTTTGAACAAGGACAGAAAGCGTGATTATAATATAATTCCTCACTATACAGATATACAGCTAGCCTATCGAGTCCCACTGCTGGGAGTCCCTCCCTATACATAGTATACAATATTATACACAATATTTTAAAATTAACGTACTTATTTAGCTGAAATTTATTTATTAAATACATAATTATTTCATCTATATTATTATTATTTATTCGGAGTAGGTATATTTATGTTTTTGAAATATCATCAGCGATTTTGACTCAGATTCACCACCCGGTTTTTCTTCATCATCCTCTTTAATTAACTTTCTTCGGCAACGTTTCGACATAATCGACAGCAGTTCTTCGTCGCGTGTGCAGCCTGGCATGCGTTGCACAACACTAACCGCGTGAAGCTAGCGTAGAGTGCGGTACGAGGTGCGCGGGGGTACGAGGTTTTCGGAACCTCTTACCGCACTGTGTTAGAATTTTATTTGTTCAGTGCGGCACGAGGTCTAAGAAACCCGGTATTAAAATAAGTATACCATAGAACTAGGAATCAATAGCACATCTCAGATATATAGTTATCTCTTTCCTATACTGAACCAGATGGAAGTTATGCCTCGCGCACGACAGAGAAGTTTAAGTTTTTCCTTACCGCTATAAAGACAAGACACGTACAGGGCGTTTCAAGCCCTGTTTCGCACTTAACGTGATATCCGACACTGCGTTGGTACCTACCTGGATGGTCCCTTGCACAAGAAACCTACCACCAAGTAAAAACAGTACAACGTGAAAAGAAAGAAGTTCACTTAATGGTAAGCTATGCCTGTCTATAGACAGCTGCAATATACATATGTGTTTTCATGTGTTAATGTTACATAGGCATATCTAGTGCGCGCACCCTCTGCTCTTTGTAACTTCTTTATTTTCCTCTCCATCCAAAGGTTTCCTGGAAGAGATCGCTTTTAGCGATAAACAGCCGCCCATTTTGGCATTACTTATTAATTTGTATCTTATTGTGCTAGTATCTGTTTGTTTGTGCGCAATAAAGTATTGTCTATCTTTCTATCAACGCACGACCGCTCGTTTACCCGACACATAAGTCATTGTCGAGTCTCATAAGCTCGTTAATTGCACCAACTTCAGTCAGAATACCCTTCACACCGGAGTTCACACTGGAACAAGGCAATTTTTATACATTGTTACTTGGCGGCAGAATATCTGACGGCTGGGTATGTGGGTTTTTTACACACTAAAATTAGGCACTTTGTTCCATCGATACAGTATATCGATGCTTTGTTCCGACCCCGCTTGGGTCTCTCCAGCGCTGGACTCTCGCTAGAGCCTGAGGGGGAGTCAGTGTATCAGCAGACAAGGGCCTACGTCACTTCATCTCCCACCGGGTCGCATTAAATAGGGAAGCAACCCCCACCATGCGTCCGCGACGCATGATCTCCTTCAGGGCTGGGAATACTTCGTCACATTTCTATTGAGCCCCAGATGACGGAGCTTGAGGACTGTGCCCCAACTATCTCTAGATCTGTTAAACCACCTACCTGTCTTTTTCTTCTTTTCAGTCCTGCATTTGGTGATGAAGATCGTTACGCCATCCGTTGTAACTACATTTAGATTTGTCATAAATAAGCTATCTCCTCGCGTTGCGGTCAAAAAACATGCGATACGGGCAAATGGTCCGTGGTTCTAGTGGTTAGACACCCTGGCTGCTACCCGATGGGTCGTGGGTTCCATTTCCACCAAGTGTCTTTCTGGGTGTTATTTCTCCATTTTATATGTATGTACAAAAAAAGCATATGAGTATTAGTATCAGTTGTCTGGTTTCCATAGTACAGGCTCTGCCTGGTTTGGGATCGGATGACCGTGTGTGGATTGTCCCAAGATATTATTATTATTATAATAGTTTGTTTTGTAACCTTGTAGAGAAACACATGTGCAGTATAAATCACAGCCCCTATCCAATGATACGATGCGTCAACATTCGTTTACGTCTACAATAAAACGACTATAAGTGTTCCATACACTTTATTGCTTCACGGTTATTATTCTCCATAAAATTTCAAACAACCACGTTTATAACGACGAAACGAGCGGCTCCCCGCCGAGATGGGGGCGCCTGTAGACTACACGAGGCACTGAGAGACAGGAATCACAGATCGACAGAGCTTAGAAGATACGGACATCAATATAGGAAGCTGGAAGGTGGGGGACGGGGAGATGGAGCCGGGCGCGCGAGTCGAGGATGAAACGCTCCTAAAGCGGCTTCATTAGTTGACGATGGCCTTTCTTCACGGACCCGGAGTTGTGGCAACCGCCACGCAGCACACGCTGACGTCAAAGCATGCCGGTTCAGCACCCAATAAGCGACAGCGTTCAGCGCTGAATGCGCATATCCAAGTAGCAGCGCGAAATGCCCTACCATATTCGGTACGTGGAGATCGAAAGCGCTTGATATTATAACAGCGGCGTGTGGACACCAGCAAATAGCAAATATTCCCGCTATGCCCATCAGGACGTTGCCTAGACGTCTTCGGGAGCGGAGGGTTGAAGTCTGTGGCTGCGGGCCGAGAAGACTCGGCTGCAGTTTCTTTTTCCCTCGAACGTCTCCGACGTCGACTGCATCACGACGTTCTCTCGGGCCTACTCCAGCGACGATGATGACGTGTGTGGGTCTTCGCATGAGAGGCACCGGTAGAGGGAGTTCTCCGTGCGCCGCTCTGGCTGTGAGGGACAGTGCTGTGAGCTTGACGCGGACCGCCCAATGGCAGCGTGCGACAGCGATCACAGGGAAGCAGTAAGTGAGGACTGCGTGGGCTGCTGCCAGCGGCGGACATGATATGCATGTCGTTGTGAACGCTGCTGCACCTGTCAAAGAAAACTTCTGTGAATTATACTAAATTAGATCCTGTACGCGACTGTCCAGGTATACCTTTTTTTTTTTTTTTGACGCGGGGGAAATCTTCGAAAGATCCCCGGGAGCTGTGAGGCTCGACCGGGGTATGTGGGATTCTTACCCACTAAAACCCCCGCGGCTGTCGCATCGGCACATGAGAGGGGGGACCCCAGGGCTCTCCGGTGGGATCTGCACCAGGGGCCCCTCAGTGCCTTGCCTTTGAGCCCGCCGCCGGGGGCGCATTGTAGCCCCCCGGGAACCAGTCACGGTGCTCACGGGGACGGGGGTCGCAACCCCGCCGCCGTCCTCCTCGGAGTCGCCGCCGTACTCAATGGACGCTCAAGGGGCCCACACGCCGAGCGTCCAGCGACTCCGAAGAGCCAGGTATACCTGGTGGTACCCCACCGCTGAGTCAGTTTGCCACAAATCAACATCGCTGTTCCTGTGTGAAAAGCACTACTGTCGTTGGGGAACTAGTCATTTCTCATTTACTAAGTCTCGTGGGGTGCCGGGTTAGAATAGCATCTTCCCATCTCCCCTCGTTGGGTGTCATAAGAGGGGACTTAGCGAGAACAGGATGACGGGCTGCAGCGTCTTTCTGTTTTGTATTTATCTTCCACCTATACTGCGATCCCGAAGCCGCCTGCCAAGCGTGGGGATTATGGCAACCCCTCCCTTCTAAGGGAGGCCTTTGTTCAGCAGTGGACGTCTCATCATCACCAGCCGGATGACGTCCACTGCTGAACATAGGCCTCCCCCTTCGAACGCCACAATGACCGACAATTGGCTATTTGCATCCACCGGTTACCTGCGACGCGCACAAAGTCGTCTGTCCACCTAGTGGGAGGCCTACCTACGCTGCGTCTTCCGGTTCGTGGTCGCCACTCGAGAACCTTTCTTCCCCAACGGTTATCGGTTCGCCGAGCGATGTGGCCTGCCCATTGCCACTTCAACTTGCAGATTTTAAGAGCTATGTCGGTGACCTTGGTTCTTTGGCGAATCTCCTCATTCCGGATTCTGTCGCGTAAAGAAACTCCGAGCATAGCTCTCTCCATAGCTCGTTGTGTGACTCTGAGCTTATCTAGAAGACCAACAGTTAGGGACCACGTCTCAGTACCATATGTCATCACTGGCAACACACACTGGTTAAAAACCTTCGTCTAGTGGACGTCTATCGGCTGCTAATGATGATAATGAAGTCTCGTGAGCCCAGTAGGGCTTAGTGATAACTGTGAACTTCAAGAAGTCTTGGATGACTATCAACCCAAAGTGTAAAGTATTTGGTTGTGTGTGATAAGTACATATATGCTTGATTCATCGGATGAAATTTCTTTCATCCTAGGTCTCCCTAGGGTGTCTGTACGTATGTATGGTGATACTATCTTAAGTCCTCTTGCGCCAGATACGCTTTTTTCTCCAAAATAGCAAAGTGATTCGTTCCTTATTGGCATATATCCAAATAATACATGATCTGATCAGCTTGGCAGCATTTGGTACATCTAAACTTGGAGAGCTTTAGTGCTGACATTGTAGTTTTATCCTTACCCAGAGCTAAAATGAATCGAATAAAATTGACATCATTTATCGATATATCCGGATATATTGCGTATTGAAGAATCCATAAAGCCCAATAGAACGTGAGACACCTCATTTCGATTCGTAGAAACTAGGTTGCAAATAAAACAACGATTCTATCGGACGTTATCATCACAGATACGCATTGTGACGCAAGAAAGCTATAAAAAATTTATACGTTACTCATTTTCGTATCAAATCCCTTGTGAGACATCAAACTGAATAGAATACGAGTTGTAGAATAGAAAAGAACTATCTAAAAAGTTATGACATTGTTTGAAGCGTCGCTTTTATTCATAGCATAAATAAAGATTTACGGATCAAAATCGGCTAAGTACTTGACTTGAATTGGCTACATAAAAAAACTACTAAATAATTAAATATTTTCAGAAAAAATTAAAAAACACTTCAAAGAAAATGCTCTAAAAACATTAAATAACGAAAATATACTTGAAGGCTGATGGGCAAGCGGCGCAAATACGTGTCTCTAGCAAATACACATATATTTGTGCCGCTTGCTGTGGAAACGTTTGGTCCATGGAGCTCCAGCACAAGAAACTTTTTCCAACAGATTTCTCCACGACTGATCGCCGCTCCGCTCCACTCCGCACTGAGACACGTCTCTACGTGCCTTAAAGTTACTTCATCAGATTATCTTACTGAGCAGTAGAGCCGTGATCCACACAGCGGCGACGGCGAAGGGCGGTCGCGCGCACAGTGAGGTGCCCCGCCCGCGTCGCACCGCACCGCAGCGATCCGCTGCAATCGCGACCAGCGACAGAGTGCTGGCTGCTACAGGGAACGACTGGGAACAACATATGACTTGTTACTGTGGCGACTCGACATAATCAGATGGCGCCACATGTGGTATAGCGACGCGATGAAAAGCGAATAGTATCACGTCCAACATTATAGATGGCGCCACCACCGAATCCTGAATCTCGCAAGCGAAATTTCAACGTTCGCTAGCAATATATACGACTTCCAGACAACAATTGTTGGGGGCTTCGGCCCTGACTGAGCATCACACCTCGCTCCGTCGGAGGATCCTCCCTTTAGTATCGCCACCGTCGCGGCGTCGCTTCGCTAAATTACTTTGTTGGACTATGCGATTATTTTTAACATTTCAATGGAAGTCATGGCATGGCATTATTCTTGGTTCTTTTTCATTATTGTTGCGTCATTTATAACATCAGATGTAGCTTCCGTGGCGCGTGGAAAACCACTTGCATTTCAAACCGGACGAAGCGAGATCCCGTGGGGAACAACAAGTTTGTGTGGTTAATCCTTACTACCTAGGACAATGCAGACCGATCACCTGATTGTCTGGAAAGTAAGATGATCAATGCGTCGGACGAGCATGTAAAAAATCATTCCGGTTGTGTTGGTTTTCCGTCCCATCGGATTGAGAGAGTAAAGAAAAAGTGCACTTGTGTCTACGCAAGCACTTGTTTGCTATAATATCTTCCGCGTAGCTGGTTGGTCTTGTGAAAGATTGGCTGCTGTGGTCCCGCCTTAAATCGCTCGGGAGGACATTATTATTATGTCAGATGGGATCACATTCAAATTGAACTCTAACCTCGAAGTAATAAGTGACATTGCACGGCAGCTCTTGTATCCTGGCGGCTCGGGTGGCGGCCAGCGGTGCGCTGGCGGCGCAGACTAGGAAGTCCGCGGCGCACGCGCTCAGCATCTGCGGAGTGCGGAGTCGGGAGGCCCCGCCCGACGCTAGCGCCGCCATTAGACTTACATTGCCTGCGAGGTAACACCAATATAGAAAGAAAGAAAGAAAAACATTTATTCAGTGACATCTAAATCTAACTTATCTATTACACTTTTATATTTTAACAATGCCGCTGAAAGGTTATCCACTCAGCATGTGTCGTTGCTCCTATTTGGAACCACGATGCTGATCTTCCGTGGACACCCGTTGGTGAGAGCGCATCTTGGCGCAACAGCATACACCGCACATAAGTTTAACAAATAAAAGAAGAAAATAAATCACAAGCAAAACAATTACACATACAAGAACATGAAGTAAACAATTATTTAAAAGTGATGGTTTTAGTCTAATAATGATATTAAGAACAATAATAACAACAATAATGATGATGAAGATGACTTCATCATCATTAGCAGACGAAATACGTCCATCGCTGAACAAGGGCCTCCCCCTAGACGAGAGGTGTTGCCATAATCACGCCACGCTTGGCAGGCGGCTTGGGGATCGCAGTATAGATGGAAGATCCAAAAGAAAGACGCTGTCTTCTCGTTCTCGCTTTGTCGCTTCTTACAACAACCAACGAGAGGAGAGGGAGGGATGCAATTCTGACCCAGCACCCCATGGGAAACACTGGCAAATAATCACTGGGTATCAAAATGAGTATGTATATTACTGCTCCATCATAAAGTTAAGAAGGATGGAGTGCGGAGACGGGCGGCCCTTCCCGAAGCCAGCGCCCGCCGGCTATAAACTTACATTGCCTGCCAGGTGACAAAATATACTGGCAAATTTTCACTGGGAAGATTTTTACAAGGGGTTAAATGAGTAGTAGCTATATTGAAAACATGCATGCAACAAACTGAGAGTTCACTGCTCCATGATAAAATTAATCAGATTGAAATCAAACTATGGAAGTCAGCTAAGTAAGTATCTGCGGAGTTCGGAGACAGGCGGCCCCTCTTGACGCCAGCGCCGCCATTTGACTTAGATTGCTTGCTAGGTAACTATTAAGCTAGACTGATTTACAGTGACCGGATACATTTTGAGAAGGGCATATGGGTAGTATTGGACATACTCTGGCTACTTGGCAAGCCGCCATGCCCTGAGAAACTACCTAAAAATTTGCTGCTTCATCATAAAAAAAATTAGGATGGAATCAAAACTATGGAGTTAGGCTAGCAGATCGAATATTATGTGCTTGCAACTACGAAACTCATAAATAATTAGAAATCCCCAAAATTCAATAGAGACTAACAAAGTTACTCCAAATCGCTTAACAAGACCGCTGCTTCTCAATTCTATTATGAGACTAAAAATAGGAAGGACTACTGGACATTTCCGTGATTCCTTATAATTTTTTTTTCTTATTATATTGCATCTTTCAACGCATTTCATAGTAAAGAACGTAGTTTAAATTTTTCTTTAATGTTCCTTAGGGTTATCAAGGACCTGCGATTCGTTCAGAAGAATATCGAGTGAAGTTCTCAGCACTCTGTTTGAAGGTTTTTCAATATGAGGTTATAAATCACTCACCAATGATGCCTATAACAGACACGAGCACATAGAGAGCGACGAGCGTGGCGATAGCGTGCAGTCGCGTCCCTTCGTCGTCCGCTTCCGCGCCCGCGTCCGCTCCCGCGCTAGCGTTACTGTACATCACGCTGCATCCTTACGTTCTGAAACAAAGTTTTAAATTAAACTTATTTGATATTGATCGCTTAATTCATCATCACTAGCAGCAGGCTTAGCACGATGTGCCAATCTTGAAAGAGAAGTGGGACTATGACCTCACTATGACGTAGCATTTCACATTTTGGTATAGATAATGACGTTTCGGTGTTGAAAACTACGTCATACTCCACACCGATCTGTCAAGACTGCAAGTCGTGCTAGGCCTGCTGGAAGACGTCCACTGCTGGACATAGGCCTCCCCCTTGGAACGCCACAATATACGACAACTGTTTATTTGCATCCACCCGGTTACCTGCGCACAATGTCGTCAGGCCTGCCTACGCTGTGTCATCCGATTCGTGGTCGCCACTCGAAAACCTTTCTTCCCTATCAGTTATCGGTTCTTCGAGCGATGTGGTCTGCCACTTCAACTAGCAGATTCTGAGAGCTTTGTTGGTTACATAAATAAACATTATTTCAATATTTTTATAATTAAACATTATTTAAATTTTTAAAAATATTTTCTTTACACACCTTTACCTACTAATCGCCACGCCACCTAGCAACGTTCTCCTTTAGTGGTTGTAATTTCCACACACTTGTTAGATACACAGACAAATTAAGTATAATTACCGCGACTAAGCTATCCAGCTGTTAGCTAATCTAAGTGGCAAGACATAAATAATTATTGTTATAAAATTGTAGAATGAAAGATATAAGTACTTTCTTATGATTACATGTCTATTACAGACCTTAAAGCGAAAGCACTTATTGAAAGTGGAGCCGAGTCTACCTAAGAAAAGTACTTATCAGAATTACATAGAAAGAATTATAGATGCCATATTTATTGAACAAAGTACATCATTTTATATCAATAAAGCTTGTACAAAACTTAAATGTATTCGGGAAAATAATTTCAACTAAAAAAATAAGTATATTAAATTGTGAGTCACTCTTTAATATCTCTATCTGTTGTTGTAAATATTCTCAGAAGGATAATATACCGAAGGATCCGCTTCGTGTACACAAATTTGTAGTATGAGTTACTGTTAGGGTCACCACGTTTTTGTTCGGAAGTCTTGAAATGTGAGGAAAATCGTAATATAGATCGACCAACTTATTTGTATAGGTGGTGGAAATAGGAACTAAAATACTCTCATGAAAATTACGATCAGTTTGACGTATTTGTATAGATAGTGGCGACACTGACAGCTCACAGATTAGTTAGTACTTTTTGCTAGTTACCACTGGAGGCGCTGCACATAGGGGTATTTTGCCAATCTAGCCGGTCAAAAGTCCATTTCTTAGAACTTGCCTCACGTCCAAAAAAAACTAGTTATTATTATTGACAGATAACTAGAGAACAATAGGCCACCCGGGGAGGGTTTTTCTTATCAGTTGCGCCTGCACAGTGATTTTAGCGGAACTTTACCATCGCTCAAGTGCACGTTTTTTTCTCGACAGTCCCAGTTTGACTTTCTCAGTTCAATTTTAAATATTATTTTTTCAAGTGAATGTTTTGAAGTTATAGTCATGGTTTTAGATAAAGCAGATAAGGGCCTTAGTATATTGAACTATATTAGGCATTACTGAAACATTGATTTTAATTGTTTCTAAAAGTGGTTTATACTTATTAAATTTTTGATCATTTTTTGAAACATAAAAAGGGTTTTGTTGTACTTCAGGGTCCGTCCGAGTTATTTTTTTATGTTTTTTAGCTAGCTGATAGTTCTTAAAACAAATTAATGGCAAAAGACCTTGCGCCTATTTGCGGTTTTTTGAGTTTTGATTGAAAAACTAACGAAAAAAAAGTAACCTTTTTTGTATGTCACTTTAGATAGATAGATAGATAGAGAACTCGTTTTATTTGGTTTTAGGTTCGTCAAGTGGCTCCAGTGTTCAAAGTAGTAATCCGCAAATATCTATACGACAAAATGCAAGAGCAAAAATTGCCCAATTTTCAAGAAAAGTTGATATATTTGGAAAATTACTTGTTGTCTTGCGAAGACTTTTTGATGAAGAGTTACAAAAATAAACAAAGTTTCTCGTTTATTAATTCAGACTTGAGGCAAAGATGGAAAAAAGCAAACGGAAAAGAATCATTTTCTTCAAAGTAATGACGAATGGTTGAAAAAAATTTTCGAAATACCCATAGTGCAACAACAGAGATCTGGTCGACCATCGAAATCTTTCACAGAATTAAGTGAAAGAAGAGTTATGACTGAATTACGGAGCACGATAGGTGAAGGCATGTAATGCACGCTGCACCAATAAAACTAAATACATCTGTACACAAATATGCTTCATATATATTAAGGCATATAACCGAATCTCCAACGAGAGCTACAAAGCTTAAGAAAGCTTATGAAATAGTTCAGAACACGAATCTGACCCTGTTGTGTGCTCTTGCTATTTTTGTAGAAGGTGACTTCTCTCAGCGCCAATATGAAATTATTAGAAGTTCCTCTAAGAAGATATACGTACCCCAGGTACAGTCTCTTACAAAAAGAAAAAAAGATTGCTATCCGCCTGAGGATTCGTTTCATCACTGAAATATTAGCTCAAGTGAATCTTGAAGATTTGTTAAACCACACGGCAACAAGATTACTTCCTTAATTGAGGAAAATAATGAAAAGTCATAGTTATAATAGTTAAGTTAGTGATATTAAAAATCAAGTTAAATTAAAATATAAATTATAATTTTGTATTTTTATTTTTTACTATTCTAATCAACCTCCTTATAATTCTTTTTATTGAAAAGCACTTATTATAGCTGTACACCTATAGAAAAATCAGTAGGCACCCGTTTATTTCTTTTTCTATCAGCGTATCGATTACTCTGTTGTAGATAAACTTAGGTCTTGCTAATACGACTAAAATAATATCACCGTTTCATATCAAGTTATAATAAAAAACCACGTTTACAAGTTAAGGTTACACAGCCTATGCACACCGTGTTTTTTGACGCGCCGTGACGCGCATTTCAGGAACGCGCGTACATGCACACCGCGTTTGTCGCGCGTTTTTCTGTTGTTTGCCCTTGTAACTGTACAAACGCACCGTCTACGCGCGTTTCAAAATCGCGGTGTGCATCGATATAATATATAAACTAGATTTGGTGTCACGGTTCAAAAAGTGGTAGCGAGAAATAGCGCCCTTGTGTCGCTATTTCTTTACAAGCCACATCCTGACAAATTTATTTTTGCCGATAGGAGTGTCGCTACTGTCTGTATGAAACTGTCAAACTACACGTAATTAACATAATAGAAATGTTAGTTCACGTTTCCGCCACCAGCACAGATATTTTAGATGTCATTTTGTTCGTGAATGTTTATCTAGTATAAATATTATATCGATGGCGGTGTGCGTAGCCTCTTATGTTAAGTAATTCTTTGTTTTGTGAGGATATTGGAATATCCTCACGAAACAAGTTCCGCTATATGTTGTATAGGAATTAAGCATGTTATTTTTGTATTCTACTCATTTATATATTCTTTATATTCACCGTTATTTTGGGTATTGCATAAGTGTAGATAATTGATGGTGAGCCAATAAAATTAAAATACCCAGTCAACTTGACTAGATAAGCAAGTCGCCTGATGGTAAGGAACTCGCCTGCCTATAGACAGCTGCATTGCACTGCCGTACGTCACCTGAGACATTAGTTGTTAGGTCTCTCGTGTCAGGTAATTTCACCAGGTACAATGCCCTTCACATCGGTACACAGCAATCTTTACACACTGCTGTTTGTCATCAGAATATCTGACGCTGCGGTGGTACCCACCAGGACGGTCCCTTGCACAAAGGAATTACTACCTAGTATACAAAATTTACGCGTAGGGTGTCCAGGTAAGAATAGCACCCTCCCATCTCCTCCCGTTGGTTGCCTGTAAGAGGCGACTAAGGGAAAACGAGAAGACAGGCAGCAGCGTCTTTCTATTAGATTACCGACCATCTACATATACTGCGATTGAGATACCCAGGCCGCCTGCCAAGCGTGGGGATTATGGCAACACCTCCTTTTTAAGGGAGAGACCTTCGTTCAGCAGTGGAAATCTTACGGCTGCTAATGATGATGCTGATAGAAATATGAGTAAGTCCCGGTTTTTTTCCCACGATCACAGTCACACTATTATCTCGACTTGTGTATACGCCCGCGGCTACATCGTTGCGAAGTTTGCACAAAGAGCCGAACTGTGTTACATTATTACATCTACTTAACCATTTCAGTATTCCGGATTCTTGATATTTCGAAAGTTGATAAGTTTTCTAGACAGAGTAGCTGGAGAGTGCAATGCTTAAAAGGTTTTTGACATGCGCTATATTTTCATATAGGTACCATGTAAATACGTACCTATTGTGATTGTACAATACAATACAATACAAATACACTTTATTGCACACCATAACAAAAATACATTTAAACTTAGATTACTACATCTTAGTGTTACAATTGTATTGTATTCTCTATGTAAAGTGCTGTTTAGTGTTGTTTAGCTAGATTGTCTAAATAGGTACAATTTTCTTTTTCATCTAGCTTAATGTAGCTCCTTAATGCAAAAAAATGTAGCGGAACGCTGTTTTTTTTGGACGAATCACAGCACTTATTCTAGCCTATGTGTATTTATGTGACTCCTGTTAGTTAGGATGTACTAATAATAGTAACCATGATTGGTTAGTTGCCAGAGTCCCGAGAGTGTTAAATTGCCTTGAAAAAGGCAACAATTTTTTTTCAGACAAGTAAACAGGAGCATTACGAAAGATTATTTCAAATTAATTTATGAAAAAAATACTTATGAAAAGGGGGTTTAACTATAGTAAGTAAACCTGTGGTAAAGTCTTAATCGTAGGTGATGTTTGTGTAATTAGTATATAAGTTATTTTAGTACATAACATACCGCAGCGGCGCTTGATCCACGATACATATCATATAGAGAAAAAAAGCCCTCGCCCAGGACTACTCTATAAATACATATATACGTATATTCAGTCTAGTTACACATAACACAGCATATATGCTGTATGTATAAGATGCCAATGAAAAAATCACAGTTACTGTCCCAGTCCAAAGTTATTTAATAACTTAAAAGGAAAGATAGGATTATAGCAATTGGATGAGGATCTGTCTAGACGCTATTGAGTTTTAAAACAAAAGCACTTTGAGGTTTCGCTTCCAATACAGGACTTTTTATTGTAAGGATATTGAAGTCTTTTGTGGCGGAGTCTCCTACAGAAAGAAAAACATATTGAAACGTCTTTGTTTTTAACTTCGTTACTTTTAAAGATTTTATTTACTGCACTTTTTTATAAACACAGACTTAAATAAATAAATGACACCCCCGACACTTGGTGGGAATCGAACCCACGACACAACAGGCCCGGCTATCATAATTGTTATAAAACTCTATATACATACAAATGACAAAGAATACACGCGGCTATACATCCAGATCGACAACCTGTATACGATAACTATATATTATATATGATCATATAATATATATGTCGGCGTGGCTTCATGGAGTGGGTATTCGGAATCCATAATTATGGAGTAATAACTCACAGTTCTTCCAATACACTGTATTATTATATGAAATATAGCGTATGCACAAGAGATGTTTCGACGAATTTCAAACGACTGTTCCCGTTATTAACAATATTCGCCTTTTATATAAAACAAAGTACTTCCATAAACAAACATATTTTAGTATATATTAAACAAAATTGCATGTTATTAAATCACATGTTTTTTAAACATTGTATTACAATTTATTTTCGTAGAATAATTTATATAACAATAACCAGGAATGATTCCTAAACAAATGACAGTCATATTCGCGTTTGATTTTACAAAACAATCTATTTAAATTTATATTCAGATTCGAGCGTACAAATAAAATATTAAATGAATTTAAATTGATTAATTGACTTATTTAATTAATCTCTGTAACTATCAAATACATTACTCTTTTTATTGCATTTACATTATCGCGGATATGACGTCATTTTAACATTTAATCATTAAAATCAATACAGCGCCCATATATACTAGCTGACCCACGCAGCTCCACCCGCGCTGTGTTTACGTAAACTAAACTTTCAATAATATACATTCGCATAGAATACAACACCTCCTTTTTTAAAGTCAGTTAAAAACTTGGACCCACTTTGTACTTGCCCTCCAAAGCACGGAGACGTTTAGTTCAAATGGCGTTAAACGGTCACCTATCTATTTAATGACCTTACCTAACGTTGCTTAACCTGATTGATTTCCAAACATTGTTAACAACTGTCTATGAGTGTTCCCTTACAAATATTTATTATAATTATAATGAAAAATTGTTAAAATCGGAGCAAGCCTATAACCAAGTACACATTTTGACTTTAGTCCCCTCTCCCAAGGGAACCGTGCCGAATGTCGGGATAAAAAGTATCCTATGTCCTACCTCGGAGTATTAACTCAAATCGTGCCAAGTTTCGTTTCAATCCATCCAGTAGTTTCGGCGTGATGCTCAGCCGAGATACAGACAGACAGACAGACAAAAATAAAAAAAAATACATATTTGGCTTTAATATCGGTTATAGAATGCTCTCCAAACATAATTTTTCAAAATATCTTCAATGTACAGAATTGGACCTGTTACAGTTTTATTATAAGTATAGATAAGTATATAAGATATTTAGAATTAATATTATATATTTGTACACCAAATATGGTGAAATGTGCTGAGATTTAAGAAAATATCGTAACACCCTATGCAAGCACCACATTTCTTACAAAATAAATAAATATCAAATATTAAACTACGCGACATGCAACACAGAGAATTGGGTATATGTTTTTTTTTTGTGATAAATGGAAAGATCATATTATAAGTTTTATAAGTAAGAACTGAACGACACGTGTCAATCAGTGTCATTCAGTGTCGTTCAGTAACGTTCAGTTTCAATCAGTATCGTTCAGTGACGTTCAGTGACGTTCAGTGTCGTCGTTCAGTGTCGTTCAGTGTCATTCAGTGTCGTTCAGTGACGTTCAGTGACGTTCAGTGACGTTCAGTGACGTTCAGTGACGTTCAGTGACGTTCAGTGTAGTCGTTCAGTGTCGTTCAGCGTCGTTCAGCGTCGTTGTTTAGCAATAAATTTTCAATATTATTATTGTCTAGTCACCTGTAATAGTCGTTAACGCTGTACTGTTATTAAATCGCTTTAACATTATGACGTCACAGTTATATGGTGATAATCGTGGCGCGTTTATAGTCACGTGATTTTTATATAAATTTCATCAATTTTTAATTGTTTATAATTAACTGAAAAAAAAATTATTTAACTTGCATTAAATATCAATATTATTAATAATAATGTGTTAAAATAAATAAATAAAATAAGTTGTTTTTTTCAAATACTTACCTGATTCTTATTGAAAAGGGAAGGGGCATGTGCCGGCCGCATCAAGTGGGACGAAATAAAAATAACATAACGCACTCTCTCGCACGATTCGCAGCGTTCAACTTCTAATTGTTCAAAGTCCAAACAGTTTAGATTGAGATGTTGCCGTGCGTACCTGCCACCTGCAAGGTAACTTAAGGGGATCGGTTTTAATTAGCATAGCAACTTATTCTAGTCACAAGATCTGAGTATTATACAACTCCGAAACGTACTTCAATACTTTTGTCTTCAAGGAATAAATGTTCTGAGAGCCAAATACAAGAGAAATACATTATTATTATTGCTGTTCGAGAGACCCCAATAAAAACGATGAAGTGAAGGGATCATGGCCGAACTAAAATGAAGTCCAATATAATAAAGTGGAAACTTTCTTTATTCCATTCCAATATACTCAATGGGCATACGAAACTGGTATGGATAATATAAGTTTGATCGATACTTGATTGTGCGTAGCTATATCCATTGTCCGAGAAAGATGGATGTTACACATCTGGGTTACTTATCTATGGTGGAATATATTTAACCGGCTTCAAAAGGCAGGTTCTCTATTCGACGCGTATGTATGTAATATTAATAAAAATGCGTAATATTAATATATGTTAGTCTATGTGGGCTTCTAAACAAATTTACCAAATTTTGTCAGTGTATGTATGTATGTATGTATGTAGGTTTGTCCGCGGATTTCTCAGAAACTACAAGTCCGATTTCAAAAATTCTTTTTGCAATAGTTAGAGTATTTTTCGTTTTTGTAGATTATACAGAAGACCGAGGAGTATAATCGGCCATTATGTCTAGCGTTTGTGGACTACGAAAAAGCCTTCGATTCAATCGAGACCTGGGCGGTATTGCAGTCCCTCCAGCGGTGCCACATTGACTATAGGTACATCGAAGTGTTGAAGTGTTTGTACAACAACGCCACCATGTCGATCCGACTACAGGACGAGAGCACGAAACCAATCCCATTGCAGCGAGGTGTGAGACAGGGAGACGTTATTTCTCCGAAACTGTTCTCAAATGCATTGGAGGACGTTTTCAAGCTCTTGGACTGGTACGGATTCGGCATCAACATCAATGGCGAATACATCACTCACCTTCGTTTTGCCGACGATATAGTCATTATGGCAGAGTCGCTGGAGGACCTCAATACGATGCTCAGCGACCTCAGTAGCGTTTCCCAACAGGTGGGTCTTAAAATGAACATGGACAAGACGAAGATCATGTCTAATGTCCATGTTGCACCCGTACCGGTAGTTGTTGGGAACGATACACTCGAAGTTGTTGACCACTACGTATACCTAGGACAAACTATCCAGTTAGGTCGGTCCAACTTCGACAAAGAGGTCGCCCGAAGAATCCAACTCGGATGGGCAGCTTTCGGGAAACTACGCGATATCTTCTCGTCCAAAATACCGCAGTGCCTGAAGACGAAGGTTTTTAACCAGTGTGTGTTGCCAGTGATGACATATGGTACTGAGACGTGGTCTCTAACGGCTGGCCTTTTAGAGAAGTTCATAGTCACACAACGAGCCATGGAGAGAGCTATGCTCGGAGTTTCTTTGCGCGACAGAATCCGAAATGTGGAGATTCGCCGAAGAACCAAGGTCACCGACATAGCTCTCAGAATCTGCAAGTTGAAGTGGCAATGGGCAGGCCACATTGCTCGAAGAACCGATAACCGTTGGGGAAGAAAGGTTCTCGAGTGGCGACCACGAACCGGAAGACGCAGCGTAGGCAGGCCTCCCACTAGGTGGACAGACGACATTGTGCGCGTCGCAGGTAACCGGTGGATGCAAATAGCCAATTGCCGTTCATTGTGGCGTTCTAAGGGGGAGGCCTATGTTCAGCAGTGGACGTCTTCCGGCTGATGATGATGATGATGATGATGAGAGTATTTTTCAAACAAGGGTAGAGTATAAGTTTCATCAAAATCGGTCTAGTAGTTTAAGAGATATAAACTTTTTATGTTTTTTAGAAGTATGTTTGCGGACACCGATGTTTTTAATCATGTATGTTCTTAATAATGCGATTGTTTAATTGTTTAATTGTTTATTGTTAATTAAAACGATATTTAAACCAGTTACATTAATTAACATAATTTCATAAATATACAGTTATAAATAAATACTTATTTAGCTAAATTAGATTTAAAACTAACACAGAACAGTGGACAACCTCGCATATTTTCTCTCACAGAACGCCAGACACACTCGGATAATTTTCTTCCATTCATCAGCAAACACATCACATTCAGGGTAGGCAATCAAGAGGGCATTGAAGACCTCAAGAGTACGACACACCGGGGAATTTGCTCTGGCAACAGTATGACACATAGGCGGTGCAAACAATCTGTGCCGGCGGTTGCGACTGTGCGCAATGTAGTAACCAGGCACATACAGACGGCAGATTAGGTTGTGAAGTTCAGGGCAGTCAATACGTCCTCGAAGGGTTTTGCATGCCACTACAAGCTGATCGAGACCTCTCCTCACCTCCAATGAATTAAAGCCTAACATCCCCATAATATAGTTAGTCGGGTACATGTATGGAAAGAAGTAGTATATCCTCTTGAATAGGTGCCTGAGGAAAGTTTTTTGAATCTTTTCAAGCATCAGTACTTGATTTGCTGAATGTGGATTCCAGACACAGGCACTACACTCGAGTTTACTTCTAACTAGAGCAGTATACAGAAGGCTGATGATTTGTGGGTTTTTGAAGTCTCGAGCATTACGCAAAACGAAACCCAAACGTCTAAAGGATTCCTTGGCAAGGGCAGAAATATGGTCTCTAAATGTAAGACGTTGGTCAAATGTTACTCCCAGGTCCTTGATGTTGGTTACACGAGCGATTGGCTTACCACCTAATGTATAATTATATCGTATTGGCCGCAACCCTCGAGTGTAAGTCATTACTTGACACTTAGTCGTATTGAAAGACAGTTTGTTCTGGATACTCCAATGATAAATGGCGTCTAGATCATTTTGTAACAGTTTACAATCTTCATCAGTTTTTATTTCCATTGCTATTTTTAAGTCATCGGCATATAATAAGCACTTTGAAGATGTTACTTTGTTGACTAAGTCATTAATCATGATTAGAAACAGAAGCGGGCCCAACACGGATCCCTGACTGACTCCTGATCGAGTATCATATGGCTTTGACTCGAAACAGCCATGTCTGACGAACTGCTTACGATCGCGCATGTAGTCTGCGAAAAAATTCAGAAATCCTGAGGCAAAGCCCAAAGCTCCCAGTTTATTCAAGAGCAAATCATTGTCGACTCTGTCGAAAGCTTTGCAAAAATCAAAATACAGAACATCAACTTGCCTTCCCGAGTCCAAACTTTTAGAAACGAAATCCGTATGGATTAATAGGTTCGAATTGATAGAACGACCCGACCTAAAGGCGTGCTGGGCATCAGACAAATACACGTTTATATTTCTGTAAATGTACGCATGAAGAATAAGCTCGAAAACTTTTGCAATGGTCGGGAGGACTGCGATAGGCCTATGCTTTTCCACTGTCGATTTATCACTAGTTTTCGGAATAGGCGTGACTCGCGATAATTTCCATTGCTTAGGGTATAGGCCAGACCGGAGAGCTAAATTAAAAAGATGGCATAAAGGTACTGTTATGAGGTCTGTACATCCCTTAAGAATGTAGGCGGGAATGTTGTCAGGACCAATCGAGCTACGAGTTTTAAGTTTGTCAATAGCTATTTCTACATCCTGGGGAGTCAGAGATGGAAGAGGTATATTGCCACCTCCCGTACATGGATTCAGACTGTTTAAATTGGGAGTATCGGGTAAAAATACGCTCGCAAAGTATTGTGCAAAAGCTTCAGCAGCTTTGACGCCCGAACAAGATTGTTCGTTATAGGTAACATTTGGTTCAAAACCACCCTTTGATCTTAGGCTAGATACGTGTTGCCAAAACTGTTTTGGATTGTCTTTTATGTTAGCTTCCACGCTACATGAGTATAATCTATAGGCTTCTTGGATTCTTAATTTTAATTCCGACCGTAATGCTGCAAACTTTGCGTATGTTTGTTTGCACTGTGTGAGTTTCCATGTTTTATGTAGCCTAATTTTTTGCTTAATATCGCTGATTATGTCACGAGTGAACCAGACTGGATACCGCCTATTACTCGAAATATGTCTCTTTTTCTTGGGAATGGTGGAGTCGAACAAATTGTACATTATGGCATAAAACTTATCCGCAGCAAAACATGCATCGTTGCAGCCAAGAACTTCATGCCATGGTGCCGAACGTATTTGATGGTATAAACGTTCGAAATCTCCTTTAGCAAAGTTCCAGTCATGAGTTTGATCTATGTTGCTAGGGTCTAATTTTTCATCGATAGTATTTTGTCTAGTTACGGGCAAAGCTATATCCAATGGGGGATGATAGAGATCGATAGGGACCAGTTCCATACCCTTAATGTACTGGCAGGTAACTTCAGTGCCCTCCCGTGCTAACACTACATCTAACTTACTCCCACGCATATTCATCACTCCATTCATATCAGCCAGATTACAAAAGTTTAGAAAATAACAGTAATAGTTATTGATATTTACAGATGCACTGTTTAAATTAAGGTCTCCTAAGATTACTACAATTCCTTTTAAACTAACAATGAAGCTCTCAACCTTGCAAAACCATGTCATATAATCGTCATCGGTTGCAGTGGGCTTAATGTACACGACACACGCGAATACCTTTTGTCCATAGATTGTAAGAGAAGCCCAGATATCCTCTCCGCAGTCTGTCTCAAGCTCACGTCGTCTTCTCAAGGTAACACCCGGACATGCGGCCAGCAGCACGCCGCCACCCGCAGTCGTTCTGTCCCTGCGCAGAATGCTCCAGTCCCCAGTTGACACCTCAGAGTCCTCTACGGAATTGTCTAAATTCGTCTCTGTAACAGCTACCAAATTGTGCTCACTAAGAATCAGACTTGATCTCCATGTTGGTAACTTGGTTTTTAACCCACGCACATTTTGGTACAATACTTGGAGATGGGTATTGCGCTCACTACTAACCGGCGTTACTTGAAGATTAAGAGGCTGTCTGGCTATCAATACTTTTGGCACGAAAATTACGGCGCCACGGTTTCACACAGATATCTTCTGCCCAGTTTTCAGGTGACATAACTTGCTCAGCCAGTCTCGACGGAACTGCTAATTTGAAGGAAGCGTAATTTCCACGGGCTTTTAAAGCTTCCACGGTGCAGATATCACCACCACAGACAGCCGATAGATGCTCACGTACCTGACTATCAGAAGTACCCTTCTTCACATAGTAGAGATGCAGGTATCTCCATCTTTCCGAAGCCTCCAACTTGGTGGTACCAGGAGCTGCAGTCCCACGCAGTACTGAACCGAGTGAGGATCGGGGGCGCCGGCGCTGAACCGCTGTCCAACCATCCTCGACATTATCACCTTTTGTCAATACTGCAACCTGCACCGGGCAGGAAACGCGAGGTTCAGGTACTTTAGGCTGGCGGGTTATGTCACGCTGTCGGGAATGCGGTGTCATTGGTAGAGATGAAGAAGAAGATGCACCACTTTGTTTAGTGATCTCTGTTGCAGTGGTCTTAGTCACAGCGATGGTGTTGTTTACTGGTGGGGCCAAGACAGCTGTCATCGGCGCCACCAGGCCATGGAATGATGAGGCGCGGGCAGTGCCATCACCCTCTACCGTAGATTTATCCATCGTTGTAGATGCTTGATTTACCATTGATACCTCAGTTTTAGAGGCACTGACATTCTTCGACACCTCACCAATAATCAATGACTCCAGCTTCTTGTCAATAGCCACAATTTTATCATTCATCAACTTTTCTATCTGTGAAGGCTTCAAAATGGCTAAGTGATTTTCTAAGAGTTCACTAATAATTTTAGGGAGCCGATTAACAACTACCTACCTATAATGTGATACGCACAAGGTTCCCCTGGTGGTAAGCTACAAGCCTGCCTATACGGGATGTGGTTCTGCATTCTCGCCATTTTTACGGAGGTTGATATATACCTTTTAGGGCTCCCACACATAACTGCGATGCGATGCGATGCGGCGTGAAACAAATGAATTTTCGATACAAGTTGCAGGAATATTGTATCGAAAATTCATTTGTTTCACGCCGCATCGCATCGCATCGCAGTTATGTGTGGGATCCCTTAAAGAACATAAATCGATAATGAAATGATAGATTTAAAATTATGTAATACTTTTTATGTTTGGTACGAAAAGAAATCCCGTGTGCAACGGTCACTATAAAATAACCCCGTTTGGCACCGATCTTCGCGTAAAATAGGTAAACAAGAGCACGCGCGGTTGCCAACCTTGGGACCTATTCTGAGCGCTCGAGAGCTCTTATTCTGGATGAACGTTAATCATGAAACAATTCTATTTTTCGAAATTGGTTCATAATAATAATACCAGCCCTTGTTAATGTCCCACTGCTGGACACGGGCCTCCATTCAAGATGAAGGGGCTTAGGCCATAGTCCATCATTTATTTCTCCTCACAAAATAGACCTTAAGGAAATACAGTTATAACTTATATCTAATACTGGATTCAATCACAGTCTACTCGGTAAGAAGCTGGTGTCTGAAATAGGTATTACCCTGTGATACAGATCACCAGAATCATTAATTATCTTTTAGTTATTAACCACTGAATAATTAATGTTACGTCTACAAATATGGAATGGAATTGCGATAAATGAATAGTATTGGTACATATCATGTTCAAATTGATATTTTTATTTGTATTGTTATAATTTACAACTGGTTATAAACCAACCAACTAGATTATCTAGCCGTACATGTACTGACAATTTTGCACATAATCTACAAAAAAATTGTACCGTTGAAATTTTGGATCTTGCCCTTTCAGACCCCACATCCCAAATTTTAGGAGTACCAACTAAAAATACTTGTAAACTTCAGAGTTGGAAAATGAGATTAAGGGACTACTGTAATGAGAACTTGATTAAATTCAAAAACTATTTACAAAGTTTATCGTTTACAGAGGTGTATGAAGCAACCAATCCAAATACAGCATATAATATTTTTTTTTAATCTTTTCACTTTTTTTTAATCTATGCTTTCCCTTCAAGATAGTAACAGTAAAAAGTAACAAAATCAATAAATGGGCATCTCGAGGCATAAAGAAATGCAGTAAAAAACACAGACAACTACTGTGGAAATATAGATGTAAACCCACCACAGCAAATAAAAATAAATTTAAAAAATATTCATGACTACAAAAAAAATATTAAACAAACTCAAAGAGCGCAAAATAACTATTTTATAAAAGCATCTCAAAATAAATCTAGGGCAACTTGGCAAATCATTAACCAAGCCAAGCCAAAATCACTGATAAATCAAATAATGACTATAAAAACAGACACTTTGACCCTGACAGATCCAATTGACATAGCAAATGCTTTTAATGACTATTTTATAGATGACATTGAAAGTAATACAAAATCTACTAATCAGGCCCATAATAAAATACATAATAATAATTCTCAGTCAATGTTTATGTCACCTGTTACTGAAAATGATATAATATCAGCTGTAAAATCGCTAAACAATACTAAAACCACTGGGTATTACGATATCTCTACAGCAGTCAAATTCGTTAGTGAAATAATAGCTCCAGTCCTGACACATATAGTAAATTTATGTATTATTGAAGGAGTATTTCCAGACAGTCTAAAAATAGTCGTAATAAAACCAATGCACAAAAAAGACGAGGAAACTAAATTAAATAATTATAGACCAATTGCGAAAATACCAATCTTTTCAAAAATTATTGAGAAAATTCAATCAAATCAATATACAAATATCTTAATAAGCATAATTTAATTTGCAGTGAACAAAAAGGATTTAGGAAAAATATTACAATTAATATGGCGATATATGAA
Source organism: Furcula furcula (assembly GCA_911728495.1). Classification (NCBI taxonomy): domain Eukaryota; kingdom Metazoa; phylum Arthropoda; class Insecta; order Lepidoptera; family Notodontidae; genus Furcula; species Furcula furcula. The sequence continues at coordinate 4,098,830 of OU452244.1, read as the reverse complement.
TTACTTAATACTATAATGACTTCTGTTGATATGAAAACACCAATATGTGCCATTTTTACTGACATGACGAAAGCTTTTGATCATGTAGATCATAAAATTCTTATTGATAAGCTACATAGCTATGGCATTGGGGGAAATGTACTAAGCTTGCTAATTTTGTATCTTGATAAAAGGCCACAATATACAGAAATATCCAGAATATGCCCAAAGACCAAAATGGAAATTACATATTTATCAACACCAAGGTATATTAAATATGGTGTGCCTCGAGGCAGTGTATTAGGACCTCTTCTCTTCTTAATTTATATCAATGATTTCCCAAATTCAATACGGCATCCCATGATATTATTTGCAGACGACAGTACAGACATAGTAGAATGTCGTAATCAAAATGAATACCAAACTGACATTAATGATACCATTGTTGACATAGTTAATTATCTTAATAATAATAATTTAATCATTAATTTAAATAAAACAAAGATCATGCATTTTCACTAAAGAATAACACCACACCAACTTGACATAAAATTTAATGCCATTAAAATAGAACAAGAAAATGTTGCTAAATTCCTTGGGCTTTGGTTAGATAATAAGCTAACTTGGAAAACCCATATAGACATCTTATGTAAAAAATTACACAAATCCGCCTATGCACTATTCATGCTGTCGAAAAAAGTTAATATCCAAACCCTACTAACTGCGTATCATGGATTGGTAGTTTCATTAATACGATAGTGTCTTATTTTTTGGGGACATTCAACAGACAGAGACGCAGTATTTAAAGCTCAGAAAAGATGCGTAAGATCAATGTGTGGTTTGACTACAAGAGACAGTTGTGTTCCTACATTTAATTTTTTTTAAATATTAACAATGCCATCACTTTACATTTTAGAGGTTGCAATCTTTGTTAAAAAAATCCAAAATTATTTCAAAAATACACATCAAAGCGCGGTGCTCCAATTCGAGCCCAATACAACAACATACTATATTCTCATAAATGTAAAACTGCACTAGCTAAGAAAAGTATACTTGGTATGGCACCTCAAATTTATAATAAAGTGCCAAGTAATTTAAAAGACTTAGATATAAATAATTTTAAACATAAACTATCAGAGATATTAATTGACAAATGTTATTATAATATAGACGACTTTTTAAATGATAAATTAATATAGTTATAAGAAGACATTTTATGTAATTTTAATTTTTATTAGAATAAAATTGTTATTTCAGTGTAGCAATTATAATAGAATATGTTCGTATGCCGTGTAACGGTAGTACATAGAGCACTTAAAATTATATTCACCACCTTATTGTATATCACCTATGTACACGAAATAAATTATTTGATTGATTGATTGATAGATATTAACATTTTGGAAGGGTAAATGTTATTTCTGATTCCGTATTTAATGACTATGATATTTAGCGTACATATGAAATATTAAGGTGAAAAGGAATGGTCAGATTAATTTCACCCACACCCGCACAATAGCCTGATAGCCTCATCATAAGGTCAAAATGTGTCAAAGGCTTGTGGTTAAAGAACAATGGTTTATCATTATAAGTATTGTAAGACTAACTAGCAGTACCCGCGGCTTTGCCCGCAGCCAGTATTATTGATGAGCTCAAGCAATGTTAACGTCATTGCCAAGCAAGTAAGTGGTACACCGGAAGCCACTCGTTTAAACCTCACCCTGGGGTGAGCCAAGGCCTTGACTTGATTCAACTTAAGCCATTCCTTTTTTTAACGTGGAGAAATCCCAAGGGTTGCCCATACCATCACGGGAGTGACAGTGTGGGTTCAGTATGACTCCTACTGACTCAAACTCTTCGTGTCCAAATTCCGCTATGTTGATGGGCACCGGAAACGTATCTATCTGTATACAATTTCGAGTCCCACCAGCGGCTGGCCAGCCCATCATCTTCCGTGGGTGTAAGTAAAGCCCACGGACCTGCCTGTCGCTATAAAAGGCCCGCAGAATCTCATCAGGTGGCATGCCGGAATACTTTAGAACGCCATATTAGCGAGAGTGAAATATAGTGGTGCACAGGCAGCAGTTCCTCGTTCCTCGTTCCTGCTATCTGCACATTCTCGATACGGGGGCATAAGGTTGGCGTTGGTCCGCCTTCTGCCCTTCAGAGTCGCGGGACGTTCGGGGTGTGTGTGGGCCCCAAGACGTCCATTGAGTACGGCGGCGACTCCGAGGCGGAAGGCGGCGGGGTTGCGTCCCTTGTCCTCGTGAGCACCGTGACAGGTTCCCGGGGGCTACAATGCGACCCCGGTGACGGGCTGGTGCAAGGCAAGGCACTGAGGGGTTACCCTGGAGCAGATCACACCGGAGAGCCCTGGGGTCCCCTCTCAAGTGCCGATGCGACAGCAGCGGGGGTTTTAGTGGGTAAGAATCCCATATACCCCGGTCGAGCCCTACAACTCCCGCGAACCTTTTGAAAGTTTACCCGCGTCAAAAAATAAAATGGTCCGCCTTCTGCGCCCGGGAGTCTTGCTGCGTTGCGAATCTCGGAGATCACTCCCCTCTATCCGCTCTGTTACATGAAGCTCGAGCTGCCCTTTTTCCTTCAAAACCTCAATCCTTTAAAGGTCCCTGAGATACTGTGGGGGATCAATCGATGAGATTTGTACCAGGTGCCCCTCAGTACCTTGCCTTTGAGCTTGCTACCGGGGAGCGCATTATAGCCCCCGGGTACCTGTCAAAGTGTTCACGGGGACGGGATTAGCAACCTCGCCGCCGTCCTCCGAGTCACCGCCGCCGTACTCAATGAACGTCTAAGGTCCACATCCCAAATATCCAGCGACCCCTAAGAGTAACTGGAGCCATTCGACCCAGTTCGACCGACATGTATCGGTGTTGCCTTCAGTGTCTGTCCCTGCAACTTTTTGATTTGAGAACCATACGCTTACAGAAAAATTGGCATGTTCGTAGCCAGTTATTGTCACTGTTCGCAAACGATCGGTTGGTTAAGAAACGTCATTCCTTAGATGGGTAACCGTTAAGGTATCATTTGAACTGAGCATTTTCGTGGTTCGGAGGGTACGTAAAAAGTCAGTCCAAGTCGACAGCAAGATAGCAGTCGATAAGCCAGGTCAGATGCCTAAGGTTAGCTTGAACTTTTAATTAAACTTTGAGCTTGACTCGTGTGTACCTCATAAAACACTACAGACTTTTGAAATTTCCTAATGTTCTTGTATATTACGTTAGCGAAACGTATAACTCATGCTTTTGGGCTCCCCTCTCTTTTTTTATGAATTTGCCAGTAAGCAAACAACTCTACTTACCATATCGCCAATATTTTCATGGTCAGTGAAGTTAATAAGTAACGTACCTATTTTTGTAGATAAAAACCCACTCCTAACTTTCTCGACCACTTCTCTTCTTCAACTTTCACTAAGGTTAGCCATCCGAACGACGATACTTGGATTCATCATATAACTTGTCCACGGTAAAGAGTCTAATACTGTGCACATCAGATGACTACTGCCTATGTCTATACTATACACATTGGCAGTAGGTATATAATCAGCAACGTATTCTGTTTTGGTTTAGACTGAGTATAACGCAGAGGGCCTTAGACCATTTGAACTGGACACGTCATTGTCACGTTCTTGTAACAGACAGAACCCCAGTAGCGTCGACTGACACGCGTATGGCGACAATAACGCTGTGCTGCGGCACGATGGTGCTCACGTTGACACTATGAACTGAAGTGCGCGGAAAGAGCCTCTTCAAATGGCAAAATAATATATACAGTTCAACGGGCGTAGCCTGGCCAACAATCTAAAATATTTTGGTGATTGACCATTCCTTTCACTAAGACATGCAATTGACCGTGGCGCTTTCGATCATAACTGAGTTAAGCTTCACACTCACCACTGTTACCAAGGAACCGATAAGTAGGTACACAGTGTGTACAGGATATGTTACAGGCGCAAGCTTCACTGTAGCGTTCCCAATCGCTTATAACTACAATATATATAAATACAATTTCCTTACTTGGTTACTTACTTTCTTTAAATCGAGATGCAGCAGTGCTCATATTTTATAATCTAACTGATTCAAAAAATGTACATTTTAATTTATTTAATTAAAAATTGAAAGCAATACCTATCGATTTAAGACGTAGAAGTACCTCGTAATGTACCGGTATGTCGTAATAGTACTATAAAAAATAAAATAAAAATGAAAAAAAATCTGAGTTCATCCGGGATCGAACCCGGAAACACAAAAATACCGGAAGACCGTTCAACCGCTACGCTGTATCAGCCGTTAGGATACACATCGAAATTCCCTTCCTTATGTAGCATTATAGAAAGTTACTGCTTAGCTCCTTATGTTAATATTGCGTAATGATTTTAATTTTGGAGTTTAAATCCACAATTATTCTGTTATATTGTAACATTACTCTAGTTTTTTTACAATTTCGCGGAAAAATTGAGAAGGAGAAGCGCTTATTACAATATTGCTCATGCCCTGTAATAAATAGCTTGATACTACTTATATTAAAGTCTGACCAGGTCTATAGTAAACATGTCCGTTAAATATCAACTAAATCTGTTGAACAGTATGTGCACAAATCTTCAACACAAAATAATTTCGCGGCAAATTGTAGTAGAAAAAGTACATATTTCTACACTGCTCATTCCCCGTAACAAATAGCGAGATAATTTATATCCTATAATTTTTCTAGGTTATCAATAAATATGTTTTCCAAATAGCAACTAAATCTGTTCAGCGGTTTTGACGTCAAGTCGTCACAAAGCCACAGACATACAGACAGACAAAAATTCTAAAAATCATATATTCGGAATCAGTATCGTTCCTAGAACACGTAGCAATTAAAATTTTCAAAAAATATTCAATGTACAGTTTTTACTTTTCTACGATTTTATTATACGTATAGATAGATAATTCAACCGAAGCCAAATTTTTCGCTGTAAAATCGAATGAAAGGGATTTTGTTTCATTAAAGTTTGTTCTTTGTCATTGGACAAATTCAGTCCAGCAAGGTCCTCAAATGAAACTCTTCGATGAGTACAAGAAAGTTTATTCGTGTTCAGAGTCTGATTTTTCAGAAAATTTATATTGATATTATGCATCTTATGTGAACGAAACAATAGCGTGTTCTAAATATATTGTAGCAACATCTAGTTGGTAACTTTGCTAACACACGTAATAATATAAAAACACATAATATTAGACAGTCATCGTTTCTATAGAAATTAGCTCAACGACTGGAAAGTTAAATTTATTTTCTTTTGGATTTAATAATAAAGTTAATTCATTATTCACTTAATAAATTGTTCGGGTAGCTTAATGGTTAAAATATAGAATATATTTCAAGATGCTTGTAAGTTCTATAATGGAAACACGAAATCATTATTTTTGTTATTTTAGTATCTACATACTCAAGCTAAGAATCTTGTGCAAAAAATATGTAGTGTAGTATCTACTTTCAACATAATTATTATTATTCATTCGTAGCTTTCAACCTAATAGAAAATCGCGGAATAATACTGTCAACTCCAAGTAGCGTAGCGCGTAGTATAAACTGGGGTATTATGTTATGTGATGTATTCGGGTGGGTGTGTGTGCTCGGCTTCGTGTTTGCGTGTGTAGGTATCTCTGTGTAGGTATCCCTGTGTAGGTATGTATGTGCATGTGGTATGTGTTGAAGGTTTGTTGTTGATTAGTTGGGAAAAAATCACTTCTTCCTTCACCTGCTGCCCTTGCAATGATTCCTCCATTCACAATATACCGCACATCTACTTATTTCCAGGAAACTAGCCTTTAATACTACAGCTTGTCACCTGAGATATTATCTATTAAGTCTCATGTGTCCGGTACTTTCACTAGTTACAATGCCCTTCACACCGGAATACAGCACTATTTACACACTGCTGCTTGGCGGCAGAATATCTGACACTGCGGTGGTAAATCCCTTGCACAGCCTACCACTAGTACTAATATTAGTAGTAATATTGAAAATCTAGACTAAACTGAGTCAACCTAGAAATTACGTGGTCTTTGCTACTACTCTGACGGCGCTACTCTGGAAGTCACAAAAGCTTAAAAAATATATGCTCCGCCGCGACAGTGCGTACACTGCCGTGACCAGGATTCGAACCTGGGTTACTACGGCCACAACGTAGGGTCCTAACCACTAGACGATCACGGCTACCGGAGCTGGTGGTACAGTTCAACAAAACTTTGTCCACACTCGTCGTGCACCAATCCCCCAAATTAGAAAGGCCAGGAGAACGTATAAATTCCGATCAGCGGAAACATCGTTTCCAATTTTGTCAGTTTATAATTAAGTGGAACACTTTCTCGTTAAGTAATCGCACCGTGTAATTGCTGTTTTAATTATATTGTCAGGTGCGTAATTGATGTTAACTCGGGTACACAGGATAAATTAAATTTTGTTTCGTTTGAAGAAAGAGACAACAGTGCTGTGTGTATTTTAACGGCATTTCGGACTCAACTCGATTTGAATAATCGATTATGGTGATGAAGACTAATTTATAGGGACTAAATTGAAAGTGGTTGGTCGAAAGGTACAATTTAGATTATGCGACAGGTGCTCTACATTTTTAAATGAAGAAGATCACTAAAATAAGAGACTAAGAGACAGAGGGAGAGAGTAGATTAAGAGACTACTAAAATGTTAGATATCCCAACGTACAAACCAAAGGTGTAAAATGTAAATGATAATTAGGTTCGAGGTAGGATGCCTTTTTTAGAAGCAAAAGTAACAATAAAGAACCAATGTAACGAATTCCATATTCAAAATGGTAATCATTTTCAATCCTAATTATTATAACTAAAGCCGAAAAGAATATTAGTTTAATAATTTCCAAGAAGCAGAATATTTTCAGAATCCAATATTATTCGATGTCATTTCACCGCTCGATCGTCGACCCCAGGAAAACCAGCTATGGAAACCAAACAAAACGATCCACAAGTTTAACGAATCGTTGTTCTTCTTTATAATGACTTTTGTTTTGCTAAATATCCGATTACATTCCATTGAATGTAGACGACTGCTGGAGATCTAATACAGGCGACACAAAGGCACTTTTAACTTTGACAGAAACGTGCATGGTACATCTGGATACGCGACGCTTTAGTGAGCGTTGTATCATACAGTTTTGTACAGATAATATATTTTGTTTGCCCTATACGTTCATAACGCGGTCATGGTACAGTTATAGATGGGAAACCCGAGTGAAAACTCACGAGTGGGTTTGACAAAACCCATTATCAATAATTTTACCCACCCACTGGTTTGACAGAATTTCACTCACATCAACAAGTTGATTTAACAATTTTGGTTGTAAGCGTGATCTCATGGTTGATAATTGGGGCAAACTGGGTGATAATGGGTTTACTCGTAAGTTCTTTCGTGCAAGCAAAGACTTTGAAGATTAAATTAAAGTTAAGTTATTCAGTGTCTGCCGTTAATTAATGAATAAGGACACTTGATATGTTTAAAACTTTTCTAGCCATTGTAATTAACTAAAACACTCACTCATAAAACATAACCTTCTTTCTGTGGAGTTGGGTAATAACGAGATATTTTAATGAAATGGAATAATTTGCAAGGAATTCATCCCAGTCCCGCGGGCACACCCGGCTCGTGAGTAAAATAAATGAACTGTGAGCTTGGTACACGGACCGCAATTTGGATGAACCAACATTCAATTTAGATATGATTTATTTCGTACTTATAGGGGATAATACAATAACCTTCATTGCATACAGAATATTACAACATTTTAACGTTTTTAGATGCAGACTTAACATGATGTGAATATTACCTATATACGCATTTTAATAGTACCTATTAGATAAATACGCGTCGAATACGTAACATCCTTTTTTGAAGTCTATTAAAAATTGGTCCCACTTTTTACTTGCCCTCCGAAGCACGGAGACGCTTAGTTCAAATGACATTGAACGGTCACCCATCTATGTAATGACTGTGCCTAACGTTGCTTAACCTAGTGGTATGAAATATACTTTACGACCTATTCCAACCAAATATATTGTGTCGACTCGACATAGTCCGATGGCGCCACATGTGGTACTGCGACGCGATGAAAAGCAAGTAGTACCATATACAACAAGACAGATGGCGCCACCGATTTCTGAATCGTGCAAGTGAAGTTTCGAAGTACGTTCGCTATATATACAACATCCCGACAACCACTGTCGGGGGCTTCGGCCCTGACCGAGCATCACACCTCGCTCGGTCGGAGGATCCTCCCTTTAGCACCGCCGCCGTCGCATCGCTAAACTGGTGACCCCGCACAGGACATTGACGCAGCCTTCGGATTGGACAACAGCACAGCTTCGCCATCGCTCTCTCCCCACAGCAGCAACTCTCCAGCAACAACCAGCGAGTCACAAGCCAGCCAGTACCCGGCCTCATCGGACGACCACCGCATTGCAGCTGCAGATGCAAGCCTGGTCAACCTTCGGCCACAACTTGGCACAGCACCCCTGCACTACGGCCGGTCCTTGTAAGAAGAGCGCATCCCTCTCACCGGCACGTCTAGCAGCCGCCAGCCATTCACTGCACACCTCGACTCACAGAGGACGACGCAGTAGCAGCCCCGACTCACTGGGACTGCATCCACTGGCACTGGCATAGCGACTGGAGCGCAAGGACAAGCTGGCACATTCATCGACTTCCAGTCTTCGGGGGGGAGTGATGTGGCGACTCGACATAGTCCGATGGCGCCACATGTGGTACTGCGACGCGATGAAAAGCAAGTAGTACCATATACAACAAGACAGATGGCGCCACCGATTTCTGAATCGTGCAAGCGAAGTTTCGAAGTACGTTCGCTATATATACAACATCCCGACAACCACTGTCGGGGGCTTCGGCCCTGACCGAGCATCACACCTCGCTCGGTCGGAGGATCCTCCCTTTAGCACCGCCGCCGTCGCATCGCTAAAATATATATAAAAAAAAACATATAAATCGGGCGAGCCGCTTTGGAAGAGTGCGACCACAAACACCGTGACACGAGATTTTTATTAAAAGAAGATTAAATAATGTTTATTGACCTATCAGTCCACATCGGCCAATATTATAACAAGATTAGCCAACTAAGCAGGAGAAATTATAGTGCTTAAATTAAATACGTATAAATAAAACTGTTCTGTTTTTGTAAAAAATACTTCAACATTGAGATGCTGTGCTATTAATTACTTATTTCGTTTGTTTTTCTTTATTATCTGCGAATTTCGCAAATGGCCGAAAGGCCAGTTGCTTTTAGAAACTTGATTGACAAAATGGACGTAACGGGAACAACTATTTAATGAAGTTGACTGGTTTAGAAAAGATCAGGGTAATTTAAGTTATGGGGTTTGCCCGCTATGGGGTTTACCCCTATGAAATATATACACAGCATACCCGATTCCTTGTCATATTAATTTATTTGAGTTAAGTTTTATACAGTAATTAATTGCACCAGAACAACAGTAATTCCCATCAAATCTCCGTGTCCGTCTTCTGACCTTGACGTCCCGCGAACGAAGGAATGAATGAATGTATGAATGAATGGATGGACTGCGCGCGCATATGAATGAAGAAGAATGAAGTGATACATGCGTGCGCTAGACGAATGAGTTTGGTGTATGGTACAAGTTATGGGTATGGTGCAAGTGAAAATCACGACGCCACATAGTCCCCCTGGCCAGACCGTAACTACGGTCGATAAAAATCTGGAAACCGAACACGACGACCACTTCTCGTCTTCTTCTCATCGCTGGTAGTACCAGTAGTAGTAGGCGTTGGTACTGTTTTTGTTACTGGTTCCGAACTCGTAGTTTCCTTCATCATATAAGCTGGCTTCAGCCTGTCAATGGAGACGTTATTTGGCTTTCCTCGAATATCCAGAGTGAAGAACTTAGGATGCCTTTCCACTACCTTGAATGGTCCAGCGTAAGGTGGTTCTAGTGAGCTCCGGACGCGATCTTGCCGAAGAAACACATGTGAGCAAGTATTCAGATCTCGAGGAATATAAAATGGCGAAGTAGTATGCCACGAAGTAGGTCTCGGGGTCAGCTTAGTCATGTTCAGGCGCAGCCGAGTAGCGTACAGTGTAATGTCATCTGCGGTAAAGTCATCTTTCGGACACAGAAACTGACCAGGTAAACTAAGAGCTTCTCCATACACAAGTTCGGCAGGCGTAGTCTGGATATCTTCCTTCCAGGAGTTCCGCATGCCAAGGAGTACCAAAGGGAGAGCTTCAGTCCATTCCAATGAGTCGTGGCACATGATGGCTGCCTTGAGTTGACGGTGTAGACGTTCTACGATGCCATTTGCAGCAGGGTGATAGGCTGTAGTGCGGAAGTGTCGCGCACCAACCAAAGATGTGAGAGCTTGGAAGAGATGGCTCTCAAACTGGCGACCACGATCTGTAGTCACCCGAGCAGGACAACCAAACCTGGCTATCCAACCAGATACTAGAGCAGCTGCACACGTCTCAGCCGTTATGTCTTTTAGTGGAAACGCCTCAGGCCAACGAGTAAATCGATCGATGACGGTGAGGCAATACCTGTAATCAGAAGAAGGGGTTAACGGCCCTACGATGTCGATGTGAATATGAGAAAATCTGAAGGATGGAGTCATGAAAGTGGAAAGTGGAGCTTTGGTATGACGAGAGATTTTTGAAGTCTGGCATTTTAGACATTGCCTAACCCACTCTCTACAGTCTTTGCGAATCCCTGGCCAAACGAAGAGTTGAGTGACCAGTCGCACTGTAGCTGAAGCTCCAGGGTGATGTAGGTTGTGCAGAGAATCAAAGACTTGTCTTCTCAATTGCGGCGTGATATACGGACGAGGCGTCTGCACGGAAACATCACAATATACAGGTAAGTTACAATTTACCGTAGTCATCTTCTTTAGCTTCAATGCGGAACCGTGGCGAAGTAACTCTTGCAGTTCTGGATCGTTATCCTGAAGTTTTGCAAGTTCGTTATAATCGATAGCAACTGATACTTCCTCCACCCGTGATAACGCGTCAGCTACAACGTTCTCTCTACCATGTAGGTACCTTAAGTCTGTCGTAAATTGTCCGATGAAGTCAAGGTATCTAAACTGACGCGGCGTACAGTTTTCGCGACTTGATTTAAAAGCAAAGGTGAGTGGTTTATGATCTGTAAACACGGCGAATGTTCTAGCTTCGATCATGTGGCGGAAATACCTTATAGCTTCGTATACAGCCAATAACTCTCGATCATAGGGGCTATATTTTCTTTGTGCACTAGATAATTTGTGTGAGTAAAAAGCTAAAGGTTGCCAAATATTGTCTTTGAACTGTTGGAGTACAGCACCTACGGCTGTGTTCGATGCGTCAGTGACAATTGCTAATTCAGCCGTTGCATCTGGATGGGCAAGAAGAGTAGCCTTTGCAAGTGACGATCTACAATCTTCGAAAGCTTGCATTAGCTGAGGAGTCATATCGACTGGATGCGATCCTTTAACTTTTGGACCCGATAGAACAGCATGCAAAGGGGCTTGCAATTCTGCAGCCTTTGGAACGAAACGGCGATAAAAATTTACCGTTCCTAAGAAACGCCTTAGTTCTTTAACAGTCCTAGGGATTGGATATTCCTGGATAGCTTGGATCTTCGACTCCAGAGGCTTCGTTCCTTCTGCTGACACACAGTAACCAAGAAAAACGACTTCAGACTGACCAATGTTGCATTTTGAGGTGTTAATTACAACGCCGTACTCTCTCAACCGTTCGAACAACTGGTGTAGGTGACATTTATGCTCCTCTGGGGTCGCTGAAAACACTAGAATGTCATCGATATATCCATAGCAGAAATCGAGGCCAAGTAAGACTTCATCCATGAACCTTTGGAATGTCTGAGCAGCATTCCGCAAACCATAGGTCATGTACGGGAATTCAAAGAGTCCAAATGGTGTTGTGATGGCTGTTTTTGGTATATCCTCTGGATTGACAGCAATTTGGTTGTAAGCTTTGACTAAATCGATCGTTGAGAAGACTGAACATCCTGACAGCTGGTAAGAAAAGTCATGAATGTGACGGGTATCGTTCTTGCATTCAGTGCTCTGTAATCTCCACAGGGTCTCCATCCATCGTCCTTTTTCCTAACCAGATGCAATGCAGAAGACCATGCACTTTCTGAGCGCCTGGCTACACCACTAACTAGCATGTCCTCAAACTCCTTTTTTGCAATTTGCATACGAGCTGGATCGAGGCGTCGAGGTTTACAGTAAACTGGAGGACCTGGTGTTGTACGGATATGGTGTAGTGTACTGTGCTTGCTAGGTGAATGTCTACCTGGAGGACGGGTAATTTCAGGATACTGTCGAAGTATTTGATGGTACTCAGTCTCTCCTACCACTGCCTTTACAGACGCGATGTCTTCAGCGGATTGACAATACATCGCTGACACTGTGAGTGACGTATGGTTATCGATCAGCCGTTGATTTCTGCAGTCTACCAGCAAGTTATAAAAACTAAGGAAATTAACTCCTATTATAGGTCGAGATACGTCCGCAATGGTAAAATTCCAAACAAAGTTTCTTCGGAGACCTAAGTTGAGTTGCAGCTGAATTGGACCGTACGTATGAATCACAGTGTTATTAGCAGCTGTTAAATCATATTTTGACTGAAAGCAGGGCGTCCTAACTGCTGATCGGGGGAAAACACACAAGTCAGAGCCAGTGTCCACAAGGAACTGCATTTTCGAAGTCCGATCCGTTATAAATAGACGGCCTGTTGAAGAAGGGCAGTCGTTGGCCGCTACATGCGACCGCCCCTGTTGTTTTCCGAGTCAAAGGTACAGGGCTGCTTACACTTGTTCGCTTTACTACCGTAGGTGTAATGGTAGAAGCAGTGCGGATGGTTCGGTGGTGGCTGTTTAGGTCTAGACCTGTAGTAGCTTCTTTGGTTCTGACGAGAGCGTGAGCGTGAACGTGAACGTGAGCGTGACCGTTGTCCATTACCATTACTCAACTGCGAAGTAAGTAAGGCTACTTGCCTAGTGAGGTCACTTAACTGCTTACTCATGTCAAGCGAAGCGTCGTTAGTGAAGGCAGATGCAGTAGCCACTTGAGGACATGATGGAGCTAACTCGTACACCCTGTCGGCAATTTCAGCAAGCTTTTCTACCTCTAAATCAGCAATCTGTGAAGCAATAACAGTTTGAATGTTCTGAGGTAAACGATTTGTCCAAATGCTTTTAATGAAGTCCGAAGCACCCGATGGACCGGCTAGATTTTGTAAGTGACGCAAGAATTGCGATGGTCTTCGATCGCCAAGCTCCTCCTGTGTTAAAAGTTGTTTAATCTGCCTCTCCTGTGATGCGGATAGTCGACGTATAAGTTCTGTCTTTAATTTTTCGTATTTATTACTGTCTGGTGGTTTTGTAATGATATCCTTTACATGCAACGCATATTTAGTATCGAGCTGCGTAGTTACGTAGTAAAATTTGCTATTGTCGCTAGTTATTCTAGACAGTATAAATTGGCCTTCTAACTGTGCAAACCATAATGCAGGCTCGTCGGGACAGAATGTCGGGCAACGTATAGGCATGCCGACTCTATGCACCTCCCGAGAAACACAGGGCTTATCAACTTTGCCTTCTGCATCACTAAATTCATCGTCCATCATAATTTGTAAATTTGTAAAAAACGCTCACCGCTTATAACTTGGACCAAACGTTATCCAAGTCTCGAACTCTCTAAAACAAAATTTTTTTCACGGTTGTCTTTTCTTTTTTTGTCGGATGTCACCACTATATGGGGTTTGCCCGCTATGGGGTTTACCCCTATGAAATATATACACAGCATACCCGATTCCTTGTCATATTAATTTATTTGAGTTAAGTTTTATACAGTAATTAATTGCACCAGAACAACAGTAATTCCCATCAAATCTCCGTGTCCGTCTTCTGACCTTGACGTCCCGCGAACGAAGGAATGAATGAATGTATGAATGAATGGATGGACTGCGCGCGCATATGAATGAAGAAGAATGAAGTGATACATGCGTGCGCAAGACGAATGAGTTTGGTGTATGGTACAAGTTATGGGTATGGTGCAAGTGAAAATCACGACGCCACAAAGTAAATTATCCCTTAAAAGGAAACTAAGACCGGTGTTGCTTGCTGAGTTCGGTACAAAACAATTTTTGTAATCGCCAAATATGTTACCTACTCGTCTTTAATAAATAAAAGTAAATTGTCAGTAAGTAAATCATTATAGGTACCTAATAAATAATGATATCTCAGGACCTATCCTAAATAGAACTTTTTGTTTATTATCAACCTTTGGTATAGTAAATCGAGCGCTAATCCCGCCGACAAACAGTTACGCAGTTTGGCAGGTTAAAAAAAAAAATTAAAAAAAAAGTATACCTTTACCTGTTGTTTACCTTTACCTTTTGTTTTTTTTTACCAGGTTATAAAATGTATACCTTTTTGTTTCAATAAAATAATTATTTATTCATATAAACTACACAAAGTGGTAGTTTCCTGCAGTATTCCAACCTACGACCTCCGGAGCAGTTTCCCGCTGCGTCATGGAGTTTCGAGGTTACAAATCAAATATGTATTTACTTCAAACTATCAATATGAAAGTCGCAAAGGTTTAAGTAATTAGCAAAGTCTTCAATGTTGAATTGACACTCAAATATAGCTTGGTTACAAATAAACAACATTAGTTAAGTATTGTAAGCTCTATTTTGGAAAATTAGTAGGTATAAGTTTCACTAGGTGGTAGGTCTTATGCAAGACCGTCCAAGTAGATACCACCATACCACCACAGTATCAGATATATTGTCGCCAAGCAGCATTGTGTACTTTGTTTTTTGTGAAGGGCACTGTTGTTGGTGAAATTGCTTTGCTTGTTTTTTCTCTGTTGTCCTTAACCCAGGCCAATAGTTTATACTACTTCAGAACATAAAACTACCTTTAGATTATTGGGCTCCAATCTTGTTGTGGGTTGGACGTACTTAAACATTTATGACCTAATTTTCTGCATCAATTTACAAAACCTATCAACAAAATCGGTCTTCATGGAAGAATCCACTCCCACTCCAATCCCACTTCTGTTTTTTTTTTCTAGTTCGTTCAAATTGGGTTTCAATAGTTTGCGGTGTTCAAATAATTCCTATTCTATTCTAATAACGTTTATTTCTCCGAAACTGTTCACAAACGCATTGGAGGACGTTTTCAAGCTCTTGGACTGGAACGGATTCGGCATCAATATCAATGGCGAATACATTACTCACCTTCGTTTTGCCGATGATATAGTCATTATGGCAGAGTCGCTGGAGGACCTCAATACGATGCTCAGCGACCTCAGTAGCGTTTCTCAACAGGTGGGTCTTAAAATGAACATGAACAAGACGAAGATCATGTCTAATGTCCATGTTGCACCCGTACCGGTAGTTGTTGGGAACGATACACTCGAAGTTGTTGACCACTTAAAGGTTTATAACCAGTGTGTGTTGCCAGTGATGACATATGGTACTGAGACGTGGTCCCTAACTGTTGGCCTTTTGGATAAGCTCAGAGTCACACAACGAGCTATGGAGAGAGCTATGCTCGGAGTTTCTTTGCGCGACAGAATCCGGAATTAGGAGATTCGCCGAAGAACCAAGGTCACCGACTTAGCTCTTAAAATATGCAAGTTGAAGTGGCAATGGGCAGGCCACATCGGTCGGCGAACCGATAACTGTTGGGGAAGAAAGGTTCTCGTCGCAGGTAACCGGTGGATGCAAATAGCCAATTGTCGGTCATTGTGGCGTTCGAAGGGGGAGGCCTATGTTCAGCCGTGGACGTCTTCCGGCTGGTGATGATGATGATGATGACTCTCTCTCTTTCTCTCTAGTAATTTTTATCTTACACCTTTGCATTGACTTGATATATGGGTTGATACTACTCCAGTACTACATCAGCTCCCACCCCATCTCCTTCCATCTCTCTTACTATGGTGAATATATAATATAAGTAAGTATAGTAAACTAGATGACTAGATGATGAGCTTCGCCCGCGCTTTTTTCGACACTTACAACTATTATCGTTCTATTTTAACCAATTTACACAAAACCTATCCCCTATGTTCAGCAGTGGACGTCTTCCGGCTGATGATGATGATGATGATGACTTCCTCTTGAATCATTCTGTTTATTGCTGGAAACTGCATTAAAATCTGTTGCATAGTTTAACAGATCTAAGCGTACAAAAAGAGGCAGCGACTTTGTTTAATACCATGTAAATATAAAGTAAATCACATAAACTAACTCTTTCATTGCTCTTAACGCAACCCATTGAAATACGTATTGTATTATATTTTACTTACTGACGCAGACGCTCTGATGGTAAATCATATTATGTATTTATTGGTATTGTTTATAAATACATATAATAATTTATGTTAGTACCAATTTTGGCAATTTTCGTAAGGGATGCGGCATTCGGCATTGAAATGTCAATGAGGTTGACACTGAAAAACAGCGCTGCGCCGGGAATCTGGATTTCCAGTGCAGCATACCGCCGAGTTGTCAGCCTCGTTTGGCGGAAGCGCAACGCACAGTTACCACATTTTACTCTTAAGTTTTTTAAGTTTAAGTTTTTTGTACTGTTCTTTTTTCCCTTTTTGTATATCTCTGTATACTTTCTTTTATTTTGTATATATCTGGGTGTTGCTTACCGACGAATAAATGTAGTTCTTCTTCTTCTTCTTCTAAATATATACTGTTTATGTCTTTGTGTACTATGCCCTTATTTTAGGTTGACACTACGCGTATATCGATTACGATACATCAGCAAAATTTTCCAAAACGTCCACACAATCAGTTTCTATAGGAGGATAAATTTCCATATCTTGAGGCGACAAAATATAAAGATTTCCACACCCCGTGACGGGAAATGAGCAATATAGCCCACTTCCATGGCTCGCAATCGATTACTGAGCGGGTTGATTGGCGGCGAACCGGATCGCACTTGACATTGAAATGTTTATAGATTAATACTATAATATTCTGAATCCAGCCCACAGCCAAGGCTACGGAAATATTATCATTAGGTTTATTACTAACATAAAATGTTTTTTGCAAATCTTTCGGCGTATATTTTTATTAAAGGTTAGGTTCTTGAAGCGTTGGCATTTGTGAAGACGCTTCTAAAAGGCTAACTAATCAACTAATTCATACTTCTAGTAGTAGGAGGTAGTGTAGGTCACAATAGGAACATCCGCCCAGTATAGGTTTAGCCCGACTGGAGTAGTAAGTACTTCCATATCAGAGTTCTTTTAATTAAAGCCTTTGATAAAAAGCAGTGTGTCGTTAAAGATTTTATAATATTAAAATATTGGATTACCTGGAGGATAAAGCTGCGTCAGCTTTAACCGCCCTACTCTTGCCTTAAAATTAAGCTTAATTTTGTAAACAAAAAATGACACGCCCGCTATGTTTTTACCGGAGCTTGTCAGTAGGTAGCTGTCACGTTATGATTTGGTGATAGTTTGACGTCGGCCCCCCATGGGGCATAGGCATAGGTCGAAGTCAAAATATCGTTATTACGCATAGGCGTAATAACGATATTTTGACTTCGACCTAACATAAAATCGCTTGGTTTTCTTTCTTTTTTTTTGTTTCTTTTCCCTACCCACCCATCACTCACAGTCAGACGGGAACTTCGTGATGCTCTAGCTTATTTTCTATAAAAATAATTTACCTTTTTGCCATTTTGAAGCCGATATTACCGAGTGAAGCGTGGGTTCTGAATACGGCAGGATGGACATTTTGAAACGAGCGCTCTGTGGTCGCGTCATTTGCATGTACAGTAGTGGCGTCATTGGGTGTACGTTACGTCACTATTGTTAGTAGAAAATTAGAATAGTAAATGCTTTGGAACCGGATAACACTGCTCCCAATGCTTGATATTTCAAATTCATTGTACTGGAAAGTAAGGGAATATGCACATCGTCTTCCCCATCATTGTAATTAAGAAGAAAACAGAGGTTACATTTAGTCATTTATGTGAACATTTTGTAAGAGTTAGTAGATCTGTGAGGTGTCCGGGTAAGGACAGCACCCACCAATATCCTCCCGTTGGGTGTCCGTAACAGGCGACTAAGGGAAAAAAAAGACGGGCTGCAGCGTCATTCTTTTGGATTACCTACCACCTATACTGCGATTCCCAAGCCACCTGCCAGGCGTAGGGATTACGGCAACCCCTCCCTTCTAAGGGAGAGGCCTTTATAAAGCAGTGGACGTATTCCGGCCATTATCTGAGCCTATAAATTCCTGATAGTCTGTTTTTACTTTTTTTTTAATATGTATATATATTAATTACTATTAGATATTGTTATTTAGAACTACGTATAAATATATATAATGTGTATAAGATGTACAATTTAAGGTATGTACACCACCAGCTACCCAAATAGTTCAGTTTCTTCTTTTTTAAGTTTTGGCTGTCTGGAAGAAATCGCTGTTAGCGATAAGACCGCCATTTGTACCTAATTTAAGTTATTTTCTAAGTTTTCTGTATGTTTTACTTTGGTGTGCAAATAAAGAGTATTATATTCTATTCTATTCGGCTACTGATGTATGATGTAAGTAGATCCCTAGTGCAAGACCACCCACGTACCTACATCCTGGCCGATACGACCGCAGCGGCCATTCTTTTACAAGATCAGCCATATACGCGGGAGATATTATAGCCAACAAGTGCTTGCGTAGACACAAGTGTACTCTCTGTTTACCTCTATCAATCCGATGGGACGGAAGACCGACACGACCGGGAAACGGTCAGGTGCAGAGCGACTTTTTACTAGTCCTTCAGACTCGCGCCGCCGCCCGTCCGCGGCACTCATCGAGGCTCAATCCCCTCCCCGAAAACCGTATGCTACACTATCAAACAGAGACCGGTCTCACCGGCGAGGCCGAAGGGTCATACGTATGCGACCTCAACGACGAGCATCACCCCACTTAGGTTCATGCCGGCTCTTCTCAGTGGTGGCGCATTGTGAACCGATGGTAAAGTCAGCCCTTTTTAAGCGACAGCCCAAGCCGAGGCCGTGCCTCCCTGAGGTGCCCTTGAGCTCGTCACTCCCCTGCCTTTCTGGCTGGAGTGCTTTAAGCGCTCGCCCTATTGCTTGGTGAAGCTGTAACGGCCATCTGCCACTGTTGTCCGTGACTGTCTTCTCTGTAGGTTATATGTTGTACCTACTTAATGCGTGTACAGTGCTTAACGAAATAAATTAATTTCATTTAATTTCATTTCATTAAAATATAACCATTTTTAGAACGTAAAATTAGAATTTTTCATTTGCAATCCGCAATCTGCTGTTGTACTAAGCACCCACGCGACGTGAGTCCCTTCAGTTCAATAACGCTAATAAACCCTTATAAAACAATTCATCAAGCGTCGAAAATCCTCTTACATCCATAATGCCTATGTCAGATAACGTGCTTAAAGCTCGCATTTGCGAGTCACGGTTTTGCCTCGATAATGACAATATATTATGCTACAACCTATGTTTACTTTGAAATACTACCAACGCATTTTTTTTATTATTAGTAGTTACCTTTAAAGTACATATATTTAAGTGATAACCTTTTTCAAAGACAGGTATTTATTTGGTCTGGAAAAAATAATAAATTCAATGAATGGAATGGCTTATGGAAATTATCGTATTTATACGTTAGACCTTAATTAACAATCTACCCAATCATTATTCAATGGCTTATGAAAATTAGAATAGA
Organism: Furcula furcula; assembly: GCA_911728495.1. NCBI lineage: Eukaryota > Metazoa > Arthropoda > Insecta > Lepidoptera > Notodontidae > Furcula > Furcula furcula. The sequence goes on along the minus strand of OU452244.1, from coordinate 4,079,041 downwards.
ATAGAATATACTTTAGTGTACACCAAACAAATGAACAAGGAAATGGTATAACTTAATACAAACAATAACAACAATATAGAAAAAAACAATATAGAATAGTACAAACGGCGGTTATCGCTAATAGCGATATCTTCCAGACAACCCTAATTAAATTGAAGAAACTATTTTAAAATTAGGATATTTAATGCGTAAGACATTAAGACAAACCTACACCAAAACCTATTTAGGTACTTAAAGAACTTTAACTACTATTGTATTTATAAAATAAGCAATAATCGGCCACTTGCCAACAAGTACAATTTTTTTTCGGAATAAGCTTTTTTTTTCTCGCGGTGAACACTTTAAATAGGTGACCGATACCTTGGGAGGGGTCAACAGGTCACAGGTGCTCACGAAGGGGGGTCGCAGCCTGGCTGCAATTTTTCGGAGTCAACGTCGTACTCCATGTACGTCTAGGGCTTAGCTTACACCCAAACGCCCAGCGACTCCTAAGTTCCAGAGTAAGCCTACCTGATATAAATACCGTAATATTATAATTATCTTTGATATTTACACGAATACAATGATATTATAAATAAGATATGTTATATCCCTAATACCACCACCACCGCGAACAGGAAGACGCAGCGTAGGCAGGCCTCGCACTAGGTGGACAGACGACATAGTGCGCGTCGCAGGTAACCGGTGGATGCAAATAGCCAATTGTCGTTCATTGTGGCGTTCAAAGGGGGAGGCCTATGTTCAGGAGTGGACGTCTTCTGGCTGGTGATGATGATATCCGTAATAATGCACGGCAAAAATTGTGATCTACTCGTATGTAATTAAAATGTTTTTAAGGTATGATGTCCCTTTCTTACTATTGTATAAAAATATCATTGCACGAATATCACACATTGAAATAAAACTAATTTTACGGATCATAACCCGGAAAATTAGTTTCATTTCGAATACTATATAGCAAGTTTTACCTCGCTTATAAGGGTGTCTATGCATGATAGTATTAGAGTGCAACTGTCAGTTCCTTCTTATAATATTCGATCTATATTCAAATATTCATGCTACCTCAACAAGAAGAAAAAGAAATGTCATTGGTTTACGTAATATCGAGCGCATTCAACTGTGAAAGCGACCTTAATTCAGTTTAAATGAACTAAAGCAATCGTAATATTCATTGCATTTCCCACCAGCTCCGGTAGCCGTGATCGTCTAGTGGTTAGGACCCTACGTTGTGGCCGTAGTAACCCAGGTTCGAATCCTGGTCACGGCAGTGCACGCACTGTCGCGGCGGAGCATAGTTTTTGGACAGTGAATTTGAAGAATATAATTTTTTAATGGCTTTCGATAACAAACCAATTACATACGTAGACGCATTATTTACAGAACCTTCTAAAGGGTTAGTCCTAGTTGTATCAGTACTCATTTAAAGCAGCCCTTAACTCTCCAAGAAATATTAAGAGACGTAAAAAAGATCAGTCCCATCCTTTAGCTAATAATCTCGCTAAAATGTAATCCATCATGATTACGGGGCCCTTCGGCCTTCACTCACCCCTAGTTATCCTCCAACATGGTACATGCCATCTAGATAATACGTTATCCAACACACGACATCATTAGTGAGTTTCATTAGTCTGTTTTGGCTCAACTGGCCGTCAGCGTAAGTAGGCTTGTTCGTCCGTTCTATATAGTATCGATTTTTTTTGGAAATATTTAATTTTCGATACATCGATATAAAATATGAAGTCTACTTATCGAAATATTATCAAAACCGATAATAATATTTTTGACACTAATACTTAAAACACTTATATATAGATATAACAGAGACACTTGGTGGGAATCGAACCCACTACTCATCAGGTAGCGGCCAGGGTTTCTAACCAGTAGACCAACGGGCCCGTATATTTTTTCTAGATTTCGATATCTTTTCTTGCGAGATCGCTAAAAAAACAAGCTTTCAAAATCGTATGTCGATGTTTTTTTTCGATATATCGAAACCGATATAGATACATTTTAAAAATATCGATGCGATATTATATCGAAATTTTTTGGCATTCTAACATCCCTACGTGAGCGTACATAACAATTAATCTTTGATACAAAGCTTTTAATATATATCTGGAGAAATGAGAGATAATAACAAGGTGATTATTTTTCCGTAATCCCCATGCTTGGCAGGCGTCTTGCTGTCGTCACACTTGGAAAGACGCTGCTGCCCGTCTTCTTGTTTTCCCTTAGTCACCTCTTACAACACCCAACGGGAGGGTATAGGTGGGAGCTATAAAGAATATACAGGGTGTCCTAGAAAGCCGGTAATGACGTAATGTTTAAACCAAAAGCAATCAATTTGTGAAATAAAATTATGAAAAAATTATGAAAAATAAAATTATGAAAACAGTCTTAGTGCAGTGAACTCAATATTTTGTTCGTTATTTAACCGAAAGTGGACGAATTTCTTGTTAATCAAGGCAGGTACGCAATCAATAAAAAGCAGTGGCTCCATAGGAGTAGGCATGATGACACAGGGTTGCTTAGAAACTGTTTTAAGATGATTTATATAATTTTTATCTGTAATAAAAAAAAAATTTTTTGCTGTTTTTGATATTTTTTTCGGGATCTTTACTATCAATACTATGCATAACTTTTGGCTTGGTATACCCTTTCCGGGACACCCAGTATAATTAGCACTCTGAAGAGGATGTCTAATAACTAGAACAACTCTAGTTATTAGACATCCTCTTCAGAGTCGCTGGACGTTCGTGGTGTGGACATCCATTGAGCGGCGGTGACTCCGAGGAGGATGACGGCGGGGTTGCGACCCCAGACCCCCATGAGCATCGTGACAGGTTCCCAGGGGGCTACAATGCGCCCCACAGCGGCGGGCTAAAAAGCAAGGCACTGAGTGGCTCCTGGTTAGATCCCACCGGAGAGGGCCGGACTGGAGGGTCCTCTCATATGTGCGAGAGCCGGGGGGTTTTAGTGGGTAAGAATCCCATGTACCCCAGTCGAGCCCCACAGCAAAAAAAGTGGTTAGACACCCTGATCGCTACACAATAGGCCGTGGCTTCGATTCACACCCAGGGCAAACGTTTGTGTCCATGAACTTGATGTCTGGGTAATATTTATCTATTTTCTGGCAACGTAAGCTTGACTATACAAAGGGGTAATGCCGTCAGTCTTTCAGGTACCCTTCCCTCTCAGTGCGGCGACAACTTTGAGGACGTTTTTTACCTAGTTTAAGTGTTCATGTTTGTAAATAAACTGTATTTTTTTTGTTTCAATAAATGTTTCATTAAGTATGTATTAACAAAAAAAAAGTATAAAAGTATTAGTATCAGTTATCTGTGTCTGGTTACCAGAGTGCAGGTTATGTCTTGTTTGGGATCAGATACGTTTCCCCAGACCACACATGGTCTGGGGAAAATTGTCCAAGGATATCTTTGTTATTATAATAACTAGCTGACCCGCGCAGCTCCGCTCGCGTTCTTTCACTTTGCTGACGATCATCATTTGATCACATGATCAAATGCATAGTTTACGATTCTTTAAAGGACATACCGACAAACATTCATTTTTATATATGTATATAGATAGATAAGTAGGATTACCCCAATTTAATAGATCATATTTGACACTTTATCAAAATTTAACAACGTAACCTTGCAACGGCGGGCATAAAATATTATCAATTTTTTCAAAGTTAGAACTGCAAAATTGCTTAACATTTTTCAATTAAAATTACTTACCTATTTATTGTAAAAATGACAAAAGAAACAAACAGAACAAAGACATTGACAGATTCAAATCTGATCTACATATTAAATTGGCCCTTAAACTGTGTAACTTTTACTGTGCTTTTACTAAGTGATATATTAGACCCATTTTATACGTAGTATACATCGCTGTTTTCCAGCATAAAGCGCTTTGCGAGCTTACAAGGTCGTTTCTAATTACGTAATATAAATTTCAAGCGGCTCACGTTCACAGAATATAGCTAGACTCTGATAGCGTTAATCTAAGCCTCATTTGCCTGCGATGATACGATGGTATAATCAGATATGTGCCCCGATATCGCGGCTCGATTGCCTCCCCAATCACTGCGGTGATTAATCCAGCCGCCAATCAGTTTAGTTTACATTTAGGCCACATACATAGCTGGATGTACGTGAATGAGGCTTGAGTTGGTTATGGGATGTAGCCTTGTAAGGTAATTAACGATGGTAATAGAATATATTTTCTCGTACGCTCGTCATGTCCCAAGGGATGAATAGGGGAGTATGTATGTAGGGAACTATCGAGCTATTTATTGTACCAGATTAAGTCGAAAGTCATGAACAAAGTTAAGCAAAAATATAAACCTTTTTAAAAATAGAACTTAAACCTTCTATTATATTTTAACATACACCATACTCGGTCCTGCAGTAGCCGGCGTTCCTTTATCGAATTGCAGGATGCCACGCTGAATGCAAAGCTGTCCTGCATGCCAGCCGTCGCGCCGGACTGTGAATGGTTCAAGACATTTGCATCAGTTTGAAATAAGAATTCGAAATAAGAACACCTTCTCTATGTATAAGCTTCTTGAAGAACACACGCGTATTTTTAACCGACTTCAAAAAAAAAGGAGGAGGTTCTTAATTCATCTGTATATTTTTTTTTACATCTAATTTTTGAGACCATCTTTCGAGTCATAGCTAAGAAGAAGAGGCAACCTGGAGGCAACATACGATAGATATTTGAGAGCTTAGAATAGTAACCCCAAATAAATATAGGTTGGTTCAATTATATTTCCGACTTTACATCAATATCGCCTACAAAAATGACCGTTCCTTCACATTTACCCATTCTACTGCCTTACTTGTTTGTAGCCACACTTGTTTGCTGTAAAAATTACCAACATTTCGTTCCAATATAAATGCATAAGTATATGGGGACACCAGAGTTTATAAAAAGGCAAAAAAAGTCTACGAAGCGACCTATGTTAGGTAAATGATAGCGACCAAATGGATATCGAACTGGAAATATCAACTCAGTGAACATTTGACTAATGCGATCAAAAGGCAAAAGTAGCCGATATTAGAGGAAATGTGAAGCATTTTCTTTTATTACTATTTTCTGCGACGCAATTATCCAATAGCTGACCCGCGATATCATTCTAGTTACATGTAAATTGGAGTTCAGTTGAATTTCACGGGCCTGTTGGTCTAGTGGTTAGACGCACTGGCCGCTACCCAATAGGCCCTGGGTTCGATTCCCGATGTTATATCTATATAAGTATGTTTTTACAAAATACGTATAAGTATTAGTATCAGTTGTCTGGTTTCCATAGTACAGGCAATGCCTAGTTTGTGATCAGATGACCGTGTGTGGATTGTCTCAGAATATTATTATTTATTATTTGGATACTATATCGAAGTAAATTACATTTTATTATACTTACCTGCTAATACTTTCAGTACATTTTAAATATAATGGGATCGCATGACTTGGTAAATCGGGAAAGGGTTGCGTGAAAGGAAATTTTAGGCAGAACCAATTTTTTATGTGTATTTAAACGCACTACGCGGCTCTGGAACAAAGGCAGCCTTTGTTCAGCTGAACTCCATAATAAACGGCACATAGCCCTTTGCTTCCATCGGTTACCCGTGGTTTCTACAATTTCATCGGTTCTCCTAGAGCGAGGCCTATCTGCGCTGCGTCTTCCGGTTCGTGGTCACCACTCGAGAATCATTCTTCCCCATCTGTTGGCGACAAGACCCAGGCTGGACATTAGGGCGCAACTAGTGAGTGTCTAAACCAGTGAAAAAGTGAAAGTGTAAGATATGTTGACTTTCTAATTTAATTATTGTAAGGACTTTATTTATCAATATTCAAGTTAATAAGTATTTCAGTGATGCTATTTCGGTATAATGAGTAATTATAATGTTGTTTTCTGTAGGAATGTAGATATTTTAATAATTACGTAGTTTGAAAATGTGAATTTTTGTTTATGTGAATATTATGATTATTTTTATGGTATTTGATAGGATTTCTTGTAAAAATGATATTTCTGTTTGAATCATGCAAATCGGATAAGAATTGTAAAAGTTATGAGACATTTTTTGTTACGAACTCTGATTTTTAGTTAAGATTTTTACAGTTTTTGTTCTAGGAAGTTTTTACTGTGTATAATTTGAGTTAATATTATTGTATTATTTTATAGTTTAGATTAAGACGGATAAAATGATGTATAAATTGTAAGGATTTCTTTGGGAAATAAATATAAAAAGGGGGTCCAAAGATTTCAGGATAGTGAAAATCGCGTGGAAAAAGATTAAAAAACGATAGCCAATCAGAGGCTTTCGGGAAGGTAGTTCGGACCGCTATAAAAGGCGGGCTAATTGCCGGACCGAGTCAGTCGCAGCCTAACCGTCTAAATGGTAACCTGAAATCTGGAAGACCAAGGAAGAAAAGTAAAATAGTGTTTCATTGAAGTCGTGGTTCAAGACACCGTGCGTCGTACCCAGTATACGGTACGCATTTAGGGGTGCGTGGGACGGGTGCTACCAGCGCAGAAGAAGCACACGTCACTTACGAGGGAGAAGTCCCTACCGCGGCGGTTACGGGTGCTGGACGTGCCCCAGTCGCCGCGACCAACACCATCAGTTATCGGTTCTTCGAGCTTCCGGTTTGTGGTTTAAAATATCAGTACAAGAAGATGTACGAACCAAGTTCTATTTTTGTATAGCTCATTCTACAAATGTGGTCTGGAAGAGATCGGTTTGAACAATAAGACCGCCTTTGCTCACATGAAATGTTACTGTTTCATGTATAATTGTGTTATCGCTCTGATCTAATTGTAACATGACACACTGTTTAAAAAAAATGACAAAATTACAAGCCCGCTGAGTTTCTTGCCGGATCTTCTCAGTTGAGGCCACGTTGTGATCCGGTAGTAGCATTTTTTTTAAAACAGGACCTTTTAAGCCTATTTGAAATACATTATTTTTGACTTGACTTGACTATAAAATGGGTGCAAGAAATAATTAATCTATCTATTAGTACAAGGAGACTTAAATCTTAATAATATTTTTGTTGTCACCACTCCAAACCAGTGTTAGGAGATTATTAACCCATGTCACACAGTACTTTGGGAGATTACGTCTCTGCATTTAATGCGACATTTAGGTTAAACGTACCGTTAGCGGGTTTTGGCAAAATATTAAACTAAAATGTATGGTATATTTTTAGGAAAATGATTTTAGCGATGCGACGGTGGCGGTGCTAAAGGGAGGATCCTCCGACCGAGCGAGGTGTGATGCTCGGTCAGGGCCGAAGCCCCCGACAGTTGTTGTCGGGATGTTCTATATATTCTCAACGTTTTGAGAAACTTTGCTTGCGAGATTTAGGATTCAGAGGTGTCGCCATCTATCGCGTTGTATGTGGTACTACTCACTGCTCATCGCGTCGCTGTACCACATGTGGCGCTATCTGGTTGTGTCGAGTCGCCACATGATAAATGAAGATTGATTTTGTTAATTAATGTAGGACTAGTAATGTAAATATGTATTGGTTCTCGTGTTACTAAAACACTAAGTAATTACATTTTATACACACAGACCTATTGGACAATAAATATGGACGATTTTATTAAATGGTTAGTGGTAGAGCTAATAGATATTTGAGCGAAATTCAATCATTACTAACAATTTTTCAATTCACTAAAATCCCAGGGTACAGGATCTGGACTAATACTTGCACCAAGCTTACTACTTGCTTGGAAATAAGCCAATCTGAACACCTATTTGCTCCAGCTGCTAGTTCCATAAACATCAGACATGGTTTTAGAAAATCAATAGAAAACTGAACCTATATTTTGACTGAATTTTTCTAACATATAATAATGCGGGAATATCTTTTTACTTAGCTCTATATCGCACATTCTCGCCCGTAATGAAATATCTTCCATTTATTTTAAATAGCAGAGGAATTTCTGCGCTATTTTTTTAGCAAAGAAAATTCCCTCAGGAAGAACGGACTGCATTTAATTACCAGTATAAAAATGCTAAGCAATTTTAGTAGATTACTTAGCATTTTATAGCTAGTGCTAATCTGCACGGAACCTTACTTGAAACATGTCAAGTACAGTCAACAACAAACTGTGATGATCAAAATTAGCAATATCAATATTTTTTTATTTAACCAATGTGGCAAGCAAGCGTGCGACCCGCCTGATGGTAAATAGTCGCCACAGCCTATAGAGCTAGCAACACCAGAAGAATCACTATCGCGTTGCCGACCCTCAAGACATTAGATATTAAGTCTTTATGTCCAGTAATTTCACCAGCTACAGTGCCTTTCACGCCAGAACACAGCAATGCTTACACACTGCTGCTTGGCGGCAGAATATCTGACACTGCGGTGGTACCTCCCTGGACGGTTCCTTGCACAAGGAATCTACCACCTAGTAAATCAACCTTAACTTGTTCAAATCGGCCTTACACTTCTATATGACTAATGAGGCCAGCAAGTATGCTGCCTAGCCCACTCGATAGAAAGTACTTTATGTCGGATGTCGGACGCAAAAAATATCGATATACATGATCGGTTTCGATATCAATATAGTATAATATATAATTTTAAGAATTGGATTAATAATAATAGGCATGATGACTGTAACACAATACCAATAAATCTGTGGTTTTAAATATTAGAACAGATTGCACTGATTCCAAAAATGCATCTCATTTTCATAATAATAGAGAGATTTTCGTGATATTTAAGCAAATAAATTACTCAAATACAGCTAATCGCCATTTTGTAATAAACGCTGCTCAGAGTGAATGACGTCAATCCTGTGTAAATAAACAACTGTCAAACTGTCATCTCAACTTTTTTCTTTCATACAATGATTCACTTTTAACTTTTATACCTAGACAGATGTTTATTTACACCGCCGGAGTGACGTCACAAAATGGCGCCATGCACCGTCCATCGTTTTGGTACGAAATTCAAACTCTATTTTAAAAATTGAAAATATTGCTACTAATTGTAAATTTAATACAAAAATATGATTCTTTTCGGCAATAGTAGTCCCGTAAGTACATTATAGAGTATTTTATCAAAATTAGTCATCATGCCTATTATCACTGAATGACGTTTGTGGGTGCGGCTATATCCTTGGTGCTGAATTATCCAATAGTTTATAGTAATTATGTTTAACGTTTGAATTAAATCCCGGACTCATAAAATTATCGTACTTGTGACTACCTGACAACCGAGGTAGTTTATAATAATAATCGTTGTATTTTGTTGGTGACTGTACATTCTTACTAGAAATAATTTTGTGCCCACTTGCTGAGTCCGGTCCTGTACTCAAGAGGGTTCCTGCCTTAATTTCAGCTTCGTCACGTCATCCACAGGGTGATGTTTATCTCGCTGCGGACGTGACCGCAACTGCGAGAGATACAAGATACAGCCTCTCGTTATTGGAAAATGTGTTCATTATGTATTTGAAAGATGATTTAGAGCTATCGGGATTTCAGGATTCTTTGTGATATATTTTTATAGATAAGACCTTTATGTAAAATACCTATGTTTAACAAATAAACTAATTTGAATTTGAATTTGAAATATTTAAATGCGGAACTCAGTAATGGTTACACATTGCTGTTTACTCCCGCACCTACAAACGTCAATCATAGTTAATGATCATTTTCATTTTATTAAATCCAATTTTTTCAACAGTCGAAGCGAATTTAATACACATATAGTGAGTGGTAATTATCTCGTATTTAATGATCAAAAATAATCGTAAATGGCTCCAACAGTCGAAAAAAAAAACCAGTTTTTAAAAGTGACTTCTATAAAATTAAAGTTAATTGGCGTCAGTTAGAGGCAAAATATCAGAGAATGTGTTGTTACATAGACGGTATCTTGCTTGAGTCGGTCAGTCTAGTCCTTCAATCTAGAGCTTACGCTTCGTACTAGCAAAGATAAAGATAAATTTATTTGTTAAAATATAGTTTGATAAGATGACACAAAATAAAATCTTTTAAAAAAAAAATTGAACCGACTTCAATATCACTGAAAAGTATAAAATAATTTAAATATTATTGAAGTTGGTGCCAAATATACACAGCAGGTAAGCTAACACCAACTTCAATAATATTTAAATTATTTTATACTTTTCAGTGATATTGAAGTCGGTTCAATTATTTTTTAAAAAGATTTTATTTTAAACTTTTTGGTGATATTTTCATATATAAAGATTGAACCATCGAAAACCGTAAAATTATCTAGATAGGTTATGATCACATTATCGTCTACATAGTTTTACATAATTCATGTTTCTTCAGAAAAAATATCCGGTCGTAATGAAATTTGCATCGAATCATCATAGCAGTTTACTCTCTCGAACAAAAAAAGAATCATCGCAATCGCTTCATAATTGTCAGAGCAATGTAATGGAGAACATCAGTTTTATGGTTTTTACCATATAAAATCCTCCACATCGTTCATGGTTCTCCAGGAAGTTCTTATCCGGTTGTAATAAAATTCATACAGATTTAATACAGTGGTTTCTTCTTTCGAATAAAAAAAGAATAATTGAAATTGGTAAATATTTGCCAGAGTTATGACCATTTTTGTCCTTAAAAAGCGACATAAAGTCATCGATATAGGCTTTCCTGCAGCTCTCAGTGCGCAGTCACCATTCTTGTTTTTCAGGAACTACTTATTACTACGCAATAATTTTTTTATGGGACCCAATCAATGGATTGAAGAATAGATGGAAGAAAGATTTTTTCAAATCGGTTCATAATTGACAGAGCTATGCGCGAACATACATAAAAAAAAAAAAATATATATACAGACGAATTGAGAACCTCCTCCTTTTTTGAAGTCGGTTAAAAAACATTTAGTGCTTATATTTTACCAATTGTTGGTGTACAAATATTGCTTATAATATAATTAAGTAACAAAATAAGAAAATCTATATGCGTATCTAAATTCTAAATATTTTTATCATTAAGAAAGTCATCTGTATTATAGTAACATTTATTCAATAATAATTGAAATAATCTTTTTTTTAAATAGGTTTAAACTAATATTTTTTAAATCTTTGGGTAATTTATTATAGATACGGACAGCCATGCAGTATGAGTTTCTACTAAACATAGTGGGACGCTGCTTGGGAATTACGTGAAACGTGACCCTCGACGCGATGCATAGCTTATTACAGGCTCAGGCAGCTCTCGTAAAGGATCATGGGCATTTTTAGCCCACTTTGTAAGTAAAATGTCCAATCAAGATGAGTGATACGACGTTGATTAGCTCTTTTTGAGTCGGTCATAAGCTCCCATGCCGACAATTCGCTATTCGCTATCTGTTTTTAAATATACCCTTTTAATTACTGTTATAGATAGACAACTCTTTATAGCACACCAGAAATTATTATTGTTATTTTCTAAAGATCTACAGAAATAACGAACTTTCAATGTCAGATCACTCCAAACGGACAATGACTGGAGACAAGCACCATGGTTTTTCTTATTGTAGACTAGCTGACCCACGCAGCTCCGCCTGCGCTATTTTTACGTTAACTAAACTTTTAATAACAGACATTCGCATCGAATACTCCTCCTTTTTTATAGTGGGTAAAAAACTGGGACCCACTTTTTACTTGCTCTCCGAAGCACGGACCCGTTTAGTTCAAATGGCGTTAAACGGTCACCCATCTATTTAATGACCTTACCTAACGTTGCTTAACCCGATCAATTACAAAACCTTGATAACAACTCTCTATGAGTGTTCCCTTACTAATATTTATTATATTATAAAGAAAATTGATAAAATCGTACCAAGCGTATAACCAAGTACCCATTTTGACTTTAATCCCCTCTCCCAAAAGAACCGTGCTAGATTACGGGATAAAAAGTATCCTATGTCCTACCTCGTAGTAAGATCTCAAATCATGCCAAGTTTCATTTGAATCCATTCAGTAGTTTTGGCGTGATGCGCAGCCGTCATACAGACAGACAGACAGACAGACAGACAGACAGACAAAAATGAAAAAAATTACATTTTCGGCCTCGGTATCGGTTATAGAATGCCCTCCAAATATAATTTTCAAAATATCTTCAATGTACAGAATTGGACCTGTTACAGTTTTATTATAAGTATTGATGAAAATACCTTCCCAACGATACTATTTTTACGGTTCCATACCTAAAAGGTATAAAAGGAATCCATATGGTGAGACTTCGTCTGTCCGTCTGTCTGTCTGTCACACCTATAATCAGGAACCAGTGACGCTATCAATTTGAAACTTGGAATAGTTTTTTAGATCTGACTTACCCAACTTCGTAGTAAAGGAAAAATACATTTTTTCTTTTAATTTTTTTAATAGGTGTCAAAATGGGTCATTTAAAGTTCAAAATGTGACATGTATATCGGGTATATCATATAAAAGGGCTGTATTTGCACATCTCAAAACAGATTTTTATTTTAATTTCTGTCATGTAGTTTTTGGCTGATAATCAAAAATGTCAAAAAATACCGCTCACCTTCTGCCCCCCACCCTTATGTCCGAAGTTTGTGGAGGGAAAAACCAGAAATAATTGTGAGTAATACATGTCTATCTATATTTTACAGGAAAAATAAAATGATCTATCTAAGTAGTACAGTTTTTATGTAATCCTAAAAAACCTCGACAAACAAACTTAATTTTGTAATTTGGTTTTTTTGCTATTTGTTAGACGAATAGTAAAATAACATTAATATGTGCAAAGAAGTTATGGAAACCGCGGTGCGCGAGTCCGACTTACACTTGACCGGTTTATTTATTATTTTTATAGGTATTTGGCGGACCCAGAGTCTATTCTGCCCATCAAGGTTTGTTGTTACATTGAAATTTTCTCTTGAAGAATGTTTCTCTATTTCATATTACTAACGTAATGAAAACCTTTAAAACTTTCTCCACTCTTATTTAGTGCACAGTGGTATTATTAAAAAAGTTGTTCGTACGAAGTTCGGACACAATCCGAACACAGCGGTCCTGTCCCTGGACTTTGGAAGTACACTTTACTGATATTTTAAATGTGACTTTATTTTTAAAAAGAGTTATAAATAGAATTAATCTTTGTTATGTTTTGTTTAAGGTATATTATTGAACAGAGTGAAAATCGTGGCGTTTTGCTTGGACAATTCCCACGCGCAAGCTAAGCACTCTACATACACGTAGTCAGTAAATTGCGTTTAGAAAACGCCGCGTATTGCTGCCACGCGTGTATTATGTTTGGATTTACCTTTACATTATTAATAACTAAAATAAAGCTAATCAGTAAATCCTAATGCCATAATTGTGTGTAATAAGAGCAATCGCTATTGTATCTTTATAGTCTGGGCTTTTAGCTACATCCAAATTAATTTTAAAGACTATTTAATAAAACATTAGCTCATGGAGTGTTAGAGTAAGAATAGCACCCGCCATGTCCTCCCGTTTGGTGTCCGTAAGAGGCGACTAAGGGGAAATAAGTGGACGGACAGGAGCGTATTTCTATTGGATTACCTACCACGTATGATGCGATCCCCAATGTGCCTGCCAAGCGTGCAGATTATGTGAAGGCGTCCTTTTAAATAGGAGGCCTTTGTCCAGCTGTGGACATCTATCGGCTGATGAAGAATAAAACATTAAAATATTTATCTATTTTATACTAAATACTTATCATTTTTAAACTGATCTTTAGCATTAAGTTGTTCGACAATCGATGTCTATCTAACACTGATAAGAACCTTAAATACTAATTGTTTGTGAAAATGTAAAATTATAAAAAAAAAATGTTTTGGCGTACCTTTTAACTTTAAAGTAAAATCAATGCTACAAAAGATTGCATATATCCTATGTGCCAGTTATAATATAGTTTATATGGATAAATAGAGATTCACTTATAAACAGGCGTATTCATTTGTAAAATCAGATAGTCCAATAAATACACCCAAGTTTAACCATTGAGTGCTAATAAACAAAGCTTCGCCACTCCCAAACTTGTATCATAAATTACCCGATAATACCATTTCCACATAATCTATAAGTTGTTGTATTGTATTTGCCTTAGTCCTCCGATGGTCGCTGTGATCGTGATCCTGGGTTCAATTCTCAGTTCAAAATTATATAGTAATTTATTTAATTTAGTAATGCTATAAGTTTATACTTTGCCTGATGATAATAATAATAATAATAATATCCTGGGACAATTCACACACGGTCATCTGATCCCAAACTAGGCAGAGCCTGTACTATGGAAACCAGACAACTGATACTAATACTTATATACTTTTTTTTTTTGTAAATACATACTTATATAGATAAAACACCCAGACACTTGGTGGGAATCGAACCCACGACCTGTTGGTTAGCAGACAGGGTCACTAACCACTAGACCAACGGGCCCGTCAAAGGAATAGGCTAGCGCATGGAAATTTGTGTTGACCTGCGGCTTGTCAATCGAAACATGTTCAGTCTCTCGAGGCTCGTACTATCTCTACCACCAGCGTTTTTTACATAGAAATGCTTACACACACACACACACACTGTAGCTTGGCGGAATAAATCTGGCATTGTGAAGGTACATTTCTACACAAAAAAAACCTAGGTAATATCTTGTTTCGAGAAGTTTCGACAAGTTCGATTAATTTTCACGCACATAGTGTTGGACAAAGTATCGATTGAACAGTCCCTTCTAGTGGCTGCGCGCATCATTAATTTGGGCAGGGATTGATATATCCGCATAGACTGATTATGTTAAATACTGATAATAAAGAGATAATAAGAATTAATTACAATTTAAACGCTGATCAATAAAACGGTTATTCATTACATTACATGTAGGGTTGCCAAGTGAGACCACAGAAAAAAAAATAGCCATGAATCATGAATGAGAGAGTACATAAATCGCCAGTCTCAATTTTGTGTTGTTCTTTACTCTGTGGACTTATGCATTATATATATTACAAATATGGTAAACCTTAATGTAAAGATTAGCTCGTAGTTAACTATTTAGTCAACGGCTATAAGCCTGCGGGTCCACCCTATCGAGATTTGAATATTTTATCACGTACGTCTCCGTAGCGGAACCCTTTCCATATTTGAAAATATAATGATTTACTTTATTATTCATTGAATAAAAAATAAAGTTGGAACCTGCAACTGATTATTTTAAGCCCCCGACTCAAAAAAGTGCGGTTCAAATGTTTATATTTCAACAATGTTCATATTTTGTTTGATATAAATATAGATAGACAATTATTTATTGCGCACAAACAAACAGATACTAGAAGAATAAGATAGACATTAATAAGACATGCAACGCATCGCTAAAAGCGATCTCTTCCAGGTAACCTTACAGATTGCAGCCAGTTATTTCTTTGAAATGGTTTTAGTCTTCGGAATATTTAAGTAATCATTATTAAATAAGTAATTTAGTACTGAACGATGTTTTTTAGTGGTTCTTTCATAGTTAGTAATTAAGTCGTTAGTAATTAAGAAGATAGAAAGTTATCTTGGCAATTTAACTTCCTCGGTTAATTTCTTTGTCTAAGTTTGGACTTCATCCAATTTGGCAAAAACAAACGAAGCTACAAAATGATAAATGGAAATACAAAACAGAACGAACGACTAGATTGCTTTAATAATAACATGAATAAACATCTGTCAAAAACAAAACAATACCCAATACTCTGAATAATTAACATTAAATGTCTAAAAAACCTAAAAAAAGTTTTGTAAGTATTGCACTAATGAGCCCAAACTGGATGGGTCTACTAGAAGCCATTCGAGAGTTCCCATATACATCTTCCAACTCCATCATCAGTATCATAAGACTAGCCTGATGTTACCATGTATTGTCATCAACCCATGATCCAAGGGCAAAATTTTAAATGATCTGTACATTTACTTGTAGAAGCAGGTGGAAATTCAATCGCAAGATACCATTACATTCGCTAATATGAAAGCATGTTAAATCAATAATAAAATTTGTAAGCTGTATCAAAATGCGTCAAATTCGTATTTTCTATCTATTTTCAAAGATTCGTGTGTAGTGATTGTAGGTTTCATCAATAATACTACTTCTTCTTCTTTTCGTGTCGTCATGATAACATCAATATTTATCGGCCCTATAAGGCCAATTAGAGAAGAATAATACTGTTAACTACTTAGTTATATATTAACTGTCATAATTATGTTTTATTTTTATTTAAAAATTACATCTATGTTTACAGGGTAACCTATTGCAACAGTGTGGTACTATAACGTAATACTTAATTTAATGTCACCATTGTGAATTCATTCAAAGAACAAGATCTATCTCGTCATTTAGAAAAGACGTCAATATAAAATCAGCAACGCATAAGTTAGTGCCTTATTTATCATATGTTTTGTGTCAGAGTAGTTCAAGATTGTTTGAGTTAACGACTGCTATCTCGATGACAGCATCTCGAACCAACTTTTCAAGTGCCTTCGGAAGCACGGAGACGTTCAGTTTAAATGGTACTAAAAGGTCCCGATTGGTCCCCCATCGTTGCTTAACCAAACGATCCATTACAACTAACTATGAGCGACTAATTAAAATAAATAAATGAATAGTAAATATTTGCCAGTGGCTTAGACCAAAATTGGAATTATTTGATTAGGGTGAATACTATTTTCTAGGAATATGCTCTAGTAATAAAAAACTAAGCTCCGCCGCGACAGTGCGTACACTGCCGTGACCAGGATTCGAACCTGGGTTACTACGGCCACAACGTAGGGTCCTAACCACTAGACGATCACGGCTACCGGAGCTGGTGACTGTTGTGCCGAAAAGCAACTCTGCATACAAAATAACTGGAGCACTTTCACTGACAATTCGTTATGGTTTGCGCAAGCGATTGTAATGTTGTACAATATTATAATTGTCGCTTACATCACGCCATATCTCTTGCAGGGTAGCCAGAGAGAACTAAGAAAGCACCAATATGATCAGAAGAGCAATCGCACCCAGTCTGTCATAATAATTTTACAGTTGGACTATGAAACTATCCTCGAGACTTCTGGGTTACACTTGAGATGTCGCTTCGCTTCGCGTCGCTAAGCTTCGCTTGGGTAGACTTTTCTCTATAAGCATCAATCCCAAGAATTAAGTAGTATTATTTTATTTTAAGTAATTAAACATTTAATAGGTGATAGTGATTTCTTTGCGCTACTCGCTGCAGCTAACGTAACTAGAATATACATTTTTTTGTTGTCACTTGATACTATCACTTGAATCGCAGAGCTAAAGTAGGGCCAATTTAATAGATCACATTTGACATGTGTCAGTTTCTTTGTTTAAAGCCCCCGCTTCCCCTATTTTTAAGCAATGGGAATAGGCATATTTTACAAACCAGATGAATTTTGGTCCTGTAGTTAGTTTTCTTTCTATTCAGAATCGGAAAATGAATGAACAGAGAATATGTCTGTGTATTACACAAATAGATTTGAAGAAGGAAAAGAAGTTTTGCAGTATAATATCTCCGGTTACTAGGCAAATCTTTGGCGATGACAGCTATTATGGCCGTATTACTCAAGAGCAAAGAATATGCATAATGTCTTCTGTAGTGCTATTCCCTAAACAACACAACCTTGAACTCGACGCTGTGGCAGCAGCGAGTTGCATTTTCGTATTCACTAACTTTGCTTACGCAGCATTACTTCCTTTTGGCCTTTTAGTTTGTTGTATTTTCGTCGTATTTTTTTCAATCTCTCTTATTTGATCTTTTGAACGGCAGGACACACTGTCACTGAGGCCGATCTAAATGTAACAAAACAAACACTGTTTAAAAAAAGTGAAATATGACAAGCCTGCTGAGTTTTTTGCCGGATATACTCAGTTGAGGCCGCGTTGAGATCCGGTGGTAGCTTTTTTTTTTAAATTGACCTTTCAAAAGTGCTAGTGTTAAGCGTATTTGAAATAAATGATTTTGAATTTGAATTTACTTAAGGTCTTATAGTTTGACAGTTAATTCAAAGTCGAGCCGAAATGTAAAGGTGAATATGGATTTTATTTTATTTAGCTGAAACAGCGTTAAGCTCGACGTGGAATTCAAGGCTGGCTCGACGTTGAGTTACGATAAGTTACCTTAGAGAATAGCTTAGTTGCTCAAGAGATCATTAAAACTTAAACTCGTCCTACAGATACCCTTAGCCGCCTTTTGTCAATACCCCAGATACCAGGATAAAACCTTATAGTATAAAAAATAAACTTAATTAAAAGTTTTCAATACGTAGGTATTGTGACGAGCAAAGTACTATAGGACAGAGTTTTTAAATTCTTTGACAACTTTTTTTAGTGCTCCATTATCGTTTTAAGTCTTGTTTATTTATAAAATCCAAAAGCTATGCCCCGCCGCGACAGTGAGTGCACTGCCGTGACCAGGATTCGAACCTGGGTTACTACGGCCACAACGTAGGGTCCTAACCACTAGACGATCACGGCTACCGGAGCTGGTGAACGGGTCGTTAAAAAACAACACCATAATGTTGTATACATTTGCGAAAAATTAATTTTATTGTTCGTTATACCGTTACGATCGTTGTCACAGCTCGATGATTTTGTTGTATGTACGTAATTGCTTTTGGGGATCCGTAAAAAAGTTTGCATTGCTGTAGTACCGTGGATCTTGCTTTTAAATAAAATTATTTATTCGACGGTAACATGTTTATTTTTCATCCGGATCACTTCTTTACAGTTTATTTTCAATAATTTGTTATTCTTTTTCTAAGTACACACAGTCGCTCGTCCCTTGCGTTCGTCATATTAGCCATCTTCCAAAGAGTATCCTCTCTCTCGCACCTTGACATTCCATTTCTGACACCTTCCATACGTTCCGTTCAACTCTCATCCTCAGTGATGTAGCTTGCCTTAGATGGGCCCCATATCAAAATGATTGGGGGTCTAAATGATGGTATGGCCTAAGAGATTATGTGAGAACACAGATTTTACGAATTGTTGCTTACACATGTTCGGGGCCGCTGTAGCCCGGGGGTCCCGCATCATTGATATGGCTGATACGGCGGTAGTTACGCCCCTGCTCATCCTCCATTACTTTCATCACTATTAATCAAAGTAATATGTATAACCATCATAATTAGAGACATTGAATGTACTAGACAGTAAGTATCCAGTATGCAAAGTACTAGAGGATTCTAGGTAGGTGGACAATGGCCTCCACGTGCTTGGACGTACTGATCCCACAGGTCACCTGAGACTTCAGGGTGTGGGCCCTAGGACGTTCATTGAGTAAGTACGGCGGCGACTCCAAGGAGAACGGCGTCGTAAAACCCCAGCAGCGGGAGTTTTAGTGGGTAAGAATCCCACATACCCCGGTTTATCCTCACGGGTCTCGGGGAGGTATTGGAGGTCTCCCCCGTGGGGAAAAAAAAAGGTCATTTGAGACATTAGTTACTGTCTCAGTCCCAGTTACTTCTCTAGATACACTGCTCTTACACTGAAAACACAACAATGTTTTAGCAGATGGTCTTGCACAAGGATTGTACCCCTTGTGGTTGCAGAACCCTTGTGTCAGTGCCACTAATTTCCTGAAAATAAAGACAGTAACTTTTGAAAGGTAACGATAAAATCACTATCTAGAGAGCACTGTAGTTGGTCAAACCTTAGACAGAACTTAAATTCTTGTCCACCGATACATCAGCAATCGACATCAAATACTTTAAATCTCGACATCTGGGGGTCTATAACGAGATCAGATAGATTCGACGACGAGCTCGATCAAACTGACAGTTTTCCCCCGTACATTTTACTAGCTTTTGATAGGAACTATCTAGGGGTGCTGGTGTGATGTATGGAGTAAATTGACAGTTTGATCGAGCTCCTAAACTACCAAACCCCTTGAAACTGAACTCCTACGTGTTATATAAGAGTAATTTGCTTAAGCTGAATTAGGTGCCTCCGAAACTTGAGTCGACATACAACGTGCGCTACACATTGTCGATGGAGTCCGCGGTCTGAACGCCTAATTCAAAAATACCATTAGCATTACTTTATAACCTTCTAGAGCGATTGACACCCTAGTCCGAACCGTACGTAATGTTAAAAGTACACTAAGGACCCTTCATTAGCAGTGGAAAGTAGTCTACTGATGACTGTTGAACAAAGGCCTCCTCTTTAGAAGGGAGGGGTTGCGATAATCCCTACGCTTGGCAGGCGTCTTGGAAATCGCAGTATAGGTGGTAGGTAATTCAATAGAAGGACGCCTGTCTTCTTACTTTCCCTTAGTCGCCTCTTACACACACCCAACGGGAGGAGATGGGAGGATGTAATGTCTCTTAACCTCTGAAATTCCAAAAGTTCGCGTCCAACGTTTCATTACTACGGTTTTGACGGGCCCGTTGGTCTAGTGGTCAGACACCCTGCCTGCTAACCGATGGGTCGTGGGTTCGATTCCCGCCAAGTGTCTGGGTGTAGTTTATCTATTTAAGTATGTATTTACAAAAAAAAAGTATATAAGTATTAGTATCAGTTGTCTGGTTTCCATAGTACAGGCTCTGCCTAGTTTGGGATCGGAAGACCGTGTGTGGATTGTCCCAAGATATTATTATTACTATTTTTTTAAAGCTAGAAGGAAACGAATTAGTTTGTAAACTCCATACACCTTTTTTTTGTATTGGTATTGATTGGATAACTCCTGCTTCCCATTAATCATAGTTGATGTTTGTTTGGAAATGAAAAAGCCTTCCCTCCAGCCGGATGAGGTAAACAATTTGCGCTATTTGTTTTCTGAATCGGTACCCTTTTAGGGATTCGATGAATGTTTTACAATTAATTACGGTGCTATGTTTGAGAGATGTACTATGCGGGAAATAAAGAACGGCTGCTTCTCCCTTCTTCCATATTCGTATATAGGTAATATAAAAAAAAAATAAGAATCATACAATAAGACATTTCGCTTTTTAATCAGTATCAAAATATTCCTTCTATTAAAAAAAGAACTTGTAAATCTTTGTACAGAAATAAAAACCAGATCATTTGCTTTTTTTCTTAAAACGCAGCATTTTAAGAAAAAAGAACAAAAGATCTGTTCTAAATTTAAAAAAAATGCCTATATATAAATAAGACATACTAAAAATAACTCTTTCCTATCTAAGTATAATCAATCTAATCTATGAGATTACTAGCGAAATAATCCGACGAAATAGGAAATATAGTAAACATCACCATTCCAGGGTGCCTCTGACGTCAAATTATCCACTGACCCGAAAGGGTTGGGGCACCGCTACCCTATCAAACGTCTTCATGCATATGCAATAGCCCAGACACCTGTGCAAACTGATCTGACCCAAGATGTTAGATTCGATTAGTAATTTACATTACTGGTTGAATATATTATAATGTTCTTAGGAATCGTATTGTATGTGATCAGATACGATTCTAACATAGATTTTTCTGTAGCTTGTACAGTACTCACAACGGATCTTTTTGTGTCTGAAATTGGGTTTTGCGAACCATTGCGCAACTACAGTCGTGAGTTGTCAATACAAAAACAGCTACTGCGCAGCGTCTTGCTGCCAACTTCAGACACACAAAAATCCGTTGTGACTACGTACTATGCTCGATGGCTTGTTTTCTTGACGCGGGAAAACCTTCTATAGGTGCCGGGACCAGTGGGTGACAACCGGGGTATGGGATTCTTACCCAATGAAAAGCGTGCGGCTATCGCATCGGCAAATGAGAGAAGCCTGGGCCTGGTCATGGTACAGGTACCATCACCTGTAGTAACAAATTTTTTTTACCTTATTTTCTCGATAGAAAGTGACACACAGGTGACAGAGCTATAAACTACGTATATTGACGTCTCTGTCTCGTGTCAAGAAGATGATAAAAATACTTCATGAACTCCATTTATTTAAATCCAATCTTATTGAGACATCTAATTTAACAAATAAGTATTTACATTTATATACATGTATAAAAGAAAAGAAAAAGATAATAATATATACACAAGTAACAAAAAAAAAAAAAATACAATAAATTACAATAAATATGTTGGTGCATCGCTGTCACCTGGTAATGTACCCAGAAGACTGGCAGCGTTACCCCTCTGGATGGTAATGCTAATATGCTGAGCAAGGTACGTGCCAGCCCTCTGGTCCCCAGTTGACTCTACTAGCCTTCTTGATATATCATTAAACAGGTGATGAGCGCTAGGACCCCACGGACCCAATGTCTCAACCCCAAACGGCTCAAACATATAGCCGCGATCGAGGCTACTATATTTGCGCCGTTTGTGGCTTTCAGCTGACGCAGCGGCAGCTCCAGCCTTGCCAGAACTTTCTGAAAGATGGGACGGTGCCAAGGTATCGACGCATGTTGCATCCCATACCAAGGGCCGACCCATCTTCCATGGGATGAGAGTCAAAATACTTCTAATAGAGGTGGTGGTAGGGCCTAGGTGGTAACTTCTCAGTGCCTTGAATATGAGCCTGCCGGGGGCGTATTATAGCCCTCCGGGAACCTGACACGGTGCTCAAGAAGACGGGGGTCACAACCCCGCTGCCGTCCTCCTCAGAGCCACTGCCGTATCCGATGGACGTCTAGGGCACACACCCCAAACATCCAGTGACTCCGAGGATGGCAAGGATATTAATCTACTTAACGCCGCACCTTCAAACCTCAATTATAGTTACTTATCATTAATCCATTTTTTGATAACGGATTATTTCTACACTCGAAGCTAATTGACGCTTAATACTCAGATAGTGAGTAGAGACACAGAGTTGTAGCTGTAACAGCTCAGTGGGCGAGCGCTTGCCTTGGAAACAAGGTGCGCAGGTTCGATCCCCAGCTCGCACCTCTGATTTCTTTAAATAATCATGTGCGAATCGTCTTTGTGCGATTGTTACTAGCTTTCGGTGAAGGAAAACATCGTGAGGAAACCTGCATGTCTGAGAAAGCCTAACTAGCTTTCGAATGACGTGTGAAGTCCGCCAACCCGCACTTGGCCAGCGTGGTGGACTATGGCCTAAGCCCCTTCATCTTGAAGGGAGGCCCGTGCCCAGCAGTGGGACATTAACAAGGGCTGGTATTATTATTATATTATATTATTATAGTGAGTAGAGATATCAATTATCTCGTAATCAATAATTAAAAATAATAACGGCTCTGACCATGTCGATATAATTAGATTTTAAAAATGTCTTAATTATAATTAAAGTTAATGGACGTTTGTGAGAGCGGCACTTACATTTATAGTTTCCTACAAATTATGATATTTAATTTATTCTACGCAGCGATTGAATGGAAACTATATTCTCCATTGTTCTTTCGGCATTGTGTCTAGATGCTCTCAAGTGTTGAACAAAAGAACTGCGGGCATTCTCGAGCGCTTCGTGGATGATACTTTATGTACCTTTTGTACGAGTTTGCAGTCAACTGCACTAGGAGTATTATGTTTTTAGAGTGTTGTTTGTATGCACCTATGTCTATTTTTTAGTACAGCCATTTAAAAATAAAAGCAACGCTGCTATATAACTCTACCTTTGAATTACATTGTCTTCCTCAGTTTCGGAGAACCGGTAGAGAATCACATTTTTTTTCTAAATACTATGCGTTTCAACTAAGAATATGGCCGCCATGATGATCGCGACTGCGGAACGTCACTCGTTTTTTACGATTTTTGTACCGCCAGCAGAGTCAACACATGATGAAAAATTCGCTCCGGCTTTGATTATTTATTGTAATGTCTTATTTTGCTATCTATTTTTGTACAAATATAATTTTTAATAATTATATATTTGAAACGGCAAGATGGCGGCCACATTCTTAGTTGAAACGCATAGTAGATACTTATATGTATATGCCAGTGTGTGTTGCCAGTGATAACATATGGTATTGAGTCTTTAACTCTAGCAGTTAGCCTTTTAGGGAAGCTCAGTCACCCAAGAAGCTGCGGAGACAGCTTTGCTCGGTGTTTCTTTGCGCGACAGAATCCGGAATGAGGAAATTAGCCTAGGCATCTAAGTCACTGACATAGCTCTTAGAATCTGTAAGTTGTTATGGTCCACATCACTGGAAGGATCGATAACGGATGGGAAAAAAAGTTTCTCGAGTAGCTAAGACGACGCTCGAAGAACCGAAAACCGATAGGGAAGAAAGGTTCTCCAGTAGCAACCTGAATACGCAGCGCAGGCCCCCCACTAGGTGGACTGAAGACGCTTTACGAGTTGCAGTCGACCAGTCAATGCAAATAGCACCCGGGGTATGTGGGACTCTTACCCACAAAATCCCCGCGGCTGTCACAACGGCAAATAAGAGAGCGGACCTGGGATCTCCGGTGGGATCTGCCGCCGGGAGGCGCATTATAGCCCCCGGGAACCAGACACGGTACTCACGGGGACGGAGGTCACAACACCGCACCTGTCCTCCTCGGCGTCACCGCTGTACTCGGTGGCTGTCTAGGACAAACGTACAGCGACTCCGAGAAAACAGTAGATCAGCCTTGCCATGCAAAAAATACTTTTTGTAATTTTATTACTGAACAAATACAGCTTGCGAATCCTTCATTTTGTATAGACAACAGATCATCGTCGTGTTTATTTACTCGACACGTAAACAAAGTATATGTAAATGTATGCAGATCTAAGGGAAAGTTGTGCAAACGGTACCGTAGCAAAGCCACCCGTGCCCGGGTAGATAACTTTGTTGCTGTTTCATATTTGAATAATCACACCTTGTCACATTTTTATTATAATTTCTGAAGCTTTACGAAAGTTATACAGCGGGTCTATGGCCACTGTCGGTGAATTATAATATGAAAAAGTTACTGTTTAATTTTGCTTCGTTATGACGGCATTAATCTATCTATCTATATACTTATAATAAAACTGTAACAGGTCCAATTCTGTACATTGAAGATATTTTGAAAATTGTATTTGGAGGGCATTCTATAACCGATACTGAGGCCGAAAATGTAATTTTTTTAATTTTTGTCTGTCTGTCTGTCTGTCTGTCTGTCTGTCTGTCTGTATCTCGGCTGAGCATCACGCCGAAACTACTGGATGGATTGAAACGAAACTTTGCATGATTTGAGATCTTACCAAGAGGTAGGACATAGGATACTTTTTATCCCGTAATCTAGCACGGTTCTTTTGGGAGAGGGGATTAAAGTCAAAATGGGTACTTGGTTATACGCTTGGTCAGTTTTTATCAATTTTTCTTTATAATATAATAAATATTAGTAAGGGAACACTCATAGAGAGTTGTTATCAAGGTTTTGTAATCGATCGGGTTAAGCAACGTTAGGTAAGGTAATTAAATAGATGGGTGACCGTTTAACGCCATTTGAACTAAACGGGTCCGTGCTTCGGAGAGCAAGTAAAAAGTGGGTCCCAGTTTTTAACCGACTATAAAAAAGGAGGTTATGTATTCGATGCGAATGTCTGTTATTAAAAGTTTAGTTAACGTAAAAATAGCGCAGGCGGAGCTGCGTGGGTCTGCTAGTACTATAATAAAACTCAAAGAGCACTTTTCTGTACATTGAATATTTTTCCAAAATTTCTATGTGGGGTACTATATACTATCGACATAGAGGCCAAAACAATTTTTTTTGGAATTATTGTCTGTCTGTCTGTCTGTCTGTCGTTCTGTTCGTCCAGGTATCATTTGAAAACCCGTGGATGGATTTTGATAGGACTTTCACTGATGTGTTGTGTAGAAGTCAAGGTATAAGTTGGTATATAAAACATCACGCTATGTTTCATAGGGGCTAAGCAGTGAAACATTACTTGCACATATTACCACGTAATTTCCTTTGTATGTGAATAGGGTCATTATAGACTGATCAGTTAATCATTAAGATATGTATTATTACGCTATATACAATAGGGACTGAGCAGACATTTAGTTTGCATAAGATATGGCATTGGCGAAGGGTCAATTTTTGTAAGGGGTAAGCCGGTCCGGTACTCCCAGGACAGTTTCATTAGATTTCTGTATGTTCATGAAATTTTAATGAAACTCCCCAAGTCCAGGTAGTGTATAGATATGTATTGTATTACAGTCGCAACAATAAAAGATGCGAAAAACTTAGAAAAAAAACTTAGAACTTTCATTATCGAATATCATTAGACAGTAATTTACGATGTTAGCGTGATTTACATTATGAACAGCGCCATCTATCGGTGAAATTGAACATACAAACACTATAGAACTTTAATCTATATATTATATCAAAGAAAGTCGTGTTAGTTACACTATTTATAACTCAAGAACGGCCCAACCGATTCGGCTGAAAATTGGTGGGGAGGTAGCTTAGAACCAGGAAACGGACATAGGATACTTTTTATCCCGGTAGGTTATGGTTAAGCAACGTTAGGTAAGGTCATGAAATAGATGGGTGAACCGATTTGTATGAAAGTGTGCATATCGGGTAGGTCTGAGAATAGGTCATACAGTATATTTCATACCGCTAGGTTAAGGTTAAGCAACGTTAGGTAAGGTCATGAAACAGATGGGTGAACCGATTTGTATAAAAGTGTGCATATCGGGTAGGTATGGGAATAGGCCGTAAAGTATATTTCATGCCACTAGGTTAAGGTTAAGCAATATAAGGAAAGGTCATTAAATATATGGGTGAACCGATATTAATGAAATTTTGTGTGCATATCGGGGAGGTCTGAGAATAGGTCATAAAGTATATTTAATGCCGCTGATACCATGATTGACGAGGATATATAGAACGAGAGGAGGGTGCAAGAGAGGAGAAAGAGGGAGAGGGGATTCGAGGAGGGGGTGATGGGGTGAGGGATCAGGGGAGTTAGGTGGAGTAAGGGGGGAGTGAGAAGGAGCAAGTTCGTAGAAGAGAGAGGGGGAGAGGGTTCAGAGAGGGGGTAACAGGGAGAGGAAGAGGGGGAGTGTGACGGAAACCGAAGCGGGAGGGGGAAAGAGAGAGGAGAGAAAGAGCATATAATTAGATTTTTTTTATAAGAGAGAGTGAGATATGGAGAGAGATAAATCTATGGAGGAGGGAGAAAAGCGGAGCAAAATGTAATAAAAGCGCGGGCGGAGCTGCACGGGTCAGCTAGTACCAAATATGAGTGCTAATTTATTAATTGTATTTAAAGTTTATTGACGTCTGTGAGTGCGGCAGTTAATGTATTAATGTGGCCTTTTAAGCCCCACAGAGTGATAATATTATCGTATTAGGTATGTATTTGTAGAAAGATATTTACGAGTATTGTCAGGTGGTTTCACTAGTGAGTTTGGTTTAGTGAAACCCCCTGATGGTTAGCAATGGCCTGCCTGTAAGTCAGTCGTGTACAGTCCATACAGACAGATAGACTTTGCCTACCGTACGACTACTGTAAATGTCTATAATATCATATTATTAGACTGTGATTTTCTCTGTAGTCGGGTTTTAGTTTTTAAAACTTATTACTTGTTGCATACCCTGACATAAAACTGTATGCACGCCACTGCTATAGGTAGACAGTTGCACTGCACTGCCGCTCGCTATTCTAAGACTCCTGAGTCCGATAATTTCACCAGCTATAGCGCCCTAACCACCGGAATACAGCAACGTTTACACACTGCTTGGAGGCAGAATGGCTAAGGCGCGAAATACACACAAACGGCGTAAGGCATAAGGCGCGGCGCAGGCGTGGAATGGATACGGCACGGACGCGATTGAAATTATATAGAAGAGGCGAAGCGACGTCACGATGCGTCATTATAAAGGCTGATTTCGTTGCGATAGCCTAGATATTATAAAACAATAGAAAAATTACATGAATATCCTGATCGTTTTCGCACAGTGTATAAAATGTCATCTTTCCTTTATATTGTCAAAAGTCTTCAGAAAGAGAACCAGTCTGTGCTGAAGAAAGACTCTTGATATATTCCTATTGGCTAATATATTTTACATATTACTATTGGCTTGCTAAAGTCGTAAAGAGCCGGATATTGTTCGACAATTTCGCAGAACTGTATTATTATATTATTAGAAATCCTAAATAAGATTATTTAAAAAAAAGAGAATCTGTCCAGAAACCATTGTCTCTGGACCACCTTAGTAAAATAAAAACTGAACATACCACTGAAGAATTATTACCACACTCCTGCAGCAGGAATACATTGTAATCACCATGACGCAGCAACTTCACTGAGACTTCCGCACTTTACGAGATCTGAGAAACTAATGACTGCGGTACCGCTAGAGCAGTGACTTATATACGCATTTGCTGAGCGCGTTCGGCTATCCTACCTACAATTTATTTGATATCGGTTTTTGAAGTCTAACACGGCCTCTCCTGACATGAGACCGTCCTCGGGCTCGCTAAATTTTGATGACTTCTAATCCCGCTAGGCTGCGACGAACATGGCCCAGTTTCATTCACTTGTCTTGTCCTGCACAAAACACAGACGAACACAAAGAAGTCAGTAACATATACAGTCATAGCAGAAAACATTCAGTCATAGGCTTTACTCAGGTCTCTTCCTGCGCAACCGATACCTTGTGCACAACCAGGCTTTACATCGGTCTCTAACAGGTCACCCTGAAACCCACGAATCATACAGGCTTTACACAGGTCTCTAGTCAGCGTGGGCCCCGCTGACGCAACCCGTCACCGTCACACATTGTGGTCACCTCAAAACCACGTGCACATGGCTTTACATGAATCTCTCCCACAATGGTGAATACAAACACATCGTGGTCATCCCAAAACCACGTGAATGGCTTTACATGGGTCTCCCAACGACTGTTTACACACTTTGCGACAGACGCCGACGTTCCCCGCACGCTTCGGGACACCGTGCACCTCGCAGGATACGGCGTCAAATGCCATCATCCTTCTGCACGCACGCCTCGCAAGCCAGGCCTCAGCACGCCGCATCTAGCACCCACGTGCCTGTATTTTCCTCTGCGAACAGAACAATAGAACGCAAGCACTTTTCCTTTGGATTTAGGGTCCACAGCACCTTATCGGTGCAGCCCCATCCGAAAATATCAGTGACACACTAAACAAGGCAAAGATGTCTTGACATTTACGTATATCGCATTTAGCCTGTCAGTAAGAATTTACCAACAGTAAAGTACAACAGCACCGTCAGATCCGGGAATCGAACCCAAGACTAAGCGTCCACAATACCATAGCAGTATGTCAAATAAAGATCCAGTCCTCCACAACGGTATGCTACAAACACATCAAGTATCACTTCGGTGGGCATCTGTTGTTCTGCTCACCTCATCGATCATAAAGTCCACGCTACTTGTAAATTATTAGCATATTGCTCCCATAGTCTACCCCTGACCAAATAAATAGTTTCAAAAGAACATAACCTCTGCGTGCTTGCCTTTACCAAATAACAGTGTGCAACTTACGCCAGTGCGGCTGTCATTACCACACAGTCAACCCTGCAGCTTCTTTTCTTACTTCGGTGTCTGGCCATCATGGCCACGGCGTAGCGTCAAACACCAGTGTGCTGCGTGGCGACCGACGATGTAAGCGGTAGCCACCAACGCCACCATGTGGGCGGCAACGCCGCAGCGCGACCGTAGTGTGGCTGCACAGCGCCACCTTCGTGTGGCAGCCCGTCGCCACCATGGTGTGGTGGTCACGCCACCGTTAGGGCGGCCATGCCACCGTTGGGGCGGCAGCGCTGCGTTTAGCGCCCAACGCCACTCGTGCAGCGGCAGCAACGCCACAATGCAGCCACTAACGCCACAAACGCTCTGGCGAATCGCACTTACACATTCTGTGAACATAACTGCAGAAAACTAATTAAAAATTTGACAGGTAGGTAGTCAAATCAACAAGTACATAGACACAATTAGCACTCGTTAATATATTAGGCCCTTACAACCCACAGCACTATAATCGCTCGGCCTTCTTTCACAAAACATATCCAGATCGAACCAGATTTCCAATACGATTATTAGTCATCGACCGAGAAAATAAACACTATCCCAAAAGCATTGTTTTACAAATTGTAATGACTGATCAAGATTAACAACAAAACATCTTTTAACATAAAAAAATACAACTTTACTTCCAGATTTATTAGTAATCGCACTTAATTATTATAACTAGTCAAAACTCAAATCAACCCACTGCTTAAAACAATACAAAGTAACAAAATAAATCCATCTAGTTCATTTGTACTAATCTAGCCGTAGCAATAGACTTTGCCGGTCATTAGGTACTTCCACGAACGAACTCACTATAGACCTAAATAGATTAACTGGCTCGATCGTTCAACCATCCATCGTGTGTTCTACTGGACTAACAACAGTACTATTAGAACTATTACATTTTGATCGATTGATCTAGCGATCGATCGTAATAATCCTTATCCTATTCGTCTTCCATTACCAACATGAATCGTACAACCCGTGGGCATCATTAATATTTTTTTTCATAACACGAACTACCCGCATATGTAAATTTTTTTTTCGAGAATAACTAAACATAAAAATAATGGAAACGAATATAACAAAATGCATAAGAAAGCGAAGCGGATAGGCTAGAATCCAATCCCACTTCTGATATTAGAAATCCTAAATAAGATTATTTAAAAAAAAGAGAATCTGTCCAGAAACCATTGTCTCTGGACCACCTTAGTAAAATAAAAACTGAACATACCACTGAAGAATTATTAACACACTCCTGCAGCAGGAATACATTGTAATCACCATGACGCAGCAACTTCACTGAGACTTCCGCACTGTACGAGATCTGAAAAACTAATGACTGCGGTACCGCTAGAGCAGTGACTTTATTATTTTTTTATTTATTTTAATTTAATTGTTACAAAAGTACATTAGGTATTACAAAGAAAAAGGTGCAGCATAAACTCATATGAATTTTTCTGTGCACCAGTGAGTCTTCACCAATATACAACGTCATTTACAATAAACATTTTATGGCAAACACCGACGACCGGAATCACACACACAACCACATCGAAGCATTATCTACGGGGCCGTCAGCGAATGGATAATAGTAGTAACTACCCACATTCCTTTTTATGGTGTATATTATACAGGTGGTTTATTAATATATAATATAAATATGTATATTTATGTATGTAGGGGTGGGGTCTAAATGAAATCACCTTTTTCGTCGTATCAATGGCGGATCGCAAGAGAGATAGCATGCATTCTTCCTTTCACTCACACATTCTTTCGTTCACAATCATACGTTTAGAAACTTAATTAACATATCTTAACTTAAAATAACATCAACGTAATTTTTATTCCTACAACTCGGCCTTCCTGGTATCAGTCTGGCCTCAGACTGAGTCTACACAAAGTTATCAAACAAGGCCTTCTGATCTCCTCGGACTCTATATAAAAATAAACATAACGAAACAATCTCAAAAACTAAGTGAGGTACCTACTCTCTACACAGAGCTTAAGGCTACATAACAAAACTGCTTTTATCTAACAAATTATATGAACTTCCAAGTATAATAAGTAAAAAAAAACAAATAACTTCATAAAAGTTTAGTAATAAGCTATATAAAACAAAACAAAAAAAACCAATGATAAATAAGTAAACTTCCTTCTATACAACTCATGAGATACACATATGATAAATAGTTAAATTCTAGTTACATCGCTATAATAATAATTATTTACTTTGATGTTAGACGTAATTACACTTCTAAGTAAGATACCTATCTAATAATAATTATTGCTATTACAGACATACGATTTTCAAAAAAATTAAACATAAGTATTAGGTATGTTATTAAGGCTGTATGAGGCCTGGTGATAATAATACAATGCACATAGGTAGTTTACCTTAACACGCAATACCACAAGATTTAATTATTCAGTACATAATAATACATACTAAAATAGACTAAAAGTTATTTTATAAACCAACTATATACTAT
Organism: Furcula furcula; assembly: GCA_911728495.1. Lineage (NCBI taxonomy): Eukaryota > Metazoa > Arthropoda > Insecta > Lepidoptera > Notodontidae > Furcula > Furcula furcula. Next base: position 4,047,134 of record OU452244.1, on the reverse strand, counting down.
CTGGAAAGAAAATAAAAATTATGAAGCATGTAAGTTAGTAACAAGTGTAAAGTTGAACTAAGGCCATCGTTTCATATAGTCTACACCTGATGTGGTCTTTATTGGTCCATCCTTTCCTCTGTCTATCTTCTCCACCTCATATCTGTCTTTACCTAGCTCTTTCGTAACTTTATAGGGTCCATAAAATTTCGGTTTTAATTTCAAGGCGTTCCCAAACTGAGTTCTTTGAATTGCCACCAGATCACCTTCCTTATACTTCTGTCCTGCTTTCCTTTTCTTGTTAAATGTTTTCTTATTTTCCTCCTGAATCTTAAGTATTTGTACTTTAGCTTGTTGTCTTAATTCATCTCTTCTTTCCTTGAACTGTAATCTGCTTTCCTCTTCTAAATACTCTAGGATTTTCATATCTTCTTTAAGTCGTAGCTTAACTCCGGTTAGTAATTCGAAAGGTGTTGTGTTGATTGCCCTTTGATATGTGCTGTTGATAATCCGCTGTAGCTTGCTGACATATTTGTACCAGTGACCAGGCTCTTCTATGCATAACTTAGTTAATGTAGAAATAATAATAGCATTCATTCTTTCTGCCTGACCGTTTCCTCGGGGAATGCCAGTTGTGATGGTGATATGCTGAATTTCCTCTTCTCTACAGTACTCTTGGAATTCATGGCCTGTAAATGCTGTTCCACGATCTGTCACTATCCTCCGGGGGTTGCCAAAGTCCTTCTGGTGTAACTTCAGCTTCTCAACAGTTTCCTTCGAAGTCACAGTTTTAACAGGATAGATCCATACAAACTTAGTGTAACCATCTATAATCGTAAGTATGTAATTGTACATTTTTTTCGTTGCTTCAAAGGGTCCTAAATGGTCACAGTGTAGTGTATCTAAAGGTAGCTCTCCTTTGTCAATTGGCTGTAAAAATCCTTCTTTCTTCCCTGATTTTCTGCTGGCCAGTATACACGGCACACACATAGAGACAACCTTTTCAATCTTCTGATCCAGTTTTGTGATGTAGTAATCTTTTTCTAGAATATCCTTTATCTTCCTTTTCCCAAAGTGTCCTATACCATGAGCTCTCTTAATAATTTCTATGTCCATTGTTTCTGGTATCACTAACTTCTTTTGTACGCCTTTATAGATCACCCCGTTCTCCAAAAAGTAATCGTCATAATCATTTTCCTTAAGAAAATCTCGGATAACTTTCAACCCTTCATCTTCTCCTTGCGCTTTCTTTATTCTAGCATGTAACTCTATATCCACAAAACATATGTTTCTACTTAAGGCATCCACATGCTGCATCTTGTCACCAGGTCTATGTTCTATGGAGTAATCAAAATCTTGTAGGAATAGTATCCAGCGAGCCACTTTTGCAGACACATCTTTTTTATTTAAGGTTTTTTGAAACGCTTCACAATCGGTGACTATCTTAAAGTGTATACCGATGAGGTACCTTCTGAATTTCTTCACGCCTTCGATAACTGCGAGGGCTTCTAACTCATAACTGCTGTAGTTTTGTTGTACTTCTGTGGTTTTCCTACTCATGTAGTAGACAGGATGTAGACGACCGTCTTGAGGATCCCTCTGTAGTAAAATAGCTGCATAGCCATGTTTGGAAGCATCAGTATGCAATTCTGTCTGCAGTTGCACATCAAATATTCTTAAGACAGGTTCACAACATAATAATGATTTTAATTTCTCAAAGGCTTCTCTGTGTAAGTCTTCAAAATGAAATTCTCCATTCTTCCTTATTAAATCAGTTAATGGTTTTGCAATTAAAGCATAATTCTCTATAAATTTTCTAAAATATGAAGTTAGTCCTATAAAACTTTGCACTTCTTTCAAACTTTGTGGCACAGGAAATGTCATAACAGCCTTCGTTTTATCTGTGGATGGTTTTACCGTCCCATTGGAAATTACATGTCCTAGGTATTCAACTGAGGTTTGCAGTATCTGCGACTTCTTCCAGTTTATTTCAAGACCATACTCGGCTGCCACTTTTAGCACGTCCTTAAGTCTGGATAATCCTTCATGTTCATCTTTTGAGAGTATTATCAAATCGTCTATAAATATTAATACTGTTCCGTCCCTTATAAAATCAGAAAATATGATGTTGATATATCGTGTGAAGTATTTTGGACAGATGGAAAGACCAAATGGTGCTCGTAGAAATTCATATTGACCTTCAGGGCTGCTTGTAACAAATGCTGTATATTTCACAGACTCGTCTTCAATCGGCAGATGAAAAAACCCATTTTTCAGATCGAGAGTGCTGAAAACCTTCACTTTACACAATTTATCTATATGGTCTTCTATGACAGGCAATGGATATTCATCTTTCACCATTTTTTGATTGATTTTTCTATAATCCACACATACTCTAGTGCTTCCATCTTTTTTCTTGACAAGAACGAGTGGACTTGCATACTCGGAATAACTTTGACGAATAATACCCTTGTCCAACCAGTCATCTATTTGCTGCTTTACCACCTTTTCTTCTGTTAATGCTAATCTCCTAGGTCGTTGAGTCACAGGAATATCATCTTTCAAAACTATTTTTAACTTTATGGGTGCATCCTTAGTCTTCAAAGGCTTGTAGTTATCTATAATTTCTTGTACAGTTACATCATGTTCGTCTTGGCTAGAAAAAATGCAAATATTATTAAGGTATGAACTATCATAGAACTGAGGCCTTATTTCAACTGTACCCTTATCAATAACAGTGATAGTATTGACTAAAAACGGTTGACCTAAAATAATTTGGTATGGTATTACATTAGAAGGGACTATGTAAAAGTTAATGCTGTAATTATGACCGTCAATAATTAAATCTGTGTCGAACGTACCAATTGAAAACACTTTACAAGATCCCAAACCCGTCAGCAACATCTTCTCGGGTTTGTATACACAACTAAGTTTAGAGAATAACTCATAAGTTATTAAATTTAAATCACTACCAGTATCAATTAAACAGTTAACTACTAAATTATTAATTCTAACCTGCTTTACGCTATTATTTATTGTCGGATTACCTTTGTTTACGTTTAGAAGAATGACATTATCTTGACGTCGGTCATAGCTGTCACTGCAAGTGTCATTGTCATCCGCATACTGTGACGCCATTGGCCCGATCGATTTGACGTTCACCGCTCGCCGCATCTTCACATCGGTCGGTATCGCAATGCATTCGTTGCTCATTTCACTTGAGTTTGCTTCATCTTCCGGTTCCTGGTATTGAACGAACATTGATCGACGATCCGACTTCGTAATGGCGCCGCTATTGTCGTTCAATATGGCTGCTTTCCTGCATTCTTTTCCTATATGCCCAAACTCGTTGCACCTGAAGCATTTTACGCCTTTATGACAGGAGGTCGCCAAATGACCTTTTTCACCGCACTTATAGCATCTTTGGAATAAAAAAGACTTTTCTTCTTGTATTTCGTGTATTTTCGGTTTCATAGTAGTAGTCTTGTCCCTTTGTCTTGATGAATCTGCCCTCTTTGTTTTCTGTTTAAAATTTTCATACAACGATAGTTTTTCTTTTAGCACCGAATAAGATGTAACCCCGTAGAGAAGTAGTTTGTTCGATTCGTAATCGGAAATACCATCTATTATATACTGTATTGCCACATAATCTGGGAATTTGGCTCTTTTGCCCAGCTCTTTCATTGTGAGCATGTATTGATAGCATGTCTCATTGGGCCGCTTCTTACGTGTACTCATAATCTCATGCATTCGCTTGCTATTAACAGCCTCAGGAAACTCCTTCAATAGTGCCGCCTTGAGATCGTCGTAAGATCGAAATGCTTTTTCGGTTTTGAGCCATAGTTCCGCCGTGCCGGATAAGCATCGCCGTGCTATAATAAGTTTCTGTTGCTGACTCCAGCCAAATATTTCCGCGTTATCTTCCAGATCTTGCGTCCACCTCGACGAGGAATATGTCATATCATCCCCTGTAAACTTCGGTATGGAATCCACCATGTAAAACGGATTGCACTTGCCTTCCAGTGAGCTGTTGTTACTGCCTTCATCGTTTCTGCTTTCAGTTTCAGCCATCGTCGTATCTTCGTGTCGTCGTAATAACTTTTATTTAAGCAGTAGGTAATGCACTTGTGCCCCGTTACGCTAATTCTTCTTTGTGTAAGTAACGCCGGACGCCGGCCGGTCTCTGCACCCACGCGACGCCACGCGGTGCCTCGTTCGTTGTAGCTTGTAGCTCGTCTTTTTCGTGTAAGAACACCAAATCACTTAGACCCCTTATCGCGGACGAGAATTTGTAGGGGTGGGGTCTAAATGAAATCACCTTTTTCGTCGTTAATTAGCTTCTTTTATTTTTTCTTATTTAAAAGTACAGCGCACGTCGTGTTCGTATCAATGGCGGATCGCAAGAGAGATAGCATGCATTCTTCCTTTCACTCACACATTCTTTCGTTCACAATCATACGTTTAGAAACTTAATTAACATATCTTAACTTAAAATAACATCAACGTAATTTTTATTCCTACATGTATATTGTTATTATAATATATCAAAGAAGTAGTTTTTGAGCTTATATTTAATATTTTTTATAGTGAGTACGTCTTTTAAGTTGTTTGGTAATTGATTTATTAATTGTGGAATTAAATATCTTAGTGTTCGTTTACCGTACAAGTTATTATAACTTGGTAATGTTAATTTTGGATCGATCATATTTCTGGTTCTTACTTTGTCTGGGTCGTATTGCTTCTGGTGTTTTAGTTTTTCATTGAAATAATTTTCAGTTAATAGCGTTAGTTGGACCTTTTCGTGCACTGGAATTATTTTGCAAAATTTAAATAGTCTGTGATAATCGTTTTTATGTTTAGATTTAATATTTTTTGGTACTAGTTGCTTTAACAATCTTAACTGTAGTGTATATATTTTGTCCAAGTGGCTTTTATAAGTTCTCCCGTAACTTGATAATCCATAAGCTATATTTGACTCTACTAAAGCCTTATAAAGCAATAACAATATTGAAAACGGTATTTTCCATTTTATTATTGAAATCTTTGCCAGTATACCTCGCAGTTTATCACACACATGATTAATATGATATTTCCAATTTAGACGATTATCAATGACGAGTCCTAAATATGTTTGCTTTTCAACTACTTCTATAATATCACAAGCACACGTAATAGGGTCATTATTATTAAGGAAATTATGAAGACATTTATGGTCATGTGCTATTAATTTAGGTTCAAAGTAACTTCTATTACGACTTGAGCTTATGTACATCATTTTAGTTTTAAATGCGTTTAATACGAGTCCCAAATCATGTGACCATTTTACCAAGATATTAAATTCATCTTGTAAATTGGCTAAAGCTTCTTTGACAGTTTTTGCGGCCGATATCAAGCATGTATCATCAGCGAATTGGTACATCTCACATTTTTTTATTAAGTTTGAAAGGCTGTTGACGTATGTAAGGTAGTACAGAGGCCCTAACACAGATCCTTGCGCTGTGCCTTGTGTTACTGTAATGGGATCACTATCTACGTTATCTACTCTCACGACCATTTTTCTATCATTGAGATAGTCTTCACACCATTTTAATAGGTTACCTCTTATGCCACTGTCTTGTAAGCTGTCTAATAATATGTCATGCCTAAGAGTGTCGAACGCTTTACTATAATCTATAAATACCACCATAACATGTTTTTTTTCATCTAGATGTTTGTAGATAGAATCGGTAAATTCAGCGAGTAACTGTGTAGTGTTTTTGTTAGGTTGAAAACCAAACTGATTTTCTGTAAAGTAATGGTTTTTTCTATAGAAGTTATGAATTTCATTACTGATATATTTTTCTGCTATCTTATCAATAACTGGTAATATTGTTATTGGCCTATAATTTTCGTATTCCAATGTACTGCCCTTTTTATGTATGGGCCTCACTATGCCAGTTTTTAAGTCTTTAGGATATTTACCATATATAACACTTTTATTTATTAAGTTTGCTATAGCTTTAGTTATTTTTAAGCTTAGTCCTTTTACATCTATTGCTCTAATACCATCAATTCCAGGTGATTTATTACTATTTAAAGATTTGATTATGTTATCTATGTCTTTCCCTACGGCAGGCCTTAATCGCATTGTTACGTTTTGTGGTTTCATGTAAGTCGATCGATCTAACAATCTAACATTGCATGTAGGAGTTATTTTTTGAACACTGTTTACAAATGTATGCCCAAAATTATTGGCTATCTCTTTACTGGTGAGACTTTGTTTACTAAATGCAGATAGTATGACATTATCTACGGATTTAATAATTTTACCAGTGATTCTATTTAATATTTGCCACAGGTTTCGAGGATTGTGCTTATTTAAAATTATTTCAGATTTTATGTATTGATTTTTAGTTTTATGTATTATCTTATTCGAATAATTTCTAGCTTTATTATATTCTTGTCTTAAGATCATGTTATTGTTGTCATTTAGCCACTTTTGAAACAATTGGTCCCTATATTGACATGCTATATTTATTTTTTTATTAATCCAATGATTGTGAATCTTCAATGAGTCCTTAATTTTAATTGTATACTTTGAAGTCTCATAGCTTTTTACAAAATTATTTTGTATATTATTATATATTAAATCTGGACATTCCATGTTATAACTCTCGTCCCAGTCTACTGCATTCAACTGTTTGCAAAGTTTATTATTATCTAGGCAAATTTTATATTTTGGGACATCCCGTATAGTTTCACCGATGCAGGCAAGAATCACAGCGCGGTGGTCGGCTAGTGTGGTTCCAATCGCCGCGGTATATAGGTCTTCTGTGCGGGATCGCCCATAAATGTGATCAATACATGATTTGCTTAATCGGTCGTTATATAATTCAATCCTTGTATGCTCCGTTATTCCGCACAGAAGGCCTAAGTTATGTAGTGCATTATTGTAAATATGTTTTATAGGGTTATCTCGCTTTAGGTCTATGTTGGTGTCACCCAGTAAATATAAATCTGTGCCCTTACTAAACTGGGAGACCGCTTTTTGAAGTTCGTCGATAAATAAACGTTTACTTAAATTCGGCGGTCGGTAAATAGCACAAACATTAGCCGTGTAGCCCGATTTAGTTGTAATTTTACATAAAATATTCTCAAAATATTGTGTGTTTACAATTTTTCTACTGAAGTTATGTTTGTTATGTACGTAAATTATAATTCCACCACCCTTACGTTTCCGACGTAGTGCAGTGAACATTTGATAACCATCTAAGTGGTAAAGACAACTTATGCTATCAGAAATGTTTACCTCCGTTAACACAATGACATCTATACTTCTTTTACAGTTGTAAATGATGTGTTCTAGTGACGCAAAGTTCTTGATGATTGATCTTATATTGATGTGTATACATAGCAGATTTATATGAGAATTAGGTATTTGGTTTATAAAATCATTTATGTTCGTACAATCTGTTATTTCGTGGATATCATCTATAAAAGAATTACTACAAATACTAGCCATTTATAACTAAATATGCAATTTGTTAATAATGTTGTGTACCGACATAATTTACAAGTAGAGGATTAAGACTTGTTATTAGTCATTGCACGAATGTCGTCCATGTTTCTTATGATTATTATTTTTTCATTTTCATTCTTGCGGGCTCTAATGACTCCTTTCTTAAACCATACGTACTTGAAATGTTGTTTGAATTTTAGCTCTTGTTTTGCGTTCCAGAATAATTGTTTATTATATTTAGTCATAGCTTCCCTTACATAAACCGTTGAGCTATTGCTCTTTATAGTAGGATGTACGTCTTCTACAGTTGTTTTTATAGTTTTTGCAGCAGTAATCCAGTTATCTTGCGTTTCACCGTCTGTTAGCTCAACGATAATCTTGGGGCTTTGGTCCTTTTTTCCATTTAGGCGTCTAGCGCTTTTAATTCCCTCTTTTGGCTGTTTGAGTTTTAGAGCAATATTATCTACCACCTGTTTTGCCTCTTCTTGTGTTTCGGTGCAAATATTTGCTATTTCTAAACACGAACTTAGCTTCTCCTGTTCGAACTCCTGAATACGCTGTTCCATAGCACCTACACGAATCTCTAGATTGGTATTCTTGTTAGCGAGCTCAACATTTTTGCGCTCAAGGTTCTTAATGGTTTTCTTAAACTCATCCACGCATTCTAATACTTCATCCAACTTCTCATTATTAAACTGTAGGGAGTCGTGTAACTCCTTCAGTTCCCTTTTAATTGCTTTTTCTACCTCTTTGGATATGTTATTCAGCAACTTCTTTGGATTAATTTGTACTGGCGTATCATCCTCATCTTCACCATCATCAGGGACTATTATTGAAGAGTTACGTCTTGGATTTTCAGCCTGACATTCAAGACATGTCCAATCCAAACTCGGGGCGGCCTTCAAAGCAGCAATTTGTTTGTTGCTTAAGCCGGTACATTTAGTTGTAAGGTGTACAATTCGCTCGCACTTGCTGCATTCCACTCCCGGTATAGATTTTGTAATACTTTTCTTACAGTTATCACACTTATTCGACATTACGGGTAGTTTTAAATGTCTAACAGGGCTTCAACAATGACGTGTTATGCGCACGGAATACAGTAGTAGACTGACTTATATACGCATTTGCTGAGCGCGTTCGGCTATCCTACCTACAATTTATTTGATATCGGTTTTTGAAGTCTAACAATATTCTATATCATCACGCATTTTTGTTGCTGATAAATAATAGTCATCCCATATAGCAAGCGACGTGCTCCTTGTGTGTCGCTTCAGTTGTGACTTGGTTGTGACTGCTAGCGAGTAGCGGCGCGGCGCAGGCGTGCCTGTGCCACGCCGCTTGAGTGTAATTCACAATACGTCTCCTCGCCGTTTGTGTGTATTTCGCGCCTAATACTGCGGTGGCACCTACCTGACCGGTCCTTTGTAAAAAGGAACTACACAAGCAGTGTGTTTGCTGTGTACCGGTGTAAAGGGCACTATGTGCGGCACCAACAAACGTCAATTATAGTTAATAATCATTAATCCCTATTTTGAAATCGTATTATATCGACACGCGAAACATACTAATGCTTAATACGCTGGCAGTGAGTAGAGATATCAATTATCTCGTATGCAATAATCGAAAACAGTAGTAAACGGCTCCGACAATCGAAATAAATTGATTGTAAAAAGTGACTTAATTAGAGTTAAAGTTAACTGGCGTTTGTGAGTGCGGCCGTTAATATCTAGTAACTTAAGGGTTGACAATGCGCTAGTGATTCTTCTGGTGTTGCTCACGCACACTGCTCACTATATGCTGCGGTAACTGCTTACTATCAGGCGTGACGCATGCTTGCTTGCCACCTTGGTAGTATAAAAAAAAAAACCGTTTTTTTGGTAACATAAATACTTTAGTGGTGATATAAGGTTACAGCGTGTTAGAAATAAATAAATTGTACAATTATCCTAGATGCTAGTACCAATATCAATTATCCTAGTACCAATTAAAATATTTTAGTCAGGCTATAAAGTAAACATTAAACAATTTGTATGTAACATAAAACTCCTCCATTATACAATAGAATTGGTGACGAACAAGTCATTAACTCAAAATTATAAGCGCAAAGAGCATTTTAATATTTAATATACGATATTAAAAGGATTATATCCGTATTACGAACGTTGAACCGGATGTGGCGACTGTACAACCGGAATATTATCCGGGCGCTCGTATACTCGAAATGTCCGGATATAAAAATATATGGTCCGGATTCCGAATAGGCCCCGTAAATGTATATAGTTAAGGGTATTTAATTTTCAATACCGCAGTGCCTGAAGACGAAGGTTTTTAACCAGTGTGTGTTGCCAGTGATGACATATGGTACTGAGACGTGGTCTCTAACGGCTGGCCTTTTAGAAAAGTTCAGAGTCACACAACGAGCCATGGAGAGAGCTATGCTCGGAGTTTCTTTGCGCGACAGAATCCGAAATGTGGAGATTCGCCGAAGAACTAAGGTCACCGACATAGCTCTCAGAATCTGCAAATTGAAGTGGCAATGGGCAGGCCACACCGCTCGAAGAACCGATAACCGTTGGGGAAGAAAGGTTCTCGAGTGGCGACCACGAACCGGAAGACGCAGCGTTGGCAGGCCTCCCACTAGGTGGACAGACGACATTGTGCGCGTCGCAGGTAACCGGTGGATGCAAATAGCCAATTGTCGTTCATTGTGGCGTTCTAAGGGGGAGGCCTATGTTCAGCAGTGGACGTCTTCCGGCTGATGATGATGATGATGATGAATTTTCAAACATAATATGCATGAAAAGGCGTCTATGCTGATAGAATTTTAACCTAAATAATTATTAGCGGTAAATTCGCTTGCCCATTCTCAATAAGCAAATATATTTCCCTTTTTTCCTAAGATGCAAGCGTTCTTGCCCCTTCCCCTAAGATACAAGTATTCTTACCCTTTTGCTTAAGAGCATTTATTTTTGCCTCTTCTCGATACAAGTATTTTTGCCCTTTTGCTTAAGAAACATTTATTTTTGCCTTTTCTCGATGCAAAGTATTCTTGCCCCATCTTTTACGATACAAGTTTGCCCTTTAAGAAGCATTTATTTTTGCCTTTTCTCTCAAGATGCAAGTATTCTTGCCCAGTGTGGCAAGAATACTTACATCTTAGGATGATGTCCTCAGATGTTATAGTTGGAATTATACAAGTCACTTAGTTTAACTAATTACTTTTTTATTTACATTAAATTTAAAATTCAATTAACTTATTCTCTATTATTCGTTTGATCCAATATCTACTATTATATTCCTGTTACTCAAAATAATATAAATAGCAATCACCTAATCCATAATAATCAGTCAACCTTTCCTATACCTATTGCTAAAACAATCCCTACCTACTCAACGCAAAATCGGTGTATTTTGTAAAATATTTTGAATTCAAGAAACATGTAATTCTACTTTTTTTTTTCAAACTGAACTAATTTCTCCAAAATTTGGTGGGTTTTGTGATAATTTGGTGGGATACTTGAATGACCTTTTTTTCTTTCTTTTTTTTTGACGCGGTGTATGTGGAATTCTTACCCACTAAAACCCCCGCGGCTGTCTCATCAGCAAGTTCCCAGGTTTCTTCGGTGGGATCTGCACCGGGGGCCCCTCAGTGCCTTGCCTTTGAGCCCGCCGCCAGGGGGTGCATTGTAGCCCCCCGGGAACCAGTCACGGTGCTCACGTGGACGGGGGTCGCAACCCCATCGCCGTCCTCCTCGGAGTCGCCGCCGTACTCAATGGATATTCTAAGGGCCCACACCCCGAACGTCCATACGTAAATGACCTACCGCAACGCGGTCTGTGTTGGCACGGTCAGATTACGAATACTTATGTTCCGTAACTTAATTTGATCAGTGTATGATGCTATAAAATATCCAACAAGAGAGAAAGTATCTATAATCAGTATGTATTACGGTAGCAAATATCTATGATCAGTATGATCATATTACGGTGGAAAATAATTTTCCCAAAGATCAGATAGAGTTTTTGATTAAATAATACAAATAATGAATGGTACATAAGAAAACAAATTTCCAGTTAAATATAAACATATTCGCAGCGATGTTGTGACTTCATTTTACATTCACACAAATATATAAATGTATTTAGTTACTAAAATATTAGTACGTAGTGCCAACAAAAACACCGTTCGTTTCGTACCGAGCTTTGGAATGTTTCATTACAGAGCGGCTCATTTAGAACATTGCGTTTACTTTGATATTATATTTGAACAATTTTGTTACAAATCATTTACAGAATTTTCATATACATGAGGATGCTCGCGTAACCTACGGCGAATGGCATTCATCATCCATCATGTTTCAGGTAATGAGAGTTAATTTAATAATAATATCTTGGGACAATCCACACACGGTCATCCGATCCCAAACTAGGCAGAGCCTGTACTATGGAAACCAGACAACTGATACTAATACTTATATACTTTTTTTTTTTTTTCTAATGTTTAGTTAATGCTCCTATCATCCTCGGGAAATATAATTTACCCGTAGGGTGTCCGGGTAAGGATAGCACCCACCCCCTCCCGTTGGGTGATCCTAAGGGAAAACAAGAAGACGAGCAGCGTCTTCCTATTGGATTACCTACCACCTATACTGCTACCCCCAAGTCGTCTGCTAAGCGTGGGGGGGGTTGGGGTTGCTTTGTTTAGCAGTTAGTCTAGGGTATAAAGATACGTGTGGGCCCTTTGAACGTCCATTGAGTACGGCGGCGACTCCGAGGAGGACGGCGGCGGGGTTGCGACCCCCGTCCCCGTGAGCACCGTGACTGGTTCCCGGGGGGCTACAATGCGCCCCCCGGCGGCGGGCTCAAAGGCAAGGCACTGAGGGGCCCCTGGTGCAGATCCCACCGGAGAGCCCGGGGGTCTCCCCTCTCATGTGCCGATGCGACAGCCGCGGGGGTTTTAGTGGGTAAGAATCCCACATACCCCGGTCGAGCCCCACAGCTCCCGGGGATCTTTCGAAGATTTCCCCCGCGTCAAAAAAAAAAAAGGGTATAAAGGTACGTGTGGGCCCTTTGAACGTCCATTGAGTACGGCGGCGACTCCGAGGAGGACGGCGGCGGGGTTGCGACCCCCGTCCCCGTGAGCACCGTGACTGGTTCCCGGGGGGCTACAATGCGCCCCCCGGCGGCGGGCTCAAAGGCAAGGCACTGAGGGGCACCTGGTGCAGATCCCACCGGAGAGCCCTGGGGTCCCCATTCTCATGTGCCGATGCGACAGCCGCGGGGGTTTTAGTGGGTAAGACTCCCACATACCCCGGTCGAGCCCCACAGCTCCCGGGGATCTTTGGAAGATTTCCCCCGCGTCAAAAAAAAAAAAAAGTTTATAAAGGTACGTGTGGGCCCTTTGAACGTCCATTGAGTACGGCGGCGACTCCAAGGAGGACGGTGGCGGGGTTGCGACCCCCGTCCCCGTGAGCACCGTGGCTGGTTTCCGGGGGGCTACAATGCGCCCCCCGGCGGCGGGCTCAAAGGCAAGGCACTGAGGGGCACCTGGTGCAGATCCCACCGGAGAGCCCTGGGGTCCCCACTCTCATGTGCCGATGCGACAGCCGCGGGGGTTTTAGTGTGTAAGAATCCCACATACCCCGGTCGAGCCCCACAGCTCCCGGAGATCTTTGGAAGATTTCCCCAGTATCAAAAAAAAAAAAAGAATTGTATGTAGGTTAAAACCTAAAGCTAATCGGTTACTAACGGGATGAGGTCCCTACCCCATCAGTTCTGTTTTGAACTCATTTCTTGTTGGTCCACTTAATTTACCCTGTATTTCAAAGAAGTTACTGAGATGACAGCAGAAACTAGGTAGTATAGTAGGTCCCATGTCCAGTTAGGTACCACTGCAGTGTCAGACATTGCCGCCAATCACTGTTGTACAAGTATACCATCTATATTTTGTCAACCTCTTTAAAGACTTTAATTAAAATTAAAAGCTTCGACACTCAAATTAGGACGCCACGTGCAATATTCATTATTTATTGAAAATTTCGAGTCACGATTAAACTGTCTCCTCCATTAACGAAGCTGTGTGTACTTCCTAAGTGGAAGTTTCTGCATAATTAATTATTAAGCATCGAGGAGTGGGAGGATTCTATCTTGTTGGCACTGGTGAGTTTTCAAAATAGATTGGATTGGGTTGAACTAACTTTTTTTTGGTTTATCATAGTGATGTACTGAAGATTGTTTACCATGCATTTGATTCATCGGCTTTATGGTCCCAAGTTATGAAGGGCAAGATTGCTGTTGACATAAATTTACAAACACGTACCTACATTCTTTCAACACATTGTAGGTAACAGCTTGTAGCCCACCCAACCGGAGGTCATTGAAATCCCGGGGAGCAACAATTTTGTGCAGTTGCAGGCCAATCACCTGATTGTCTAGAAACTAGGATGATGATGAGATGGGCATGTAATCAAATTTTTTTTTTTTAAATTGAACCGACTTCAATATCACTGAAAAGTAAAAAAATAATTTAAATATTATAGAAGTTGGTTTTAGCGTGCCTGCTGTGTATAATTGGCACCAACTTCAATAATATTTAAATATTTTTTTTACTTTTCAGTGATATTGAAGTCGGTTAAATTAAAAAAAAAAAAGATTTTATTTTATACTTTTGAGTGATATTTTCATAAATAATGATTGAACCATCGAAGACGGTAAAATGATCTAGGTAGGTTATGATCACATCATCTACGTAGTTTTACATAATTCATGCTTCTTCAGAAAAAAATATCCGGTCGTAATGAACTTTGCATGGAATCATCATAGTAGTTTACTATCTCGAATAAAAAAGAATCATCGAAATCGGTTTATATTTGTCAGAGTAATGTAATGGAGAACATCAGTTTTATGGTTTTTACCAGATAAATTCCTCCACATCGTTCATGGTCCTCCAGTAAGTTCTTAGCCGTTTGCGATAAAATTCATAGAGGTTCATTACAGTGTAAGTGGTTCAATCTTTCGAATAAAAAAAGAATCATTGAAATTGGTAAATATTTGCCAGAGTTATGACCATTTTTGTCCGTAAAAAGTGACATAAAGTCATCATATAGGCATTCCTGCAGTTCTCCTGCGCAGTCACTAGTCTTGTTTTTTCAGGAACTACTTATTCGTATGCAATAATTTTTTTATGGGACCCAATTAACGGATTAAAGAATGGATGGAAGAAAGATTTTTTCTAATCGGTTCATAATTGCCAGAGTTACGCGCGAACATACATAGAAAAAAAATACATATATACAGACGAATTGAGGACCTCCTCCTTTTTTGAAGTCGGTTAAAAAGTGAAACTAGTCGTCGAAAATACCTCTCCCCGGTCATGTTAGTCTTCGGTTTACTCGGATTGTGAGAGTAAAGTAAAAGAGGTGCGCTTGGGTCTACCAAGCACTTGTGCACTATAATATCTTCTGCGGCTAATTTTGTAAAAGATTGGTTGCCGCGGTCGAAGCATACATATAAGCGGCCAGGAGGATATTATTATTTTCTATTTGTATAATTGCTGTCTGTTGCTGCTGTTGTTATCGTTATATCTTTCATGTTAATGTAATTTTTTTTCCTTTCCCGGTACTGTATTATATGTCTCTTCTTTTATCAGCTGTGTGTTCTTACCTTCTTGTCTTGTGTGTGTCAAAATGTTGTCAAAACAAATGTTTTTCTTCTTCTTCTTCTGTCCAAGCATCGATATAATATTTAAACTAGATTTGGTGTCACGGTACAAAAAGTGGTAGTGAGAAATAGCGCCCTTGTGTCGCTATTTCTTTACAAGCCACAGCCTGACAAAAATATTTTTGCCGATAGGAGTGTCGCTACTGTCTATATGAAACTATCAAACTACACGTCATTATCATAACAAAAGCGTTAGTTCACGTTTCCGCCACCAGCACAGACAAGTTTGCAACCTCCGCGACCACATTTTAGATGTCATTTTGTTCGTGAATGTTTATCTAGTTTATATATTATATCGATGTGTCCAAGTCTTTATTCTCATTATATAATTGGACAGAGTTCTCTAAAAATAAAATCATTATACTGAAAAACGTTCGCTACACAAAAAAATAACTATTATTAGTATTAACTGAAATCTAACCATTCTTATTATATCTACCGTGCTTTTCATTTTAACAATCAAGTATTATTTGATGAGAACTCTACCAACATAATAATGTACAAATTACGTTCCTTTGCACAATGAATCCGCACGCTTAATACTGTAAAAGATATACATACATATTATCAACTCTGTGTGCTCTGGACAGAACAAAGACCTTATTCCCTGGAGGCACTTCATAATACAAGAAAAGCTCAAACATAACAATATGAGTTCATAGCAGGTATTTCTTTAGACGTAGAGGCTCGAGAGAAGGATTTATGAAACGTAACTTGAAATTTGTCTTTGCTGGCAGTATTTATATGGAAAATGACAAATGACTAACTTATTAATTTTTGAGCATGTAATGAATATGCGGAATAATATTTATTTCTCAAATTACATGGCTAATTTTCTAAAATAATAATAATTAATTGCCTATGTACTGTTTTAGTGCATAAAGAAAAAATAAATAAATAATTTATTATGTCCAATAAAACACGGTTATTAAGTAAATACGTGTATTGTGCTAAGTAGCAAAACAATGACTTAACTAATATTATTTTATCCAATAATATTTAGCAAGTACCCACATATTTATACACAACATACCTTTCCCCCAAGTATGTATAACACTTAACTTTACACAACTAATATAAACATCTAACAAATAAAAACAAAAACAAACAGTAACTCAATAACTCCTACTATGTAATAAGTACAACAAAGAACCGTTAATCAGTACACATATATTTAACAACAATACAAACAATGTAATAGTAGAAATTAGGCCATGAAATTATTATTACCATAAGGTCGGTCATATGGTGTCTTGGTATGTATATTCAGTCTATTCTTAAGTTTCCCCCCGGAAAAGCTTACTTCTGAATTAGTGGGAATCCCTAGCATTTCAGCCCATTTTTCTTGACTAGGTATTTCTATTACCTCTTGACTATCACTATCCTTCATTACCTCCTTATTTCCACTTTCATCACATTCTTCAATCTCAGATCTCACTCTTTCCTCCCTTTGTATTTCTTTCCCTTCATCGGTCTGTTTTTTCTTAATAATTTGATCAATATGTCTATGTACAATGTTACCATCTCCTGTAGACACTTCATAATTGGATGGCCCATTTCTTTGGACCACTGTACCTGGCAGCCACCGAGATCCACTACCATAGTTTCTATACATCACAGACTCACCTACATTTGTATTCCTATTTACTTTTTGAGAGTTTGTTGTAATTTGTTTAGCCTTTCTGTCTTGTTGCCGTCTATCTGGATGAATAGTATCTAAAAGAGTATGTAACCTCCTGTTCATTAGCAGTTCAGCAGGACTCTTATTTGTTGCTGCGCAAGGAGTTGTCCGAAGACCTAGTAGCATGTTAGGAATCTTAATATCCCAAGGAATATCATCTAGTTTGCGCAACTTATCTTTAACAGTCTGCACCATCCTTTCCGCTAAGCCATTAGTGGCTGGATGATATGGTGCAGTGGTGACATGTTTTATTTTATTTGCCTCAAGAAATTGTTTCATTTCTGTTGACACAACTGGTGTTCCATTGTCTGAGACCAATGTCTCGCACAGTCCATGCGTAGCGAATATACTTCTAAGATGCCGTATTACTGTAGTAGAAGTCATATTATTTACAAGAAATACTTCAGGCCACCTTGAAAAGGCATCTACCACAATTAAAAAGGTTTTATTTTGATACGGACCAGCAAAATCTATATTTAAACGAGACCATGGCTTGGTAGGCGTGATCCACTCACAGCTTGTCCTTGGAGGCATGTGCCTATTCTGTAAACATTTGTCGCATCCGCCTACTAATGTTTCTATGTCCTCGTTTAATTGTGGCCACCAAACATAGCTTCTGGCAAGTGCTTTTGTCTGCACAATACCACTATGAGTCTTATGTAAAGCTCTAAGAATGGGTTCACGCAGCGACGGTGGCACGACTACACTGTTGGATATTTGAATTAGACTTGCAAAACTTAATCTAACTAAAGTACTGGCATCTTCGTTTGTATTTAATTGTTTGATCTGTGAGAGTTCTCTGTCATTCGTACCGTGTGTTGACAAGTCTCTGATGTACAATCTTCCTTGCATTTAAAATCAATAATATAATATTGAATAATTAATATCTAAATTCCCTCGTTTCATTTCGGCCCATAACCCTTATAATCCAATAGGTTATGGGCCCAGTGTACGTGTTTTGATTACTGCGTATTTTATTTAAAAATTCTAGGTCTATTCTGACGATTGTTCGAGAATTTTAGAGTCGACGGTGTAAAGACAACAATCCTAATCGACCTCAGTAATCGACAGATGTATTTACTGATTTGGAGTGAGCAGTGACTACGAAACAATAAAAGCTAAGTACCTTGTTTATTAAAAAGTGTACTATTCTTTGCGAGCCTCCGTGGCACAGCGGGAAACCGCTGGCTTTGCAGGTCGCAGATTTGGATCCCACGGGGACCAACAATTTGTGTTAATGGTTAATTACTGGCTAGAAAAGTGCAGGCCGATTACTTGTCTGAACAGGTGGAATAATTCATGCGTCCGATGGGTATGTGAAGGGTCTGTCTTGCGCCTGACCTCTCCCTGATCGTGTCTGTGTTCGATCTCATCGGATTGTGGGAGTGAATATGTAGAGGAGTGCGCTTGTGCCTGCGCGGGGCACTTGAGCACTTGTGCAGGGTATAGTGTTCCCCATGTAGATGGTTGATCGTTTAAAGGATTGGTCGTGTATCTTGTCTACCGGGTTGACATTGTGACTATTACAGATTATTGATTTCTGATGTGTTACTATATTTCGATCTGTATTTTCTTATTAAATTCCCTATTGAGGAATTTGAGTAAATATTAATCAGTATTCAATTTTCTTTTGCAATACCTACCTCACTTCTGGAAAATTAATAAATCTGATATTTTGGTGTAGGGTTCCTCTCAGAAATGATTACCCTAACTTAGAAGAAACAAAGTTAAAAATTGTCAAATCAAATCAAATTTTTTTATTTGCGAAATATGGGTCACATAAGTTGATAGTAGACATCAAAGCTAATACTTCCCTTTAAATAGCTTTATAAAGTTATTTTTTTATATTTATAGGTGATGTACACCTAAGATTTAACAGGAAAGTGAAATCGTTGCAAGTTCACCTTTATTAATATCAATTTAAATTTATTTCAGTGAGAAAATTCTACAGTGCCACTTCACCACTTTTTATAATGTTACAAGAAAAAGGTACAATGCAAATTTGGGCTACATTTTTTTTCGACAAATGAGGGATAGTTATAATGAATGGAAAGTAAACTAAACTGACCATAGTAAGTCACACGTAAGTCGGTAAAAATTATATTTTTATAGAATTTGTGGCATAAGTAACTCATGTTGAGTTTCCTCGTCTCCCAAATGTTGCCATATTGATAATAATAAAAGTAATACAATGTAAGACATTAAATTAGTACAGTTAAAACTGACTGTGTTGTATGTATGAATCGATTGCGGTTCAAAAAGCGGAGAATAAAAATAATATTACTTTGTACTTGTTGTGCATATGGAACTCTGTGAACCTAGTAGGTACTCCTTCAACTAATGATTATACAAATTATTTGGTACTTGATCAATACTACTAAATGTGTTTACTTAACTGTTTATTTACGAGTTGGATTGACTACCTTTAATTAATATTATGTTGAGCGTATGTGTATTGCGATAACGGTAGAGAATCTAAACTATCGAAATTAAAAAACAAACTAGTTTAGAAGGGATCATTTGTTACCTACGTGAGTTCTGACAATTTGCAATTGAACGATGTTTTTGAGCGAGTAGCTGGAAACATTAAAAAAAAATTAAAAAATCGTGCTAGTTTAGGATCTGGTTGATTGGAAAACGTTTTCTGGTCGTCAGGTTTTTTTTGTCTCCAACTAAAACTTGAAAATCCTTACAAGCAGCGTTTTAAATGTAGTATATAACAAATAGTCCCGGATAAAATAGTTTTGGCTCGACAGTTTATGTGTAAAATAAAGGTAGTAAAACTAAACATGACCCGAAATCATGGAATCGTATACTTGTGTCTGAATCAAGCTGTTATACCTAAAGTTTGAAATACTATTAGAGCGAATAATTTTATTAGTAAAAAAAATTGCTGACGAGACTCCCTATAATAGGCTTTTACATAAAAAGAATATTTGAAATTCTCGTACTGAAACTGATATGATAGGTTATCTGAATCTGTATCAACAAAGTTTCGAAAATTTGAACTTTTTAAATCAGATAAATTTAAATCTAATAATTAGCGTCATAGTACGTGGCATACTTGTGAGGTAAGAACCAAACGGTTATAAAGTTTTGGAATTCGGAATGCGAAAAGTTTGTTGTAGTCAGAGGTTATTGTGGACGAGACTGACTTTGTGAAGTCCAGGCCTACTGTTGTGCCTGAAGGGAATATTGGAAATTCTCATGGCAAAACTGATATGTTGAAGTCAGTTTCAATAAAGTCTCGGTTTGAAGGGAATACTGGAAATTCTCATGACAAAACTGATATGCTGATGTCAGCTGAAGTCAGTGTCAATAAAGTCTCTGTTTGAAGGGAACATTGGAAATTCTCATGACAAAACTGATATGTTGAAGTCAGTGTCAATAATGTCTAGGCTTGAATGGAACATTGTAAATTCTCATGACGAAACTGATATGCTGAAGTCAGTGTCAATATAGTCTCTGAACTCTGACTGTCTGTAATCATGATGTGCTTAAATCTGGTGAGCAAGTATGTCCTAGTAAAATTCGCAAAGTTAACAATAATATTTTAGAATCAAAAAGCAAACAGAGTGAATATACATTCTGATATTTAGTTTTCACCATGAAACACAGATGGTAATTTTATTTAACTTAAAAGGAGTGATGGGTGTCACAGGATGTTTCTATATTTGTAGCAAAATGTGTAGTGAATTGTAATACTTAAACGTCTTGCATAAGTATTAATATAAATATTATATTGTCTTGTGTGTATTTTATATTGTTTTTCATATAATGCAGATAATGATTGTTTCATGTTTGTTCAATCAAATTATTTTCTGTCAAATACCTAATTTATTGAATAAAAAAGGCGAGTTCAGTCGAACTCTGTGGAAAGCGCACGGGTGAATAAAATTTTCTCTGGCTAATAAAACCATAGACTTTTTATACCAAGGTCAGAGCACAAAATGAGTACGAAATAGTAAGAATCTGTTACTGGCGATATGGTAGGATACCTATATACATTTTAAATAATACAATGTGCTGTTGATTCTATGATTAATAAAAATCAATAATTAGACTGTAAATGGATTTAAATAGTAAAAAAAGGTCTGAAATATTTAACAGACTCAAATAAAACATTTGCACCTGTTACAAAAGTTGCTAGTATTCAGTTTTTTGTTTTGTTAATTCTATGACAAAACGGTTATAGTTTATAGGATCGTAATCTAATCGTATAACATGGAAAGACGAAATTCAATTTGTAAATTGAGTAAAACCTGTACGGTCTTAAGCGGGTAACTAAATTAAAACCTGTACAGCCTTCAGCAGGCAACTAAGTAAGTTTGTTTAAACTGTTAGAAAAAGCACTTGTAAAATAGGGTGTTGCAAAGTTCTGCAGCAGCTGAATGTTTTAGCTCTTTGAGAAAGCACTTAAATAAAAAAAATGTGTTTTAAAATCCAACAGTCAATCGGTGTATTTATATATTTTTTTTTATAACTGACCAGTACATTTAAAATGTTTGAGGTGTTTTAAGTCTATGATTTAGTGATTCTATGCGCTAATAATGGAACAATGAATAATAATTACAAAAAGGTATTTGATCACTAAATCTGTAATGAAGAATTGATGATAATGTGTGCAGCATATAATGTATATTTTGTTAAAGTATCGTGTAGGTGTTGTGGTGGCGTGCTGCCTAGGATGAAAGGGTCCGCTCACGTGACACCATGTTCCACGGCACTTCTGTCGATACTATTGTACGATTTAAATCGAGTAATATACATATGTGTATTTAAATGTCTTAAACACATGTAATTAACCGTAAATAAAACCAACGTCTGGCCTACATTACGGTAAAGGTTCTTTCTAATGTAAACCTGTACTTGAATGTCTCATACATTAAATTTGCCCCATGTCAAATAGTTATAATTTGTCCAATGTGTGTTAATGTATATCATGTGTTGTATTCATTTTAATTTAAACACATCTCATTGAAAAGGGTGCTGAGTCATAATGGTATTGAAATTATGTTAGATCATAATAAAAACATTAAAGTTGCGAATTTAATATTGTAAACGAGATAAAAACATATTGTAAATATCATTTATAAAAAGAAAGCTTTTGCGGGAAATGTAAAGTGTTATTGATAATGATATTATTATGTTTTGTAAATTATGTGATATGCTTATATTTTTTGTTAAATGGTCTGATTAGGTTTTCCTGGGTTTTCCTAATCCATGCAACAAATGTTGGACCACAATGTATTTCCCCAGCGCAATGCAAGGAAGTATTATATGTTCTGGTTACCAAAAATATACTGAATATGTTTGTTTAATTGATGATTAATTTTTGAGGGGGCGTGTTGGATATTTGAATTAGACTTGCAAAACTTAATCTAACTAAAGTACTGGCATCTTCGTTTGTATTTAATTGTTTGATCTGTGAGAGTTCTCTGTCATTCGTACCGTGTGTTGACAAGTCTCTGATGTACAATCTTCCTTGCATTTAAAATCAATAATATAATATTGAATAATTAATATCTAAATTCCCTCGTTTCATTTCGGCCCATAACCCTTATAATCCAATATACACGACATCCGAGTAGAATACAATCCTCGTGCATAGAAAGTTCTGACCGGTGAAGCCAGTAAGAACGCAGCTCATTATCTGTCACTTTAGTGGGCCAGCCGCTTAATATATAAGCACTCACCCGTGATAAAATCCTATCCTTCTTTGTAGTTGTGGCCATCAGGTCAATGTCAACCGGAAAATCAGTAGGTGTCTCAGCCATGAGCAAAACGTCGCATAGTTGTTGTTCCGGCTCATTTGGTACTGGCTGCGGCCATCGACTCAAACTATCCGCGTGTCCAATCTGCCGTCCTGGCTTGTACATAATGCTGTAACTGTGTGAAGTAAGTACTAATGCAATTCTGGTCAATCGAGGAGATAAAACGGCAGGAATCGGACGTTTAGGGTCAAAAATTCCGAGAAGGGGCTTATGATCGGTCACTATCGTGAACGATCTGCCCATTAAATAGTTATGAAATTTAACTACCCCAAAAATTATGGCAGCCGCTTCTTTGTCTAGTTGAGAGTAGCGCCTTTCATGAATGTGTAACGTTCTGGAGCTCATAGCGATAGGTCGCTCTGAGCCGTCCTCCATGACGTGTGATAATACGGCGCCGACACCATACTCTGAACTATCGCAGGTAAGTACCAACGGCTTCTTCAAATCATAATGAACCAGTGTCAACTCAGATGACAGCAAGCGCTTAGCTGTATCAAAGCTACTTTGCTCACGATCAGTCCATTGCCAAGATCGCGACTTGTCAAGAAGTCTGTGTAGAGGCTCAAGTATAGTTGCTTTGTGAGGTATGAACCTCTCATAAAAGTTATACAAACCAAGAAATGCCTGCAACTGTTGAACATTTTTAGGCTCAGGCGTATTAAGTATCGATTCAACCTTGCTAGGGGCAGGATGAATACCATCAGCGTCGATAACGAATCCTACAAATTCTACACGTTCTTTAGCAATTTTGCACTTACTTTTGTTCAGACGCAAACCTGCTTTTTTAATTCGTTCCAACACGATGTCAAGACGCTGTGCCATCTCAGTCATGGTGCGGCCGCTGATGATGACGTCATCAATCAGGACTGCGACGCCCTGCACGCCAGCTAGGAGCGCTGTCATCAGTCGCTGAAAGATTCCTGGGCACGCCTTTACACCGAACGCTAATCTGTGCACAGAATACAAGCCTTTGCACGTATTTAAGGTCAATAACCTAGCAGTATCATCTGTAACCACAACTTGTGTATAGGCTCTGTCAAGGTCAAGCGTTGTGTAAAATTGACCACCTGCAATCAGGGCGAAGATTTCACTGGCTGTAGGCATCGGATATGTGTCCGACTCTGTAGCCTGATTAACAGTACTGCGGTAATCACCGCACAAACGTATGTCACCGTTTCGCTTAACAATAGGGACCACTGGTGTAGCCCACTCCGAAAAAGATACTGAGCGAAGAACTCCTTCCTCAACCAAACGATCAATTTCCTTTTCTACTCTCTCTTTTATTGCGTATGGAACTGGTCTGGCTTTTAAAAATTTAGGCGAAACATTTTCTTTCAGTGTTATCGCGACAGGATCCCCTCTATATGTACCTAGGCCCTCTTTAAATACATCACCGTGTTTCTCCACTACCCTGTCCAGCATTGTCATGTCTGTGTCAGTAATCAAGTTAACATTTAATAATATGCCGAGTGCTTCAAACCAATTACGTCCTAACAAATTAGGTCCTGAGCCTCTAGCTACTACGACAGCTAAATTACACTTAATGTCTTTATACTGAACTCGCACGGTTGCCTGTCCCAGTACTTGCACCGGCGAGTCGTTCCATGTAATGTACGAAGCCTGTTGCGTAACGTATCGAGGGCGCTGTGACCGCGTATCTGCGTCCAGGTGCGCTCGTTCACGAGAGAGAACACGGCGCCAGAGTCCACCTCCATCATCACTGGTACGTCGTTCAGCATCAGTTTGACTTTGTACGCTGGCACACGTATTGTTGAATTTTCCATGTTATAAATACCGTTAAGCTGTATATCCGAATCGCCTTCTGCGTAATTCACCTTTCCTGTCCGGTTTCTTTTTTTAGCGGTACATATTTTTTCTATGTGTCCTTTTTTCTTACAAAAATTACAAATTGCGTTGATGAACCGACACTCGCCTCCGTGACGATCACCACATCTATAGCACAACCGAACCCCGGTTTTAGATTGCACGGCGTTAATGTCCATCGGTTCATGGGCAGGTGCCGTTACCGACGAACCAGATGGTGACGCTCCGTTATAGGTATTAGCAGCAGCATAGGACGCGCCCTGCATCATTCGGGCATCCCTCCCCGCACTTTCCGAAGACATCATAGCGTCCACGACATCTGTATACACTAACGTGTCTCTTTTCAACAGTTCGTACTGTAACTTGTGATCGTTCATGCCGCACACGAGTCGGTCGCGTAACATACGCTCTAAGTCCGTAAAGTTACAACCGGCACTTATTTTTCTGAGTTCCGCGATATACTCTGATGCTGATTCACCTTCCCTTTGATTACGTTTGTAGAATTTATATGACACCGAAATCTCATTAGGCTTAGGACTGTAGTGTTTGGTTAGGATTGTCACGATTTCATTGAAAGTCACATCACATGATTTTTTAGGTGTGATTAACGCCAATAATGTCTCAAACACTTGTGCACCACAAATTGTATAAAAGTTCGCCCTTTTGACGGCGTCCACGACGATTCCATTCGCCTCGAAACAGTATTTTAATCGGTCAATATAATTGTCCCAATTGTCACTTTGCGGATTGAATTCATGAAATTTCACTGATTTACGCTCCATTGTTTATAATTTACGCACGTCGCCACTATTATGTCCAATAAAACACGGTTATTAAGTAAATACGTGTATTGTGCTAAGTAGCAAAACAATGACTTAACTAATATTATTTTATCCAATAATATTTAGCAAGTACCCACATATTTATACACAACATAATTAAATAAATTTTCCACAAATAAGTAAATTATTGTTTTTAAATTAAAATTATGCTTTATTATTATGCTTTTATAAGGACGACCTTGCTCCGAGGAGAATAATAGAAGATATCGTCACAGAATATAAATCACTTTTATTACAACACACTTTGTACACTGAATATACACGACTACAATAAATTAGATAAATCAAATTCACAATAAACAGTTACTTCCAACTCTTAACAGTCTCGTGGTTGACACTCGAATCCCCTCACAATACTACCGACCATGCTTTTATCAGAAAAATCCCTACCCGAAAACTAAACCCCCAAACGACTCGCCACGACCAATCACAGCCCGCATCAGTTCTCTTTAATGCGGCTCCGTGATTGGCGGGCGGCGGCGCTACGAATCAATTGCAGAGTCTATGACTAACTTCCGCTTCTGTCAGTACTCGAAAAGTAGTTACCAGTATATTAAAATATTAAACAATTAAAATAAAGTATTAAATAAGTAGCGATAAATCTCTACAAAATTGCAAACCCTAACAATCGACCATCCTGACGACGTGTGCGTCCCCGCACACGACCCAGGTGGAACCCTAACAATCGGTGTCGAGTACATGGTCAGCAGCACGAAGGTCCAATCTAATACAATCAATTGAACATCAACAATTTGTACAAACTATAGTTTAGAACCTGTTTTATTTTTATCTTATTTACATCATGTTATGTACATGTATTTTACATTACTATAAACTTCGTTAGTTAATTAGATAATTCCATAATAATTCCATTCCTTTTATTTTATTAAAAACAAATGTATCATTTATCTAATTGCTGTTAGGAAAACTGTACACTTATATTGTATACATCTAGTATTCCATTCTATTCTAATTTATTAGACAACGAATCGAAACCACATCAAAATATCAACATGTACATATATCAATAATTGCTGTTAGGAAACTGTACACTTTTATTTCTATTCTAATTTATTAGACAACGAATCGAAACCACATCGAAATATCAATATGTACATATATGGACTTACTCAGGTCCACAAAGACTGGTGACTGGCACACCAGCGCAAGCCGATCGATTGCTTCACACGGCGCAGGTGAGACTACTTAATGGGATTGGGATCGAATCGAGTCCGTGCAGGACTGCCCAACTACCATTTCAAAATCATATAGACCCCAACTGGCGGATATACAAGACGATCGATTACTTGATACCGCGCAGTGGGACAATGCATCGTGGTGGCTCACACAAGCCGATCGATTACTTGTGGAGACACACCATCGTGGCACCGAACGTATCAAAATATGGCACGATCGATTCGATACCATACATGACCGCCCGACTACCAATTCGAAACACCAACTGGCGGCACAAGCCGATCGATTACTTGATACCGCACAGTGGGTCGATGCATTGTGGTGGCTCACACAAGCTGATCGATTACTTGTGGAGACGCACCGTCGTGGCACCGAACGTATCAAAACGTGGCACGATCGATTCGATACCATGCATGACCGCCCGACTACCAATTCGAAATCAGATTAACACCAACGGCGTGCACAAGCCGATCGATTACTTGAGACGGCGCTGTGGGCCGATGCGCACAAACCGATCGATTGCTTGTGATTTATCTGGAAAGATACAAAAGACCTTCTGTAGCAACATTACTCTTAATATCTCATATTATACACGCAAAATTACGGATTCAAATTAATTACTATCATTACTATTCTACTACATTAGCTTTAGATTCATTTTCGTGAACTTCTATTTCACCTATGTAGTTCCAAGGCCTGCTAGTTTATAGTTCGTTTTGCATGCGTGCTATTCCACAAAACATTAATGACTACAGGGTTCTATAAACGTGGATATGTCCACGTTTATAGCTTTTTGCTTTGCCCATCACTGTTAAAGCAGGGTTTATATTTCTGTCCTCTTATCTATCCTATCTTGAACCCCATTTCGAATAACGGAAACCGCTATTAAGTAGAGTTTGATAGACTATCACGTTAAGAATAGAGCTTTATCCCATTCATGCTGGCACCAAATAACACCTCTGAATCACATACACCTATGTTTTTTTTTTGCGTTTTTAAGTATCCAACAAACTCTCCCCAAAAGCCTAAATCAATCTTTCTCATCATTTTGTTTAGTTCGTTTAGCGATTCAAGGATAGTACGATTGAACCCTTCCAACTAACCGTCAACACCGACTAAACAGTGTTCAAATCTTATGAAAGCATGTGATGCAGAATAACTACAGCGATCGCTTGCCAAGCGATCCCCTGATCGACCCCAATTGTGTAATTTATAATCTTCAAAAACGAACACAGATTGTTTGTTTTCTTGACAGGTATAATCAATCAGGTAAACACACCCATAACTACAAGTAGGTGAGTATAACCTCTCTTAGATCTTACGAAGGGCCCAAGGTGGTCAACATGCAAATCATGAAACGGCACCACTACTTTTGTTTTTGTGACATTGCGGAGTAATTCGCTTTTAAGTTATGTTTTTTTTTTTTAATAAGAGAATTCTATGCAAACGTTTATACCTTTTTTTTTATTTGCCAATACATAAATCGCTTCTTATTTTATTAATACTTTAATCGTATATACCAACGATATTGTACCATAATTTTAATTTTATTTACATTTTTTTTGTGGCCCTACACGGTCCATAATTATACTTAGCTTTAAGCTACCAATTTAATAAATAACCACCCAATAAACACCTTGTAAATATTATGGAATGTAATAAACGATATGAATCTATTAATTTTAACATTATTTTCTGACGAACCAGGATTGTCAGTTCTAAGGTCTTCTTTTGACACTGAAATATTCAATGTCGCCGTGGTTCATACCTGTTCATACGACACAGTTGCCACACCGCATCCCTCAGAACTACCCATCGAATACTGCTATTATTACCATGTACAAAACATAATACTTGACGGTCCTTTAAAACGTAGTTATTTATGTAATTTAGGCACTTTTCATCACAATCGCTGTTAATACTTTTGATCCTACAGATTGGTCTCCCAGTTGGACAGTGCAACCAAGTAGTCACTAAAGTTTGTTATTACACTCAGAAATTGGTCAGAAAAGGCTTCCACATTGACGGCTACGGGATTTCGCGGTAGCTAATTTGGCGACATGGCTCACTTTAGAACCAGTCCTATGTTACAGAACAATCGACCTCTTGCAAAGTTTACACATATAGACACCTACTAAAGGTTCTCGGAATTAACCCCGGTACAGAAATGTGGAATGCAGCTCACTAACCGGTAATTATTAAAATACGGTACCTAGCAGATAACCCTAAACTTTCGCAGAAAGAAAATCACAGCTAAACTTTACAACTGAGTAGAGGTTCTTCGCTTCTGCTAAAGTCTATGATATAGTATAGTAAGCGACGATATGCTTGCTCTACTCAGAAATCGGAAACCCAGCTATCAACCCAACTTATTGTAGCAGTGCATGCTAGACGTCGAGCCAGCACCGAATTAGACGTAGAACCTAACGCCGCAGGGATCCGTACTCACTATCGAATTTCTGCTCAACGTAGAGCTGACCGTTAAACTATTAGACCCTCGTGGCGGTAGTGTTGCTTAAGCAAATTTAGTGAACACGAAAACTTGACAAGCCACTGTCGTAGCATCGAGCTCGAGCCCTTGCTGCTTAGAGAACAGCACTACGGGTAATACCGACGACAGGCCTGTGCAGCTAGTAGAGGCATTTAGTCTTCAATGACAGGAATAAGATAATTTCAAGTTAACAGCCGATAATCTATGCACATCCTAAATGACCCATCCCTTTTACGAACAAGCAAAGACTAGCTTGAGACGGGCCTTCGCGTTCGTGATGGGACAACCTGTTTGAGTGGTAACTATTCAACTCGTGATGTTTGCGCGTCCTAAATTATGGAGGGACGTCGACAATATTTAGAGTTTCAGTATGTCTAATAGACGTTGCTTATCTTCAGACGCACGAGCCTGATTATTATAATGCTGCGCTTGTGACTACATTTGACGGTGGTCCCGTTATGACCTTGTCAGAAAATTGCACTATCCCCACGACAAAATACAAAATCTATCAAGATCCGACATATGGCTGATGATTGCACTATCACAACATCAACACGTCCGCACTTAGCTTGATACGTCCTTTAGACATGTGTTACTGTTTCTACTCTCATGTGTACTATTCAGTTGCAATGCGTTTTTTTTTTCATAACTGCTACTAAATGGTAGATCAATCAGCCAATACCGTGGCTGAGCCGTACAACCCAAAGACATCGACTGATCAAGCCGTAAGGGAACATTCACTCATTTGTCTAACTCAGGTTAAGGAAAATTTATTACCTACATCAAGAAATTGCAACTGAGTCAAGTTTTTATAATCGATTAAGTATGTTCGTGCAATTCACCACCCCCTGATACAACTTGGGCAGTAACGTCTATGCATAGTTGAGGTGATAACATACCCAGACTTAACAAAGGACCATGCCCATAGTATGGAGCTGAAAGTCAGCAATGCAAATTGCACTATGTCACAAGATAACTTTTTAGCAGTATGTATATGTTATCTAGATTTAATGTTATGATATTGGACATTAAACATGATAATTTCCTACTGGTTTTTTTTTTACTTTATCGTTCACAGACAGCATTGCTATTAGTTTTTCACTAGGAACTTCATGATCACATAAGCCAGATCAGTGTTCTTTTATATACTTATATGTATGTTATCAGACAAACATGTCAGTTATGTGGAATTATCTAGTCTGTCCCCATTGTATAATGTCAATATGTATGTGAAAACAATTTGGTTAGATACACTGGTACTGCAATGTTAACAAGAACGTCTTATTATTATTATTTTTTATCTAGTGCTTCATATGATTTAAAATTAACAACATAATTCTAATTTTATTTATTAGAGCAATCTTGTAATATACTTTCTCTGGGCATTTCTGGGGCACAGATGGGCATTGTCCTTTGTAAAACCGATGAGAGATGATTAGACAAAGTCCTAATTTTTGCACAACATATCCATTCGTTAAAGTGGAGTCACTGCCAAAGGGTACAAAGGCGGTGAAGAGTCCTATTTTCCGTACTTCATTCATAAGTTTTGAGTAACGGCTCGGCTATTCAGACTTAATTAAACCTATACATGTCGCTTTTTGCAATGCATTTTAATAGATTTAGGACAGCACCAGTAATTCATATTGGGGAACTTACTGGGGAACAGTCAGCAACAGGACTGATGATATTTAATGCCACAAAGATATTGCAAGAGCAGATCAGGATATGAGCATCGCGATGCCAGGGAACCAGACCTCAAAGTTCGATAGTTGTATCTGTGAATAATACACTACCGCACGTTTTCCCTACAATATCACGTTGATTGTGTGTCAATTCTTCGTAATAAAACTCGTACCTACTCCTTCGTCCTAAGACTCCTAAGTAGCCCCCCTTCAAGACATAAGACCCGGCTATGTTCTGCTCGAAAGGAAAAGCAAACAGTAATTTCTCTTGCCATTCCTACCAGGTCAATAGAATCGAACTACCAGACCTCGGCCAGATCCTTGGTAAACAAATATCATTAATTTAACAAAGTATGCATGCGTTGAGTTCAAGGATCCAAAATCTAATATTATATAAGGTTTTTGCGTCCTGGGAAGATGCAACACCATCCCTAACGCATTTAAAAATATCGAAAACTTTTTTTTTTTTTGGATAATGAAGGACTACGTGACCCGTTAGATTGTCCCGCGTCGACACGTGGCTCTGTGCTACCGGCAGTCAGCGGACCGATTGCGATGGCTCCTTCCACGACGGTCGTTGTCCCGCCGTGATTGTGAACGCTGATTCCGATCCACCTTAGTCATCCTCGTGGCCGTCATTCCGTCACGCTCGACTCGCAACAAAAAGGTTGTGTGAATATTATGTTACAGACTTACACGTGTATCGTATTATGACGGTAGCTTGTAAATATTAGAGAGCATTTTATATAGGCAAACTAAAATTACTACCTATGTAGTTAAAAGAAAACAGATTGACGACTACCTAACACAATCACTGCCATACACTGTAGGAATATTTTGGTATCAGGTCACCCAATAATAACCGATGAGACCATAATACATTACTAATACTGCAATCTGACACTAATACTGCGCACTTCAGATATAATTCGATACAATACAGACACTGCTATCATCTTCCATATTATTCCATATCATGCAAGAAATAAATACAATCTCCCAATTATATTATTAGTTATATACTATCCGAAACTGTTACATACCTATGTATTTTTTTTATAAGAATACAATTGGTATAGATGTATCTGTCAATCATTGGACTACCTATTGAAATTTCTCCGTCTTACCGTCAGCTGTTTTTATTTGCAGAAAATAGCGGATTATACTTATACGGTTTAAGACATTTATTTTCGCAAAAGATTACAAGATAATCACTTACAGAGAAAATACAAAATATAATATACGAACAGTTTGATTTGCTCAATTAGCGTTGTACATAAAAATAGAGGGTAGGTACTTTAAAAATATTTAAACATTATTATTTTTCCAGGTATTGGGTACCTTCAAATTTCATTTAGAAATCACAATGCACGATGATAAATTTTAAGCAGCAAACCGATATAGAAAAACTACAACGCGTAGAGATAAATATCAATTCAAACTAATTCAAAAGACAAAGATTACTTAATTCAAAACACTTCTTGTCTAAAAATTGTAGATTTGGGCGTGTACTTACGTTTTGTTGAAGTTAGTTGCGATAGCCACTTCTGATCTATAAGGACGACCTTGCTCCGAGGAGAATAATAGAAGATATCGTCACAGAATATAAATCACTTTTATTACAACACACTTTGTACACTGAATATACACGACTACAATAAATTAGATAAATCAAATTCACAATAAACAGTTACTTCCAACTCTTAACAGTCTCGTGGTTGACACTCGAATCCCCTCACATATACGTAGGTCTTCTCTGGACTTCTCCTCTAGGGGAGTCCGGGGCAACTGTTCGGGACTGTGGTCCCCTGCAGTGGTGTCATACGCCGCCTGCTAAGACAGGCGGGGCTCTGTGGCGGGCACTTGGGCCCTTGGTGTCATCGTCCTACTGAGAGGTAGGGTATTTTTTGTTCTCGCCCCCGGCGAGATCAAGCCCGCCAGGTGGGACCCCGTTCGGGGAGGCCCGGCGAGCGATCAGCATGCCTGGGGGCGGCTAGGCATTGTTCGCGTGTGGCGGCGAGACTGGGCTTTGCAGTCCTGCCTCTAGCCGGCGTCTGGTGGTGTCTGGTGTCGTTGGTGCGCTGCTTTTGACCCGTGGCAGTGCTATTTTCCGGGAAAGGGGTGCGTCTACGGTTCATGGCGAAAATAATTTTGCAATACATCCGGTGATGACGGGTATCGGGTCTTTGCCCTCCACCATTGCCGTCAGGATCTCTTGCAAGACCCCGATGATTATTTTCGCCGTACGTGGGTCTATTTTCGTGGGCGTCGCCTCGTCCTGCTTCGCGCTTCTCCCGCTTGAGGGCGCCGCGGTCGCTGTGGGCGGGGCTTGTGTTATTGCCACGGGTTTGGTCCGTGACGGTGGCGCCATTGTTGGTACCGTCGATGCCGCTACGGCGGTGGCGACGGAGGACTTCTTCTTCTTCTTTGGGCGGCGTTTTCTTGGTCTCCTGGTTTTCCCTTGGGCAGGATTAGCCGGCGCCATCAGTGAGCCGGGCGCGCTCTCCTCTGGCGCTACGCTGCGTTCCGTCGCAAGAGTAGCGCCAGTTTTGGCGACGGGTCCCGCCTTCCTGTTCCGGGCCTCCTTCCGGAACACGGGGCAGCTGACGCTGTTTGCCGTGTGCGGACCTCCGCAGTTGGCACACGTCAGGGGCTCCTCCCTGGGCCGCGGACAGCCGCTAGCCGGGTGGTGTTCCCCACAGCGGACGCAGGCGATTGGCCGGTGGCAATTGTGTGAGGAGTGACGGAATTGCTGGCATCTGTGGCACTGCGAGGGTCCTTTTTTGCCTCGCCATGCTTCGATTATAACTCCGGGCATGCATAGAAGTTCTTCTATTTCATATATGCCCGGAGTTAGGTCTGGGGTTCGTTGGAGTTGCGCGAAGAAAATGCACCCCGGTCGCCCATGACGAGCGTTTATGGGGCGAACAAACTCGGGGCAGTACCCGAGGTCGCGCAGTTCGGCTTCGATGTCTGCGGCGTCGGTGTTGGGTGGCAATCCCCTAATGGCCACCTTGAGGCTTCGTTCCGCTGGCAGCGAGTAAGAGAACCACGCTATATTGGCGGTCTTCTCTAGCTCCGTCAGGTACCGTTGTATGATACGGTACTCGGTGTCCGCTTTCGGGAGGAAGCGAACACCTTTCCCGTACGGGCGTGCGTTTGGGGTGTGCCCAAGGAGGGCTTTCAGTTTCTTGAAGTGGCTTGCCCAATCCGGAAACACCTCCACGACCAGTGGGGGGTAGCGGGGGGCTGCGGGTTTCTTCGTTGCAAGGGCGTCAGCGTTTTCTGTATCGGCGGTGGCAGTCGTGGCAGGCGTCGTCTCCCTTTTCCTCGTCGCGCCCGTCCTCTGAGGGAGCGGGGGCGGTGGTAGGGGGGTGGCTGCGGAGGCGTACGACGTCCTGGTCGGAGTGGTTTGCATCGGAGATATTATCTCCGGTAGTCCCAGCGACGGCGGGGTGATTTCCGCATCTACCCTTTTCTGCGGCGGTTGCGCAGTTGGGGATGGGAATCTTCCGGCCGTGATCTTGGGTGGTGGCACACTGTACCTTGGCGGACTCAAACTGATGACCGCAGCTGTTGCGGTCTTCGGTAGTGCACTCGGGGGCGCGGGGAATGCGGGCCTGGCAAGCGTGGCTTGTCTGGCTCTTGGTACGGGCTGCGATGGTGGCATCACTGGCGTCTGTTTCGCCGCTTGTCCGCTAGGGGGCGGTTGCGACGATTGCGGTATGGGCGAGGCTCGCGGGGTGGTGAGGAAGAACTCGTCACCAGCTCCGGAAATGCTCGGTGTCATGGGTCTTGCACTGGGGCGGCCTGCCTGCATGGATGTGGATTGCAGCAGCCGTTCCAGTTCAGGTTGGGGCAGCACCCTCTCGCGCATGCGTGAAAATACGCTCTGCGGGTGGCGCTTTGTTTTCGCCTTTGGGGGCGGTTTCTGTGCGGGTGGTGGTGGCATCTTTTTCGCTTTTTATTATAGCGAAGCGAAGCAACAGCAGGCAACCAGAGGGGGTTGGCAAACCCTTCACCGCATCCCACTTACCCGGGCTAGCCGGGAGCGAGAGGGTTCAGGGTGCGCCTTCCCCGGCGGCACAGGAGTTCGGTGTCACTCGCTGCACAAACAGGTGCAGGCGCGATGCCGTAGGAAAGTTTCTTGACTTGAAGAAGCTTTTGGATCTGCTGGTATATTCACTTGATTCGGACCTTGGCTGTTGCGGCAGTCCAAAATCCCCTCACAATACTACCGACCATGCTTTTATCAGAAAAATCCCTACCCGAAAACTAAACCCCCAAACGACTCGCCACGACCAATCACAGCCCGCATCAGTTCTCTTTAATGCGGCTCCGTGATTGGCGGGCGGCGGCGCTACGAATCAATTGCAGAGTCTATGACTAACTTTCGCTTCTGTCAGTACTCGAAAAGTAGTTACCAGTATATTAAAATATTAAACAATTAAAATAAAGTATTAAATAAGTAGCGATAAATCTCTACAAAATTGCAAACCCTAACACTTTATACCAATAATGATGTTATAATAATTTTTTTTAATATAAAAGTGGCTTTTTTTTGGAAATTCATGAAAAAGTTGATGAAAAATTTCAACACTAAAGTGTTCAGAATCATGTACTGGATCCTTGGTATCGGTTTTCGGTACGATGTCCCTTACACCCCGTATAATATATTATATATTATGTTGTAGTCCACGTGCAACTCTGTAGATGTAAAAACAACCAATCCTAAGAAATTATTTCAGACTTTTTAGTTACATTTTGAAGGCGGTTCTTTATTTTTGTAGAAATTAATTAATGAATTTTTAAATATCCTGTGGACTACAGTTAACATATAAAAACTATAATATCGCTATTGAATATCGCTATAATATAAGTAGTGCATTGTCTGGATTCTGATGGTCACTCATATATCGGATAAGGAGCTATCAGACACCGGTCTCGCCGGCGAGGCCGAAGGGTCGTACGTATGCGACCTCAACGACGTGCATCACCCCACTGAGTTTCTTGCCGGTTCTTCTCAGTGGGGGCGCGTTGTGAACCGGTGGTAAACTCAGCCCTCTCTTAAGCGACAGCCCAAGCCGAGGCCGTGCCTCCCTGAGGTGCTCTTGAGCTCGTCGCTACTTCTGCCGTAAAGGCTAGAGCGCTTCAAGCGCTCGCCTCCTATTGTCCGGTGAAGCTGTAATGGCCATCTGCGGCCAACAGCGTCTATAATTGCAAAAAAAAAATCGTATAAGGGTCCTTCAACAACGTAATACGTCCGTAAGTAGCAAGCCTCGCAGTCACAATTCACAATTCAACTTGCGATTTTTCCTACGCCAGACTTATCTTCCCAGCACTCGACACATATTCCGAGAAGGTTGGAATTTCTACAAGGAACTGGAGCACCAGCCGTCATCCTTTTATATAAAATTCAACCATTTGCGGACAGCATCAAATTAATCCGGAAAAAATCTTTTCTATTAAGAAATATCTGATCCGACCGGGTTAACAAGTTGACGGATAAATAGCGTTCTCGACCCTTATTATATATGTGACCTTATACGGTTGTCGTCACGTAAGGAATATAGCTTTTTTAACCGACTTCAAAAAAGGAGGAGGTTCTCAATTCATCGTGTATGTATTTTTTTTTTTTTTTTTTTTTTTAATGTATGTTCACTCATAATTCCGCCAAATATGTACCGATTTGGATGATTCTTTTTTGTACCTAATGGACATTCCATCAAGTTGGTCCCATAAAATTTTTATTCCTTACGAACCAGTAGTTCCTGAGAAAACATGAATGGAATGTTAGAATTATCTGTTAAAACGCCTAAAAGTAGATGATGTTCTAATCAATAATGGTTATAACTCATACAAATATTTACCAATTTCAGTGATTCTTTTTTTATTCGAAAGCATGAACCATAAGGATGGTTCGGTATGAATTTCATCAAGACCGGATAAGAACTTTTTCGAAGAACATGAGTGATGGGAAAGAGATATAACTGGGAGAAACCATAAAATAGATGATGTCTTCGTCTACAAAATGGTCATACGCCATCCAGATCATCGTACCGAATTCGATGGTTTCTTTTTGACCCCCGACCAAAAACGAGGTGTTATTAGTTTGGGGGGGGGGGGGGGAGTCGTGTCTGTCTGTTTGATAACTGTCTGTGGCATCGCAGCGCTGAAACGAGTGGACAGATTGGCGTATGCTGGTTTATTGGAGATGGTTCTTAACGATGTTTCTTGAAAATAGGTTTAGCTTTGAAAACCATCAGCTCTTTTCCAAGTCGACTTAAGGATATTTCGTATACAATGGACATTTTTAATTACTTCTATTACTCCGAAAGATCTGAAATTTAGAACATATGTAAATCCGTTGATACTAAAAAACTAGTACTAAGAAAATGGTAACCTTCACCAGGGTCTGATGATGGAGCAGGAAGGTGGTCACAGGATTTCTGCACCAATAAACGTAGACCCACTGAGTTTGGGCTCGTTGTGTAGGTCTCGACGAGTATCTGCTAGAAAAATGATGTTCAGAGTCTGGCGATGGGAGCAAACAGTATGATGTTAACAGGAACTCTGTTCCATGAAATGTAGGACCCACCGAATTTTAGATCTGTGGTTGGGTTGGGAGATTTTAATTAAAATAAATTTATACCTGTTGGTATTAAAGCTTTATATCCAAATCGGTATATAGTTGAATAAAGACTTTTCAAGAGAATATGACTAAAAAGAATAAAATAAAATTTTTATAAAAAAAATAAACCGACTTCAATAGACACCACACTAAAAAGTGAAAAATAACTTCAATATTCTTGAAGTTGGTGCTAAAATAACACGATACTTACCCCAACACCAGAATCAACTGACCAGCACCAACTTCAATAATATTGAAGTTATTTTTCACTTTTTAGTGTGGTGTCTATTGAAGTCGGTTTATTTTTTTTATAAAAATTTTTTGGAATAAATTTCTTGGCTGATTCGTTGTTATTGTGATCCGTCCTAGCTCTCATGATGGATGAGACGCTAACCCTCGACGAGTATAAAAACATCTATAATAGTCTACGTTTCATGAATTATTTTTGTTACCCGACTACGGAACGGAGAGAGGGTTATGATTTTAACAAGAATGTATGTATGTTTGTATTTATGTATGTATGTTCATCTGTTCCTGCATATCTTCTAATCTACTTAACGTAATTTGACAAGTAGGGTGTCGTTAGAAGCGTCTTGATTGTGCACTGGTTATAGGCTATATAATATCACATTATTAGACTGCGATTTTATCCGTAGTCGGGTTTTAGTTTTTAAAGCTTTTTACTTGTTTATACAACGCGTTGACGAATTATCGCAAAACCTGAAACTAGTTAGTTTAGTGTCAGGAGCAGAATTGATTAGAGAATATTTTGATAGAGCTTAAATTTTACTAGAATATACTAATATTTCTCTTTATTTATCAAGCAGGCGGTCTGAATAAAACGGAACTGGTAAGAGGTTATTAACCTCCAGCAAATGCAAACGGTCAAGTGAGAGTCTGAGGCTCTGTCCTATTGCCATCGCTCGCGCGATGATGCGATGCGATTTCATCGTCTGATAAAACCGCATTCGGTCGGTTTGCATGATCGCACGACCTTCAATAGGACATTCATATGTTACCAGTATGATTGAACGCACGGTCGCACGATCATTTTCGTCGGACGCAATGCATCATCGCACGAGCGATGGCAATAGGACAGTGCCTTACACGCGCACCGAGGGTTCCAATTTTACGATTCGTCTAACACCTCAAATAACAAAAAAAAACACAGATCAACTTTGTCGAAGTCTTTTTAGGATTAGGTACTAAAAAACTTTACTATAGATATAAAATATAGATAGATATTTACTATCCGTAAATTATATTATTTCACATATTTCTCTCCACAAACTTCGGAGAAAAAACATATGTTTATCTAATATGGATATCGCTTTGTTTACTGAGACGTGGCTACGTGACAGTATCTTAGACGCTGAGTTGTGCAACTCAGAGTTGTACGATCTTTTTCGTCGTGACCGCGGTGCAATCGGTGGTGGAGTGATGATTGCTTGCGCTGTGAAGCTGAGAGTGCGCAGGCGGAGCGATCTTGAACGTGACGATCTGGAATGTGTCTGTGTGACTATACCTGCGAGTGCGCTAGGGTTGCAGTATGATTTGAACGTTTTCTGTGTTTATGTACCACCGGACCGTGAGCTTGCTTCGCGGATGCAAAAACTAATGGTATTATTAAACAACGCGTTTGAGTCTCAGCCTGATGACTACTATATTGTTGCGGGCGATTTTAATCTTCCGTGTATTGACTGGAAAACAGGCAATCCCCTGATTATGCGAAAAGGATCTGTAGAGATTCAAAATTCGGCTGCCGAATTAATTAATCTGACGTCGTATTACGGGTTACATCAAGAGAATCAAATTTTAAACTCTCATTGTAACGTCTTAGATTTGATATTTTGCAATGAGTCTGTTACTCTCGCCAAATCAATATCTCCCATGGTTATAGAAGACAAATGTCACCCTGCATTTGAGTTTTGCGTCAGGGACATTTTAGTCCCAATGGTGGAACCTTCTACTAGAGTAAAAAATATGTTTAGAAAGGCAGATTATCACCAATTAAATACATATTTTAACAGTATCGATTGGTATTTCATAAATACTCTTAATTTACAGGATGCTTTTGATAAATTTTACTCTTATTTATATACAGCTATTGCTAAGTTTGTCCCTCAAAAAGTTGTATCACAGAGACATACTTATCCGGTATGGTACACTAGTAGTTTAATAAAATTAATTAAAGAAAAGGCAAAACACCACCATCTTTGGAAAAAACATCATAATCCTAGTGATTACAATTCATTCTCAGTACTTAGATCTCGTTTAAAGAAACTTGAGCATGAGTGCTATTTAGCATATATTGCATACTCTCAGAATAAAATTAAAGAAAAGCCAAAGAATTTATGGACTTATGTGAAATCAAAAAGAAAAAGTAAATCAAATTATCCTAGAATGATGTATTACAATAACGAGACTATTACCAATGAATTGGACATATGCAATGCATTTAATAACTTCTTCTATCGAAATTTCAACTTTCCAGCACAAATGTGTAATGAGTTCTCTGAACAGAAAGCCATAGGTCATGATATCATTTGTGATATACATATAACAGCAATGGATATCTTAAAGTTACTAAAAACCTCGATCAATTTAAAGGCACGGGCAGTGATGGGCTCCCACCGTACTTTTTCATTAATTGTGCTGAATCATTGGCTGGCGGCCCTATAGCTGTACTTTTCAATAAATGTTTTTCAGAAGGATATGTTCCAAAAATTTGGAAAACTGCTAATATCGTACCTGTACATAAAAAGGCTTCGAAAACATTTATTGAAAATTATATACCGATATCGATCCTTAATGTACTTAGTAAAGTAATGGAAAGGGTAGTCCATAGTCACGTATACACACTAATCATTCATCACCTACCTATGCAGCAGCATGCTTTCGTGCGTGGTCGTTCTACCAGTACCAATCTTTCAGTTTTCGTTAGTAATGTCCTTCGTGGAATGGAAGATGGCTATCAAATTGATGTCATATATACTGACTTTGAAAAGGCCTTTGACCGCGTGGACCATGACATTCTTTTGCGTAAGCTGCACGAGCTCGGAATTCGAGGAAATCTTTTGCGTTGGGTAGAGTCTTACCTGCGTAATCGTGCTCAGGCTGTAGTTATGGCTGGAAGTCGATCGGATCTCGTTGATGTTCCCTCTGGTGTACCACAGGGCTCTATATTAGGCCCATTGCTGTACGCTTCATATCTGTATGATATAGGTGACTGTTTCCAGTTCGCCAACTTCCTGATGTATGCCGATGATACTAAGATTTACGCAAAAATCAAAACAGCGGCTGACGCACATGAACTCCAAAATGACTTAAATCGACTTTGCAGCTATTTTGAGGAGAATCGTATCGGTGTCAACATCTCAAAATGCCTCCAAATTAGTTTCACTCGTAATAAAAACAAAGTTAATTTTCAGTATGCATTAAACAATGTACCTCTGGATGTCAAACAAAGTGTAACATATCTTGGCGTGTCCTTTGATTCAAAAATGTTAATGTCTGAACAAGTAGATGCAGTATGTAGGAAAGCTTATAAAAACCTAGACTTCGTACTCCGTGTGAGTCGCCCATTTACAGATCTAGAGTGCATTAAAGTATTATATATTGCTGTAACGTGTCGAGCCCGAACTACATGATATACATACAGAACATAGAGAAAATTCAAATGAAATTTGTTAAAGTATTAAATTATAGAACTAATAACAATCACAAGACTTACTTTGAATCGTGTAAATATCATAATCTATTACAATTAAAAGACAGACGGACTTTACTGCAGATGTTGTTTCTACATGACATCTGCCACGATAGAATTAATTGTCTTGAACTTACAATGGATTTTCTTAGGCTTAAAGCACCTTTGAAGCGTACTAGACACACATCGTTGTTTCACGTACCGTTTTGCCGCACAAATTATGCTCAAAACTCAATAACGAATCGTACTTTAAGTAGCTACAATAAAGATTTTTCGGCAATTGATATCTTCCATCATAGTAAGGCATCTTTTAAAAAACAAGTCGCACTAACCTTTACTCGTAATTGATCAATGAAAATGTCACCACTACAATTTGTACATACAACATCATTGTTAACTATGTTACCGCACACACGTACACACTCCTAGTCTTACACATACGGCACACACACACACACAAACAATGCTTACAAGTTTTCAGATGCGTACCTTAAAAACTAAATACTTCTGTTAGTTATTATTTAAGTAATTTCATTCAATTATTTGTAATTTCTGTATGAGAGTCGAGCTCTTCAAGCGCAATTATAACTACTGGTACTAAATAGTAAGAATCTGTTACTGGCAATATGGTGGGATATCTATATATATTTTAAATAATACAATGTGCTGTTGATTCTATGATTAATAAAGGAAAAAAAAAAGGAAAGATAAGAGGGTGGCGGTAGTTTTTTTGATATCTTTGATTATAAGCCTAAAACTACGTGATATAAACCAAAATAAAAATATTTTTTAAAATGTGCAAATGAAGCTCTTTTTATTTGATATCCCACTCGATATTGTTTATTATGTTGTCTTACTGTCTTGATACCCCATTTCGCCCCCCTTTGAAAATAAAATAAAAAAAAACTTATTTTTTAATTTGCAATCTTTGATTATATATACGTCTAGATAGCGTGTTCGATGTTCAAACACTTGACAATATCAAGTATACCAAAACATCAAATTGGTATACTTGGTTGTTTAGTATCACTTGAACTCTACCGATGGTTTGTGCTCGCAAAAAAAAAACTTTTTGCCGAATTGTGTAATCAAATCGTGAAAATATTAACTAAGTAAAATTAATAAAGATCCTAACTTAATTTTCCATTCATAAGTCTTAAGATTCTGTGAGGGATTATTATAAAAACTCGATTGTTTTTTACGACAATTTGTACATTGTCCGACTAGACTGGTGTGGCTAGGTAATAATGGGGGAATATATCTTAAGTCTGGGGTAATTTTTCTTTTGACAAAAATGAATTCAATGAAACTTAATACGTAGTTAGTGACCAAAACATGAAATAAATCAATTATAATAATTTTAATTTATTTTTTTGATAAATTAATTACTTTTATATTAAGTAAGTACTTAGAAGTATTTTTTCTTCCTGGTCATGAGGCTAATAAGACGTTCACCTGATGGTAAGGGACACGCCATTTAATTTAATTTCAATTCAATTCAACTCAAATCAATCTTTTTTTTTTTATTTTTTTTTTTTTATATTTAATTTTTTTTTAAATTTTTTTTTAAATTTTTTTTTTTTTTTTTTTTATTTTTTTTTTTTTTTTATTTTTTTTTTTTTTTTTATTTTATTTTATTTTATTTTATTTTATTTTATTTTATTTTATTTTATTTTATTTTATTTTATTTTATTTTATTTTATTTTATTTTATTTTATTTTATTTTATTTTATTTTATTTTATTTTATTTTATTTTATTTTATTTTATTTTATTTTATTTTATTTTATTTTATTTTATTTTATTTTATTTTATTTTATTTTATTTTATTTTATTTTATTTTATTTTATTTTATTTTATTTTATTTTATTTTATTTTATTTTATTTTATTTTATTTTATTTTATTTTATTTTATTTTATTTTATTTTATTTTATTTTATTTTATTTTATTTTATTTTATTTTATTTTATTTTATTTTATTTTATTTTATTTTATTTTATTTTATTTTATTTTATTTTATTTTATTTTATTTTATTTTATTTTATTTTATTTTATTTTATTTTATTTTATTTTATTTTATTTTATTTTATTTTATTTTATTTTATTTTATTTTATTTTATTTTATTTTATTTTATTTTATTTTATTTTATTTTATTTTATTTTATTTTATTTTATTTTATTTTATTTTATTTTATTTTATTTTATTTGGACATCAAACAGCTATACATTATATTTAAAAAAAAAGGAATTACACATTTACAAAGTACATATCAATCCACAACGCTATCGCTATTTATGGGAAAAATATTTATAACTGGAGATCCCCAAACACGCACACAACCACAGATGACGCGAGTGTACAACGAGGCCTGCACGCACACACGAATTATGAGGTTGTTATGCTTATTAACGTAACGTTACAAGACTATTAGGTATCTAGACGTATATATAATCAAAGTTTGCAATGTAGTAAGTAAGATCTAAAACTTATATATGTTTCAAATCGATAGCATCAGTGATTCCTGAAATATATAGGTGAGACAGACAGACAGATAGACGGAGTCATTTCTTTTTAATTTTTAGGTATGGAATCCTAAAAATCAAATCTGTGGTATATTTAAGCCAACACCACTAGTCACTGCAATTTTGTGTAAGTATA
Source organism: Furcula furcula (assembly GCA_911728495.1). Lineage (NCBI taxonomy): Eukaryota > Metazoa > Arthropoda > Insecta > Lepidoptera > Notodontidae > Furcula > Furcula furcula. The sequence continues at coordinate 4,003,450 of OU452244.1, read as the reverse complement.
GTATATACTCCAAAACGTTAACAAAGTATGTTTTGTTAGAACAATACCAACATAAAATCAATTCAGCTCAATGTTCCGAGGTAAACTAACATAATACGAGTAATACAACTAAACAAAACCAATTTATTTTAGCAAAACAAAGTTCATTGTAACTATAAATACTATATTGACTACTGATTCCGTGCAAATGTTTTCCTTCTGAATGAAACCAGCTATAGTTATATAGTTTAAACTGAGTACTTAATTTAAAACCTAACATTTTTCTCCTTTTCAAAAGTTAACAAATATTCTAATTTAGATTGAATAATTATATTTACAGCCGTATATCGTATAGAAAAACAATTGGTGCACCCCTACTATGAATCTAATTAAATATACTGTTACGTGCGGGTGGGTAATTAAATGCTGATTAACGTAAAAGAAGATTTTATTACACGTACACTCACACTGTATACACTATACACGCAGTATACACACAAGGCACAGTAGTCCGAGTCGCACAGTACTTCTCAGTAGTCCAAAGTCTTCGCAAGGGTCGCTGGTACAATTCTCTTCGATCGCTTCGTTAAGATGTTTCCGCTGTCGCTTGTAAACACAAACTGTCTGGGCGCCTCTATGCGTCGGCTTATATACCTAAATTAACAGAGGGGTGGAAGTCTTTCGAATGTACTCGTAAGTAGGTACCTATTCTATCGTTTTCGCGAAATACAATAGCGTCGTGACCTTCGAGAATAAACTAACAATAGGCGGGGGCAGTGAACCGAGCGCGAGCGCGTAGGTAGGTACATACGTAAGTACTTGCCGAATTTGAGGGAACTACTAACTTCCCCACTTTTATGTTTCATTCTCTCTTTTTTCCATCCCAAGGTTGCCTGGAAGAAATTGCGAATAGCGATAAGGCCGCCCTTTGTACATATTTCAGTTTTTAAGTGTTTTTATGTGCTTTATTTTATGTGTAGGTGAGTTTGTGTACAATAAAGAGTATATCTATCTATCTACTTGCCGAATTTGAGGGAACTACTTTCTGCTGAGAATTCCAGATTTTTCGGTACGAATCGATAGTAGACCTATAGACTAACAATGCGTTTTGAGATCATTGCAATTAAGTAATAATTAACCGAGTAATTAACACTTTTATGTCGCGGTCGTAATAATACATATAAAAAGTTTGACCCGTGGGGTGTCGGGTTAGAATTGCACGCCCCTCCCATCTCCTCTCGTTTCTAGACCTAAGAATTTCCTATAACATATAAGACCAAACGCATCTGAAAGAGGCACCAGGATAAGGATTCTATCTGAGATCAGTTGATGTCTTCAAAAAACATGGAAAATATATAAGGCTATTTAAGTGTCTGTTGATACGCGACGTTGGAGACCAAACTTGAGATATGCATATTTATTTCATGAACTTTTTTAACAAAATTGTTATATCATAAAATATTTTTAATTGACTTCAAAAAAGTAGGACGTTCACTTAAACAACCACCAAAGAAATTCCGTACAAAGTCATTAACCCCATCGCATTTCTTCATTAAAATTGGTGTCCCGCAAATGTTCAGTTATAAAGGGAAGAAATTCTCGAGCTGTGTTTGAATTTGGAGAATTCACTCCATGGAGAGATAAATGCGGAGGGTTTGGATAAGGGTGAGACGTCCGGACATCCCGGCTAGCGGACTTCAATTGACCTCAATTTCATCACGTAAGGTATTCCCTATAAGATAAATGAAGGATCCAGTTTAATCAACCACATTCCAATATTCTAACTTAATATTTACGTAAGTAAAAATTAAAAGGTTGTGGACAGATAGGAATGGCAATATAATGGTCACTGGATATTGAACAAAGGATTATATGCGGTTGGATCCGTTTTTCATTTCGCCAAGATAAGGGTTGTTGGCACATTTTGAAGTGAGAACTTCTTTAGCGGCGTTGTGCACTTTTTTCTGATGGGGAATAATGTTAAATTCGCATCAGGACACGTGACCGTAGGACTTGTAAGGTAAGATGTAGGTGGCGCAGGGCACTTGCGAGAATGTTCGTGAGTGTTTGTTTGTCTTACAGCGTGCTTGCCACGCGCATCCATGGATGATGACTGCTGATGGCTCGACCGTCTATGTAGTTAATATAAACTTGTTTGTGTACGATAACTAGATATGAATATTGTATTTTACCACATCGTGCAAAATTATTCCCTAACCATTCCAAAATATCAAAAACGCACAACGTTAATATTCAAGTTTTCACTTCTGCCGGCTCTCCCCAAGTGCACCCCGTTATTTTTTTCTCAGTGTCTTCTTTTGATCATAAAACACCCACGAGTCCTTGCACCGTGCCTGCTTATAACTGAATGATTTCATAATCGTCATCATTATCAGCCGAATGGCGTCCACTGTTGAAAAAAGACCCCCTTAGAAAGGAGCCCCCTTTTTATACGTTGCAAAAATATTGTATCGTATTTTATGCAGTGTACAAATGAAAAGTTGGTACTCAACAAATACTCAGAGAGTATAAAACCAAATGACACCAGTAGGGTCCTCCCCAACTTGGGTTAATTTGCCGACCTCAGTTCATTCGTACAATCTCGGGTATCAAAGATTTCTTCACAGAAAACCGGCACTACTGTTTAGCGACAGAATACTATGGTTGTTTCTATCTAGAAGAACTTTTGATAGTAAACGATGATTGTATATCTAGTGTGCTTATCAATCGAGAAAATGTGGCTTAAAAGTCACCTGTTAGAGGTCACTGTTAGTGATAAGGCCACTGTATAATTTGCTATAGTATAGTATTATACATTTATGTTTGTATATTTACAAAGATGGTTTACATTAGTGCTATCTATCTACATATCCGATAGCTACAAGCATAACGACAGCAGAGGCAATCTAAATTATACTGCACCAAATAAAATCACTTTTCCCATGAGCACCGAACTAATAAACGAAAAGAGGCAATCCCAGTAATATAAGAGGCAATTACTAAAAGATTGTCGTAAAGAAGGATTACCTTGCCGTTGCCTTAATTTATTTGATGACAGGCATACAATTGATTACAAGTAACCGAAAAAATTGTGTTATTTCTGAAAGTATTTAATTAAATGTAAGTTGGTACATGTCCACGTTGGCACCTGATGGTAAACGGTGATGTAGTCTTTGATGGGAGAGCAATAATATATTAACAAGACTAGGCAAACCCTGTGTTAGAGGTATCGCTTTGACAGAACGACAAAAATAACGAAAGACGAATTATGCAGTGGCTCCTCATGGGGTAAGTGCTAGCAACCTTACCAAAGACATTATTATGTTAGCCTATGTCACTCTGCTGGCCAAAGGCCTCCCTCCATCTTAGTTTATTACGCGCCTCTATCGGCCAATCTACAAGGAAGGCATCCGGGTCATCTCACCATCCTATTTTGTGGAATTCCGCGGCTTCGCGTCACTCTACCGGGGCTCCAAAATGACGCTCTGTGGGCCCACTGCTCGTCCGACACGACGAAAGAAGTTAAAGTCTAATATAAATTGAATCTCTTTGAACCTTAAAGCCTCTGCCCACATTAACAGACTATGCCAAGCCATGACCAAGCTGTGAAGGAACCGGGCAAAAAAAATTTATTTGTCAGACACTGTATAAAGCAATGCCCACAAGAACGTCGCGTATTCGGCCGTGTAATTCGCATTAGTGTAAAAATTTTAAAGTTGAATAATGCATGTTAATATAATAAATACATGTAGCTCCCGTGGTACCCTTAAAATTAAAGCTTAATAAATTTCTTTGCATAGAAATCTAGACTAATTAGGGTATCTTTACGTGAAACCCCAAGTTTTCTTATTATCTTTGATGAGATTGAAGCAGCATATCACATTGCAATCTAATTTTAAAATACTGAAATCTCTTTTAGTTCAATTGAATTTTATAAGTCGTTTGAGATTACTTTGTATATAGATCTTTTTCCACTTTTTTCTACATGTTATATTTTAATACCTTTTTGGCATAATATGTGTAAATTATGATGTACTTAAACTATATATTAAAGGGTATTACTCCACAGAACAATAAAAGCCATTTAAACCAAGATGACTACCCTGAACGTAGCAAGATAAAACTTTGACCCATTTCCGGAAAACATTTCGTCAGATTTTTACGGATCATATAACTTTGTTATATCTTCCTAGTTGGCTGCAAATGTACTGACGTAAGCTCGATATAATTCATGATCATATGATATTTTATGATTAGCAAAGTTTTTTACATGTGGACTACCCTAAAAAAGCATACGCTGTTTTTGTTGTTGATCATTCTAAAATCGTTAGTTCACGTTTCCGCCACCAGCACAGATAAGTTTGCAACCTCCGCGACCACAAATTTTAGATGTCATTTTGTTCGTGAATGTTTATCTAGTTTGTATATTATATCGATGATTCTACCCAACCGGTATGTATTGTCTGGCTGGCCGTCACTCCTATGTTCATACATTTATTGTTCTGAATTTGATCTTGTCAAGAAAAACAGAGTATTAATTACTAATTGACAGTATCACTGTCAATGATATATAATACCATGGCAACATGGAAAGCCGTGGGGATGCGGCATGTGTCGATACACTTGCTGCGTCCCACACCCTACAACCGGCTGGAGGGGCTGCGGCGACCGCTATTGATGTAAAGCGGCAAGTATGCAGCCCTAGGTTCCAACTATATATAAGCGCCCTTTGCGGTGGAGACCATGGGGCCTTGGTCTCATGAGACGCACGGTTTGGTGAAAGAAATTTCATCCAAACATATCGAAGTCTCAGGAGATCTTCAGGCCGGTAGCTTTTTCTGCCAACGTATAAGCTTGGCCATACAGACAGGCCATGCCGCCAATCTTTTAGGTACCCTTCTCTACCAGTGCGGCAACAAACTGGAGAAAGGTTTTTACCTAGTTTACACATATAATTTTCCTAATTGACAAGGGAAATATAACGTTCTAAGTCCAAGTAGGTACCACCGCAGTGTCAGATATTCTTCCAGCACGCAGAAATGTGGAAATATTGCTGTGCTCCAGTATCTGCACCTGGTGAAATGACCGGGCTCACGAACCTTGATAACTAATGTATGTAGTGATAAGTGGCATTGAAGTGCAGCTGTTTAAAGCTTCTTTGGAGTCGCTGGACGTTTGGTGTGAGGGCTCTAGACGTCGGTCGAGTAGGTACGGTGGCGACTCTGAGGAAAACTGTGAGCAGAGTGTCTTGTTTATGTTGGAGAAGCCCTCTCGTGTACCGATGCGACAGCCGTGGGAGTTTTAATAGCTAAGAATCCCACATACCCTGGCTGACCCCACTGGTCCCGGAGACATGTTGAAGATTTCTCCCAAGAAAACAAAAGAAAAGCGAATGTCTTGTCGGTCTAGTCAATCTATACTCTATACTTATAATAAAACTGTAACTGCTCCAATTCTGTACATTGAAGATATTTTGAAAATTATATTTGGAGGGCATTCTATAACCGATACTGAGGCCGCAAATGTATTTTTTTTAATTTTTGTCTGTCTGTCTGTCTGTCTGTCTGTCTGTCTGTATCACGGCTGAGCATCACGCCGAAACTACTGAATGGATTCAAATGAAACTTGGCATGATTTGAGATCTTACTACGAGGTAGGATATAGGATACTTTTTATCCCGTAATCTAGCACGGTTCTTTTGGGAGGGGGCATTAAAGTCAAAATGGGTACTTGGTTATACGCTTGGTCCGATTTTATAAATTTTTCTTTATAATATAATAAATATTAGAAAGGGAACACTCATAGAGAGTTGTTATCAAGGTTTTGTAATCGATCGGGTTAAGCAACGTTAGGTAAGGTCAATAAATAGATTTAACGCCATTTGAACTAAACGGGTCCGTGCTTCGGAGAGCAAGTAAAAAGTGGGTCCCAGTTTTTAACCGACTATAAAAAAGGAGGTTATGTATTCGATGCGAATGTCTGTTATTAAAAGTTTAGTTAACGTACAAAATAGCGCAGGCGGAGCTGCGTGGGTCAGCTAGTCATTTCAATAAAAATACTTTATACCAAGTCACTATCTGCGTCTGCATGTTTGCTTTTTTGTCCGACTGCCCCAGAAGGAGGGTTATGTTTTTCAAGAGTATGAATGTATGTTCGTCTATTTCTTTGGCACGGCCTACACCTTAAACGGCTTGGATGGATTTTGACTTTGGTATTTATATTCGTCTAAGTTGTGGGAGTGACATAGGCTATTAAATGTAAAAAAAAAGTTAATATAGCGGCCCTCAGTCTCCATTTTGTATTTTTAAATAATGGTATCAAATGAAAGGTATTAACGAGACGAATCGTAATATGTATAATGTGTATATACGTACCTACGTATATGTATTATGTATGTATAATGAAATTTAAATCCATTTTGTTTGCTGGCACTCCGGCTTTTCATATTTTTATATAATTTATACTTGTTGCTTACTTCGCCTAACATTCACAATACATTTTGATATGGTTTCCACAGCAGTTTAGAAATTTTCTTCCGGGAAGTTTAATTTTAAAAATCATAAAGGCTGGGCGAAGCCACAGTATTTTAACAAGCAAAACTTCTGTTTTGTTTTGATTTCACAACTTGAGAATTGATTACTTCCGTGCGAACTCCCAAGGTTGAAACTTCGAGCAAAAACCTCGTCTGAAATAAGATCGATGAAGACATATCTAAGCCCGTAGAAGGTCTAATCTAAATTACCCCAGAAAGTAGCTTATTATTAACATATATCTTAAAAAAACATTAAGGATGGGAGCTGCTTCAATTTGGACAGAATTGGTTAGGAATTTCTTTCTTCAATGAAATAATACGTAATAACATGAACAATGAGGACAAACTTAGGTAGGTACTACATTTTCACCGGGATTCAGCCTGTTCCCATAGCTAGGTCACATTATTATTATTATTATACCTACTACTAAGGATTTTGATGCAAAAAACCAGCCAAAAAGCGGACTGATTAGTCTAGCCGCCAAAAAACATTTTATGACAAGGAAAGAAATTACGGAGCTCAAAAATTTTAACAACTAATGTCCAAGTTTTGATCTGGCAGCGTAATACAACTGTCCACTGGCTTCCTGTTAATCTTATCACAAAGAAGTTGAGGAATAAAAATAAAGTTATAAAACTAAAACCCGACTCCGGAAAAAATCATCGGAAAAGTAAAAGCAAATATTTTTATATCACTGAATTCTAATCGACATATTATGTAGGTACAATATTGTGTTGGTTATAACCATAGTCGCATGCCGCTATAAACTCTATTCAGTTTTAAGTAAATACTTTATACTACAAATATATAGGTAATATACCTTCTTATTGCCAAGACGAATCAATCGACACCTCATTTGTCAAAATCGCATAAGTAGTTATCGAGCAGCGATCTAACTTACAAACATAGATACATACATACATACACAGGCTGTTAAACTCCTTCCTCCTCCGTAGACGGGTAAAAAAGAACACTATTTCATTAATTTGTGCAGTGCAGGACTAAAACGCATTAACTTCGCTACAGTGGTTTAACCTACCACAAATTTGTGGCCCGAACTGTCCCCCGAAAAGTCATTACGAAGGTCCACGAACACAAAGGAGCAGACCATCGTTGACCTCAGGAATCAAGTTAACGGCTGGAAGTTATGGGTTTTGTTATCCAGATGTATGTCAATCTGTCCCACCTACCTTTAGTATGATGGTAGAAAATAGAAGTTAGTTGACCTCTAACACTGTCGAAGATGTATCAAAGTAGAGGTCACTGGATGGATGGACATATTGTATAATCCTCTCTAGAATAACTGTTAATTTGGTTTCACGATATGCATGCGGCATTATTTTACTTTTTTAGATATTTTTATTTTATAATTGGTAAGCATTCACCAATAGTTAGGATAACTGAACTTTATAATGATATATCGGGTGCCTCGAGGGACATTGACATCTTTTGTAATAAAATTGGAGTATTTAAATATCTTATTAATGAACATTTCAGAGCACTAAGTTGACATGTAATGTTTTTTTTTTTAAATTAATTAAATAAGTATACTTATAATATTGGTTGCGCGGAGTAGTTTAATTTCGCATTATTAATTTGTAGTTGTTTTCTATGCGTTATTTTTATTGGTACACTAATATCCTACACCTATCCTTTTCCTACGCACATATCTTTCGTTTGCGTGGGTGAGAGAAGAATACCCACGTATTGCGTCGAGCGAACATGCATCGGCCCCAGTCGTCGTTGTCACCTCGTCGATTCGAACTGTGCTCGTCGCTTGCACCGTGTCTCGTAATTCATTTTCAACAATAATGGTGGACTATCATTAAATTATCGTGAACAGACAAACATCGTTTTGTTTCTACCTTTGGACATTAATACAGTGCTGTGAAGTGCCGATTGAACTATTATGGGACCCCACATCGAGGATGCAGAAGTATCAAGACATGCGCAGACGCAGCGTGTGATATAAGGTATGTGCAATCCGTTCCATATATAATAGAACCTTGTATTTCCCGTGGAATATCCAAATGGTTCTATTTTCCTACCAGTATTAGTGTACCAATCGTATATTTGTTCGTTTATCTACTTAGTTTTCGCCTAGCTACCATCCATTATTGTTTTCGTCATTCACGTAGATTTTATCGAAATTAGCGCATTACAGTCCCGCTACAACATAGTATTTTTGGTCCTCCAAAGCCGGATAGAAATTAGTTAGTTATAATTGATTCGCGTATTGTAACATAAAAATTGCAATATCATCATTAGTTTTTCGTTAGCTTCGCTTCGTAACTACAACTACCTACTTCGTTAAATAATCGTTCGCATATATAATTATTGTATTATAATAATTATACATAGATAATTACATTATTTCGTTGTCGATATTAATTCGTAACTACTTAATTGTTTAAATACATATTTGAAGATAACATTATTTGTTCATTAAATGTTAGCATATTGTATACAAAACTGGTTTCTGGCAGCAGATGTACAGCCGTATATAGGTTACTAGTTGTATATACCATTATAGCTTATCGTTGCATACTTATAACTTATCGTTGTTTAGTGACTTGCGACGTATTCTGTTCTCTGTCGTTTGTATTGTATTGTATATTTCACGTAAATAAATATAATTAAAATGGCGCCAAGTGCAGATTTAAATTCTCAATTGAAGCTATTAAACGCTAAGAGAGATATGTTGTTTTCGCGTATGAAAATTATTTGTAATCACGGTATAGATCTTGATACAAAATCTTCTAAGGAACAATTCCTGTGTGAAATTGAAACCATAGATAACTTGCGTTCGGATTTCGAAACGTTATTAGATAAAATTAATACAATTGAGTTAAAATTAAATCCAGATTTCGTTATTAATTATCAGCAATTATCGTCGTTTGAGCACTTTTTATGTCGTGTTAAGCGTACCGCTAAGTCTTTGCAAGTTGAAACAAAACAAACTGCACACCCTAACAACTGTGGTCCTAAACTGCCTCCGATTGATATTCCAGAGTTCAATGGAGACGTAAAAAATTGGCCGTTATTTTTTGCAAGTTTTCAAAATGTTGTTCATAACAATAAATCACTTTCGGATTCTGAAAAAATGCACTACTTAGTCGGAAAATTAGTAGGCAAGGCGCGAAATGTATGCGCTGGAATAACACCCTGTGCTGAAAATTACAGTATTATTTTTGAACTGTTGAAAACTAAATATGAGGATAAGCGTTTAGTTGCTACTTCATACATGGATCAAATATTTGATTTTAAATCGTTTTCGTCCGCTACCCTAGCTAGTTTAGAACTATTTCTCGATAAATTCGCATCGTCAGTCGCCGCTTTAAAAGCCTTAAAATTGATGATCTAAGTGATTTTCTATTTCTTTATATTGCACTTCGTAAATTAGATTCGCAAACCTCGCGGTCATTCGAGTTAGATAATCGTAGTAGTGAGATACCTGTTTTTAATAATTTAATAGAATTTGTCCGCGATCAAATAAAAATATTACAACGCACTTCGTCATTAAAACCAGAAGCTACGAAGAAACCTTTCGTTCGGCGTATAGATGAGTCGCCGAAATTATCTTATGTCGGAACAACACAATCATATGTAAATACCACATCCAATTCGCAGCTAGCTTCGTGCTCCATGTGCAACATGCATCACGAACACGTAACTAAATGTTCTGTTTTTCGTAGTTACAATCCTAGTGAACGTTTTCAATACGTAAAGAATAATAATTTATGTATTAATTGTTTGAATAAAGGTCATCGCCTTTTAGATTGTCGTTCAAATTCTCGTTGTCGTAAATGTGGTAGATCACATCACACTTTATTACATTTTGGAACTGGTGATAATACACCTGTCGTAAATAATTCTCATCAATCGTCGCATGCGCTTCCCGCGTCGTCGTCGCACGTCGGCGTCACTCCTGCCGCCGCCGCCGCCCGACCCGCGTCCGCATCTCTTTGTGTCGAGACTCGTACTGATGACGTCGCGCTGTGCTCGTCAGCTGTTATCAGTAACAATTTTGTCGCTCGTCCACCTACCACGGTTTTGCTTGCAACCGCTCGGGTTATTGTCGTTGATTCCCGTGGTACGGAACATAATATTCGTGTTTTGTTAGATAGTGCTTCTCAAAGCAATTTTATTACTGTCGATTGCGCTCGTAAGTTAGGTTTAAATATTAACAAGGGACTTGCTTCCTCTGCCGTAAGGGGGATAGGAGGTTCAAGTAAAGATATTCAAGGTACAGTCAACCTCAAATTTTTCTCTCGTTTTGATCGTAAAATTAGCTATAGTATGGAGTCATTAGTAATAGATAAAATTACTGAACGTATACCTACTGCTACTGTCGATATTTCGGAACTGTCGCACTTCAATAAATTGCCTCTCTCTGATGATACGTATTCGATTCCAGGAAATATTGAAATTTTAATCGGTGGGTCGCTTTTCCCGCACCTCCTCTTAGGTCATAAGGTTTGTATGCAGTCATATGATTCACCAGTAGCTTTGCAAACGGTTCTTGGCTATGTTGTCATTGGTGTCGCGCCAACTCGTATCGATGAGGCCGCTACGGTTTCTTGTTGTTGCACAGTTGATCCCCTCGATTCTGTCGTTCGCAAGTTTTGGGATTTAGAGGAAATAGATGTTCCGCGCTTTCTCAGTCCCGAAGATGAATTGTGTGATGAATTTTATACTCGTACAACCACTCGCGATGATAACGGTAGATATATAGTTGCGCTCCCATTTAAGGGTGACATTCATTCTCTCGGTGATTCACGGCGATCGGCCGAGAGACGTTTTCTTTGTTTAGAAAATAAAATGCAAGCCTCTCCTCAATTAAAGGAGGCTTATGATGGAACAATATTAGAATATTTAGAAAAGGGATATATATCACCTGTCACAAGTTGTTCGGAAGATAGTGGATATATTCCATCGTATATTATACCGCATCACGGTGTTATACGGAAAGATAAATTGACTTCCAAACTGCGTATCGTATTAGACGCGAGCGCAAAGACCAGTAAAAAAGTTTCGCTTAACGATATCCTCTATAATGGTCCTAACTTGCAAGGAAATTTGTTTAGTATTATTGTAAATTTTCGCTTATTTTCTGTCGCTCTTTCCGCTGACATTCGCCAAATGTTTCTTTCGATTGGTATGCGCGAATGTGATCGTTGTTTCCAAAGAATCTTGTATCGTTTTTCCCCTAGTGACCCTTTAATGGTTTTCGAATTTAATAGAGTTTGTTTCGGTCTTACATCTAGTCCTTATCATGCGTTGCGAACAATTAAACAACTCGCATCGGATGAAGGAGCTTCCTTTCCAAAAGCAAAGAAAATTGTTGGAAGTAGTCTATTTATGGACGATTTTGTCTATTCTGTACCCGACGAAAATGAAGGTATTTTAACAGCTTCTCAGATGATAGGTTTGATGAAGGCTGGTAAGTTTGATCTTATAAAATGGACAAGCAATTCTCAAGATGTTCTCGATTCGATTCCTGAGTCACATCGTCTTTCGTCGATAAAAGAGTTTGATGAATCTGACACTCACAAGGTTCTCGGTTTGTGTTGGTCACCCGTTACAGACTCATTTAATTTAAAAATTAGTAAACCAACGGAGAAGTGCACGAAACGCGCTATTTTATCGTGTGTTGCTAAAATATGGGATGTAATGGGATTTGTCGCTCCAGTTGTTTTATACGCAAAATTGCTAATTAAAAAATTATGGTTATGTGGTTGTGATTGGGACGATCCGCCACCAACAGATATCGTTCGATTATTCACTCGTTTCAAAGAAGAACTTCCCTTACTCGCTTCTTTGAAAATACCTCGTTTTGTTGGAATAAACCCCACCAATAGTGTTGTAACTCTACTAGGTTTTGCAGACGCTAGTGAGAAAGCTTATGGTGGTGTCGTGTACTTTCATGTACAAAATGGTAACGTAAATACTATGCACCTTATTAGTGCAAAATCAAAGGTAGCTCCACGTAAGGTGGTTTCTCTCGCTCGACTCGAACTTTGTGCTATATTAGTTCTCGCCAAACTTATTAAAAGTATTATTGATGCTTGTAGTGATCGTATAAATTTTAGAAATATTTTCGCTTTCTCGGATTCGACTGTGGCACTTTGTTGGGTTCATTCGTCACCCCATCGGTGGGAAACCTTCGTTGCCAACAGAGTGGCCAAGATTCAAGGTGATTTATCGCCCAAAGATTTATATCATATTGCTGGTACGGATAATCCGGCCGATTGTTTATCTCGTGGTCTCACTCCATCGCAAATAATTAATCATGCTTTATGGTTTAATGGCCCATCATGGTCTTCATTAGATCGATCAGAATGGCCAATTATTCCGTTTGACCCTACTACTGTGGCTGGACAGCCAGAGGAAAGAAAAATTGTTTTGGTCGTTTCTTCGCCTCCCGAAAAGTCATTTATCATTTCATTAGCTAATCGTTTGTCATCATGGTCAAAATTGCTTCACATTGTTGTTTACATTTGTAGATTTGCAAAATTATTACCCACAAGAGGTAGAATAACTGCATCAGATTTAGATTATGCAGAGTTGTTAATTTTTCGCGAACTTCAGCGTTCATGTTTTTCGAATGAACTAGCCAGTTTAGCGGTTGGTAAAGTTTGTACTCGCTCAATACAGCGCCTCAAACCTTTCATTAAGGATGGGCTTATAAGAGTTGGAGGTCGATTAACACATTCGGATTTGAATTATAATCAAATGCATCCTATTTTGCTTCCTCCAAAACATCATATTTTAGATTTATTGGTTGATTACCATCACAAGGTGAACTGTCACGCAGGCCCTGATTTGTTAATGTCGATATTGCGCCAAAGATATTGGATTTTGTCTGCACGCAATTTAATAAGGAATCGCATATATAAATGTCTAGCATGTTTTAGACTTCGTCCTAAGCCAATTTTTCCGGAAATGGCTGATCATCGTTCTTGTCGTGTTGTTCAAACTGCTAAACCTTTCGTTCATACTGGTACCGACTATGCAGGTCCGTTTAAGGTAACTATATCGCGTGGTCGCGGAATTCGCTCTACAAAGGCTTACGTTTGCTTATTTGTATGTATGACAACTCGTGCTGTCCACCTAGAGCTAGCTAGTGATCTTAGCACCACGTGTTTCCTTAATGCCTTTAAACGTTTTTTGTCGCGCCGCGGTCCAGTCAGAAAATTATATTCGGACAATGGCGCAAATTATGTAGGTGCCAAACGCAAACTTTCGGAAATGCATGAATTCTTGTGTTCCAAACATCACATGTCGGAGTTTGGGCACATGCTATCGGAAAATCGTATCGATTGGTCTCTCAATACCCCAGCTGCCAGTCACTTTGGTGGTAATTGGGAAGCCAATATAAAGAGTTTTAAAACTCACTTGTTCCGCGTTGTAGGTGAACAAATTCTTTCGTTTGAAGAAATGGAAACCATACTTACGCAAATAGAAGCGACTATGAATTCGCGCCCGTTGTGTAGGACGCTTTCTAGCGATCCCTCAGAACCTTTAGCATTAACTCCAGCACATTTTTTAAATGTTACTCCATTAAAATATTTGCCCGCTGTCGAAGTTGATGAGAAACTTCATATGCTTCCTCGTCACGCTTTATTAGATAAACTTGTGCAATCGTTTTGGAAACGTTGGAGAACAGAGTACCTCCACACGTTACAGTTGCGACAAAAATGGAATACACCAACCAACCCAATTACAGTAGGTACGGTGGTTGTTATATTAACTGATAATTGTCCTCCTCTACATTGGCCTTTAGGTATTGTAGAGGAAGTCTTTCCTGGTGCAAATGGTACCCGAATAGTTCGCGTTAGGACTGCAACTGGATCGTACTTACGTCCGGTTGTGCGTCTCTGCCCTTTGCCTAATCAATAATTTCGTTATTATATTACAATTTTTAATTTCTTGTAGTTATTTTCGTAATTTCGTTAAGTTATAGGTATAGTTTAGTTTGTTATTTTCGTAATCGTATCGAATTTTTTTTGAAGGTAGCCCTTCAAGCCGGGGGGAATGGTTGTGCGGAGTAGTTTAATTTCGCATTATTAATTTGTAGTTGTTTTCTATGCGTTATTTTTATTGGTACACTAATATCCTACACCTATCCTTTTCCTACGCACATATCTTTCGTTTGCGTGGGTGAGAGAAGAATACCCACGTATTGCGTCGAGCGAACATGCATCGGCCCCAGTCGTCGTTGTCACCTCGTCGATTTGAACTGTGCTCGTCTCTTGCACCGTGTCTCGTAATTCATTTTCAACAATAATGGTGGACTATCATTAAATTATCGTGAACAGACAAATATCGTTTTGTTTCTACCTTTGGACATTAATACAGTGCTGTGAAGTGCCGATTGAACTATTATCGGACCCCACATCGAGGATGCAGAAGTATCAAGACATGCGCAGACGCAGCGTGTGATATAAGGTATGTGCAATCCGTTCCATATATGATAGAACCTTGTATTTCCCGTGGAATATCCAAATGGTTCTATTTTCCTACCAGTATTAGTGTACCAATCGTATATTTGTTCGTTTATCTACTTAGTTTTCGCCTAGCTACCATCCATTATTGTTTTCGTCATTCACGTAGATTTTATCGAAATTAGCGCATTACAGTCCCGCTACAACAAATATTATTATTGTATTGTAAATTGTAATTCAATTAATAACTCTTTCACCAATATTTTTTAATTTTCTTTTTTTTTAAATTAAACAACTACCCCTATTGTTTGAAACACTTTGACATCTTTTATGCTTTTGTCTGTATAATTCTAATTATATTTAATTGTAATTTTATCCGTATTCTAATAAAATGTTATATTTGTAAGGTAAATTAATGCATGCTGTGGTCTTCTATAATTAAAGATACATGTGACATGATATTTTGTATTGATTTGTATTAATTGACTTATGTAATTATTGTTGAGGATCCTAATGAATAAAGAATAATAGTCGCGATTAACTACACATAAAAATATAACTTTTTTTTTTGTAAAAATAAACCAACCTTTTCCGGGGAGGCCTTTGTCCAGCAGTGAACTTCTTTTGGCTGATGATGGCAATGAGACATATTTATGCCAATTTCCAATTCTTCACTAACAAAGACGATATACATATGTATAAAATCTCTCAAAATAGTTATTTAATTCTAATTAATGCTAAAATCGAAAATATCATTCATTTAAGTCAAGGGTTTACTAAAATTGTGTTTAATGAATAATAACTAGAGGACTAATTTTCGAGGCGTGCACACACTTTTATGACTGGGTTGTCTGCCCTGTGATATCTCCAAAATTATTCTAAATTACTTATTCCACTATGATGTTTGTTAAATCCAATGTCTAAAATATTAAAATATGAAACTTTATTACTCTGTTTATATTACGATTATTCGTTAGAAGTCCTATCTTAGGCAAAGTAATTTCTTTTAATTGACTAAATGCTACTAATTAAGTAATTAGTGGCAAAGCTAACAATTTATTATGACGAGTATCTAGTTGATATTCATTTATTTTTTTGTATCAAGTTTAGTAATTAAATTGGAGCGTATTTGTATTCGTCACAAAGTAATTCTCTATCTATTAAAAGAAGTCAGTAAGTATATTTTTAAATGACATTGAAGTAAGTTGGCATTCATCAGTAAGTAAACAATGACAAAAGAAACTGACAGAACAAAGAAACTGACAGATGTCAAACGTGATCTATTAAATTGGCCCTACAAATATAAGAAGCAATTTCTGAAGAGCAATGATTGTAGATCTATCTCAAACAAATTATAACCATCTTTTAACAAAGTATAACAGTTACTACGTGCTTGAAATGTAATAAGCATATCTTGTAATAATCTCTTAACAAAACAAGCCAAATTTTAACGCTCTGAACTTTATGTTCATGTGTATAAAGTACAAAATAGTTGAATGGGTGTATAGTTGGATTTTGTATAATGTGAGATAGAGCGACGATTTAATAATATGTCGTACTTGCTTCGATATAATAAAGCTTATTTTGCTTTTAGCGAACACCTGAGAGGTTCTTTTCTGTAATTATTTTTCTAGTGCAAAGTGCTTTTGTTAAAGTAAATATTAATACAACAGCTAACATTCTGAACTCTTTATTTTTGACTTTTGCTGATTCTACACTACTTTCATTCTACTCCTGCTATAAAGTACTAATCATGTGCAAGGCATTCGTTTACCTAGGGTACCACCGCGGTGTCTGATACTTCGCTACCTAGCAGCATTGCCATGTTCCGGTCTGAAGAGTACTGCATCCGCTGGAATTACCGGGCTCTAGAGACTTACTGCCGAACCTACAAACGTCAATTAAAGTTAATGATCATTAATCCATTTTTTGAAATCGGATTATTTCGACACTCTAAGTCCATTGATACTTAATAAGCAGATAGTGAATAGAGATAACAATTATCTCTCGTGTTCAATAATAATACCAGCCCTTGTTTATGTCCCACTGCTGGGCATGGGCCTCCCTTCAAGTTGAAGGGGCTTAGACCATAGTTCACCACGCTGGCCAAGTGCGGGTTGGCGGACTTTACACGTCTTTCGAATGCTAGTTAGGCTTTCTCAGACATGCAGGTTTCATCACGATGTTTTCCTTCACCGAAAGCTAGTAACAATCGCACAAAGACGATTCGCACATGATTAATTAAATAAAATCAGAGGTGCGAGCCGGGGTTCGAACCTGCGCACCTTGTTTCCAAGGCAAGCGCTCGCCCACTGAGCTGTTACAGCTTTTTAGCTTCTCGTGTTCAATAATCTAAACTAATCGTAAACTGTTCCGACCGCGTCGGCCGAAATTAATAGATTTTATAAAAAGTGACTTAATCAGAATTAAAGTTAATTGGGATTTGTAAGTGCGGCTGTTAGTAACTAATGTCTTGGATTACAAGTGGTAGTGGAGTGCATGAACCCATAAGCAGGAATGAAACATATGGATTGCTGCCCTAGAAAAAACATGGCTGAAACGGGACTTCCTTAGCAGAGAGCATACTTTTCATAGAGCACGGGTATGCTTTATGAAAAGCTCTGCTCTCTACCTTATCTATACTTATAATAAAACTGTAACAGGTCCATTTCTGTATTTCTGTACATTGAAAATATTTTGAAAATTATGTTTGGAGGGCATTCTATAACCGATACTAAAGCCTGTCTGTCTGTATCTCGGCTGAGCATCACGCTGAAACTACTGGATGGATTGAAACGAAACTTGGCATGATTTGAGTTAATACTCCGAGGTAGGACATAGGATACTTTTTATCCCGACATTCCCCACGGTTCCCTTGGGAGAGGGGACTAAAGTCAAAATGTGTACTTGGTTATACGCTTGCTCCGATTTTAACAATTTTTCATTATAATTATAATAATTATTTGTAAGGGAACACTCATAGACAGTTGTCAACAATGTTTGGAAATAGATCAGGTTAAGCAACGTTAGGTAAGGTCATTAAATAGATGGGTGACCGTTTAACGCCATTTGAACTAAACGTCTCCGTGCTTCGGAGGGCAAGTACAAAGTGGGTCCAAGTTTTTAACTGACTTTAAAAAAGGAGGTTTTGTATTCTATTGCGAATGTATATTATTGAAAGTTAAGATAACGTAAACTCAGCGCGGGCGGAGCTGCGTGGGTCAGCTAGTTGAGTAATAATAATGTTAGGCAGGACAAAACGCTACAGGAATATAGAGATATTTTACGATTTTTTTTTTAAATGTCTGTAGTTTAAAGGTCTGCTCCTAAAATCGTCTCTCCTCTAAACCTCTTTGAATGTCCCCAAGTTTTCGTCTTTCATTCCAAAATAATTCTTATTTGCCTTTGACGAAGGGTTCGTATAGTAATCTGCATTAAACCAAACTCATTTCACACACAACTTAATATGATAAAGTTATCTCCGAGGTTTCGGTAATTTATTCTAACATATGCACGCTTCAGTCAAAGTTAATATATTATTTTATTTATTCTTTTAAAACAAGATCTTTGTAAATCTTATCAAACGTTTCTTCAAATGCTTTATTCTTTGGAAAATAAAATATCATTGAAATTTATAATACATTTTATTATAATCTGATTCATGGAATGAACTTTAGTCTTGAATCTAATCAAAAGTGGCAAGACAGAGTACTTAGGGACTTAAGTTTTATCAACACAGTACCTATTTTTTTCATTCTTGATCAAAATCCTACTTACATGCAACATGGGTTTACATTGACGATTTTTCTGTTCATTAAAATAGGAATTTATTTTAAACTAGCTGACCCACGCAGCTCCGCATGCGCTATTTTTACGTTAACTAAACTTTTAATAACAGACATTCGCATCGAATACATAACCTCCTTTTTTATAGTCGGTTAAAAACTGGGACCCACTTTTTACTTGCTCTCCGAAGCACGGACCCGTTTAGTTCAAATGGCGTTCAACGGTCACCCATCTATTTAATGACCTTACCTAACGTTGCTTAACCCGATCGATTACAAAACCTTGATAACAACTCTCTATGAGTGTTCCCTTACTAATATTTATTATAATTATGAAGAAAAATTGATAAAATCGGACCAAGCGTATAATCAAGTACCCATTTTGACTTTAATCCCCTCTCCCAAAAGAACCGTGCTAGATTACGGGATAAAAAGTATCCTATGTCCTACCTCGTAGTAAGATCTCAAATCATGCCAAGTTTCATTTGAATCCATTCAGTAGTTTCGGCGTGATGCGCAGCCGTGATACAGACAGACAGACAGACAGACAAAAATAAAAAAAAATGCATTTTCGGCCTCAGTATCGGTTATAGAATGCCCTCCAAATATAATTTTCAAAATATCTTCAATGTACAGACTTGGACCTGTTACAGTTTTATTATAAGTATAGATATAGATAAGTTTTATCACATTTTAACACGACGTATTTAATGAAGAAAATATTAGACATCGTCACATATATAATTCAAAACGGAACATTAATGAAAACTAAATAGTATTTACATTTATATGCATTTATAAAAGAAAAGAAAAAGATAATAATGATAATTAATTAGATCCCTACTTTTGCTCGACTTATACCACCTCAGCGGCAAATCTTCGAGAAGATAAAAAACTAGGAGATATTATAGTGAGGGGAGGCTCGTGCCCAGCAGTGGGACAAAAAAAGGACTGTTAAAAAAATTACTAAGTTTGGGTTGAAATAGCCGCCTGTAGATTGTCCTAGGACGTTATTAAATTACTATATATTAATGACTTTTATTAGACTTAGGCTATCAACTAAATCCTCCGATGATATATATTCCATTAGTAATTAATATCGCTAGTAAAGCCATATAAGTTATACTGCATTTATAATAGTTCAATTTATGATAGTGACCCAGTTACCTAACTGTCTAGAAGATATTATACCGCACTAGGTAATTAACGGTAGCTTTTATTATAAAAGTTTTGTGCTATTAAATTTATTCTAGCCATTATCGTTGAAAATCAGTTTCTATTTACTGTATTTTCCGTAATAAATACTGAGTTTCCCGGAAAGGGCCAAAAGGCATGTATTGTATTGATAGTAAGGACTCCGAAAAAAATTTCAAACACGGCAGAAATTGATATTTTGAATATCATAAAAACATATTTATATCTTCTTAAAACTGTTTCTAAGCAAAGCTGTGTCATCGTGTCTTGTCCTATGGAGTCATTGTTTTTAACACGCTTTTATCAGCTTGACCTGTATGTATATATTGTATGTATGTAACTATGTATGTATCATGGTAATGGAATCTTGCGATGCAATTTTGACCCACTTCTACACGTCCAAATAATTTGAAATTTTGCTCATGTATCAAGGACCGGTGACAATACATTAATATGGTATCATCGAGCTGATCAGATGCTGGGGCTCGAAGGTGGATAAGGGGACCCTTGGATGGTAACTAGTAAACATATCGAATTTGGGCTCATTTGATCTGTTTTAAAGAGTTATTTCCACTTTAATCATTAATGATGACCTGATGATGGGACTGGAAGTTGCTGGACGGAACCCTGGAATGGCTACCAGTAAACACATCGAGTTTGAGCTCATTTGATTTGTTTTAAAGAGTTCTTTTCTCTTTGACCATTAATGAGGACCTGATGATGGAACTGGAAGGTAGGGGAATTACGTAGTGCTTTCTTAAATTTAGCAAACTCATTGCGATACCTATGCGTAGGTAATATCTACCCTGTAAATATATGTTTTGCAACAACCTGCCTACAATTCAAGCTACGAATAAATACAAAATTGTCAAGTTTATCTGTATTTTAGACTAATATTTCTAAGACTAAAAAGTAACTTAGAAGATCCAACATGCTAACATGGTGAATTTTCGCACTTACTAAAACCAAAACTATTTGACTTTTTGAAAATATTGTTAGACAGGTGGATAGAGAAAAATACGGTGAGTTTGATGACATTTAAAACTCATTTTGGCCATTTTGGGACTTGGTGACTTTTCGCTCTACGGGGATTCACTGATTACAAATTATTGTCATGGCGATAGAAGTACTTACTTACCTACTTGAAATTAGAAAGAAATGTTAAGCTGTCATTCAGAAAAGTCGCCCCACGCTTTCACACTTAAATAAAATGCTTAATGACAAACACGGGGTAGAAAGAAAGAACGAGTTCCATAAATTATTGATTACTTTTTAGTGCAGTATAGGTACTTTATATACTACTTTATATACTTTTTCGATGTGTAAAGCGCGGTAACAGCTCAGTGGGCGAGCGCTTGCCTTGGAAACAAGGTGCGCAGGTTCGAACCCCGGCTCGCACCTCTGATTTCTTCAATGAATCATGTGCGAATCGTCTTTGTGCGATTGTTACTAGCTTTCGGTGAAGGACAACATCGTGAGGAAACCTGCATGTCTGAGAAAGCCTAACTAGCTCTCGAATGACGTGTGAAGTCCGCCAACCCGCACTTGGCCAGCGTGGTGGACTGTGGCTTAGGCCATAGCCTAAGCCCCTTCATCTTGAGGGGAGGCCCGTGCCCAACAGTGGGACATGAACAAGGGTTGGTATTATTAGGTACTTTATAAAAGCGTGTATTTTTAGTTTTTTAAACTATGAATTTATTTATTGATTGCGTGCCTACCATTTTCAATAAGAAATTCATTCATTTTCGGTTAAATAACGACAAAATTTTGAGCTCGCTGCACTAAAACTGTTGACTTTTTACATTATTTTTCTTTCACAAATTGATTGTTTGTGGGTTACACAATGCGTCATTACCGATTTGATACCCCAATTCTGGGACAACCTGTATAAGCCATCTTCTCAATTGAAATTAGGATATTTTTTAATTTCAATACCCTCACGAATCTTTGGTAAGAATCGCGGTTTTATAGCACTTTTCGGGGTTTAATAACACCTTAATATTTAAACAGTAGCGCATCTGGCTTAATACAACTTGCAGGTCTTGACAATGGGGATGATGACTGGGTCCCTCGGTTAGATTATCAAAAAATATTGGACACGTATTTTTTTTATTTAACCTAACAATAGAAATTAACTAAGATAAAGAGCGTCAATGTTCGGGAGTGGGAGCTGACGTCACGCCTCAGTTAAAATTGTATACAGACGTGACGTCACGGGGTTATTCAACGCACTGTATCTTTGTCAATTTTTGTTTAAGTGACTAAATAAAAAATACGTGTATTTTTTTGTAATCTAAATGACAGACTAAATAGTTTTTTTTAGTCATCTAGCGTATTCGGTGTGGTGTAGGTAGTATGATGTGTTTTTTATACCAAAACGCCATTCTTTATGCCAAAACGTGAAATATACGTCATAGTAGCGTCTTACACACACTAATCTATCTAGAGTTCATGCTAAGCCTGCAATTAGTCTGTGCTGCCTATGACTGTACCTGGGCATGTCATAAATTTAGAACTGATTTAGTTCTATTACAAAGATGGTAAACAAAAGCCGTCCAAATTTCGTACTATTACAAATCTTTATAAAAAAAAGCATTTGAAATTGCAAGAATGAATCTTGATTTTATATTTCCAAAGATTAATTCTGTCATCGTTTGTCCTCTACCGGGATAAAAGGTAAAGTTATAAATAGCTGTCCCAAACTGCGCCGATTGAAAGAATGGGACGTTTCATTTGATCTTTGTTGCGACATAAGTTTCCTTCGCAGCTTTCCTCGTTATCAGTACTTTGATGGATTTTTTCCTTTGATCGCTTACGTCACGGATTGATTTCTCTAACAAATGAAACCTTTTTCATTTCCCAGACTAACGCTAACGAATGGATAACATTTTACATTGAATGTATGGTCTACTTATTGGAAGATTTTGTGTGGAGAAATAAATGATAATAAAATGAATTATTTATGAAATCGTTGAAATATTAGAAAATAAGCCGAAGAACTAAAGTAACCGATAACGTAACGCTCAGAATTTGCAAGTTGAAGTGGTAGTGAGCAGGCCACATCGCTCGAAGAACCGATAAACGGTGGGAAAGGAAGGTACTCAAGTAGCGAACATAAACCAGAAGACGCAGCATAGGCAGACCTCTCACTAAATGGACTGACTACACGCCTGTCTTTAGACAGCTGCATAGCCACTCTTCGCCAGAGTATAGCCCGGAATTTTCACCAGGTACAGTGCTACATAACAATGTTTACACTGGCCAGCGGAATATCATTATGTACCTATTGCATTTAGTATGATGTTAATCCGTCTTATAACGAAAAACCTAAGTTTAGACCCAGGTTTAGGGAACAATTTCCTGAGTGTAATTTTACCCATGTTCATCGTAACTACTTTTGTAATAAGACGGATATTGTTTTATATTTTATACGTGTAAGGGACATCGTACCGAAAACCGATACCAGGGTTCCAGGACATGATTCTGAACATTCTAGTACTGAAAATTTTCATCGGCTTTTTCATGAATTAAAAAAAAACGCTTTTTTAAATATAATTAGGATAACATCATTAATGGTATAATAATAAAGACTAATTTCAATTTAAAAACAGTAAATTACTTAATTGTGCAAAATTAGCAATCATCAGCAGCCGAAAAGTCCACCGCTGAACAAAGGCCTCTCCCTTATTAGGGTGGGGTTGCCATAATCTCCACGTTTGGCAGGCGGCTTGATTGAAATTAGCAATGTAATTTGAAAAAATAAATATTATTCCGCACGTATTCACTACATACTCAAAAATTAAAAACTTAGTCACTTGTCATTAACACGCTTTTATTAGCTTGACCTGTATGTATGTAACTATGTATGTATGATGGTAATGGAATCTTGCGATGAAATTTTGACCCACTTTTACACGTCCAAATAATTTGAAATTTTGCACATGTATCAAGGACCGGTGACAATACAATAATTTGGTACCATCGAGCTGATCAGATAAGGGAACCCTTGGATGGTAACTAGTAAACACATCGAGTTTGGGCTCATTTGATTTGTTTTAAAGAGTTCTTTTCACTTTGACCATTAATGATGACCTGATGATGGAACAGGAAGGTGGGTAACGGAACCCTGGAATGGCTACTAGTAAACACATCGAATTTGAGCTCATTTGATTTGTTTTAAAGAGTTCTTTTCACTTTACCATGAATGAGGACCTGATCATGGAACTGGAAGGTGGGGGATGGAACCCTGGAATGGCTACTAGTAAACACATCGAGTTTGGGATCATTTGATTTGTTTTAAAGAGTTATTTCCACTTTAATCATTAATGAGGACCTTATGATGGAACTGGAAGGTGGTGGACGGAACCCTGGAATGGCTACTAGTAATCACATCGAGTTTGAGCTCATTTGATTTGTTTTAAAGAATTCTTTTCACTTTACCATGAATGAGGACCTGATGATGGGACTGGAAGGTGGGTAACGGAACCCTGGAATGGCTACTAGTAAACACATCGAGTTTTGGCTCATTTGATTTGTTTTAAAGAGTTATTTCCACTTTAATCATTGTCCCGCTCCACGCTTTCACACTGAAATATAATGCTTAATGACAAACACGGGGTAGAAAGAAAGAACGAGTTCCATAAATTATTTATTACTTTTTAGTGCAGTATAGGTACTTTATAAAAGCGTGTATTTTTAAAAGTTTTCGGTACATAGTCCCTTACACCCTGTATATTTTATTTCTGTTGAAATTTCATCTTCCTCTTCCTTTTTATTACTTAAGGACGTCAGCTCCGCTTTCTAACAGTTTCTTGGTAAACGAATCTTTTGGCGAATATCTTCTGCGCTAGTGACCACCACTCCATTATTTAATATTTATTATTATCAGCTTAAAATTGCTATGACACATCCAAGCAATATACTCTTAAAAACAACCTAAAATAAATTCGTTTCGATTCCCCGGGATAATACCGTTCAGTTTTCCTTACTGAATAGTAAATTAAATCACGCCGACCGTGAACCGCAAACATTGCATAATAGTCGACACTGAATTCATCCTTTGTCGTAGTTGCTACTAAAGAGAATTTAAACACTACGCTTTGTTGCTACGACACGTCGACTACGCATGTTTAAGAACTACGCCGTAGGCTAACGGTAGCTTATCTAGGAACGTACCGAACTAGCTACGCTCAATAATCACTATCACTACAAAGTATAAAACAAAGTCGCTTCCCGCTGTCTATCTGTCCCTATGTATGCTTAGATCTTTAAAACTACGCAACGGATTTTGATGCAGTTTTTTTTAATAGATAGAGTGATTCATGAGGAAGGTTTATATGTATAATACATGCAGAATATAGTAGAGAAACACTGATTATTTTAGAGTTTTCTAATGTGATTGCGTAAAAAAAAATTGCGCTTACATTGCAAACACTGGCTGAACCCTACGAGATAGATGAAAATAATGTACTACAGTTTGTACACCTTAACAAGTTCTACAAAAAACTCTGCAGTGGTATATGTTTATCTCTTAGAAATAACCCACAATAACCATTTTTATCCTTTTAGTACTTTTTATGAGAAATTATGGCTTATTTACGAAGCGATTTTAAGCAAAACAGCATTAATCCTTAACCAATTAAGTATAAATACATTTATTACCACCCGTGCGAAGCCGGAGCGGGCCGCTAGTATAATTATAAACTATTTTACAAAGACATTTTTAATCACTTTATATTTTAAGGTCTTTGTAAACGTTTAATACGTCGTTGCGTGTAGTTTGACTGAAACGATTTAAACCAAACTTGGTTCGTCTGATTGACGGTCGTCAAGATTACGGGCTAAATCCACTCAGCTCGAATGATTGAGGAGAGGAGACATTAGCCAGCAGCGAGACAGTGTCGGTAGTATATATATGTAAATAGTACTCTATATAAAGTTAAATTGTCTGTATACCTACTAAGGTCGGTTCTTTGCACAAGGAACCGTCCATGTAGGTACCATCACTCACAGTGTCAGATATTATGCCGCCAAACAGCAATGTGTCAAAATTACTGTGTTCCGGTATGAAGGGCACTGTAGCTAATACAATATCTAACTTCCTAAGAGCCGGAAAAACGCTCGAAATTCTTGCGGCGGTGGCCACATACCATCAGATGGGCCGCACGTTTGTATGAAAAAGTTTGAAAACCTTTGTTGAAATAAATTGTTATATTTTGTGATGTTTAGATAAAACCCTTTTATTTCTTTTTTTATTGGTATGTGAAAATAATTAACATTATTAATCCTATTTATATATATACTAGCTGACCCACGCAGCTCCGCCCGCGCTGTGTTTACGTTAACTAAATTTTCAATAATAGATATACATTCGCATAGAATACAAAACCTCCTTTTTTAAAGTCGGTTAAAAACTTGGACCCACTTTGTATTTGCCCTCCGAAGCACGGAGACGTTTAGTTCAAATGGCGTTAAACGGGCACCCATCTATTTAATGACCTTACCTAACGTTCCTTAACCTGATCGATTTCCAAACATTGTTAACAACTGTCTATGAGTGTTCCCTTACAAATATTTATTATAATTATAAAGAAAAAATGATATAATCGGACCAAGCGTATAACCAAGTACCCATTTTGACTTTAATCCCCTCTCCCAAAAGAACCATGCTAGATTACGGGATAAAAAATATCCTATGTCCTACCTCGTAGTAAGATCTCAAATCATGCCAAGTTTCGTTTCAATCCATCCAGTAGTTTCGGCGTGATGCTCAGCCGAAATACAAACAGACAGACAGACAATAATATAAAAAAATACATTTTTGGCTTTAGTATCGGTTATAGAATGCCCTCCAAACATAATTTTCAAAATATCTTCAATGTACAGAATTGGACCTGTTACAGTTTTATTATAAGTATAGATAGATATAGATGTGGAAGTGGGCTAGCGCTTGCCTTGGAAACAAGGTGCGCAAGTTCGAACACCGGCTTGCACCTCTGATTTCTTTAATTAATCAAGTGCGAATCATCTTTTTGCGATTGTTACTAGCTTTCGGTGAAGGAAAACATCGTCAGGAAACCTGCATGTCTGAGAAAGCCTAACTAGTTTTCGAATGACGTGTGAAGTCCGCCAACCCGCACTTGGCCAGCGTGGTGGACTATGGCCTAAGCCCCTTCATCTTGAAGGCCGTGCCGTGGTATTATTATATTTTAATCCTATTTTTTATCGTAAAGTTAGTTGCGAACCTGGTGTCAGAGTTGCT
Source organism: Furcula furcula (assembly GCA_911728495.1). Lineage (NCBI taxonomy): Eukaryota > Metazoa > Arthropoda > Insecta > Lepidoptera > Notodontidae > Furcula > Furcula furcula. Next base: position 3,976,251 of record OU452244.1, on the reverse strand, counting down.
TAAGCTGCCCCTAGACCTCTGACATGGCTTAACGACTGATGTCTGGATGTCAATAACCGAGACTGACTTTTTACGTGCGTTTCGAAGCCCGGAAAGGCTCTCTTTAAATGCTCTAAACGGTGACCCATTAATAAATTGACCTTGCTTAACGTTGTTTAACCTATGAACCGAATGATTTCGATGACAATCCCATGATCATCATCGTCAGAAGCCCAAAGACGTCCACTGCTGAACAAAGAGCTCCCTTTTAGAAGGGAAAGGGTGCCGTAACCCCCACGCTTGGCAGGCGTCTTGGGGACCGCAGTATCGCTGGTAGGTAATCCAATAGAAAGACGCTGCTGCCCGTCTTCTTGTTTTCTCTTAGTCGCCTCTTACGGACACTGAACAGGAGGAGATAGGAGGGTTCTTATCAGGAAACCCAACGGGTGACAATCCATAATCCTTTAAATTGCTTTTATGGAATTTTTATATACTCATCATTTTTATAACAATTTAATATCCCCAGAAAATACAACCTGATTAATTAACTTTAAAATATGAGGACCGCATAAAATCGATGCGTACTCAATTAAAAGCGTGATTCGGATTATAAAGCATTATAATTAACTTCGTTATTTGCCCCAATTCCATTTTTTCCCTACAGTATAAACTACAGTAAAATCTACATATTTAACTAAAGGCTTTTCCCTTGGAGCGGTTTGAAAGAGAGAGAATTGAACAATTAAGGAGGGAACGACACGGATTATTTTGCCTTAGCTAAGAAAATGTGTCTTCCCCATCGGTTATAGGTTCTCAACTTGCAGATTCTTAAAGCTATTTCGCTGATCTTAGTTCTTTGGCGAACCTCATTTCGAAGACTATTCAGTACCAGAATCTAGACTAGTCGAATTTAATAAATATGTCCCAGAATGACATTAGTAATTAAACTAAACAATGATGAGGTCACTAACAAATAACAAAGTTGTAGTAGTAATTCTTTAATCCTGCTTTGTCACTGGACTGATCAGACAATAGAAACAAGTCTTAGAAAGAACTTAAGGGATAAGGGCAAAGTTTGTCTATTGTGTATCGTAAGCGGTGAGATAGCGGATTTGCTGACGATCTCTTTGTGAACCATCTTAACAACGGCTTTCAAAACTCTCGTAAGTATTTAATTCACTAAACTTTGCGGCATACCTGGTGGTTCTTCTCATCGTTACACTCTCGACAGAGTAGTTGTCGTTGACATGTGAGTGGTGGAGGCTCGCCTGACAATTCGGCGTCAGCCCTCCCTCACTGCCGCCTTTCTGGCGCATTGATGCAATGGACCGCCAACGGACGCTTTTATTTGATCGGTCTATCGCAGGGGTGATCTCCCGCGTGCTCTGATACCTTTTATTGTTCCTTCTATGACAAGTCGCTCGATGGAAATGCCATCTCTTCGCGAAACATGTCCAAAGAATGACAGGATGCGAGACTGAACAACCTACCTACCCACCTACCTTTGGGTGGTACTCTATAGCGGAGTACCTAGATGTCGGGTTATGGGCTCCCACACATAACTGCGAATTCGCATCGCATCGCAAATATCTGCGAGAAACAAATGAATATTTCCATACAAATTCCTGCGATGCGGCGCCGCATCGCAACGCATCGCAGTTATGTGTGGGAGCCCTATATAGGGTTTTTACCTACTACAACCTCCCCGGTTTGCAGAGTATTACCAGCATCAGATGCTCGCATGGGTACGTCCCGTTGGTGCACAAGGGATTTACCATCCAGTAACCAGTATGCCTATTTCTTAAGCTAAATAAAGACGAGATACGAAGGATCTTTGCCTATGGATAGCTGTGCTGCTGAGTACAGCACATAACTAGCAGTATAGCTTCACACTGACACACAGACACCGTTCTCGCCGGCAAGGCCGAAGGGTCGTACGCATGCGATCTCGACATGAATACCCTTGCTGAGTCTCTTGCTGGTTCTTCTCTGTGGGAACCGGTTGTGAACCGGTGGTAAACACATTTTCTCTAAGCGGCAGCCCAAGCCGAGGCCGTGCTTCCCTAAACCGAAAAATACCTTCACGGATCGGACCGTGGTATTTATCTCTCTATACATATATATACATATGTACTTCGTACACCACACATCCCTTCTAACTTCCGTTTCCTCGACTTTTATGGTTAGTTTGGGATTTTATTACGATTCTGTTGGCCTCCGACCGCATTACGAGTTCCGTAGGTCTGTGCGCTAACCAAAATTTATTGGAGCGAATAAATTCTACTGGTACGTAGGATTGAGAATTTCTACTTAAATTATACTGCTTAATATTTTGTGTGATTTATTTCTATTGGTCCAGTGGTCGACAGTGTAGACGGATTTACCTTATCGGAATAAGTTCTTTTGGCTTTGTTACGAAAATCTTAGACATTCCGGAGTTTGGTGAACTTTCTTTCCTCAACGTTTTTCTCCTCGTGGAAAAATGAACACGAACGGAAGTCTTAATCTCTTAATAATAATAATAATAATAAACAATTTATTTCAAATAACTAAGATTCATAATTTGTTATTATGCACTTACAATCTATGTTAGTAGGCAATATACAAAATAAATAACAATAAACTAGACATGGAGTGAGATCCAATGTCTCAACATTGGACAGTCGAACCTGTCTGCCCACACCTTTAGAAGACTGTTGGAACTGTTTCGGACACGGTGGAGCATCGAAGCAGCCCTTTTTCTAAGGATGGCATGAAAGCCATCCGTGCGTGCTTCGGCAAACATGCCTGATGCGCTACAGTATCTCGGCAGTCCCAACAGCATCCTAAACATATTATTATATTGAACACGAAGGGCACTGAGTGTTCCCTGAGTACAGTACTTTTAAATTAATAGAGAGACTTTAGATATTATATTATATTGTTACACCATTCTAGAATACTTTCTTTCTGCGCCAAAAGTAGGCTGATTGATTGATTACTGCAGACCATAACACTATTTATTCTGCAGAAATGGGCTGTGAGAGCTATTTACAATCTGGCTCCTACGGATTCACTAAGACAAAAATTTAAAGAAATATACATTCTACGGTTATATCACAATATGTTTATGAAAATTTGATGTATGTAAAAAAGAACATAAGTGCTTTCGCAAAGGTGATCGACATAATATAAATACTCGGAACAAACACAATCTTGCTGTACATTTCACGCATCTCCACAGAATTAGCAATTCCTTTATGGGCCAAGGTATACGTTTTTATAATAAACTGTCCCAGGATATACGAGATCTACCAATAAACAAATTTTAAACTACCATTAGAGCCATTTGTCTAAAAAAGGCTACTACAAAATTCTCGGATTACCTGGAGGATAAAGCAGCGTGCGCTTAAACTGCAGTACTCTTACAATCTTATAGTTTAAGATATATTTATTGTAAAATTGTTTTAATTATTTTTTATGCCGGATCTTCTCAGTGGAGGCCGCGTTACGATCCGGTAGTAGTTGTAAAAAATGGCAATGTAAGAAGAATGCCCTCGTGAGGCCTATGCATAATAAAGAATTTTGAATTTTGACTCTTTGAGAATAAAAAGCCTTTTAAATTTAATTCGTCTCATGATGCTTTTTTTACCGCTCTAATAGAAATTCTTCAGCTTCAAACTTGATAGTAATGAGTCGATCTTATCGTCTCGTATAACATTGTTGTGCAGAATATTATTAGTCTCAAACTTACTTCTCCAGTTAGGACTAGATAGGCCTTTTTACATATAATACCAGTTACCACGTACAAGGCAAACAAATCCACCTTTGTTACAACTAAAAGTGTTTTTCTGTCTTTATTTATTAGTGGCCATATATTTCCCGCGAGAAATAATAGAAAAATTCACCTCTTACTACATAACAAATAATATATTGTAGCCCAAAAAAAAACGTGATGTATTTCCTTCATGTTTCCTTACAAATATACTTCTTAGGTGAAACGTCTTCCTAGTCACGTACATGATATTTGCGTATCCTTATAACCTTGTTCACCTTATGACGCAGCATGTCCAAACCCGTAACATGACGAAGCAGACATGATAAATATTTATTTACTGTGCCCGAGGCCTGACACCGCTGTGTACTGAACGTTTCATTATAATTGGGGTTGTAACTTTTCGTCGTGGCCAAAAATAACAGCTGCGAGTCATATTTCAAAATTAGAATGTGACAGCTTTTTAAAGTTTTTTTGATTTCTGTATTTTATGGCCTAGTATTTATAATAGAATTAGAAAACATCATATGAATGCAATACTAGCAAAGCTAGGAGCATCGTCATATTTCAAAATTAGAATCTGACAGCTTTTTAAAGTTTTTTGTTTTCTGTATTTTATGGTCTGGTATTTTTAATGCAATTAGGATTCATCCTATGAATGCAGTACTAGCAAAGCTAGGAGCAACTTTTGCACGTTGATTTTCATAAAATTACAAAAAAACAAATATGTTCAATAATTACGATCATGTTCCCAGCGTCAATCTCAATCTCATAGAAAATACATTGTAACTAAAATAATTATCATAATTAGATTGTTTATTTAAGTAATTACATTGTACATACTGTGCAATAAATTTAACTCAAATCCATTTAGTTTACTTTAAACTTTTAAGTAAAGCCAAATTAATAAAACAAGAAATGCAGCTTAAATATGTAGTCTTGCAAGTTACATATGTATAAAGAGACTTCTAAGGTTTATCTTATAAGTATAAGTTTATGTGACTTTAAGTAGATTTTTGTAAAATTTCTGTATGATTACAAAAACTACGAGGATTTTCCTAATAGGATATTTTTAATCGTAGTAAACTGATTACCATAAAGTATTGCACGATAAAATAATTCAAAATCGATGCGTTTTATCTAATCAGCATTAGAGAGATAAGATTAATACTATTGCATCACCGAGTCAAGGAATACATTATATTAAGGACTTACCAAACAAAACAAATTCAGGGCCATTCTGCCTTTTCAATCCGCTTTTCCGCTCCACAACCCATTCCATCCTCCGTTCCCAATTCCACTAATTCATTTTAAAAATACTATACCTAAATAAATATACTAATATAGTACATTTTACATTAAAATTACTGTCAATTAAAGAAATAAACTATATAAATTTTTAGTCACATTTCAAAATACATAAAATAAATTTAAAAATATAAGTTTAATTTAATTTGGAATGCGCTGTAATTTAAAATTGGAATGTTCTATTTCAATAGTGGATTTTTGAACTTTATTCCGCCTAATTCCGCGAGATGTTTTGGGAGAGGCCGCGTACGAGGGCGGGCGGGCGTCGTGCTTTCTACGCGAGTTCCGCGCGAACACTGAAGGGTTCTGAAGCTTTAAAAGCTTCGGCACGAATTTTTCTTCGTTTTGCAATGTCGGAGCGCTTATCATCAATATTTTTTATTATTTTCAATCCATTTTCAGAGCTTCTTTTGTTACTGCAGGGTTATTATCTTTCAAGTTCATCGAGTCTACTTCGGATTGCTTTTACTGCATTTAAATGAAAATAATGTTAGATGTCTGAGTTTCGGGTATTATTATTGAAATATATGTATATGGAAACAGCATGTGCGAGAATTTCTTAGAGTGAACGAGTGGGTAATCGTAAATATTTACTACGAAAGAGATTGCGTAGTCCACGGATTTTTTTAAAGATTGGCTCCATTTTTGTTTATGTATGTAGGCTACAGAGGCTAATAAATAATATAATGTATCATATTTGTAGGTTTTTATAAATACTTCTTATTAATTCATAACTATTTCTCAGAATAATCAGGTTCGATTAGTTGGCCCCAGTAGTTAGCCATTATCGTTTGATTGGTCCATAAAAAAATAAACATCTCTTACGCTTGTTACTATCGATAGGGTGGATGCAGGTACTTACACTCTTCTTCGAGTTTTATTGGTATTATAGATACATTAAATAAATATAACTTTGGAAAATTATGATTGTGGGTAGTTTTTTGTCTCTAATTCCTTTAGATAATAAGGTTGTCTGGAAGAGATCGCTTTAGCGATAAGACCGCCTTAAATTGTCACACTGCAATTTTACTTTTCCTTTTTAAGTTGTATCTTCTTTTTTGGTGTACAATAAAGAATATTTGTATTGTATTGTATAATGGAGTAGATTTCAGATGTCATATAGCCCAGATCATAATAAAATGTTCATCATCACCATCATCAGCCAAAATATGTAAGTCTCCTTCCCCACAGAAGGAAGGAATTTCCATAATTCCCATCGTAGTATAAATGGTAGGTAATCCAATAGAAAGATGCAGCTGACAGTCTTCTTGCTTTTTCCCTTAGTCGCCGATTACGGATACCCAACGGGAGGCGATGGAGATGATTACCCCCCGGATAACAACACCTGGTGTAAAGATGCGCGACTGTTACTAATCCGACGATTCGAATCATTTACAACTACTAATGTAAGCATTCGACTTGTATATTAGTAATATACTAATGTTCATAGTCGAATAACCACTACTAATTAGTAATTACTAACGGTGTTTGAACGATTGTACGCGACTCAGTCGACAGTTTTTGGAATGAAAGATGATAGAATTATTAGCCGGCGGTCCCGGAACGAATAATGTCAGAGCGCCTGTCAAATCACATCATTCAATCCACCGAATAATCAAAGTCGAGCAGGTATCAAATTATTTACTAACTTCTCAAATAATTCGAATAAGTCGAATGATTTATAAAGTCGAATAATACGAATGAAATAATTCATAGTCACGCATCATTAACTGGTCGTCCTTAACTGCTAGCCTTTTAGAGAAGCTTAGTCACACAACGAGCAATGGAGAGAGCTATGCTCGGAGTTTCTTTGCGCGATTGAATCCGAAATGTGGAGATTCGCCGAAGAACTAAGGTCACCAACATAGCTCTCTCTGCAAGTTGAAGTGGCAGACCACATCGCTCGAAAACCGATAACCGATGGGGAAGAAAGGTTCACGAGTGGCGATCACGAACTGGCAGCGTAGGCACTGGTAACCAGTGGATGCAAATAGCCAATTGTCGTTCATTGCTAGTGCCTTAAATACAAATAATTGTAAGAGATAATGAATAAATTAAAGTACACAATTTAATTTAAATTATATTATCTGCAAAATAGTTGAATCTTATCAATGTGCTCTCGTTTTAATTTGACGTAGATTCATTTCACCTCGTAAATTGAATCTCCTATCTACTATTAAATACGAAAAGATCTATTTACACAAAAAAATACACTGAATTAACGCCCGACGTACCTATTCGCATTAGTAAAATGATAAGATATTCTCTTTAGATTGGTGAGAAATGAATGTAATTTTTATTAGAGTTTGATTAGTAAGTATTATTTTGATAACTATAATTAAATTTCACATTTTCAATCAAATTATGGCGTGTAATTATTTTTTTATGTTACAAAGCGAACATGCGGCCTGCCTTATGATTGGAGATGAATCCAACAAATTAGAGATCATTAAAATGTATAAATAGTGTAACTAACCCAACTTTGTTATATATAAAGAAAGAAAGAAAAATATTTATTCAGCGACATTTAAATCTAACTTATCTATTACAATTTTTATTTTAAAATGCCGCTGAAGGGTTATCCACTCAGCATATGCCGTTGCTTCTAGTTGGAACAACGACGCTGATCTTCTGTGGACACCCGTTGTTGGTGTAATAGGTAGTATAATTTCACAAGTCCTTGACATTTCAACAATCACCATAAATGTCAATAATTGCAATAGAATGCCTTTGTAGCAATCACGGAATATATCGGTCAATTAATTTCAGGCTAGTGGAATTATGAAACAACTAGAACGTGACATTCGCAGCCTCGATATTATCACTTCATCACTACATTGTTATAAAACAAAGTCCTCTGAACGGATTTTCATGCGGTTTTCACCAATAGATAGAGTGATTCTTGAGGAAGCTTAAAATATATCATTTGTCAAGGTTTTGTGGAAATTGGTTAAAATATAACGATAATTGTTTGGAAGTGTCGGAAAAAGCACGGCCGAAGCTCTGCCCTGGTCAGCTAGTACTAGAGAATACAATCCCGAGCATGTTTTTCAATCCCAGGATTACGGGATTTATGATGCGTAGTACCGGGATCCCGGGACTATACCGGTATTAGACTATGTGGTTTCTAATTGGGATGGAATCAAATGAAAAAAAACTTGAGTAATTTCTTAGTAAATGATTTTAATATCGGTGCACAACTGCACAACATAAATGACAAACATCAAATCAAATCACAAATCAAAAACTATACTATTGCAAGAAATCAAAATCGACGCGTGCAGGCCTCGCCACGAGAGAGGTTGTGTATTCCGAGCGGGAAAGTCCCGTCTAAGTTCTACGACAAACATATTATTAGGACTATACCTGTGTAGTATGTATCGTACGGCGTATCTAAGGGTTGTCTTTTTATCGTTATGTAATAAATACTATTAATATAAACTAGGCAAGGTCGTCAAGGTGCAACAGACTACGGAATGCAAACTAGACCTGTTTGTGGCAATCCCAAAAATCCCGAGATTAGCCAAGTGCAGTCCCGGGATTTTCGGGGCCAGAAAACAGTCAGGGTCCCGGGATTGTATTCTCTAGCTAGTACACACGTTCGTCTAAACGATTAAAAATTGGTGTGCTCAATAATCACATAACGCCTACATTGTCAACTTAGCGAAGTAGCAGAAACAACTTTGTCTTGCCCAAGCCGTTTTTGCTGCCGCATTGCTTTATCAAATATACGGGGCACGTGTTTTACAACCACATAATAAAGTTGTAATCGTTTTCAAGTTTATTTGAAACGGAGTATACCTACATACTATAGTGATTACTCTGTAAATAATAAGTTAGTACGCTTTACAATCTACACTTGCATCACCGCTTTCACTCAGGAGAGTTTGATGTTAACCTGCTACTAGGTAATTTTAATTTTATAATAAAATCTCATAGTGGTATAAGTTGTGCGATTAATCAGATTAAAAAATCATTTATATATTCCAATATTCATTAATACTTTTAGCTTTGATCATATAGCTTAATTAAAATCTCTTTCATACCAATTTATTTGAATTTCTAAATTTATGTCTTTGATTTTAGTTAATTAGTAATTCGTTTCTTGGAGACAGATCGAGGAGTAGCGAAAATAATACATTCAAATATACATAATAAATAAATTCAATAATTTGTAAGTATATTTATTAAATTCCTGTAAAAAAAACATTAATCGAACCACGGACATAACGAGCACCACCAAAGTTAAGTTAAGGAAAAGGAACCCTTATGGTGCGACTTTGTACAGACAAATTAGCATCTTCATGTCTGTCCTGGCCTTGTCCGGTGAAGCTGTAATGGCCATCTGCGGCCAACAGTACTACTCATACAAAAAAAAAAAAAAAAATTCATGTCTGTCTATTTTTCAGACCAATTGCGAATGTTCCATTCTTTTTCGCTATTGCAATCGTAATATACGTTTACACCAAAGACATTTAACTACTTACGAATAGACCGGCCTTAGCTAGCAAAATTTTAATCAAAATCTTGTTACACGTGTAATAAGTCAGTATAAACGTGCGTACGTCGTAAAAATATTTTTGACGGAAATATGCCTATTTTTGTGTAACAATGTTGCAAAATTTCATCATTATCGTGTAATAAGTTAGTAGAAACATACGCACGTAGTAAAAAAAATGACGGAAATATGCCTGTTTTTGTTATCGCAACACAAAAATAGGCATATTTCCGTCAAAATTGCATCATTATCATCGGCAGCCGAAAGATGGCCGACTTTTTACGTGCCCTCCGAAGCACGAAGACGCTTAATTCAAATGCCACTAAACGGTCACCCATGTGAGGACTGGCCCACCAGTAATCGTTTATCAATAAGTGATTACAGCTGGCTATTAGCACATATGAGTGGCAGTTGTTATAAGTGATAACAGTGCCAAGTCTGCTAATTTACATACGCTTCAATTAAGTATTGATAGTGTGTCAGTTGGATGGCTTTACAGATTTGGTAGTCTAATAATTTTATAAGACCAGTGCCGTGTCAGTGACTAGTCACTGACCTGGGCCCCAAAACTGCTAATTTTAATAAAATGACATATAATTCAATTCAATTGACGGGCCCGTTGGTCTAGTGGTTAGACACCCTGGCTGCTACCCCGATGGGTCGTGGGTTCGTTTCCCACCAAGTGTCTGGGTGTTATTTATCTATTAAGTATGTATTTACTAAAAAAAGTATATAAGTATTAGTATCAGTTGTCTGGTTTCCATAGTATAGGCTCTGCCTAGTTTGGGATCGGATGACCAGATTATCCCAAGATATTATTATAATAATTGCCACTCCAGCGACACACTATTGAGACCTAAAAGCATAATGGCGTCTCAGTGGTGTGACACCACTGGTTATGGTTATTTTATGGTCAGTAGTGTGTTTTTGTACAAAAATGATTTTTAAAAAATGTCTCAACGGCCAATCTATGGCCTATATGTAATCGCTTTGGTTCGCACAAAACTTTAATAGTATAAAGGATCCTTTATGGTTCACTGTTTCTTTTGTTGCGAACAAAAAAGCCACTCGGTTGTGCATTGTCAGAGCCTTTGTATTAACGCTTTTTCGGGATAAAAAGTTGTCTGTCGCGCGATTTGTGAAAGAAATTAAACTAATATCATTTCGTTCTGTACGAATGTTCATACCTACTTTTGATTTTTTTTTAAATATAGATAGTCTTTGTGCTTATTTGATTAATGTGCCCACACCGGCCAATGACAAGATCTACCAATTTTATTTTATTCTACCAAGGTGGTAAGCTAGCATGCGGCCCGCGTGATGGTAAGCAGTGGTGGTGGTGAGCTAGACCTTTTTCAAAACTGTACGTGGCAGCTTTTGGAAGGTAATACGTTTTTATTAAGATCAAAGATATTTGTAACTATGTACAGTTTGCGATATAAATAATCTTCTTCTTCTTCAGTCACCGCAGCTTATAGACGCTAGCAACACCAGAAAAATCACTAGCACGTTCGTTGCCGACCCTTAAGACATTATTTATTCATTCTTTGTGTGTCCGGTAATTTTACCAGCTACAGTGTGCTTCACAACGAACACATATACACACAGCGGCAGGATAGCTGACACGGCGGTGGTACCTGGACGGTTTCTTGCACAAGGAACCTACCACCTAGAAACTACTCGGAATATATTATAGTGCATAAGTGATTGTGTAGACACAGGTGTTGCTTTTAGATGGAAGACCAATACCACTGGGGAAAGACTGGTGCAGAAATGACTTTTTGAATTACCTTAAATCTAATACAATCAATTAATCACCACACGACATATCTCGTAAAATACACTGACGGTGCTGTACAATACCTCTCTTTAGAACTTATAGTAGTGGCTTCAGAAAACTGTGGATTGGTTAAATACTAACAAACTACTATTATCTATACACTATTTTTCTTTTTAACCGACTTCAAAAAAGGAGGAGGTTCTCAATTCGTCTGTATATATCTCAAAGTAATTAGAATGGAGCTAGTATCGCGTTGATTCGTCGAACAAATTTTTCGTGGCACTTTTGCGGGGTGCTGGAGGCAAAGTAAACACACACAGATACAATTTCACGCATACCCGTACTATAATAAACTCGCAACACATTCAAAAAGATACGCACACAAATAAAGAATGACCTGAACATATGAACAAAATTTGGCAGAGGGGTTAGCGGATCATGCTATCTCCAGTTGTATCTCCTCTAAGGTATATATATATGTCGGCATCGAGCAACCAATAGACAAGTAATCGGAACGCAAGCGCTATGAAGATGGCACTCGATGGAGTCTAGGCCGCGTCAGCCGTAGAAAAAAAAAAGTGCGTGCGTGCAGTCCCTCCGCGTGGAAGAAGTGAAACTTCATTCTCGCTCAGTCGATCGGTCGTTCGGTCGGTCCCTCACTCACTCACTCACTCACTCACTCACACACACACACACACACTCAACTCAACTCAACTCAACTCAACTCGCCCCAACTCACCCCAACTCACCCCAACTCACCCCAACTCACCCCAACTCACCCCAACTCGCCCCAACTCACTCCAACTCGCCCCAACTCGCCCCAACTCACCCCAACTCACCCAACTCACCCCAACTCACCCCAACTCACCCAACTAACCCCAACTCACCCCAACTCACCCCAACTCACCCCAACTCACCCCAACTCAGCCCAACTCAGCCCAACTCAGCCCAACTCACCCCAACTCACTCCAACTCACTCCAACTCACTCCAACTCACCCCAACTCACCCCAACTCACCCCAACTCACCCCAACTTACCCGAACTCACCCCAACTCACCCCAACTCACTCAACTCACCCCAACTCACCTCAACTCACCCCAACTCACCACAACTCACCCAACTCACCCCAACTCACCCCAACTCACCCCAACTCACCCCCACTCAGCCCAACTCACTCCAACTCACCCCAACTCACCCCAACTCATCCAACTCACCCAACTCACCCAACTCACCCCAACTCACCCCAATTCACCCAATTCACCCGAACTCACCCCAACTCACCCCAACTCACACCAACTCACCCCAACTCACCCCAACTCACCCCAACTCACTCCAACTCACTCCAACTCACCCCAACTCACCTCAACTCACCCCAACTCACCCCAACTCACCCCAACTCACCCCAACTCACCCCAACTCACCCCAACTCACCCACTCACCCACTCACTCAGTGACGGCGTCACATGAGCGCTTTCATAACCTTAACAAATTTACGCCTATCGCCTATCGTTTAACACCTATCACGTAACGCCTATCACCTATCATTTAACGCTTAACGCGTTATGTGATAACATTTTTTGAAGTCGCATAAGAAGTTTCACTTCAAAAGAAAAGAGTTAAAAAAAAATGTGCGTGCGTGGAGTCCCTCCGCGCAGAAGAAGTGAAACTTCATTCTCGCTCAGTCGATCGGTCGTTCGGTCGGTCCCTCATTCACTCACTCATACACACACACACACACTCAACTCAACTCACCCCAACTCACCCAACTCACCCCAATTCACCCCAACTCACCCCAATTCACCCCAACTCACCTCAACTCACCCCAACTCACCCAACACCCCAATTCACCCCAATTCACCCAAATTCACCACAATTCACCCCAACTCACCCCAATTGACCCCAACTCACCCCAACTCACCCAACTCACCCAACTCACCCCAACTCACCCCAATTCACCCCAACTCACCCCAACTCACCCCAACTCACCCCAATTCCCCACTGAAACCAACTGAAACCCACTGAAACGCACTGAAACGCACTGAAACCCACTGAAACCCACTGAAACCCACTGAAACCCACTGAAACCCACTGAAACCAACTGAAACCCACTGAAACCCACGGAAACCCACTGAAACCCACTGAAACCCACTGAAACCCACTGAAACCCACTGAAACCCACTGAAACCCACTGAAACCCACTGAAACCCACTGAAACCCACTGAAACCCACTGAAACCCACTGAAACCCACTGAAACCAACTGAAACCCACTGAAACCAACTGAAACCCACTGAAACCCACTGAAACCCACTGAAACCCACTGAAACCCACTGAAACCCACTGAAACTAACTGAAACCCTCTGAAACCCACTGAAACCCACTGAAACCCACTCACCCACTCACTCAGTGACGGCGTCACATGAGCGCTTTCATAACCTTGAAACCCACTGAAACCCACTGAAACCCACTGAAACCCACTGAAACCCACTGAAACCCACTGAAACCCACTGAAACCCACTGAAACCCACTGAAACCCACTGAAACCCACTGAAACCAACTGAAACCCACTGAAACCAACTGAAACCCACTGAAACCCACTGAAACCCACTGAAACCCACTGAAACCCACTGAAACCAACTGAAACCCACTGAAACCCACTGAAACCCACTGAAACCCACTGAAACCACCTGAAACCCACTGAAACCCACTGAAACCCACTGAAACCCACTGAAACCCACTGAAACCCACTGAAACCCACTGAAACCCACTGAAACCAACTGAAACCCACTGAACCAACCGCTTAACGCGTTATGTGATAACATTTTTGGAAGTCGCATAAGAAGTTTCACTTCAAAAGAAAAGAGTTAAAAAAAAATGTGCGTGCGTGGAGTCCCTCCGCGCAGAAGAAGTGAAACTTCATTCTCGCTCAGTCGATCGGTCGTTCGGTCGGTCCCTCATTCACTCACTCATACACACACACACACACTCAACTCAACTCACCCCAACTCACCCAACTCACCCCAATTCACCCCAACTCACCCCAATTCACCCCAACTCACCTCAACTCACCCCAACTCACCCAACACCCCAATTCACCCCAATTCACCCAAATTCACCACAATTCACCCCAACTCACCCCAATTGACCCCAACTCACCCCAACTCACCCAACTCACCCAACTCACCCCAACTCACCCCAATTCACCCCAACTCACCCCAACTCACCCAACTCACCCCAACTCACCCCAATTCCCCACTGAAACCAACTGAAACCCACTGAAACCCACTGAAACCCACTGAAACCCACTGAAACCCACTGAAACCCACTGAAACCAACTGAAACCCACTGAAACCAACTGAAACCCACTGAAACCCACTGAAACCCACTGAAACCCACTGAAACCCACTGAAACCCACTGAAACTAACTGAAACCCTCTGAAACCCACTGAAACCCACTGAAACCCACTCACCCACTCACTCAGTGACGGCGTCACATGAGCGCTTTCATAACCTTGAAACCCACTGAAACCCACTGAAACCCACTGAAACCCACTGAAACCCACTGAAACCCACTGAAACCCACTGAAACCCACTGAAACCCACTGAAACCCACTGAAACCCACTGAAACCCACTGAAACCCACTGAAACCAACTGAAACCCACTGAAACCAACTGAAACCCACTGAAACCCACTGAAACCCACTGAAACCCACTGAAACCCACTGAAACCAACTGAAACCCACTGAAACCCACTGAAACCCACTGAAACCCACTGAAACCACCTGAAACCCACTGAAACCCACTGAAACCCACTGAAACCCACTGAAACCCACTGAAACCCACTGAAACCCACTGAAACCAACTGAAACCCACTGAAACCAACTGAAACCCACTGAAACCAACTGAAACCCACTGAAACCCACTGAAACCCACTGAAACCAACTGAAACCCACTGAAACCCACTCACCCACTCACTCAGTGACGGCGTCACATGAGCGCTTTCATAACCTTGAAACCCACTGAAACCCACTGAAACCCACTGAAACCCACTCACCCACTCACTCAGTGACGGCGTCACATGAGCGCTTTCATAACCTTAACAAATTTACGCCTATCGCCTATCGTTTAACACCTATCACTTAACGCGTTGAGCGATAACGCGTTAAGGTGATTCATTTAACGCTTAACGCGTTATGTGATAACATTTTTGGAAGTCGCATAAGAAGTTTCACTTCAAAAAACAATTGAAAAAAAGATAGCAGGAATTGAAGAGAGGTTAAAGAGGCTAGTGAAAATCACGGATAGAAACCATCGCGCGTTCCATGTAGTTTGTTACTTGATGAGAAATTATGAAATTATACTTGGCTGATTGGAAGACTTGCTTTCATTGCAACCAACATTACCCATGATACGCCCACAAGGAAGTTTTGTATACCGATATGAAGAGTATTAACATCATTACGATACGAGAGATAAAGCCTACATCAGAAGTTGGATCAATGTTGGTTCAAAATGAGAAGATCTGAGTTCTATTGGAAGTGTTTTTATTGTTGGTGTCTGCTGATCGTGTCAGTTTGAAGGTGTAAGTGCTAGTTGCCAAGGCGATTGCGTAGCTTTTAGCAGCTTTTTAGTGCTGGCGACTGCTGCTGCATGTGGCTGCTACACAGTGGAGCTGGGCGCTGCGCCGTGGTGTTGGACGCGTCACCGGGTCGCTGGGCGCTAGACTGGAGCGCTGGGCGCTACACCGGGGCGCTGGGTGCTACACCGGGGCGCTGAGCGGGTCACCGGAGCGCTGGGCGCTAGACCGGAGCGTTGGGCACTGCACCGGGGCGCTGGGCGCGTCACCGGGGCGCTGGACGCTAGACGGGAGCGCGGGGCGCTACACCGGGGCGCTGGGTTCGTCACCTGGGCGCTGGGCGCTGCACCGGAGCGCTGATCGCTGCGTCAGCCACACGGTGGCCATGCCGCTCGCGCGGTGGGCTGAGCTACTTGCACGGCGAAGCCCGCCGCCACCACACGCTTGCACGGTGGCGCTGGCCGCCACTACACGGTGGTGCTCGCCGGAACTACACGGCTGCACGGTGGCGCAGGCCGCCACTACACGGCTGCACGATGGCTCCGGCCGCCACTACACGGCTACACGGTGGCACTGGCCTCCACTACACGGCTACATGGTGGCACTGGCCTCCACTACACGGTGGTGTTCGCCGGTACTACATGGCTGCACAGTGGCGCAGGCCGCCACTACACGGCTGCACGGTGGCGCTCGCCGCCACTACACGGTGGCGCAGGCCGCCACTACACGGCTGCACGGGGGCGCTCGCTGCCACAACACGGGTGCACGGTGACGCCCGCTGCCACCACACGTCTGCACGGTGGCGCTGGCCGCCACTATACGGTGGCACAGGCCGCCACTACACGGCTGCACGGGGGCACTCACCGCCACTACACAGGTGCACGGTGACGCTACTATACGGCTGCACGGTGGTGGTCGCCGCCACTACCTGGCTGCACGGTGGCGTTGGCCGCAACTGCATGCCTGCACGGTGGCGTTGGATGCCACTACACGGTGGCGTTGCTGCCACTGCACGGTGGCGTTGCCGCCACTGCACAGTGGCGTTGCTGCCACTACACGGTGGCGTTGGATGCCACTACACGGTGGCGTTGCCACCATTGCACGGTGGCGTTGCTGCCACTACACGGTGGCGTTGCTGCCACTACACGGTGGCGTTGCTACCACTACATGGTGGCGTTGCCGCCACTGCACGGTGGCGTTGCTAGCACTACACGGTGGCGTTGCTGCCACTGCACGGTGGCGTTGCTGCCACTACACGGTGGCGTTGCTACCACTACATGGTGGCGTTGGTCACCACTACACGGTGGCATTGCGGCCACTGTACGGTAGCGCTACTGCCACTGCTGGCAGTCAAGGCGACGGTGAAACGAGCACGTCGAGACGAGAACGGCGCGTAGATGTCTACGACGTACATCCACCTTCGGGAATATTGGAGCATACAGGTGTTTTTATTACATTTTCTTATGATTCTGATGCTGCGAGCTCTTTAGTTAGTCAAGTTTGCGGCTAAATTTAGTGGGAAATGCGTCATTATTAACGCGTATACTAAGTACGTCCAGTATCACTACAAAATGAATATGAGAATAGTGCTCGCGTTGACTCAGTGTAGTACTCAGTACTCCTACTCGCATCAGTACAGATAAAGGAAGACGCGTTGCTAAATAGTAACCGGACAAGTAGAGCGCGTGATGGGTTTCCTAAAAGCGATGTTAACTACCGTAAAGACAGCTGATAACGGATTGTAACAAGATAAAAAGGTTAGCTGGTAATCGTTACCAAAGTTTCGCCTCTCGAGCTATTTTAATCGGTAGAGTTGTAAGACCATTTTCAGTGATGGGTAGCGCTGTAGAACCGAAATGAACACAAACTAAATTTACGGTATTTAGGGAAAGCGTTAAACTTAAAAAGAAGTTACAAGTATACACACAGTAGTTTAGGGAAAATGCCTGTGGGTCATGTACCAGTCGATGTTGATGAAGTTAAAAAAAAAATGAGCAAGATTAATTTGTGGTAAGAAAAAGCTCGAGTGGAGATCCTATCGGCCGTATTGAGTTCAACCGTACCAGTAGTTATTACGTAGTCGTAGCCCGGTAGAAATCGGTGTCTCTTGAGTCGTAACCCGATAAAAATCGGCAACTCAACTCAACTACTTGAGGCAACTCAAGTAGTCCGTGGGTGCGCGGTGCGCGTTTAACTCTGGCGGAGGTCGGGGTCTGGAAAGACCGTAGTGTGTAGTCAGTGGAGGATGCACACGGGCGATCCACGCGGTGGATGCGCACAGAGATCCATGCAATGGATGGGAGCAATGCTGTTACTCGTCGGCTGGAGAGCCGTGGCGTTAGAGGTCTTACTCGAGAGTTTCTGTAACCTTGGCAGTTTGCGATGACGTAGACTCTACGTCGTAGAGTATCAAAAGTTGATACGAACGACTGTGGTACTTGGGCCTAGGGTAGCGATTGTAGATTTTCCCATGTTTGATTGAGTGTAATCTGATAGAAATAAAATTGGAGAGTTCTTCCTTTATTTACCCGATGCGACAAGATGGTATGGTCAGGAGTGACCGAGTGGAGCAAATTTCTCTTGTGGACTATTTATTCGCAGGGTAACCATCACACGGGGACGTGTGCTAGCAGAGTGGCCGTGTCGGCATCGAGCAACCAATAGACAAGTAATCGGAACGCAAGCGCTATGTAGATGGCGCTCGATGGAGTCTAGGCCGCGTGACACTAGCCGTAGAAAAAAAAAGAAGAGTTAAAAAAACAATTGAAAAAAAGATGGCGGGAATTGAAGAGAGGTTAAAGAGGTGGTCGGCTAGTGAAAATCACGGATAGAAACCATCGCGCGTTCCATGTAGTTTGTCTAGCCTAACGTAATGGTTAATGTGTGTTACTTGATGAAAAATTATGAAATTATACTTGGCTGATTGGAAGACTTGCTTTCATTGCAACCAACATTACCCATGATACGCCCACAAGGAAGGTTCGTATACCGATATGAAGAGTATTAACATCATTACGATACGAGAGATAAACCCTACATATATATATTTTTTTTCTGTATGTTCGCGCATAACTCTGCCAATTATGAACCGATTTGAAAAAATCTTTCTTCTATCCATTCTTTAATCCGTTGATTGGGTCCCATAAAAAAAATATTGCTTACGAATAAGTAGTTCCTGAAAAACAAGAATGAAGACCGCGCAGGAAACCTGCAGGAATACCTAAAATATGACGTTTTCGTCACTTTTTAAAGACAAAAAAAATGGTCATAACTCTGGCAAATATTTATCAATTGTAATGATTCTTTTTTTATTCGAAAGAAAAAACCACTGTAATGAATCTGTATGAATTTTATCACAACCGGATAATAACTTCCTGTAGGACCACGATGTGGAGGAATTTATCTGGTAAAAACCATAAAACTGATGTTTTCCATTACATTACTCTGACAAATATGAACCAATTTCGATTAATCTTTTTTTATTCGAGAGAGTAAACTACTGTAATGATTCCATGCAAATTTCATTATGACCGGATAAATTGTTTCTGAAGAAACATGAATTATGTAAAACTATGTAGACGATAATGTGATCATAACCTACCTAGATCATTTCACCGTCTTCGATGGTTCAATCTGTTAGTATGAAAATATCACTAAAAAGTATAAAATAAAATATTTTAAAGAACAAGATCTTAGCATGAATACAGGAGTGAGGGCTGACCGGTGGCCAGCCTCCCCCTTAGAAGGGAGGGGTTGCCATAATCCCCCACGCTTGGCAGGCGGCTTGGGGATCGCAGTATAGGTGGACGATAAATCCAAAAGAAAGACGCTGCTGCCCGTCTTCCCGTTCTCGCTTAGTCGCCTCTTACGACACCCAACGAGAGGAGATGGGGGATACAATTCTAACCCGGCCCCCCACGGGCCACCCATATTGAACCCTAGCAATTGTTTTTGGCTGCCCATCAATCAGCCATCACTCCTATATTCATTATTGCTATGATTTTGATATAGTAAAGAAAAACATAATATATATTCCGCATGAATGTTTGTGCCAAACGTGAATTGTCGTTTGAGCATTTTAGGTATCTAAGGAAACTTGGAATGGTTCCCAAGGCGCTTACAAATAAATTAAAGAAAGGCAAAAATACTTTGTAACGCTTAGGGACTAATGTCGAACTTTTGTCGAGTAATAAGATTTTTATTGTTTAATACTAGTCTTGGGAGTATGGGGCCGGGGCCGCTAGATATTCTCAGATAGCAATTACTTAATGAATATACTCGTAGATAACTTATCTATACTTATAATAAAACTGTAACAGGTCCAATTCTGTACATTGAAGATATTTTGAAAATAATATTTGGAGGGCATTCTATAACCGATACTGAGGCCGAAAATGATTTTTTTTTAATTTTTGTCTGTCTGTCTGTCTGTCTGTCTGTCTGTTTGTCTGTCTGTCTGTATCACGGCTGAGCATCACGCCGAAACTACTGAATGGATTCAATTGAAACTTGGCATGATTTGAGATCTTACTACGAGGTAGGACATAGGATACTTTTTATCCCGTAATCTAGCACGGTTCTTTTGGGAGAAGGGATTAAAGTCAAAACGGGTACTTGGTTATACGCTTGGTCCGATTTTATTAATTTTTCTTTATAATATAATAAATATTAGTAAGGGACACTCATAGAGAGTTGTTATCAAGGTTTTGTAATCGATCGGGTTAAGC
Source organism: Furcula furcula (assembly GCA_911728495.1). Lineage (NCBI taxonomy): Eukaryota > Metazoa > Arthropoda > Insecta > Lepidoptera > Notodontidae > Furcula > Furcula furcula. The sequence goes on along the minus strand of OU452244.1, from coordinate 3,955,631 downwards.
AACGTTAGGTAAGGTCATTAAATAGATGGGTGACCGTTTAACGCCATTTGAACTAAACGGGTCCGTGCTTCGGAGAGCAAGTAAAAAGTGGGTCCCAGTTTTTAACCGACTATAAAAAAGGAGGTTAAGTATTCGATGCGAATGTCTGTTATTAAAAGTTTAGTTAACGTATAAATAGCGCAGGCGGAGCTGCGTGGGTCGGCTAGTATTTATTAAACCTACAATCCTAGACACTCTTATTTCTACGTTTACGTTCTTATTATTTTTACATTACTTACATACAATTTATATGAATGGAAAATGTGTAGTTCTTTCATCATCAATGGCCGAAAGTCGTCCATTGCTTAACAAAGGTAAAGGTTTCTAAGGGTAGAAACGAGGGGTTAACATGATAATAATAATACCAATAATTCCCACGCTTGGCAGGCGGCTTGGGGGTCGCATAATGGTGGTAGGTAATCCAATAGAGATACGCTGCTGCCTGTCTTCTTGTTTTCCCATAGACACCCAACGAGAGGAGATGGGAGGGCGCTATTCTTACCCGGACACCCCACGGAATTCCATTAGTGGCATTTTATTTTAATATCTACGTCTTACGTGGTTACAGTGGATTGACATTTATTTGTCTCAAAGCTTCTACGAGTAACTCCGTAATTTTTATTTTTATTTTTTTATTTTATTTTATTTTCAAGGGAAACATACAATCCATTGTACTTTTAGACAATTAAATATGGTAGGTAATACATAAACCAATAAAGTTTCCACAGATAACTTACACTTACAAAACTACAACTACATAACACCAAGCACTTAGAAAAGGTAGTGGAGCAAGTGAAAATCATAACCTATTTAGAAAATGATTGTTCAAGATGTAGAAGAAATAGAAGATACTTCCAGAATCCGCCTTTTAAATTGTTTGGGAGTTAAACCAAAAATATCAATATTGGAAAATATATCATTATAGCATTTACATACGCGCAAAATAAAATTATTGTTACAGTACTTTGTTCTTAAACAACGATTCTAATCGATCTTTTACAATGATTCTGTTTCATCTATTAACACATATCCCTCCTTCTGGAGCATTCGGGCAACTAACGAGACTAACGAGTCATCGCGCTTTTGTTTGGTATTTTTAAAGTTCGAAACTAAATTCTAGTATATAAATTCTTCGTATGTACCGTGGTATTGACTCTGGCGAAGTCCAAATGGAGTGTCCAGAGGACCAGAAGACCCTCATAGCGTCGGTGAAGGCCAACGGGGAAGTTTTAGTGGATAAATATCCCACATAACACAGCCTTCGCCAAACGGTACCTTTTTTTTCGCGGGGAAACCTTCAAAAGGTCCCCGGGAGCTGTGGAGCTTGACCGGGGTCTTTGGGATTCTTACCCACTAAAACCCCCGCGACTCTCCAGCAGGACCCCCTCAGTGCCTTATAACCTCCCGGGAAGCAGACACGGTGCTCACGGGGACGGGGGTCTCAACCCCGCCACCGTCCTCCTCGGAGTTGCTGCCGTACTCAATGGACGTCCTAAGGACTTTACCTTTTGAAGATTTCCTCCATGATCGATTATTGAATATGTTTTTTTTTTTATTCTATATCAGTTTATACCATTCTATGTATGTTTCCTGGACTTTCCCTTCATAAAGAAAACTTGCATTGAATATGTTTTTACGTTATGCGTGAAACGCTAACTGTCTCTCTTGTTTTATTATACCTATGTGTAGAAGTTTTTTCCGCTACATTAACTTGGAATTTCCGAGCTCCAAAGTCTTCAGAAAGACACATCGACCGTAGCAATTAACATAGTCGGATCTGCATTTTTGCGATTTTCATTTTATTGCATTAAAGATCTTAGAATAAGCTTAGGAATGACCCCGCAAAATATTATCTTTCTAATATCAATAATCTTTGTTCTTTCAAGTAGAAAAAGTAGCAAGTGTTCACTGCGCACGATTAACACTGTCGCATAGTACTTTGAGACGTTATCTGCGGGGCGCGGGAGGAGAACAGACGCGAGCACGCGCCGCGGATCTGCCACTTCGCGCAATGTTAACGGGAGAGCGCACGCGTCGGTTATATTAAACACGTATAAATAAATTTAAATGATTATGTGTCGTTTATATTCATTACGAAAAATACGATGAAGAGAGAAGTAATTAAATAATATTGAATATAAGTTAGAATTATAGTATTTCATCGTACCTAGCCCAAACATGATTATATTTCTTTTAAATGTTGAAAACTATTCTGACCGGACAAAACTGTAGTATATGCCAGATACGACAATGTTAATGGTTTTTTATTTCGTTCGCTGTGTCGCATGTGTCACCTACTACATTATTCCTTGGTCGGAGGTAGTTTCAAACTGTCGGATATGGTATTACTGACTTTGTTGCATGTTCATTTGATAAATAGTATTGTAGGATGTACCATTTCCTACATTATTATTCGTTGTGTGTTTGATTGTATTTTGTCGGATAAGTCATTACTGACTTTGTTAAGTGTTTATTTTTAATATTTAGTGTCGGATGTACTAAATTCGACATTATTTTTACCTTAATAATAACAAGCTACTATTGGATATGGTACTACTGACATTTTTGTTTGTTAAAAGCTTTTTTTATCTTCTCACTTATCTATCTTACTTTAATATACAGGTTGTTGGTAGCACCGTGCCGGGGACTTCTGGGGTGTGTTCGGGCTGTGATTCTGGGTCGGTGTCAGGTGAAATTTTCCGTCGGAAAGCAAATAAAGGGTTGACTTCTCCATACAAATTGCCAAAGTCAGCTGATCATTTTGTATGAGGAAGTAAATTTTGTTATTGCTTTCCATCGGAAGGTTTTAAGTACTTGGTACCGACTCGGGATCATGGTCTGAATGCACCCTAGAGGTCTTCGGTGCGGTGCTGCTAACACTCTGTATTTATTAACAAATACTTACTTTAAACGCGAAAGTTTGTATGGATGTGTGGATGTAGGTATGATGTATGTTTGTTACTCTTTCACGCCTAAACGGATTTGGATGAAACTTGGTAGGTAGATAGATAAAATACTGGATTAACACATAGGGTACTTTTTTTTTTTAAAAAGTCTACCCAGACAAAGTTGCTGGCAATAGCTAGTATGTTACATACCCACTGAGATGAACAGAGAGCCTATGACCTTATCGCTACTCTGGTGGTGGTGGAGAAATCAGTGTACTCTACTACAAAAAGTGGCTTGCTACGTTAAATTTCTCAACTTCATCAAATTCCATGCTGAAAGAGGCGTCAAGGAATTTCGTTTTTGGTCCGAGAATTGTGCAGGGCAAAATAGGAACCGGATAGTGTTTTCGCTCTACTTGTTTGTAGCAAAAAAACTTGGTGTCACTGTCATCCATCGATTTTTAGAAAAAGGTCATACACAAAATGAGGGAGACAGTGTGCACGTGACAGTAGAACGGTAAAGCAAACACAAAACTATTTGGGTGCCAGAAGAATGGTATTGCTTAGTACGCTGGGCTAAAACTGAAGCTGATCCTTACATCGTGAAAGAAATAAGACAAGAAGACTTTTTTGATTTTAAAGCCTTGCTACAAAAAAAAATACAAGGATATTACAGATCTATGCAGAGGGAGCATCATTCCTGATCGCTACCATCACTTTTGTTTAAACCTACCTCACACTGACGCTTCTAATCTAACTCGTGGTCGTGAAGAAACTGACTCAGAAGACGATTAGATTAAAACCGTTTGGGTTTAATATAATTCTGTAAACTGTATTTACAACCACTCGATATTCAGAATTCGATTCGATCCATAGGTAAATCACTAGTTTGACCTTTTCCATCATTTTCTTTACAGTTACCGAAAATCTAATCTATCGGTATCGAACGGCTGTGAATACGGCTCCAAGATTAAATTAACAATAGTACGCATACTACTGTACATACCCTAAAGTAAAACTTCTATTCTATTCTATTGTTGGTGGCTAAGAATCGGGCCCGGTAAACCACCGGAACGCACTTCGACCCAGTTGGATCCATTGTGCATGCCCTAGCCCTTACTCTGTAGCTGGCGTGTCGAAGAGTTCCCTCAGGAACGCAACGATTGCGCCAGCCTGGAGCTGTACATAATCATCTGGTGTAGGATAGGCTACTCCCAGATGACCCAACCTACGTCTCGCAAGAGCGTCGTAGCCACACAATATGTGTCGCGTTTTCACCTTTACAAAATCTGCAAGTATCAATAGTACTTAGCCTCATTCTGTGAAGGTGCTCATTGATACCATTGATTGTAATTTAAATTATAGTTTTAAAATATTTATCTATGATTATTTAGTTTCACTTGTTTTGTTTGCACCTACCACGATTTGTCTCTGCATCACCCTAAGGTAGACTGGTAGAGAATGCCTCTGGCATTAAGTCCGCCTATGTACTGTTTTGTGCATAAAGAATAAATAAATAAATACCAAAATGTCCCGTGAGTGCACAGTGCCTATTTGGTGCCTTATTTGTGATCTGCTTAGGTTTAATCATTTAACCCCACAGTCCACCCTTGTGCTAGAGAACGCTTTGGAGTGGTTTAGGTCTGACGCTGCCCTCCATTCCTTCATGTGTTCGATTCTAGCATGTAAAGTAAAACTTACAAGCAAAGCAAAGTAAACCTTACAAGGAGGGGGGGGGGGTATTAACAATGTCGAATCTGTCGGTTCGGGCCTAGGGTTCGACAATCGGTGTTCGCAGTTTCGGGAGTTTGCAGCCTCCGGTTTAGCTTGGGCTTGGCCGGCTACACTGATAATATAATAATAATAATACCAGCCCTTGTTTATGTCCCACTGCTGGGCACGGGCCTCCCTTCAAGAGGAAGGGGCTTAGGCCATAGTCCACCACGCTGGTCAAGTGCGGGTTGGTGGACTTCACACGTCATTCGAAAGCTAGTTAGGCTTTCTCAGACATGCAGGTTTCCTCACGATGTTTTCCTTCGCCGAAAGCTAGTAACAATCACACAAAGACGATTCGCACATGATTAATTAAAGAAATCAGAGGTGCGAGCCGGGGATCGAACCTGCGCACCTCGTTTCCAAGGCAAGCGCTCGCCCACTGAGCTGTTACAGCTGTTGGCTGCACTGAAATGCACTTAAAACAGTGTCAGTGTGGCCGGCCACGCCCAAGTCAAACTCTGGAGGTTGTGACTTCCGAAATTGTGATCTCAAATGTGAAGACTGTTATTTATTTTGTTGTTTAGTTGCTACTAGAAAATTTAATTCATGTTTTGTTAATTCACAAGCGCAGTTAGTTGTGATCAAACTCTGGATTATTATTGAATTTTCCAATAAAGGATTTTAACTTCATTTCATAACAGTAATTTAATTTTTTAATACACCCGTTTTACCCGCGTAGTTGCTGTTCCAGTAAGTATTTAAATATTGTATGTAACTCAATATTGTATTACCCAAGTCCTCAAATTAATGTAAGTAAGTAGTATCTACATGATACAATATTATATATTACGGACAATAACGTATTAAGTGGTACATCCAACATCAATAAGATTTTAAAGTCCAAAGAATACTGTAGGTTGTGCCACATCCGACCAAATTCAGAAATTATATTTCGGTTAATAATGTAGCATCTGCCATTTACGACAAAACAGTTGCATAATCTAGCGGTTAACAATGTGGTATGTGCAGTTTCTTACATTTCCAATAAATATTTGATAAATTTGCGTATACTACTACGTCGGGTAATAAATATTTATATACCACACCAAATTTGGTTAAAGTTTATTGACTATTGTTCACTTTATACACATTTGAAACTTTGAACGGGCGTACCCAAAAGTAGTGATTTTTCACATACGACTATGTTAATTGCTACGGTCGACATGACGTCCACTTCCCACGTAATAGAAGTACAATCATTCCAAAAAGCCTTTCAATCCTCACACAAGCCTGCAAAGTACTCTCCACCAAACGGTGTATGATATTAAAACACAAATTCCCGTGTACACACTCGCCCATACCTTTGTAAACACCTGGACTAGTGAAGGTGTACCCGATCTCCAATATTCACGGGTAATTGAAAGTCCTTGAATGTAGATAAGCATAGAGGTTGCGATAACATTGTTGAGGGTTCTATGAGTAGATAGTTGAGCAAGCACATGATGAGAATCTTTAACTTATTAGATTTTGGGATTAGGTGAAATGTAATAGGTAAAATTAAGAAGAGAATAGGAACTATAAAACACATAAACAAGCCTAAATTATTCAAGTGAATTATAAAACGTCGACTACGAAACTGGTTTTAAATTACATTACGCATACATAAAACACATGCACACATACCTCAGAGTAATTAGAATGGAGCTAGTATCGCGTCGATTCGCCCAACAAATTTTTCGTGGCACTTTTGAGGGGTGCGGGAGGCGAAGTAAACACACACAGATACAATTTCACGCATAACCACACTATAATAAACTCGCAACACATTCAAAAAGATACGCACACAAATAAAGAATGACCTGACCATATGAACAAAATTTGGCAGAGGGGTTAGCGCATAATGCTATCTCCAGTGGTATCTCCTCTAAGACACATACATATGGATTATATATTTCACCTCTTCTCGTTAAAACCTTTCATTTGATAGATATTGATGTTATAAAATGGTGGCTGGCGGACGCCGTTTAATATTATTTGAAAAAAAAAGTCTAAATCCATCGGGCCGTTTCTTAGGCTGTAGGCCATGCCAAAGGAATAGGTATATATACATACCTACTTACATAATATACACTCAAAAAACATAGCCCTCCTTCATTCGAACAAAAAGTATTAAAAACCCAACTTTTTGCGACCGAACAAAATTAATTTGATTTATACAAGTTGGTCAGAACAGTGACGTCATAAAATTTTTTTGGTGCCTCGTGTTTAGTGGTATCTGAATCACCCCTATGTATGGTCTACGACTTTTCGTAGTTTTCGAGTTACGATTTTATTTATGAACTAGCTGACCCACGCAGCTCCGCCTGTGCTATTTTTACGTTAACTAAACTTTTAGTAACAGACATTCGCATCGAATACATAACCTCCTTTTTTACAGTCGGTTAAAAACTGGGACCCACTTTTTACTTGCTCTCCGAAGCACCGACCAGTTTAGTTCAAATGGCGTTAAATGGTCACCCATCTATTCAATGACCTTACCTAACGTTGCTTAACCCGATCGATTACAAAACCTTGATAACAACTCTCTATGAGTGTTCCTTTACTAATATTTATTATATTATAGAGAAAAAATGATAAAATCGGACCAAGTACCCGTTTTGACTTTAATCCCCTCTCCCAAAAGAACCATGCCAGATTACGGGATAAAAAGTACCCTATGTCCTACCTCGTAGTAAGATCTCAAATCATGCCAAGTTTCATTTGAATCCATTCAGTAGTTTCGGCGTGATGCTCAGCCGTGATACAGACAGACAGACAGACAGACAAAAATTAAAAAAATACATTTTCGGGCTCAGTATCGGTTATAGAATGCCTTCCAAATATAATTTTCAAAATATCTTCAATGTACAGAATTGGACCTGTTACAGTTTTATTATAAGTATAGATTTTTTAAAAATTGCGACCAGATCAGTTTGAAACATTTCTAAAAAAAAGTAGAAGGTGTCTTCGTTTTTTTTTTCTTGCAGCTAAATTTCTATGAACTGTACATTTATGCATAAAATAAACGGCCTCATAGCTTTAATGGAAGTTACTACAAAATTGAACTAAAATTGAGAATTTATATTAAGATCTCACTTAACATTTCCACTGAAAATAAAAAATCTAAACTGATAATTTCTTAGTTTCTAAGTAGCTTCAGAGAATGCGCTATCAGTTTAGATTTTTAATTTTAAGATGAAAATTTAAATGATAACCCACGAATACCACTGCCACGTTCCCACCCATAGCCTCCCGTCGGGTGTCTTACGATGCAACTATGGGAAAACAAAAAGACTAGCAGCAGTGTCTTTCTAATGCATTACCACCTATACAGCGACCCCCAGACGCCTGGCAAGAGTGGGGACTATGGCAACCCTCGCAACCCTCCAGCCCTTCAAGAGGAAGCCTTTAATCAGCTGTGGACGTCTTCTAGCTGATGATAGTAGACTTACGCCGCCGGCACACTAGGCTGGCGTGTCGTGACTCAACGCGTCAGCAGCCAATCAGCTCGAACTGCACCACGACACGCCATAATAGTGTCTCTAACCATACAAAATGTATGTAACCGATATGCCTGCTGACGCGTTGAGTCACGACACGTCAGCTTAATGTGTTTCTGGCTTTAATAACGAATGCTACTGGTGCCTAGGCGTGTTCGTTCGGAGTTGCTGGACGTTCGGGGTGTGGGCCCTTGCGAACCTCGGCCCCGTGAGCGTCGTGTCTGCTTCCCAATAACAGGTTCAAAGGTAAGGCACTGTAGATCTCATGGTACAGATTCCACTAGAGAGCCCTGGTGTCCCATGTGCCGGTGCGACAGCCGCGGGGGCTTTAGTGGTTAAGAATCCCATATTCCCCGGCTGAACCTTACAGGTCCCAGGGATCTTTTGAAGGTTTCCCCCGCAAAAATAAAAAGACATGAGTGTCGCTTACCATCAGGTGAACGTCTTGCCTGTCTCGTTCCTGGGTTGAATAAAAATACCACATGGATCTTATCATTCAATGCTACATTATCACGAAATTTAAACTCGACGTCGATTCTTAACTGTTCATGGCAACGATAGTAATTTTACTGTTTTTAGGGTTACATACCTAAAAGGTAAAAAAGGAACCCTTATGGTGCAACTTCGTCTGTCTATCACAGCTGTATATTTCGGAATCCACTGATGCTGTCGATTTGAAACTTGGAATAGTTTTAGATCTTATTGGCCCAACCTCATCGCAAATAAAGAATGTTTTTCCTTTAATTTCTTTTCATTGAGAGTCGAAATGGGACTTATAATCAAAAATTACAAAAAAGATACCGTTCACCAACCACCCAAAACAAAAATGATTCCAAATAGTAGTTTTTTTAGGAATCGTAAAAAAGCCTCGACAAACAAACTTAGTTTTGCGGTTTGTTTTGTTTGTTACCTGAGGTGTTAGACAAATAGTAAAATAACTTTAATAGGTCCAAAGATGGTATAGGAACCCTCGTTGCTCGAGTCCAACTCACACTTGACCTGTTTTTTTATTGCATATACTTTTTATCACGATCTCTTGCGCTTACCGCATCGAATCGCCAGTGAAAGTACTCCAGTTTTAATTGAATGTCAAGTTGTATTTCGGCACCACAGTCACCAGCTCCGGTAGCCGTGATCGTCTAGTGGTTAGGACCCTACGTTGTGGCCGTAGTAACCCAGGTTCGAATCCTGGTCACGGCAGTGCACGCACTGTCGCGGCGGAGCTTAGTTTTTTATTCATTAGTTTTTAGTTAGGGCTATCATACGGTTTTGGAGTTCTTGGAAAAAACCACTTTGAACGATGTTATAATATAAGATTACATAGCGCAGCTTAGAAATTTGGCCCAAAAAGAGCTTACGGATGTAACAATATTTCTATTACCGGCAAGGAAAACCTCCAATATTCATATCGATACGAAAAGAAGAGGATAGAGAATCCCCTATAAAATAATCGTAATCATGATTTAGTACACATAATATATAATAATTATATTCGCACACATACTTATTTTCTAATTCATAACGTATATCAACCGTTTGGAGTCTTCTTCAATGAAGGGTCAAGTAAGACGCCTGATGGGAAGTGACGATGACGATGAAAAGTATTTTGAGTCCTATCCGCTCATATGACCCGCAATTTAGAAAAAATGACTCTTGTCTGCCCACGGTTACTTTTCATACCCAAAATCAAAAAGGAGTTGTTCGTGTACTTTAATATACCATAACACTACCTTGTTAAACTATATTTTTCCTCGTCTTCCTTTCTTATAATATTGCCTTACTTTTATTCATGCATGCATCAACGTACTCAATAACTTCTCCATTCCTAACATGACTCTTTGCAGCAAAATATCTGACACTACAGTGATACCTACACGCACGGGGAATCCTCCTATCGAGAAGTTATAAAGGAGTTAAATTAAAGTAAATTATCTAAAAAGTATAAAATAACGAAAATATATTGAAGTCGGTGCTAGCTAATCATGTTAACTAACACTATCACCAGCTGACACCGACTTCAATATATTTTCGTTATTTTATACTTTTTAGATAATTTACTTTGAAGTCAGTTTTTTTTTAAATAGTTTATTTAACACTTTTTAGTGACTTATTTCACCAAGATATTTATCAGCACTATCACGTAACTCGAACGTCTACGTTACAGTAACTTACTGAAAATATAAAAAGTTTATATCTCTTAAACTACTAGACCATATTATGATTCACCGAAAGTGGCCATTTAGACCCACTAGGCTCTTCGTTGAGATCTGTAGCAGGATCCTCTTAGTACCTTACCTTTAAGCCCGCAACCAGGGGAGCACTATAACCCCCCGGGAACCAGACACGGTGCTCACAGCGACGGGGGTCGCAGCCCCGCCGCCATCCTCCTCGGAGCCGCCGCCGTACTCAGTGAACGTCCTAGGGCCCACTCGCCGGCGACGACGCGGTGTAGGCCCTGCGGCCCGCAAGGGTGCCGGGGGAGCGAGCGTTTCTGCTACCCCTCGGGGCGTGCTCTAGCGAGCGTCTGGCGCTGAAGAGACTCTGGCGCAGGGTCTCCAGATTGGGGTTTTTTCCCCATATTAGGGAAAAATAAAAACTTTGGGCACCTTTTGGGGAGACGAAAACTAGGTATGGGGAAAATTTAGGGGACCCAAATTATTCGTGGCGAAAGCTTGGGGAGAAACAAAAGTCTAATTCACAAAGGTTAAAAATCAAAAATATTTCTCAATCTCTCCCGTAAAACAATACAATGCTGTCAACATTACTCTTTCGATAATGTTCCCCTCACGGCCAAAGGTTAGAATGGCGCGCGAGGGTGTGTTTTCTGGTGGATATAGTACAGGATATTATTTCAATAATCTCCGCTATAGTTTCATCCCATGCTAGCTATGTGAATTTTGGTTCCTGTTGTCCCTCTGGATCAGTTTAATAATTCTTAATATACGACCAAAATTCAGCCAAACACGTGAAAGCGTAACAAATAAGCTAAGAAACCAACTTGCTTATACTTTTATAAAATTAGTAGGTGTAGATAAGGGAGAATTAGATACGAAATCAATTTGGGGAAAATTGTACAAAAATGTATATTTTTGGGGAAAAATAAAACCTGATTCGGGGAAATTTCGCATGCATAACCCGGAGTATGGCGAAGGCCCGAACGGAGGGCCCAGAGTCTACATGGCGTCGGTGAGAGCTACCGGGGAGGTTTTGGTTGTTACAAATCCGACATAACATTGAAGTACAACAGTACCTTTTAAAGGTTCCCGCTGAGCAAAAAACCAGCCTCCTCGACAGCAAAAAAAATAAAAATAATAGAAAAGGCCCACGCCCGAACGTCTAACGATTCCGAAGTAAGACTAATGTCCTGAATAAACTTTTTTTAATATGTACGTCACACATTACTTCAGCGACTGTTAAACGCGAGATACCCCGTAGCATCCATTAGGGTTCCGCAAATAAAATGGCACTAACACGCACCGGGGTATGCCAATGTCTGACATAAAACTGTTAATGCACTTTTACGATTTGATGGTTTACTACCGTCTATAGCTGTAGCTAATTTATACCATTGGATAATAAGACGGTTTGAGTTATTACCTACGACTGGAACGTTGGCATGTATAGGACAGTGATGCAAAGGAAGATTCTAATTTAGTGAAATGCTGTTTTGTGGGTGCTATGTTTTGTCAGAGACCACTTCTTTCCACTTGCTACGATCCTTACATACTTGTTTCGCTTCGTCCTCTTTCATTATTCCCTTCATACATGCTCTTCGGTTTAGGGTACTCTTGACCTGGCCTTTTTTCAAGATGTCCCTGATTTGGGTTTGAAACGTCCGCCTAGGTCTACCCCTTCCAACACTTTCATTCACACTCGCCTTATACACTTTTTTCGTCAATCGTTTCTCATTCATTCTCTCGACATGGCCAAACCATCTCAGTATACCTTTCTCAGTGATCTCTGCCTACCCCAACGGGAAATAGGTGTGATTATATGTATGTATGTATGTTTTGTCAGGACCGAAGCTGTTGTACTTAAGAAGTCGTACTTTCAGATAGTCTTCGTACATTTCAAACCAGAGCGTCCAATGCGTTAAATGCATAGAGTTTATATAGAATAGAGTACGCGTTTGTCTATGGTCCCCTTAAACAAAGCGTAGGCAGATTTTCCTCTAAGAGACAAATGAATTGAACTATTTAAAATTATAATATAGCAGTTATATTGATATGTAAGTGATAAGTAGTGCTGGGTGTGATCTGTCACAGGCGCAAATATCGATAAATACAGCTGACGGTATAGTACCTATTGTCGTGTACCTGATATTTATGTATTTTGACGTTCTTACTTGCGGCTACATGTTCTTACTTGAATTAAGCATTCTATAGTACTTGCACTGATTCATATTCTAAGGTTAAATATCTATGCAATGGATCACTTAATCCAGGAGTGCCCCAGATATGCACACCAACGTTTTGATCATGAGGAACTTTGCAATAACTTCAACATAAACTCCTACCACTTAATAGACCTGATGAAGCATCCAATTGGATTCTAAATTCATTCGAAGCTAAGCTAGCTAGCTAATGGCCACAGATAATAGCCTCGACTCACGAAATTTAATAAATCGTAGACAAAAATCAACCGTAGACTTTCTTCAGTTAGCTCAATTCATAATTAATTTACCAAACATATCATTGTAGAGTTCACTATATTTGTTAATATTAACACTACACTATATCGGCTCGTTAACGCACACACCACGTCTGACCCGCACAGTGGTTAACACTCGACTGAACTCCCCTCCTAAACTAGAGGGGCTTTTATGTCTTTCTCACATCCCCACTCAGTGCCTGCGTAGTGTGCCCGCTTGAGACGATAAACTTGTCTACCCACAACTTTACACAATTTACCAGTACACTACATCCCTTCCTTTTTAAAGAAAATTTAATTTTTAATTTAAATGTAAATTAATAATCGTTTCTCAAAATAACAAGTATGTAACTATCATAAAATGAATATTGTTCATTAACTGATCTTATTATACACTGTCCTTTATACATCTCTTTCTTTTTTTTTTTTTGATAATTATAAGAATATTAATGTCAAAACTAGACATTCATCGTAATTTAATTACCTAGTTAGAAATTTAATACTATCTACTTCATAATAGCATTTCTGAAATAATATATTTTTAAAATTCTTTACATAGAAGCATTTATTACATTTTATTAAACTAGGTAAGTACCTATTTTATTATATATTCTCAGAGTATCTAAAGCACGTTTCGTTACTCCTGCCAGTGTGGCTTAGTGGAGTGCCCCTGAAATGAGTTTCTACCAAACACCAGGTCCCAGGGGACCTCAAGGATAAGGCTTGTATTGAGAAGGAGTGCGGGGTCACTCGGGGAAGGATATATTGGCCCGCAAGTTGGCGTGCTCTTCAAAGGAAGTTAGAAGCACTCTTAAGCATTTCGCCAGACATTCTAAATGTACCGGCTGTGGTCAACTGCACTCATGGTTGACTCACCGATGCTTGCGTTTAAAGCAAATAATATCCTCCTGCCACACCGGCCAATCCGGCCAATCTTGTGGGGACAAGACCAGCCATCGACGCGGGAAATAGTTCACCCGCGCGTACACCAATCTTATTCTTTCCCTCACAGCCAACCCTAGCCGACCAGCTTCCTATTCTGACTTTCCAACGGCCTAGGAACTAAAGTCACAAGAGTGTTGATCATAACTATTATATGATTTGATAACACAAGCTAGTAAGACCCTGTGATACGAACCCACAGCACTACATGAAATATCACCAGAGAACATTCCCGAGTAATAAGAAAGTACAGCGGCAACAACAACAAGACTCGTAGTATCTGTTGGTCGCATTGGATCTTTACAGTAGATTCACTACCACTGCTCCCCGGATAATTATCGATTATTATGATAGACTCAGTCGATTAAATAGGTAATATTGATAACAATTGTATCCTCCACCGAAAAGTTCAAATAAGACCACCGTATTTCGCTATCAGTCAGCCACCCGTATCAATGACATCGCTAGCACGTCCATCCTACGAGACACTGCCTCCCCGTGTGTGGATCCATAGAGGAATATACTCACATAGCTTTATTTGCTCGGTCAGTCTTGACAGAGTTGATGGACTCTAGTGAAATAAAGCCAAAACTAGGAACTAATTAGACTGTTAACATTAAATGTTGAGATCAAATTCAAATCTGCTTACGACAGCCAATCAGTTCTAACTCTAACGCATCCGGATCAAGATTACCTACTGATCAGAACCGAGATGCCTAAGCCAACACACCCTTGCAATTAACTTCGATGAGAAGAAACCTCCCAACTACTCCGCGAGTCTTGCTGTCGAAACACTTAGTATTGTTCTGAAAATAACTCGAAAAACATAGTATTATTAAATTAAACTTATATAAAATTAACAGAGCAGATTATTAGAACTTCTAGTCACACAAACTTTTCCCCTTAAAGTATCACCCGAGTTCCGAAAGAGGTTCAAGGATACTGAAGGTTCATTAAAATTTTAGCGATGCAACGACGTACCAAAGGGAGAATCCTCCGACCGAGCGAGGTGTGATGCTCGGTCAGGGCCGAAGCCCCCTACAGTTGATGTCGGGATGTTGTATATATTCTCCACGTTTGAGAAACTTCACTTGCGAGATTCAGGAATCGGAGGTGTCGTCATGTATCGCGTTGTATGTGATGCTGCTTGCTTTTCATCGCATCGCTGTACCACATGTGGCGCCATCCGGTCATGTCGAGTCGCCACATCACTCTCCTCGACGACTGGAAGTCGATGAACGTCTTCATTTGCTAGCTCGTCCTTGTGTTCCAGTCGCTGTGCCAATACCAGTGGATGCAGTTCCAGTGAGTCGAAGCTGATGCTGCTACGTCTTCAGTGAGTAGAGGTGTGCAGTGGGTATGGCTGACGGCTGCTAGGCGTACCGGTGAGAGGGATGCGCTCTTCTTACAAGGACCGGCCATAGTTCAGGGGTGTTGTGCCATGTTGTGGCCGAAGGTCGACCAGGCTTGCATCCGCAGCCGCAATGCGTTGGTCATCCGATGACGCCGGGATACTGGCTGGCTTGTGACTCGCTGGTTGTTGCAGAAGAGAGCGATGGCGAAGCTGTGCTGTTGTCCGATCCGAAGGCTGCGTCGATGTTCAATGCGGGGTTACCAGTTCAGCCTCATTCTGTGTGATGCTCGTTGGTACCAAAATGTCCTGTGAGTGCACCTACTAGGTGCCTTATTTGTGATCTGTTTAGGTTTAATAATTTAAACCCTTGTGCTAGAGAATGTTTTGGAGTGGTTTAGGCCTGACGCTGCCCTCCATTCCTTCATGTGTTCATTTCTAGCATGTGCATATAATGCTTGGTGATATATTCCATATGGAACCCCACAAATGGTTCGGTTGTCTAAGAGCCGGCCTTCGCTAGTCTATCTGCCTTCTCCTTGCCCTTGACGCCTTCGTGTCCAGGTACCCAGATAAGGCAGACATTGTTGTCTTCCCAAGTTGTTCAAACCTGTAACACGTTCTTTGACCAGTTTAGAAGCAACTCTGAAGGAATTCAGAGCCTTCAGTACTGCCTGACTGTCACTGAGAATGCAAATGGTTTTACCTTTTACATTTCTCCTTTGCATTTATTTAATGCTGGCAATTATGGCATAGGTTTCCGCTTGGTATACTTTTGAATGCCCCATGCCGTGACCGACACTACAGTCCTTGAACAATCTCTGTCCTACCAGGGTAACCATCAGATCAGGATCAGTAATACTTGATATTGCTACCTCCCGATTGGCCTCCACCATACACTTTATTGTACGGTATTTTGAACTCATTTGAGATTTAATGCAAGGTATATAAACCCTCATTCGCAATTGAATGCCCGTTCACAATCCAATGTGAACCACTTTTCGTACGATATCTAAACCCACCCCTGCGCAATTTAATGCACGTTTGTTAAACCCTCGCAATTTAATGCACGGTATTGAAACCCTCGCAATTTAATGCACGGTATTTAAACCCTCGCAATTTAATGCACGGTATTTAAACCCTCGCAATTTAATGCACGGTCTTTAAACCCTCGCAATTTAATGCACGTTTGTTAAACCCTCGCAATTTAATGCACGGTATTGAAACCCTCGCAATTTAATGCACGGTATTTAAACCATCATTCGCAATTTAATGCCTGTTCACAATTTAATGTGAACCACTTTTTGTACGGTACCTTCGCAATTTAATGCGTGGTATTTGAACCATCGCAAATGAATGCACGGTATTCAAACACCCATTAGAAATTTGACACCGCCCTACATAATTTATTGAATGTCCTTAGCAAAATTTTATATAAGTAATACTATTTAGGTTAGGTACTGCAAATTAAATACTAGAATCAATAGCACTCAGGTACTTTAAAACAACCCTTACATTACAGATCAGGATAAGGTTTGCTAACCTTCTACACCTACACATTATAACTGAATAATTTCTTCTATTGGGACTAGTTACTTATAAGTAGTATTTCTCGTATAACAATTAGAGAGTGGTCATTGAATTTATGTTTCATCTATACCCATTAATCATTCATATATGCAATTACATTTTATTAGGTTCACCTCACAACCTTAAGCAAATTTTGTGGGAAAATCTAATCTGGGATATAATAGCCCCAGGGACATTAATTGTTAATATAATATGCAAGTATATAGAAATTTTATTTAGCGTTTACATTTGTGGTTTAGCTGCGCGTATCAGGACAGGTGCCATTTTTATGAACTTTAGAGGCGTTGTGGACATACTTATAATAAAACCAACTACACGCCTTTAGGTCAGTCAATTATTAGCTATTCTATCTGTCTGGGAAAGCGCATCAAAACGCTTCTTTAAACTGCGGAAAGGGCACTACGATCTGTGGTTAATATATTATTATATATAATATTTCCTCTTTTTTTTTATGTCTTTTCGGCTTCCTTTTCGGTATCAAGGTATTTTTATAAAGAAGCCCAGGTTCTGACAACTAAAGTTCTAATATTTTACAGAAAAGATTTTGTGTTTAAACCCGCATACTGTACGTACGCACCTTTGCACGTAATTTTTTATTTTTTTTTACCAAGCTATTCTAAAGTATTTTATATTTCTAAATCATCTGTCTGAAGCGAAAGATATTATGACAAAATGGTCGCCATCCTTTGACCTCGTTAAGATAGAGGAGACTACTTGAGAATCGAGATAATCATGACTTCACTGTTTTTTTTTTTTGTAGGTATGTTCACTTTTACATGTAAAAATATAATTTCCAAAAGGTAATCTTTAGACCATGTCAAGATAGAGGCTACTTGAGAATTGAGATAATCGTTTGACTTCACACTTCTGTTTTTTTTTTCTGTTTTTGTTTAATTATGTTCACTTATCACTTGAATATTATTTTTCCAAAAAGTGAAAAGATTTTAATTTTATGTAATTATATGATCAAATACTTATTTTGCCACTCAATTCTACACACACACACATCACTTGAATATTATTTTTCCAAAAAGTGAATAAACTAATTGTATGTACTTATATGTATGATCAAACACTTATTTTGTCACTTTCAATTATTCAAAAATAGTTTATTATGATTCATTTTATTAACTTATCACGTAATAAAGTATTTCGTCCACGCCACTTATTTGTTTTTAATTTAAATTGCACTTTTATTTATCAAAAATATATAATTACTCACGGTTTTCACCTCGTCGCCATGTAGAGTTCACTATATTTGTTAATATTAACACTACACTATATCGGCTCGTTAACGCACACACCACGTCTGACCCGCACAGTGGTTAACACTCGACTGAACTCCCCTCCTAAACTAGAGGGGCTTTTATGTCTTTCTCACATCCCCACTCAGTGCCTGCGTAGTGTGCCCGCTTGAGACGATAAACTTGTCTACCCACAACTTTACACAATTTACCAGTACACTACAATCATTAACCTATTTTTTAACCGACTTCAAAAAAGGAGGAGGTTCTCAATTCGTCTGTATATATATATATAAATATATTTATGTATGTTCGCGCATAACTCTGGCAATTATGAACCGATTTGAAAAAATCTTTCTTCCATCCATTCTTCAAACCATTGATTGGGTCTCATACCCATACACGGTACATACGGTGTGATTCGATCTTGCTCAGTACCAGAAGCAAAGATAAAAATACAAGACTTATTATCTAACTTGTCGTATTATCTAACTTTGTACGAAGACACTGAGAAACGAATCAGTTCGTTATTATAATAATTATACCTATTACATCACCACTAATATTTTGAACTTCTCGTATTTACTAATGTTGCAGTTAAAGTTACATGTAGTTATATATTATATATACATATATATTATTTATTTTACTAACGATTATTTATATTATACGTACGCACATATATTAATATGTATTATATATCATAAATATATATTATTAAGAAGGAAGTTTTCAGTATGATGCCTATTCTTGTGAATTTTATATCTTTAAATTTTTAGATTTAACTAAGTCAACCGTGTACAATACCTGCATGCATGTCTCTGACTGCTATTTGGATAAACTGTGTCATTATGGGACCCCTCGATATAGGCAAGCCTAGTGAGGGGACCGTGTAAAAGCTTTCAGTACATACTTTCTACAAATTGCAATTTTTGTTAACGTTGGAAATGCATCACTATGTAATGTAACTCATAACGTAAGATTTGTAATTTATAATAATTATTTTTTCATTTTTTTTTTCATAATAAAATATCGCTTACAAAAAAGTCGTTCATGAAAAAACAAGAATGGCGACTGCAGGAAAGCTGCAGGAATGCCTATAAGATGACTTTATGTCGCTTTTCAAGGACAAAAATTGTCATAACTCTCGCAAATATTTAGCATTTATTTTTATTCGAAAGAAAAAACCACTTTAATGAATTTTTATTAATTTTATCACAATCGGATAAGAACTTCCTGGAGGACCATGAACGATGTGGAGGAATTTATCTGGTAAAAACCATAAAACTGATGTTCTCCATAACATTACTCTGACAAATATGAACCGATTTCGATGATTCTTTTTTTATTCGAGAGAGTAAACTATTCTGATGATTCCATGCAAATTACATTACGACTGGATATTTTTTTCTGAAGAAACATTAATTATGGTAAACTATCTAGACGATAATGGGATCATAATCTACCTACTATAGATCATTTTACCGACTTCGATGGTTCAATCTTTATGTATGAAAATATCACTAAAAAGTATAAAATAAAATCTTTCAAAAAAAATGAACCGACTTCAATATCACTGAAAAGTATAAAATAATTTAAATATTAACGAAGTTGGTGCCAAATATACACAGCAGGTAAGCTAACACCAACTTCAATAATATTTAAATTATTTTATACTTTTCAGTGATATTGAAGTCGGTTCATATTTAAAAAAAAAAAGATTTTTAAGCGTCGAATAGTAAACCTTGTATACCTACCTTTAGCAAGGTCATTCGATAGATGTCTCTATACCCCTAACTCAAGAAAGGAGGGATAGGTAGTCGTAGAATATTATTTAAAAAAGCAAAAAGATCAGAGCGCCTTATGTGGTAAATATAGAAAAAAAAATACTGGGTACAGCGCCCTTCCCATCGGAATTCAGCAATGTAAAAGAATATATGTCACTGCGGTGGTACTTAACTGCATGGTCGCTGCGAAAATGGACCACCTACTAAAAATACCTATATTTATTTAAACTCGAAGATAACAATGCGCATGAACGGATGTTTGCGTAACATTTAGGTAACTGCAGTGATCTGTTAAATTAACGTAAAAACGAAAGTAGTTGGAGATTTTAATACCATACTTAGCAGCTCCGGTAGCCGTGATCGTCTAGTGGTTAGGACCCTACGTTGTGGCCGTAGTAACCCAGGTTCGAATCCTGGTCACGGCAGTGCACGCACTGTCGCGGCGGAGCTTATTTTTAAGTTATAGATGTACTTTCTGTTAGTGTATTAGTGACTTAACTATCCCACACTTTATATGGTTACTAATTACCTTATACCTCTACCTCATGGTCCCTACCCCACGATGTGGGCCCTAGGACGCCTCATGAGCATCGTGACTGGTTCCCGGGGGGTATAATGAGCCCCCCGGTGGTGTAATTTATTTACTTCCAATTAAATTATTAAAAGATGAGTTTATTTACAAATGATAAGTCTTTATGATGATAATATTATATTCCTAGGTAAATTATTATGCCATATTTGAAATAGTTTGAACTTTGCGTTTACAGGTGATGACAGTACCCCTTATAATTCTAGCCCAGTAGCCAGCAGTTCATGATGACTGCTAAAGCATTTAATAAAACAACAATACAGTAAAAAAAAGTTACGAAAGCAGGCCCAATCAACTGTGAAAGTGATCTCAATTCGGCGCAAAACAACATAAAGTTATCGAAAAATTCGTTGCCTTATCACCAGCTCCGGTAGCCGTGATCGTCTAGTGGTTAGGACCCTACGTTGTGGCCGTAGTAACCCAGGTTCGAATCCTGGTCACGGCAGTGCACGCACTGTCGCGGCGGAGCTTATTTTTTCTTAAAAATAGTGTTGTGTTTTGCCTTAATAAAGAACGAAGCAATAAGAAAGTTTGATACTATATTTTTGGTTTATCTGCCGCATTCATAGACGTAAATTATTGTTAATCAAAATTAATACTTTCGATACTCGACACCAATTAATACTTCATACACTCATAAAGTGAGTAAAGACTAATCGTTCACGGCTCTTTATACGCTACGTTTTTTCGACTCTCGGAGACTCCAGCAGCATAAGTTTTATTTTTGAGTACCTACTAGAGAATCAACCAAATGCAAATAAAAGGAGTGCTTTTAAGCTGTTTTTGCTATCCTAATATCATCGATAGAGTGCTAGCGTAAATAGTAAGCACACTCACCCTTTTGTCATGAATCCCTCTAACAATAGGTGTATGTAAAGATAATTTTTTATCATAATAAAAAGTGAAGGGAATTTGTAGTATGTACCTACTAAATCCGTTCACAGAGCAAAAGCCTTTTTTTCTTTATATTATTTACGGATTAACGTCGATGTGTGATGCAGATCTATGGCGGAAAACTCGATTCACAATATAGATTTAGTTGTTATTCCAAATTCTTACTCGTATAGAAATTCGATCGGTTAATTCGATCTCATTCATTTAAACTTAAAGTGCTATGTTGTAGGTCCGTCCAGGCCTTCGGAGTCGCTGGACGTTCGGGGTGTGGACCCTAGGAAGTCAATTTAATACGGCGGCGAAGACGAGGAGGATGGTGACGGGGTTGTGACCCCCGTCCCCGTGAGCACCGTGTCTCGTTCCCAGGAGGTTATAACGTGCCCCCCGGCGGTGGACTGAAAGGAAAGGCACTGAGGGGCCCCTGTTGCAGATACCACCGGAGAGCTGTGGTGTTCATGTTTCGATGCGGCAGCCGCGGGGGTTTTAGTAGGTAAGAATCCCACATACCCCGGTTGAACCTCACAAGTCCCGGGGACCTTTTGGAAGATCCCCTCGCAAAAAAAGGTTCGTCCAGCTATGGTAGGTACCTACTCACGGTAGTCATTTAATCTGTCGCCAAACAGCACGCCTAGCACGACTTGCAGTCTTGACAGGTCGGTGGAGAGTATGACGTAGTTATCAGCACTAACTGCCGCACCTACAAACGTCTATTAAACTTAATTAACATTAATCAATTATATCCCTCGTCCTCAAGATTCGAAAATAATCGTAAACGACTCTGAGAATCGAAACAATTCTATCTAAAAACAAATACTTAATTAGAATTAACAATAATTGAAAGTGAGTGCGGCAGTAAAACTTCACACTCACACAAATGTGTAATACCACGTCATAGTGACGTCATATCTACTCAGCTTAGCATGATGTGCAAATGTTGACAGATAAGTCTGCCAAAATTTGCATATCGTGCTAAGTATGCACAGTGTGTAAACATTTCAGTGTTTCGGTATTAAACGCACCGTAGCTTTGGCAAAGCAGTGCTTAAATACATGTTAAATGCAAAGAAGATGTTCCATTTTGGGCCACCACTATGTACACTACATGGAAAAATAGGAAAAACATAGGAGAGTTTCATAAAAATACATGTAAATTAATTTGAAGCAGAGTACAATTGTACATAAATGATTACTTATGGAGTTATTTAGTATGTCCACCCTGTTTTTAGGGCAGCCATGAAAGTTGCGTTTGACATCAGTTTACTACTTGACAGTTTATGCTATAGGTATGACGTTTCGTAATAGATTGTTTACGCGAGTACATATTATTATTTCGGTGTTTTTAGTGATTATTTAAGTTTATGAACATTAACTGATTGCTTATTTCTTGGCCCGGGGCTTTACTGTTTTGATTATCGGCTGTGATTTAGATTGGAATCCGTCGTATTAGTGCTATTTCACAACAATTTCAATTGCAGGTATGTTCACTCAGTCAGTTGTTGTCAAAATTACATTTGAGTTACGTATTTCCGGTCCCTCATATTATTGTGTGGTGTTGCTACAGTAGTATTATATTCTCTTTTGTGTTGCTCTCCTTGACTAAGATATATTAAATGTACACGAAAACGAAACAATATTAAAAAAAGAGAACATTACAAAACAGTTACTATATTGCATAGTTATATATTCATATAGTGTACATGGTGCTGGCCCAGGCTCCATTCATTTCTGGAGCAACTCCTTTTAAAACGTCTTTATCTATAGGCTCCACAGAAAGTCCTACACTGCTACTGTGTGTCGTAAAATTGGGGATTGACGGGCATTGGATTCCGCAGGATCAAGCAGAATGACTATAAAAACCTACAGTAATAATAATAAACGCTTTTAATGCCCTACTATCAAAGTAAGACCCTTTTTAATGTCGAATTCTACTGTCTAAATCGTTTTCTTGGATTTTATTATTGACACTGCAGTAATAAGATAAGCAAATATAGACAGGCCCGTTGCTAGACTCCCTGGCTGTTACCCAAGGCAGCTTCTTCCTCTAATTCTTATGGTGCCTCTGCAATCAATGAAGGTTAGTTAGCAGCTACGTATATTTGTCTATGTCCCTCGCGAGGCGAAATAGCTGCGGCACTAATAAAATAAATAAATAAATTCCTTATTTACCGCAAAGTACACAGAAATATTCACAAAATAGAGAAATATTAAAAATATCACTCGAGATACCGGTCCACTCCCTGATGTTTCTTACCAAGACTTTTTTCTAAGATCCACTCTGCCCTTTCCAAGGGTACCCCACCTAGTAATTTACTTTTTAGGGTTCCATACCTAAAAAAAGGTAAAAAAGGAACCCTTATAATAATAATAATAATAAGACCCGAGTGCTCCAGAGAGTCGGTCAGGGTCTCCACCTCGGCGTGTCATCGTCGGCCGAGTGAAAACCGAAGGGGGCCCGCAGGACTCTCAGCTCTGGCTTGCCTTAATTGGCCGTCCAGAGAGGAGTTGCTAGAGCTAAATGCTCCAGGGGTGGAAGTGTTAAAGGGCATAACGCCGCGAGTAACTTCGGAGAAAGCGCAGCACACCTCTCTACACCCCTGAGTCACTCACACCGGTGTTGCTCTCTGTCGTCATCGGACGATCATTTGGGGAGCCCATCTAGTGGGTGGCAAGCCACCACTTGCCACAACATAATTATGAATGTAATTATGGCAAGTGACCCCGGCCTTTGCAATAGCCTAGCTTCTAGCCCATCAAATGTTCAACAACATAGACTTATATAAGCTTTCCATATACTTACAATAGTTCCTACACCTGTCGAGGTCAACTGCCATTTTTTCACCATATTAGCAGTTGATCCCGGCAGGTATTCTACACACCATTTATTTCTTAAAAAGGGCCTCTGCGTGTTGGATCCGTCCCCACGCAAGCCTCTAAAATGACCGGGTTTAACCCATGATAAATATTTAAATAAATAATAATAATTAAGGATCAAACGAACTTACCCTTACGTGAAGTTCGATCATAATTATGTGAACAGTTCGGTCCTTAGCAACTTATAATGTTTACTTATTGTAGTTATGCGTCCATACTACTAGCCTTGCACGGTGGTTAGTTTTTTTTTTTTTTTTTTTCGGGTACTTTATTATTTTATCACTTTGCCTACCACCACCACACTGACACTCCTATAAGACGGCCCACCCGCAGTTTATCTTCATTATGTTTAGAGTAGGAAAAACATTTCACATTTTATACTTGGGACGGGTGATATGTAAAAGGGAGGGGAGTATATAAGTTGCTAAGGACCGAACTGTTCACATAATTATGATCGAACTTCACGTAAGGGTAAGTTCGTTTGATCCTTAATTATGTTTCACAGTTCGGTCCTTAGCAACTTATAATGTTTACTAATTGTAGGATGTTTAGAGTGATGATCTATAAAATGTGAATATTAGCTATTATGATTTGGGGAATGTTGTTGGTTGTACATTTGGCTATACTACGCATGCATATTGTGTACTGATACTAAAATATATAACTGTTTGTTTTCCCCAATAAAATAAAATAGAATAGGTAATACAAGATATGCCCTAAAAATCCAAATTCATTTATCTCTGCAATTATTATAATCAAAAAACAACACTACATAATATGATGCACTAGATTTTTTTCTTTTTTCTTTTAAATATCAAATGAGTTTTCTAACAACAACCTTGATACGAGTCTTATTACACCAATATTATATTACACGTAGTCAACAGTAAAATTCAGACGTAAGTATAAATAAATAAAGTAGATTATCTTCCCTGACCAATCGTAATTTATACTGCGGAGGAACCGCAAGCAAAATTATCCATTTATAAGGTTAAGTATGTAAGAATAGAAAGATCGAATCGAGAAAAATCTCGCTTCAAAACCTGTCAACAGTGGCAATAAATCATTGTCTTGTAAAAACGCGCAAATTCACTAAGCTTACAAAAACAATTTTAAAGGAAATATGCAATACCTCACCATTAGACAATGACTGAAATTGAAATCTATTTTCGTAATTATTTTATATAATCAATAACTGAACAATATAATAAGGGTAACATGTAAGTAAATATCAGTTTGTGAACGTAAATGTTCCCAAAGGCCACACAGGCCACATAGAATAGATAGAAAAAACCTTAAATTAATTATTTAATTAACATGATGCATAACCGAAACATTATTGAACTTTGACAATAGGTAAGCAATAAATTGTAATTAATGAACAATCCTGTATTAATTTCATCCATAATAGTAAAAGTATCTTTATGATTAATTAGTTGCACTTCAAAGTTACTGCGTAATATATATATATATATATTTTTTTTTTTGGAAAACAAGTATTGGTTCAAGACTTTATGTCACATTTTATAAGTTGAGGGTAGATAAGGAGATATACCCTCCAAATATTATTTATTGTGTCACCTACCCTCATATGTATGGGTCAAGACTTATGTCACATTTTATAAGTTGAGGGTAGATAAGGAGATATACCCTCCAAATATTATTTATTGTGTCACCCACCCTCATATGTATCTACCAGCTGTCAGCTGATTGCAATGTCAATGACCGTTAGCTTATCTCATAAAGGGTATTATGTACAACAGTCATATAATGAACTTAAAGTTTTTTTTTTTATTTTTTATTTTATTTTATAATATATATACAGCCCGTATGGCGCCAATAACCCTAACGTTATTGCTGATTACTGGTGATAACCACACAACCTGAAATTGCGTGAATGTCCTTTCAGTCAAGAAGTATAACTTATTTACCAATTTCGCAGTCGGACAAATAAAGAAGATTGTTAGCAGATCATGGTCGTGATCGGTATTTATTTAGTACATTTAGGTGCTATAGAGGTAGGTAGGTATATACACAACAGTCACAATCTTTAATTAATGCACTCATTAGATATCGAACCTAATTTTAAATGTATCTAGTCATTGTTCCAAAAAGGATTTAAGTTCTGTGTTACAACAATTTTTTTTTTTACATATACATTTCTGATGTACTTACTTAATGTGTTTTTTTTTTAACAAATACGCCAAGATATGATTTATATTCTGTATAGACAAATAACGCTCAAAATAAGCATGTTCACGCAGACAAATGTGTTTTGCGTGTGAATCGAACCCGCAACCAGGGCATAAAAAAAAAAATTAAAATTACCCAACAATATTTTTTTTTAATTATTAATACTAAGGGATTTAAATGTAGTATTCAATCTTTTATAGCAATAAATGTAGAAATTAGAATTATGTATGACAAAAATTCGTACTTAATATTGTCACATTCAAATATTGCAACTTGTTCATAAAGTTATACCGTAAAGGTAATTAATTTAGCTAAATTCGTCATATTGTTATGTTCTCTAGAACAGATTTATCAATAGTTACTTTCCACTAAGTACTTAGGTATTTATAATAAGTGTAGGAGGCGGCCGGCGCGGCGTGCTGTCCCATAAGTTCAGAGGCTACTTACTGCAGCTCCACGGTGGCACTCACGGATGCTCCGGCTGTAGGCCGGTCAGGATCTCGTCGAGCGTCAAGCCCGCGGCGGCCAGTCCCCCTCGGCTCTGCTAGATACCACTTTGCAGTACGAACTATGAAGTCTTGAATTCATTCTACTGTGAATTATTATTATAATTATTATTATATAAGGAAGACCTTGCTCCGAGGAGAATAATAGAAGATATCGTCACAGAATATAAATCACTTTTATTACAACACACTTTGTACACTGAATATACACGACTACAATAAATTAGATAAATCAAATTCACAATAAACAGTTACTTCCAACTCTTAACAGTCTCGTGGTTGACACTCGAATACCCTCACAATACTACCGACCATGCTTTTATCAGAAAAATCCCTACCCGAAAACTAAACCCCCAAACGACTCGCCACGACCAATCACAGCCCGCATCAGTTCTCTTTAATGCGGCTCCGTGATTGGCGGGCGGCGGCGCTACGAATCAATTGCAGAGTCTATGACTAACTTCCGCTTCTGTCAGTACTCGAAAAGTAGTTACCAGTATATTAAAATATTAAACAATTAAAATAAAGTATTAAATAAGTAGCGATAAATCTACAAAATTGCAAACCCTAACAATCGACCATCCTGACGACGTGTGCGTCCCCGCACACGACCCAGGTGGAACCCTAACAATCGGTGTCGAGTACATGGTCAGCAGCACGAAGGTCCATTCTAATACAATCAATTGAACATCAACAATTTGTACAAACTATAGTTTAGAACCTGTTTTATTTTTATCTTATTTACATCATGTTATGTACATGTATTTTACATCACTATAAACTTCGTTAGTTAATTAGATAATTCCATAATAATTCCATTCCTTTTATTTTATTAAAAACAAATGTATCATTTATCTAATTGCTGTTAGGAAAACTGTACACTTATATTGTAAACATCTAGTATTCCATTCTATTCTAATTTATTAGACAACGAATCGAAACCACATCAAAATATCAACATGTACATATATCAATAATTGCTGTTAGGAAACTGTACACTTTTATTTCTATTCTAATTTATTAGACAACGAATCGAAACCACATCGAAATATCAATATGTACATATATGGACTTACTCAGGTCCACAAAGACTGGTGACTGGCACACCAGCGCAAGCCGATCGATTGCTTCACACGGCGCAGGTGAGACTACTTAATGGGATTGGGATCGAATCGAGTCCGTGCAGGACTGCCCAACTACCATTTCAAAATCATATAGACCCCAACTGGCGGATATACAAGACGATCGATTACTTGATACCGCGCAGTGGGACAATGCATCGTGGTGGCTCACACAAGCCGATCGATTACTTGTGGAGACGCACCATCGTGGCACCGAACGTATCAAAATATGGCACGATCGATTCGATACCATACATGACCGCCCGACTACCAATTCGAAACACCAACTGGCGGCACAAGCCGATCGATTACTTGATACCGCACAGTGGGTCGATGCATTGTGGTGGCTCACACAAGCCGATCGATTACTTGTGGAGACGCACCGTCGTGGCACCGAACGTATCAAAACGTGGCACGATCGATTCGATACCATGCATGACCGCCCGACTACCAATTCGAAATCAGATTAACACCAACGGCGTGCACAAGCCGATCGATTACTTGAGACGGCGCTGTGGGCCGATGCGCACAAACCGATCGATTGCTTGTGATTTATCTGGAAAGATACAAAAGACCTTCTGTAGCAACATTACTCTTAATATCTCATATTATACACGCAAAATTACGGATTCAAATTAATTACTATCATTACTATTCTACTACATTAGCTTTAGATTCATTTTCGTGAACTTCTATTTCACCTATGTAGTTCCAAGGCCTGCTAGTTTATAGTTCGTTTTGCATGCGTGCTAATCCACAAAACATTAATGACTACAGGGTTCTATAAACGTGGATATGTCCACGTTTATAGCTTTTTGCTTTGCCCATCACTGTTAAAGCAGGGTTTATATTTCTGTCCTCTTATCTATCCTATCTTGAACCCCATTTCGAATAACGGAAACCGCTATTAAGTAGAGTTTGATAGACTATCACGTTAAGAATAGAGCTTTATCCCATTCATGCTGGCACCAAATAACACCTCTGAATCAGATACACCTATGTTTTTTTTTGCGTTTTTAAGTATCCAACAAACTCTCCCCTAAAGCCTAAATCAATCTTTCTCATCATTTTGTTTAGTTCGTTTAGCGATTCAAGGATAGTACGATTGAACCCTTCCAACTAACCGTCAACACCGACTAAACAGTGTTCAAATCTTATGAAAGCATGTGATGCAGAATAACTACAGCGATCGCTTGCCAAGCGATCCCCTGATCGACCCCAATTGTGTAATTTATAATCTTCAAAAACGAACACAGATTGTTTGTTTTCTTGACAGGTATAATCAATCAGGTAAACACACCCATAACTACAAGTAGGTGAGTATAACCTCTCTTAGATCTTACGAAGGGCCCAAGGTGGTCAACATGCAAATCATGAAACGGCACCACTACTTTTGTTTTTGTGACATTGCGGAGTAATTCGCTTTTAAGTTATGTTTTTTTTTTTTAATAAGAGAATTCTATGCAAACGTTTATACCTTTTTTTTATTTGCCAATACATAAATCGCTTCTTATTTTATTAATACTTTAATCGTATATACCAACGATATTGTACCATAATTTTAATTTTATTTACATTTTTTTTGTGGCCCTACACGGTCTATAATTATACTTAGCTTTAAGCTACCAATTTAACAAATAACCACCCAATAAACACCTTGTAAATATTATGGAATGTAATAAACGATATGAATCTATTAATTTTAACATTATTTTCTGACGAACCAGGATTGTCAGTTCTAAGGTCTTCTTTTGACACTGAAATATTCAATGTCGCTGTGGTTCATACCTGTTCATACGACACAGTTGCCACACCGCATCCCTCAGAACTACCCATCGAATACTGCTATTATTACCATGTACATAACATAATACTTGACGGTCTTTTAAAACGTAGTTATTTATGTAATTTAGGCACTTTTCATCACAATCGCTGTTAATACTTTTGATCCTACAGATTGGTCTCCCAGTTGGACAGTGCAACCAAGTAGTCACTAAAATTTGTTATTACACTCAGAAATTGGTCAGAAAAGGCTTCCACATTGACGGCTACGGGATTTCGCGGTAGCTTTTTTGGCGACATGGCTCACTTTAGAACCAGTCCTATGTTACAGAACAATCGACCTCTTGCAAAGTTTACACATATAGACACCTACTAAAGGTTCTCGGAATTAACCCCGGTACAGAAATGTGGAATGCAGCTCACTAACCGGTAATTATTAAAATACGGTACCTAGCAGATAACCCTAAACTTTCGCAGAAAGAAAATCACAGCTAAACTTTACAACTGAGTAGAGGTTCTTCGCTTCTGCTAAAGTCTATGATATAGTATAGTAAGCGACGATATGCTTGCTCTACTCAGAAATCGGAACCCAGCTATCAACCCAACTTATTGTAGCAGTGCATGCTAGACGTCGAGCCAGCACCGATTTAGACGTAGAACCAAACGCCGCAGGGATCCGTACTCACTATCGAATTTCTGCTCAACGTAGAGCTGACCGTTAAACTATTAGACCCTCGTGGCGGTAGTGTTGCTTAAGCAAATTTAGTGAACACGAAAACTTGACAAGCCACTGTCGTAGCATCGAGCTCGAGCCCTTGCTGCTTAGAGAACAGCACTACGGGTAATACCGACGACAGGCCTGTGCAGCTAGTAGAGGCATTTAGTCTTCAATGACAGGAATAAGATAATTTCAAGTTAACAGCCGATAATCTATGCACATCCTAAATGACCCATCCCTTTTACGAACAAGCAAAGACTAGCTTGAGACGGGCCTTCGCGTTCGTGATGGGACAACCTGTTTGAGTGGTAACTATTCAACTCGTGATGTTTGCGCGTCCTAAATTATGGAGGGACGTCGACAATATTTAGAGTTTCAGTATGTCTAATAGACGTTGCTTATCTTCAGACACACGAGCCTGATTATTATAATGCTGCGCTTGTGACTACATTTGACGGTGGTCCCGTTATGACCTTGTCAGAAAATTGCACTATCCCCACGACAAAATACAAAATCTATCAAGATCCGACATATGGCTGATGATTGCACTATCACAACATCAACACGTCCGCACTTAGCTTGATACGTCCTTTAGACATGTGTTACTGTTTCTACTCTCATGTGTACTATTCAGTTGCAATGCGTTTTTTTTTTTTTCATAACTGCTACTAAATGGTAGATCAATCAGCCAATACCGTGGCTGAGCCGTACAACCCAAAGACATCGACTGATCAAGCCGTAAGGGAACATTCACTCATTTGTCTAACTCAGGTTAAGGAGAATTTATTACCTACATCAAGAAATTGCAACTGAGTCAAGTTTTTATAAGCGATTAAGTATGTTCGTGCAATTCACCACCCCCTGATACAACTTGGGCAGTAACGTCTATGCATAGTTGAGGTGATAACATACCCAGACTTAACAAAGGACCATGCCCATAGTATGGAGCTGAAAGTCAGCAATGCAAATTGCACTATGTCACAAGATAACTTTTTAGCAGTATGTATATGTTATCTAGATTTAATGTTATGATATTGGACATTAAACATGATAATTTCCTACTGGTTTTTTTTTTACTTTATCGTTCACAGACAGCATTGCTATTAGTTTTTTCACTAGGAACTTCATGATCACATAAGCTAAGCCAGATCATTGTTCTTTTATATACTTATAAGTATGTTATCAGACAAACATGTCAGTTATGTGGAATTATCTAGTCTGTCCCCATTGTATAATGTCAATATGTATGTGAAAACAATTTGGTTAGATACACTGGGGCCCAACTGGCACCTCTATTAGCAGCGCTAATATAATATTAGATCGACTTTTCCTACTGGTACGTCCAAAAACTAATGTTATTTGGGTGCATAAATAACATTGTTTTCTAAGAAGTTTTGGTTAAATTAACGTTAAATTCTTTACTCAAGAAGCATTACAACTTACTGTGACGTGGCTTTTGATAGCCAACAACGCTAACAATATTGTTTTCCTTGTCAAAATTAGCCGTCATACAAAAGTTGCTCGGAGGCGACTGCAATAACATTATTTTGTAAAATTCTATATGAAAAACGCTGAGTTACTTACAAAAAATAGTTTTGGGGACATTTAAAGTTAGTGAAACTTATTTATTTGTATAAATATTACTTTAGTATCTACGTGTGTGTAATAAGTAAGTTTGATTTCAGATGGTGATCAAGCAAACGAATTATTTCAGTTTTTGGATGCTGTTTACGCTGAAACTAATAATAAACGAAAGCTGCGACGTATGCAGCTTCGTGAGTGACCACTTTACTTAAGTTGAAGCCAAAAAACACGAACTTAAAGAACCTAAGTTCCTAACGAATAATCCAAGCGAACGCTGTAAATCTCCGTCTGATGAAGAAGCCGACAACAATGGACTTGACGATTTGTGCAAATAATAAGTGTAGATAATATTATAGTTGTGAATCTCATGAAACTTGTATGTGTACCAATGGACTTTAAATCATCCAGATAGTGCTTCCCAATATTGGATGCAACATCCAATTGTATCAAAGCTTACTATAAGCATCGCGTGTAATACACAATTTGTGCAGCTAACATAACTGTGAAACAACGAAGTTGTGATTCGTGAACAGCCACACAACAACACCAGCGAATAGTCAGAAAGAACTTTATATGGCTCTGCAGCAGGGATTCCCCCTGGTTCGGAGACTGTTGTAGATTGATAGTAATATACCGTTTTTATTATCATTTTGTTTAGGTATTTATTTATCTATACATAAGTAACTAACTACTATAATAGTTACAAGTCTAAGGTTATAACATAATAATACTGGGACAATCCACACACAGTCATTTGATGCAGGCAGAGCTTGTACTATGGTAAGCAGACAACTGATACAAATACTTATATACTTTTTATTGTAAATACATCCTTTAATAGATATAAACAACACCCAGATAAGGTGGGAAATGTGCCCATAACCTATTGGGTAGCGGCCAGGGCACAGAACATTATTACTCCAAGGGCCAGGGTGTCCTACCACTAGACCAATATCTAGTAGCCAGTAACTCATAGTGTACATACTTTAATACATAAGGTAATTTATAAATATTTATATAAATATGCAATAAAACATGTTCTCTTTAAGAGTATTTTATTTTATTTCAAATTGTCAATAACAGATTAATACTATGCACTAGGTACTTACAAGTTTTTACCAATAACTAATACTTTAGGTGTATAGCTCATTTAATAATGATAGATTATGATTAAATAAACAAAACTTAGATAATAAACAGCAAGAGAATCAAAGTAAGTATAAGTTAACATTTTTTGAAACCGGGTTGCAGTCAAACAAGGCTATATTATAGAATCTTCATGTTTTATTATGGTTGAGGCCGACTAACACACACATATGTCTAATGCTGTTGTATGTACTTAGTCACTCCTTAGTACAGAGTTGCTAAGTGAATAGGATCCTATTCAACAATAATTATTATATCTGCAGCACACTATGATTAGAAATAAAGTATTGATGGATGCACTAAGGTACCACAATCTACCCCTTTGGTAGCCCGCACACTGTCAATAATATTGTCAATATTCTACAACCTATACAGTTTAAGTATGCACCTGGCGGTGTGAAGTAGCAAACCAGCGAGGTGCACAGTTAAATTGGACGGGTTGTAGAATATTGACAATATTATTGACAGTGTGCAGCTAGCCTTTGGGTAAATTAATCTGCTATTTGTCAGAATTTATAGCCTTTAATGCATTAAAATTACTATTCCGTCGTTTTAACCGTATGTGAACTAAAATAATTATGATGAAATTTTTGTTTACTAGGATCACTGCACTGGGATCTAACAAATCCTCTTGAGTTTGTTGATATTTAAGTATTTTAAATTTCTAGCCCTGCTGCAGTGGCTCAAACAGCTAGCAGCAGCTGTTATTGCATTCATTGTTAACTCTTTCAGCATCCCGTTTCGGAGGCGGCCGCGGACGTATGTAGTGAACTTTACTTCTGCAAGATGAATAATAAAACACGATTTAGCTTACACATAATCATTTCATTAATAGAAAATACATGTTCATTGTTTTAATTATGTCAACTATGACTAATCCTTACCTTGTTTCCATAGCGAAAATTCTAATTTTCTGAACACAGTTTGTTTGTTTGCCGTTTATATATGCCTCAATAATGTATCGATTAGTTCCAATCCATTTGTTTAAGCACCGAAAACGAGAATTTGAGATAAATAAATACGTATTGTCTGTCTTCGTCCCAGTGCCAATAACTGTGTTGCCAGCAGATGAATCGAATGGCCGAAAGCCGAAAGCTTTACGGGAAAGGGCCGATTTTTGGTAGGAAAGGCCGAATATAAAAGATCATTGCCCAAATGCTTTGGACGGAGAATATTTTTTTTTGTCATTATATTCAATGTATGTACTATTTCTTTGGCACGATTGCTTATCTTAATGGTTTCTAACTTGCATATTGTTAGATTCGCATTAGTTGTGCGTATATATAGTTCATATTAGGAATTTATGCCTTTTATCATCATAATCAGCCGGAAAATTTCAGAAATAGGCCTCCCTCATGGAACACCACAAAGAACGACACTTGTCTATTTGCATCCTGCGACTTGCATAATGTCAGCGGTCACTATAGTGGTAGGCCTGCTTATTTTTTCTGTCTGGGAGGAAACTTTCAAAACGTTTTCCTTACGGTGCAGGCCGGGGGATGTGGGGTTTTTATCCATTAAAACTTTCCCGGTGGCCTTCATCGACGCTGTAGAACTTTGGGCACTCCGATCGGACCTCACCAGAATCCCTCCAACACCGGACCCGTCCCTCCCGGGGAACAGAGAAATCAAGGTCTCCCGTCCCCTGCACCGTCGCGTTATTTGCGACAACGCAGGATCTACACCGCGACGTCACCTGCCTCGGATTGGTTACCTTGGACCTAAGAAACTTCGTTCCACATTGTCCTCAGTTCATTATTCTTCGAATAATGTGGCCTGCCCATTGCCACTTCAATCTCGTCAAAAAACTCCAAGCGTAGCTCTCTCCGTAGTTTGTTGCATGACTTTGAGCCACCATGTTATTTAGATTTCAGTGGGTGCCACACTAAACCAATAGAAATATGATAATCGAACCAATGTTTTGGATGGATTTGTTCAAAGCCGATGGCTGCCAACGTATATTCCGAAAGGCCGAAAATTGTTCGCCTAAGGGCCAATCTGGCAACATTGGTGTTCCCACTTTTTTGTTTTATGGTTCCGTTCCAATTCACTATAAATTTACTTATCTAAATATCGGCATACATATTTTGTAATTTTCTTTTTATTTTTACATTTTGAAGTTATGCAATTGTACATAATAATTATATGAATAATTATTAAAATATAACAACTTTTAAATATTTTGTTTAATGCAAATATTCTTACACATAATTAATTAATGTTTCTCCCGAAAATCGTAATTTGGAACGTCATATGAAAGAGAAAGCGCTACGTGCTCGTGTATAGCGTCATTTCTTTCTGACCTCAGTAGGCCATAGACAATTTGTATTATATCCTTTATTCTTTTCCGCACTATTTGGTTTTGTATTAACCATGTTCAGCGTAGGTCACAGTATTTTTAAGAGTAAAGTGAATATAAGCTCAAAACAAAACTCAATTGAATTAATGTTATTTCATTAAAGGTGACAGTTGGGGCCCTGGTACTGCAATGTTAACAAGAACGTCTTATTATTATTTTTTATCTAGTGCTTCATATGATTTAAAATTAACAACATAATTCTAATTTTATTTATTAGAGCAATCTTGTAATATACTTTCTCTGGGCATTTCTGGGGCACAGATGGGCATTGTCCTTTGTAAAACCGATGAGAGATGATTAGACAAAGTCCTAATTTTTGCACAACATATCCATTCGTTAAAGTGGAGTCACTGCCAAAGGGTACAAAGGCGGTGAAGAGTCCTATTTTCCGTACTTCATTCATAAGTTTTGAGTAACGGCTCGGCTATTCCGACTTAATTAAACCTATACATGTCGCTTTTTGCAATGCATTTTAATAGATTTAGGACAGCACCAGTAATTCATATTGGGGAACTTACTGGGGAACAGTCAGCAACAGGACTGATGATATTTAATGCCACAAAGATATTGCAAGAGCAGATCAGGATATGAGCATCGCGATGCCAGGGAACCAGACCTCAAAGTTCGATAGTTGTATCTGTGAATAATACACTACCGCACGTTTTCCCTACAATATCACGTTGATTGTGTGTCAATTCTTCGTAATAAAACTCGTACCTACTCCTTCGTCCTAAGACTCCTAAGTAGCCCCCCTTCAAGACATAAGACCCGGCTATGTTCTGCTCGAAAGGAAAAGCAAACAGTAATTTTTCTTGCCATTCCTACCAGGTCAATAGAATCGAACTACCAGACCTCGGCCAGATCCTTGGTAAACAAATATCATTAATTTAACAAAGTATGCATGCGTTGAGTTCAAGGATCCAAAATCTAATATTATATAAGGTTTTTGCGTCCTGGGAAGATGCAACACCATCCCTAACGCATTTAAAAATATCGAAAACATTTTTTTATTTTTTGGATAATGAAGGACTACGTGACCTGTTAGATTGTCCCGCGTCGACACGTGGCTCTGTGCTACCGGCAGTCAGCGGACCGATTGCGATGGCTCCTTCCACGACGGTCGTTGTCCCGCCGTGATTGTGAACGCTGATTCCGATTCACCTTAGTCATCCTCGTGGCCGTCATTCCGTAGCTCACGCTCGACTCGCAACAAAAAGGTTGTGTGAATATTATGTTACAGACTTACACGTGTATCGTATTATGACGGTAGCTTGTAAATATTAGAGAGCATTTTATATAGGCAAACTAAAATTACTACCTATGTAGTTAAAAGAAAACAGATTGACGACTACCTAACACAATCACTGCCATACACTGTAGGAATATTTTGGTATCAGGTCACCCAATAATAACCGATGAGACCATAATACATTACTAATACTGCAATCTGACACTAATACTGCGCACTTCAGATATAATTCGATACAATACAGACACTGCTATCATCTTCCATATTATTCCATATCATGCAAGAAATAAATACAATCTCCCAATTATATTATTAGTTATATACTATCCGAAACTGTTACATACCTATGTATTTTTTTTATAAGAATACAATTGGTATGGATGTATCTGTCAATCATTGGACTACCTATTGAAATTTCTCCGTCTTACCGTCAGCTGTTTTTATTTGCAGAAAATAGCGGATTATACTTATACGGTTTAAGACATTTATTTTCGCAAAAGATTACAAGATAATCACTTACAGAGAAAATACAAAATATAATATACGAACAGTTTGATTTGCTCAATTAGCGTTGTACATAAAAATAGAGGGTAGGTACTTTAAAAATATTTAAACATTTTTATTTTTCCAGGTATTGCGGGTACCTTCAAATTTCATTTAGAAATCACAATGCACGATGATAAATTTTAAGCAGCAAACCGATATAGAAAAACTACAACGCGTAGAGATAAATATCAATTCAAACTAATTCAAAAGACAAAGATTACTTAATTCAAAACACTTCTTGTCTAAAAATTGTAGATTTGGGCGTGTACTTACGTTTTGTTGAAGTTAGTTGCGATAGCCACTTCTGATCTATAAGGAAGACCTTGCTCCGAGGAGAATAATAGAAGATATCGTCACAGAATATAAATCACTTTTATTACAACACACTTTGTACACTGAATATACACGACTACAATAAATTAGATAAATCAAATTCACAATAAACAGTTACTTCCAACTCTTAACAGTCTCGTGGTTGACACTCGAATACCCTCACAATACTACCGACCATGCTTTTATCAGAAAAATCCCTACCCGAAAACTAAACCCCCAAACGACTCGCCACGACCAATCACAGCCCGCATCAGTTCTCTTTAATGCGGCTCCGTGATTGGCGGGCGGCGGCGCTACGAATCAATTGCAGAGTCTATGACTAACTTCCGCTTCTGTCAGTACTCGAAAAGTAGTTACCAGTATATTAAAATATTAAACAATTAAAATAAAGTATTAAATAAGTAGCGATAAATCTACAAAATTGCAAACCCTAACAATTACAAGTTTTTAATTATTTACTCATCTCGTCGAGTGGCGCACGACGCATTCCGCTAATTAAGAGTACCTACACATCGAATTATATCTGACGATATTGTAACAATCCCAGGCAACCGGTGGATGATAATAGCAAATTATCGTTAATTATGACGTTCCAAGATGGACGTCTTCGTATATTCAACAGTGGAATTTTTCTGGCTAATGATAATGATCGGATTATATATTCCCAGTTGTATTGGCAGCTTGCATTTACTAAACACAGCGTTAAGTCATAAGTCATAAAAATTACCCGCAATAAGGAATGCGCAACGCATTTATTCGTACATCTGTACATTGTTTGTACAAATGAGACGACACGGCGTGGAAACAGGTATCGTAAAGATAACATCGTAAACATGTCATACTGACATACCAGCAGCAAGACCTATACTCACATGAGCATTGTGTATCGCACAATGACGGTAAAGGTGTTCATTATCTACGACAGAGACGACCCTGGTTGTATTGGAAGCTCGCATCGTATGAACACAGCGAAAGCAACAATTACCCGCTGTTGGGTGTGTGCATCGCAATTAACCGTAAATACTCATATATATATGTATACTCACATCAGCAGAGCGGGCGTATTGCACTATAACGGTGAACGTGTTCATTATCTACGACAGAGACGACCCCGATTGTATTGGAAGCTCGCATCGTATGAACACAGCGAAAACAACAACTACAGGAGTGTGCATCGCTTTTGTGTAACGCACTATACGGTTAACGTGTTCAACACTACGACAGAGACGACCCTGGTATTGGAAGCTCGCATCGTCTGAACACAGCGATAACGTCAATACCCGCTGATGGGGTGACAACTACCCCTGTTGGGGCATCGCTGTTAACCATAAATGTGTTCTTTATGTACGTGTGAGACGACCCGGTATGGAAGCTCGATTCGTACGAACACAATAGTGCACGACGATCCATTTCCCGAAGCACGAAGAGACGTCCGACGTCACCACCGCGGCGGCACCTCTCCGTTGTCCCGACATCGCGGCGTCGCCTCTCAGTTGTCCGGTTCTTGATTTTCACTTTTTATTTAATACTGAATACACTTGTAGCTTTGGATTGGAGACGTGCGAAGGCTTGAGCACGGAAACAAACAATGGAGATAAACTGCGGGTGGGCCGTCTTATAGGAGTGTCAGTGTGGTGGTGGTAGGCAAAGTGATAAAATAATAAAGTACCCGAAAAAAAAAAAAAAAAAAAAACTAAACACCGTGCAAGGCTAGTAGTATGGACGCATAACTACAATAAGTAAACATTATAAGTTGCTAAGGACCGAACTGTGAAACATAATATCTTG
The DNA here is from genome assembly GCA_911728495.1 of Furcula furcula. Classification (NCBI taxonomy): domain Eukaryota; kingdom Metazoa; phylum Arthropoda; class Insecta; order Lepidoptera; family Notodontidae; genus Furcula; species Furcula furcula. The sequence goes on along the minus strand of OU452244.1, from coordinate 3,916,207 downwards.
GGACAATCCACACACGGCCATCTAATCCCAAACTAGGCAGAGCCTGTACTATGGAAACCAGACAACTGATACTAATACTTACTAATACTTATATACATTTTTTTTTGTAAATACATACTTAAATAGATAAATAACACCCAGACACTTGGTGGGAATCGTACCCACGACCCATCGGTTAGCGGACAGGGTCACTAACCACTAGACCAACGGGCCCGTCAAATTATGGTCTGACTTCGTCTGTCTGTCTGTCTGTCACACCAGTATATTTCAGGAATCTGATGCTATCGATTTGAAATTTAGAACAGTTTTAGATCATACCCAACCTCATCTCAAATGGAAAAAATATTTTTTTTCTGTAATTTTTTTTTGTTGGGTTCGGAATCGGGCGACAAAATGGGAAATCATATGAAAGGGCTTCATTTGCACATTTCAGAACCGATTTTTATTTTGGTTTATGTCGCGTAGTTTTCAAATTGGCCTGCAATGGAAATGTACATGTACTTTGCTGAAATCAAGCTAAATGCTTGCAGCGATGTATATCGCTGCCGCTTTTGAATGTGCAGCAATAAAGCGAACAAATTACGAACAGTCTCGGTACAGTGCGCCAAACAAATTAGTTTTGAACCTTGTAAGCTGCTCTGAGATATTGCGTTAGTAGTTTAGAGAGATGAGAACTTGTTTAACTCGCCTTTTGGACCCGGCTTCCGAGCATTTACTTACAAACTCAATATAATAGTTTAATAGAAGTATAATAGTTTAGTAGAACTAAATTATCGTGTACAACGAGTAGGTAATAGAATAAGTGCAAAACTTCATACAGCTCCGATAAAGTCTAAGCAAAACACCGTAATGCTAATTCAATTTGATTACATTCATCATCATTTAGGGTTTTATTTTTTAAGACTTTTATTTTTTTATTTTCGTTGTGTCGTTGAATAAATAATAACCACACACACACACACACAATCCACACACGGTCATCCGATCCCAAACTAGGCAGAGCCTGTACTATGGAAACCAGACAACTGATACTAATACTTATATACTTTTTTTTTGTAAATACATACTTAAATAGATAAACAACACCCAGACACTTGGCGGGAATCGAACCCACGACCCATCGGTTAGCAGGCAGGGTGTCTGACCACTAGACCAACGGGCCCGCCACAAATAAATTCTTCTTTTCTTTTCATCATCAGTAGCCGAAACTGCTGAACAAAGGCCTCCCCCTTAGAAGGGAGGGGTTGCCATAATCCCCACGCTTGGCAGGTGGCTTGGGGATCGCAGTATAGGTGGTAGGTGATCCAATAGAAAGACGCTGCTGCCCGTCTTCCTGTTATCCCTTAGTCCCCTCTTACGACCAACGGGAGGAGATGGGATGGGGAGATTCTTAACCCGGCACCCCACGGGTAGTCACCTGTTACGGATACACTATGGGAGGAGATGGGAGGGTGTTATTCTTACCCAGACACCACCAGATTACGGGTGATTGTATTTACATTATTAAATGAATGACATTAATTATTTCCTTGTGTAATTATGCTATTGATGAGTTTGGGGTCACCAATAACATCATCTGTTCGAACAGTATTATTAATTTACTAGCTGACCCACGCAGCTCCGCCTGCACTATTTTTACGTTAACTAAACTTTTAATAACAGACATTCGCATCGAATACATAACCTCCTTTTTTATAGTCGGTTAAAAACTGGGAAACACTTTTTACTTGCTCTTCGAAGCACGGACCCGTTTAGTTCAAATGGCGTTAAACGGTCACCCATCTATTTAATGACCTTACCTAACGTTGCTTAACCCGATCGATTACAAAACCTTGATAACAACTCTATATGAGTGTTCCCTTACTAATATTTATTATATTATAAAGAAAAAATGATAAAATCGGACCAAGCGTATAACCAAGTACCCGTTTTGACTTTAATCCCCTCTCCCAAAAGAACGGATAAAAAGTACCCTATGTCCTACTTCGTAGTAAGATCTGAAATCATGCCAAGTTTCATTTGAATCCATTCAGTAGTTTCGGCGTGATGCTCAGCCGTGATACAGACAGACAGACAGACAAAAATTAAAAAAATTACATTTTCGGCCTCAGTATCGGTTATAGAATGCCCTCCAAATATAATTTTCAAAATATCTTCAATGTACAGAATTGGACCTGTTATAGTTTTATTATAAGTATAGATATATATTTTCGCGAGAGAAGGCAATTGAGCTATAATCTGCGTATATATTCACCTCTTTCCCACGTAAAAGTAAGTTTACATTACCACTTCCATAAAAGCTGGTGGTAGGGTGATTTTGTTGGTTGCATTTCGTTAAGCATAGACTTTGGGCGATAGATTCAAAGGTTAGGCGCAGTGTAGCCAGGCCATAGGTGTTCTACGGGATCTATTTTCTAGAGTATACCCAGGATTGACGCACTAGATTCCATCACCAAAGTGAAAGTCAAAATATATTTACTTACTATGTATAGCTCCACGGAGCAGCCCCGGATCTACGATTATTTCGAACCGGGGCAGAAACTTGATAGAGGCAACCCTCTCCCTAGCGTTTGACATAGTTATAACTAATTTAAAAAAAAACACAACTATAGATACTATAATGGTTGGCATTTTTCGTTAAAGGGACATTAAGAACCCTTTAGGGGATGTCCTAACTAAACGCGATCACGCCATCATCGCAAGTTCGCATCGCAATTTTCGATGATCACGTGATCGCGTACTATCAGGACAAGACACTCCCTTAATTGTGCTCTTTATTATCTATTACTTATGCTTTGAGGAATTTTTTTTACTCATATTAAATTACGATTCTAGCGCCCCCTGAAACTGCCGCCCGGGGCGGGTGCCCCAGTTTGAAGATCCGGGGCTGCCACGCCTCAATGCCTCATTTACACAAAAATCATTTTTTACAAATTACAGATCGTAAAGCGGCCGCTACTAAGAAGTTATCCCCTTTTATTGTCGGACGACCCAACGCACGACAAGAGTCTTTACATTGTGGCCCTCCCCTTAATCCGGACGAAGCGTTTTGTTGGACATTCATAACACTTACAGCCAAGGACTGGAATAGATTACCAGCATCGGTGTTCCCGTCAGAATAAATAGCGTCGCGTATTCGTCTCCAAGGCTAGAGCGAATAGACTATTAATAAGCTAGTGCATTTTAACAACCCCGACTGCGTCGCCGCGTTTCTTTAAGTGGGTTTGTATTCAATCACTAAGTTGTAAATCTACATTCATTTTGACAAGCAGCAGTGCTTAAACATTGCTGTGTTCCAGTGTGAAGGTCACTGTAGCTGGTGAATTTACCGGACACAGGAGACTTAATATCTAATTTTTATTAGGGTGGGCATCGTGCTAGTGATTCTTCTGAGGGCCTAGGCAAGTTGTCATTCTACAATACGAAACGCTAGAGAATTAAAAACAAGTGAATGGAAATGGCATATCTCTTCGCTAAATCACGTGAAGAGATTAGGGGGTGGACAGTGGGAATAAACCTTCCATACATTTGGTGTTGGCGTCTATACGCACGCACACGAACACTCACACTCACATACACACACACACACACACAGAGAGAGAGAGAGAGAGAGAGAGAGAGAGAGAGAGAGAGAGAGGGAGAGAGAGAAAGCGAGCAATAATATCATGCAGATGTTTATGGGCAGGCGTTTTGCTTATAATCAAGCAAATGTTTCGCTTGTTACTTTAAATCTCATGTACTTAGTTTAAAAAATGTATGTTATATCAACAGAAAACAGATGCAATACACCTTTCAGGCGAAGCCAGGCATATTTTTTCATCTTTATTTACATATTTTCTTCATAAGTCTGTGTCAAGTACCTTACGAGGTCGAGATAAGATAATGTTAGGGTTTGCAATTTTGTAGAGATTTATCGCTACTTATTTAATACTTTATTTTAATTGTTTAATATTTTAATATACTGGTAACTACTTTTCGAGTACTGACAGAAGCGGAAATTAGTCATAGACTCTGCAATTGATTCGTAGCGCCGCCGCCGGCCAATCACGGGGCCGCATTAAAGAGAACTGATGCGGGCTGTGATTGGTCGTGGCGAGTCGTCTTGGGGATTTCGTTTAGGGATAGGGTAGGGATTTTTCTGATAAAAGCATGGTCGGTGGTATTGTGAGGGAATTCGAGTGTCAACCACGAGACTGTTAAGAGTTGGAAGTAACTGTTGATTGTGAATTTGATTTATCTAATTTATTGTAGTCGTGTATATTCAGTGTACAAAGTGTGTTGTAATAAAAGTGATTTATATTCTGTGATGATATCTTCTATTATTCTCCTCGGAGCAAGGTCGTCCTTATAGATCAGAAGTGGCTATCGCAACTAACTTCAACAAAACGTAAGTACACGCCCAAATCTACAATTTTTAGACAAGAAGTGTTTTGAATTAAGTAATCTTTGTCTTTTGAATTAGTTTGAATTGATATTTATCTCTACGCGTTGTAGTTTTTCTATATCGGTTTGCTGCTTAAAATTTATCATCGTGCATTGTGATTTCTAAATGAAATTTGAAGGTACCCGCAATACCTGGAAAAATAAAAATGTTTAAATATTTTTAAAGTACCTACCCTCAATTTTTATGTACAACGCTAATTGAGCAAATCAAACTGTTCGTATATTATATTTTGTATTTTCTCTGTAAGTGATTATCTTGTAATCTTTTGCGAAAATAAATGTCTTAAACCGTATAAGTATAATCCGCTATTTTCTGCAAATAAAAACAGAAGACGGTCAAGACGGAGAAATTTCAATAGGTAGTCCAATGATTGACAGATACATCCATACCAATTGTATTCTTATAAAAAAATACATAGGTATGTAACAGTTTCGGAGAGCCTATAACTAATAATATAATTGGGAGATTGTATTCATTTCTTGCATGATATGGAATAATATGGAAGATGATAGCACTGCCTGTATTGTATCAAATTATAGCTGAAGTGCGCAGTATTAGTGTCATATTGCAGTATTAGTAATGGTCTCGTCGGTCATTGTTGGGTGACCTGATACCAAAATATTCCTATAATACAGCGTATGGCAGTGATTGTGTTAGGTAGATAGGTAGTAATTTTAGCTTGCCTATATAAAATGCTCTCTACTACTATTTACAAGCTACCGTCATAATACGATACACGTGTAAGTCTGTAGCATAATATTCACACAACCTTTTTGTTGCGAGTCGAGCGTGAGCTACGGAATGACGGCCTCGCGGATGACTAAGGTGGATCGGAATCAGCGTTCACAATCACGGCGGGACAACGACCGACGTGGAAGGAGCCATCGCAATCGGTCCGCTGACTGCCGGTAGCACAGAGCCACGTGTCGACGCGGGACAATCTAACAGGTCACGTAGTCCTTCATTTAAAAAAGAAGTGGTATTCGATATTGTAAATGCGTTAGGGATGGTCTTGCAATCTTCCCAGGACGCAAAAACCGAGACTTAGATTTTGGATCCTTCAAATCACGCATGCATGCTTTCTTAAATTAATTATATTTGTTTAACAAGTGTGCATCGCTATACGGGAGGGTGATAGTACTATCACTGATTTTGGTATTTAGAAGTTCTAGGATCTGGCCGAGGTCTGGTAGTTCGATTCTATTGGCCTGGTAAGAATGGCAAGAGAAATTACTGTTTGTTTTTCCTTTCGAGCAGAACATAGCCGGGTCTTATGTCTTGAAGGGGGGGCTACTTAAGAGTCTTAGAACGAAGGAGTAGGTACGAGGTTTATTATGAAGAATCGACACACAATTAACGTGATATTGTAGGGAAAACGTGCGGTAGTGTATTATTCACAGATACAACTATCGAACTTTGAGGTCTGGTTCCCTGGCATCGCGATGCTCATATCCTGATAAACTCTTGCAATATCTTTGTGGCATTAAAGATCATCAGTCCTTTTTAAGATCGAACTCTCTTTACGAGCCAAAGTTGCTGACTGGTCCCCAGTATGAGTTCACCAGTATGAGTTCACCAGTATGAGTTCACCAGTATGAGTTCACCAGTATGAGTTCACCAGTATGAGTTCACCAGTATGAGTTCACCAGTATGAGTTCACCAGTATGAGTTCACCAGTATGAGTTCACCAGTATGAGTTCACCAGTATGCGTTCACCAGTATGAATTACTGATGCTATCCTTTTTCTATTAAAATGCATTGCAAAAAGCGACATGTATAGGTTTAATTAAGTCAGAATAGCCGAGCCGTTACTCAAAATTTATGAATGAAGTACGGAAAATAGGACTCTTCACGGCCTTTGTACCCTTTGGCAGTGACTCCACTTTAACGAATGGATATGTTGTACAAAAATTAGGACTTTGTCTAATCATCTCTCATCGGTTTTACAAAGGACAATGCCCATCTGTGCCCCATAAATGCCCAGATAAAGTATATTATAAGATTGCTCTAATAAATAAAAACTAGAATTATGTTGTTAATTTTAAATCATATGAAGCACTAGATATAAAAAAAAATAATAAGACGTTATTGTTAACATTGCAGTACCAGTGTATCTAACCAAATTGTTTTCACATACATATTGACATTATACAATGGAGACAGACTAGATAATTCTAAATAACTGACATGTTTATCTGATAACATACAGATAAGTATATAAAAGAACACTGATCTGACTTAGCTTATGTGATGATCATGAAGTTCCTAGTGAAAAACTAATAGCAATGCTGTCTGTGAACGATAAAATGTAAAAAAAAAAACCAGTAGGAAGTTATCATGTTTAATGTCCAATATCTTTTGAACCGGTGCTATAAATAACATTAAATCCAGATATCATATAAATACTGTTAAAAAGTTATGACATAGAGTGCAATTTGGGCATTGCATTGCTGACTTTCAGCTCCATACTATGGGCATGGTCCTTTGTTAAGTCTGGGTATGTTATCACCTCAACTATGCATAGACGTTACTGCCCAAGTTGTATCAGGGGGTGGTGAATGCATGTAAGACAAGCCAGTGTTGATGCGGCTTCAGCGGAAGCGCACGAACATTAATCGCTTATAAAAACTTGACTCAGTTGCAATTTCTTGATGTAGGTAATAAATTCTCCTTAACCTGAGTTTGACAAATGAGTGAATGTTCCCGCGAGTGAATATTGTGTTACAGCTTGATCAGTCGATGTCTTTGGGTTGTACGGTGCAGCCACGGTATTGGCTGATTTATCTACCATTTAGTAGCGGTATTGAAAAAAAAACGCATTGCACCCGAATAGTACACATGAAAGAGAGTAGAAACAGTAATACATGTCTAAAGTACTCTTATCAAGCTAAGTGCGGACGTGTTGATGTTGTGATAGTACCATCATCAGCCATTTGTCGGATCTTGATAGATTTTGTATTTTGTCGTGAGAATAGTGCAATTTTCGGACAAGGCCATAACGGGACTACCGTCAAATGTAGTCACAATCACAGCATTATAATAATCAGGCTCGATGAAAAAAAAAATGTGTCTGAAAATTAGCAACGTCTATTAGAAAATGTTGTATCCCGGAATAGTTAGCCCGTCTCAAACTAGTCTTAGTTTGCTTGGGATGGTTCATTTAGAATGTGCATTGATTATCGGCTGTTAACTTGAAACTCTTATTCCTGTCATTGAAGACTAGATACCTCTACTTGCTGAACAGGCCTGTCATCGGTATTACCCGTAGTGCTGTTCTCTAAGCAGCAAGGGCTCGAGCTCGATGCTACGACAGTGGCTTGTCACGTTTTCGTGTTCAATAAATTTGCTTAAGCAGCACTACCGTCACGAGGGTTATGGTTTTCAGTGAAACTACTTAAGGTCTAATAGTTTAACGGTCAGCTCTACGTTGAGCAGAAATTCGATAGTGAGTACGGATCCCAGCAGCGTTAGGCTCTACGTCTAATTCGGTGCTGGCTCTACGTCTAGCATGCACTGCTACAATAAGTTGGGTTGATAGCTGGGTTCCAATTTCTGAGCAGAGCAAGCATATCGTCGCTTACTATACTACATCCCAGACTTTAGCAGAAGCGAAGAACCTCTACTCAGTTATAAAGTTTAGCTGTTATTTTCCTTCTGCGAAAGTTTAGGGTTATCTGCTAGGTACGGTATTTTAATAATTACCGGTCAGTAAACTGCACTCCACATTTCTGTACCGGGGTTAATTCTGAGAATCTCTAGTGGGGGTGGCTATATGTGTAAACTTTGCAAGAGTTCGATTGTTCTGTAATATAGGACTGGTTCAAAAGTGGGTCATGTCGCCAAATAAGCTACCGCGAAATCCTGTAGCCGTCAATGACCAATTTCTGAGTGTAATAACAATATTTAATGACTACTGGTTGCACTGTCCAACTGGGAGACTAATCTGTAGGATCAAAAGTATTAACAGCGATTGTGATGAAAAGTGCCTAAATTACATAAATAATTACGTTTTAAAAGACTGTCAAGTATTAAGTTATTTACATGGTAATAAAAGCAGTATTCGATGGGTAGTTCCGAGGGGTGACAACTGTGTCGTATGAACCACGGCGACATTGAACATTTCAGTGTCAAAAGAAGACCTTAGAACAGACAATTCTTGTTCGTCAGTCAGAAAACAATGTTAAAATTAATATATTCATATCGTTTATTGCATTCCATAATATTTACAAGGTGGTTATTTATTAAATTGGTAGCTTAAAGCTAAGTATAATTATGGACCGTGTAGGGCTACAAAAAAAGTAAATAAAATTAAAATTATGGTACATATATGTATAAACGTTTGCATAGAAGTCTCTTATAAAAAAAAAAAACATAATTTAAAAGCGAATGAGGGATTACTCCACAATGTCGCAAAAACAAAAATAGTGGTGCCGTTTCATGATTTGTATGTTGACCACCTTAGGCCCGTCGTAAGATCTAAGTAAGGTTATACGCACCTACTTGTAGTTGTGGGTGTGTTTACTTGATTGATTATACCTGTCAAGAAAACAATCTGTGTTCGTTTTTGAAGATTATAATTTACACAATTAGGGTAGATCAGGGGATCGCTTGGCAAGCGATCGCTGTAGTTATTCTGCATCACATGCTTTCATAAGATTTGAACACTGTTTAGTCGGTGTTGACGGTTAGTTGGAAGGGTTCAATCGTACTATCCTTGAATCGCTAAACGAACTAAACAAAATGATGAGGAACAAAATGATTTAGGCTTTTGGGGAGAGTTTGTTGGATACTTAAAAACGCAAAAAATAACATAGGTGTATCTGATAGAGGTGTTATTTGGTGCCAGCAGGAATGGGATAAAGCTCTATTCTTGACGTGATAGTCTATCAAACTCTTCTTAATAGCGTTTTCCGTTATTCGAAATGGGGTTCAAGATAGGATAGATAAGAGGACAGAAATATAAACCCTGCTTTAACAGTGATGGGCAAAGCAAAAAGCTATAAACGTGGACATATCCACGTTTATAGAACCCTGTAGTCATTAATGTTTTGTGGATTAGCACGCATGCAAAACGAACTATAAACTAGCAGGCCTTGGAACTACATAGGTGAAATAGAAGTTCACGAAAATGAATCTAAAGCTAATGTAGTAGAATAGTAATGATAGTAATTAAATTGAATCCGTAATTTTGTGTGTATAATATGAGATATTAAGAGTAATGTTGCTACAGAAGGTCTTTTGTATCTTTCCAGATAAATCACAAGCAATCGATCGGTTTGTGCGCATCGACCCACTGCGCCGTCGCAAGTAATCGATCGGCTTGTGCACGCCGTTGGTGTTAATCTGATTTCGAATTGGTAGTCGGGCGGTCATGCATGGTATCGAATCGATCGTGCCATGTTTTGATACGTTCGGTGCCACGACGGTGCGTCTCCACAAGTAATCGATCGGCTTGTGTGAGCCACCACAATGCATCGACCCACTGTGCGGTATCAAGTAATCGATCGGCTTGTGCCGCCAGTTGGTGTTTCGAATTGGTAGTCGTGCGGTCATGCATGGTATCGAATCGATCGTGCCATGTTTTGATACGTTCGGTGCCACGATGGTGCGTCTCCACAAGTAATCGATCGGCTTGTGTGAGCCACCACGATGCATTGTGCCACTGTGCGGTATCAAGTAATCGATCGGCTTGTATATCCGCCAGTCGGTGTCTATATGATTTTGAAATGGTAGTTGGGCAGTCCTGCATGGACTCGATTCGATCCCAATGCCATTAAGTAGTCTCACCTGCGCCGTGTGAAGCAATCGATCGGCTTGCGCTGGTGTGCGCATCACCAGTCTTGCGTGGAACTGAGTAAGTCCATATTGTACATATTGATATTTCGATGTGGTTTCGATTCGTTGTCTAATAAATTAGAATAGAATGGAATACTAGATGTTTACAATATAAACTTAGATCTAAAACCAGACCACCAAATTAAGTGTACAGTTTTGCTAACAGCAATTATATTGATGATACATTTGTTTTAAATAAAATAAATATAATTAATTATCTAATTAACTAACGAAGTTTATTGTAATGTAAAATATGTACATGATGTAAATAAAATAAAAATAAAACAGGTTCTAAACTATAGTTTGTACAAATTGATGATGTTCAATTGATTGTATTAGAATGGACCTTCGTGCTGCTGACCATGTACTCGACACCGATTGTTAGGGTTCCACCTGGGTCGTGTGCGGGGACGCACACGTCGTCAGGATGGTCGATTGTTAGGGTTTGCAATTTTGTAGAGATTTATCGCTACTTATTTAATACTTTATTTTAATTGTTTAATATTTTAATATACTGGTAACTACTTTTCGAGTACTGACAGAAGCGGAAATTAGTCATAGACTCTGCAATTGATTCGTAGCGCCGCCGCCGGCCAATCACGGGGCCGCATTAAAGAGAACTGATGCGGGCTGTGATTGGTCGTGGCGAGTCGTCTTGGGGATTTCGTTTAGGGATAGGGTAGGGATTTTTCTGATAAAAGCATGGTCGGTGGTATTGTGAGGGAATTCGAGTGTCAACCACGAGACTGTTAAGAGTTGGAAGTAACTGTTGATTGTGAATTTGATTTATCTAATTTATTGTAGTCGTGTATATTCAGTGTACAAAGTGTGTTGTAATAAAAGTGATTTATATTCTGTGATGATATCTTCTATTATTCTCCTCGGAGCAAGGTCGTCCTTATAATAAGAATACAATGAATACTATATCGCACTATTTGTAAAAGAATACTTCTAAGAATAATATATTATTTTAAAAATAGTGTCCGCATTATTTACTATTATACTTTACAACACCAAATGTAAAATTGCAAAAATAGCCTTAGTTTAAAGAGTTCGATGGATCAATCCGCTATTGCATTGGCTATGAAAATTATATGTACTTATACCTCGGATCTTCAGCAAATAGTTTTATTGATTAGATATTGGATTAAATGTAACGTTTTCACGCAATATGTATTTAAAAAATGTACTACGTTGGATATGAATTGTGTTAGCGTTCAACATCCGTTCATCGGATAGACGTCAAACTTGGACTATTAAAAAGCATATAATCTATTCTACAATTTGTATTGATTACATTTCTTAATTACATACATGATTTACAAGAAATTATAGAAAAACCATGTACACGATGCATTTCCCCTTGCAGCGCCCCCGCTATCGCCATATATCAATCAGTCCTTCGTGGACTGTGACGGCGAGTGGACATGCCCGATTTTTTTTTGACAAGTCGCATTTAATTTAAATGATTCTAAACATATTTTTAATTAAAATATGTTAAAAATGGTATAATTATAACACTATAAATAATTGCAAATGGAATTTATACTTGTTTATTTAATTAAATATATTTTTATGATACTACCATTTTTGTGGTTCATCATAGAGTATGCGAAAGTATCATTGCCGTGTATAATGCCTAACTTTTAAAACGTATCAGAGTCATTTAAGATCTTATAATTTAGATAGTATTTAATACTGAGTAGGTCGACAATATGACTTACATTATGATGTACTTGACAATGCCTTCTTTTTGTCAAAAAATTAATGGTGATATTATTATTATCATGTTGGTTTTTTCAACTTAGCAACGAGTATAGTACCCAGGTGGTTTGCTTGGTGGTGAGTGACACGCTTACCAACGGACAGCTGCTCGACTTTTGAGTTATCTGGGTTGGTTAGGTTGGAAGCGTACTTGTGTGCTATCTAGGTGGTGCCACCACAATCTTAGATTTCTGCCGCTAAGTAACAAAACTACTGAAACTACTCTACCGAAACGCTATAACTATAGTTTTGGATGACAGGGACAGAAAGGGATTTTTCTATGGGTCGGTGATTCGATTACTATCAGGTAATACCTTTTTACTTAACTAAGTTGCGTAACAATAAACTCATGGTGGTGTTGGCAGAAACGAGAAAAAGTACCACCACGTTAAAATTTTAGTTACTCTAAAACCTGTTTGCTTTAATCGATTAAAATCGATGTCTACTGCTCCACGTAGTTCAAACCCCGCCATCGGTACAGAACTTAAGACGAAGTTACGTTACGTACAGACAACGTTACACTAAAACTCTTCTTCTTCTGTCTTCTTCTTCTACTAAATTCGTGCGTTCAAACAAACAGTACTACGGATTACTTTGGCATCCACTGATATTGATTAACAACACATGCCCGTTGATTTAGTAGGGTGCTACCTTGGCCGCTACCCATAAGATCTTGGAGTCGATTCCCACACTCATGTGCATGAACATAATCTATTTGTCTTGGGTCTGGGTGGTTTTGACTTGTACTTTATTATGTAAAAAAGTTAAGTATCTTATCATTGTTTATATTCGATGGCCATCACGGAGTCGATCACGGAACTAATTGCCATAATAATAATATATGGTTTTATGGGTCTGCACGACTTGGGTCTACGATGGGTATCTAGTAAGTATGGGTTTAAGTATAGGTGGAGTTAGGTTATTTGTTATTTGGCTACTAGTGGGAATAGGACACAATACAGTTAGACCTTTAATAATAACCTTGACATCTCATTAGGGCCATTGGCATGTGAGAAGTCTTTGCAGCATTTTAAGTCCCTGTCGTTGGCAAATGCGAACATCTAAAATACAGTTCGTTTCAATTCATTTTTCCACGTACCAAAAAGAACTATCAGATGGATGGATGGACTTACTATCAGATGGATGGTTGGAAGAATTGGAACCAATTCAGGAAATGTTCAAAATATCCTTTTTCTGATATTTTTTCTATATTTTGGCGGCTCTATTAAGCGCTTTCGTTTTGACGGGCATAAAAAACATTAGAATTTTGTGCATAGTTCCGTTTCAAGTACGCTTACAGTAGTCACAGCGGATCTTCGTGTGTCTCAAGTTGGCTGCAAGACACAGTGCAGAAGCTATTTTTTGTATTTTTGTATTCACAACTCACAACTATACTTGCGCAATGGTTCGCTAAACCTAACTTCATACATAGATCCGCTGTGACTACTGTAAATTATACTGTAGTAGTACATACGTATAGCGATTCCGAATGGAACTACCAAGCATTACATGCAAACGCTAGGAAGGAACAAACGAAAGCATGGAGGGCAGCGATTGACCTAAATCACTCCAGAACTTTCCCCAGCACAAGGGTGGACTCTGGGCTTAAATTATTAAATCTAAACAGATCACAAATCAGGCACCTAATGGGTGCACCAAGAAGCACCTACACTAAATGAGGCTAAGTACCGTAGATTCTTGTAGTTTCTGTGAAGATGAAAAAGAGTCGATGTTATAGATACTGTGTCGCTGCGACGCTCTAGCAGGACGTAGATTGAGTCAACTGGGAGTAGCCTATCCTACACCAAATAATTATGTACAGCTCCAAGCTGGTGCAATCTTGGGGTACCTAAACAAACTCCTCGATAAGTCAGCAACAGAGTAAGGGCTAGGGCAGGCACAATGGATCCAGCTGGGTCGAAGTGCGTCCTGGTGGTTACCGGGCCCAACTAATAGCCACCAACAATAGAATAGAAGTATGTAAAAGTCTCAATATTTAGGCATTGACCCTTCTATAATAGACGGAGAGAACCTTTGATATGAAGTTTGGAATATGAAATGCAATAATCCATATCCTGACGCAACACGCAATTACGTTACCACTGTAAGTTGATGTGTTATCAGATTGTAATTAGGCGGCACGCCAAAGTATACATCAAAATCAAGGTATAAAAAGTCAGATACATATTTCCCCAGAGTGTGATTATGGAGGAGAAAATGACTTCGTATTTAGACATTTGTCTAGATCAGTCACCAGCAGAAGGTCCCAGCAGTATGCAGTGTGGTTCTCAGTATCCGGTGTTCGTGTTGGTAGATCAACAAGCTAAGTAAGATTTATCGGCAATGTAAATTTCCCCGTCTTTCGACTGACGTAACAGAATATGTTCCAGTGAACGACGAGTTGAGCTGGCGGGGACCGTTCTTAAACTGCATCAGTCTTGTTCTTTTCGCGTCACTATGAACTAATATAATTTTTTTTATCATGCATTTGTATATTTCATCAGTTTCTTTTCCTTTTATGTAAACATAATCAATTAAATATTCAAATGTGATATCGTTAAATATATTTGCAGAAAATGTAACTATATTGAAATTTCCTTCCTTAACGGAATAGGCAAAATTAATAAAGCTCCATTTGACACATCTGCATATTTTAGTCTATAATTTTTCAAATGTAATATTCATATTTGCTGGTAGCGCCCTCTACGATGACAACTCTCGGCTGGAGCGGCCCGATTCTCAAGGTCATTGGCGCATGTTACCCCCTTAATGTTACCTCTTCATGTCGAGTGCGCGCACCCTCTGCTCTTTGAAACTTTATTTTCCTCTCCATCCAAAGGTTGCCTGGAAGAGATCGCTTTTAGCGATAAGGCCGCCCATTATTGCATGTTTTATTAATTTGTGTCTTATTCTTTTTGTATCTGTTTGTTTGTGCGCAATAAAGAATTGTCTATCTATCTATCTATTTATGAACTTTGTACCCGATCTATCTACATTGCATTTTCTTTAATAATACTCTATCATGTTTGATGGATCAGTTTCCATTGATAGATCCAGCTAGATGCTGAAAACGTGTTATCTGTTGCTCATTTTAATTTCAATTCAACATTCATTATTTTAACCCTAGAATAGTCAGTATTTCTAGTTAAACTAACGATGTATGTATATCAACAAGAATAAATTAAAAAACCCCACAAAACCTGACTGTGAGCGAATTACTTCTATTACTTTGGTTGGTTTACATGTACATAAAAATTAGTGATGTTTTTAAAAGTAAATATAAAAATCGGTGACTGGCGTGGCGACTGCCGTGTTTAATTTTTTTTCAAAACATAGTAATGTCACTCCTACAGAGAAGACGAATCAACCCTTTTTTTATACTACCAAGGTGGCAAGCAAGCGTGTGGCCCGCCTGATGGTAAGCAGTAACAGCCTATAGACGCTAGCAACACCAGAAGAATCACTAGCTCGTTGCCGACCCTAAAGACATTAGATTTTAAGTCTTTGTGTCCGGTAATTTCACCAGCTACATTGCTCTTCACGCCGGAACACAGCAATGCTTACACACTGCTGCTTGGCGGCAGAATATCTGACACTGCGGTGGTACCTACCTGGACGGTTCCTTGCACAAGGAACCTACTACCATATATACTGGCCATCTATACATATAAAATTACTTGTCCTGACTGACTGACTGATTCATCAACGCACAGGCCAAACCGCTGGACCTAGAAAGCTGAAATTTAGACAGTAGGTTCTTCTTATGACGTAAGCATCCACTAAGAAAGGATTTTTGAAAATTCGACTCCTAAAGGGGTTAAATGGGGTGTTTTCTTTTGTATGAAACTTTCTATTGTATGGTTCGATTGACTTGAAATGTACTAAAAAGATTCTCTAAATAAAATAAATCAATACGTAAACTCTGTAAAAAAATTAGCGGGCGAAGCCGCAGAAAATTGCTAGTGCCAAATAAATATGTAAACATACAAACACTCGAAAAACGTAGCCATTAATTTGGCGCAGTCGGGCAATAAGTTCTTAATAAACATCACTTTAGCTCCAAGAAATGAGACAATCCCTGTAATCCAACAATTTTGTGTAATGCCGGTAAATTGCGCGGCATAATCATAATTCAGGAGCGCAAAATAAATGGGCCTTTCAGCGATTTCATAAAAAATAAATACACGTAGCAAATAATCTCATAATATACAATTACTGTTTGCGGGGAAATTAAATTTTACGTAATTTATGTTAGTAACATCAGAAGAAAAGAGAACAATCTTATTTTTTTTTGTTGGGCACGGGCCTCCTATCAAGAAGAGACTTAGGCCATAGTCGACCACCCTGGCCAAGTGCGGGTTGGCGGACTTCACACGTCATTCGAAAGCTAGTTAGGCTTTATCTGACATGTAGGTTTCCTCACGTTTTCCTTCACCGAAAGCTAGTAACAGTCGCACGAAGACGATTCGCACATGATTAATTATAGTAATCAGAGATGCGAGTCGGGTTTTGAACCTGCGCACCTTGTTTCCAAAGCAAGCGCTCGCCTACTGAGCTGTTATTGCTTCTAATTGTTTTAAAATATCAATATACATATTTTAGAGCTTTCCACGTCATCCATTAAATTTCCTAAGCAATCCAGAATATTCCACTTCGCTGGGGTTTCAATTCATTACCGTATTACATCGCCAAGTTGTCATTTAATTGTTTTTAATTTAATTGTTTATTAATTGAAACAACAGCTATATACATAACAAATTGGTTTTTACAATAATTGTATGAATAGAGCCAATAAATATTTCAATTTAAAAATATACTAGATATCTGCATACCTATGTCCAGAAATGGACGACCGACACAGGCTGAAGAAGAAGAATATCTGCATACCTATATTGAGAGCTGCGTGTGTATGTGTGTGATTCTTCTTCTTCTTATTTAAAAAAAACATTCTATCAACCCAGAATATTCTAGACTGATTTAAATAATTTTCTATTCAAATAAAACATATACAGCAAGCAACAAATATATTATTATTATTATACTTTATTGGTACACATATAAACAGAGAACAGTACAAAAACACATAACAAAAAGACAAAGGTATCACAAAGGGCGAGCTTAACTCAAAACGTGAGTTCTCTTCCAGCAAACCCGGGCATAGTGACCATGAGAAAATGTTATCGGGTAAAACCAAGTGTACCTACAGATGTAAGATAAACATTAAAATAAACATACATATAGACAAATAAATAACACACATAGGTATATCAATACATATATACCAATTAGAACATAAACTAATATAATTATATTATGATATTTATATTATGATATCGAATACACGTAACAAATACAAAAAAAAATATATAACGGTAGATAAATAATACATATTTTATAATAATACATAAATACATTTGATTTTATTGTACAAATCACATTGATAGGAAATATTCTTTTATATATGTCGGGATATGGAAGAACCAAGAAGGCTGGTTTACTCGGAGGCCAGTACCGCGAGTAGACGTCAGGCGGCGTGACTTGCGCGTGCTAACAAAACTCAGGGGCCGGCCGGCGCGATCGCCATATTGGGTGAAACAGTCGCCGTCGCTGGATGCTTTCCGCAGTCCCCTCTGGATTGTGGTCTTTAGAGTAAACCGTTGTTACAAATGTGATTTAAGAATAAACGACTGTATAATCATTCAAGTCATCGTTTGTTATTGGGGAACCTGGGGTCAATACCCGGGGATCTGATGTTCCGTGATACGCCAGGAATCAGGGGGTGATGGCCATCTGCCGACATATATATATTTTTGAAGTCATCTAAAATGTTCATCAGTACGCAAAAAGTGTCCATTCACACTCTGAGTAATTAATCGAATTAAATTAGTTATGAAAGAACACTAAAAAACTTTTAAAATATCGTCTACATTTTCACAAAATGTAAAATATATTTTCTTGCGCGAGGTAAAAATTTCATAATTCTTTATTTGTATCTCGCACTTCGTAATCCAATAAAGTTAGATTCAGCTCGGATTCCAGACTAAATTCTAAATTTCCGTTTGAGCGACTTACTTACAGACATTTGAATTTCCGCGACAGAAATTGGATTTAAGTCTGTTCGAGTATTTGATTTTATCTATACCAACTCCCTTGAAAGTAAATAATACTTTTAATATAACAAATTGAGCTGCGACATACTAATACCCGTTAGGTGTCCGGGTACCTTCGGAGTCGCTGGACGCTCGGGGTGTGGGCCCCTTGAGCGTCCATTGAGTACGGCGGCGACTCCGAGGAGGACGGCGGTGGGGTTGCGACCCCCGTCCCCGTGAGCACCGTAACAGGTTCCCGGGGGGCTACAATGCGCCCCCCGGCGGCAGGCTCAAAGGCAAGGCACTGAGGGGCCCCTGGTGCAGATCCCACCGGAGAGCCCTGGGGTCTCCCCTCTCATGTGCCGATGCGACAGCCGCGGGGGTTTTAGTGGGTAAGAATCCCACATACCCCGGTCGAGCCCCACAGCTCCCGGGGATCTTTCGAAGATTTACCCCGCGTCAAAAACAAAAAAAAAAAAAAAAAAGGTGTCCGGGTTAGAATAGCACCCTTCCATCTCCTCCTGTTAGGCGTCCGTAAGAGGCGACTTAGCGTCTTTCTATTGGATTACCTACCATCTATATATACCTACTGCGACCCCTAAGACGCCTACCTAGCGTGGGGATTATGACAATCCCTCCCTTCTAATGGGGAGTTTCATGTGCTGATGCTACAGCCGCGGGGGTTTCAGTGGGTATGAATCCCACTTACCCCAGTTGTGGGGGTAAAAAAAGAAAACAAAATTACAACAAACCAAAAGGCTGAAGGGATAGTAGTCGGACCAGTCCCCCAGCCAAGCAGCACCCGAAGAGATGTCAGGTGCAGCACCGACTTTTTACATGCCCATTCGAGAATTAGATTTTATTATTTACGATTATTACGATAAAGCGGCTTGACTAGTTAATTAAAAAACTTTTAGGAAGGTGCATGATTGCATAAAATCAACCTATGCATAATGACTTAAAATAATGACACAGTGTGCAGTAACTAAAAGTCCATGAGTAAATAACTAAAGCAACAAGTTTCGTACTATTGTTTGCCGCGCGGAAACCCACAGGCGTTTGTATACAGTGATGTCTGTACATTTTATTTTTCGGTGAGAAACGATATCTGCATCGTTTCACTAACTTATTATTGTGATATAACAACGGTTTATTTTGCTTTTTTTTTGCTTGGTCGTATGGTAAGTAGCCAACCTGATGTCAGAGTTATTGAAACTGCCCTTGGACCTCTAACTTGGCTTAACGCCTGCTGGCTAGGCCTATGACAACAAGCCGGACAGAGAGAGAGAGAGCCGATTTTTACGTGCAATCCGAAGAAGCACGGATACTTACACGCCATTCAGGCCTGTATTCTCCTCACCAGTAACGAACAACTGCACAATTATTTGTACGTACTCACGATCTCCGGCTTATAAAGTAAACAGATTTCCGCAGAAGCCACAGAGGCTGTAAATCTTAAAAATAGAAGGAAAGTAAAATTCCATCGCACTTTATATCCCAAATACTAAATAAATATAAATAATGTCCTCCAATATTGGTGCATCTCTACACATTGACCTAAATACGACAAGCTTGCCGTCGCTGCACTTAGAGGTAATAACATTTCCTTGCAAAAGATTTTAAAAATATTTTATGAGGATACACTATTACTCTAAATAGTACTAAAACATGGTTAGTTGGATATAATACATAGACCAAGTGCCGCATTCATAGTGATGATATAGTTATTACTCACTATAATTATTATTTACTAGGGATTACTTTTGTGGGGTTACTTAAGGCTTGCAGATGTTGCTTTATCGTAGCATTAATCTGAGTGATGTATCTCACACAGACGATGGATTAGATGTTTGTGGTTTTTCCATTGATCGTTTAAATCGATTATTTATTACTATTATCTGTTATTTGTAGTAGATTTGAGTCTTAAAACGTCAGTACCTTCGTAGTATTTTTTTATAACTTTTTAGATTTGATTTTTATCTTTCTGGTTCTTTTTTCAGAAACTTTGTTTTTTCGTATTAAAAAAGAACAAGATGTTACTAGCAAGTAATTTTGTATTTGATAGAACCATACAACTGTACATTTATGAAAGCAAATGAAATTCGAAAACCATATTAATATCTTTTATAATAATTTAGGCTTAAATGCTGAATTCTGGAATTATTCAAAATAAATAAATAAGTTTTATGGCCTAAAGAAGTACCATATGACCGCTTCTTTCGGCCAAATCAATTTGGCAAACGATGCACCAAACACCCTGTATAATCTAGTATAATTAATACAATATATAATTCATTGTTTTAAGCCTCACAGTCTTCTTTGTCGTATGGTTAGAGGCCAACCTGTTGTCAGCGTTTTCATTCCTCTGACTTAGCTTAACGACTACAGTCTAGATGACTATTAGCCGGGTTCGACTTTTAACGTGACGTTTAAGCACAGAGACGCTCAGTTCAAAGGCCTCTAAATGGTCACCCATCTAAGAACTGACCTTGCCTGACGTTGCTTACCCAACCGATCGTTTACCGAACAGAAGTTACAACTGGCTACGAACGCCTCACAGTAAAATGGAGGGAATAACTTGGACAGAAATGAAGACGAATGAGGAAGTTTAGAAATGGTTAATGAAGAAAAACTTTTAAGAACTATTGTAAATAGGAGAGGAACGACGATTGGCCATTTGATACGACACGACACCTTATTTAAAACGATAGTGGAATTTAAAATAGCAGGAAAAAGAGGAATATGAAGATCAAGGGGAAGTTTCATGAAACTGGTACCTAGTAGAAAAAATGGAAGGAGTGTCGTATCAGGAGGTCAAAATAAAGACATATAGTAGATCAGAATGGAAATAGCTTTACCGACAAGAGCACAGCTCTTAAATTGGAGAGAGAGAGAGCTAGCTATTGTTGCGATGCGGCTTTGCTTGTTCCTCCTATTCAAACCTGAAATTTGGTTTAGAATAAGTAAACAAAACCTAGTATTAACCTGTTGGTTGGACATGAGTAAGTTGCAGTTTAATTTTTCTTCTTCGTATGGCAGCATTAATACCAAATATGAGTCTGCTAATTAGTGCTAATAGAATTGAGCATGATTCAACTAAAATGTGTTACCATTTTTCAAAAACTAGTAGAATTTTTAAGCATATGCTTGAAATTCAAAACATGAATTGCTTTTAGGTGAATCGCTTAATGTGGCCTTTTTAGACCGGCTGTTCAAAGATATATTTCAAGATAATCGTTTATCTTTTCAATAAAATACTACTGATAAAAGGCTTTTAAAATAGAAAACTTCACTTAACAGCGTGTTTTTAAAACATCAATATCGTTTTCCAATGACCCAAATAATGTGCACGTAACGGGCATACAAGCATTGGGAACACTCCGTACGGTCCAATTGAATTTCTTTTCAGCTCGGGGTTTACAGTGGCATGGTCCACAGGGTTGACTACCGTTTTTATTTAGTACTAGCTGACCCACGCAGCTCCGCATGCGCTATTTTTACGTTAACTAAACTTTTAATAACAGACATTCGCATCGAATACATAACCTCCTTTTTTATGGTCGGTTAAAAACTGGGACCCACTTTTTACTTGCTCTCCGAAGCACGGACCCGTTTAGTTCAAATGGCGTTAAACGGTCACCCATCTATTTAATGACCTTACCTAACGTTGCTTAACCCGATCGATTACAAAACCTGATAACAACTCTCTATGAGTGTTCCCTTACTAATATTTATTATATTATAAAGAAAAATTTATAAAATCTGACCAAGCGTATAACCAAGTACCCATTTTGACTTTAATCCCCTCTCCCAAAAGAACCGTGCTAGATTACAGGATAAAAAGTATCCTATGTCCTACCTCGTAGTTAGATCTCAAATCATGCCAAGTTTCATTTGAATCCATTCAGTAGTTTCGGCGTGATGCTCAGCCGTGATACAGACAGACAGACAGACAGACAGACAGACAGACAAAAATAAAAAAAATTACATTTTTGGCCTCAGTATCGGTTATAGAATGCCCTCCAAAAATAATTTTCAAAATATCTTCAATGTACAGAATTGGACCTGTTACAGTTTTATTATAAGTATAGATTAGTACAGTTTTGGATGAAGAAAAACTAAGAATACAAGAATAAATATACTTAGATTAACTGATATCAAATACCTAGGTGTTCAAATACGAGTACATCATCACATTACTTGGAAACCTCACATTGAAAGCCTATCATCGAGAAAACGATATTTTTTTTTTCTAAAAAAAAAACTGCTGACTGCGATGTGTAAAACAGTATATTTCGCTCGCTGTTTGCTAATCTTGTATCACTTATGATCTGATACTGCGGTAGTACCTACCTGTATGGTTCCTTGGACAAGGAACGTACAGCCTAGTATTTTACACTAACGAATAGCTGCTTGAATATCCAAAATATAGCTAAGGATCATCCCTGGAATTCTTTAAAAAGAAATGAGCATTCATTTTCAGTATCATGAATTTCAGTTCTTACAACCCTGAAGTGCACTACACAACCGTAACAAGTACTTGCACAAAAAATTCACGCGCGCTTCGCTTTCGTCCCTCCAATATACGAAAGGCTAATTCACTGGCTTTACGTAAAATATATTAAGGACCTGGCTTCCTTTCTCACGTCAAGTTCGAGTTAAGTTAACCTACCTTGAAAGATTAAATACTTGCGTGACTGAATTTGAACGTAGAATACGTATTTTTAAGAAAAATAGAATAAAAAAAATATGCACGAAAGAGAATGGATGCAAGATTTTCCGCTGTTCAAATATCGATATCCCTTTTCTATACACTCGGTGATTGAATCGCGAAAAATGAAACTTGAAATGTTTTCAATATAGAAAATAGAGTTGTATACACCGGGCTATATTGGAATGTCAATCACAAGTCAAACGCAACTACCACCGATTTACTGTTACTGTAGACTTTACTATTATACTACTTACTTACTTTACTTTATTATTATTTGATAGACACCCAATTATATTATAAATATGTTAAACTAATGTTCGCCAAAATATTTTTTCATATACCCCTTCCTTATTATTTACTTTTATGCAGTACTTTGTGCATTTTCTAAATACGCATGACGGCGTTTTACTTGATTTTTATTTAATTACTAGCTGACCCACGCAGCTCCGCATGCGCTATTTTTACGTTAACTAAACTTTTAATAAAAGACATTCGCATCGAATAGGTACATGACCTCCTTTTTTATAGTCGGTTAAAAACTGGGACCAAATTTTTACTTGCTCTCCGAAGCACGGACCCGTTTAGTTCAAATGGCGTTAAACGGTCACCCATCTATTTAATGACCTTACCTAACGTTGCTTAACCCGATCGATTACAAAAACTTGATAACAACTTTTTTTTTTCTTTATTCATATTAAAAAGGGTACATAACAGTTTATTACAAAAAGTATCTCAAAAACCCTAAATCGGGTTTGTCTGGATACCAAGCAAAAGGTACTCGTTTTTTTTTTACTCTCTATGAGTGTTCCCTTACTAATATTTATTATAATTATGAAGAAAAATTGATAAAATCGGACCAAGCGTATAACCAAGTACCCATTTTGACTTTAATCCCCTCTCCCAAAAGAACCGTGCTAGATTACGGGATAAAAAGTATCCTATGTCCTACCTCGTAGTAAGATCTCAAATCATGCCAAGTTTCATTTGAATCCATTCAGTAGTTTCGGCGTGATGCGCAGCCGTGATACAGACAGACAGACAAACAGACAGACAGACAACAATTTTAAAAAAATACATTTTCGGCCTCAGTATCGGTTATAGAATGCCCTCCAAATATAATTTTCAAAATATCTTCAATGTACAGAATTGGACCTGTTACAGTTTTATTATAAGTATAGATATATTTTAACCTTACGATATCATATTTCCTTATAATACAATTCTAACTACCAGACGTATTAATGTTATAACAAACGAGAATATACTGGTTTTTGTAATTGTTTGGAAGGCGCCACGTTTTCATGTGTCCCGGGAGACTGGCGGTACGGTACAACAGTGGTCGATGCTATTATCATCCATTTTCCTCATTACGTTAGTAATTAGTACTGAATACCACTTCCTGTCTTCCTATATACGTTATGATAGCTAGGGAGATAAAACCTGCCATTTTAATTATATATAACCTCAGCAATAAGCCTGCGGCCGCCTGATGTTAAGCAGTCACCGCATCCTATAGACGATAGCAACATCAGAAGAATCACTAGCGCGTCACCCTTAAGACATTAGATATTCAGTTTTTGTTCTTCACACCGGAACACATCAATGTTTACACACTACTGTTTGGCGGCAGAATGTCTGACACTGTGGTGGTACCTGGACAGTTCCTTGTGTGTGTTGTGGAAAGTGGTAGGTACCACCAAGTAAAATCCACCTGGTAGGTAAGATTATTTTTTAAACATACAAATAAGTTAGGTTTTTGAGGTTAACCTCAAATTAAATTTATTATTAAAATGAACCATCATCGTCATCATTAGCAGCCGATGGACGTCCACTGCTGGACAAAGGCCTCCCCCTTAGAAGGGAGGGATTGCCATAATTCCCACGCTTGGCAGGCGGCTTGGGGATCGCAGTATAGGTGGAAGATAAATCCAAAAGAAAGACGTTGCTTCCCGTCTTCCTGTTCTCGCTTAGTCGCCTCTTACGACACCCAACGAGAGGAGATGGGGGGATGCCATTTTAACCCGGCACCCCACGGGTAAAATGAACCAAGCGTACTATTTTTTTTTATATATAAGATAACCAAGTATGTATAACAAAGGTTGCAAGTATATTTAATATCGCAAAAAAAAACTTGGCACGCTGAGCAATTATGCAAATAAAAGTGTTGCAAATAAGCCGAAATCTTAATTCCACTAATGGGTCCGCTCGCTGTGCCCATTAATCCACGTTTGTCAAAACAAACACTCAACCGCAGGCTACATTTGAACCGAATTTATGCCTATTATTGTTTGTGGTAGGGTCGTAAATCCTTCGAATTTCGCACATTGCGCAACCGGTGGCTGGATTTGAATATGTTTGTTTTATCCAATGTACCTATAGTGTGGTTTGTGACATAAAAGGGCCATTTAGTTTAAATATACACATGTATATTAAATGTAATTCATTCATTTATTTTTTATATATATACTAGCTGAACCCAGACTAATTGAATACTTACGCTCTTTTTAGCAAATGGAAATCGTAAAAATAAAAAGGAACCAAAGACACAACTCATAAACCAAGAAAGGAAAGAGTAATCATAGGAATGAAAGATCATTCGGACCACTTCGTATACGTGAAAACTAAACTTAAATTAATTATAGAGCATCGTAGTGATACAAAGGATGTACTATAGCGGACACGAGCGGTTTACCAGTTTTCAACCAAAATCTAAAGGTGTTTACCTTTAGATTTTGGTTGTGACCGCGATACTATATCACCAGCACCACACCTCTTAAGCGGGCCATACACGCTTAGTGATGTACCTACCGTGCCCGGGTAGGCCAAAAAGTAGGAATGTTGCCGGAAATGATCCTGGTAAACTTCCATGTTTTGGGTAAATAGCTGGCAATATTCCGAATATGGCTGGAAATTTATCAAAAATATTAAAATTTACCGAAAATATTCCCGGTGTCGGTCGTACATCACTGTACACGCTACTGAGCAGGTTTCCACACCAGATACGCTCCGGTTTGTCTATATACCCCGTTTTTCTCTACAAGATCAAAAATTGAACAGTAAATGTATGAACGCAGGCGTGATCGCTGGTAGAGTTGAATATGACATAAATAAGATATTTATAATAATAAATATATATATATATATATATCTACATTATTATTTATATTTATTATTTATAATAATTTTTCTCCAAATTCTCCATCACTCAAAGGTTAGCTGTCAGAAAACTAAATGTTTGGGTTAAGCACGCCTTTGTGCATTAATTTTCTTTATTTTATACTAATGTGTAATATTATTGTGTGCAATAAAGAATAAGAATAAGAATAAATATCTTATTTATTATTTTTTCCGTTCCGTTTCCGTTACTTTCTGTGCACGCCACTGACAGGTAGAACTGTCAGATAGACCGTTACGTGTATGGCTAGCTTTAGTTACCATACATGTTACCAGCTTAGCTAGCCTCCTTTACCATCCACAAGTTCATGTTCTATAGGGTGGGAGATTGTTTAAACACTATTTTTCTTCACTAAACAAAATTCACAATAATGCTAAATCAAAAGCTATGTCAAGTAAAATCTGTGAATCGTTTACTAGAAGGTCCTCAATAAATATCTTCATTGCTTTATAATAAAGTTAATTATGCTATATGATGTAAACCATCCTCTAACAATGATTATTTGACTAATGCTTTTGACAGGTTCTATGACAAAATTATAATAAATGTAATACTAAATAGACGTTGGAAATATTCAAAAATTCAAAAAATTCAAAATGTTTTATTCAGAAACAAGGTTGTACAATTGGTTAACAATGGCCGAAGACTTCTTTTAAGCATAGATATACTTGTGTTAGAAATCTCAATATATATAATTTGACAGGCAGGCAGTAGTGGATATACACCCTGGCCGCTACCAAGTAGCTCCTACCTTGTGTTAACGTAAACTACCTATAATTATACTAAAGCATGTATGTACCTAATCATTTCAAAATATTTGTAAGTACATATTTGTATCAGTTTTCAGGTTACCATAATACAGGTTATGCCTAGTTGAAATCAGATGAATGTGTGTGTGGATTATAAAGCTTTAATTAGCATATCTTTTTATAAGTTCTTTTAGGTTTTGTAAAGTATTTCTGAAATTCTAATTCTAAATATTAATTTAGAATTTTGGCAGGCCAATTTAAAAGTATAAATTGGATATAACTACTTTTTGTGATGTTCTTAAACTTGGAGTTAAGAAAAGTTATAGTAAAGTAATATTTATGTTGATAGCATTTATGAAATCTTTAATAAATCATTTACGACGTAGTGGCGCCACTTGAGTAGAAAAATATTTTTCTTTTCTTCGTCTCATCAAAAATTAGGTCACTGCACACACATAACTGTCTAAAAAAGACTGCGAACTAAACTACTTTTGGAGCAATCATTTTAAGTGCTTCCGTGGGGTGCCGGGTTAGAATTGCATCTCCCTATCTACTCTCGTTGGGTGTCGTAAGAGGCGACTAAGCGAGAACAGGAAGACGGGCGTCAGCGTCTTTCTTTTGGATTTATCTTCCACCTATACTGCGAACCTCAAGCCGCCTGCCAAGCGTGGGGATTATGGCAACCCCTCCCTTCTAAGGGGGAGGAATTTGTTCAGCAGTTCGTCTTTCGGCTGCTAATGATGATGATAGGTACATAGTTTGAAGAAACGTGCCTTCAGCTGGTTCTGCTCATCATAGCTATAATCAGTTATCAGTAAACACAGTCAGTCTCACGCACCAAGGGTACTTTGGCGAGGCATCTTTGAACGTATTAAAGTAATTTTACTATTCATGTAACATCTCAGATAGAAAAAAAAAACAAACCACAAAACTAAGTTTGTTCGTCGAGGTTTTTTTAGAATTACTAAAAAACTGTACTATTTAGAAAGATCGTTGTATTTTTCCTGTAAAATATAGATAGATATATTAGTATTACCAAATAATAATTGCAGATTTTTCCCTCTACAAACTTCGTTTATGGGAGGGAACGTTATTTTTTTGTATTTTTTTATTACCAGCCAAAAACTGTGACATTACTCAAATAAAATCTGCTTTGAGGCGTACAAATGAAGCCCTTTCATATACCTCGTACTATACCCCACTCTATAGTAGGCTCACTTTAAAATTTTGATGACCCACTTCGACTCCCATTAAAAAAACACTAAAAATAAACATATGCCTATTATTTTCAATTGTGATGAGGTTGGGTGAGTAAGATCTAAAACTATTCCAAGTTTCAAATCGATAGCGTCAGTGGTTCCTGAAATATATAGGTGTGACAGACAGACGAAGTCTCAGCATAAGGGTTCCTTTTTTACCTTTTAGATATGAAACCCTAAAAACTGGATAACAGAGAGATTAATTATCAATCACTTTATAGAACAGCTTATCAATATAATCTTAAACATGCCTTCATTATTCTAATGGCTAAAGATCAACAGATATCATAAAATCTTAATCTTTGTGAAGTTTTGAAGACGTTGGGGTGTAAAACCCCTGAGGGCTCGTTGGGAGTTACAGTTGACTACCTCCAATATACGGAAGCGTTTATTCTGACCTAGTTCTCAATTACTTGGAGAATTGTAGTCGGTTAAAACTTATTATTGCTTTTTTGGTTATTTACTGCAGTTAAAAAAAATTATAGGGTCATTTTGGGGAAGTACATATTATATCTTAGTTTATTATGATTCATATGTGGAAAATATAGCAGTATTATATTTGAATTTGATAGTATACATGGATATAAAAAAAAATAAAGTAGATTAGGTGTTATATATGACGGGCCCGTTGGTCTAGTGGTTAGTGACCCTGTCCGCTAACCAATGGGTCGTGGGTTCGATTCCCACCAAGTGTCTGGGTGTTATTTATCTATTGAAGTATGTATTTACATAAAAAAATATTATATAAGTATTAGTATCAGTTGTCTGGTTTCCATAGTACAGGCTCTGCCTAGTTTGGGATCAGATGACCGTGTGTGGATTGTCCCAAGATATTATTATTATTATTATATATAAATAAAAATTAAAATAAGCCTTTATTGCTGTTTTTCTTTTTACAATATTCTAATGAACCAGTCGATTTTTAATTTTTCACATATTGGCGGTCGGTATGTTTTACAACAGCTTGTCCTTCGACATAGGCCTCCTCTAAAGATTTCCAAACCTCTCTATCTTTAGCCATCCGAATCCACTCTGGACCGGCTACTCTTTTGAGATCATCTTCCCAACGTTTTGTTTGTCGCCCTTTGGTTATTATACGGTTATATACGGTCCGAAAACTGGCATAAATAAATAGTGGCATTGTGTTGCTATTTCTTTTCAAGTCACAGCCTGACATAATCATATTTGCCGATAGGAGTGTCGTTACTGTGTATATGAAAATGTCAAACTACACGTCATTATATCATAATAAAACCGTTAATTCACTTTTCCGCCACCAGCACAGTAAAGTTCGCTACCTCCGCGACCACATTTTAGATGTAATTTTGTTGGTGAATGTTTATCTAGTTTATATATTACTAGCTGACCCGCGCAGCTCCGCCCGCGCTTTAATTACATTTTGCTCCCCTTTTCTCCCTACTCCCTTGATTTATCTCTCTTATAATAAAAATCTAATTCTATGCTATTTCTCTCCCCTCCCGCTTCGGTCCCCGTCACGCTTCCCCTCTTCCTCTCCTCTCCCTCTCTCTCTTCTCCCAACTTGCTCCCTCTCACTCTCCCCCCCCCTTGCTCCACCTAACTCCTCCGATCACTCACTCCATCACCCTCCCCTCTCCCTCTCTTGCACCCTCCTCTCGTTCTATATATCCTCGTCAATCATGGTATCAGCGGCATAAAATATACTTTATAACCTATTCTCAGACCTACCCGCAAAATTTCATACATATCGGTTCACCCGACTCTCGTGCGCGTAACTCAGAGATTCTCAGATTTTGTTGTGCAAGGCGTTGCGAACGTTCGACACTCGACTCTCGTGCGCGTACCTGAGAGTTTGTCTGATTTTGTTCAGCAAGGCGTTGTGAACGTTCAGGTGAAGATTCTCCCATACGACGTATTCTTGCTGCCCGTGCTTGAGAACTATGTTTATAAAGTTGAGACCTAGCTCTCTTAGGCATTTTCAAATGTTTAAGAAAATGCTAATAGCGTGTAATATTCTAGCTCTGAAAAGAACTGTTGTTTAGCCCTGAAAAGAACTGTTGGTTAACCCTGAAAAGAACTGTTGGTTACCCCTGAAAAAATCTGTTGGTTAGCCCTGAAAAGAACTGTTGATTAGCCCTGAGAAGAACTGTTGTTTAGCTCTGAGAAGAACTTTTGCGTAGGTGTAGTTTTAAGAAAGAAATCTAAAAAAAATCGCACGAAAATGATTAGACTTCGCGCACAACTGCTGCGTAGGGAGCCGACCTCGCATCTGAGCCGCGCGGGTACCTTACTCATAACATAGATCTAAACTCCCCTCCCGCATGCGCACCCCCGCCTTGGTGACGCTCACTTCGCAACGGGCCGTGCAGCAGAAATCTTTTAATTTATAAGCAGTAATATTTTAATTTCGCCATAACTTCAAAACCAAATGTCCAATTTTAATCATTCAAAGACCAAATATTATTTACATAAACTGTATTTAATGATGAAATAATTTATTTTGATAAGGATTAATAGCATGAGTAAAATAAATGCGTTTAAATGTAGTACAAACAAAAATTCAAGATTATTAAATAAAAAAATGGTTGTTGGGCCTCACTCGACATAGATACGCGCGTGTGCCGCGGACTTTTTTGTAGATATTTATAAGATCTACAATTAATTAGAACAATTTATGGTTCTATCTTTTATAGTTTAGGCAGCGTACGCAAAATAAGTAACTTCTCTGGTTGATTTTTAACACCTTGTGTCTGAAAAAACCCAAATATCTTACGGACCCCTATTTTTTTTCAAAATAAAATTTAGCCTATGTTACTCGTGGATAATGTAGCATTCGAATGGTGAAAGAATTTTTAAAAACGGTCCAGTAGTTTTTGAGCCTATTCATTACAACCAAACAAACAAAGTTTTCCTCTTTATAATATTATTAGTGTAGATATCGAAATATATATATAGCTTTAAACTAATGTAATAATAGCCTGCCAGGATGAGATAAAGGTGTATAATTATTTCTGATATTTATGTGAATACTACACATCGAAATAAAACTAATTTTACGGATTATATCGCGGTTTATTTATGACTAGCTGACCCGCGCAGCTCCACCCGCGCTTTAATTACATTTTGCTCCCCTTTTCTCCCTACTCCCTTGATTTATCTCTCTCCATCTCTCTCTCTTATAAGAAAAATCTAATTCTATGCTCTTTCTCTCCCCTCCCGCTTTGGTCCCCGTCACACTTCCCCTCTTCCTCTCCCCGTTGTCCTCTCTGAACCCTCTCCCTCCTCTCTCTTCTCCCAACTTGCTCCCTCTCACACCCCCCCCCCTTGCTCCACCTAACTCCTCCGATTACTCACTCCATTACCCTCCCCTCTCCCTCTCTTGCACCCTCCTCGCGTTCTATATATCCTCGTCAATCATGGTATCAGCGGCATAAAATATACTTAATAACCTATTCTCAGACCTACCCGCAAAATTTCATACATATCGGTTCACCCATCTATTTATAGACCTTGCCTTATGTTGCTTAACCTTAACCTAGCGGCATGAAATATTTTACGAACTATAAGGACGACCTTGCTCCGAGGAGAATAATAGAAGATATCATCACAGAATCTAAATCACTTTTATTACAACACACTTTGTACACTGAATATACACGACTACAATAAATCAAATTCACAATAAACAGTTACTTCCAACTCTTAACAGTCTCGTGGTTGACACTCGAATACCCTCACAATACTACCGACCATGCTTTTATCAGAAAAATCCCT
The DNA here is from genome assembly GCA_911728495.1 of Furcula furcula. Classification (NCBI taxonomy): domain Eukaryota; kingdom Metazoa; phylum Arthropoda; class Insecta; order Lepidoptera; family Notodontidae; genus Furcula; species Furcula furcula. The sequence continues at coordinate 3,884,425 of OU452244.1, read as the reverse complement.
ACCCCAAAACTAAACCCCCAAACGACTCGCCACGACCAATCACAGCCCGCATCAGTTCTCTTTAATGCGGCTCCGTGATTGGCCGGCGGCGGCGCTACGAATCAATTGCAGAGTCTATGACTAACTTCCGCTTCTGTCAGTACTCGAAAAGTAGTTACCAGTATATTAAAATATTAAACAATTAAAATAAAGTATTAAATAAGTAGCGATAAATCTCTACAAAATTGCAAACCCTAACAATCGACCATCCTGACGACGTGTGCGTCCCCGCACACGACCCAGGTGGAACCCTAACAATCGGTGTCGAGTACATGGTCAGCAGCACGAAGGTCCATTCTAATACAATCAATTGAACATCAACAATTTGTACAAACTATAGTTTAGAACCTGTTTTATTTTTATCTTATTTACATCATGTTATGTACATGTATTTTACATTACTATAAACTTCGTTAGTTAATTAGATAATTCCATAATAATTCCATTCCTTTTATTTTATTAAAAACAAATGTATCATTTATCTAATTGCTGTTAGGAAAACTGTACACTTTTATTTCTATTCTAATTTATTAGACAACGAATCGAAACCACATCGAAATATCAATATGTACATATATGGACTTACTCAGGTCCACGAAAGACTGGTGACTGGCACACCAGCGCAAGCCGATCGATTGCTTCACACGGCGCAGGTGAGACTACTTAATGGGATTGGGATCGAATCGAGTCCGTGCAGGACTGCCCAACTACCATTTCAAAATCATATAGACCCCAACTGGCGGATATACAAGACGATCGATTACTTGATACCGCACAGTGGGACAATGCATCGTGGTGGCTCACACAAGCCGATCGATTACTTGTGGAGACGCACCATCGTGGCACCGAACGTATCAAAATATGGCACGATCGATTCGATACCATACATGACCGCCCGACTACCAATTCGAAACACCAACTGGCGGCACAAGCCGATCGATTACTTGATACCGCACAGTGGGTCGATGCATTGTGGTGGCTCACACAAGCCGATCGATTACTTGTGGAGACGCACCGTCGTGGCACCGAACGTATCAAAACGTGGCACGATCGATTCGATACCATGCATGACCGCCCGACTACCAATTCGAAATCAGATTAACACCAACGGCGTGCACAAGCCGATCGATTACTTGAGACGGCGCAGTGGGCCGATGCGCACAAACCGATCGATTGCTTGTGATTTATCTGGAAAGATACAAAAGACCTTCTGTAGCAACATTACTCTTAATATCTCATATTATACACACAAAATTACGGATTCAAATTAATTACTATCATTACTATTCTACTACATTAGCTTTAGATTCATTTTCGTGAACTTCTATTTCACCTATGTATTTCCAAGGCCTGCTAGTTTATAGTTCGTTTTGCATGCGTGCTAATCCACAAAACATTAATGACTACAGGGTTCTATAAACGTGGATATGTCCACGTTTATAGCTTTTTGCTTTGCCCATCACTGTTAAAGCAGGGTTTATATTTCTGTCCTCTTATCTATCCTATCTTGAACCCCATTTCGAATAACGGAAACCGCTATTAAGGAGAGTTTGATAGACTATCACGTTAAGAATAGAGCTTTATCCCATTCATGCTGGCACCAAATAACACCTCTGAATCACATACACCTATGTTTTTTTTTTGCGTTTTTAAGTATCCAACAAACTCTCCCCAAAAGCCTAAATCAATCTTTCTCATCATTTTGTTTAGTTCGTTTAGCGATTCAAGGATAGTACGATTGAACCCTTCCAACTAACCGTCAACACCGACTAAACAGTGTTCAAATCTTATGAAAGCATGTGATGCAGAATAACTACAGCGATCGCTTGCCAAGCGATCCCCTGATCGACCCCAATTGTGTAATTTATAATCTTCAAAAACGAACACAGATTGTTTGTTTTCTTGACAGGTATAATCAATCAGGTAAACACACCCATAACTACAAGTAGGTGAGTATAACCTCCCTTAGATCTTACGAAGGGCCCAAGGTGGTCAACATGCAAACGGCACCACTACTTTTGTTTTTGTGACATTGCGGAGTAATTCGCTTTTAAGTTATGTTTTTTTTTAATAAGAGAATTCTATGCAAACGTTTATACCTTTTTTTTTTATTTGCCAATACATAAATCGCTTCTCATTTTATTAATACTTTAATCGTATATACCAACGATATTGTACCATAATTTTAATTTTATTTACATTTTTTTTGTGGCCCTACACGGTCCATAATTATACTTAGCTTTAAGCTACCAATTTAATAAATAACCACCCAATAACCACCTTGTAAATATTATGGAATGTAATAAACGATATGAATCTATTAATTTTAACATTATTTTCTGACGAACCAGGATTGTCAGTTCTAAGGTCTTCTTTTGACACTGAAATATTCAATGTCGCCGTGGTTCATACCTGTTCATACGACACAGTTGCCACACCGCATCCCTCAGAACTACCCATCGAATACTGCTATTATTACCATGTACATAACATAATACTTGACAGTCTTTTAAAACGTAGTTATTTATGTAATTTAGGCACTTTTCATCGCAATCGCTGTTAATACTTTTGATCCTACAGATTGGTCTCCCAGTTGGACAGTGCAACCAGTAGTCACTAAAGTTTGTTATTACACTCAGAAATTGGTCAGAAAAGGCTTCCACATTGACGGCTACGGGATTTCGCGGTAGCTTATTTGGCGACATGGCTCACTTTAGAACCAGTCCTATGTTACAGAACAATCGACCTCTTGCAAAGTTTACACATATAGACACCTACTAAAGGTTCTCGGAATTAACCCCGGTACAGAAATGTGGAATGCAGCTCACTAACCGGTAATTATTAAAATACGGTACCTAGCAGATAACCCTAAACTTTCGCAGAAAGAAAATCACAGCTAAACTTTACAACTGAGTAGAGGTTCTTCGCTTCTGCTAAAGTCTATGATATAGTATAGTAAGCGACGATATGCTTGCTCTACTCAGAAATCGGAACCCAGCTATCAACCCAACTTATTGTAGCAGTGCATGCTAGACGTCGAGCCAGCACCGAATTAGACGTAGAACCTAACGCCGCAGGGATCCGTACTCACTATCGAATTTCTGCTCAACGTAGAGCTGACCGTTAAACTATTAGACCCTCGTGGCGGTAGTGTTGCTTAAGCAAATTTAGTGAACACGAAAACTTGACAAGCCACTGTCGTAGCATCGAGCTCGAGCCCTTGCTGCTTAGAGAACAGCACTACGGGTAATACCGACGACAGGCCTGTGCAGCTAGTAGAGGCATTTAGTCTTCAATGACAGGAATAAGATAATTTCAAGTTAACAGCCGATAATCTATGCACATCCTAAATGACCCATCCCTTTTACGAACAAGCAAAGACTAGCTGGAGACGGGCCTTCGCGTTCGTGATGGGACAACCTGTTGAGTGGTAACTATTCAACTCGTGATGTTTGCGCGTCCTAAATTATGGAGGGACGTCGACAATATTTAGAGTTTCAGTATGTCTAATAGACGTTGCTTATCGTCAGACACACGAGCCTGATTATTATAATGCTTGTGACTACATTTGACGGTGGTCCCGTTATGACCTTGTCAGAAAATTGCACTATCCCCACGACAAAATACAAAATCTATCAAGATCCGACATATGGCTGATGATTGCACTATCACAACATCAACACGTCCGCACTTAGCTTGATACGTCCTTTAGACATGTGTTACTGTTTCTACTCTCATGTGTACTATTCAGTTGCAATGCGTTTTTTTTTTTTCATAACTGCTACTAACCGGTAGATCAATCAGCCAATACCGTGGCTGAGCCGTACAACCCAAAGACATCGACTGATCAATCCGTAAGGGAACATTCACTCATTTGTCTAACTCAGGTTAAGGAGAATTTATTACCTACATCAAGAAATTGCAACTGTTATAAGTCAAGTTTTTATAAGCGATTAAGTATGTTCGTGCAATTCACCACCCCCTGATACAACTTGGGCAGTAACGTCTATGCATAGTTGAGGTGATAACATACCCAGACTTAACAAAGGACCATGCCCATAGTATGGAGCTGAAAGTCAGCAATGCAATGCCCAAATTGCACTCTATGTCATAAGATAACTTTTTAACAGTATTTATATGATATCTAGATTTAATGTTATTTATAGCACCGGTTCAAAAGATATTGGACATTAAACATGATAACTTCCTACTGTTTTTTTTTTTACATTTTATCGTTCACAGACAGCATTGCTATTAGTTTTTCACTAGGAACTTCATGATCATCACATAAGCTAAGTCAGATCAGTGTTCTTTTATATACTTCTCTGTATGTTATCAGATAAACATGTCAGTTATTTAGAATTATCTAGTCTGTCTCCATTGTATAATGTCAATATGTATGTGAAAACAATTTGGTTAGATACACTGGTACTGCAATGTTAACAATAACGTCTTATTATTTTTTTTATATCTAGTGCTTCATATGATTTAAAATTAACAACATAATTCTAGTTTTTATTTATTAGAGCAATCTTATAAATTACTTTATCTGGGCATTTATGGGGCACAGATGGGCATTGTCCTTTGTAAAACCGATGAGAGATGATTAGACAAAGTCCTAATTTTTGTACAACATATCCATTCGTTAAAGTGGAGTCACTGCCAAAGGGTACAAAGGCGGTGAAGAGTCCTATTTTCCGTACTTCATTCATAAGTTTTGAGTAACGGCTCGGCTATTCCGACTTAATTAAACCTATACATGTCGCTTTTTGCAATGCATTTTAATAGATTTAGGACAGCACCAGTAATTCATATTGGGGAACTTACTGGGGAACAGTCAGCAACAGTCAGCAACAGGACTGATGATATTTAATGCCACAAAGATATTGCAAGAGCAGATCAGGATATGAGCATCGCGATGCCAGAGAGCCAGACCTCAAAGTTCGATACTTATATCTGCGAATAATACAATCTACCGCACGTTTTCCCTACAATATCACGTTGATTGTGTGTCAATTCTTCATAATAAACCTCGTACCTACTCCTTCGTCCTAAGACTCCTAAGTAGCCCCCCTTCAAGACATAAGACCCGGCTATGTTCTGCTCGAAAGGAAAAGCAAACAGTAATTTCTCTTGCCATTCCTACCAGGTCAATAGAATCGAACTACCAGACCTCGGCCAGATCCTAGAACTTCAAAGTACCAAAATCAGTGATAGTTCTATCACCCTCCCGTATAGCGATGCACACTTGGTAAACAAATCATTAATTTAACAAAGTATGCATGCGTTGAGTTCAAGGATCCAAAATCTAATATTATATAAGGTTTTTGCGTCCTGGGAAGATGCAACACCATCCCTAACGCATTTAAAAATATCGAAAACATTTTTTTTTTTTTGAAAATGAAGGACTACGTGACCTGTTAGATTGTCCCGCGTCGACACGTGGCTCTGTGCTACCGGCAGTCAGCGGACCGATTGCGATGGCTCCTTCCACGACGGTCGTTGTCCCGCCGTGATTGTGAACGCCGATTCCGATCCACCTTAGTCATCCTCGTGGCCGTCATTCCGTAGCTCACGCTCGACTCGCAACAAAAAGGTTGTGTGAATATTATGTTACAGACTTACACGTGTATCGTATTATGACGGTAGCTTGTAAATATTAGAGAGCATTTTATATAGGCAAGCTAAAATTACTACCTATGTAGTTAAAAGAAAACAGATTGACGACTACCTAACACAATCACTGCCATACACTGTAGGAATATTTTGGTATCAGGTCACCCAATAATAACCGATGAGACCATAATACATTACTAATACTGCAATCTGACACTAATACTGCGCACTTCAGATATAATTCGATACAATACAGACACTGCTATCATCTTCCATATTATTCCATATCATGCAAGAAATAAATACAATCTCCCAATTATATTATTAGTTATAGACTATTCCGAAACTGTTACATACCTATGTATTCTTTTATAAGAATACAATTGGTATGGATGTATCTGTCAATCATTGGACTACCTATTGAAATTTCTCCGTCTTACCGTCAGCTGTTTTTATTTGCAGAAAATAGCGGATTATACTTATACGGTTTAAGACATTTATTTTCGCAAAAGATTACAAGATAATCACTTACAGAGAAAATACAAAATATAATATACGAACAGTTGGATTTGCTCAATTAGCGTTGTACATAAAAATAGAGGGTAGGTACTTTAAAAATATTTAAACATTTTTATTTTTCCAGGTATTGCGGGTACCTTCAAATTTCATTTAGAAATCACAATGCACGATGATAAATTTTAAGCAGCAAACCGATATAGAAAAACTACAACGCGTAGAGATAAATATCAATTCAAACTAATTCAAAAGACAAAGATTACTTAATTCAAAACACTTCTTGTCTAAAAATTGTAGATTTGGGCGTGTACTTACGTTTTGTTGAAGTTAGTTGCGATAGCCACTTCTGATCTATAAGGACGACCTTGCTCCGAGGAGAATAATAGAAGATATCATCACAGAATCTAAATCACTTTTATTACAACACACTTTGTACACTGAATATACACGACTACAATAAATCAAATTCACAATAAACAGTTACTTCCAACTCTTAACAGTCTCGTGGTTGACACTCGAATACCCTCACAATACTACCGACCATGCTTTTATCAGAAAAATCCCTACCCCAAAACTAAACCCCCAAACGACTCGCCACGACCAATCACAGCCCGCATCAGTTCTCTTTAATGCGGCTCCGTGATTGGCCGGCGGCGGCGCTACGAATCAATTGCAGAGTCTATGACTAACTTCCGCTTCTGTCAGTACTCGAAAAGTAGTTACCAGTATATTAAAATATTAAACAATTAAAATAAAGTATTAAATAAGTAGCGATAAATCTCTACAAAATTGCAAACCCTAACAGACCTATTCTCAGACCTACCCGATATGCACACTTTCATACAAATCGGTTCACCCATCTATTTAATGACCTTACCTAACGTTGCTTAACCTTAACCTACCGGGATAAAAAGTATCCTATGTCCGTTTCCTGGTTCTTAGCTACCTCCCCACCAATTTTCAGCCGCATCGGTTAGGCCGTTCCTGAGTTATAAATAGTGTAACTAACACGACTTTCTTTTATTTAGCTAGATTATAGTTCTATAGTGATTGTATGTTCAATTTCACCGATAGATGGCGCTGTTCATAATTGTAAATCACGCTAACATCGTAAATTACTGTCTAATGATATTCGATAATGAAAGTTTTCAGTATTTCGCATCTTTTATTGTTGCGACTGTGCTACAATACCTATACACTACCAGGACTTGGGGAGTTTCATTAAAATTTCATGAACGACAGATTTTACAGATTTTAACTTTTCTAAGATATAATGTCATATTGCTATCAGCAAGCAAAGTACTTAGAACAATACAGAAATCGAATGAAAATTTCCTGGGTGTACCGGACCGGCTTACCCCTTACAAAAATTGACCCTTCGCCACTGCCATATCTTATGCAAACTAAATGTCTGCTCAGTCCCTATTGTATATAGCGTAATAATACATATCTTTATGATTAACTGATCAGTCTATAATTACCCTATTCACATACAAAGGAAATTACGTGGTAATATGTGCAAGTAATGTTTCACTGCTTAGCCCCTATGAAACATAGCGTGATGTTTTATATACCAATTTATACCTAGACTTCTACACAACACATCAGTGAAAGTCCTATCAAAATCCATCCACGGGTTTTCAAATGATACCTGGACAAACAGAACGACAGACAGACAGACAGACAGACAGACAGACAATAATTCCAAAAAAAATTGTTTTGGCCTCTATGTCGATAGTATAGTATCCCCACATAGAAATTTTGGAAAAATATTCAATGTACAGAAAAAGTGCTCTTTGAGTTTTATTATAGTATAGATTTCAGTCCCTCCAGCGGTGTCACATTGACTATAGGTACATCGAAGTGTTGAAGTGTTTGTACAGCAACGCCACCATGTCGATCCGACTACAGGACGAGAGCACGAAACCAATCCCATTGCAGCGGGGCGTGAGACAGGGAGACGTTATTTCTCCGAAACTGTTCACGAACGCATTGGAGGACGTTTTCAAGCTCTTGGACTGGTACGGATTCGGCATCAACATCAATGGCGAATACATCACTCACCTTCGTTTTGCCGATGATATAGTCATTATGGCAGAATCGCTGGAGGACCTCAATACGATGCTCAGCGACCTCAGTAGCGTTTCCCAACAGGTGGGTCTTAAAATGAACATGGACAAGACGAAGATCATGTCTAATGTCCATGTTGCACCCGTACCGGTAGTTGTTGGGAACGTTACACTCGAAGTTGTTGACCACTACGTATACCTAGGACAAACTATCCAGTTAGGTCGGTCCAACTTCGACAAAGAGGTCGCCCGAAGAATCCAACTCGGATGGGCAGCGTTCGGGAAACTACGTGACATCTTCTCATCAGAAATTCCGCAGTGCCTGAAGACAAAGGTTTTTAACCAGTGTGTGTTGCCAGTGATGACATATGGTACTGACACGTGGTCTCTAACAGCTGGCCTTTTGGAGAAGCTCAGAGTCACACAACGAGCTATGGAGAGAGCTATGCTCGGAGTTTCTTTGCGCGACAGAATCCGGAATGAGGAGATTCGCCGAAGAACCAAAGTCACCGACATAGCTCGTAGAATATGCAAGTTGAAGTGGCAGTGGGCCGGCCACATCGCTCGAAGAACCGATAACCGTTGGGGAAGAAAGGTTCTCGAGTGGCGACCACGAACCGGAAGACGCAGCGTAGGCAGGCCTCCCACTAGGTGGACCGACGACATTGTTCGCGTCGCAGGAAACCGGTGGATGCAAATAGCAAATTGTCGTTCATTGTGGCGGTCTAAGGGGGAGGCCTTTGTTCAGCAGTGGACGTCTTCCGGCTGGTGATGATAGTATAGATTTTAATTACCCGACGTTTCGAATACTTTACAGCATTCATGGTCACGGGCGGACTGAGGTGGTAGCTGTCCATACGTCATAGTTGTCTTCGGGTACCCTCAGGTCTTCTAATTATTATTGTTAGTCCGATCTACGCAGAATGAGCTTACAGTATCTTGAGGTCTTGCAGTGGAATGCTTGTCTTTGGATTTGATTATATTTATGACGGGATCCCAAGTAGGGACAGCTACCACCTCAGTCCGCCCGTGACCATGAATGATGTAAAGGTGTATGTCATCGTAAATTAAACAAGACTTAATAAAATAGCTACGTGTACCTACAGCAAATAACTTAAAAATTAAAGAATTATTCGGTTTGATATCCGGATCAGGCAAGCTTTTTTTAGCCAAATTCTTTAAATGTTTGGTCGCGATTATTATTATATAAAAAACGAATGTTATCCTTCAGTGAATTTCGATATCTTAATTAATTAATGTACCTACTTCACCTCCGTGACCCGTTCGTTTGTTCCACCCTGTATAATGTGTTGATAGGAATTCAATAACTTAAAAATAATTTTCTTATGTTTTGCTTTTTAGATTATCCGCAGTCGGGTTTTAGTTTTTTAAATTTATTATATATTTATTTACACTTAAGTACAAACACAAAATACAGAACACCTAAAAAGGAAACAGATACATTGCATATAGGCGGCCTTATCGCTAATAAGCGATTTCTTCCAGGCAACCCATAGGATAAAAAGAAGGAAATATAAATGTAGGTAGTGCGACAAAGACCAAAGTACTAAACAAATTACAAATAAAACACATATACTATTAACATAACTAACTTAACATAAATATGCTATAATCTATACTATATTATAAAGAGGTAGGCCTTTTTTGCGTGACTGGCTCAACACCGCAGAGCCGAAACTCCCAAAGCTAGGACTACAAAATTTGGACAGGAGGTTCATTTTATGAATTAATTAACCAATCAATAAGAAAGGATTTTTGGAAATTCGAACTCTAAGGGTGTGAAATAGGGGTTGAAAGTTTGTATGGGAAGGGTGTAAAAACATTGTCTTTTAACTTGAAATTTTGCATTTAGACTCATTAACGAAAATAATAAAACACGTGTGTCAGCATTTTTCATAATTCGTCAGTTAAGGGTGTAATATGAACTAAAAGAAGGTACGCCTTTTTCGCGTGACTGACTCATCAATGCAGAGCCGAAACTACGGAAGCTAAGACTACAAAATTTGAACAGGAGGTTCATTTTATAGCCTAGAGAACCAATAAGAAAGGATTTTGGGAAAATCGAACTCTAAGTGTGTAAAATAAGGGTTAAATGTTTGTATAGGATGGGTGTAAAAACATTGTATTTTGACTTGAATTTGTGTACTTAGACTCTTTACTAAAAATAATCAAACACGTGTATCAGCATTAATCATAATTCGTTAGTTAAGGGTGTAAATAAAGTTATATTATAAAGAGGTGGGCCTGCTTCGCGTGGATGACTCAACACCGCAGAGACGAAACTGCCGAAGCTAGGCATAAAAAATTTGGACAGGAGGTTTATTTTATGGTTTAACCAATCAATAAGAAAGGATTTTTGGAAATTCGAACTCTAAGGGTGTGAAATAGGGGTTGAGAGTTTGTATGGGATGGGTTCAAAAACAATGTCTTTTGACTTGAAATTTACTGATTAGACTCTTTATCAAAAATAATAAGACACGTGTATCAGCGTTTTTCAGAATTCCTTAGTTAAGGTTGTAAAATAGAGGATGAAAGTTTGTATAGGATGGGTGTAAAAACATTGTCTTTTGACTTAAAATTGTGTAATTAGACTCTTTAATAAAAATAAAAAGATACGTGTATCAGCGTTTTTCAGATTTCGTCAGTTTATGGTGTAAAATAGGGAATGAAAGTTTGTGTGTTAAAAAACATATTGTATCTACCTATTGACCTGCCCTACCACCACCTCTATGAGCAGTATTATTATCATCTTACATGACATGAGGTAGAGACGTCAATATACATAGTCAATTTCTATCGAGAAAGTAAGGTGAAAATAATATTGTTATTAGAGGTGATGGTACAGGGGCTGCAATTTAGCAAGCATACTATTTTAAAAGAATAATAAGACACGTATTTTTGTGTTTGTGAAAATTTATCACATAAGGGAATTAGATAAGATTTGAACCTTTGTATGGTGTTTTTTTTTTGTTTATTGTTTTGATATAAATGTATTAAATACATGTGAACCACACATACTCTTACTTAAAAGCACCTTCATCTGAATTAAATTAAGGGATACGATTTGTATTGTATGATAGGATAACAGCTAACAGTAATGGATATAAAATAATTGATACTGTTGTGGGGGATACGCGTGGTGTAGACACGGAAGACACAATACATTAGAGTGTTTTAAACCAATAACAGTTTTTGATTTCTATCAATACGTCATGACTTCCACCTCATAGCCTCAAATTATAGGTAAGGTATCGAAATATTATAATTTGATAAGTAATTTTAATCCCCTTCACATGTGCAAGTGTGCAATGGGATAAGATTACAGTTTAGATTAAGTATATAAAATAATATTATCGAAACCAATATCCTCATTATGTCACCTACTTACCTACCTACAGACAGATCTTTTCAATTTAGCGTCAACAATTTCCGGTGAAAATTCTTATGATAATACTATAAACGAATTTCAAGGTCAAACCTTAAAATATTTTGTTGAAGTCGATCTACGAGAAGAATGTTTTCCCATGGACAGTTATATGGTTGGTCTATAGAGCAGGACATGCTAAAAACCTTGATGAACCTTGATACATCTTGATGAACACAAATTGGAAGAAAAAAAGTCGTGTATTCATTAATTTTACTTTAATGATTTTACTCCTTCTTCATGTACAAAAACTATATACTAACTGTATAGTCTGATCCGGATCTACGATTTTCGCAGAAATTTGATAGTGGCGCCCCTCTTGCGATTCAGATAAATTACTTAAAAAAGTTCACAAGTATAGGTAATATAATGGTTGGCATTATTCCTGAATAGGAAATTAAGAACCCTTAAATGAATTTGTACTCTTTATTAACTATTACTCTGATTTCTTTAATTAATCATATGCGAATCGTCATCGTGAGATTGTTACCAGCTTTCAGTGAAGGAATACATCGTGAGGAAACATGCATGTCTGAGAAAGCCTATCTTTCAAATGATGTGTGACGTCATCCAACCCGCACTTGGCCAGCGTAGTGGACTATGGCCTAAGCTTCTACATTTTTATGGGAGGCCCGTGTCCTCCTGGGGACAAGGGCTGGTAAAAAAAATAGGATTCCATGGTGTAACGTAAAGTTTCTGGAACGTTCTATAGTTTGTGTATGCCACCTGTCGTAAAGTTGCATTTTTTTTTTGGATTGTTTCTCAGAGGCAAAATAGAAAAGGAAAGTTTGCAATTAGTTCAATTTACGTGAAACTTAACATGGTTATTCCTCTTCAACTAATTATTTACAACGGGTTATTCAAAATTCAATTTATAAAAGAAATCCATAAATGTTTTAAGTATGGTAAAATTGTTAGTAGAAATTTTATTCTACGAAAGTTTACTGTAGGTGGGTGATTCTTCGAAACGCAGTTTTAGCTTGATTTTTACTGAAGAACATATCAAAATATTGTCCAAATTAAACATCCTTATCAGGTTTAATATAAAAGTTTATTGTCCATCGAGGCCTTGTATTATTAATTGCGATTAATTAAATTTAAATTAATTTAAGTTTGCAGATAACATTAAAATCTAATTAACATGGCGCGTCCAAACGCCGTTTTTTGTTGAATTACACTATTTCCTGCAATAAATAAGAACAGTAGCCTAAATTTAGTACGTTGTATCGATACCCAGATATTGGTTTTTGATATTTTCATTGTAAATATCTTAATAAATTTAATATTTTAGGAATATCATAACATTAAAAATTGTCCACGACTAAAGTAATCATTCATCTGGCTCGATGTGTCGGAGCATGTATTAACGGTGTTGAAAAAATATTCCACGTTATTATATCAAGTCGTGATTGGTCGCACCAGTCTACCGCGACCCGTCATACACGGCGCTCGTGTCAGTGCGTATTTTAGTGAAAAAGCGCGATGAAAACACGTCATCTGGCTTTTGTAAGGTAAGTAGCATAATTAATTTGTCTTCGTCTATGGATAATTAGTCCAAGAACTTACGTTTTTTAACTGAAAAATATAGTTTATTAGATTATTTATTACCATTAATAATTTAATTCGTGTTGTGCGTTTAGAAATAAAGAAACTGGATTCGATTCTTTACAAATTTCTCATTTATCGGACACTCATTTATCTGGATTTATCTGGCTCATAAGGCCAGATGAATTTGAACGGGTCAGATGAATTAGGTTTGCTTACATTAGGACTAAAGTCGAATAGGTACAGAATGATATTTGAATTTTAATTGGTCCAATATTTAGTATTTTAGATTATATTTTCAATGGTGCATTGTTAAGCCTTACGAAGTAACAACCTGAACCCACTAAATTATCTTGAAAATTATTAAAATACATTAAGCGTCAAGGTATGAGGTGAAGACGATTCTATCGAGACAGCTAACTAACTGGTACGTTCATTTTTGCAAGGAAACGTCCAGATAGATACCACCGAAGTGTCAACTACCATGCCATAAACATTCCTGTATTTTGATTGGAAGGCCACTGCGCTGGTGAAGTTACTTTGCTCAAGAAACTCAATAATTAATGTCTCGGGTGACCAGGAGCAGTGCAGAGCAACTGTACATAGGCCTGCTTATGACACATAGGCAGGCCTATGTACAGTTGCTCTGCAGATGCTAGTGACAACTAGTTAGAAAAAAAAACGGGGATTAAGTAATCCCGCTTTTTCATTACAGATTTGTATTTTGAAATGGCAAAACCAAAGCAGCAAACAAAAGAAGAGAGGCTTAGAAAAAAGAGACTTGCAGAAAAAAAAAGATATGAAAAAATAAAGAATAATCATGAATTATGGAAAGAAAGGCAAGAGAACAACAGAAAAAACTACATACGCAGAAAGGAGGAGAAAAAACAACTTTCAATAAATGAAATGACGCCTAGACAACAACGATTACAGAGGAAAAGATGGAGAAAGAATTACAAGACATATTACTTAAGAAAGAAGCAAGAACAAATAACAGTAGCCCTTTTAGCACAAAATACACCTCCACAAAGTCCGAGTATCATCTCAAACACTGAATTGATAGATTTAAATGACAATATAAGTAATCCATTACCTTCAGAAAACATGTTTTCAAACAGAGAACTGACGTCGCCTTTACCAGGACCATCTAGAATTATGCGTAGTATGTCCCAACAGAGGAATGATTTATTAAGTTATCTAGATATGAACACATCTAATAAATCTCTTTCGTGTTCTTCACCTGTATCTTCTGCCGTAAGACGCATGCGATATAATAAAGACAAACAGATAACCAAACTCAAAAAAATTATAGTTGATATAAAGCGGCAGAATGACCGCTATCGCAAAAAGCTGCATAGGCTAGCGATGGCAAATATAAAGAAAGGAATCCCAGCAGATATGCCTACTCAAAATAAATTAGTTTCAAAAAGTAATCGTACAATTTATAAGACAAATGAAACACTGAACTGTAACATAACATCTCTAACTGATGTGATGAAAAAAGAAGTTGAAAGATTTTATGAACACGATGAAAATAGTCGCATTTGCTCTGGAAAGAAGGAATTCATAGTAAGAAAAAAAATACGTAAACAAAAGCGGTACCTCAGCGACAGTCTTCTCAATCTGCATAAAAAGTTTCTAAAAACTTCTAATTTTACTATCAGCTATTCAACATTCTGCAAAGTAAGACCTTTTTGGGTGCTACTTCCAGATACGCGATCTCGAGATACTTGTTTATGCAAATTACATACCAATATGGACCTAATTGTACAAGGATTGTACCAGAGAAAGATAATAACAGTTAAGACCTCCCAAGATCTCCTCTCTTTGGTATGTTGCGACGTGTATAATGTTGACTGTTTGCATCGAACTTGTTTAGCATGCAAAAATAAGGTTGTGTGTTATCAGGCATTTGATAATTCAATTGAAGTTACCTACTGGCAGTGGGAAACTAAACAAGAGCTGATTCAGGATATGAAAAGAAAAGTTAGAACTACTGAGAAAATAAAAAAACGAGAAGAACCTAAAAAGTGTATAGAAAAATTTGAATCAACACTGAACGACTATTTTCTGCATTGTGGTAATGTAGTTGGTCAACAAAAAGCTTTCAGAAACTTAAAAGAACGTCTTCAGGGGGGTGAATGTATTATTCACATTGACTTTAGTGAAAATTATGCAGTTAAATGCAATGAAGAAATTCAGTCCTATCATTTTGGTGGTAGTCGTAAACAGATAACTTTACATACGGCAGTAATATATTTCCTGGATGAGGATAAAGTACAGCAACTACAATCTTTTTGTACAGTGAGCGAATGTCTGCGCCATGACATTTCAGCCGTATGGGCACACATTATACCAATCCTTGAATATATAGGTGAAAAAATATCAGGAATTGATACAATACATTTTATTTCTGATTCCCCGTCTAGTCAGTATCGCAATAAAAAGATATTTCATGTAATTTCATGCTTGCATATATACCTGAATACCATTAAAACTATTACGTGGAACTATAGTGAATCAGGTCATGGGAAGGGGGCCCCAGATGGAGTTGGTGCCGTTATGAAGAGAACTGCTGATCGTGCTGTCTCCCAAGGACACGATATAAAAGATCTAGATGATTTTTTAAATATTATGGAGCAAAATTTAAAAAAAGTGAAATTCAGAACCGTTTCTGAATATGATGTATATGAAAAGGACTTGCTTTTTCCACAAAACGTGAAAAGCTTCCATGGATCCATGAAAATGCACCAAATAGTCTGGAACTGGGATTCTTCTATGGTTGCTGTACGAAAACTAAGTTGTACTGATAAAGACTGTTTATATCAAGTTGTTAACTGCAGCCACAAGAAACACTTAGGCTTTTATCAATTGAAAGATGAATGTGAGAAGAGGATATTGGTCACCCCCTTAGCTCATTCAACAAGGCAACTAAGAGAAATTGGTAGTTCTTTTTGGAATACAAATATTGGAACAGAAGTACATGAAGATAGAATTCAGAAGGTGAAACGAACCGTTGACAACACGATATATAAAAAAAAGGAGACAATTTTATCGAGCAAGGATAATATAGAAAATATATCTAATATTGATTTTAATATTGATTTAGAAAATGTGAACAAATACCTAATGGACACAGATAGTGATGATGAGGATTTTAATATTTTTTAAAAATAGGTAGGTAGGATTAAGTTTCCTGCGATCTCATGATTGAAGTTCCTAGTGATAATTAAGTTTAAATGTGATTACAATATTAATACGTTTTTATTTTTATATTCATACTAAAAGTTAAAGTAAGCTTTTTTTATCTCTTGATTGAAGTTCCTAAGGAAAATTATTTGCAAAGATGATTAATATATTAAGACTTGATATTTTTATGTTCATACTTCTGTTATTCTGTTATGTTCGTGTTTAAGTATTTTCTTACAATTTTGAATTATTAAGTTTGATGATTGTTTAATTAGTATATCAGAAATCTGTAAACGTTAATTATGAAAATGTTTGAGCCAACGACATTAATTATTTTCTTATTTGATTACACATATTTGATTTTCATAATAAAGCTGATTGAAAATAACATGAAATTCTCATTTATCTGAATGGTTCCAATTAATATGACAGCAAAATCTAATTTATCTGCCTTTATTATCATTCATGTGGCCGGTAAATTCATCAGCAATCTCTATATCATAAACTACTATAAATAAACCGGGGCCTTCAATATTATTTTAATACATCTTACGACTTAGACCAATTAATATTTTTGATTTTTTCTAAATGCGTAAATATAATTGAGCCAGACCAATTAGTCAAAAACACTTGATATCGAAGAAACACCCAGGTATGGTAAGGTATTATTCTTTACACATATTATAATTTAAACATAACATTTTGCCACCCGTGCGAAGCCGGGGTGGGCCGCTAGTAATATATAACTTATTTTTATTTTATATTATTATATTCCTAAGAGGATTTTTTTCAAGAGAATCCTTTGCAAGAGAATAATTGTAAATCTTAGAAATATCTTCTTGACCGGCCTGTCTTTGAGTGGCTGGGTCAGACAACTTGGTCCCTGCCCAACAGGCTAAGTGTGGGTCAGAACAAACACTCGTGTGTATGAACTTGTCTGTTTGTCTTGTGTCTGGGTGTTATTTGTCGTCGTGGTGGGTCGTATGTGGTTTGTCCCAGAATATTATTATTATTAATAATTTGATAGTCTGAGACCGGGTCATAGCAAAGTTATCATTCTACAATACGAAACGCTAGAGAATAGAAATCAATAAATGTATGAAAATGACAAATATCTTCACGTGACTTAGCGAAGAGATTATGACATTCCCATACCCATTCCCATTCCCATACCTATTCCCATTCCCATACCCATTCCCATTCCCATTTTTTTTCTATTATCTAGCCTAAAATACATAACGGGGTGGAGACTCATTCAGACTGTAGGGTCTCCAGTGGAAGGTGACGCTGATTATTCATTATTGGGGTTTCGGTTGTCATTGTTTGGTTTTTCTGGTAATTGAATTGCTCGTTACTTTTAGTGGATTAATAGTGTTTGTTGAAGGTAGTTTTGCATAAATAATAATTGTTTTGTCCTTAGCACATAGAAGACATCCCTAACTATTAATAATTTGAACAATGATAACCGAAACCCCCTTAAAGAATGGTCAGCGTCACCTTCCACCGGAGACCCTACAGTCTCCACCCCGTTATAAATGATGCATGTATTTGTTACACACCCATGGAACGTTTGGGAATGACATAATACATGTATGGTAATGACATATTATGTCATTCCCATAAATGTATTTTACATTCCCATACATTTGTTTTCTATTCTCTAGCCTAAAATACATGTTGCCATGGCTAAGTTGCCATTCTCAAAACAAATGTATGGCAATTAAATATTTCTTCGCTAAGTCACGTGAATAGATATGACATTCCCATTTATTATCCAGTCTCTAGCCTAAAATACAGTTATTTATTATGACATTCCCATACATGTATTTTAGGCTAGAGAATAAAAAACAAATGTATGGGAATATTCTATCTCTTCACGTGACGAAGATATATTTCATTCCCATACATATGTTTTGAGAATGGCAATATGGATTAAGCCTCAGGTTGGCCACTAACCATACGACAAAAAGTATTTAAAAACATTACGTAGATAAACAAAACATAATTCTAAATCTTACAGCATTCGTTAAGAACATCGTATAAACCAATTCTATTTACGAATAAAGTATAAATAAAGAAAGATTATTCAACGGAGAATCTTCTCATTTCATCACGAGTATATTTTAATAGCAGCATTACCCATTTATTACCTAGATATGTAACAGAATGGCTGCGAAAATGAAAGCGAAATAGAAATAATTGTGTCTTATGACAATATTAGCTTCCAAGAACTGTTATTGTACGTAATATGAGAGATATAATTAATTCAAATGAATATGTAATAACGTTTCTAATTAAATATTAATAATACATCGATCATCGTATCCGTCACAGAGTACTAGGCAGAGTCTGAACTAAGGCAAGTAGGATTAAACTGTATAAATACATTATATACTTAAAATATGTATTGCTTTATTATTTAGGTACTCTTCCCTTCAGTGGCACAACCTTTTCGACTCAGCTTTTACTTATGGAAAAAATTAAAATATTTATCATAAACTTAATCAATAAATATACAAGCAAAACTTAATAGGCAACCAACGCGCTAGTAATTCTTATGGTGTTGCTAACGTCTATAGGCTACGGTGACTGCGTACCATCAGGCGGGCCGCATACTTGCTTGCTACTTTGATAGTCTATAAACAATTAATATGAAAATAAACTATATTCTCATTCAGTCAGTTTGGCTTACTATGGCCAATATTACTATGGTCAGAATATTTTCTTCAAAAATATTATTTGCCGTAGCACATTTCTAGTGACTTATAACACGTGCAATAAGTTTTTGATGAAAATTTTGCCAGCTAAGGCCGGTCTAGTACTAAGTAGTCTATACTTATAATAAAACTGTATCAGGTCCAATTCTGTACATTGAAGATATTTTGAAAATCATATTTGGAGGGCATTCTATAACCGATACTGAGGCCGAAAATGTAATTTTTTTAAGTTTTGTCTGTCTGTCTGTCTGTCTGTATCACGGCTGCGCATCACGCCGAAACTACTGAATAGATTCAAATGAAACTTGGCATGATTTGAGACCTTACTACGAGGTAGGACATAGGATACTTTTTATCCCGTAATCTAGCACGATTCTTTTAGGAGAGGGGATTAAAGTCAAAATGGGTACTTGGTTATACGCTTGTTCCGATTTTATCAATTTTTCTTTATAATATAATAAATATTAGTAAGGGAACACTCATAGAGAGTTGTTATCAAGGTTTTGTAATCGATCGGATTAAGCAACGTTAGGTAAGGTCATTAAATATATGGGTGACCGTTTAACGCCATTTGAACTAAACGGGTCCGTGCTTCTGAGAGCAAGTAAAAAGTGGGTCCCAGTGGCCAGTTTTTAACCGACTATAAAAAAGGAGGTTATGTATTCGATGCGAATGTCTGTTATTAAAAGTATAGTTAACGGTAAAATAGCGCAGGCGGAGCTGCGTGGCTCAGCTAGTTAATAATAATAATAATCACTACAATCTTGGGACAATCCACACACGGTCATCTGATCCCAGAGTAGACAGAGCCTGTACTATGGGAACCAGACAACTGATACTAATAATTATATACTTTTTTTGTAAATACTTAATTAAATAGATAAATAACACCCAGACACCAGACACATGGTGGGAATCGAACCCACGACCCATCGGGTAGCAGCCAGGGTGCCTAACCACTAGACCAACGAACCCGTCCAAAGTTAAATGTCTTTGTTTAGTATTAATGTCGAGGGAGGTATGGCATAGCGTGGAAGTCCTCTTAAAACTACTTAATGCAACCGGACGAGCGCTCAAAACACCAGCTCATTTAAATTCATGTGCACCTTGATCTGTTCGCTTTCTCTTCACATTGTTGAGTCGTTGTAGACGGCACTTAACTCCGGTAACCTAGCTTTATGATGTCTTAATACTCATACAGCTAGATAACCAAAGATAATTAACCAATCTACTTATCTTGCGTCTTCTTTATTTTTCTTTCTTAGTGTTCAAATATTTGCGGAAGAAGCACTTTTTTACGTCTGTCTTGCTTGCGTATTGATTCCATCTTCATTCTTCTATGAGTGTATTCATTCCTCTCAAGTTGGTCGATGAGTGAATTCATTCTTCTTTATTTCTTCTTAGGTTTGTCTATGATTGTATTAATTCTTCTTATGTAGACCGATGTATGGATTCATTCTTCTTTATTATACAGCTAGCTGTCCATCGTAGACCTAAAATTTGATATAAAGTTATATTAATACATGGTACACATTACATATTTCATCATTCATCATCATCACACGGTCAAATTTAACAGATTTCGGTCATTGACCCTTGTCTCGATTCTGTGGCATACGAAAAGACTAGAAGTGTTGATGATAATGCCTCTTTTACACAGCTCTCTATTTCTTTCCCTATAACCATATGACTACTTTCTTTCCTGCAAGTTCCCTAATAACGTGAGTACTCACCGTCCGTGCAATCCGACTTATTATCTAAGTTTAAACCCAGGTTTAAGGAACAATTTCCTGCGTTTTAACCCAGGTTTATCGTTAAACTGCTTTTTGTAATAAGACGTAATAAGTCTACATTTTTTATACAGTATAAAAACTAGTGTTGAACTGCAATCCTCTTCTAATCCATTATAAATGCCTATTCACTCTAGCCGTCTAGCTTTGAAAACACCATCTTTACAACTGATTGTAAATGGATTGTCTGCCGGAGCAGAAAAACCGACGCAGGCAAACTATTGCAGACCTTTCTTATACGTGTTATAAATGACGATGCAAACCGCTTTTTTCCTGTCTGATGGGGCCTTTACAAGGTAAGGGTGCCTACACAACTATTGTCGATAGTAATATCTATTTAATTAACATTTAGTCTGGCATTTCACATTTACTAACAAATATGTAAAGCAGGTACTGCGTGTTACTGGCCATAAAATATTCTCAGTACGGACAAAAGTTGCGGCAATTTAAAAAGAAAAGAAAAAAAAATTCTAACAGAGTGGAGCTTCAATTTACGCGGGAAAAAAATGTCGGTCCCGACGGAGGGTTCCTAAAACCTCCTTTGAAGATTGTTTGGAATACAATATTTAAATTAAAGGGAATACCGGAGGTATTCTGTTGGCAGTAAGATGTAATAATTAAAGATATTCTTTTTCGTACTTGTTACAGGCCTGCCAACATTTAAGGAATATTTTTTTTGTTCAAGATCAACTCGATATCTCTGAAATAAGAAGTTATGCTACTTTCAAAGACTGGATTTCGATACGATTTCACTCGACTCGACTGGATTTCGAATCATAATATAGATTTTTTTTTCTGGTAGGTTTATAGGTATGTAATATGTATGATGTCTATGGTATTGACCATTGAGAATTTATTAGTAGTAGAGGATACCGTATACCTCGTACTCAATAGTGTAACATAAGCACAAACGGCTGTTAGAGTTGAAATAATAAGAAGATTAAAAATAAATGGATGAATGAGATTTAAAATTGTTTGTTACACATACATATACACTAAGTGTGTGAGGCCGACATGGTCGTGTTCATGTAGTCATCACCAGCCAAAAGACGCCCACAGTTAAACAAAGCCTTTCCCCTTAAGGCCCTCTATAATTCCCACGCTTGGCAGGCGACTTGGGGATCAATCACAGTAAGGTGATAGTTAATTTAATAGAAAGACGTCTTCCGTCTTCTTGGTTTCCCTTTCTTACCCAGGCACCCCACGGGGTGATCATGTAGTGGGTGAGTAAAAATATTTAACGAGAAAAACGTAGGGTGGATACGATACTTTATAGAAGCGCTATATAATTCTGAGTTATTATACTAGAACCATACTAGAATTCGACATATTTGAATAAAATAAGGGACTACAGGGTGTAAGGGACTACGTACCGAAAACTTTTTTATAAGATTTCTCATATTGTCCGTTACAACATTACAGAAACCATTTATATGGAAAATCATCATCATCAATCATCAAATTACTAACTTGTTAATTTTTGAGCATGTAATTAATACGTGCGGAATAATATTTATTTTTCAAATTACATTGCTAATTTCAATCAAGCCGCCTGCCAAATGTGGAGATTATGGCAACCCCTCCCTTTTAAGGGAGAGACCTTTGTTCAGCAGTGGAGTTTTCGGCTGCTGATGATTGCTAATTTTGCACAATTAAGTAATTTATTGTTTTTAAATTGAAATTAGGCTTTATTATCACACCAATAATGATGTTATCCTAATTTTATTTAAAAAAGCGGCGTTTATTTTTGGAAATTTATGAAAAAGCCGATGAAAAATTTCAAACACTAGAGTGTTCAGAATCATGTACTGGATCCCTGGTATCGGTTTTCGGTACGATTACACCCCGTATATACACACATCAAAAGTGTCTAGGGATCAACATATATTTTTGCAATAACTTTTCTCCTGATTGATATTAATTAAAATTTTCTTTAAGGATTCATCAAATAAAGTGTTTTCGTTTGTCACAGTAACGATAAACCAAGTCACCTTTGCATTAATAAAGAAATTTGCCATTTTCCTAATAAAGGGATTTTTGACATTTGAACCACTAACACAAAAGTTCGAAAAAAAGACTGAAATAACAGTTTTCTTTAAAATTTTATTGGGTAACTTAAACAATTAATAATCCGTGTTTCTACCGCGAACACTAACAACACAAGAACATCGGTTTGGCATACTCAAAATGAGTTCATCCAAATCACGCTGTGGAATGGCCGCCCATGTTCGTTGCAACAACAAAAAAAGGTCTTCTTGCGACTGGATACCCTCCATATTCGGCAGAGCTCTTCTCTGTAGCATATCCCATGCATGCTCAATCGGGTTCAAGTCTGGCGACTGAGCAGGCCAGGGCAGGACATTGATGTTAGCTGCGGCGAGAGTCTGTCTTACAAATCTTGCGGTGTGCGTCTGATACAATCGTCTCAGCATAAATTTGAGCGTTGAGGTTGCCTCTGATCCAAATCAACTCAGTTCTTCCGCCGATCCAAATACCCGCCTATACCATGATGGTTCCACCACTATAAGGATGGACTTCCTGGCAGGATTTTAATCGCTGTTGGCGTCCAGGGGTTCTCCAGTGTCGTATACGTCTTGTATCCGGTCTCATACCAAAACGAGACTCATCAGAAAAGCACACGAAACGCCATTGTTCTTCTGCCCAATTTCTGTGTTCAAGAGCCCATTGATATCGAATCCTACGATTGTGCATTGCTATAGGTGGTACCCGTAGCGGTCTTCGGGAATGAAGGTTCACTTCATGCAAGCGGTTTCTGACTGTTTGGTCGCTAATTAAGTTCCCTGAAGAGTGATGAAGCCTCACGGCTAACATCATGGCAGTTATTGTTGGAGCTCTTCGAGTTAAGATTTGAATATATCGGTCTTGTCTCCGTGTGGTGCAGCGATACCGTCCTCCATGGCGCTCAGCCACGGTACCAGTGCTTCGGTAACGTGTCCAAAGTCGACTGATAACACTCTGACTTGTATTCAGAGCTAAAGCCACAGTACGTTGCCGGGAACCAGCTTCTATCATTCCCACGGCTCTGAGCATTTCTTCCCTGCTTAAATGACGTCGCCGCTCCATAATAACGTTGGTTTTAATCAGTAGTAGGGAAACAGTAGCACTAATAATGTCTTCAATGCGTTGTATGTTTTTATAGGGAAAATATTGACAGCTGATTTTCATCTTTTACTCGAATTTGATTCACAGTTCCTGATTCAAATTATGAAATGCACCAAAAAGGATCCATATAAATTTATAAAATCATAAATTTATTACAAAGCCACATCTCAATCTCAAGAAATCCGCTTAAAAATGCTTGATCCCTAGACACTTTTGATGTGTGTATATTCACTAGTTACTTAAAACTACATAATATATTTTTTTTAAATAAGTAAGATTTTACTTAATTTTTACGTTTTTATTTTGATTTATTTTTAATATCTTAATCAAAATCTTCTCACCGAAAAGCTTATGAGAGCGTCTTTGCTACTAACTTTAATCGAAAAGTCTACTAACTTTGAAATAAAAGTGCCTAAATTCAAATAACAATGAACTAATTCAATATTCCGACGTCTCAAGCATCTCGTATTTACATAATATAATCAGCAACAAATTATCTAACAGGTATTTGTCCAATTATTTATAATATTATGTATTTTTATTTTCAAATAACTCACAGGCGGATGGATTTTTGTATACGGCGTTCTTAGTATTTTTACAGACATATTATTATATACGCAAAGGAATAGAACAGATATTTCTAAGAAAATAATATATAATAGAATTGAGCCATTTGATACGATTTTATGTCAATTAAACGTCATTATTAAATTTAATATCTTTGTAATGATTGTTATCGGAGCAGAAGCAGTGACGGTTGGAAACTTAAAGTTCGGCTCGAGCAGGATATTCGCCTACAACATATTAGTTAGTCACTGTTTGGTGACAATATATCTGACATGAATGACTTGGCTGGACAGTCATATGCTCAATAGACCAGTCACGTAGTGTAAAACCAAATTATAATATACCAACTCGATACGATCCTTCTTTTTTTTTTTTTTGACGCGGGGGAAATCTTCGAAAGATCCCCGGGAGCTGTGGGGCTCGACCGGGGTATGTGGGATTCTTACCCACTAAAACCCCCGCGGCTGTCGCATCGGCACATGAGAGGGGGGACCCCAGGGCTCTCCGGTGGGATCTGCACCAGGGGCCCCTCAGTGCCTTGCCTTTGAGCCCGCCGCCGGGGGGCGCATTGTAGCCCCCCGGGAACCTGACATGGTACTCACGGGGACGGGGGTCGCAACCCCGCCGCCGTCCTCCTCGGAGTCGCCGCCGTACTACTCGATACGATCCTATTCTAAGTATCTTCTATACGTATAAGTTCTTTGTTCGTGTGTTTGACACTGAACTCCCTAAACGAAACGACTAGACCGATTTAATGTCTTTTTTTTGTGTGTGTGTGTGTGTGTGTTTGAGTGAGTCCCAGGATGGTTTAAATTTAGAATTGTACCCGGTAGGTGGTACTCAGGTTTCAGATATTTTTATGGCAGGACTAAACCTGCCAGGCTCTTTTGTTAAATAAAATACGAATAGAGTCACGTGTTTTTTTTTTAAGTTGGTTCCAAAATCAAAACTACGATAATTACTTTGCAATTCGATGTAAAAAATACATTTCATATTCTATACCTGTTATCAGCAGGTATAGGCAACTTTGGTGAAGAGTGACGCTGGCCACAAAAAAAAAGGTCGAAGCCCCGCAAATGACTTAAGCAAAGGCCTATAATATGGCTATTTCGTGGAATTGCTTAGTTAGGTTAATATACTGTTTGAAATACAATCACCAAGGTGTTTAGAGCTCCCTCACCTCCTCCTACAAAGGTGCTGTGTATAAGATAAACGGAGGCGCTAAAGTAATAGAGGGTCAAGTTACTCTGGTCTCAATGACCATGACAGCAAAGGAAATAGCGGCCTAGAATCTGCCGCTTGTGATTTGTGAATTTTCCTTTCCATGGGTAATATAAACGTTCCTATACTTGATTTTTATAAAGATATACACGCACAGCTAATGACAAACCACTTAATTTTTAAAACAATAGTTTTATGACTAATTTATATAAGTACATATAATCATCATAAGCCTAAACACGTCCACTGCTGAACAAACGGTCTCCCCCCTTAGAAGGTAGGTGCTGGTTGCCATAATCCCAACGCTTGGCAGGCGTCTTGGGTCGCAGTATAGGTGGTAGGTAATCTAATAGACTGCTGCCCGTCTTCTTCTTTTCCTTTAGTCGCCACTTACAGACACCCGACGGGAGGAGATTGGGAGGGTGCTATTCTTATCCGGACACCCCACAACCTTTGAGTATTGTTACCAGGTATATATACAATGTACAGTATATTTAATCAGTAAGTTCGATGATAGAAATATTGGCTCAATTGACGGGCCTGTTTGTCTAGTGGTTAGACACCCTGGCCGCTGACCAATAGGTCGTGGGTTCGATTCCCGCCAAGTGTATGGGTGTGTTATCTATATAAGTATGTATTTACAAAAAGAAGTATATAAGTATTAGTTGTCTGGTTTCCATAGTACAGGCTCTGCCTAGTTTGGGATCAGATGACCGTGTGTAGATTGTCCCAGAATATTATTATTATTATTTTTATTTATTAATTGTAATTTCAACTTAATAATATGGATTACTCTTTGCAAGATCAAAATTATCGTCTGAAAAATTATTTGTGGGCTCAACAACATAATTTTAAAATTCATGTCTTGGTACAACCCTGCTACATATTTAATACGGTCATACCGGTCGGGGATCACGTGACCAATGACATAATCCAACGAAAAAGGTAAAAGTCGTGAATAGACGCGTCACGCCCGCCGGGAAGCGAAGCCGAAGGCCGAGCGATCGAGCTAACGGCCATACTTGGCCTTGCCTAATACTGTCACCGACAAAAACCTAAGCAATACGTTTATATTCTTCGGAAATGTATCTAAGTAAACTCAAATCACCAAAATCAATAAAGTCGATTAACTGTCGATTGTATTCTGTTGAATTCGCGGCGCGCATAGTCAATAGTGATCACTGTTCGAGAATTGATCCTTTGTTTAAGCTACGTTAGGCATGATCAGTCCATAGATGGGTGACCGTTTAGCGACATTTGAATTGAGCATCTTTGTGATTCAGAAGGTACGTCAAAAGTCTGTCCCAGTTGTTGTCATCTAGGTAGCAGTTGTTAAGCCAAGCCAGAAGCCTAGGGGAAGCTTGAACAACTCTGACACCGGGTTAGCCACTAACCATAGATAAAATAAATATATTTGATTTATTTTTATATTTCGTTGCACCCGCATAAGTCACACCTATAATCCAGTTGTCTATGTGCAGTCGCGTCGCATTCCATCAGGTGAACGCTGTTTCTATTGTCATTAAGTTGCTTGAATAAAAAGAAAAACCAGTCAAATCAAACACTTTAGTCACCAACTGTACCATCTTTGTGCTAAATAGTGATGTGTTTATGCAAATATGACACAAGATATATCGAGACGGTTATAATTGTTATCGAAAGAAAAGTTCTTATTAAAACGATTATTTTTATTACTTGGCATGGTAGACAATAGTTTTCTAGATTCATATTTATAGGTTAGGAATAAATTAACAGCAGAACAATAGAAGACAGTATGGATTATTGTGACGTTTGCCAGTTTAATTTACATTATAAAGAAAATTGTTTAAAGAAAATAAACGGTTATCACATAAAATTGTAAAAGCTTCAACAATAATGTTATACTGCTGAGTAACTAACTGTACATTTTTACAACTCGTTAAGTTTCTCGCTAGGTACCCATAAAGTTATCGTTTATAGTTTAAAATATATTCAAATGAAAACTTATTTAAAATAGTTACATATTAGGAGTGCTTGAAATGATAAATTATAATTTTAAAAAATATAGACTATTATTTAGTTTTTTTTTTTAAATAAAATATGTTTTTTTAACCGACTTCAAAAAAGGAGGTTCTGTATTCGACGCGTATGTATGTAATATTAATAAAAATGCGTAATATTCATATATGTTAGTCTATGTGGGCTTCTAAACGAATTTACCAAATTTCACGAGTGTATGTATGTATGTATGTATGTATGTATGTATGTAGGTTTGTCCACGGATTTCTCAGAAACTACAAGTCCGATTTCGAAAATTCTTTTTGCAATAGTTAGAGTATCTTTCAACTTAGGGTAGAGTACAAATTTCATCAAAATCGGTCCAGTAGTTTAAGAGATATAAACTTTTTATGTTTTCAGTAGGTTACTGTAATGTAGACGTTCGAGTTGCGTGATAGTGCTGATACCTATCTTGGTAAAATAAGTCACTAAAAAGTGTTAAATAAACTATTTTAAAAAAAATAAAAACCGACTTCAAAGTAAATTATCTAAAAAGCATAAAATAACGAAAATATTATTGAAGTTGGTGCAGAATATACACAGCAGGTACGCTAACACCAACTTCAATAATATTTTCGTTATTTTATGCTTTTTAGATAATTTACTTTGAAGTCGGTTTTTTTTTTTTTTTTTAATAGTTTATTCTCTTAGCAACTTAGCGTCTAATTCCCGATGAAAATAACGCTTGATGTTTAGATTAATCGCAATAACTTATTACCAACGAAGCAATCGTAAAATACTGCAATAGACAAACACGTATAATTTTAGTCACGACGACGTCTACGTCGTGTTGTGTGTGTACATGTATACATATACGTATATGCATAAAACGGTAGGTGCGTATATATTAGTGTTGTCATCGTTTTATTTTAACAGTTTTAGGTATAATCATCCATGTAAAATAAAAAGTAATCTATGTATTTTAGTATATTAAAAAAAAATATCGTTGCTATGTAATAACAGGCGCAATTGCTTTAAGCCCTAAAAAATATAAAAATGTTACAATTATCACTATGCTTAAATACGCGTAAAAATTGCATGCCCATTGGCCTATTATGGATATACTATGCATATAATTTTAACACCAAAATGTTTGTTTTAACTATATATCGCAAATAAAATGATTTTACTAAATTAAAAAAAAAACAATAGGCGACCGTCAAAATTTAAGCAAATAATTCATAATTCGAACGCTAACGGAAAACGCGACGCTGTGATTGGCCGCTACGCATAACGTCCTTCGCGATGCGTGAATCGAGTTAAAAAACACATGATTTGAATTCGATTGTGGCAGACACATCCCTATTTGTATTCATACACGCGTGTCGAGTTCGTATGAAGGTGTTTTTGTCGTTCCTCTTCGGAATTGCCTTGTGAGGACGTGATGTGATGGAGTTTAGTACGTATTTGAGTCACATGAATGATGGGTAATAATTTATATTACGTTTATATATTTGCACACTGTTTTGTAACGGGATAGAACAGACGAAATACGATAAATTATGTTTCTTTTGCAAATTCAACTAAGTCGATCTTTAAAAAATATTCATTAATTCGTTCATTGTCATTCGTTCAATAGGCTCTTATACTTACATAATCTAACATTTATATTCTACACACATACCTACAGAACATGCCCATAGAAACAATAAAGACAAAAAGAGATATTACGAAATAAAGGTACCTACTGGTTATTTCTACAGAAATTTCAAAGTGGGAAGAAAGAAAAGAGACGAAATATTGGAACGAAGGAGATTGGCATTTTATTCGAAATTTGATTCATTCGCTAAAATGTATAAATTCACTGCACTTCCAGATTCAGGTTCCAGGGTCCAGGTTTTTCCATGTATGTATGTATGACGTCTATTTCTTTGGCACGACCTATTACGATTTTCATGTCGTTAGATTCGCTATCGTTGTCGAAGTGACATAGGCAATAGGTATTATTATTAATATTATTTAAAAAAAAAATGTGGCAACCTTATTATTATTATTTTTTACTTCTAAAATCATTAACGTATCAAATTAAAAGTCTTAACGAGACATTGAAATATGACATTTATGTATAAGCGTTATAAGTAGATTACTTTTTATAATGTTATTTGTGACCATTTTGTTTGCTCGCAGTCGGGTTTCTTGTGTTTCTTTATAATGTATACTTGTTTAAATTATCCATTAAACCAAAATGTAGCATCCCACGTAGTTTATTCAAACTCTGTTCTAATATAACAGCAGTTATATCAGATAGGAGAGCGGTCACGAATGTCGTGGCAGCGAGGTCAATCCGCCGTCGTATTACCAACGAGCGTGACTTGCACTCAAAATTGCCATTATTTTTGTCACCGTGGAATTACAAGTCTAAAATCTTACACAATTCGTACGTATACGTACATGTTTAAATTTTGATCGATTATAGACATCGATAATGACACCTAAAATGTGGTCGCGGAGGTCGTGAACTTATCTGTGCTGGTGGCGGAAACGTGAACTAAAGAGAATATTATATGACGTGTAGTTTGACAGTTTCATATAGACAGTTTCTTAAAGACTCCTATAGGCAAAAATAATTTTGTCAGCCTTTGGCTTGAAAAGAAATAGCGACATTTGGCTATTTCTGACCGTAACTCCTAATCTAGTATCAATATTATATTGATGATTATAGGTAGCCCGCACACTGCGGTGTGAAGTTGCAATCCAGCGAGGTGCACAGTTAAGTCGGACGGGTTGTAGAATATTGACAATATTATTGGCAGTGTGCGGCTAGCCATAGACCTACATTTTCATAAAGACGTACGGTTTTTTATTTAAATCTGCATGTTTAACCTACTACTGCACAACCGATAATATCCACTGTATTATATAATCACCTTAAACTACGAGACTTTAAAAATTTAAATTGAAGCTTTTGGGGATTTTTTCAATAATATTGAAAAAAAATGGGAAGCACCCTATTCTTACATAGTCCAAATAAAATATTTATAATAATAAATAATAATAATACCAGCACTTGTTTATGTCCCACTGCTGGGCACGGGCCTCCCCTCAAGATGAGGGGGCTTAGGCCATAGTCCACCACGCTGGCCAAGTGCGGGTTGGCGGACTAAAATATTTATGTTGCTATCAAATTAATACGTACGAGTATATCAGTAGTCTTAATAACGGATAAACTAATATATTTATGTATAGTCTGAATATGGGTAACATCTGAATAACGGCACGAATAGCTTTGTGGCTATCCACAAAGTGAGAAGCTGAGCACAACACTGGCAGTGGAAGTGGTTCTTAATTGACAGTCAGACTGAAAGACTATAGTATTCACTTGAGCATTCCATTGTTTCTACTCTAACAAATACTTGCGTGTTACTTTACTGAATTTTACTGAAAAATATAACTTATTAAAAATATACAGTCACTCATCATACGTTTGAACATGGAATTCGATTGATATGTTTTAAATAATTAGCGACTTATGTGTTTGTACTAAATGAAGTGTAAGGTCTTGAAAAAGAAACATAGGAAAACATTAATTCTTATTTCAAACTATCTGCAAAAGTTTTGAACCTTATCTTGTAATTTTTAAGTTTCGTTTTTAAATGAATTTCAGTGCTATAAAATGCTTATGAACATCAATATAATTAATACTTATGAACATGCAAATGCTACCATATTTAGGGTCATTATAAAAGATCAATGATTATATTAAACTGGGATAGATCAGTTGTTCTTCGACTTCGATATTTATAAAATCAAATATCAAAATAACCCATTTCAATTACGATTTTTTACCATAGACCATGTCACTACATGATAGATGCGAGAATACCTTTTGCCAATCTCGCAAATATAGGCAAGTCAAAAGAAAAAAAAATGCATTATATCTCTAGTCAAAACTCAATATTCCTTCATCACAATTTCAACAGCAATAAAATCCTGAATAAATTCCGATACTTTAATCTAGCAATAACCGACCAATCCGGTGTCAGGCATCTGCGCCGTGTAAATTTTATGCGACCAAGCCAGACGAGACCAAATAAGGGCATCGGTAATTGCTGTAGAAACTCTTGTAATGGCTTATTCAATGCACTGAGTGGACCAACTGGTTGCCGCCAATCCCATCGCACTCGCAATCTGCTCTAGAAAGAAAAAATATTGCGAGCCATTGGGCAATGCCATATTAAGTCCACAATTTACAAATTCAGGTCATGAATTTAAGCAAATCGAATTATTTTATTCATAGCTTAATATGTATTTAATGTACCATCTTTGCATTTACCACATTTAAGCAAATAAATGAAATTGAATTGAATTGGAACCGTCCAAGTAGGTACCATAGTAGTTTTAGATTTTATGCCGCCAAGCAGCAGTCTGTAAACATTGCTGTGTTCCGGTATGACGGGAACTGTAGCTGGTGAAATTACCGGACACAAGAGACTTAGTAATTATTATATCGGGTGACGAGCGGCAGTGCAGTGCAGCTGTCTATAGGATGGCGTATCGCCAGTGGCGTGCAGTCCATATAGGCAAAAAGTGTTTGCGTACCCTGTGATTTCCGGAACAATACAAAAATAATTTATCTGCTCAATAACATTTTGTTTTGAATTATTTCATCATTATAAATAAGCAAAAGCTCGCGAAAAACGGGCATTAAACTATTTAACTAAGCGGATATTTAAATTTTCCGCGCGCCAAACCGCGAGGACCGCTAATCAAAATTTTAAGATTTTATGATCAAAACTCTTAATTCCCACACATTCACAGATTTTTTTCTAAAAAACTTACACACACCAGTAGGCACGCCGACCATTCAAACAGTATAAATGTCACGCACACCATGCAAAAATAGACAGTGCCTCTCGGGTCTGCTCGGGTGCTCTCGGCAGCAATGACGACCTTGGAGGAAGGACTAAAGAAATGTTGACCAATAGCAGCTCAATCTTAGCCCAATGCATCGAACGGGATGGATGAGTGAGAATGGGTGATCGATGAATGAAAAATACTACAAATATAAAATACCTAGTTTATTCAAACTTCAAGATTTCATAATGACATCCATTTTTTGTTGGTTTTTATTTTATACTTTTTTAACGATTTGATTGATAACGATTGTTTTCGGTGCAGTATGTGTATGTGTTTCCAAATTATAAAACTTACTAAGTAGAAAATGGAAGTGGTAACGTGTGATCGATGTTCTGGCCAAGTGTGTATAGAAAAATTAAAAATTCACGCGTTTTCGACACGATAAATAATCTAAAATATTTAGATTTAAAGTATATTTACAATCGATTAGCCAGCTGGAAACATCGAATCTAAATATCATTTAATTTTTTGATATTTTGAGGTGGCATATTTATAATCATCTTAATGTATGTGTACAAGCAAGACAAGTAACTCGCAAGTCATATTTGTAAGTTTTTTTACCCTATTATTGTTTTTATTGACTGTGCAGTATGTCTGGTTCTTTAAGACGCTCTGCCGCCTAAATGGCTGGATGGATTTTAACGTAGGTACTTCCTACGTGTCGTCTTAGTAGTGGAAGTGAAATAGAATATATATTTATTCGAAATAAAAACATAAGTATTAGGTACTCATCAAATGTTTTGTGTTCACATCATTCATTAATGTCAATTTAGGTCCCCGTGGGGTGTCCGGGTAAGAATAGCACCCACCCATCTCCTTCCGTTGGGTGTCCGTATAAGGCGACTAAGGGAAAACGAGAAGACGGGCAGCAGCGTGTTTTTATTGGATTACCTACCACCTTTACTGCGATCCCCAAGCCGCCTGCCGAGCGTGGGGATTATGGCAACCCCTCCCTTCTAAGGGAGACGCCTTTGTTCAGCAGTGGACGTTTCGGCTGCTGATGAGGTTGAAGTCAGTTTTTGCCTACCCTGTCATATAACCCAGTGCACGCCACTGCGTATCGCTTACCATTAGGCGAACGTTTTGCTTTTCTCGTTACCTGTTCAATACACACAAAAAAATATAATAACGTATCTATTTTGGCCAGCTATATTTTTAAAGAATGAGAATTTTGAGTTTACAGTTGAGGTATGGTCCAGGATATGATTAAACTATTTCATATACCTAATAACATCGGTAATGTTATTATATGAAATAGTTTCTATACATTTTTTTAACAAATGTGAGTATTCGACTGTAATTCGATATCGATTTCGAATGTGATTCTTAGAAGAATCATACTATACTAAGTTCTAGTAGGTAGAACACGTTGTAAAAAATTGAGAAATGTGGTAAGATTTATTTATTTATATTTATCTACTTTATAATTAAATGGCGGTAACAGCTCAGTGGGCGAGCGCTTGCCTTGGAAACAAGGTGCGCAGGTTCGAACCCCGGCTCGCACCTCTGATTTCTTTAATTAATAATGTGCGAATCGTCTTTGTGCGATTGTTACTAGCTTTCGGTGAAGGAAAACATCGTGAGGAAACCTGCATGTCTGAGAAAGCCTAACTAGCTCTCGAATGACGTGTGAAGTCCGCCAACCCGCACTTGGCCAGCGTGGTGGCGACTTGTGGTCCCTTCAAGATGAGGGGGCTTAGGCCATAGCCTAAGCCCCCTCATCTTGAAGGGAGGCCCGTGCCCAGCAGTGGGACATAAACAAGGGCTGATATTATTATACTTTATAATTTATGTACACATAATAACATTAAAGGAAAAAAGAAATATAGTCAAGAATATAGCACAAAGGCACAGCTTATTTCTAAAGAAATTTCTTACAGCAGGCCTGCGACTGAAAAGTTCGAAGAAATAAATGGGACTTAGTATAAGAAATATATATATTTGGGTGTGTATAAGAAATATAAATATAAAAAAAGGAATTTGAAGGAAGGATTTGTCTTTTCCTTATTTATCTTTACTACGCGCATACATCATCCATCCTGTGACCTTAACAGGGTTTGCAACAGTGCAAAATATCGGAAAATGGTCATCACTATCAGCAGCCGTAACGTATCCACTGCTGAACAAAGGGCTGCCCCTTAGAAGAGGGGGGTTGCCATAACCCTCAAATTTGGCAGGTGTCTTGAGGATCGCAGTGTACATAGGTGGTAGGTAATCCAATAGATAAACGCTGTTGTCCGTCTTCCTGTTTCCCATTAGTCGCCTCTTACGAACACCTAACGGAAGGACATGGGAAAATTGTAAATAACCCTAAAAGGTTAAGCTCGTAACTCAATATATTATCGTATATCAAGACACAAAAAAAAATTGACTCAAAATCAATATCTATATAAAACATTCAATAAATCGAATCGTTATTATGGCGTAACTCTAGAAGCGATGTTGTCAGGAAGGGCGCGATCCTCATTATCCCTAACTCAATTTACCCGCGCCCTAATGGAAGCGGATCAAAGCGAGCCCTTTTCGTCGCAATTATCAAAACGGGAACAATAGAGTATTAGTTCAAAGATCAAGTAGTACTGTTTTTATAGTTTTAATTAGTTTACTTTACGTGGATATTGCTTACATGGATAAGTCGTGCGTTAACTACGCTCTAGCTCAATTCACACTAAGATGGCAGCGGCCGGCAGCGCACTTTCAGTGTGAAAGATTTTATCTACAATACGTAACAAACCAGTATTGCTTGAAAAATGAGGATTACTGATTAAATTTTAATTTTCTGTTTAAGGAAAAATGAATCATCCAAATCGGTACGGTAATATTTGGCGGAATTATAATAATAATAATAAATACACTTTATTGTACACCAAAAGTTACATGTAAATTGAACAATACGTTGAAGATACGTTTGAGATGTATAAGTGAACATTATAAAAAAACCATACGTGACGAATTGAGAACCACCTCCTTAAGGTAAGCAGTCACCACAGCCTAAAGACGTTAGCAACACCAGAATGATCCCTAACGCGTTGCCGACCCGTTAAGACAGATATTAATTAAGTCTTTTGTTTCCATTACTTTCACCAGCTACAGTGCCCTTCACACCGGAAAATTCAATTCAATTCAAATTTATTTTATTATCTCATCACTACAATTAGGTACAGTCATGATAATACACGAGACTGGTGTCTGCTGTAGTTTGGGCCTGTACAGTTCACCTTTGGCTTTTAAAGGTAGTGTAAGTTGTTTTTCCAAAACTCAAAATGCTGACTATCTCATTTCTACCTACCCGTGATAAAACAGCTTATAAATACTACGAACTGTTAAACACAAACCGTTTTATTATGAAAATCAGTTTAACGTTAAACCTAGGTTTAAACTCAGGAAATTGTACCTAAAACCTGTATCTAAACCCAGGTTTAATGTTAAACTTATTTTCGTAATAAGACTGAAAATATTGCTAATTCATGGCATCCATAAAATAAAAGTGTAATTAAAAACTAATATGTCAATACCCTAAAGGCCCTTTGATCAAAGGCCCTAACAAAACGCGAACAATTTCACTTAGAAAGCAGTATCTCTGTGATCGCGAACTCAAAAGAAATCCGTTTGATCAGCCATTTTGCGAAAAGTGTAATCAAGTTTCCGAAAACTCCGCGACGGTTTAGATTAGAAAGATTGTTTTATGTTAGAAAACTTTTCATTAGAAAGTACGCGGATTTTGTTATATTTTATGGTTACTGTAATATTTAAGTTGACTTTGTGACGAGACGAGCAGGAAGTTTGCCTGATGGAAAGCAACACTCCATCCCATGAACTGTTACTTGCACTGTTCAGATTACACGTATTATAACTAAACGATCAACATTTCGTACAGTGATAAATTATAATAATAAATTCGATAAAAAACATACGCATATTAAAAAAACATAATTAGTCAATACCATCGTAATCCAGAAACTCTGTACAGATGCGTCAAAGCTGTAAACAATGCACTTAATACATTATAACCCTTTGCCTTAAAAATGCTATACGCTTACGTATAACATGAGCAAACCGAAAGTAATCTTTCTATGAAAGCGTGTTAAAAACAAGCAGACATTACAACAATACTACATACAATACGAAAGTAATCTTTCTATGAAAGCGTGTTAAAAACAAGCAGACCAATTATTCTACAAATTGTTTGACACTGCGTAACTATATTTATAAGGAACGAAATTCCGTCAAGCCACCAGGGAATACTAATTTCGAATGCTCAAGTTCGTATCACGTACTGGTAATTCTATTTGTAGAATCTGAGAAGTTAGTACCAATGTGACAAGTTCACTGATTTTCTTTGACATCTTGGTCCTTGTATAAGTAACTTTACTTAAGTGAATAATAAGTATCTCAACCTACCTTAATAGAATCAGAATGTTGAGAACTACACATTTCTTAATCAATAAATCATTTAACTTGTAATAAAAACTTAGCTAACTTGATAGTCTTTGACTTTGATTGATTTTGTCGGTCTACTTACATAACCTACATACATTTGGTTGTACATGTTACAGGGTTGTACCTACTTACCCGTATGTTAACCGAGTAATTCAATAACAAATATCTAGGATTGTAAGATCTTAAGTCCGACTTTAGTTTGAAAATGTCCTTAAAAAAACTCAGTTTCTCAATAGATCTCGGATATCCTGTGGCAGTTTGTTATAGAAGCTGTTATCCCACCCGTACACCCCACGGGTACAACGGGTAAATTAAGGTATTTACCAGTTATAATTAAAGCAAAATTCCCGTGGCTTGATATAATCGTTAATAACGTAATTTCATAACGATTCGTTATGAAATTACGTCACTTAAAAATGATATATTCATTAGTACGAAATTCATAACATAAATAATATACACACATGATCATTTCATAACGTGACCGCAAAACATAAACGGAGAACATCCCTACGTAACAACGTTACGACGACAACGACCGCAACGCAAAGCGCTTCGTCAATGTCACTGTAACATGATAAAGCTGCTCTGCCCTGTCATATATTACAAACGCTATCCGCCCTTAACATGCGTCAGTCCCTGATCATCCTTGCATAACATTTACAAATCGCATCACGTAGTGGTTTTAAAATGTTGAAAACGCTCCCGCTCACATTTCGTATTCTTCATTGTGAAATTCGTAGTAAATGTGCCGGGGTGCATTTATAATATCATGATTCCATTATAATAGAAAATGGCCGTTTGCATTGATTACGCCGGGCGCAGGGTTGGTTGCCAGTGTGAGCGGGACTAAGTTCGAATGTGTCGGGTTTTATGGAGGGTTTAACTAATATTAAGTGTTTTAAACCAAAAAAACTATGATTTTATTAAAAGTACAATCGCAAATAGTTAGCCGTAAGTTACAAGTTTTAAAAGCATTACAGTAATTTGTTATGTAAATAGGAAAAAGTCTCAAGTAAATAGGAAATAAATCTTAGCTCTTTTACAACATTAGGTATATGTAATTTTCCCCTATATAGAGTTAGGGCAGAAGTGTAATAATTACTACTCCTACATTACAACAGCCAATTATGTTGGGTGGTGAGCAATTATTTTAGAACATGAACATGAGATTTTTTTGCGTCTATTATAGCAGACAATGTGGTGTGTTATTTTTACTTATGTCGTTCATTTTGCGAATCTTGATAATAGTTACGCTCAATAAGTAAGACGGCTCCATTAATGACAACTTTAATGCTGGAGGATTTAATAATATCATTAGTAATATTTATAAGTACGAATAAGATATTTAATAAGGAAAGGTGAAATAGTTAAGAGGAAATTAACATTTTATGAATAACACTGATGACAATGAGGCATGTGTCACTAGTCTGATCGCACTAAACTAAACGCTATCTGCTCGCAGTTGCACCTCTACTAATTCCATTCATCAGTCGCTTAATCGATTCATTCATTACAAGGCATCATTACATCGGCGCCGCGTGCGCACTGCTGCATTAAACCTTGCAATTATAAATTCCGAATTATGCTAATTGTTGAGGGTTTTTGCTTTATGACGTCTGTGATCATTCCGCGCTGTCGTGGGTTCTAGATGTCTCAATTATATACATAGGTACTGTTTGAGGCCTTACGTTAGTCTTCGATAAGAAAATTGAAATAAATAAAATACTGCCAGGAATTTTGGGTTCACCTTTACGTATTAGTATTATTTTAATTTCATGCATAAATCGGATTCCTTAAATTGATAAACCTAAGTAAATATAGTTTATAATTACTATTTCCCAGTTTGATATACATAGATGTTTAATTGAAAAGAATGTTTACATGGAAAAAAATATATACTCGTATGTACAGTCGAATTGAGAACGTCCTCCTTTTTTGAAGTCGGTTGAAAACAGGTTTTCTAGTAACGCTAAAAATTAGATCACACCTCAAAATGTTACATGTAATGTAACAAACTACGAGGAAATAAAAAATATTAAAAAAATGTAACCAGCGTTATCACATAAAATAAAAAATGCTAACCTAGGTGAGTAAAACCTAAGAGTATTTAAAGTTCCGCCTCATCTTACGTTCTTGACAGGTGCGAGGAATCAATTATCAGTTTTATGCATTGCATTGCCATGGTCCCATGTCTTGCGTTTACACAAAGAAGATAGTTTCTTTGGTTTCGATCATCTGTTAGGTGTTTTATCTCTTTGCCTGAGTTTTAAGAATCCACCCTTTACTTTATATTCTGGTACACCTAGTTTTGGTTTGGTAGAAAGAACCGTAATAAAATATATATCTGTAAACATTTAACAAGCTACATCTTTAATTAAGCAAAAGCGTTCTGAAAGTTTAAAACTATGGCTTTTAATTATTTAGGTAAAAGGAGAGATTATAAATAGTTACAAATAGTATTCACACCAACCTAGTACTCTGTGCCTAAGCCATCCTTTTCAAGTAACCTCCAAAAATAAATTTATTTTTGCTCAAGAGCAAAATGACAGACCAAAATATAAAAAGGACTTCAAAATCACAAAGCACACATTCAAAGGTTCAGAGACAAAAATTTTACCTCGGTGCACAAGACAAATGCTGACGAACACAATGAACACTCCATGAATAGGTCGGGACACCGTGTATACCTCACAGGTGGCTGTATGAAACTACCAGCCGATTTACGAGGACCTACCCCGCCCCCCTAACTTCCACGTCACGCAGACGACAGAGGGGTAAACTAAACAAAATCAAAGACCGTGCGTGGACAGGTGACCGTAGGCCGGTGGGGTACGCATCACTTACCTGCTAAAAGGGAAGAAAGATAAAAGTACCTGCGATCCGGTTCGGGCTCCGAATTAATTGGTTGAAACCGACTTTTGGGTTTCGTTACGATTTGTTGGATTTATTTTATTTTTCATAATTCAATCTCCATTTTTTTTTCGTTTTCAAGTTATTTACTTTGCTAACGAGGTATGTTCTAGGGAGTGTCGTTTATTTGCAAGTGGTAGTTTTAAATTAAGAACATCGAAAAAAATTATCGAAAGAATAATCAAAGCACAGAATAAAAATCAGTACGAGTACTGTAGAATGCTTAAATGCAAGAGCCGTAGGCACAGGTAAGAACATCAAAATACATCAATATCAGGTACACGAATAGGTACCATAACGTCAGCTGTATTTATCGATATTTGCGATTGTGACAGATCAAACCTATTACTACTTGGACGGGCCCGTTGGTCTAGTGGTTAGTGACCCTGTCCGCTAACCGATGGGTCGTGGGTTCGATTCCCACCAAGTGTCTGGGTGTTATTTATCTATTTAAGTATGTATTTACAAAAAAAAATGTATATAAGTATTAGTATCAGTTGTCTGGTTTCCATAGTACAGGCTCTGCCTAGTTTGGGATCAGATGACCGTGTGTGGATTGTCCCAAGATATTAAAAAAAAAAAAACTTATCACTTACATATCAATATAACTCTTGTAGTATAACTTTAAACAGTTCAAAAAACCTGCCTCGTAGAGGAAAATCTGCCTACGCTTTGTTTAATGGGACCATAGACAAACGCGTACTCTATTCTTAATATATAAACTCTATGAATGTATGTAACTGGCATTCTCATGACTGAAAAAATAATAACATGTATCAAAAAAACGTAGCAGCAAGTAATATAGCATTCCAATTTCAAAATGCATGAATCACGATCATTGCAAATAATTTTGGCATGAGTGCCAATTGTGTCCCCACGTTTATCGTAATCGATCCTCCCACACGATTCCACCCATTAGTCGATACAATCTCCTCCTTACTCGGAGCGTCACGTATCATTAGCCAAGGAAAATAGAGAAAACTCGATTACTCGACTTAACAATATAATTGTGTGTATTTTAAGACCATAGAAACATTGTGAGATAACCCTTGATCAAGTATACAATTTGTATTATGTTACATGTATAATTATTTACAATCCATGTTATTGTAAGTCAAAGTAGCAATCTTAGTTAGTGCTAAAAGTTTTAAAGTGATTCTATTCCCTGTTTCACGCTATTGCAAAAAATATTAACCATCTCGATAATTAAATCGATTGTACTTCTTTATTTTTGAATATTTGTTCTTATGCCAAAAATTATTTAAATCATAAGTAAATAAACTGCAATGTCTATTAATGTTGTCTTTTACTTACGCGAATATTACACATTGAAATCGAACTACTTTTACGGATTATATCGCGGTTTATTTTAGATTGCAATGTCTATTTTTTAACTACTTTACAATATACAATTAGGAGATGGATAAATAATATTCTCTATACTGCTTAACGATTTCTAGGGTTCCTTAGATAAAATTCAAAAACGAATTCTTTATGGTGAACCATATTTTTGCCTGACTCTATGTATAAATACCACAAGTATTACAATCAAATATACTTCTAAGTCTCATAAAATAAAATGCCATTCACTTCAACTTTCAAAAGAATAAAAATATGACATACTAAAACATGGTAAATTGCATCTTTTGTTTCGCACCCACGAAGTCCATAAAAGCAGTGTTATCTCATTACTAACTTTTCAGAACTCCAAGGTTGATTTCATTGTTCTCTATTGTTTAAGTATTTCGAAGATTTCGAGGACTGTCAGGTATTAAATGACTTCTTTGGGTGCTAAGAATAAGGATTCGATGCTGCAGGTAAATCTCGGAAGGTGGTCAACTTACATTGTTACTTCAAGTGTTATTTTTCTAAGGAACTCTTGAAGAAGTTAGTATCGACTGCACAGAAATTATAAAACAAAACATACATTACAAAAGGCTCTTGTATCCAGTGAGCAAATAATATTAAAAATAAATTAATTCATTTTAACTAATATACCTAAAAAGTAAATACATTTACCGCGTAAAAATACTAAAAGCCAATCAAATGAAAAATAAATTTCTATTGTATCGCAAAAGAATATATGTATTAAATTCCTTTTCTCAGATAAAACCTGGACCTAAGTTCAATCCCTGCGGTACTCCAACCGTAATTGCCTAACAATATCATTGCCATCCAATTTATTCTGCAATTATTTGTTATATTCTATTTCTTGGTTAGATGAAACCTATTTCGGATAAAATTGACACCAATCTATATCCGTTTCAATAATAAAATTAGACACTCACGTAGTCGCTAGCAACGAGTGCGATCGTACGCTAGATATGGCTATATTGGGGCTGGCGTTCGCCGGTCGCTCGTGACCACAATCCTAATGCAGCATTATGATGAATACGAGGTTTACCATAGAATATTATATTTGTAGGATAATATCATTACTGGCAATTTATATACAATGTTATTTAGAATTATAACTCAAAAAGAAATTTATCAATGACAAGTAGTATATAGTAGTAGTGTGTGTATATTACCACATTATAACATTATATACAAACGGCTATGGGGGCAATGATTACATAACCTGCCAAAATAGAAGAATCATAAAACAGTCTCACAAACAATATTCTAATTCAATTTTGGCTTTAGCAATATAACGATGTAGCGCTGTACGCTCCGACGGTTCTTGGTGTTCACACGAGAATTCACGGTCGCTGACTATGTAAATGGAGAATGTACAAGTGTCTTAATAGTTAAGATCTTTGGACGAAAATACTGTTATA
Organism: Furcula furcula; assembly: GCA_911728495.1. NCBI lineage: Eukaryota > Metazoa > Arthropoda > Insecta > Lepidoptera > Notodontidae > Furcula > Furcula furcula. The sequence goes on along the minus strand of OU452244.1, from coordinate 3,841,561 downwards.
CACGAGGGAGAAATTATGTTACCAAAATATTACAATTTAATCAAAATTCGCAAATTTGAAAAGAAAATGTGATTTTTGTTTCTTGTAAGTTACAACTAAATTGAGTTTCTACTAATACGAGCAATATCACCGAACAGCATATTGGCCTCGAAAAGTTATCTATAATTGACCTAATAATAAATTGTTATTTATTGATATTATATCGATTTCGGTTTTAGAATAGTAGAAATTCAACAATTCTCAAAGCTTTTGCAGACAACACAGACACAATGATGATGACAAACGCATTAGAAAAAAAGAACAATCCATCAACGAAATTTACTATTTAATAGCCATAATTTTAAGCATTCGGCGGCACTTTAGCCATTTAACGTTTCCATTGGCTGCAGACAAAGAACAAAGGAGATGTCAGCGCTCACGAAACACTCGATATGACGAATAAGTCTTACATTAGCGGAGAGAATTGCAACCCGCTATGCGACTTACGAAACGCGGTTAACGACACGCTGCTTGTGATAGAAACTATTGTGAAACTAAATGATTCTGGTGATGTGTTTGAATATATATATATAAATACGTGAGGTACTGAATAGAATGGATATTTATTTATTTGGAACAATGAGATTGTTAATAATTTCGGAACTGTAGAACTGAAAAAAAATGTAAGTATCCTCTAATTAGTTTAAATCTGAGTAGGTATTCAATGAATCTAATACTGAATAGCCAATACTGAATACTGATTTTTACAAAGCAATCCTAATTTTGTCTAATTATAATAGTATGTATCTGTGTATGTGTACTATGTATGTATGTGTACTGTGTATACTATGTATGTGTGTGTGTGTGTGTATAAGTATGTATTTACAAAAAAAAAAGTATATATGTATTAGTATCAGTTGTCTGGTTTCCATAGTACAGGCTCTGCCTAGTTTGGGATCAGATGACCGTGTGTGAATTGTCCCAGGATATTATATTATTATTATTATTATCAAGTAGTGCATCCTTGCGAGCTTGATGAAGCAGAACTAAATACTAACATGAATCGCAGTTGCGATGACATTATTGGCTTTAAATTGGTAAATAATATCAAAATTGAAGATACCTAAGAATTAATAATTGAAGGCTCAGAGGCTCAAAATATTGAAAAAGCAAGAAAAATATACAATCACGTGCTACATAACTAATACCGATTAGATGATTAAAAAATTCAAAAATTATGAAATGAATGACTAATTTTCGTAAACACGATATGCCTAAAGACATTTATTACTAGGTAGTGGGTTATGAAATCACTCAGGTAGAATCAGTGCTACCAGAAAGTAGCAGTGTGTAAGCATTGCTGAGTTTCCATATAAAGATCACTGTAGCTAGAGTAATTACTGGGCTTAGAAACTGATGTCTCAGTTGACTCAAGGCAATAAATACAACAACTTTGGTTGGGTAGACGTACTGCTTACTATCATACCGATATTTGGCTGATTTGTTCATTAAACTGTGTATCTAGCAGCTTTACTTGAGTAAAAATATCGATTGCCATACAAAAAAAGAAAGATGATCATTACCGATGAGTTTAATTGCATTAAAAAATCATGGTCACAGCACTAACAGTCGGAATATTTCTAAACACATTCTCAACCGACAGATTCACACGGTTGCGACTAGTGAATGATACTTACACATACATACATTCACGGTCCGTGGCTATGTTAATGTATTTGAATTCTAACACAGGCGAGGTGCCGTCGACCGCCCGAAGAATATTATTAACCGAACAATGTGAGTAACGGAAGAATTTTCTTTGTGAAAAAAAAAGATATTCAAAAGAGCGCCTTGATTGATGAGCTCGCTAGCTCGAAACTCGGGACACTAATTAAGGTGTAACTTGATTTTCACTTTTTTCTGTTAATTATCGTAACGAGATGAATACACCGTTGAAGATGATTTCTTTGTTTGATTGAACTTTGGGTTTATTTGAAAAAAATAGGTATTATTTTTCTAGTTTGTAAATACTGTCAACGCATTGTTTAATCTTTAGTTTAAAGCCGATAATTTGTACACTTTATTAGTTTGATGCAGTTTGAAAGATAGCCGAAGAAATTAAGTCTGTAAGTTATTTGAAATATAAACAATTTAAAAGCTCAAATGCATAAATTTACTAAAATTATTCCTGTAAAATTACATCGATAACAACTCCAACTATTTACAGACATAAATACAGAGACACGCCAATATCATTATCGTACATATACATAATAATGTATACACGTGTTACGTATATCGATTGTAATGGACATAATATATATGTATATCGTAAATATACAAATAAGTGGCAACTATCTTATTACTCAACACTATTACACTGAGTAAACCCCATATATTTATAAGCAATTAGTCGGTAAATGTTCTCACAAGAAACTGTCTGATAAAACTCATCAGTTTTACTTAAGTTGCAAGATACTTAATGTATTTTATTTGTGTTGTCTCAACATACCTTCGTGTAATAAATTGTTCATTAACATTGTTTATTATACTCCGTGATAGCTGTAATGTTTATGAGAGGAATTATGAAAACGATTCTAGTGACAATAATATTAACGAACCGATAATAAATGAACGATATTATTCTCATTAATATCGCGTTGAAGTGTTCTAAAGATAAATACCAAATAATTTATATCTGTTATCTCAGTATCTCTGTTTCGAGGTAACAATATATTCTTTATATAAAAGAAAGTCGTGTTAGTTACACTATTTATAACTCAAGAACGGCTAAATCGGCTCTTGGCTGAAAATTGGTGGGGAGGTAGCTTAGAACCAGGAGACGGACATAGGATACTTTTTTTTCATACCGCTAGGTTAAGCAACATAAGGCAAGGTCAGTAGATTTTTTTTTTTTTGTTTTTCAATTTTTTTTTGTTTAGGGGTTTTTGTATACAATACATATCAACCCCATTGTATATACATTAATTAGAAAAAAGAAAACAATAGTACGTAACAAAAAAAAAGAAGGAAATTGACTATGTATGCTGGGAACTCATGAGTCTGAGCAGAGTTGTAGCCTCTGTTGATCCTGGATTACTTAAAATACTATGAAATAGCCCTATGTTCTGTCTGGTCAGACTCATGCGTTCCATCAGCTCTCTACGTATTGCATCGTACCGGACACATTCTTCCAAAATATGGTGAACATCTTCTACAACCCCGCATATTTACATAGATGGATGATCATTTAATTCCATTATAAGCGTCTCCATGCTTCAGAGGGCAAGTAAAAGATAGGCCCCGCTTTTTAACCGACTTCAAAAATAGAGGTTATGTATTTTATTTTATTTATTTTATTTATTAAACAACCAACAAGTCACACAACGGCTTAAAGTAAATACAATACATCGTCAGTTGGATACATTGAACATTGCAGACTTAATTACAGGTTGCCCTGACATGCATCATAGCTCATGAAAACAAAGTGTCGAAGTTACTAAAGATAAATTGTAGAACATAATTTAAAATAATTAGAAAAAGAAATAATAATTTTGTAATTTGCAAGTATGGAGAGCTAAAAGTCAGCTAAACATTTATGCAAAGATGATAGTATAAGACGAGTACCTATGTATCTATTACTATTAAATGTGTAATATTCACATAATAAGCCTATGCGGGCATCTAAAAACGTAAAAAGAGCGCGGACGGAGCTGCGCTGGTCAGCTAGTTATGTATAATATCCATTTAAAAATTGAACAAAAGAATAATTGGGTTTATACAATATTCTGTTTAAGCGCCTTATCGTTTTATTTCAATTTAATAAAATGAAAGTGGTGAAGTTCAAACAACTCAGATCAAAGGGAGATTGATTATTATTTTGTTATTACAAAATATTAACCGATCACGTATACTTTTGGATTTGTTTAATATCCAATATTGTTCAAACAGTTTTTGACAAGGAAAACGTTTCAGTATAAATTAACGTACTTGAGTTAAGTTTCAAAATGTTAGCCCCTTGTGTTATATGTATTTAAGTTCGTCATCTACTAATATTAAAAAAACTAAGAAAACTGTCAGATTTTTGAAGGTACGTAATAAGGTGTGGCTTTGCGTGATCATTTAGGGTGATCTTTTCTTAACAGTGGTGAAAACCCGCTTTATAAGCAACCTACGGAATAGACCTACGAAATATTATTATTTTGATATTTATTATTTAGTATATAGTATTTACAGTTATGGATTTATGTGTTGTGTTTATAATAATAATAATTTGTATATGTCTTAGTTATCAATTTGTAATTTTGATCCTTACTTTTTTGCACCTACCTTGTACCACCCTATGGTAGACTGTCAGAAAAAGCAATAAATCCGCCTATGTAAAATATTTGTGCATGAAGACATACACAAATTGTTTATACAATTAATGATATGTAATCTGCATTTAATTTTTCTTTTGAAAAAGCAAGACTGTTGTGATGGCCTTGCGAGGATTGGTTCCTATTCTCTAATGTTCTCGTGTCTCTTGCTACCCCAGTTTTAGAGCAATTTTTCGCCCCTAAAAATTTCGATACGACATAATATCGTATTGCTTAACTCTGACTGATGAACGCAAACTATGTTAAATAACAAGTTCCTGTGCAAACAGCAAGTATATAAATATTTCTATAATCAGTAATGAGTGATTCGAATAATACATATTCGTTTCGATTCTTCTCTGGCTGTCAATGGACGCGTTCCTATCGTTCTATTTTGAAGCAGACGGATACAGCCATGCAATTATTTACATTTCTCACGGAGCCTCCACTCGCCTACTTACTTTGGCTCTACGCCAGCACCACGTTTCCATATGTTCACACTCACACTAACTTTGAAACAAAGTCCAAGTTTTTCCAACATTTTTTTAAACATGACGCATTGACTCCAACCGCACTTAATAAACATAAAAAATATTCGACAACGCACAATAATTTTAATATTATAAATTAACATTTCATAAGATAACGAATACATTTTTATTATATTCCGAATGCTAATTTCGTGTACCGCGGCGTCCCATACATAAGACATCAACGCGCTCAACGAACGCCAACCAATTATGTTCTGCATTAATTAACTAAATATTTATTCGTATCCGCTGTATTCAGCGTTCTGTTCTAAATTTATAATTATTACATATTTAATTACTAACTACCTGAACGATTTCTAAATGGTTTTAATCAAATTAACAGATCACAAAATTATACCAAAAGTTGTATTTGTTAGACAACTTTTGGTTTCAATTCAATTTCATTTATACAGAGGGGTTTTTAAAAATTAAAAATATATAGTAAAAACACTGATATTGAAAAATATTTCATTATTTTATAGTAATATATCAACGTTTAAATAATACTTTATTTATTTTTATTTGCAAACCTAAACAAGATTAATTTCCATTGATACCACAAATATGTAACTCTTTTTTGACTCTAACTTGACAAGCGTATTATTCTGTAAATCACTACCAACTACTATCATAATTAATTTTTTTTAAACCTTTTAATGTACATTCCTTTCATTTTAAATCTTAACATACCCTAATATCGACGAAAGACGACAAAAACGACCTACATTTTCCGCACGCTTCTTGAAATAGAAACGCTCCAAATAAAATCTGAAATGTCCCTTTTTTTGTACATGGCTAAACACTTCGAATAACCACAGACTCTTACCACGCGTTCACGTATCGAGATAGATAGATAGATAGGTATAGAAAAATCGTCAAGTGTCCGTGTTGTAGTATGCGCAAGAGATCGCGGCGAGTTCGTGGCGGTCAAGGCCTAATGTGGGCGGCGCAGACGTCGAACCCGGATGTACACGCCTCACAAAGACTTGGACCAACAAAAAACCCACACATGCTATGTACTTTGTGGGAGACTTTCAGATTTTTGTGAGGAAAAAAGTCTTTGTATAGCTTTATTTTTACGCATATATACGACTAAGTCAATATTAATTATTTTATCTACTTTACGTATATAATGAAATCACTAGTAAGTATTAGGGTAGGTAGATAAAATCGAGAACAAAAATATGTAACATTCAATGATAAATAATTGAGATAAAAGTTAATATATTAAAAAAACGTGTTTAATAAAGTTTCTAAGCCATGGATTATATATTAAACAATAATTAAAATCTGTTATTCTTATCTCATCATCTTAATTCGTTGTGTAAAAGAATAACAACTCTATTAAATTACACAGGAAATTGCGCGATATAATTACAAAATACACGGTAGTTAGATTGTAAAGATTAAGTTGGGCAATAAGTTGTTCGCGTTCGTTAAACAGACCAGTTCTTTTTCAAAACGAACCGGTCTTACTCTGGTCTAAACAACTCTCGAAAGATTTAACAAAAAAAACGTGACAACTCACCTGAATATCCTAAGGGTGGTTCGTCGAATCCGTTCTCATTCCAGAACAGAGCCGCACGATCGTTCAAACTTGGCGTAAAATAATAACAAGTCGTTTGAAAACTAAGCATTTCCCTATGGCTACGCGGACACAGACTGCGTGGAAAGGCGTCAAGGGGAAAGAAACGCGTACGCGCCGTGTCCGCCAAGTAGAAGCGATCGTGCGGCGTGCGGTATGCGGTATGAACTGCGCATGCGGCTCGCACGGGGCGGCGGAGGGCCGCGACTGGCCGCGCGCTGACGCCGACGCCGCGCCGGCCCCGCGCCGCACCGCCGCGACCGCCCCATTGGTCCGAGCCGATAAAGCCTCGCTGACGTCACCCCGCCGATGACCTCGGCGCACGACACGAGAGAACGCGTGCGCTGAACTCTTGTGGCTTGCACAAAAAATGACGACGATGTGGTCATAGGCGAAAGAACGTTAAATAAAGAACATTAAAGGTATGTAGGTACTTGATGTACTGTAATATACGCAAGTGTTGAGGCTTTTCGGAAAATAGTGCCTGCATAGCGACTACTTAACATTAAACCGTCTCTTGTTCAGTTGTTGCTGTCTAGTCATTATCGTGAAATCGGCGCATTGTTCTACAAAAAAGTTGATTATTCAAACCTATCTAATTGGATAAGCTCGACAACATTCATTTTAATGTGTATAAACTCGCATCAGAAACAGAGCATGATAACCAACATGCACCCTTTCTTCCTATACTCGAAATGTTGTACAGGTTTTCGGTCTTGACTAATCTTGACTATACATCGAGCTCCTGAGTAAGCACTAGCGTTACATCGTGTATTGAGCCTATTGGCGAGGAGTGGAAGCGGGTCGCTACTCCATCGTTACAGTGTGACAAACCTAAAATCATCGCCAACGCCTTTGACGTTATCCAAAACTTATTCATGACGACAAACGCCTCCAATGGTGGACTATCCTGAATCATGTGTTCAAATTTGAATTTCGAATCCCAAATGTAATTGACAGCCCCGAATAGACATCAATGATTCACTTTTGCCGCGCTTTTGCACCGCGAAACAAACATGGCCGAATTATCGTAATGGCCGCCCCACAATGGCGGCTTTCTTCGAACACGGGACCGGTTTGTCCGGCGGTGATTTCGCGAGCGTTGTTCGAACACAATTTCATGCGTTAATTTAGTCCAAATTACGTCCTGCCTCTTCAGGCGGTCTCACGGTACTGAAATAACCGGTTTTCTATAACGCCAGAATTATGGACACCATTGCAACAAGTTCACGCCAGTTGGCACCTCAAGTCAAGGTTAGACTGAATTTTACGTTGAGTTTACTATTTCTCGGTCCTGTATGAAATTACTTGCATATTTGCCATTCACCGCGAGACGTGTGTCGGTAATTTATTTTGTATTCTTGTGGTTAAAAATACTCAATGGTAAAGAGAACTGGTTTCGAGAAGAGTATTTTTATTCTAAAAATACTTGCGGGTTGGTTATCTATGTTTTCTTGGCGGATGGCGGCACGAAGATGCGAGTTTAATTACTGTTCGGCGTCTACGCAAAGCGGGAAAGGAGTACGACCGTGAAGTTGTATAACGTCCAGAGTTTTTTTTTCATATAATGCAGACTTTTCTAATTTGTTTGACTTTAGACTTTGTACAAAATTGAGATAAGTAATCCTTTTCTACAGTAAAGCCAAAGATTTTGTAAATATTTTGAAATAGCATTTTAATCCCCATCTAAGCAGCACATTGTGTTTTTTCATTTATGTAAATCTTAAGTGCTATGATTTCCCACTTGCTAACTGAAAACTATATTAAAAAAAAAATCGTCTTCAAAGTAAATTATCTAAAAAGCATAAAATAACGAAAATATATTGAAGTCGGTGCTAGCTAATCACGTTAACTAACACTATCACCAGCTGACACCGACTTCAATATATTTTCGTTATTTATGCTTTTTAGATAATAATTTACTTTGAAGTCGGTTTTTTTTTATATAGTTTATTTAACACTTTTTAGTGACTTATTTTACCATGATAGGTGCCAGCACTATCACGCAACTCGAACGGCTACGTTACAGTAACTTACTGAAAACATAAAAAGTTTATGTCTCTTAAACTACTGGACCGATTTTGATGAAAATTGTACTCTACCCTAAGTTGAAAAATACTCTAACTATTGCAAAAAGAATTTTCGAAATCGGACTTGTAATTTCTGAGAAATCCGTGAACAAACCTACATACATACATACACTCATAAAATTTGGTAAATTTGTTTAGAAGCCCACATAGACTAACATATATTAATATTACGCATTTTTATCAATATTACATACATACGCGTCGAATAGAGAACCTTCTTTTTGAAGCCGGTTAAAAAAGAGCATGGTGATAAAACCTACATAGCCGTAAAAGTACCTAATCGGATTTCAAAATATTTGTGAATTATATATGTTTCAAGAATTCCTTTCACATTAGGACTTAAATATTTCAAAGATACACACATCAAAAGTGTCTAGGGATCAAGCATTTTTAAGCGGATTTCTTGAGATTGAGATGTGGCTTTGTAATAAATTTATGATTTTATAAATTTATATGGATCCTTTTTGGTGCATTTCATAATTTGAATCAGGAACTGTGAATCAAATTCGAGTAAAAGATGACAATATTTTCCCTATAAAAACATACAACGCATTGAAGACATTATTAGTGCTACTGTTTCCCTACTACTGATTAAAACCAACGTTATTATGGAGCGGCGACGTCATTTAAGCAGGGAAGAAATGCTCAGAGCCGTGGGAATGATAGAAGCTGGTTCCCGGCAACGTACTGTGGCTTTAGCTCTGAATACAAGTCAGAGTGTTATCAGTCGACTTTGGACACGTTACCGAAGCACTGGTACCGTGGCTGAGCGCCATGGAGGACGGTATCGCTGCACCACACGGAGACAAGACCGATATATTCAAATCTTAACTCGAAAAGCTCCAACAATAACTGCCATGATGTTAGCCGTGAGGCTTCATCACTCTTCAGGGAACTTAATTAGCGACCAAACAGTCAGAAACCGCTTGCATGAAGTGAACCTTCATTCCCGAAGACCGCTACGGGTACCACCTATAGCAATGCACAATCGTAGGATTCGATATCAATGGGCTCTTGAACACAGAAATTGGGCAGAAGAACAATGGCGTTTCGTGTGCTTTTCTGATGAGTCTCGTTTTGGTATGAGACCGGATACAAGACGTATACGACACTGGAGAACCCCTGGACGCCAACAGCGATTAAATTCCTGCCAGGAAGTCCATCCTTATAGTGGTGGAACCATCATGGTATGGGCGGGTATTTGGATCGGCGGAAGAACTGAGTTGATTTGGATCAGAGGCAACCTCAACGCTCAAATTTATGCTGAGACGATTGTATCAGACGTCATCGTTCCTCTACAAGTGCAAATCGGTCCCTTATTTCAGTTAATGCATGATAATGCACGACCGCACACCGCAAGAGTTGTAAGACAGACTCTCGCCGCAGCTAACATCAATGTCCTGCCCTGGCCTGCTCAGTCGCCAGACTTGAACCCGATTGAGCATGCATGGGATATGCTACAGAGAAGAGCTCTGCCGAATATGGAGGGTATCCAGTCGCAAGAAGACCTTTTTTTGTTGTTGCAACGAACATGGGCGACCATTCCACAGCGTGATTTGGATGAACTCATTTTGAGTATGCCAAACCGATGTTCTTGTGTTGTTAGTGTTCGCGGTAGAAACACGGATTATTAATTGTTTAAGTTACCCAATAAAATTTTAAAGAAAACTGTTATTTCAGTCTTTTTTTCGAACTTTTGTGTTAGTGGTTCAAATGTCAAAAATCCCTTTATTAGGAAAATGGCAAATTTCTTTATTAATGCAAAGGTGACTTGGTTTATCGTTACTGTGACAAACGAAAACACTTTATTTGATGAATCCTTAAAGAAAATTTTAATTAATATCAATCAGGAGAAAAGTTATTGCAAAAATATATGTTGATCCCTAGACACTTTTGATGTGTGTACTTAGGTTTTATCCGTGGGTGTCCGGGTAAGAATAGTACCCTCTCATCCATCTCACTGGGTGTTCGTAAGAGGCGAGTAAGGACAAACAAGAAAACGGGCAGCAGTGTCTTTCTATTGGATAAACTACCACGTATACTGCTATTTCCAAAACTCCGGCTAAGTGTGGGGATTATGGCAACCCTCTCGTCTTAGGGGCAGACCTTTGTTCAGCAGTGGACGTCTTTTGGCTGCTAATGATAATGATGACTTAGGTTATATATATTAGACTATATATGTATATGCTATATACGTATATTCACGGCTTTTATCCTATCTTAGTCATTATAAGCTTGTCATAAATTACAATTTTAAATACAAACAAACACTAGACTTCAACTCAAACAGAATCAGAGAAAATTTCACAGCGTAGCCTATAGCGCCCTAAAAGGTTCACACGCCATTAAATTAGATAAAATACCAAAGATACCTAAAATCGCAGCTTTGTTAGAATTCCTTCGGAACAAACAGTAGGTATTCGTAATTGATGTAAATTCCTCGCTAGATAACGCTACAGGCGATACACAGCTTTGATATATACTTCGGAATGCTACTTGCCTGCCGAGACGTATAAGGGTAGCTTTAGCACCTAATATTCCAATCGTAATTCTATAGAATTTGATCACCATTTGAGCTATGCGACCTGTGAAGCTTTATGATCATCTGTAAAAGAAGGTTAAATTTAAAAAGAGGTTTATAAGTATTACCTATACATCAATAGAAACGAAAGCTCACGAAAAGTGAAGACACGAAATTCCCCCAATTGGGTAAATTAGCAAAGTCCCGCATAGGTAAAATGAAACGAACGTGGCGTGTGCCTTAGAAAATCAATTAAAATACCGTGATGCGTATATAAAAAATGCACAAAGTACTGCACAAAAATAAATAAGAAGGAAGGGATGTCATACCTAACTATATTAATATGAGAAAATATTTGATTTACATGGGTCACAATTTTTGGTGTGCATTAGTAGGGATATAGCATATTATCTTCTATACTATAATAAAACTCAAAGAGCACTTTTTCTGTACATTGAATATTTTTCCAAAATTTCTATGTGGGGTACTATCGACATAGAGGCCAAAACAATTTTTTTTGGAATTATTGTTTGTCTGTCTGTCTGTCTGTCTGTCTGTCTGTCTGTCTGTCTGTCGTTCTGTTCGTCCAGGTATAATTTGAAAACCCGTGGATGGATTTTGATAGGACTTTCACTGATGTGTTGTGTAGAAGTAAAGGTGTAAGTTGTATAAAACAATGTTATATAAAACATCACGCTATGTTTCATAGGGGCTAAGCAGTGAAACATTACTTGCACATATTACCACATAATTTCCTTTGTATGTGAATAGGGTAATTATAGACTGATCAGTTAATCATTAAGATATGTATTATTACGCTATATACAATAGGGACTGAGCAGACATTTAGTTTGCATAAGATATAGCATTGGCGAAGGGTCAATTTTTTAAGGGGTAAGCCGGTCCGGTACACCCAGGACATTTTCATTAGATTTCTGTTCATGAAATCTTAATGAAACTCCCCAAGTCCAGTATGATTTTTTTATAAGAGAGAGAGATAAATCTAGGGAGGAGGGAGAAAAGGGGAGCAAAACGTAATAAAAGCGCGGGCGGAGCTGCACGGGTCAGCTAGTAGTTTATAATATCATTGCTACACATGAACAAATTATTTGAAGCTCCGGTGGCGCAGAACAGTTCATATAATTATTATAGTATACTACGTCGCCTTCATGGCGCAGCGGGAAACCGCTTGCTTTGCCAACCGGGGGTCGTGGGATTGAATCCCGTGGGGAACAACAACTTTGTGCAATTGTTCCTTACTAGCTAGAACAATGCAGGCCGATCACCTGATTGTCCTGAAAGTAACATGATTCATGGCGTCAGATGGGCATGTAAAAATATGTAAGATGGGAATGTACCCTGCACCTCATCTCTCCCCGGTAGTGTCGATCTTTCGTCTCTTCGGAAGTAAGTAACTTTAGGAAGACGGAGTGCATTTGTGTCTGCGCAAACACTTGTGTGCTATAATATCTCTCACCTAGATGGCTGATCTTGTGAAAAATTGGCCACAACGGCCAGGAGGACATTATTTATTTATTATATATTATAAACAACATATGTATTTAAATCCACCTTGGCGCAGACGGTTAAATGGACCTTCGGAGTCGCTGGACGTTCGGGGTGTGGGCCCCTTTGAACGTCCATTGAGTACGGCGGCGACTCCGAGGAGGACGGCGGCGGGGTTGCGACCCCCGTCCCCGTGAACACCGTGACAGGTTCCCGGGAGGCTACAATGCGCCCCCCGGCGGCGGGCTCAAAGACAAGGCACTGAGGGGCCCCTGGTGCAGATCCCACCGGAGAGCCCTGGGGTTCCCCCTCTCATGTGCCGATGCGACAGCCGCGGGGGTTTTAGTGGGTAAGAATCCCACATACCCCGGTCGAGCCCCACAGCTCCCGGGGATCTTTCGAAGATTTCCCCCGCGTCAAAAAAAAAAAAAAGACGGTTAAATTGAAATAAAACTTCATATTAGTATTATATATTTATAGATAATTTAAATATTTGAAGCCCTCGTCGCGCAGAGTATTGTGAATTTTTAATTGGAATTAAAGATTCATATTAAGTAGTAGATATTATAAATAGACAATCATAATAAATTATTAAACATAAAAGCCTCCGTGACGCAGATTGTTATATGGAAATAGAGGTTCTTAATAGTATATTCTGTTATTCATAGCCAGTATATTTGAGTCAGAATCCGTAATGAGGAAATTCGCCGAAGAACCAAGGTCACCAACATAGCTCTCAGAATCTGCAAGTGGAAATGGCAATGGGTAGGCCACTTCACTCTAAGAATCTTTAACCGATGGGGAAGAAAGGTTCTCGAGTGGCGACCACGAACCCGAAGACGCAGCGTAGGCAGGCCTCCCACTAGGTGGACAGACGACATTGTGCGCGTCGCAGCTAACCGGTGGATGCAAATAGACAACTGTCGATCTTTGTGGCGTTCCAAGGGGGAGTCCTGTGGTCAGTAGTGAACGTCTTCCTACTGGTGATGATCATGATGATGATATTTAGGTCTCTTTGACACACTGGGAAGCCGCGTGGTTATCAAGATGAAGGTCGCGAGTTCTAATCCTGCGGAAATTAACAACTATGTATACTTGTTTTTTATTGTTTCGACTCACTTTGAAATTTTCTCGCTATTGAAAAGGAAATAAAAGTTTTTTAATTGGCAATGAGTTTGGATAAGCAATATCTAAAACTATTTTAAACCGATATCATAATTAGTTATTGAGATATGTGACAGACAGACAGACGGAGAGAAGAAATCGCACCTAATGGTTAATTTTTAACTTCACAACTTCAAAAAAGGTTCTTTAAAATAAATTGACACGCTTTAAATTACGTTAATGTAACATCATTTTTTGTATGAGAATCTGTTCAGCTTTTAAGTATTAGTTTGAGTTTGTTTCATACCGATACTTACTATGACAAAATCCATATACATTTGGAATTTAAAACAAAATTAATTAAAAGGTTTCTTATTCCTCATATTACGTATCAAACTTCATATTACGAAATATTTCCTTTACAAAAGCTTGGATATTACGCTTCATATGGTATCTTATTTTATCATTCATGTAACGTATCTATAATAAGTATAATCGTTTCCCACGAGCGTCTGAGGTGTTTATTAATGCCCGTCTCGAGCTAAGTGGCAACCGTGAAAAATATATGACAATATTTTATTCATATACAACCACCATACCAGCGGGCCTAAAATGGACACATTTAACATTTCATCTAAAAGGAATTCATAATATGCAACAGATCCTTCGCAATTCTTCTAATTTTCGTCAACGGGTCACACATTTTAAGTGAATCATACACAATTCATTTATTTGCAGATGCATATTTTGTGTTAATGCTGCCATACGAATAAAAATTAAACAGTAACATGCTCATATTATGATTCACTGAAAGTGGCCTTTTTGGACCCGCTGAGCTTGAAAGTCACTTGAAAGTCACTTGAAAGTCATGTTATGAGATAATGGGAAAAATATTATTTCACGAAAGAACAAAGATTTTAGGTTTAGGTGGCAAGTTCTAAAGTTTCAAAAGGTCGTACTAGAAAAGCAGACACACTTTTTCTTGTAAAATTATGGGTGGGGAATTGTACGCCCAAAAATCTAGTATACAGTATGTACAAAATACCCGTCGTGGGGTGTTAGGGTAAGAATAGCACCCTCCCATCTCCTCCCGTTGGGTGTCGTAGGCGACTAAGTTAACACAAAAAGACGGGCAGCAGCGTCTTTTTATTGGATTACCTACCACCTATACTATGATTCCCGCCCACATGTATTCTGGGCCGGCTCGTGCAAGCAATTGTCGTCGTCGTAAATGTACTCTCGCGGTGAAGAACGGTGTACCACCACCGTTCTTCACCGCGAGAGTACATTGACCACACGTCTGACTTTTCATAGCATAGAATGCTGAGCATAGGAGATAATAACATCAAAGATCAGTGACCTCTATATACTCGAATAATCTAATAACGAGACACACAGTCTACCATATTGTAAATACGTAAGTTATTTGAACTTGTTCTGACGATAACCAAATAACCTAACAAATATAACGTTTAATAAAATCAACATATTAACATCATTGTAGACATAGTGTTTAGTTATCGATTTACTTGCTCGTCAGTGAATTGAAAGGTCCGTAATAGAGAGGCTATGATCTGCATTGGCTGAAGCCCAAAACTAGATACCAATGCATTTATTAGTTTGAGTTTGTTTCCTTGTCTTTTTTCATGCATACAACATTCCGATACTTTCTATGACAAAATCCACATAAATTTAGAATACAGTAGCGGCCCGCCGCGGCTTAGCATGGATAGAAAAAAAATAAGAACTTTTATTTTATTTTTAGATTATAAACTAAACACACGTAGTCACGTAGTAAAAAATACCTTCCTTTTTATAATATTACTATATAGATTACCAAACAAACTCTCAACTTGTATTTAACAACCTTAACTGATGAATTTTGATAAATGCTGAAACACGTGTTTTATTATTTTTAGTACATAGTTTTTTCACCTACCCCATACACATTTTAATCTCTTATTCCTGTAGAGGTTGAATTTTCCATAATAATTTCTTATTACTTGCCTAGGTCATAAAAGGAACCTACTGTCCGAATGTTAGTTCTAGCTTAGGTAGTTTTGGCTCTGCATTGATGAATCAGTCATGCGAAAACGGCCTTTCTCTTTATAAAATTAGTATAGACTAGCTGACCCACGCAACTCCGCCCGCGCTGTGTTTACGTTAACTAAACTTTCAATAATATATATTCGCATAGAATACAAAACCTCCTTTTTTAAAGTCGGTTAAAAACTTGGACCCACTTTGTACTTGCCCTCCGAAGCACGGAGACGTTTAGTTCAAATGGCGTTAAACGGTCACCCATCTATTTAATGACCTTACCTAACGTTGCTTAACGGGATCGATTTCCAAACATTGTTCACAACTGTCTATGAGTGTTCCCTTACAAATATTTATTATAATTATTATAAAAAATTGTTAAAATCGGAGCAAGCGTATAACCAAGTACACATTTTGACTTTAGTCCCCTCTCCCAAGGGAACCGTGCCGAATGTCGGGATAAAAAGTATCCTATGTCCTACCTCGGAGTATTAACTCAAATCATGCCAAGTTTCGTTTCAATCCATCCAGTAGTTTCGGCGTGATGCTCAGCCGAGATACAGACAGACAGACAGACAGACAAAAATAAAAATAATTACATTTTTGGCTTTAGTATCAGTTATAGAATGCCCTCCAAACATAATTTTCAAAATATCTTCAATGTACAGAATTGGACCTGTTACAGTTTTATTATAAGTATAGATTAACGTATTTCTAGGTATTAAACGTAGTTACTGACGACTTTCTCTGACATTGTTGTGAAATATCAGCAATTGATTGGTTGTCGTATACGTTGGATTAATAAGTAGCACCTTTGTGCGCAAACATGAGGTGTTCTTGTAAAAATCATAGTTTATTTTTAGAACATTCGTCACTACTTGAGGAAAATTCATTGCGGTTGAGTTTTCGCACTGTAGTTAGTTACGGATCTTTACTCTGACTAGACTAAGAGCTAATTGCTAATTGCTAATTGTATAAAATTACATTTTATTGAGGTATTCTGTCACCCTTAAGTGATATTACTAATGTCTAAGTTTATGTGTACCTATTTCAGCAAGAGTGCATTTCAACTTCGCTACAAAAGACGAGTTTTATTCTGGGGTAATTGGGGAAAAAATAATTCACTTCGAACGCTAGTGATGTAAAGCGGCGCAAATATGTACCCCTAGGTTCTGGCTATATATGTATTAGCCAAGCGTCTGTACAAAGAGGTAACGCCGCCACACTTTTAGGTAGCTAGGTACTAGGGAAGTTTTGACTTAGTTAAACGTTTTCAACATCTTCTTCTAGTTTAAGCATACGTCTTTGCTGTAGATATTTCGTTACTAACGTCTTGAAAAAAGGCCAGGTCAAGACCCTAAACCGAAGAACATGTATGAAGGGAATAATGAAAGTGGACGAAGCGAAACAAGTATGTAAGGATCGTAGCAAGTGGAAAGAAGTGGTCTCTGCCTACCCATACGGGAAAGAGGCGTGATTATATGTATGTATGTATGTTAATATTGTTATCCTGGGATAATCCACACACGGTCCTCTGATCTCAAACTTTTTGTAAGTACTACTAGTTTTTTGTAAATACACACATCAAAAGTGTCTAGGGATCAAGCATTTTTAAGCGGATTTCTTGAGATTGAGATGTGGCTTTGTAATAAATTTATGATTTTATAAATTTATATGGATCCTTTTTGGTGCATTTCATAATTGGCCATTCCACAGCGTGATTTGGATGAACTCATTTTGAGTATGCCAAACCGATGTTCTTGTGTTGTTAGTGTTCGCGGTAGAAACACGGATTATTAATTGTTTAAGTTACCCAATAAAATTTTAAAGAAAACTGTTATTTCAGTCTTTTTTTCGAACTTTTGTGTTAGTGGTTCAAATGTCAAAAATCCCTTTATTAGGAAAATGGCAAATTTCTTTATTAATGCAAAGGTGACTTGGTTTATCGTTACTGTGACAAACGAAAACACTTTATTTGATGAATCCTTAAAGAAAATTTTAATTAATATCAATCAGGAGAAAAGTTATTGCAAAAATATATGTTGATCCCTAGACACTTTTGATGTGTGTAGAATAAGAATAAAGAATATTTATTCGCCGGAAAAACTTAGAAAAAACATAAAATAATAATAAAACGTGTTAGTACGTCCATTTCCGGCAAATGAGGCTAACTACTCAGCATATTGCTGCACCGGAATACATATCCCGGACCAGCGCTGTTTTTCAGGTTTAGCCCCTGTGACATTTTGATGCCATATCGACCTTAAATTCTACTTAATTAATATTATACTGTGAAAATAAATTCCCTTCAGTACATACTTATCTCCACTACAAAAATAAAATATAAAATAGTAACAAAATTTTAAAATAAACATAAATGACAACCGAGAAAATTTGGTATTTTTCTTGGTATACATGGTGAGGCTGAGGAAGGCTGCCAACCAGTCATCTAGCATGACGGACTCGTCCTACTGCACTGCCAATAAGTGCATATTTATAATTTTAAATACATAAATAACACTCGGACACAAGGTAGGAATCAAACCCACAATCTAATGGGTAGCGGCCAGGGCGTCTAACCGCTACACCAAAGGCCTATCAAATACATTAACTAGAGATTGATGACTGCCATAACAAAAGTAAGACCCATTTTTATTTAATTACGGGTTTTCATATTTTAACTAAAATATCTCAAGGAAATCGTTTATTTCAAGTAGGCCAAAAATAACACTTTGAGGTTACAGTATTTTAATCTCAACGTAACGGGCAATCGGTCTTACATTCCAATGAACTAAAACATAAAACCTTGTATTATTAACACGAATTAATCACATGTCATACGAGCAATGTATGACAAGACATGCAGACGTTGCCAAACCGCTAAATGTCCGTTCAATTCCGTTCCAAATCAATTTCCAGGGTTCCGGAATGGAAAACGAAATAATAGAATTCTTAACGTTAATTAATGTCTGAAATAAAACTACTTTTACGGATTATATTGCGGTTTATTTTAAATTTTACTTCGCCTAAGTAGTTTTATTTAAATGTGTAGTGTTCGAGTAAATAAAAGACAACATTAATATTTTCTTACTACTTACATGAATACTACGCATAGAAATGAAATTTGTTACGGCTTAATTCGCATTTTATATTATATTTCTGACATTTTCAGTGCCTTGCAGCATCCATGATCAAAGAAGTATATTTATCACAGGATCCTAAACCAAGTAATCGTTCAGCTATCGTCTCTGTCAATATTAGAATGTTATTTTTTTTTAATTTCAATAAGCTCACGATTCGGCGTTGGTAAGAATAGGTGATCCTTTCCAAGAATACCGTCCAGGTAGGTACCACCGCAGTGTCAGATATTCTGCCGCCAAGCAGTAGTGTGTAAGCATTGCTGTATTCCGGCGTGAAGGGCACTGTAGCTGGTGAAATAACCGGACACAAAGACTTAATATCTAATGTCTTAAGGGTCGGCATCGCGCTAGTGATTCTTCTGGTGTTGCTAGCATCTATAGGCTGCGGTGTCTGCTTACTATCAGGCGGGCCGCATGCTTGCTTGCTACCTTGGTAGTATAAAAAAAAGAATATAATAATACGTTTTTACTAGAAAAACAATTTTCAATGTTTTCAAAGTCTGCAGATTTTGGTAAAACTATTCTTTTCAGGTTATTCAATTTAAAAGAAAAAACTTACTATATCGATGACTGGCCGCATTTTAGAGCCTGTCATCTCAATCATAATACAATGAATGTATAGCGCGCGTCATGTAAAAACCACGCTAGGCCTCAACACCGACAACGACGTCACGAGTCGTAAACACACCTACACACAGACACCGGTCTCGCCGGCGAGGCCGAAGGGTCGTACGCATGCGACCTCGACATGCATCCCCTCGCTGAGTTTCTTGCCGGTTCTTCTCAGCGGGGGCGCGTTGTGAACCGGTGGTAAACTCATACTCTCTAAGCGGCAGCCCAAGCCGAGGCCGTGCCTACCTGAGGTGCCCTTGTGCTAGTCGCTACATAACTGGCTGGAGCGCTTAAAGCGCTCGCCCTCTTGTCCGGTGAAGCTGTAATGGCCATCTGCGGCCAACAGTACTACTCATACACAAAAAAAAAAAACCCGCTAGGCAACCGTGCAGTAGCTCGCCAGCGCCCTTTTGGTCCGACTGCCCCAGAAGGAGGGTTATGTTTTTCGAGAGTATGTATGTATGTCTATTTCTTTGGCACGGCCCACAGCCTAACGGCTTTTTCTTATAATATGTCTTTAGATTCGTTTCAGTTGTGGGAGTAACATAGGCATAGATATAGAATTTTTCACTACTTTGAACATAGGCTATATATTTTTTCAAAAAAGTGAATATGGTGGCCGTCAGTCACCATATTGTATTTTTTTACTTCCAAAAACATCAATATGGGTATCAAATAAAAGGTCTTAACTTGGCGAGTTCAATTATATATATATATATATGTCGGAAACATGTGTAACATTCTTTTTTTACTTAAAACTAAACTTTACATGATCGCCAGAACACAGAAGCACAATCTCACCCATGCACACCAGAATAACACACGAGGAAACTACCGGCATAAAGTCTCGAGTAGGCACTAAAGCCCTACCTACATACCTAGAATGGCCTCCACCTGCCCCTTACAGCCACCCCTGACCGACCGCTACCTATCTCGACCTTCTATCAACCTAGTAACCAAACCCACCGGAATGTAGATTGCAACCACTAGATAAATGGACTACACGAGCCAGAGAGGACAACTCATCGCACAACTACTCAACATGAAATCTCACAGGAAACTATCACAATCTAAACCAACAGCTGCAGTACGTTAGCTCACCAACACCGATCTGCACTATAGACTCTCTTCTATCTCTTACGGATCCCTGTTTCCATATTTGTCAACTGTAACAATCACTGTAACCGTCTTACCCAGCGAACCTCACATAAAGACCACAACACACACTAACACACACACACATAGACACACACTACTGTAACAATCTTGCCCAGCTGGTCCCTCAAGGAGGCTACTGTAACCGTCTTGCCCAGCGAACCTCACATAAGGACCATAACACACACACAAACAGACACACACTGGTGTAACAATCTTGCCCAGCTGGTCCCTCAAGGAGGCCACTGTAACCGTCTTGCCCAGCGAACCTCACATAAGGACCATAACACACACACACACACACTTAACAAATAATCACACACAAACTAAGGCTTCCCTTCGACCAGTCATCTCATATGACAGCGTGGACTTGATAACCTGACATCTTGTTATATCATCATCTCGTATGATGACATAACCCTCCACACACACAGTAATGTTCAACCTAATGCAAACGACCATTGGCTAAGGCGTCCCTTCGACCAGCTGCTTGTCATCTCATATGATAGCGTGGACTTGATAACCTGACATCTTGTTATATCATCATCTCGTATGATGACATAACCCTCCACACACACAGTAATGTTCAACCTAATGCAAACGACCATTGGCTAAGGCGTCCCTTCGACCAGCTGCTTGTCATCTCATATGATAGCGTGGACTTGATAACCTGACATCTTGTTATATCATCATCTCGTATGATGACATAACCCTCCACACACACAGTAATGTTCAACCTAATGCAAACGACCATTGGCTAAGGCGTCCCTTCGACCAGCTGCTTGTCATCTCATATGATAGCGTGGACTTGATAACCTGACATCTTGTTATATCATCATCTCGTATGATGACATAACCCTCCACACACACAGTAATGTTCAACCTAATGCAAACGACCACTGGCTAAGGCGTCCCTTCGACCAGCTGTTTGTCATCTCATATGATAGCGTGGACTTGATAACCTGACATCTTGTTATATCATCATCTCGTATGATGGCATAACCCTCCACACACACAGTAATGTTCAACCTAATGCAAACGACCACTGGCTAAGGCGTCCCTTCGACCAGCTGTTTGTCATCTCATATGATAGCGTGGACCGGACAACCTGGCACCTTAACATGTCATCATCTCGTATGATGACATGACCCTTCACACACACAGTGATTTTCAATCTCAAACAATACAAGCGACCCTGTACTAGATCACCGACCAGATCGTCACGCCATCCCAAACTAGATCACTCACCACATATCATTCCCTTTGAGATCACCGCACCAACTATCTCAAGATCCCAAACTACTACTCTCAATACATCTACGGGATCATCACTCTGACTGTCGCATGATCCCAAACTAGACTACTCGCAATACAAACTACTCTCTACGAGATCACCACGCTGACTCTCACGAGATCCCAAGCTATGTACGACTCACAGCACGAACTACTCTGTCGACTAGACTGTGTTCACACTACAAAGTACTTAGCTCTCAATATCCACTGATCGTTTCCCGAATAGCTGTACGTAGACTCTCGTCCGGATCCTCACGCTGGACTCAATGCTACACCTCACTGATTCACTAGGGAATATCACGATAGACTATCCATTATAATTTACAATCATCATCAAACATAACCATTCTACTTTTCCAATCATCACACTTGTCCAATCGAATATGTCATTGTCAACCAATGACCCAAACTAATGTCATGGCGTCACGTCAAACATGACAGTTGATATCTCATAATAATTACGTGCCGGCATATATATATATATATACATGTGTATATGTGTTATATGTAAGTATAATGAAATGTAAGTCCATTTTGTTTGGTCGCAGTCGGGCTTTTTAAGCTTTTATAATTTATACTTGTTTAAATGAGTTTAAAATATACATATATATATATAAATGTTACTTTAAATGACGCGAACTATAACTTCACCATTTTGTTCCACAAAGCCGAAACGTACGGGGCTCGTAATTCATAAGTTACTCTCACGACCGACAATTTTTTACATCTCACATTAATCTATCATTGGACCAAACGTGCTTGTCAGGCTAGTTGCGCCGGAGCAAAGCAATTGATTTACAAGTCCCTGCTTCTATCAAACAGGTTGTATATCTGTCGGGGTCGACAACCCTATGTACATAATGGGCGATGTGCTGCACACTCCGAGCTCAACCTATCTGGTAAATAATTAACATGTTGTGTTGACTGACGTGTCTTAATTTCAAGTAAATTACATCTCAATCACAATATGTTTACGTATCCTATTATCTTAGCATAAAAAAACAGGTTATCAGTTTTGGTGGTAGCATGTTGGTAAAATCTTGGACATTCCGCTAGCAGCAGTGAGTATTTCGGTGTGACGGACATTGTATGTGAAGAATATTTTTATTTCAAGAAAGTTATAGTCTCGTATCCCAGTCGATGAGTAGTTCAAAACCTTTACTCTGATAATAATATTATAGTATATACTTTGTGCGACAGAATCCGAAATGTGGAGATTCGCCGAAGAACTCTCAGAAGCTGCAAGTTGAAGTGGCAATGTGCAGGCCACATCGCTCTAAGAACCGATAACCGATGGGGAAGAAGGTTTTCGAGTGGCGACCACGAACCGGGAAGACGCAGCGAAGATAGGTCTCCCACTAGGTGGACAGACGACAACCGGTGGATGCAAATAGCTAATTGTCATTCATTGTGGCGTTCGAAAGAGGTGGCCTAAATTCAGCAGTGGACGCCTTCCTAGGCTCATGAATTTTAAACATTATTAAATACTAGACAAACACACTGATTATAATAGTATTTGCTTTAAAAGGATTTTCTGTAACAGTACCCTACACTTGAAGTTTCTCAGGCGTATAACAACTGCATTTGATTACCTCATTTGCCTAAGCCTCTCATGAATGCTCGCTGGATTTAGACATAACACGGTCAATTTAAGAACATGGTTTGACATTTTGTATTCAGTTTCTCTACAAATTGTGTTATATGCTCGTCACACAGTTAACCTCTTAATCAGCGGGAATATTATAAGGAATATGGGGCGATCTTACACAGTTGGTTACAAGCAAAGTCAGGCAAGGTTAATCCATACATCGGTCACCGTTTAGTGCAATTTGAATTAAGCATCCCCGTATTTCATAGGTCGATCCACGTAAAAAGTCGATCTGTGTTGTCGTCACATAGGCAGCCGTCATTAAACGAATTCTGAGGTCTAAAGGCACCACCACACGACAAACACCAAACATCGAAAATACACTCATAAATTACCCATAATTCAATCGTTACTGTGTCAACTTTCATCAACCAATCACGCACACACAGGCACACGCAGGCGACCGACTTAAATGTTTTTTAATGGAAAATCCCGGGCTAGTAGTAAAAATACGATTGTCAAAAGCTGATTGTTAAGAATGACCGGTTGTAGCCTTAAATAGTGTATCAGGCGCATAGCAACTGTCTTTGGGCGGGCGCCCGGGCGCACGGACAACCAGTTTTCTTCGTCTTTATATATATATACGTTCATATACATGTGTCTATACATTCGATGGAACCTTGTATTTATCGGCCACGATTTTATCTTTTACACTGCGATCATTCTTTAGTAAAGATAAGGTTGTATACGCATTTATGTCACGGTTCTTACGTTCTAAAGAATATAGGGTGGCTACTTCTATGATCATAATAATATAGGTATTTTTGATCAAGCCTAAAGTAAAGAAATATGTTTACAGGGGTATGTTTTTTTTTATACAACCAAGGTGGCAAGCAAGCATGCGACCCGCCTGATGGTAAGCAGTCATCGCAGCCTATAGACACTAGCAACACTAGAAGAATTACTAGCGCGTTGCCGACCCTTAAGACATTAGTTATTAAGTCTTTTGTGTCCAGTAATTTCACCAGCTACAGTGCCCTTCACACCGGAACACAGCAATGCTTACACACTGCTGCTTGGCGGCAGAATATCTGGCACTGCGGTGGTACCTACCTGGACGGTTCCTTGCACAAGGAACCTACCACCTAGAAACCACCACCTGTATCAGCCGAAAGACTCCCACTGCTGTACAAAGGGCTCCCCTTTAAAAGGGAGGGGTTGCCATAATACCCACGCTTGGCAGGCGTCTTGGGGATCGCAGTCTAGGTGGTAGGTAATCCAATATAAAGACGCTGGTGCCCGTCTTCTTGTTTTCCCTTAGTCGCCTCTTACGGCCGCCCAAAAGGAGGAGATGGGAAGGTACTATTCTTCTTCGGACACCCCACGAGTAATGTATATATGAACTGAACTTATTGCACTCTTAGACAATCTTAATCATAGTTATTAACTGTGAAATTAAATTAGTGATAGAGGTATTTCTACCGCTCTTTTTATTTTTGCCAAACAACAAAAGAAATTCTTCTGTGGCAACAGGTTTCACAGAACGAAAGTAATTCCTTTATTTACTAGTTGCGAAACTCAATTACCAAAACGGCAAAAATGTAGGTGCGATATCACAACTAAAAAAATATAGTAATTTAATGACTAAAACACTATCCCATCAGTGATTTCTTTGCATCGACTTTTCGCAATAGAGATAGTAATGTAGGCCGGTAGTATAAACTCGCGTAGGGTTTACGCAACGAAATAATAGACCAGTTAGGTTTAAGGACAATAAGTACAAGTATATAATAAACTATTTAAAAAAAAAAAAAAAACTGACTTCAAAGTAAATTATCTAAAAAGCATAAAATAACGAAAATATATTGAAGTCGGTGCTAGCACATCATGTTAACTAACACTAGCACCAGCTGACACCGACTTCAATATATTTTCGTTATTTTATGCTTTTTAGATAATTTACTTTGAAGTCGGTTTTTTTTTTTTTAAATAGTTTATTTAACACTTTTTAGTGACTTATTTTACCAAAATAGGTATCAGCACTATCACGCAACTCGAACGTCTACGTTACAATAACTTACTGAAAACATAAAAAGTTTATATCTCTTAAACTACTGAACCGATTTTAATAAACTCTACCCTAAGTTGAAAAATACTCTAACTATTGCAAAAAGAATTTTCAAAATTGGACTTGTAGTTTCTGAGAAATGCGTGGACAAACCTACATACATACATACATACCTACATACATACATACATACATACATACACTCATAAAATTTGGTAAATTTGTTTAGAAGCCCACATAGACTAACATATATTAATATTACGCATTTTTATCAATATTACATACATACGCGTCGAATAGAGAACCTTCTTTTTGAAGCCGGTTAATAATGGGTCTGTTTTTCGACCCAAAACGTACAAGTCATCAACTTCAGCCGGAAGACGTCCATTGCTGAACATAGGCCCTCCCTCTTAGAACGTCACAATGAACGACAATTGGCTATTTGCATCCACCGGTTACCTGCGACGCGCACAATGTCGTCTGTCCACCTAGTGGGAGGCCTGCCTACGCTGCATCTTCCAGTTCGTGGTCGCCACTCGAGAACCTTTCTTTGCCATTCATTGTCACTTCACTTGCAGATTCTGAGAGCTATGTCGGTGGCCTTAGTTATTCGGTGAATCTCCACATTTCGGATTCTATCGCGCAAAGAAACTCCGAGCATAGCTCTCTCCATTGCTCGTTTGTGACTGAACTTCTCTAATAGGAACGCAGTTATAGACTACGTCTCAGTACCATAATTATGTCATCACTGGCAACACACAATGGTTAAAAACCTTCGTCTTCAGGCACTGCGGTATGTAGGACGAGAAGATATCGCCGATAGATATATCCGAACGCTGCCCATCCGAGTTGGATTCTACAATACGAACAAATAAAATTATAATAATATGCAAGTAGCAAGGGATGGGTTCAATATTACTTGTACTCCTACTTCAGTTCGACTGCAAATTTCATTTAACAAATACCCACGGTATTAACTGGAAATATAAACTACCCGTGTTACTACCAGCCGCCCGACCAATTTCGTAAGTAAATACAATTAGTTCCAAAACGAAATTAATATAAACAAGAAGTTATATTGCTATGAAACTGGGGACTGTTCGCGGGACTGTTGGGAGTATTTACTATGATTGGTTCTCAGTCGGCAAACATTTAATCTAACCCTTTTCCTGGCTATCGGATGTTCATATTTATGTTAGTAGTAGTTCATATTTTGTATCCGAAAATATCAGGGCATATTAAATATGGACACCCGTGTTGTGTCCATATTTAATAAATAATAAAAAAAAATGAACTGTTTATTACGGAACAAAAATGACATGTTTCTTAACTAAAATCTTAATGAGAATAAAGATTATACAGTTAAGGAGTAGCAGCTTAAGTCTGAAAATTATTACATATTTAAGAGGTGTCTCTAGAGTATACTTTTAATTTGGCCTGGTAAGAATAGCACCCTCCTATCTCCTCCCGTTGGGTGTCCGTAAGGGAAACCAAGAAGAAGGGCAGCAACATCTTTCGATTGGATTACCTACCACTAATACTGCGATCCCCAAGACGCCTGACAAGCGTGGGGATTGTGGTGGAGGCACGGGTAGCGGATAAAAAAAAATAGCGGATATATTTCGGCTGCTGCTGATGGTTAAATATTAAACACAATTATATGTAGTTATAGTCTTGCAGAAAAATCTAAACTACTCAGTTGTGTGTATGTAACGTATTTAGTTAAAAAGCTACTCAGTTCTTACATCTTGCATGAAATCTCTCATTAGTAAAGTAATTAAAAAGCAGTACAATATGTTGAATTTTATGACGATTATAATGTGGGTATGTATTGTCAAAACTAGAGTGAATAGGCTTTTAGTGAACTAGTGTATTTCACCATCCTCGATTGCATCGCTGCTTTCCATTACGTGGTCATGCAATGAGCAGTTTAGATCTAAATTTATTAATTCCTAAACTAAATAAATCTTGTTTTATGATATCATAGAATCATAGAATGGATGGCTTGCATAAAGGTGAGATCAGAGCGTTTCACAAAAGAAATCATTGTCCTTTATTTAAGCGAATACTACATTGAAATAAAACTACTTTTACGGATTATATCGCGGTTTATTTTGGATTTTAAATTCCCGACGTTTCGAATGCTTTGCAGCACTCATAAAATTACCGTTGTCGAATTTTGATTTCTGCAGGAGTTGAACTTGATGTGTATCTTCCACCTATACTGCCATCCCCAAGCCGCCTGCCAAGCGTTGGGATTATGGCAACCTCTCTCTTGTAACGGGGAGGCCATTGTTCAACGGTGGACGTCTATCGGCTGCTAATGATGATGAATGATGAGCTTGAAGGTCCTCAAATCCTTTGACTACAACAAGAAGTTGGGCTATCTGGGCTCAAAAAATCAATGATAATCAATGATAACCTAGTCCTTAAGTTAATCGCAAAGAAAGTAAGGTCTCGTCTCCTCAACATTCCTAAAAGAAAGTACAAAACAAATGCACGCGATAGACATGTCGTGGTTATAGAATCGGATGAGTCATCTGCCGCGCAACATGACTCCGAGCCGAGAGTCACAGGCAGTCACGATCGCGACCCGACTCCCCCGCCCTCCATTGTGCGATAGAAAGCTACGGTTTACGCCACGAAGGGCCCATAATGTTCCATTGTTTGGATTAAGAACTGTTTTGTTTGAACGGATTTGATAAATCTTGACAGAACGGTTGGTGATAACTTTTTGACATTGGGATAAGGATTACCTCGGTGTGGTCCGATGGTAGTAAGTCCAGTAGTTTGCTAGTAATAAGTACTGCTTGATACCTGCCTTTATCGTGTTTTGCACAAGGGCTGAGGTCTCTAATTCGAATCTCAAGATAGGCAGTATTCAAATTTTCTGTCAAGTTATTCTCAATAGTCCCGAAGTATCCGTTGTGAAAGGTACTATGATCAGTACCCAAAAGACGTCCACTGCTGACGAAAAGCCTCCCCTTAGAAGGAAGGGGTTGCCATAATCTCCACGCTTGGCAGGCGTCTTGGGAATCGCAGTATAGGTGAGAGACGCTGCTGCCCATCTTCTTGTGTCCCTTAGTGGCCTCTTCCGGACATCCGAAGGGAAAAGATAGGAGGATGCTATTCCTACTCGAACAACCCACGAGTGATCCCATTTTTAGAATATCATATACAAATGGTCTTAAAGACTTTCTTCACACAACACTATTAATATTCTACGACAATCAATACAGTAGAAGAAATCTGATACTAGTACCTACTGATGCTTTTTTATGTAAATAAATACTTAACTAGATAAAACGCCCAGACATGACCTATTAGGTAGCGGTCAAAGTGTCTAACCACTAGACCAACAGGACCGTTGACAGGTACAATAGCGTAGTTTTCTAGTCATCCTCATGTAACCCTCGAACAACTGAAATCTATAACTCTTGCGACTAGTCACCAGAAACAACCTTTCGT
Organism: Furcula furcula; assembly: GCA_911728495.1. Classification (NCBI taxonomy): domain Eukaryota; kingdom Metazoa; phylum Arthropoda; class Insecta; order Lepidoptera; family Notodontidae; genus Furcula; species Furcula furcula. Next base: position 3,812,524 of record OU452244.1, on the reverse strand, counting down.
CTTTCTAAATCACAAGCCATTTATGGCACAAAAAGAAATATTTAACCTCGACATCTATTCCAGAATACAACAAGATCAAAAGAGTCAAAACGTTTCTTTTTATTTGTTTTTGTACACTATTTCTCGAATCTGCATGTCCCGGAAGTCAATTTATCTTCCCCACAAGCTCTAGTTTGTCTATCTGCATCATATACATTAATACTAAAGTGAATTTGACGAAACAAGAGACGAACAAAATAATCTTAAGCTAAAAACTTCCTCCGTTTTGACGAAGTGGCAATTTGACATCTATCTTAATAAATAGAAAAAGTGTTACAATGGTAATCCTATGCGACCGTATTCACAAGCAGTAGATAATTTAATCATAAATTTCTGTTATACAAATTATAATGTTTATGGCAAGAAACAAAATACACGAGTATATAAAATACGTTAGATCCGTGTCTACTCAACTCGTTACACCGCCGGCGTATTGGCGGTTGGCGCGCACATAACGACGCACCCAATTTAAATACCAACAAAAAGTGCTCAAATCACCTCGGATTTGGTTCGAGAGTGGCTCGTGTAGGCGGACTTCTTGTAAGCGCGTGGTCAAAGCCATAAGCGGTAGCGGGTGTTTTATTTCTAGAAGAGTATCCGACAAATTCACAATCATGTGTTATATATTTAGCGCTACTTTAAATGTTAGCGGGCTATTTGATTTTCTTTCAAATATACCAACATCCAATTGAAGACATTAAGATTTGAAGTGGCGTCAAATACATAGCTTATATTGCTACGTTCGACTATGTATAAGTATAAAAAAAAATATTTCTAATAACTACTACTAACTTAGGCCGCAGGCTTCCCGTGACTAGATGATTTAACGTCCGGAAAGTAAAAACTAGAATAAACCGCGATCTATGGCTAGCTGCATACGCTCAATAACATTGCCAATAATTGATTGAAAATTAACAATATATTATAGTACTTTATCAATAGTATTGAGCGTGTCCTAATAGGTAAGTTTTTTTTTTCAATTTTCATTGAAACCTAAACCTAAATCCTTATATTAACATAGTTCATAAAATATAAAGTAACCAAACAAATTTTGAACGATTTAAACAGTACTTGCAGAGAATTTTCACCATATTGCTTATTTTGTTTGTGTGAAACAACTAAACTAGAAATGTGCGTAAAAGTTAATATAGAAATGCACTCGTCTTAAGTAACCACTTACATACACTGCCATGATCTTAGAAACAGGTGGTAATACTGTCTCTCTCCTTGTATCGTTCTTTATCAAGTCCAATCAGTTATAATAGGTAATTCGGAGCGCCTTTCTTCAAGCCAGTCAACATAATATATCGCGCATTCTATAGGTACTTTTGATATTTTCCGCTACCTCTTATGCCTTGTGCGCACTCACGTGGGAGGTTGTAACGCTACATGTGAACGGCAACGCATCTGCATCGGGGTCGTTGACCCCGGTTTGGTATCAAACCACTGTGAGAAGGTCATTGTGTTTCGGCAAGTGCGAATAACGACGAAAATTTAAATGTCTATGCAAAAAACATACGTTTGTGGAACTGGTTTCAAGGAAAGGCAAATAATTTGATGTATATATGTGTGTGTGATAGAGAATGTGTGTGTAAAGTTGTCTGTATTCGATGTGTTGTGACTTTAGTGTTTAGGAATTCGTATTTGTTTGTGAGAATATATTATGTAGATAGATCCGATGATTGATACCTACTTATTATTTTGTTGGTACTTGAAGATTTTAATTTCCATATTACGTTATTTTGAATAGTACTTTATGCAACTAATAAAATTAGTGTACAGAAACCAATGAAGAATAATTTCTATAAACAGCGTTTACTCACAAGATACACTAATTTATAGAAGTTACAAAGTTTGACCCGAGTTCAATCCGTGGCGTGCCGGGTTAGAATTGCACCCCCCATTTCCTCTCGTTGGGTGTCGTAAGAGGCGACTAAGCGAGAACAGGAAGACGGCCGCAACGTCTTTCTTTTGGATTTATCTTTCACCTATACTGCGATCCCCAAGCCTTCCTCGTACCTGGCAGCGTTTGGAAGGTAACACGTTTATATTAAGATCAAAGATATTTGTAAATTTGTACAGTTTGCGAAATAAATTATCTTATTCGTCTTCTTCTTCCTCCCTTTCAAGGGGAGGCCTTTGTCCAGCAGTGGACATTTTGCGGCTGCTCATGATGATCATCATTATTATCATTATCAGCCTACATCAGTCCACTGCTGGACATAGGCCTCCCCCAATACACACCATTGAGCCCGGTCTTCTGCCCTCCTCATCCAGTCACTGCCAACTGCTTTGCGTAAATCGTCACTCCACCGGGTCACAGGGCGTCCTACGCTACGTATTCCAGTTCGTGGCCTCCACTCCAGAACCAGTCTTCCCCACCGGTCATCGGTTCTGCGGCAAATATGACCAACCCACTGCCTCTTCAGCTTGCTAATCCGTTGAGCTATGTCAGTAACTTTTGTTCTCTGGTGAATTATTTTGTTTCTTAATCGATCCCTCAGAGAAACGCCGAGCATAGCTCTCTCCATAGCTCGCTGTTAAATTGGTGGACTAGTCGTACCGTAAGTGGCCACGTCTCAGCACCGTACGTCACTACGGGTAAGACGCACTGATTAAAGACCTTAGTCTTCAGACATTGCGGTATCGGTGACGAGAAGACTTGACGAAGTTTTCCGAATGCTGACCAGCCCAGCTGTATTCTTCTTTTGATTTCCTTCTCAAAGTTGTCCTTACCTAGTTGGAGCGTCTGTCCTAGATACACATACTCCTGGACAACATCGATGATGATGATGCCTTATCTTGTAATTTCCAGGGGTGATTTAACAACCACGGCTGGATATTACAAGATTAGGCATCATTGTCATCATCATGGCATCATACCACTTCAGTTAACACAGAACCTTAAACGGGTTAACACCTGTTTAAGGTTCTGTGTTAACTGAAGTGATAACAGCAAATAGAAAAACTTGGCTAAGGTTCAAAATCATGCTTACGTAGCAAGCGTACCGAGCCCTGGAACCACCAGCTCGAGTGCGAATAAATTTGCCGTTTCCAAGACAGATGCTTTGAAGATATGTAGAATAAAAACACCTCCGAATCTCGCCAGCATTATGCAGCTCCGTGTTTAGCGTTTAAAATAAAACGTACATACAAACAAGCTTTGTTAGGAGATCTTGATTACAGCTCAACATGATTCCGTGTACGTCGTTAGTTTAAATCGGCTTTAGTTCAATTAACTGGCTGAATAGAGCAACCTTTTATAAAGACGATACTAATTAAGTTAAAAAAAAGTAGTGTCTAGAACAAAAAAGTTTCAAAGCGCCAACTTCGGCATCGATAATTGCTCTAAAAGAAAGGTACTAAGTAGCGGCCGCGTTACGATCCGGTGGTAATATGTAAAAATGATTTTTGTGTAAGTGCCTCCGTGAGGCCTACATAATAAAGATATTTTGAAATTAATTTATTATAGATAGATAGATAACTATTTGTTGCATACCAAAAAGTACAGAAAATAGAACTTGAATAAAAAAAAAACAAAAAAAAATATTTATACTAACGAATTATATCGCGATTTATCTTAGGTTTTACTCTCCCGACGTTCCAAATGCTTTGCAGCACCCATGTATATGGATGGATAAGAATAAATTAATTACAATGTTGAAATGAAACTAATTTTACGGATTATATCGCGGTTTATTCTTGATTTTAATTACCCGACGACGTTTCGAATACTTTACAGCATTCATGGTCACGGGCGGACTGAGGTGGTAGCTGTCCAAATGTCATAGTTGTCTTAGGGTACCCTCAGGTCTTCTAATTATTATTGTTAGTCCGATCTACGCAGAAAGAGCTTACAGTGTGTTGAGGTCTTGCAGTGGAATGCTTGTCTTTGGATTTGACTATGTTTATCACGGGATCCCAAGCTGGTGATAAATTTAGTTTCATTTCAATGTGTAGTATTCGCGTAAATATCAGAAATCATTATAATTACAATGTGTAGTATTCGCATAAATAAAAGACAACATTAAGATATTTTGACTTTGACACCTTTCTCACTGAAACCAAAAATATTTATCGGCAAAATATTACACACACTTGCACTACGGTGGGGGCACCTTGATGCTTGACTTGTACACATTGATTTTTTTGTAGACTGAAGTCCTTCAGTCCACTTGCCAAAGGATGCCGATGCATTTTGTTACTAGTTTGCAAATGTTCAATAATATTCTTAAAACTTGATTGCCATCACATTTCTAGTCTATAACAACAGTATAGGTATAATAATTCACATAACCATTATCCGTTTTCGGAAAACCATCCATTTAAAAGTTCATTTTACACATATAATTTATGTACGCTCTGAAGCACCTAATAGAATATTTAAACCCCAAAACGGATAACATAAATACATATATATTACAATATGATATTCTAATTTCACATGTAGTACTAAACTAATAAAGTTCAGTTTTAAGAATAAGCAATTGTTAGTAGGTACCATAAAAGCTCCTAATTACAATTTTATGCAACACCTTCCCACGTGTAAACCAAGTAGGTATCATTTTGTTGATATTTTAACAAAATTATAATTATCTACTAGCAATTGATAGGTGTTTTTTTGTCGGCTTAGGGCTCCCGCACATAACTGCGAATTCGCATCGCATCGCAAATATCTGCGAGAAACAAATGCATTTTCAATACAAAAATTCATTTGTTTCTCGCAGATATTTGCGATGCGATGCGAATTCGCAGTTATGTGTGGGAGCCCTTATAGCCAACCTAGTGTCAGTGGTTCAAGCTGCCCTTCGGACTTGACACCATTCGGCACCGACTTTTCACGTGCCCTCCGAAGCACGGATACGCACAATTCAAATGCTATCCCCCATCTAAGGACTGACCTTGCCTGACGTTGCTTACCCAACTGATCGCTTACCAAACAGTAATTCCAACAAGCAATAAGTGCCTCTCTGGCTATGTATGGGTGAACAATGTATTGATCAACATTTCCACAAATTAGATCACATCCTTATAGGTCTAAATAGGAACATTAATCCGGTTCCATAATTGGACGCTGACAACGCTGTACCGTGGAAGCATTATTTTAAAGGCTTTTCCCCAAATCTTTATTTCTCATGGTTGTGCACCAAATAAGGATAAAAAGGTCAATCATATGCAAGAGCTTCGTCACAAGTTCCAAAATTGGTAATGTTCGAACTATCGATACAATCATTATTTAGCAAGCACATAAGTACAAAAGTACAGTATTTTTAAGTATGTTATAGTACAAACGGACAAATGGATATACTTGAACTAGTCCTTCAAACTCGCGCCGCCTTATTGTTACATACCCCAGACCCAATGTCGGCCCTATTGGACTATGACATTGAGCTAACCGCTCCCCGACTATTGTATGAATGAAACACTATCAAACATACACCGGTCTCGCTAGCGAGGCCAAAGGGGTGTACATATGCGACCTCAACGATGAGTATCGCCCCACTGAGTTTCGTGCCGGCTCTTCTCAGTGGGGGCGCTTTGTGAACCGATGGTAGAATCAGCCCTCTCTAAGCGACAACCCAAGCCGAGGCAGTGTCTCTCTGAGGTGCCCTTGAGCTCGTCGCTCCCCTGCCTTTCTGGCTGGAGCGCTTTAAGCGCTCGCCCTCTTGCCCGATGAAGCTGTAATGACCATCTGCGGCCAACAGCGACTGTCCTCACAAAAAATGGATATACTTATGGTAACAACTACTATACAATGAGCTATGCTATTTTCTAACGTAAACTATCTACCTATGCTCGACGTCGATCCAGCCTTGAATACGACGTCGACTTTAACGCTGTCCAAATCCATATTTATTGTCGCATTCCGGCTCAACGTCGGACTGACTATTCGCAATGGCGAATAGTCAGTCCGACGTTGAGCCGGAAGTAGTTCAACTTAAAACCGTAAATTCTCGTGACTGTAGTGCAACATAAGAAAAGTTAGTGAATACGAAAACGCAACTCGCCGCTGCCCGCAGCGTCGAACTCGAGGTTGTCTTTCTTAGAGAATAGCAGCATATTGTTTTTGATTTTCGGGTCACTAAAAGAAACTTATTAACCCGTACTTGAAGCTATAATCTACAAAATGATTTAGTTAAATCCATTATGTCTACGGACGCAAACGTTTTTCAATTTCCTACACATCACTTGATGTAGTATAATGGTCGCGGTTTGTCTGGCGTCGCCTATAATGGCGACTCACGTGTCGCGTGCACTAGTGTCGATGATACTCATTATGCTGATCGAAGAACTCGATAGCATAGAATAAAATGTATAACCTATTTAATTTACTCATTCCAAAGCCTGCCTAATTTTCTTGTCAACACTGTTTGAATGATGAAATAAAAAAAATATCTAAATAGGTTGTTGTGTCTACACTAGAAGAGAGAATTTATTTATTCGGCAACACAACGGCATATTACGAAGACGAAAGACTTAACAAACAATAAACAATCAAACAAAAAAAAATCCTTCAACGTTACAAATAGATATATGAATATACATAATTACTTTTGCAGGGATGCCACAGGGCTTCATTCTCGGTCCCATTTATTTTACTACATAAATTGATTGAATAAAATATATAGGCAGAAAGTTCATTCGTATCCCCTCTGTTCTTACATCTACACACATCAAAAGTGTCTAGGGATCAACATATATTTTTGCAATAACTTTTCTCCTGATTGATATTAATTAAAATTTTCTTTAAGGATTCATCAAATAAAGTGTTTTCGTTTGTCACAGTAACGATAAACCAAGTCACCTTTGCATTAATAAAGAAATTTGCCATTTTCCTAATAAAGGGATTTTTGACATTTGAACCACTAACACAAAAGTTCGAAAAAAAGACTGAAATAACAGTTTTCTTTAAAATTTTATTGGGTAACTTAAACAATTAATAATCCGTGTTTCTACCGCGAACACTAACAACACAAGAACATCGGTTTGGCATACTCAAAATGAGTTCATCCAAATCACGCTGTGGAATGGCCGCCCATGTTCGTTGCAACAACAAAAAAAGGTCTTCTTGCGACTGGATACCCTCCATATTCGGCAGAGCTCTTCTCTGTAGCATATCCCATGCATGCTCAATCGGGTTCAAGTCTGGCGACTGAGCAGGCCAGGGCAGGACATTGATGTTAGCTGCGGCGAGAGTCTGTCTTACAACTCTTGCGGTGTGCGGTCGTGCATTATCATGCATTAACTGAAATAAGGGACCGATTTGCACTTGTAGAGGAACGATGACGTCTGATACAATCGTCTCAGCATAAATTTGAGCGTTGAGGTTGCCTCTGATCCAAATCAACTCAGTTCTTCCGCCGATCCAAATACCCGCCCATACCATGATGGTTCCACCACTATAAGGATGGACTTCCTGGCAGGATTTTAATCGCTGTTGGCGTCCAGGGGTTCTCCAGTGTCGTATACGTCTTGTATCCGGTCTCATACCAAAACGAGACTCATCAGAAAAGCACACGAAACGCCATTGTTCTTCTGCCCAATTTCTGTGTTCAAGAGCCCATTGATATCGAATCCTACGATTGTGCATTGCTATAGGTGGTACCCGTAACGCTCAAATTTATGCTGAGACGATTGTATCAGACGTCATCGTTCCTCTACAAGTGCAAATCGGTCCCTTATTTCAGTTAATGCATGATAATGCACGACCGCACACCGCAAGAGTTGTAAGACAGACTCTCGCCGCAGCTAACATCAATGTCCTGCCTTGGCCTGCTCAGTCGCCAGACTTGAACCCGATTGAGCATGCATGGGATATGCTACAGAGAAGAGCTCTGCCGAATATGGAGGGTATCCAGTCGCAAGAAGACCTTTTTTTGTTGTTGCAACGAACATGGGCGGCCATTCCACAGCGTGATTTGGATGAACTCATTTTGAGTATGCCAAACCGATGTTCTTGTGTTGTTAGTGTTCGCGGTAGAAACACGGATTATTAATTGTTTAAGTTACCCAATAAAATTTTAAAGAAAACTGTTATTTCAGTCTTTTTTTCGAACTTTTGTGTTAGTGGTTCAAATGTCAAAAATCCCTTTATTAGGAAAATGGCAAATTTCTTTATTAATGCAAAGGTGACTTGGTTTATCGTTACTGTGACAAACGAAAACACTTTATTTGATGAATCCTTAAAGAAAATTTTAATTAATATCAATCAGGAGAAAAGTTATTGCAAAAATATATGTTGATCCCTAGACACTTTTGATGTGTGTATAATCACGATTCAGCGTCGCATGCAAATTCGACGTTGCAAGGCAAGGCTTATCTCCGTGGGTGCGGCTCGATTTCTCCGCGACATTTCTCTTGCCGCGTGCATGCCGTCGCTAACAACGCGACACAAACGCTGATACTATTAATTACTTGTTACTGTGCCAAATTAGATTTCCGTGTATGTACACGCTTTTTCATATACCCATATCCTGGTACATTTTAGATTACTGAGTGTTTACAGTACATATTTGGCGTTGCATTCAATTTATAAAAGAATGTTGGATCTTAGTTGCTAAAGTTGGCACATAAGACTTCTGATGCGATGTGCACCAGGTGCCCCTAATTGCTTTGCCGTTAAGCCCGCCGCCGGAGGGCACATTATAGTCCCCCTAAAGCCTGTCACGGTGCTCACGGGGACCAGGGTCGCAACTCCACTTGCTGTCTACCTCAGAGTCGCCACCGTACTGGATGGTCGTCTAGGGCCCACACCCCAGACGTCCAGGTTCTATGAAAAAGAACTTCCAACCTTACTCAAAACTTCAAAACCACAACTGCAACTCCAAAAAAAAACATTTAACCATTTACTTAGTGGTACTTTTGGTGTATTTTTTTTGAGCTAAACCCACCACTCACTCCCACCACTGTTACTCCTGTAAGCCAGGATCTACAGTGGTCACCACTGAAGACACCGAGGTTTGACCCTCGGCGAGTCCCAGGGGAATGCTAAATTGTCTTGGAACCCGCAACAAATTTAATTAAAAAGGTAGATAGGAGGAGTCGATAATATATTCCACTTTTGGTGCATGTAAGATGAAGGACGTAAAAATCTATCTTCTATCTATATAAATGAAAATGAATCACCGAAATGTATGTAAGTAAGTAAATAATTTCCGAACGATTGCACCAAATTGGATAGTTCTTTTTTTATGTTCGTTATTGTCTTATTGTATCGTATTATCGAAGCAATATTATGGAAAGAAAAAGAAAGTTGCGCAGAAAATTTGAAAATTACATAAGCGGAGCTGCGCGGGACAGCTAGTATGTGTATAAAATATTTGACGAGACTTTATTCGTATCCTTTGTGGGTGAATCCGGTTTAATGTAATTCACATATAAATAAATGGAACTAGTTTATTTAATTTTTCGTTTGAATCTCTTGGATCATTAAATGTTTTATCGCGTGATTCAGCTTTCTAAATTCCATTTTGATAGTCTGTAGTTTGTTACTAAGGGAGAAGAGAAAATCTTTATCTATGCTTTGATTAGTGCGTCATTCATTAACCCGTCTATCGATATCAATGAGAACCTTAAGGCATTTCTAAATGGACGCTTTTTAAACATTTATACGTATAAGTTTCTTGAAGGATAGATTGTATAAAACTATTAGGCAGCAAAATAATGGAATATATAAAGTTGTCATTTATTTGCGCGAATACTATACTATACTTTTACGGAATATACGATATATTCCGGAAAAATTGACTTTTATTTAGGTTTTAACTTTTCCAACATTGCTTTGCAGCATCCACGGTCACCGGAGGACTGAGATGTTGAAGGTCCTTCTGTGTCAACTAGCGACCCGCCCCGGTTTCGCACGCATAAACCTTCCTCTTAAATTACTCTATCTATTGCTGAAAACTGCATTAAAATTCGTTAATAATAATAATACCAGCCCTTGTTTATGTCCCACTGCTGGGCACGGTCCTCCCCTCAAGATGAGGGGGCTTAGACCATAGTCCACCACGCTGGCCAAGTGCGGGTTGGCGGACTTCACACGTCATTCGAGAGCTAGTTAGGCTTTCTCAGACATGCAGGTTTCCTCACGATGTTTTCCTTCACCAAAAGCTAGTAACAATCGCACGAAGACGATTCGCACATGATTCATTGAAGAAATCAGAGGTGCGAGCCGGGGTTCGAACCTGCGCACCTTGTTTCCAAGGCAAACGCTCGCCCACTGAGCTGTTACCGCATTACGCATTACAATTCGTTGCGTAGACTTTCTTTTATACTATGCAAAGATTATCCCGGTGTACCCTTAGGTCTTTATCATCATCAGCCGTAAGGTGTCCACTGTTAAACAAAGGCCTCCCTTTAGAAGGGAGGGGTTGCCATAATCCCCACGCATGGCAGGCGGCTTGGGGATCGCAGTATAGGTGGTAGGTAATCCAATAGAAAGACCCTGCTGCCCGTCTTCTTGTTTTCCCTTAGTCGTTACGGACACCCAACGGGAGGAGATGGGTGGGTGCTATTCTTACCCGGTCACCCCACGGGGAATTCTCTTCGGGGTCTTCTTAGTTACCCATTATTGTTGTTCCGATGGAAATTAAACATGTAAAATAAACCGTGATATAATCCTTAAAATTTATTAACATGTATTTTCTTTAATTTTGTATGTAAAATAAAGAAGTAAGAATTAAGTAGATTCTCTGTTTTAACAACTCTACTTCATTGATTTAGATTTATATGTAGTGACTCATCCAAGTAACTTTATTTATTTATTTTATAATTTTGTACACACAATACTATTACAGGAAATACGCAAATATAGGAAAGAATGGAAATGATGGATATTTAATAACTGATAATGAAATAGTCTACAACTTTTATTAACCGACTTCAAAAAAGGAGGTTCTGTATTCGACGCGTATGTATGTAATATTAATAAAAATGCGTAATATTCATATATGTTAGTCTATGTGGGCTTCTAAACGTATTTACCAAATTTCACGAGTGTATGTATGTATGTAGGTTTGTCCGCGGATTTCTCAGAAACTACAAGTCCGATTTCAAAATTCTTTTTGCAATAGTTAGAGTATCTTTCAACTTAGGGTAGAGTACAAATTTCATCAAAATCGGTCCAGTAGTTTAAAATAAAAAGTTTATATCTCAAACTTTTTATGTTTTCAGTAAGTTACTGTAATGTAGACGTTCGAGTCGCGTGATAGTGCTGATACCTATCTTGGTAAAATAAGTCACTAAAAAGTGTTAAATAAACTATTTAAAATAAAAAAAAAAACCGACTTCAAAGTAAATTATCTAAAAAGCATAAAATAACGAAAATATTATTGAAGTTGGTGAATATACACAGCAGGTACGCTAACACCAACTTCAATAATATTTTCGTTATTTTATGCTTTTTAGATAATTTACTTTGAAGTCGTTTTTTTTTTTAAATAGTTTATACAATTTATGTACGTCTGATAGTATCTAAACGAATATTAGGTACTTACGTTTGGATTTATCTGATCTGTTACAGCTTTAAATTCCTACGCAGATTTAGAATTTATAATTCTAATCTATTACAATACCGTTAACCGTCCAAGAAGTTTGACCTCAACGTAACGAACGCATATCCTTGTCAACACAAAAAAAAATTCTCCCGGCAGAATGGGTGAGAGCTCAAATTACGCCGGTCGGCCGGTGACGCGTATATTTTGACTGCGAGCATCGAATTTCGGGCCGGGGACCGACGCAAATCGAGTTTCGTGCTGAATTCCACAACAATAGAGGTCAAATGCCGATAAAGCTGTCGAATTGTCGCACGTACTGATGTGAAACAGGGGTTTTTTGGTCATTAATACTTTTTTCTGTGACGACAGATGTGTAAAAAGTTGATACACCAGCTGATGGCTGTCTTTGAAAATGCTAGACCGCTGTTCAAGCTGATGACAAATTAACGCGCATTAGTTCATTATCAACAGAACCCAGTGTCAGCGGATTTTCAGCTCCAACGACCAAAGAGGAAACTAACTTTGGGGGGGGGGTCTACTCGCGTCCGTAGGAATTACTTGACTTCTGAATTCCCTACACGTGTCCCCTGGGTAGTGCTAAACGAGTAGCGACTCTGGTGGTAGGCCAAATCATCGGCTGCCGGCTTTTTAGTTACCACCCATCAGACTAAGCCATGCCGCCAAACGATTCGTCGTGTTCCGGCTGTGTTGTCTGATGAAGCCGCATGGAGGATGGGTCTGAACAGTTGCTTTGCGATGGATACCGGGTACGATGCGTCAGTTTTTAGTTGTGTCGGATGCTTGGTCTCGGAGGGTAGCGGGATCCGAAGCACGGTGCTCCGCTGGCCGACCGCAGATAGTTGGGGGCCCAAGTAGTGTGCTAGCCACACATGAAAGGCTGCCCCGCCAACTGTGAAAAATCCCAGGGTGGCTTCATCGTGCCGGTTGGCGACCGGACGAGAGGACCCGATGGCGATCTCTGGGGGGGTTCGGGCGTCCCCGCAGTCTCCGGTTCAAGCCTCCAGTGGTGCAATAAGACTGACCGTATTGTTGGGTTAACATTGCAAAGTCTCGTCAACTGCCATCCTCCATCCATACTATTCACCTCTTTAAAATATGAATCGGACACGCAAGAAAAGTAAGTTTGTACAGCGGATGCACGTCCTCTCACTGCAAGTGCACCTCACTAATATTCGAGGTCTGCACTCAAATCTCAATGCAGTCCACCACCACCTTGAGACTGAAAAGCCGCACTTGCTTTTCTTGACGGAAACGCAGATTAGATGTCCATCAGATGCGGCGTACCTCGACTACCCAGGGTATTCATTAGAGCATAATTTCCACCAGCGCGCCGGAGTCTGTGTGTACGTCCGCAATGACATCTGCTGCCAGCGTCTCCGTCAACTCGAGGACCCCACATTCTCTACAATGTGGATGTTAGTAGACACTGGTATAGATAAAATTGTCTATACTTGTGTCTATAGATCACATAGCGGTGACCTGGAGACAACTCGCCTTTTTGACCACCTTAGTGAGGCCGCTGATGAGGCCCTGCATCGGTACCCTGATGCGCAGCTGGTCACTCTGGGGGACTTTAATGCCTGTCACCAGGACTGGCTGTTCCCATACCAGAGGACTGACCATGCTGGGAGAGAAGCGCGGAACTTTGCGCTGTCGCTAGGGCTTTCCCAGCTGGTAAAGCAAGCGACTAGGGTACCTGATGTTGTTGGTCATACAGCCAATTGTCTAGACCTTCTGCTGACAACTGATCCAGACAGGTATGATGTAATAGTTTCCTCACCTTTAGGAACCTCGGATCATTGTCTGGTGAAATCTGTATCGACCTTTTCTCCACCTGACTGCGATATTCGTGGTGTGCGGCGATTGTGGCGATACAAGTCAGCAGATTGGGATGAGATGCGGCATTTCTTTGCATCTTATCCTTGGCGGCAGGTCTGCTTCTCTTCCGAAGATCCGTCGAGTTGCGCGGATGCTATAACCGACGTGGTACATCAAGGAATGGAATATTTTATCCTTTTCGCTGATGTACCTGTCGGTGGCAAAGCTCGCCCATGGTTCAACGCTGAATGTGCTCAAGCTGAAAAGAGCAAACATTCGGCGTATCTTTCCTGGGTTGAAGCTCGTGACCGCAAAGCTCCGGATATTAGCAATAAGAAGAGAGCCTTTAACCAAGCCGCTAAGTTCTACAAGAAGGCGTTAAAGAAGGCTCGTTTCGGCCACGTCAACCACATTGGCTCAAAGCTCGCTGCCCAGCCATCTGGTAGTAGAGCTTTCTGGTCTCTTGCCAAATCAGTCGAAACGAACTTCTGTCGGCCTTCACTGCCTCCGCTAGTAAAGCCTGATGGAACTCTAGCTCATACGGCAGGAGAGAAAGCAGGTTTATTTGCATCTCTCTTTGCCAATAATTCGCGTTTAGACACTGGCAATGCTATTCCACCACAACTGCCTCATTGCGGTTCGTCAATGGCGGAAGTCCGCATTACAAATAAGGAGGTAATGAGAGCACTGTGTCGTCTAGATGTGAATAAAGCTAGTGGTCCTGACGGTATTCCAGCAATAGTACTTAAGGCATGTGCACCCGAGTTGTCTCCGGTATTGACACGTTTGTACCGTCTCTCATTTAAGACTGGAATAGTGCCCAAGTCCTGGAAGCTCGCTAACGTGCAACCCGTGCCCAAAAAGGGCAGTCGTGCCGATCCAGCCAACTATCGGCCGATTTCAATAACCTCCATACTCTGTAAGACTATGGAGCGTATATTGAACTCGCGCCTCATGGCATACCTAGAACAGAATGATCTCCTCAACGACCGACAGTACGGATTTCGCCGAAATCGGTCGACGGGAGACCTTCTAGTGTATGTCACTCACTTATGGGGCGAGGCCCTCGAGAAAAATGGGGAAGCGCTCGCTGTTTCCCTGGATGTCTCGAAGGCCTTCGACAGGGTCTGGCACGCTAGCCTTTTAAACAAGCTGCCAGCGTACGGCATATCCCCTGGACTGATCGGCTGGATAAAGGACTTCCTGAGTGAACGGTCTCTCCGAGTGGTTGTTGACGGTTGCACATCGGAGCCGTTGACGACTAATGCCGGAGTTCCTCAGGGGTCCGTTCTCTCCGCAACTCTCTTCCTGCTGCATATTAACGATCTGCTGTTGCCCGGTATCTATGGGTATGCAGATGACAGCACTATTGTGGAGAGATATATGCCGAGTGCTCGGGCCAGTAAGGATGTTATCCAGTCTGAAAGAGTAGCCATGGTGGAGCGCGCGAATCTCACACTTCAGGCAGTCTCCGAACGGGGTGATGCCAATCTTGTGAGATTCAATGCCACCAAAACTCAAGCGTGTCTATTCACCGCGAAAAGGAGTCCGTTCACCTTGGCTCCTACTTTTCAGAATGTATCCTTGGAATACACGGACCGCCTTCAGTTGTTGGGAGTTGAAATTTCCTCAAACCTCAACTTTGGGCGGTTCATTGAGTCCAAAGCCAAGGTAGCTGCAAGGAAGCTAGGTGTCCTTTCAAAGGTCCGCCGGTACTTCACACCGGAGCAACTTTTGATGCTATATAAAGCACAAGTCCGGTCGTGTGTGGAGTACTGTAGTCACATATGGGCTGGTGCTGCTAAATGTCATCTTGCAGCTTTGGACTCAGTGGAGAGGCGTGCTAAGAGGCTTATTGGTGACGCAGAGTTAGTAGCGGCCAATTTACAAAGCCTAGAGCACAGGCGCAGAGTAGCCAGCCTCTCGGTGTTCTACAGGATGCATTTTGGAGAGTGTGCACAGGAATTGCATGACTTGATTCCACCATCTCCCTTTCATCATCGGACGACGAGACGCACGGCACGTACACACCCTTATGTGGTGAAAGTGCCTTCAGTCCGGTCTAAGCGGTTTGCTTCTTCATTTATAATAAGGACAGCTAAGGACTGGAACAGTTTGCCTGCGTCGGTTTTCCCGCCCGATTATAATGTGGGTGTCTTTAAGACTAGAGTGAATAGGCTTTTAATAAGCTAGTGTGTTTTGCCATCCTCGATTGCGTCGCCGCTTTCCATCGGGTGGGACTGCAGTCAAGCACTAGCTTATAAGTGTTAAAAAAAAAAAAAAAAAAAACTAAGCTGTGCTTTTTTCTGCCAAGTTAAAAGCTTGAAGCAACCGGCATGTCATTGATTAGATGGAAAATAGAAAAAAAGAAAAAATACTATTATTTGAACACCGCAAAACACTAAAGCACAGTTTGCCTTGTATAGACAACTCAAAAAAAAAATATATCAAAAATGTGGTATTTGGTAACCAAAATGATTTACATAAAACACGGTAGAACGATGATACCTGCAGAAGTATATATTACTGTGTCGCAAATATCAACGCCCCTCACCGCAGATGTGTCCAAACAAAACAGAAAAAACTAAAAACTGATATGGAATATACAAATAAAATAGAAAATACATATATGTATTATTACTAACCAACAAAAAGTAGACAAAAATATAAATAAATTACAGAACTGAGTTGTGTGTGTGCGTATGTGTGTGAGAGAGAGAGAGAGCGTGTCGTTGTGTCTGTGTTTGTGTGTAAGTGTGTAGATATCAACGTATATAATGAACTAAAATACATATAAGATCTTCAGTATCTTTAAGACAAAGATAGCAGCCAATAATTAAAACTACTTAACAACAAAACCAAACTACATAATTAAATAGTAGTTTATGCACCAAGGGGATAAAGCAGTGTCTTATGTCACGGGCGTGAAATTGAATCGCGAGCATAACGAAGGATTCTAGTAACTCCCGAGCGTAGCGAGGGAGTATAGATTTAACTCCCGAGCAAAGCGAGGGAGTTAATACTAGAATCCTGAGTACAGCGAGAGATTCAAGCTCGCCCAAGACAAAGACACCTTTATCCCCGAGGAGAATATATTACTTTTCACACCTACTGCGAGGTAATGAAATACAAGTACTAGGAAGAGATTGCTTAGGTTATCTGGAAGAGATTGCTTTTTAGCGATAAGGCCACCTTTTTACATCATCAACGTATTGTTCAACTAACTAACTTTTACTTGTAACTTTTGGTGTAAAATCTCAATGGTACAATGAAGTGTATTTGTTATTATTATTAAATACTTACTGCTAGAAATAAAATAATACAAACACCGATTTCCAGCGTTTGCGCCCACACCTACTGCGAGGAGAGACAGTAAAATAAAAAACTTCTAGAATTAAAATAATATCAACAGCGTTAGCGCTTTCTTTTTATCTATTTTTTTTCTTTTCTAGAACCTAGAACAAGGTTTGGCTCCAATTCGGCTCCCGGCGCTCGGTTCGATTTTCAAATGTATTTTTTCGTGCAAGCCTCTGCTTAGAGAGTGGTTTATATACCTACTGTAAAGAGTCTCCGTGGTAAAAAAATATTTGACGTTCGTAATTCAAATTACATTTTAATGAAGAATTGGCTTCGGCCTGAAAACATGAATGGAAAATGACAGCAATTTAATGAAGAATTGCTACAAATTGATTTATTACGAGATTACTTATGACGAGGCTATATGAGCTAGAACCTTTTGCCTTCCCAATTAGGGAGAACTAAAGGACAAGAAAAAAACAAATCACATTATTACCCAAGGGAGTTTAGTACAACATTATTACCCGGCTAGACTATAGGGATATAATGACCTACTTTATGTCAAGTTTATATGACACATAATGGAACATTATCGAGCAGGTGGTGTGAAAATGTTATTTATACAACCAAGGCGACAAGCAAGCATGCGGTCTATCTGATGGTAAGCAGTCACTGCAGCTTATCGACTCTAGCAACACCAGAAGATTCATTAAAGTGCTGCTGACCCTTAATACGTTAGATATTAAGTCTTTTATGCCCGGTAATTTCGCCAGCTACAGTGCCCTTTACCCTAGAACACAGCAATGTTTACACGCTGCTACTTGGCGGCGGAATATCTAACACTGTGGTGGTACCTACCTGGACGGTTCCTTGCACAAGGAATCAGCTACCTAAAGTACGGCATACACGCACAGGTATACCTGACAGGTATACCTGTGCAGTTAAACTGTACAGGTATAATTGAGCTCCATAGAGACCATACACGTAACGGTAAACCTGCACAAACTCTCAGTTGAAACCATGGCCCCGACAGCGGCGCATGACTGCGACGCAGTAGCGTTAATAGATTAATAGTTTGTTTTATTAAAGAAAAGGATATTAAACGACGACACCGTGAACAGTGGTGAAAAGCAAACAGTACTCTTATGTCGACTTATTGAAGGAATTGAAATTTAAACCGAATTATTATTACCGCAATTATCTACGAATAATAATAATATTCTGGGACAATCCACACAGATCACAAATTAGGCAGAGCCTATACTATGGAAACTAGATGACTTTTTCTTGTAAATACATACATAAATAGATAAATAACACCTAGACACTTGGCAGGAATCGAACCCACTACCTATTGGGTAGCAGCCGGCGTGACCACTAGACCAACAGGCCCCAATAAGATGAAAAGACTTTTCTCGATGATTTTTTTCTTACGATTTATTATAATTGCTGCTACTTTTTTATTTTTAAAAGATTAAGAATCATTATTTGTCAGCATATTTTTATGTTACAATAATAGACGGTACCAAGTATTCTACCGTTTCCGGCGTACAAATGTTTTATCGTTACAGGGTGACATAATCATGTCAAGGAATAAAATTATTTAAATTTTATCGTGATAATCTTTACACTTAATATGCCAAAAACAATGCTCCGACTTGTACATGTTTATAAATTCTTCCATTACTACATTCCGCTTACGAGACGACATACTGTATAAGAGCGCCGCGCGTCCTTTCCCTCTAACAGTCATCGGATAACTGACGCCTGCGCAGGCGAGTGCCATACACGCTCAGTTTTGCCTGCACAGGTAAACTGCACAGGTATACCTGCGCAGTTAAAAATATGAAAATTCATATTTTTTGACTCGCCTGTACAGGCGTGGAAACCTGCACAGTTTTGCGGCATACACGCTCAGGTTTACCTGCGCAGTTGAACTGTACAGGTATACCTGTCAGGTATACCTGCGCGTGTATGCCGTACTTAATAAAAAAAACTACGGTGAAATCGGTATTGTTAAGCGAATTCCTGATGCTGGACTACTCAAACTGGGTAATACTAATAGGGTGTGGATTACGTAATACACACTATTACGTAAATCACACCCTGAACAATCAGTCTTAGAAGATCTTGACCAAAGAAGACAGGCATTATACTTGCAGTGAAAACATAGTGACACTTTCGAGTGATATTTTTGCACATATTAAGCCAGGCACTTTTATGCCCTTTCGGAGTCGCTGGACGTTCGGGGTGTGGGCTCTAGGTCGTCCACTGAGTACGGCGGTGACTCCGAGGAAGACGGTTGCGGGGTTGTGACCCCCTTCCTCGTGCACCGTGTCTGGTTACTGGGGGTCCAGATCCCACCCGATAGCCCGAGTGTCCCCTCTCATGTGCCGATGCGACAGCCGTTTAGTGGGTAAGAATCCCACATATCTCGGGGACTTTTAGAAGGTTTCCCCCGCGAAGAAAAAAAGGGACTTGCTAGGTGTCAAATAAGGTTTTTACTATATTACTTACTTACTCCATAAACATAAATATCATGAAGAAAGTCTCTCTCTCTCTCTTAGACCATATGGTACAAGCCAAGTTAACCAGAACATCGGAATTCATAGTTTTCCCGTGACCAAGAGATTTTAATTATTAAAAAACTTCTAACTAAGTGTGTCTGTTGAACCGGTTAGATTTGTAAGTTGACCTAGACTTTCTATAAAGAAACTTTTAGTGTCAGACTAGAACTAGGCTTGTCTAACACATAGCATTAGAGTAGGCTAGTCCTACATTATGGGGCACTTAATACAGCATCTGTGAAATACATATGTATGGTCTGCAGAAAATCCCCTTTAGGGAAAAAATATTGGTTCCTTTGTCTATTTTTTAACAAAAACCTTATACATGAGGAAATTTGAAATATAAAGGAGTCTATACCTGTACAAATGTTACTAATTTTATTTCAATTTTTTATTTGATTCAAGAAGACCTTGAACATCTAAATAACGGCACCTACACCATACTACACCAGCGATTGATTCCAACTATGAGTAAAGTTACCAAAAAATCTCTCAATAATAAATCGTTGTGCCAGGTACACAGGTCTTAGATTTCTCTCGCGTCAAAAAAAAACAAAAAAAAAGGTACGCGGTATTCCAGCATCACCTCTATAGCTGCTGCTGTCAATACAGCGGTTTTTCTTAATAAACCTAAACTCAGCAATGCTGTGACGCAAAATAGTTAGCGTCCATAGGTTCCGGTTACTCTGACCCATCGGCCGTCAGGAGGGCAGTATTACGGATATTCAAAAATAAAACAAAAATACAATACAATTGAAAAAAATAAAGTTCTCACACACGTGCGACCACAGCTAGACCTAAACGTGACCTAACACTAAGTTCGGTATAACAAGCAAAAAAAATCAAAATAACTAGCCGTTTCTATTACGTCACTTGTCGACTAGTTTTGAGTTCCAAAAGTGTAGACTACTAAGCTCTCAGACTGGTCTTGCTTGGACGTGTAAGTATATACATATATATTTTTTATTTATAGTCTACAAAACTGAATACAATTATTATACAACTTGTAGACACGGCGTGCATATAACATTGTATGTGGTAAATACATAGGGGCTTTCCATTTTAAATGTTATACAGAAACATATAGGAAGACTTCGACCAATGATATTGTCCCAAGATATTATTATTATTATTAATATAACTTCTATACACTTGAGTTACTATTAAAGGACGGTTGTTGGTCCAAACTGTCATTCGACTTCATTTTTTAACCGACTTCATTATTTTTTTTACTTTACAGATTCTTTGATAAGGTATTTCCGGCGTATCATTTATCATCTACATGATAGGGTTAGGACGTATAAATTACAATATTTGATGAGATGTAGTGATAATATCCTCTTTTCCTTAGTAGGTATAATATGTTCATTAATTCTGAATGAAATTAATCAGTAAATTTTTGAGAGACTGGTGTTGCCAGAATTTGCGCTGTATACAAGTTTAATTCACAATAGTGCAACCCCATGATTATGATGTTGCAATCTCCACGCCTGGCAGGCGTCTTAGGGATCGCAGTATAGTAGGTGGTAGGATATTCAATAGAAAGACGCTGCTGCCCATCTCCTTGTATTCCCTTAGTCGCCTCCTACGGATACCCAAAGGCTTCCCTTTGGGAAGAAGAGCACCCTCCAATCTCTTCAGATTGGAGGGTGCTCTTCTTACCCGAACACCCCACGGGTAATAAAAAATACTTTACATGACGGTGTTTTGACGAGCCCGTTGGTCTAGTGGTTAGACACCCTGGCCGCTACCCGATAGGTCGTGGGTTCGATTTCCACCAAGTGTCTGGGTGTAATCTATCTATATAACTATGTTTTTACAATAAAAGTATTAGTATCTGTTGTCTGGTTTCCATAGTACAGGCTCTGCCTTTGGGATCGGATGACTGTGTGTGGATTGTCCCAAGATATTACTATTATTAATTCATAAATTCGGCTTCTGATTTAATTCCCGGTGAATTCCGCGAAGTCTACCAATGCGGTCCACCTTTGACACGGACCCGCTGTACCGCCGCCGCGAGATGCGTCGGCGCCGTTCAGTCACGGACAGCCAAGGCCAGAATGGCCGTTACACAAAGCCGCCGATTTAACGCAAGCCACGAACGTAGGTTACCTACAAAAAACGTGGCGAATCTAGACATTGAAAATGTACACCGGTTTAACAGGATGCAGGATGACCGTCTATGAGACGTTATAAGCTCAGCATCTATGCTATCATCGAATTTCTAAACACTATAAACGTGTTTAACTACTACAATTGTTTTACAATCACTACATAGTATATAACAAAGTCGCTTCCCGCTGTCTGTCTGTCCCTATGTATGGTTTGATCTTTAAAACTAAGCAACGGATTTTGATACGGTAAGGAGGAAGTTTTATATGTATAGTACATGCATAATATAGCAGAGAAACACTGATAATTTTAGAGGTTTCTAATGTGATGTCGTAAATAAACATTTTTTTGCGCTTACATTGCAAACGCTGCCTGAACCCTACGAGACAGATCAAAATAATGTACTACAGTATCGTACACCTTAACAAGGTCTACAAAAAGTCCGCAATGGTTTATGTTTATCTCTTAGGGATAACCCACAATAACCATTTTTTGAAGTGAAACTTCTTATGCGACTTCCAAAAATGTTATCATATAACGCGTTATGCGCGTTAATGATAGGTGATACGCGATAGGCGATAGGCATTAAATGATAGGTGTTGTGAGGTGGGAGTGAGTGAGTGAGTGAGTGAGTGACTTCGTCGACTTCGTTGACTCCGTGGACTCCGCCGACTCCGCTGACTCCGCCGACTCCGCCGACTCCGCCGACTCCGCCGACTCCGCCGACTCCGCCGACTCCGCCGACTCCGCCGACTCCGCCGACTCCGCCGACTCCGCCGACTCAGCCGACTCAGCCGACTCAGCCGATTATTTTTTATTATTATTTAACATTACATTATCATTATTTTAACATTACTTTATCATTATTTTATCATTACTTTATCATTATTTTAACATTACTTTAAAATTATTTTATTATTATTTTAACATTACTTTATCATTATTTTAACACTTTTTTATCATTACTTTATCATTATTTTATTATCTTTTTAACATTACCTTATCATTATTTTAACACTATTTTATCATTATTTTATTATTATTTTAACATTACTTTATCATTATTTTATTATTATTTTAACATTACTTTATCATTATGTTATCATTATTTTATTATTATTTAACATTACTTTATCATTACGTTATCATTATTTTAACACTATTTTATCATTATTTTATCATTATTTTAACACTGTTTTATCATTATTTTAACACTATTTTATCATTATTTTATTATTATTTTAACACAATTTTAAAACTATTTTATCATTATTTTAACGCTACATTAACATTATTTTATCATTATTTTAACACTATTTTATCATTATTTTAACACAATTTTTTTTTTCTTTTTTTTTATCACTATTTAACACTATCATTACTTTCAGCGGGACTCTGAGCGGGTCTGACCGGGACTGAGCGGGACTGACCGGGACTGACCGGGACTGAGCGGGATTGAGCGGGACTGACCGGGACTGAGCGGGACTGACCGGGACTGAGCGGGACTGAGCGGGACTGAGCGGGACTGAGCGAGACTGAGCGGGACTGACCGGGACTGAGCAGGACTGAGCGGGACTGAGCGGGACTGAGCGGGACTGAGCGGGACTGAGCGGGACTGAGCGAGACTGAGCGGGACTGACCGGGACTGAGCAGGACTGACCGGGACTGAGCGGGACTGAGCGGGACTGACCGGGACTGACCGGGGCTGAGCGGGTCTGACCGGGACTGAGCGGGACTGACCGGGACTGAGCGGGACTGAGCGGGACTGACCGGAACTGAGCGGGACTGAGCGGGACTGACCGGGACTGAGCGGGAATGAGTGGGACTGACCGGGACTGACCTGGACTGAGAGGGACAGACCGGGACTGACCGGGACTGAGCGGGACAGAGCGGGACTGACCGGGACTGAGTGGGACTGACCGGAACTGAGCGGGACTGACTGGGACTGAGCGGTACTGACTCGGACTGACTCGGATTCAGTCAGTCCGATTCAGTCAGTAAGTCCGAGTCAATGAAGTGAAACTTCTTAAGCGACTTACGTTCAGCACTCCTGGGGCCCTCCCCAAAATATAATAAGACAGAAATAGAATAAGACAGAGCAATAGAGATAGAGAGGGGAATAGAATGAGACAGAGCTAGAATGAAGTTTCACTTCTTCCGCGCGGAGGGACTCCACGCACGCACATTTTTTTTATCCTTTACTTTTTATGAGAGATTTTAAGCAATACAGCATTAATCCGTATCCAATTAAGTATAAATACATTTTCACCACCCGTGCGAAGCTGGGGCGGGCCGCTAGTTAGTGATAAAACAATGAATGTAATTACTGCAAAATAAAAGTACTAATAAATAATGTACTTCAGACGCCCAATATTTTTAATCATCATTAGCAGCAGCCGAAAGAAGGGAGGGGTTGCCATAATCCCCACGCTAGGCAGGCGTCTTGGGGATCGCAGTATAGGTGGTCATCATCATCACCAGCAATGCCACAAATAACGACAATAGGCTATTTTCATCCACCGGTTACCTGCGACGCGCACAATGTCTTCAGTCCTAGTGGGAGGCCTGCCTACGCTGCGTCTTCCGGTCCGTGGTCGCCACTCGAGAACCTTTCTTACCCATCGGTTGTCGGTTCATCGAAGGATGTGGCCTGCACATTTCACTTGCAGATTCTGAGAGCTATGATGATGGCCTTAAATTTTCAGCGTATCTCCACATTTCGGATTGTGTTGCGTAAAGAAACTCCGAGCATAGCTCTCTCCATAGTTCGTTGTGTGTCTTGAAGATATACATAATTAATATACCGCATGCCCAATTAACCCCTTCTTGCATATAAAAATGGAGAGTTATATTTAATTAATACGTTGCTACCAAAAATCTTAATTATTCTTACGTAAATGTAACACTCGGTAAACCAAAACCCCTACACAAACATCGGCTGCTCGCGCAACTATGGCCGTTATTCTTGTGTAATAAGGTTGATATTCGCAAGTACAATCAAGTGGTTGCGGTAGCTTTAAAAGAGGTTCGCTCGTCACGGGAGACGATGATGGCGTAACAATGTCTCGGTACACTTGTTCTGATTTGGGTGGTGAGCAGAGCTTGGGGGCTCTAATCTGAGAAAAAAAAATTGTTCTACCGGTTTGGAAATGTATAAGAAATAAAATTCTAGTATATTTACTAGGAAGTAGATACCTAAGTAAGCGAGATACTGTTTACGTAGGTACTATCGCTGTCACGAACGCTTGACCAGTTTTCAAACAAAATAGTTTGAACAACGCGACGTGCGCTTACTCGCTAACACGTATTTTGGGCCGGCACGTGCAAGCGATTGTCGTCCTAAAGGCGGTACACCGTTCGTGACCGCGAGAGTATATACCGCCGCATTTTTAGCAGATACATATACTGAGTTATGCGTGAACATACATAAATAAAATATAGGTATAGACGAATTGAGAACCACCTTATTTTTTTAAGTCGGTTAAAAAGACCCATTGACGAGCGGGAGTTCAATTCAACTATCGGTAGGCGTATTGCTTACCATCAAGCGAAAAGCTTACGTGGCTCAATCCCAAAGATTTATCTATTCAAAAAATTGTTAGTACATAATATACCTAAATGAGTGATGGCTGCTGCTCAAGTCAACTCGTGCGCGGGTGCTGCTAGGGGGGACTGGTCCGACTACTATCCCTTTGGCCTTTTAGTTTGTTGTAATTTTTGTCGTAATTTATTGTTTTCTTCTTTTCTCCCTTGCTTTATGTTTCGAACGGCAGGACACACTATGGCTAATGTCGATTCATTTGTAACAAAGCAAACAATGTTTAAAAAAGTGAAAAAATGACAAGCCCGCTGAGTTTCTTGCCGGATCTTCCCAGTTGAGGCCGCGTTATGATCCGGTGGTAGCTTTTAAAAAAAATGACCATTCAAAGTTAAGCCTATTTGAAATAAAAAAAAATTGACTGACTTTGACTATTCCGCTAGCCCCACCGCTCTTAATGTGCCTGACCTCTTACTCATGCATTGGATATAGTAACAATGAATTTTAAAATATATTGGAACATAAAGTATGATATAAAATTACCTTATTTCAGTCGAAAGCCGTATTTACGACAGTATTAGTAATGTATCGTAAAGGCTTGTTTACACTTTTTGATAATAATAAATTCGTTTGTCTGACGTATCATACAAAAGTACGTACATACGTACGTACCATAAAAAAAAAGATTACAGTGCATAATAGAACACTAGCCACCGGAGTTGTTAGATTGTCAGTAAGATCGATTTATTTACAAATTGTATTCTATTCTATTCTATTCTTGGTGTCTATAAATTTGGGCCCGGTATTCCCGGAACGCACTTCGACCCAGTTGGATCCATTGTGCATGCCCTAGCCCTTACTCTGTTGCTGGCGTATCGAAGAGCTCCCTCAGGTACGCAACGATCGCGCCAGCTTGGAGCTGTACATAATCATTTGGTGCAGGATAGGCCACTCCCAGATGATGCAACCTACGTCTCGCAAGAGCGTCGCAGCCACACAATATGTGTCGCATTGACTCTTTTTCATCTTCGCAGAATCTGCAAATGTCACTAGTACTTAGCCTCATTCTGTGTAGATGCTCGTTGGTACCTAAATGTCCCGTAAGTGCACCCATCAGGTGCCTTATTTGTGATCTGTTTAGGTTAAATAATTTGACCCCACAGTCCACCCTTCCGCTAGAGAACGCTTTGGAGTGGTTAAGGCCTGACGCTGCCCTCCATTCCTTCATGTGTTCGTTTCTAGCATGTGCATACAATGCTTGGTGATATGTTCCATACGGAATCCCCACAAATGGTTCGGGGCCAACCAAATGTCTCTGTGAGCCGGCCCTCGCTAATCTATCTGCCTTCTCATTGCCCTCGATGCCTTCATGTCCAGGTACCCAGATAAGGCTGACATTGTTGTGTCTTCCCAGGTTGTTCAAGCCTGTAACACCTTCTTTGACCAGTTTAGAAGCAACTCTGAAGGAATTCAGAGCCTTCAGAGCTGCCTGACTGTCGCTGAGAATGCGAATGGTTTTACCCTTGACATTTCTCCTTTGCATTTCTTTGATGCTGGCAATTATGGCATAGGTTTCCGCTTGGAATACCGATGCATATTGCCCCATGCTGTGACTGATACTACAGTCCTTGGAATAAATCCCTGCCCCTGTACCTGACTCCATTTTGGAACCGTCAGTGTACCATATGAGGTGAGTTCCACCAACCGGTTTGAGTCCCCTCGTCCACTCTTCTCTGGATGGTATATGTACTCGGTACCTCTTGTTAAACATGTACACTGGATTTATCCTATCACAGGGCATGTCCATTAGATCATCCAGTTCTTTCACGGGATCCAATAAAGTATGTTTTGTACAGGGCTTGTTACGATTCCAAACTCCTGCTTTTGCAAGTCTGTATAGCGACTTTCTTGCCTCTATTTGTATGTAAGTGTGAAGTGGGGTTAGTCCCAGTAACCACTCAAGAGCCAGTGTAGGCGTTGTTTTGAAGGCACCTGTAATTGCCATGCAAACTACTCTTTGTACCTTCCTAAGAGAATCCTTGCAGATCCTTAGTTTGGTCCTAGGCCACCATACAGCGCTGCCATATGTGAGAATAGGCCTCACCATCGTAGTATATAACCAATACATTACCTTTGGTTTAAGTCCCCAAGTTTTGCCATACGCAGAACGGCACATATTGAAGACACGTAAGGCCTTTTTTGTTATGTTTTCAACATGACCACGCCACGTTAGTTTACTATCAAGAGTTACCCCAAGATATTTTACTTCCGTAGCCCATTTTAGTTTGGTGCCGTACATTTCTAGGTCTCTAAGGCCCTGTAATCGTCTTTTCCTCGTGAACGGCACTATAACCGTTTTGCTTGGATTTATGGAAAGGTTATTGTCTTTACACCATCTTTCCACCCTAACCAAAGCACCCTGCAGCAAATCCGTTACTATGTTTGGAAATTTGCCATTTACCTGTATGACTATATCATCTGCATAGCCTACAGCTTGAAATGGTCCACTGTTTAGTTCCACTAACAACGAATCCACCACTAGACTCCACAGTAATGGGGATAGTACGCCTCCCTGTGGACATCCTTTAGTTGCATTTACGGTAACCATATCACCTAATAAACTAGTTTTAATGACACGTTCCTGTAGCATAGTGCTGATCCATTTAACAATTGTCGCATCTATGCCATGATTTTGTGCTGAAGTTCTTATTGAAGCGAAGGTTGTTCGATCGAACGCCCCCTCAATATCCAAAAACGCTCCAGCACAGATTTCTTTTGTCTCCAATGCATGTTCTGCTCGGTTGACCACGTAGTGCAATGCCGTATCCGTGGACTTACCCGGTTGGTACGCGCATTGCATGTCATGGAGCGGTCGTCTCCTTAGTGGGCCATCTCTTATATACCTGTCTATCATCTTCTCCAAAGTCTTCAAGAAGAATGAAGTAAGACTGATAGGGCGATAGGATTTGGCATCTTCATAGTTCTCCTTTCCTGGTTTGGGAATGAAGATTACTTTTGCCTGCCTCCAGGCTGATGGGACATGTCCAAAGGCTAGGCATGCCCTGTACAATCTGCACAAGTGAGGTATAAGAATACATTTTCCCTCCTGTAGCAAGATGGGGTATATTTCGTCATGGTGATTTATACGGACTGAAACTATCAATTGCCCATCGTACCTTGTCTGCGTCAACTACTTTCTTTGCTGTACGCCAGTCGTCTTTGGAAGTTCTCGCATTTTGTTCTTCCACAGTGATGACATTCCTAGTCACGTCTTGTATCTCTACTGAATCCGGGAAGTGCATTCTTAACATATGCGTCAGAGTTTCCTTCCCAGTTTCAGTGAGCTTACCTTGGTCATTCCGAATAGATGAAAGTGGATTGACCTTAGCAGAGCTCAGCGCTTTACTAAGCCTCATACCCTCCGGGAGACTATTAATGTTATTGCAGTGAGCTCTCCATGATCTACGCTTCGCCTTTCACACTTCCTTACTGTAGTGCGTAAGAGCCTTGGCATAAACTGCGAAGTCATTGTTCGACTTCGCCCAATTGAAAACCCGTCTGGTCTCCTGCCTTAGATTTTCTAGGGCAGGTGACCACCACGGTTCCTTATGCGTTGCCGCCTCTTTCTCTGGGCAGTTCTTGGTCCAGCTGTCCTTAACTGCCTGGGTAATTCTGTCTGACTCAAACTCTATATCTATGGTTGAGTTCAGTCGCTTCGTAGGATCCCCAAGTTGTTCCTTAAGGTCTCTCCTAAAAGATTCCCAATCAGTTCTTCTTGGGTTCCTCCTTCGTATCTTACCATAGTTATTGGAAGTTTCATACCTAAAGCAGATGTAGTTGTGGTCAGATAAACTAACCTCATCCGACACATGCCAGTTGCTAATTGCTTTGCTCGCTCTGTTAGATGCAAGCGTTATATCAATGACCTCCGCTCTGCATTTATTAACAAAGGTTGGTCTATTTCCTTTATTTAAGATTTGTAAGGGTGAGCTTACCAGAAAATCCAGAAGTGCTTCCCCTCTCTTGTTGTTGTTTGTACTGCCCCAGGCAACATGGTGGGCGTTCGCGTCGCATCCTATGATGAGGTCGTCACGAGCGCAGTTGTTAACCAAGTTGTGCAGTAGTGCAGATACCGGGTCTTCATTTTCATATGGTAGGTAGGCGGAGGCTAGAATAGTGTCTTTACTGCCCCCCCCTGTTTCCCCTTTGATCCTCACAGTAGTGAGGTCCCTAGAACAGAAGTCATAAAGAGGCATTGCCATTATGCCATTTCTGGCGAACACACAAGTCCTCATATCATTTGTGGAGCATTTATAGAAAAGTTGACCTCCACGAACATTTAAACCTTTGATGTCACCCTTATACAGATAAGGTTCCTGTATGAGAGCGACATCGTATTTGTTCATATTAAGCGTACGACATAAAACAGCCGTTGCCGCCTTACTATGGTGTAAGTTAATTTGTACACACCTTAAGTTGCCCATTTTTGGTTCTTGAATATTGGGCGCTGTAGCTCGCTTACTAGCGAGCCATATCATCCTCTCCCATCGGGAGATCGTCACCCTCCAGTCCGGCTGGAGAGGAGAGCAGCCCAAGCTCGTCAAAGCCTTGTGCTAGACAATCCGTCCCCATCGAGAAAGGTGATGAGGCCGGATCATCCAACACCGGCGCAGGTCTGCCCAGGCCGCCCCCCCCCCCCATCATCCTTCGAAGGGGCTTCGCTTACAATGGCAGTCTCGGCTGAAGTCGAGGCTGCCGGGTCAGAGTCTACAGTCTGCTCAGGGGGACACACCGGAGCCACACCCTTCCCAGACGTATCGTCCAGGAGCTTGAAGTAGCTCTGGTCTATCCCAGTGCGCAGACTGTAGTCATGCTGTCTGATGTATTCGGCCGAAGCCTTATCCATCAGGATAATGCTGCGGGCGAATCCACCGTCCAGCGCATGGCCAACGACCCTCCACTCGGTCGTATCTAGGCCCCTATTCATACATTGTAGCATGGAGAATTCCTCCGGAATCTTTGCAGACTTCGACGGTCTCCTTCTCCATGCCATCTTTACCGGTCTTGGCAAATCTTTTGCCTCGACCACCCTTAGTTTTAGGCTGCCTACTGAAAGTCCGCCCAGTGACCGAAGCCATAGGGCGGAAGGCTCACCCATGCAGGCCACATGAAAGGCCCCGGATGCGAGGTTGCCCAGAATCATGTCTGGTTTTGGGTCGGGAGATTCGACAGCTCGCCTCCAAATCAGGTCCCGGATGTCTTCGACATGCTCCGACTTGATCATGTCGACTGGGTGGTTGTCAGCGACGATTGCCATCTTGACGCACGCCAGCGCGTCCCTAAAGGACCCGACCTTGGTCCTTTTTGGTACGCTGGCCACGCCCGTGGAATCACCGCTGACTTCCGCCCTCGTCCTTTTCTGTTGACGTGGTTCCGTAGGTGGGGTTTCCACCGGTCCCGCGTCCTGCCTAACGAGTGTCTTTCGCTTCTTCCTAGAGGCTCCGGACTCTCTTTTGCGCTCGTTGGTTCCAGCCCTACCCAGCGGTTTCGCCGTCCCGGATACAGACCCTGATGGGCCACCTCCGGTATCAGCTCTGCCGGCCGAAGTAGGTCCTAAACCTTTCTGTGCAGCTTTGCGCATATGCGCCTCTTTTGTTTCAGCCCTACCCAGCGGCTTCGCCGTCCCGGATACAGACCCTGATGGGCCACCTCCGGTATCAGCTCTGCCGGCCGAAGTAGGTCCTAAACCTTTTTGTACCGGCTCAGTTTTGCCACCTTGGTCCCTTCGGGTCAGAGTTTCGGTCCCATTTCTGGTCCCTCGTACCTCCGACACACCAGGTCCCGCAGCAGCTCCACCGGCCGGCATGTTTATAGAGCGGCCCTTTGAAGGGCCACTCCCGTCATCCCTAGGGACAGTGCGCGGTTTCATATTTGAATCCATGCGAATGTTTTTCCTATCTTCATTTCACTGATTCCCCACCCTCCACGGAGTCCGCACCTTTGGGGATGCTTCTGTAAGCACCAGGGCTATCAGTGAAATATAGTCCTCCCGAGCAAGTTGTCCACGAGTCCACACAACGTTCACCTGTGCGCTACCGCCGCGCCATTGGCTCACATCGCTGACTGCGGACCCCATCACCCAGGAGGACTAGCCGGTTGGTCTGAAGGACCGACCACAGCCGATTGATTGCGACCGGCTCAGTCGCAACCGCCCGTGTTAGAGGAGTCCAGGACCAAAGAGGCGTGTTGCCGCCAGCAGACAACTACCGCAGGCCCACTGAGCAGCTCAACCTCCAGGCCTCCCTTCCCCCCCATTACGGGTCCCCGCGCACGGCAAAAACACGCGGGAGGTCTCCTACTTCCTACCATCTACGGGTCTGTTGAGATGGCAGGACCGCAACGCCCGACCTCATGACGCCGCAGAAAGCAAATAAATAAATACATATATGTAAATATGGTCGTACACATACATATATATTCCCATACGAATATACTTACATACACAACTATATACATACATAGCGGGATTTTAAATATACGTACTTGCTATAATATATACACAAACATAAAGTTAATATATAAGGTAGGGATGAAGGATGGGAGATGGCTGGTGTATAGGAGTTGTTCGCCCAACGATTTTTTGTTGCGTTTGTTTCTGAAGGAATCAAACCAATAACAGGCGGCAACCTCGGGAA
This sequence comes from Furcula furcula, assembly GCA_911728495.1. Taxonomy (NCBI): domain Eukaryota; kingdom Metazoa; phylum Arthropoda; class Insecta; order Lepidoptera; family Notodontidae; genus Furcula; species Furcula furcula. The sequence continues at coordinate 3,780,942 of OU452244.1, read as the reverse complement.
GGCTAGATCATCGGGCTTGCCCTGAAGATCAATCACGACTGTTGCGCTTCCTCCAGGACCGTTCGCCAAATTGCACACGGGAATATTGTGCAAAGTAGGCAAGCAGCTAGCACATTCGTAAGCAAAACAAAAAGAAACTTAGCAAGCATAGGAAGCAAGCAAAGCATGTTCTAGCCCCTTACCCGCCCAAATTGTAAGTTCTAAATGATCGAATATACAAGTGACTTTGTCTTTTTGCGATGTAATGTAGCAAAATCTACGCAATAACTTGGCTACATACGTCGGGATGATGTGTGATGACTATGTCGGGCCCGTTGGTCTAGTCGTTAGAGACCCTATCTGCTACCCAACAGGTCATGGGTTCGATTCCCACCAAGTGTCTGGGTGTTCTATCTTATAAGTATGTATTTACAAAATAAAAGTATATATGTATTAGCATCAGTGATCTGGTTCCCATAGTACAGGCTCTGCCTAGTTTGGGATCAGTGTGTGTCCCAGGATATTATTATTATTATGTAATAGCACCCATGGTCACGGCCGGGCCGGCCGGTCACGGGTGGGTTTTGCAAAGCATTCGAAATGTCGGGAAAGTAAAACCTAAAATAAAACGCGATATATTCCGTAAGAGTAGGTTTATTACAATGTGTAGTGTTCGCGGAAATAAAAGACAACATTAACCTTGTAATTCTAAACATTTTTATCAAAAATTTTTACTGTGTTAAAGAAGTGTAAATAGCCTTTAAATGTTAACGGATTGCGGGCGACATTCGTTGGCGGTCACGATGTGGCTCTACTTTAAAATAGGCAATCGATTGCTTCTGAATGTATTAAAACAAATCACGTTTATTGTATTTATGATAATGCTTTTTTTTTTAAATGATAGACGCTGTTGGCCGCAGATGGCCATTACAGCTTCACCGGACAATAGGAGGCGAGCGCTTAAAGCGCTCTAGCCTTAACGGCAGAAGTAGCGACGAGCTCAAGGGCACCTCAGGGAGGCACGGTCTCGGCTTGGGCTGTCGCTTAAGAGAGGGCTGAGTTTACCACCGGTTCACAACGCACCCCCACTGAGAAGAACCGGCAAGAAACTCAGTGGGGTGATGCACGTCGTTGAGGTCGCATACGTACGACCCTTCGGCCTCGCCGGCGAGACCGGTGTCTGATAGCTAGTGTAACATACGGTTGTCGGGGAGGGTTCGGCGCATCCCGGTCCAATAGGACCGTCATGGGGTCAAGAGGGTCGAGCAGTACGTGCCGTGGTCTGCGGCGCGATTCAGAAGGACTAGGGGCGTAATCGGCTGCGGCGCGGATTAAACTGTTCGCGTGACGGGACGCGGATTCAAAGTAGCGTTTCGACGCTTCTTTGAGGAACTTACGAAGGGGATCTAACTTGAAATCGGAATGCAGATCTACGTTCCGCATGTACCACGGGGCAGCGACGGCACGTCGGAGGAAACGATTCTGGATAACCTGGAGGCTATCGATACGGGTGCGGGCGGCGTGCGCGAAACTACACTCGCGTAAGTCATGATTGGGCGAATGCAAGCTTTGTATAATGTCAACTTATTTCTAAGCGACATTTTACTCCGCTTGCAGAGAAGGGGATACAGGCGACCTAATACGAAAGCCGCTCGATTGCGGACGGACCTAATGTGCGGGCCGAAAGTCATGGCGGAGTCCAAGGTGACTCCGAGGTACTTAAACTTCCTAGTCCAGGGGATAGGGCGATTGAATAGGGATATTGGGGCCAGTCGTCTGCTGGGCCGAAGGCTCCGCGCGGAGAACATATTGGCGGGACCACGGGAGAAGACCACCGCGGGACTCTTCTCCGGGTTCACCTCTATGCGCCACGTACGGAACCACTGACCCAGGGCGTCGACTGCGGCTTGAAGAGCACGCGTCAAATAGGACATGTTCCTATGGGAATAATAGAAAGCGGTGTCATCCGCGTAAAGGGCGAATTGGACTCTGTTCGAACGAGGAATGTCGTTCGTGAACAGGCTGAACAAGAGGGGAGAGAGCACGGAGCCCTGAGGGACTCCGGCCTGTATAGGATGGGGCGAAGAAAACTTACCTTCGACCCGGTATCGAAAGGTACGATTCGAGAGAAAGTCTCGTATGATGAGTACGAGCCTATCGGGGACTCCTAACTGGAAGAGCTTGTATATCAAGCCGTTGTGCCAGACCTTGTCGAAGGCCTTGGCAACGTCGAAGAATAGGGCGCCTGTGTAGACGGGCTTGGGCTGGTTGAGCCCGGTCAGGATGTGCTCCGTGAGGCGGTGCACCTGGTGGACGCAAGAGTGTCTGGTTCGAAAACCAAACTGCTCGTCGATGAGGATATTATTGGAAGTGATAAACTCTTTGAGTCTCGCCAGCAGCAAGCGCTCATAGAGTTTGCCGAGAGACTTGAGAAGACTGATAGGCCGGTAGCTCGCAGGGCTGCTGCGAGGCTTACCCGGCTTAGGGATACCTACTACACCCGCGTCTTTCCACTCGGCAGGAAAGACGCAGTGGGACATGGCTGCGTTGAAGATAGTCACTAAAAGACATATCAGATGAACAGGGAGAACCTTAAGAACGCGATTGGAGATGCCCTCGGAGCCCGGTGCTTTCTTAGGCTTAAGGCCTTTGATCAGGTCTTCCACTTCGGTCTGCGTGACCGGGGAGAGGGATTCGGTGGGAGGGAGTGAGGACCTGCGCTCTACTTCCCTATCCACAAGATCTTATGCTATCCTGCACCAGAGTATTATATACAGCTCCAAGCCGGGGCAGTCTTGGCGTACCATACTCTTCGAAACATCTTTTTAGGGTTTATACCTAAAAGGTAAAAAGGAACCCTTATGGTGAGACTTCGTCTGGCTGTCTGTCTGTCTGTCTCACCTATATACCTATTTCAGGAACCGATGACGCCATCGATTTAAAACTTGAAATAGTTTTACATCTTACTTATCCAACTAATCAATCACCAATCTCATCTCAAATGTAAAAAAAAAATATGTTTATGTCGGCCGAAATGGGTCATCAAAATTTCGAAGTGAGATTAGTATCGAGTGGGGTATCATATGAAAGGGCTTCATTTGCACATCGCAAAACAGATTTTTATTTTGGTTTATGTCACGTAGTTATAGGCTGATAATCAAAAATGTCCAAAAAAGACCGTTCCCCCTTATCTCTGAAGTTTTTAGAAGGAAAAATCTGAAAAAAATATATTTCTAAGTAAGTAGTACAATTTTTTATTAATCCTAATAAACCTCGACAAACAAACTTAGTTTTACGGTTTGGTTTTTTCGCTATCTGAACTGTTAGACGAACAGTAAAATAACTTTAATAGGTCCAAAGAAGATATGGATAGTGGAACCCTCGGTGCGCGAGTCCGAATCTCACTTGACCGGTTTTTTTAAATGGGACTAATAGGTGGGAGTAGTCCTATTCCCACCACTGTGACTCCTGTCTTCCAATGAGTCGAAGTGCGTTCCAGTGGTTACCGGGCCTAAGTCAATACAATATGCTTATTAATTATGTTTGTGTCTTTGGATTAGGCTTTCTCTTCTTTTCTTTTTTATTTATTTGGATTATGGATCATGGCCGCGGGTGGCAGTTTCAGGGGGTGTCAAAATCATACTATACTCGTAATATTATTTATTATTAAATTATAACATGATTAAATAATACAAAAAACTAAAATCTTGCTCCACAAACCGCCTAGCCTATGGAAGCCTGGTTAGCTTACCATTACAGCTCAAGAAAATCTGTGAACTCAAGATGCCGATTTGAGATTAATGAGATTTTTAAGTAATTTCTCCCTAACGCTGGAGAGCGCTACTATAAATTTTCTACCCCGGTTCGAAAAAATCGTAGATCCGGGGCTATTCTTAAGTATACATCATAAATAGCATTCCTTCAACCCGCAGGTTGTTAGTAAAATACATAGTTTATTCCAAATGCACGTGAGAAGCTTACGATTATAGAGGTAAGTTGTAACACAACAAAAGCTTTTTAGATAATTCCACGCGAACAGCCAGCGTTGGAGTCCTACTGAGCCAATGATGCACAGCTAACATTTAGCAACAGGAGGCCTGGGTAACAGGTATGTACACTATACAAAAATATTTTAATATTTGTAAATACTGCTACTAGCAGAGACGTAATGCTCTTGCAAGATCAATCAAACGAATTGCAATCCTCTAATTTTTAAAATCGGCTACGGGCATTATGGATATAATTGCATAGGCATGTATTAGCTTGCTTTTGGGGTTAACATTATTAATACAAGTTCTTACTGCTATTAATAATATCATATGGAATCAAATAATAATGGCTATAGAAAGATTGGTTCATCAGAAATATCTTCTTAGTATCTAACGAGTATTATCCGAGATGTACTAGTGGACTGGATTCTTTTTTATTGACTCAATAGCCGAGCCCCGCAGCTTTTTTTTTTGGGACTGATAGACGCTGTTGGCCGCAGATGGCCATTACAGTATCACCGGACAATAGGAGGCGAGGCTTATAGCCTTAACGGCAGAAGGAGCGACGAGCTCAAGGGCACCTCAGGGAGGCACGGCCTCGGCTTGGGCTGTCGCTTAAGAGAGGACTGACTCCGAAGGTCACATTCTGTCCCTAATTTAAGGTGTTTAAGCATCAAATAGTGTCTAACCAAGGGGATTATACATATAATGTACATATACTCCTTCGCTCATTTGAATGTATTCCATTAAAATAATGGGAATTTAATGTTCTATCTATAAATGATTCTGCATTCAGTGCGCGCTTTCTCAAAATAACTAACTATTCTAGTTGTGCATACAATGGCGGTCCGACATCCTCGAGCGTAGGTGGACTCTGACTCACCAAGGCACCTAAGCCACAGTTTACACAGTTAGACTTCAGACTGGCCAACAATATTAGTATTTTTGTTTACTTTCTTGCTTTATAATTTTCCCCTCGCTTTTGTTACGGCAATTGTTTTGTGCATTATGTTCCCCTCGCTTGCAATGCTAGTTAAAAAAATGTTGTATCGAGTGAAGATATAATAATTATGCAAATGAATTAATCTATACGGCTATCTTTATTGTGCTTTTAAGGCCACGGCGCACCAAGTGCGTAGACGGAGGCGTGACGTGCTTGAGCATGTACGTACGTTGTAGTGTTTGGAGATTTATGAGATATGGCACTCCGCTTGCGTGACGTATACGTGCACGTAAACATGACGTATACCTAGCCCGGTGTGTCAAGGAGGCACGGCCTCATTACGACGTGACACGCACACGCGTTCCAATATTACTCTTCTCCCATAACATGAGGACGATCTATTAGGTAGCGGCCAGGGCGTCTAACCACTAGACCAACAAGCCCATCAAACCAATAATTATACCAATAACGTAAATGTTATTATTTCTACATCATTATCAACAAATTCTCAGCAACATACTTATGGAAAACTAAACTTAGCATTATACATTTATGTATATAAAGAAGGGGCCATCTTACCACTCACATTTCAACAGCTATGGTTCTAACCATCCCATCAGGAATTGAATGTCTACAACCGGGACCGTTTTTCACTTGCCATTCGAAACATGGAGATTATCAGTTTAAATGCCCCTCAACGATCACCCATCTATTTATTAACCTCACCTGACGTTGCTTAACCTGTACGTTTTCCGAACAGTGATTACAGCCTGTCTATGAGAGTTTCCTTCTTTCAAGTATTTCCAGTATGTTTAAATTGTTGACATATCGACAGCAGCGCTAAATAACTACAGGCCCAAAACCACAGCTCGACCTGGGAACCAATCATCAACAAAATATTCCTTTCCTCTATTATACCGCTTACACCAATATCTTCAAATACAACATCGTGGTAAGTACAGACGATCTAAACATCGAAGTTCAGTCTAGTCCGTTCTTTATGTAGGCGCACCTTTCTAATTGACGGGAACCTAGAAAGCTGGCTGCATTAATATCTCAGACCATCGTTTCTCAACTATTTTAATGGCGAGACCCCCTAAATGGACATAATAATTAAGTAAATTCCTCACATTTGCCCTCACTGTAATATTTTACACGATTAGTTTATTTTATTGTTATTGCCTGGTAACAATTTATTTTATTATGTTAAACATAATTTGGCTCTTTAATTAACTTGGTTTTAGGTCCCTTGTGCAGCATGCGGTGTAGTTTAGTACCACTGCAGTGTCAGATGTTCTACCGCAAAGCAATTTACGATTGATTTTTGAGTTAATTTGTGTAATTTGAAATACCTAGACCTATTTGTGTGAAAATATAATTAAAACTCGCAACAATTAATTTATTCTTTAAGTAGGTACTAAGAAAATAAAAACATGTTTCGGGCAATGATCATGTTTAGACGTCGTATTTACGCAGCTCAAAATTTTCAGGTTGATAAAGTAGAAGGTCTAAATGTGCCATTTGTGAAAGCCCAATTTTGTTTAGGGGAACAACAACAGGGTAGAAATAAATTAAATATAGATGTGTCTGGGGCTATTAATTAATGTAATGGCGTTAACTCAAAATTATGTTAATTACAAATACCGGTAATTAGTCAAAATGACAATTTAAACATTTAGCGTTAGGGTGTTATGATGTTCATTTGGTCACTTTAGCTGGGTTAATAATTGGTGGACTCGTTCATTATACCTAATGATCAAGGTGAGCCACCTCACAACGCAACAGTCTATGGGGAAGCACGTGACGGGAACACCATCAGATGAACTCTATAGAATAAAATATCATTCCTAAACGGAATTAGTTCCCTGGAGACATTGCAATTTATACCCGTACGAGACCCCCAGGTTGAGAAACATTGCCCTAGACTAGCTAGCTTGTTGGAATCTATAAATTTTCTATTTTATATCTTATTAATGAACGGCGTAACATCGAACTAGTATTAATTGACTGTTTTATATCTGTTGCTGTTAAGTGTAAAGTGATGTAGAGGAATATCAGGGGAATGCTACCTCCATTAGCATATATCTTAATTTAGACGTGTTATAGAACACGGTTTTGCAATTCACACCAACAATTCACACTTGGCGTAAGTAAATTTTGGACTAAACCATGTAAGCTCTCATTCAATGAAACTAAATTAACTTATATTAGGTTGTAGCATTGCATGTACTTAGATCATATTTTCTCTCTACGTCTTATCAGGGAACACCCATTGCTGCTTGGTGGCAGAATATCTGATATTGTGGTGGTGCCTACCTGGACGGTTCCATGCAGAAGGAACCTACCACCTAGGTAATGAAACTGTCAACGTAAAGGCTCGGCAAGGTACTGATGAATCATTTCAAGTCTGAAGCATTTCTAACAACAATACTACTAGTGATTCCTTCAAAATTCCAGGGTTGGAGACGCGATGCATGTGACGCTCACGGTGTTACTAGCATCCATTGCTGAAGTGCTATAAGGCGATCCGTAAACTTGCCAATTTAGTGGTATGTCAAACCAATCTAATATCCTGTCCACAAAATGTATTTATTCCTTGTTACTCCCAAACCAGAGGAAGATAGAAAACTATTTTAAGCTACACGAATGTACAGCCAACGTCAAAATTATTAAAATTATAACCATCAAAGTAATGTTAAAAAACCAAGCTCGGTGGGTTTTGGAAAGTAACGCTCAATTTTCACTAGCTAATAAATACTTCGAAATATCAGTTTTTATTAATGTACCAACGAAAAAAGGTTTTATTTACGTATTGCTTTGCTTTACGTAAATTAAGTGGGTTTGGATTAGTGCAAAGTTTATTGCAGAAATCTTGACGCTAGTTTTTAGCTGTAATCTAAATAAAATCAGGAATTTTTGACAGAAATAGTACCATGTTTACGCTCTCTGTCTCTATCTCTATCTCTTTCTCTCGCTCTCTCTATCCCTCTCTCTCTCTCTCTAGTGTCTAGGTGGTAGGTTCGTTTTGCATGGAACCGTCCAGGTAGGTACCACCGCAGTGTCAGATATTCTGCCGCCAAGCAGCAATGTGTAAACATTGCTGTGTTCCGCTGTGTAGGGCACTGTAACTAGTAAAATTACCGGACACAAAAGACTATCTAAGATCTTAAGGGTCGGCAAAGCGCTAGTGATTCTTCATCAGCAATCAGGCGGACCGCATACTTTCTTTCCACCGCCAGGGTTCCACCCACTTTCTTTATTTTTGTTAAAAAAGTTTTAATTGTATGCTATACAATTAAAACTTTTCTAAACTATAAATGACATCATGAAAAAATGAAACACACAAAAAGTCAAAATATCTTTATTATGTACTAGCTGACCCGCGCAGCTCCGCCCGCGCTTTAATTACATTTTGCTCCCCTTTTCTCCCTACTCCCTTGATTTATCTCTCTCCATCTCTCTCTCTTATAAGAAAAATCTAATTCTATGCTCTTTCTCTCCCCTCCCGCTTCGGTCCCCGTCACACTTCCCCTCTTCCTCTCCCCGTTGTCCTCTCTGAACCCTCTCCCTCCTCTCTCTCTTCTCCCAACTTGCTCCCTCTCACTCCCCCCCCCTTGTTCCACCTAACTCCTCCGATCACTCACTCCATCACCCTCCCCTCTCCCTCTCTTGCACCCTCCTCTCGTTCTATATATCCTCGTCAATCATGGTATCAGCGGCATAAAATGTACTTACTCCGAGGAGGACGGCGGCGGGGTTGCGACCCCCGTCCCCGTGGGTACCGTGACTGATTCCCGGGGGGCTACAATGCGCCCCCCAGCAGCGGGCTCAAATGCAAGGGGCCCCCCTGGTGCAGATCCCACCGGAGAGCCCTGGGGTCCCCCCTCTCATGTGCCGATGCGACAACCGCGGGGATTTTAGTGGGTAAGAATCCCACATACCCCGGTCGAGCCCCACAGCTCCCGGGGATCTTTGGAGAATTACCCCGCGTCAAAAAAAAAAAGGTGCCTACTGGTGTTCCGTTGGTGTGTAAATCATCAGCAACATCCAAAAGGCGTCCACTACTGAACAAAGACCTCCCTCTTAGAAGATAGGGGTTTGGGGGAGTAAATACGCGGGTAATATAGTACACATGTGCATGCGCAGGCTGATTTAAACTCTCATCCTTCAGGCTCAAAATCCTATGAGGATCAATACTCTGTGGATTGCCCGAGGTAAGATCAAGTACTGGATCAGTTTTTTCATGTCCATCTAAAGTATAATGATCTTTGATCAGCATCTATTTGTCTTAACCAAAGATCAAAAACACTGAGGCTGTTGTTTCACAACAATTCGTACCGGTGACCTCCGGTTTGAAAAGCTAGCGCCAATGCTGTTTGCCATGCTAAAAATTCGAAAACCCGCTACCTCCGGTTTGTAAGACAAGCGGCTTCATGCCGCGCCACGGATGCCACAGACTTTGTAATTAACCTCTAATAGGTGACGTACTCATAAATCCAATTAATAATATTGATCTAATATCCGGCAATTAATTTATTACTTGTCATTTTGATTCTATGCTCTTTCTCTCCCCTCCCGCTTCGGTCCTCGTCACACTTCCCCTCTTCCTCTCCCCGTTGTCCTCTCTGAACCCCTGCCCTCCTCTCTCTCTTCTCCCAACTTGCTCCCTCTCACTCCCCCCCCTTGTTCCACCTAACTCCTCTGATCACTCACTCCATCACCCTCCCCTCTCCCTCTCTTGCACCCTCCTCTCGTTCTATATATCCTCGTCAATCATGGTATCAGCGGCATAAAATGTACTTTATAACCTATTCTCAGACCTACCCGCAAAATTTCATACATATCGGTTCACCCATCTATTTAAAGACCTTGCCTTATGTTGCTTAACCTTAACTTAGCGGCATGAAATATACTTTACGACCTATTCTCAGACCTACCCGAAATGCACACAAAATTTCATACAAATCAGTTCACCCATCAATTTAATGACCTGGCCTTATGTATGTTGCTTAACCTTAACCTAGCGGTATGAAATATACTTTATGACCTATTCTCAGACCTACCCGATATGTACAAAAAAAATCATACAAATCGGTTCACCCATCTATTTAATGACCTTACCTAACGTTGCTTAACCTTAACCTACCGGGATAAAAAGTACCTTACACTACCTGGACTTGGGGAGTTTGGGGAAAATGGTATTTTTCCCTTGCCTATTTCTTTCCTAATCTAGTTTGGACTCGCTCGGGATTTACAGATTTTAACTTTTCAAAGATATAATGTCAGCAAAGTACTTAGAACAATACAGAAATATAATGAAAATGTCCTGGACATTTTCATTAGATTTCTGTATTGTTCTAAGTACCGGACCGGCTTACCCCTTACAAAAATTGACCCTTCGCCACTGCCATATCTTATGCAAACTAAATGTCTGCTCAGTCCCTATTGTATATAGCGTAATAATACATATCTTAAAGATTAACTGATCAGTCTATACTTACCCTATTCACATACAAAGGAAATTACGTGGTAATATGCGCAAGTAATGTTTCACTGCTTAGCCCCTATGAAACATAGCGTGATGTATTATATACCAATTTATACCTTGACATTTACACAATACATCAGTGAAAGTCCTATCAAAATCCATCCACAGGTTTTCAAATGATACCTGGACAAACAGAACGACAGACAGACAGACAGACAGACAGACAGACAGACAATAATTCCAAAAAAAATTGTTTTGGCCTCTATGTCGATAGTATAGTATCCCCACATAGAAATTTTGGAAAAATATTCAATGTACAGAAAAAGTGCTCTTTGAGTTTTATTATAGTATAGAAGAAGATAGGCCTCACGGAGGCACTTACACAAAAATCATTTTTACAAACTACCACCGGTTCGTAACGCAGCCGCTACTGAGAAGATCCTGCAAGAAATTCAGCGGGCTTGTCTTTTTTTGTCATAGTTTTTACTTAAACAATTATGTAAACAGTTTTACAAATTATACATAAGTAGCTTGTCAGTAGCTTTAAAACTCTAAGCTTGCATGAGTTGAGCAGTTCACACTAGTCTTCAGATCTGAATCAATTTGAGGATCACGTAAATTAAATACATTTTTGATAGGTACTAGTTATCTATTCAGCAATAACGAGTGCACGCTACTGTTAATAATGTATGTATCAAAATCAAAGTCAAAGTCAAAATATCTTTATTATGTATAGGCCCCACGGAGGCACATACATAAAAATATTTTTTACAAACTACCACCGGATCGTAACAATGTTCGTATGGTCATAATGTTCTGATTTTGTTTTTTCCTTTTCCGTTTGGATTTCCACTTTGGCAGCTGACTGTACTTATATCGGTCTCCGAACCGACCGAGATCCGGTTCGGCACAATTGTCTATCCATTACCGAGGTCCGTAGGCGAGGCAGTTTGACGTTTGAACGTATCGCTCCAACGGGTCACCTACATACTTCATAGCTAAGGTAATTGCTAATTAATATCTCTTCCCGGTCACAAAGGTATACTGCCACAGAGCAATCTTTTGAGAAGGTCAACCAAATAGAAAGAAATATAAGTTAGATCGTAACTTTTATGGTGCTACCTAATGGGAGAAAAAAATAATATTTGTGACCCGATACACACCAAAAATTATACTACATCATATACTTACGTGAAGGACTTAGTTCCTTCACTGTCCATGCTGGTCGTCTTTGGAATGCTTTTTCGCAACATGTAAGAAGAACTCAGAGTATCTTCAAATCTCAGGTTACTTCTCACTATCTTTCCTTACAGTAAACTTTTCCTATTTATTTCTGTTTATGTTTATTTATCATCATATGTATTTATCATTTCTGTATTATAAGATATGTATAAATATGTACTGTTATAAATTTTATTGCGCACCTACCTTTTCATATTCTGTCCTATACCCCAAGGTTGTCAGGAAGAGATTGTTTTTTAGACCCATCGATATAATTATAATGATAATGAGGTTGTAGTTTGACAGTTTCATATAGACAGTAGCGACACTAAATATAAAGGAGATGTTCCATTTTGGGCCAACACTATGTACACTACATGGAAAAATAGGAAAAACATAGGAGAGTTTCATAAAATTACTTATAAATTAATTTGAAGCAGAGTACAATTGTACAAAAATGATTACTTTTGCAGTTATTTAGTATGTCCACCCTGTTTTTAGGGCAGCCATGACAGTTGCGTTTGACGTTGGTTTACTACTTGACAGTTAATGCTATAGTTGACGTTTCGTAATAGATTGTTTACGCGTGGAGTACATAATGTATTTCGGAGTTTTTAGTGATTATTTATGTTTGCGGACATTCATTGACTGTTTCTTTCTTGACCCGGGGCTTTATTGTATTGATTATCACTTGTGATTTGGATTGGAATCCGCAACAAGTTCAATCGCAGGTATAGTCAGTTGTCAAAATGACATTTTAGTTACGTATTTCCGATCCGTCATATTATTGTGGGGTGTTGCTACATTAGTATTATATTTTCTTTGGTGTTGCTCTCCTTGACCAAGATATCTTAAATGTACAATAAAACGAAGCAATATAAAAAAAAGACTACGTTACAAAACAGTTACTATATTGCATACTTATAGATACATTTAGTGTACATGGTGTTGGCCCAGGCTCCATACATTTCTGGAACAACTCCTTTGTCAGGATGTGGCTTGTAAAGAAATAGCGACGCAAGGGCGCTATTTCTCGCTACCACTTTTTGAACCGTGACACCAAATCTAGTTTATATATTATATCGATGTTTAGACCACATTTAATTGTCATACTACAATGTTTTTTCCTCTTAAACTGTATCTTCTCTTTTGGTGTACACTAAACAATATTTGTATTGTATAGTGAAAACTATAATACGTTGTGTTTGATGATGATCAGTGTGATGTGTTGTGCCAGCAAAAAACCTGGTTGTAAACAACCATTAGGTATCTACTGGTCTTCGGAGTCGCTGGACGTTCGGGGTGTGGGCCCTTCGAACGTCCATTGAGTACGTCGGTGACTCCGAGGAGGACGGCGGCGGGGTTGCGACCCCCGTCACTGTGGGCACCGTCACTGGTTCCCGGGGGGCTACAATGCGCCCCCCAGCGGCGGGCTCAAAGGCAAGGCACTGAGGGACCCCTGGTGCAGATCCCACCGGAAAGCCCTGGGGTCCCCCCTCTCATGTGTCGATGCGACGTCCGCGGGGGTTTTAGTGGGTAAGAATCCCACATACCCCGGTTAAGCCCCACAGCTCCCGGGGATCGTTGGAAGATCTCCCCCGCGTCAAAATAAAAAATAGGTACCTACTGGTGTTCCGTTGGTGTGTAAATCATCAGTAATATCCGAAAGGCGTCCACTACTGAACAAAGACCTCCCTCTTAGAAGATAGGGGTTTGGGGGAGTAAATACGCGGGAATATAGTACACATGTGCATGCGCAGGCTGATTTAAACTCTCATCCTTCAGGCTCAAAATCCTATGAGGATCAATACTCTGTGGATTGCCCGAGGTAAGATCAAGTACTGGATCAGTTTTTTCATGTCCATCTAAAGTATAATGATCTTTGATCAGCATCTATTTGTCTTAACCAATAAAGAACAAAAACACTAACTGCCGCACTCACAGACATCAATTAACTTTAATCGCATTTAAGTCATTTTTTGTAATAATAATAATAATATAATAATAATATAATGGGTGGCAAGCCACCACTTGTCACAAAATAATTATGAACGTAATTATGGCAAGTGACCCCGGCCTTTGCAATAACCCAGTCGCCAGTCCACCGAATGCTCAACCCCATAAACCTAGAATTCTTTTCACATGCTTGCAATAGTGCCTACCACCTACCGAGGTCAACTGCTGTAATTTCATCATTGTGGCAGTTGACCCCGGGAGGTGTTTTACACACCATTTTCTTCTTCTAAAACAGGCCTCTACGTGTTGGATCCGTCCCCATGCAAGCCTCTAAAAGACCGGGCTAAAGCCCGAGAGTAAATAAAACATAAAAAAATAATAATAATAAGCCCGCAGGGCAGCTTGTGGCGAGCTGTTGGTGCGTAACGACACCACGGACCCGAGTGCTCCAGAGAGTCGGTCAGGGCCCCCACCTCGGCGTGTCTTCGTCGGTCGAGTGGAAACCGAAGGGGGGCCGAAGGACTCTCAGCTCTGGCTTGCCTTAATTGGCCGTCCAGAGAGGAGCTGTTAGAGCTATACGCTCCAGGGGTGGAAGTGTTAAAGGGCATAACGCCGCGAGTAACTTCGGAGAAAGCGCAGCATACCTCTCGACACCCCTGAGTCACTCACACCGGTGTTGCTCTCTGTCGTCATCGGACGATCATTTGGGGAGCCCATCTAGTGGGTGGCAAGCCACCACTTGCCACAAAATAATTATGAATGTAATTATGGCAAGTGACCCCGGCCTTTACAATAGCCCAGTCGCCAGTCCACCAAATGCTCAACCCCATAAACCTGGAATTCTTTTCACATGCTTGCAATAGTCCCTACCACCTACCGAGGTCAACTGATGTAATTTCATCATTGTGGCAGTAGACCCCGGGAGGTGTTTTACACACCATTTACTTCTTCTAAAATGGGCCTCTACGTGTTGGATCCGTCCCCACGCAAGCCTCTAAAAGGCCGGGCTAAGCCCGTGAGAAAATAAAACATAATAATAATATCCTGGGACAATTCACACACGGTCATCTGATCCCAAACTAGGCAGAGCCTGTACTATGGAAACCAGACAACTGATACTAATACATATATACTTTTATTATTGTAAATACATACTTATATAGATAAAACCACCCAGACACTTGGTGGGAATCGAACCCACGACCTGTTGGGTAGCAGACAGGGTCACTAACCACTAGACCAACAGGCCCGTCAGGCCGTAATCTTTTTATTTCGAATCTCAGAGCCTCATATGATTATCTTTTAGTATTAATTACAAGATTATTTATATATCTACACACTATTCGCGTATTAAGTATTATTTGGCTTCGGAAGTTGAAATAATTCATTTACAAAATATGACTTAATCACAATTAACTATAATTGACGTTTGTAGGTTCGGCAGTAAGGCTGTTGTTTCACAACAATTCGCACCGGTGAACTCCGGTTTGAAAGGCTAGCGCCAATGCTGTTTGCCATGCTAAAAATTCGAACCCGCTACCTCCGGTTTGTAAGACAAGCGGCTTCATGCCGCGCTACGGATGCCACAGACTTTTTAATTAACCTCTAATAGGTGACGTACTCATAAATCCAATTAATAATATTGATCTAATATCCGGAAATTAATTTATTACTTGTCATTTTGATATATTGCGGCGGGCCTAAAAAGGCCACTTTCGGTAAATCATAATATGTATGAGTATGTTACGGTTTATTTTTTTCGTATGGCAGCATTAACACTAAATATGAGTCTGCTAATTAGTGCTAATAAATAAATTTAGTATGATTCACCTTAAATGTGTGGCCATTTTTCAAAAACTACTTGATTTTTAACGATATGCTTGAAATTCAAAACATGAATTGAATTGGTTATTGGAATTGCTTAATGTGGCCTTTTCAGACCCGCTGAAGTTTTGGGTGTGCCTTTTTTTTTAACGCAGGGGAAATCTTCCAAAGATCCCCGGGAGCTGTGGGGCTCGACCGGGGTATGTGGGATTCTTACCCACTAAAACCCCCGCGGCTGTCGCATCGGCACATGAGAGGTGGGACCCCAGGGCTCTCCGGTGGGATCTGCACCAGGGGCCCCTCAGTGCCTTGCCTTTGAGCCCGCCGCCGGGGGGGGGCATTGTAGCCCCCCGGGAACCAGTCACGGTGCTCACGGAGACGGGGGTCGCCATCCCGCCGCCGTCCTCCTCGGAGGTTATGATTGGAGTGATCAACAGATCATAGTTGTTAAAATTTACAGTTTTTTACCAAATAATGCAAGAACATTCGTTATAAAATGTTATATGGTTGTATCAAGCTTGATGTTCCTACCTGTACACAGCACGCGACATAGTGGGAACGAAGTGTGGCGTAGTGGGAATAACAATAAAAATGTCCTCTAGGCCGATCCGACCAAAGCCAATTGTTCTACTCTTCAAAAGATGAGCCATATCATCATCATCAGCAGACAAAACACGTCCGCTCCTAAAGAAAAGTTCTCCCCCATAGAATGCAGGGGGTGTCACAATCCCCACGCTTGGCAGGCGTTTTGGGGATCGCAGTATACGGGGACGCTGCTGTCCGTCTTCTTGTTTTCCCTTAGTCGCCTGTCAACAGACACCAAACGAGAGATGATGGGAGGGTTCTGTTCTTATTCGGACTCCCCACGGGATCAGCCATCTACACGGTAAAATTAGTGCACAAGTGTTTGTGTGAGTAAAAAATTCAGCTGAGAAGTTCTGGCAAAATATTCAGAGGGCTTGTCATTTCCTTTTTTTAGTAATCTGTTTCTTATCATATTCCACTGCGAAGTTGATATTAAAAGAAAGTTCTGGAAAATACGGGCTCAAATACTTAACGTATACTTTACTCTACTTATAAATACCTTCAATAAATAAAACAAATACACTAGGACAGTACAGGTTTATAAAAATAAAATAATTCTATGAATAAATTAAATCTACGTATATTTTAAACCACAATAAGATAAATGTCGCGCCTTCCCGGTAAGACGGCAAGCTAGATTCATGCTAGATTCTATCTACTTCGCTAACAATAGCCACAAATCTAGATAGAAACCCGATTAAGGTTGTCAGATATACCACGCACTATATACTAAAGACTTAAGCCTCGGTTCCGATGGAATCGAAGTCATTGCGGCCACAATAACAATAAGTCTTCGATTATAGTGGGAGCGATGCTAGTAGCGGAATCCTTTATTGCGGTATTTGAAGCACGTAAGTGCCGATTTGGCCGTAGGTAGTCAACGCCGCGCCGCGCTAGCTTATTAGAAGCCTATTCACATGCTGGCTTATAATAAATTCTGACGGAGATAGTCTCAAATAAATTATTTTTTGTTCCTTCGCTGTGTATGTTTGAACGACGCGATGCAAAAATTTTTGTTCAGAAATTAAGTTTGCCCAGATTAAAGGGTGAATTTATGTGTAATGTGAACATGACTAACTCTGTCTGAATCATCTTATAATAGAGAGGGAATGATGGAATTAAGTCGTACAATTCCTGCTCATACTCTGCAAAATTGAATTCAAAAGGGCAGATTTTAAATACGGATCGGAAAACGCTAATGATGTCAAATTGTTGTTATTAATACGACCCAGGAACAATTTGTTCAACTAAGCAACAGATTATTCCGCTTTTCCATCATCCACCATTTACTGTCCTCCACACCTCACAGAAAAAAAAAAACTAATAAAATTGTTTAGGTACGTTTCATAAACTTTTAGCTTCGGATCCCTAAACATGGATTGGTATAAATTCCCTCTATTTAGACATTGCGTTTGCAAGTACTTGCTGGCGTCCTCATGTCTCTGTTCATTTTATATATACAGCCTAACCATAGATATGTGTATAGATAAAAGATATGAAAAAGCACCGACCCTCTGTGTGACCCGGCAGGCGCGCACAATGGCGCGCGCGTGGGCGATCTAGCAACTCTTGCGCACGTGAACCAGATCCATGCTTTATTTTTCCGATCTACATAATATAAAAATAATAACAATTTTACTATAAAATTTATAGTTTAATTATTTACACACGTATTTTATACTTATGCCCTAGACATCGGTAGACTTTTTTGCATAGAGACCTATGGGGAGCCCAAATACTCCCATATATACCTATATATGGCATCTCTATCGAGGCTTTTTCTTCTTCAAATTGGACCTGCAGCCGTTTTTAGATCGGCGTCCATTTTCCTTTTCCGTCGTCTTCGCCTTCTGCCTTCTCTAAGTTACTTTTTGACTACTTATTTCGCCCATTTCTCTTGTTTGTTTCTGATTGAATTGATCGCCCATATCCATATTAGCTTTTTAATTCTGTGTTCTCTGAGATTTTAGTTACTCTTCGAATATTTTAAACCTTTTATAGTGTAGAAAATGCATTTTTTAGTTACATATTTCTTTCGGTTTACCTAAATTAAAGTGAGTTATTTGCTCACGTTACCATTAGAATAGATGCTGCCAAAGCATGCCTGCTACTAGGCACTAATTAATTAATTAAACTAGTGTTTAATTCAACTCAATTTATTTCCAAATTCTTTATTAGGAGGCCTATTCACCTCACGAGGACATTTTGACTTTTGATAAACGTGGTAAATACAATCGAAATCTATGAGAATAACGAATAATGCCAATGTGACAGACATGTTGGAATTTGGAGAATTAGAATAGGGATTATCTGACGCACCTACTTACCGATAGAATTTCAATGCTTTATTGTACTTCTATTGGCGCCATTACAAACTGATAATCTTTAACTTTGCGAAGTAACCTAAATATAAGTACAAAATTAGAAAATATGTTACACCTTGTGTGAATTAGGTCACGGAATGATTTTTTTACGACACAACTGAACATGATCAATAACATTTGATAGCCGCCTTTCATGTAAGGTATAACTATTTCATAGAAATTAATAAAAAGGTAAACCAAAATAACTTACCTAGCTCCAGTGCCCATTTTTCGCCTATTAGAAATTAGCATTTTTTTATTATCATTTTCATTTACTTATCCTTTATTCCTACTTTTACAATTTTTTCGTCTTCTCGGAGCAGGCCTTCCCCGTTTTCTTCCACGAATTTCTCAATTCTGCTTTTTCTATAACAATGTCTGTGTATCTAAATAAAACATTGAAATATCAGCGATAAAAATACCGGTGAAATATATGTGTTTTCCCACTGTAGGTACATATATGAGCTAAGCTTCACAATAGACAGGTTAATTTGATACTCTGTATTCTGTGACCCCGGCATAGGCGTGGGTGACCGCGGGCCCGACGCTTGCGCATGTGACCCCACCCACGCGACTCTTTATCATCCCCCGTGAAGCGTTCGCATATTTGACAAATGATCACGCAATCATCATCTACAGTCGAAAGTAGTCCACTGCTGAACAAAGGGGCCTTAGAAGGGAGGGGTTGCCATAATCCCCACGCTTGGCAGGCCTAGCCGTCTTGGGGATCGTAGTATAAGTTGTAGATAATCAAGTAGAAAGACCTTGTTGCCCTTCTCTCTCTTTTCCCTTAATCGCCTATGACGGACACCCAATGAGAGGTATCACGCAATATCTCGACCAGATTCCTTGTGCAAGGAACCTTCCAGGCAGGTACCAGCAAAATAGCAGATATTAGTCGCAAAGCAGCAGATCGCAGTATAGGCGGTTGGTAATCCAATAGAAAGTCGATGCTGCCCGTATTCTTATTTTCTGTTGTAAGTGTAAACCATTATTACAGATGTCATTTTGCTTGTCAAACGTCATGTCAATGTCACTTGCAAGTATGTCTAGAAAAAGCTCAATAACTGGATGTGTACTATTGTTCTCGCATTATATCTTGCAGTAATCAAAGAAATCATTTTAATCCTAGACAAATTCCTTCATTTTCTCCTAGGTCACCTCCCCCAACGGAAGGAGATGGGAGGGTGCTACGAGTATTATTAACCGGATACCCCGCGGGTGATCTATTATTATTAGGTGGACTCGTGATCGCGCTTGTTCGGTTCGCGTGTTAAACATTGTGCAGATCGGAATCACCGGCCGTTGAGAGCTTAAGCGAGTAGACTGACTGTGGCCTATATTTCAAAGTTTGTCTGAAAAAAAAATCGCCAGACAAAACAACACCTATACTTTCCACTATTCCCGGAACACCTTAGAACTGTAACCAGTTACGTGACAATTGTGCTAAATATCCGCCGAATTACAACAGGTCGGTCACGTTTATGAGAACCAGGTGACAGAACAGTCTATATTTAGTGATCGCGTAATTCAGAGCGGAGTTTTTAAACGGTTCGATGACCTGGCTGCTTCGATGGCGTGAGTGTGGAGCCGCCTTTACTTCTAGTTTAGAAGCCTTCATTACCGGCTTTTGATATATTGATCTATGGGGATGACATACTGTTACTGGGAATAATGATCTTTTTCCAGTACTTGTTTGCACTACTTGTATCTCTATCTTTTTAATTATGTATGTACACTCCTCTTCAAAATTGCCTGGAAGAAATCGCTTGTCAGTAATAAGGCCGCATATCTGCACTGTATTTCTTTTGTTTCTGTTTTATGTGATCTCTTTCCTGTTTCTATTGTTTGTGCAAATACATGTAAATAAATAAAAATGGAAAGACATTTTGTATAATAATAATATGGTGCTGTTTTATTTGTTTTGTTTGAAAATTGTGTTCTATTCTTTATTTTATTTTTATTTCACCTACCCTGAAGGAGCCCTAAGGATGAGTTGCAGAGAAAAGGCATCCATGTATCAGTATAAAGAATTAAATAAATGTTTTGATAAGTGTTCATTTAATTGCCGGGCTAGTAAAATTATCACCTATAATAAAAAAAATAAGCAAGCTCTAGTCCGCTTTTGATAGTTCATTTTAACAGAGGTTAATTGGTATCAGCAGTTACTACATTACTACATTTATATATCTACGTATATATACGCGTCGTAATACTTTCCAACAAGCTTTTCTCTAAAAAAATATGAACAAAAAAATATATAAAACGAAATGAATAAAAAAGTCCAACCCAAATTGACACCGTTAACCGCCTGATGAGACAGTTAAGTACCTATTGAAAATAAAAGGTACTCTAAGCTCGCACATACACATTCGAAATGACTCACGAAAAACTCATGACGAGATGCAAAGTTTACTGAACCGACAGATCCGTCAAGATCATCTTCTTAACGCCCTCAATTTGCTTTTTATTTAATTTTAGCGTCAGAATGCCCTGCACTAAAAAAAGATTAAACTAGAACCTAATTACAGCGCCATCTGCCGGATCCATTGCTGAATCTAACCATTTATTGAAATGAAACTAATTTTACGGATTATATCGCGGTTTATTCTTGATTTTAATTACCCGACGTTCACAAATCCTCGCAAAAGAACAGCGCTACCTACCAAGGATGGTTCGAGAGGCTGTTGAAATTAAAAAGCATCCAAATTTCAATAGAGATGATGGCTGGGTGCTACCACCAGCTTGGGATCCCGTGATAAACATAGTCAAATCCAAAGACAAGCATTCCACTGCAAGACCTCAAGACACTGTAAGCTCTTTCTGCGTAGATCGGACTAACAATAATAATTAGAAGACCTGAGGGTACCCTAAGACAACTATGACATTTGGACAGCTACCACCTCAGTCCGCCAGTGACCATGAATGCTGTAAAGTATTCGAAACGTCGGGTAATTAAAATCAAGAATAAACCGCGATATAATCCGTAAAATTAGTTTCATTTCAATGTGTAGTATTCGCGTAAATATCAGAAATCATTATCTAACCATTTACACTAAAACACAATAAATTTCAGGTGCCCTAGAACTAGTCTCTACCCTTCTGGCTGGAGCGCTTTAAGCGCTCGACCACTAGCCCGGTGAAGCCGTCATGGCCATCTGTGGCCAACAGTAGTACTCATGCAAAAAAAAACTATAAAACTTAATATTTTTTTTGCTCCTGGACATTGTTTTGGTTCGACTATGGAGTGTAATCCAGGTACTATGTTATTATTAATTGCATTGATACGTGAAAGACCCGTGATTTGGGATAAAAAATCCGGATCGAGATGTTTAAAAAAACATTATTTACTGAACATGTCGCAGCGGACGGGAAATGTTCAATGTTGAAGAATGTTTTGTTCAAAAAATGGCACAGCAAACCCGGCTTAAGTAGTAAAAAAACTGCATTAGCTTATTAAGAAAAGAATCAAAAGGACCCTATGTCGTCCGGAGGGCCAGGCGTCTGATAGTCCGAAGAAAGTTTATGGTGGTACAACTCAGATTAATTAGGAGCTAGTATCGCGTCGATTACCCGAACAAATTTTTCGTGGCACTTTTGCGGGGTGCGGGAGGCGAAGTAAACACACACAGATACAATTTCACGCATACCCACACTAATAATAAACTCGCAACACATTCAAAAAGATACGCACACAAATAAAGAATGACCTGAACATATGAACAAAAATTTGCCAGAGGGGTTAGCGCATCATGCTCTCTCCAGCGGTATCTCCTCTAAATTGTACAAGATCATGAAATTCTTGAGCGCGTTCTTTTTTAACTACCTGAAGATAGCTTCCTAGTGATAATGCCTAGATTATTAAAACTATAAACAATAAATCATTTTCAGCCCCAACCAAGTTTACCCGCCATAAGTTTTCATCGTGCAAATTACTTCCACAGCTAAGATTATAGCGCATAAAACAGAATGTAATTTATGTGTATACCCAATAATACTTTGCGATTTTATGTTCATTTTTATATACTTGTAAAATACATCCATCTATTGGAAGGCGTGGATGTGGCTTACGTTTATAGCGATGCTACGAAATGTGCATACCAATTCACGAAACCTATGCGAAAAATAGATAACACGACACTAATGGTATCTGATTACCATTTATAAGATCTCTAAACTAACGGCCAAAATAAAAAATACTAATGTGAGATATCCGTGGGGTGTACCTACGGTGAATATCACCCTCTCATCTCTTCCCTTTGGGTGTCGGTAAGAGGCCACTAAGGGAAAACAAAAAGACAGCCAACAGCGTTTTTCTATTGGTTTACCTACCACCTATGCCTCTTGCGATCCCCAAGACCCCTGCCAAGCGTGGGGATTATGGTAACCCCTCCATTCTGAGGGGAAGGCATTTGTTCAACAGTGCCTTTCGGCTGCTGATAAATTTGAGACATTTCATCAATAACTTGAAATTGCTATTCTTATATTGTTATCTTGTTTTTTCCACATTTCTGATTCATCATCATCATCATCAGCCGGAAGACGTCCACTGCTGAACATAGGCCTCCCCCTTAGAACGCCACAATGAACGACAATTGGCTATTTGCATCCACCGGTTACCTGCGACGCGCACAATGTCGTCTGTCCACCTAGTGGGAGGCCTGCCAACGCTGCGTCTTCCGGTTCGTGGTCGCCACTCGAGAACCTTTCTTCCCCAACGGTTATCGGTTCTTCGAGCGATGTGGCCTGCCCATTGCCACTTCAACTTGCAGATTCTGAGAGCTATGTCGGTGACCTTAGTTGTTCGGCGAATCTCCACATTTCTGATTATAACACGTATAAAGGCATACTATAACCACAATTCCCTTCATAGGGGGCATGGTCTAGTAAGCGTCTGGCGACTCGAAATAGAGTGCACAACATCTATCCAAGTCAATAAAGGTCACCGGGGAGCTTTAGTGGGTAAAGATTCCAAATAATCCGGCCTCAACCCCTACGGAGACTAGGTATCTTTTGAAGGTCTTCGGAGTCGCTGGGGTCCGGTGCTTGGGCCCTAGGACGGCTATTGAGTACGGTAGCGACTCCGTTGAGGACGGTGGCGGGGTTGTAACCCCCGGCTCCGTGAGAAACGTGTCTGGTTTCCGGGGGGCTATAATGCGCCCCCCGGTGGCGTGCTCCTGGTGTAGATCCCGCCGGAGAACCGGGAACCTTTTGAAGGTTTACCCCGCGCGAAAACAAAAAGGTATCTCTCGAAAGTGTCCCCGATAAAAAAAAGGTTACACTATAATCATACTTTATCCTAATCTTTGTCGGAATCAGTTCAGTGCAGACTGTAGTCAGCCTCTTGTCTACGAAATAATAGCTATCTAGCTAGCTGGTTGCCTTTAGAATGTTGTAAACATTCAAATACCCCCGCAGTACTTCAAGTAAAGCTTTACAACGATCAAGTATTTTACCGCCTCACGACTTACACTGTCTATAAAACTGAGATTTTCATAAAGCTATAATTACATTACATCCTTATAATTATTAGTAGTCATTAAATAGAGTGTTTAATGGCAGATTTGAACCTATAAACACTTTAATCAACATCTCTTGACTAGATCCATCCATCAGGGAATTTCAATAAAATTCGTCGGTCGTATAAATGTAATGTTAGTTTTTAATTAATTACATTCCACCATCGATACGAATTATTGACTTGGAAATGTCTAGACATTATCAGCTTTGATTTTACTGTCATACACGTTATTTCATACGAGTTTACTTGCTTGGGACATTTTTTATTCCGTAGGTGTCTTAGAGGAGATACCACTGGAGAGAGCATAATGCGCTAACCCCTCTGCCAAATTTTTGTTCATATGTTCAGGTCATTCTTTAATAGTGTGCGTATCTTTTTGAATGTGTTGCGAGTTTATTATAGTGTGGGTATGCGTGAAATTGTATCTGTGTGTGTTTACTTCGCCTCCCGCACCCCGCAAAAGTGCCACGAATTTTTTTTTCGGGGAATCTACGCTATACTAGCTCCATTCTAATTACTCTGAGGTAGGCGTTAATGAAATTTGACAACTAGATTCTTTAGTGATTCTTAGATCACACTCATGCTTACATGAGCTTGTGGCGACTCGACACAAGATGACGCCACATGTGGTACAGCGACGCGAGGAAGAAGCGAATAGTACTACATACAACAAGACAGATGGCGCCACCGATTTCTGAATCGTGCAAGCGAAGTTTCTCCAACTCGGAGAATATATACAACATCCCGACAACATCTGTCGGGGGCTTCGGCCCTGACCGAGCATCACACCTCGCTCGGTCGGAGGATCCTCCCTTTAGCACCGCCGCCGTCGCAACGCTAAAAGCTTATTATATAAGTAACTGTGAATTCATCATCATCATTAGCAGCCGAAAGACCTCCACTGCTGAATTAAGGCCTCCCCCTCGAAAGGAGCGGCTGCCATAATTGCCACGGTTGGCAGACGGCTTGGGGAACGCAGTATAGGTAGGTAATCCAATAGGAAGACGCTGCTGCCCGTCTTCTTGTTTTCCCTTAGTCGCCTCTTACGGACACCCAACGGGAGGGTATGGTAGGGTGGTATTCGTACCCGGACACCCCACGTAACCTAAGCCTATTAGGCTGAATGACTATTCTATTCTATTCTATTCTATTCTTGGTGGCTATAAATTTGGGCCCGGTATCCCCGGAACGCACTTCGACCCAGTTGGATCCATTGTGCATGCCCTAGCCCTTACTCTGTTGCTGGCGTATCGAAGAGCTCCCTCAGGTACGCAACGATCGCGCCAGCTTGGAGCTGTACATAATCATTTGGCGTAGGATAGGCTACTCCCAAATGATTCAACCTACGTCTCGCAAGAGCGTCGCAGCTACACATATGTGTCGCATTGACTCTTTTTCATCTTCGCAGAATCTGCAAATGTCAGGCTGAATGACTAAAAATGTATATTTATTTATTTCGTCATTTAGATCATCGAAAAATATTGGACACGTATTTTTTCTTTTGTCAATTAAACAAAAAATGACGAAGATATAGTGCGTTGAAATTCCACGTGAGGTCACGCCTGTATATAATTTTTGCTGAGGCGTGACGTTGCGAGCCCCCACTCCCAAACTTTGGCGCTCTATAATATCATTGGCAATTTCTATTGATTTGTTAAATAAAAAATACGTGTCCAATATTTTTTGATTATCTAACTGACTGTTAATTAGAATTATATTTTTTTACCCAGTCATCAACCCAATTAAAAAGTTGTACCTAAATGTAGATATTACTTTTTTGTTGCACTTTAATTTGGCACCTACCAGAAAATATTTCTGCACTACCTAAAGGTAGACTGTTAGATAATGCCTAAGGCATTCAATCCGCCCTGCACTGGCTGTGCAGAAGATAAATAAATACCTAAATGATTGGTTAGAACCAACCCTTACTATACACATACATACCATTATAACCGCAATAATTTAACACGTTTAAACGTACAAAAATAGCTTAGATCCCGCAATGGATAATAATGCATTTTGCATTGAATTATACGTATTGTAGTGAAATCGAGTTAACCCCTCGGTTTGTTTGTTAGTGTGGTTATTGGCTCTCCTGGTGTTAAAGTTATTCATATTGCTCTTAGGCCTCTGATTAGGCTTAACGATTGTTATCTAGATGACAACAACAGGGACCGACCTTGTACGTGCCCTCCGTAGCACGGATACGTTCAAATTATACGAAACGTTCACCCAATTGGCAATTGGTAAGCGCCTCATCCCTCAATAAGTTCAAGTCAACAAAGAACATTAACAACAAGATCACAATGAACATTATAAATATTCTTGGCGAAGATAGTTTGCTATTATGCAGGATTAAATGATAAACCACCAAATTCAGTAATCAGTAGTATAATTGCAGCGCATTACATGGTCAGATATCCGCAAAGCAATAGTAGTTTATGCACCAAGGGGATAAAGTAGTGTCTTATATCGCGGGCGTTAAATTGAATCGCGAGCATCACGAAGGATTCTAGCAACTCCCGAGCGTAGCGAGGGAGTATAGAGTTAATACTAGAATCCAGAGTACAGCGAGGGATTTAAGCGCGCCCAAGACAAAGACACGTTTATCCCCGAGGAGCATACACTACTTTTCACACCTACTGCGAGGTAATAAAATACAAATATTGCTGGAATTAAAGTAATAATAATAGCTTGGGACAATCCACATACGGTCATCTGATCCCAAACTAGGCAGATCCTGTACTATGGAAAACAGACAACTGATATTAATTAAATAGTTAAGTAACACCCAGACACTTGGTGGGATATGAACCCACGACCTATCGGTAGCGGTCATGGTGTCTAACCATTAGACCAACGAGACTGTCAATAATTTCAATAGTGATCTGCAGCGTTAACGCGTTAGCGTCTATCGATTTCCTTTTCTAGAACACTGGGTTTTGCTAGTCGCGCACGGTTCGATTTTCAAAAAAAAATATTTCGTGCCGGTCTCTGCTTAGTTTATATACCCATATTATATCAGTGGTAAAAGAAGTGTTGAGGAATTTTCGTTTGACGTTCGAAATTCAAATCACATTATTACCCAAGGGAGTTTAGTACAACATTATTACCCGGCTAGACTATAGGGATATAATGAGGTACTTTATGTCATCTTTATATGACATATAATGTGACATTATGGAGCAGATGGTGTGAAAAGTGTATGTATTGTATTGCTGTGTTCTGACATGCTACTACGTACTATGTTCACTCCTCGTGGGGGATAATATATAATATGTTGATATTTTGTCTAACCGCGTCTGAAAATTGGCAGTTATATTTTTCTTTCATTCTTTTTTCAATTTCGTATTTTTGTTACTAACATTAGTGTTGAGTTTTAAATTGTAACTAACCACTATGGATCTTTGTTATTCGAAATAAATGAGTTAATTATTTTTAAAAACATGGTCCGGAATAATATATTACAAGGGGGCACACCATTTTAGATAAGACAATCTCTACACAAAATATTTTATTACCTTTAGTTTTGGTCTAGTTATTTATTTCACACACATGCTACAAAGATTTTATCAGAAATACCGGTCCAGCAGACATTAAAATGATCAACACGTATCTCCTTAAAAATACGATGTTGTTTTAGCGCTAACGGCTTGTCACCTGCACTTTAAAATGCTAGTATCTTGATTCATATGACGCCTGTGATTTAGTAACACCTAAATTTTATAAACAATAAAGTGTAAAATTACGAAAAAAAGTTCGCAAGCACAAATCGTCCGACAGCAAAGAAACAAAATGGTTTTAAATTCGTTATACATACATGAAACGTATACACATGTACACATATAGCCTACCTATTTATACTTGTCTAGAGGTACCCATAAAGAAGTTATTAGCGCTAATCATAAAGAAAAAAAAAGCGGTCACTTGTCGCCATATTATATTTCTTGTATCAGTCCCACAACTAAAACAAATCTATCGATATATCAAAGTCTAAATCCAACAACCCGTTTAGGCTTTAGTCTGTGCCAAAGAAACAGACATACATAATATCTTAAAACATAGCCCCTCCTGGGGCAGTCACGCAATGAAGCATAATCGCACATCAAGAGCAGGTATGTAGTATACTTCATTAAGCACTTAAATAAACTTGTTTTTTAGCCAATGGTAAATTGACTATACAACATAATCACTCCATATTTTTGCTTTAAAATTTTCATAAACCTCAATCTGTCAGTAAACGTTCAGCTATGGACGTTTAAAAATGTCAAATTCAAATTTCGAATGTCATATTCAAATTTCGAATGTCAAATATTAAACGGCACTTAAATCTTAGCTTCACATTCGTTCAGGACTCAACATTAGATACGTGTCAAGTCACATTTTTCTGTTGTCAAAAACAATAACATTTTCGACAATCATCTTGGCGCTGTAAAAAAAAAAATAATAGCATTAATAATAAGCGTATTAAGTCTATAGAAATGTAGGCACTCTATTTCTTGACTCAATATTAGCGATTGAAAATGAGAACTCTGGCACACTGGGGTTTCGAAATTAATTTGCGATTATTTTTTTCATAAATAAAATAGAATTACTATCGCCGTGAAATTAAGGTATTGGGAAGTAAATTGGATAAATATGGTGAGAGCTATTTTACGAGGACAGTATTCTACATTAACGGGACCTGTTAAATAACACCGAGCTATTCGTAGGAACTGTATTGTTAATCTCAGAGACGCAAAGTTTAACACGTCTGGACTCTGGATACCGTTCAACCGTTATGACTTTTTAAAAGAGTGGCTAATATAAATTTAATAGGCTTATATTTTGTGGTGGTATAGAATTTGAACGTTGTTGGTTATATTTAATACAATTAGAAAAGTTTATTTTAATAACAGTACCAACTATATGGCGTGTTTTCATTCCAAAACTTATACATACATATATTATACTTATATACATACATTTATTTGCCTGTGTGTATATAATATAGATACCGTAGTATACTCTGGGTCTTAATTTTTTTTAATGACTATTAATCTATGTGGTACAAGGTCCATAACATTGGTCTCATAATAAGCGATACGCCTGCTGTAGAACTGCATTGTTGCTCGTCCCGTGAGCTAAGCCCAGTTATTTCTTTAGCTACACTGCCCTTTTGAGCGAATATTTGCTGCATAAAATCTTACATTGCGATGGTGCCGCTACTGATTTCCGCCACTGTTACTCCTGTTAGCCAGGATCTTCATTGGAACCGTGTATGGTATTAAATACAAAAGGCCTATCACCATTCCTACCGCCTAGAAAAGACATGGCGTTCTATTCCTACAATGAATAAGGTTATAGTATAATAGTAAACCTCTACCTGCCCAAAACCCTCTAAGCTCATGTGAGCTTAGATAATCGAGGATTAGCGCTCAGGTACGCGAGGATGCCTTTACCCTGCAGTAGTGGTTGTTCAAGCGTCGACGTTGTTCGGTGGTACATACTAACTAGATGCTTTCTTGCGTTGGAGTTTGGCTACTTGAAGGCAGAATGTCTGGTACTGCGGTGGCAGTTACTCGTCTTGTAATAAAAAATAACTGATTTGAAATTGGAATCCACATTTAAAAAAACACATCTTGTATGTTTTTTAAATGTGGATTCCAATTTCAAATGAAAACGAAACAGTAAAATGTGTTTTACACACATAAACAAAAGCTATCAATCAACAAACCATATTAATTTACAACAATTTAAAAGCAGTTAAGCGGTGTTTCCATACACATACCTTACCTTTCATAAGCATACCTTGCCGTGTTCGTAACAACTTTAATGTGATATTAACAGTAAAACAGTCGGTCGCATTGGTTTTTGTGCGGCCGCCATTATAACAGTTCGTGATGAATGAGGGCGCCACCGTCGTTGGACCGGTTACCATATAGAGAATATGCTATGGGATTAGTAGGGATGCGTGATAAAGTCCTACTCGAATGGCGTAATAATGTATATTTGCCGAGCGACTGTTTTTTTTTTGTTCTCGTGGGGGAATACTTAAATAGGTCACCTGACCTGGAGGTTTACTGGGATATGTGGGATTCTTATCCACTAAAACCCCCACGCCTGTTACATCGGCACATTAAAGGAGGGACCTGGTCTCTTCGGTTCGATCTGCACCAGGTTCCCTCAGTGCCTTTGAGCCCGTCACCAGAGGGCGCATTATAGCTCCCCGGGAACCTGACACAGTGCTTACAGGTTCAGGGGTTGCAACCCCGCCGCTGTCCTCCTCGTAGTTGCTGCCTTACTCTAGGGCCCGCAACTCAAACATTCAGTGACTACGAAGCGCCGTTGGGCGCATCCTGAACAGTCAGCCTTAGAAGAACTTGCTTATTGATTTTATTTCCACTACCACATAAAAGACTCTTTTCTAACAAGTTTTCATGACGACACGAAAAGAAGAATGATTTACTATGCAGGTAGGTTGCTTGTGCATAGGACCTTCCAGGTAGGTACCGCTGCAGTGTCAGATATTCTGCCGCCAAGCAGCAGTGTTCAAACATTGCTAGGTGTGATGTGAAGGGCACTTTACCTGGTGCAACAACCAGGGTATGTGGGATTCTTACCCTCTAGAATACCCGCAGCTGTCGCATCGGCACATGAGAGGTGGAATCTGGGCTCTCCGATGGGATCTGCACCAGGAACTCCACAGTGCCTTTCCTTTTAGAAACTCATCATCACTAATTTACTGAAAAAAATCTGCATACTTCAAAATAAAAGTGGATTAGGTATGTATAAAGAACTTAAATATATCAGACCACTGTAATGTATGAATTAACAGTTTTACCGTAACAATTTCACACTAGCTGCAACATAAAATAGCTTGAGTCGCACTAAAGGAACTGCTGAGTAGGATACTTGGATTACATATAAATATGTGTTTTATTGAATAAACGCTCTCTTTTTACACCGATAACTCGACATGGTTTTATTATAAACAACTACCTTTCACATGGCGACTCTGCCATGTCGCTAAATACAATTTATGAAGAACCTTAGAAGATCACCAGTCAAGCCAGATAGCAAGCCTTTTCAAACAAGATTACACTGGAAGATTTAGTACCGATTTCAAGAAAGAAGTATGGGAAACAAGCAGACGCACCAAGATGAAATCGTCGTGGCCCAAAATGCGGCATCCAGCATGTCAGTAACAAAATCACAACTGACAATAGGAGATATTCTAGTCATTGTCGTTATTCTGATCATTGCAGTTTCTATGACTTTCTACTGCTACAAGAAATGCCGATCTAATATCATAAAGACATTTAGAAGAGAGATCAACCGAGCTATGCTGTCCAATGCAACATCTACCATCGACTTGCAACCAAGCACGCCTGCTGTATAAAGGAGCGGTGTCCAGGGATATCCCGGCCCACGGAGTCCAGGGTATAGCCCGGCCCACCTTCGCAACCAGGACATCATCGGGACAAGAAAGAAGAGAACGTGGCTGCTGAACCCTATCCCGCGCCACGTGGCTGCTCGACCTGATCCTGCGCAACGTGACTGCTGACGCAATGCGCATGCGACGCGTCGATTCCCGGAATACTTATACAATGCTTTAACAGGTTTTTATTACGTTTTTTAGACACTAGTATTTTCATTTTTTTTTTTTTTTCTCGACTGTTTAATTGTCTTAAAAATATATTAATAGTAGCTATACTTATACTAAGTAGGCATGTATGTATGTCGTATAAAAAATAGCATTATATGATGCTTACATAATTAATTATTTTTAATTTAAATATTTTATTATATCTATAGTGCATTGAAGTAGAATCAATAAAAATGGCTAGTGAAAATTTTTGTTTAAAAACTATTTTAAAAAAAATAAAAACCTACTTCAAAGTAAATTATCTAAAAAGCATAAAATAACGAAAATATTATTGAAGTTGGTGTTAGCGTACCTGCTGTGTATATTCTGCACCAACTTCAATAATATTTTCGTTATTTTATGCTTTTTAGATAATTTACTTTGAAGTCGGTTTATATTTTTTTTAAAATAGTTTATTTAACACTTTTTAGTGACTTATTTTACCAAAATGGGTATCAGCACTATCACGCAACTCGAACGTCTACATTACAGTAACTTACTGAAAACATAAAAAGTTTATATCTCTTAAACTACTGGACCGATTTTGATGAAATTTGTACTCTACCCTAAGTTGAAAGATACTCTAACTATTGCAAAAAGAATTTTCGAAATCGGACTTGTAGTTTCTTAGAAATCCGCGGACAAACCTACATACATACATACATACATACATACATACACTCGTGAAATTTGGTAAATTCGTTTAGAAGCCCACATAGACTAACATATATGAATATTACGCATTTTTATTAATATTACATACATACGCGTCGAATACAGAACCTCCTTTTTTGAAGTCGGTTAAAAACGGCATTAGCCCTTATGCCACTTATGACCGATAAGGAAAGCATTACTAAGCAATTAATTGATTCTATACAGCTTTACGACAGTATGCTTAATAGCACATCCAAACAGCAGCTGATAGACTTCGTATTAAAAACAAGGCTGTCTTCAAGCGCTAAACTTCGCCTTCAAACCAAATATAGTTCTGTTTCTTCGCTAGTTAGTGATATGAAGAAGTATTTACTGCCAAAGAAGTCTGACGTTTCTATTCAGGCGCAAATACAACGTGTGAGACAAGGCAATAGAACTATTGAAGCGTTCGGTTCCGAATTAGAGGAACTTTTCGTCAACTTGACATTGGCTCAAGCAGACGGCGACGACAGCAAGTCTGTAATTTTGCGTCCTCTCAATGAGAAGACTGCAATTAAACGCTTTGCAGATGGTTTATCTGATCAAAAATTGAGTACAATTATAGCCTCGAGAAATTTTACGTCTTTGCCAGAAGCTATCAGACCTGCATTGGATGAGCAATCGATGACTACCAGTCATCCAGTCATGAACGTAATACATAAAAAATATTATAATAATTCTTATAAATATAACAATAATCCTCGGCATAATTTTCCTAATAATTCAAATAGGAAAACCTTTTATTCTTCAAATAGGCCTTATAATTCGAAAAATAATTATAATTACGTATCGCGAAAATATAATTTTTCTTCTTCGAAGCATTTGCGCAATAGCGCACGTGTGCCAGCAACTCGTCCTCGGTTTACGCGGATTCAGCATAGCCAGGGCGATGTAATACAACACAATGCGAATGATTCAGAGTTTTTTCGTTCATAAAGTAATTAAAGAATATGTTTTAAACTTTGATAACTATACTATTATTAGATGCAACTTAGAACATAATGTAAATGTTAACTTGTTAGTTGATAGTGGGGCTAGCTTATGTGTCATTAAATACGAGTTTTTAGAGAGATATAATAGTAGTTTGATAAATGAAATATATAAGGAACAAGTATATATAAAAGGAATAAGCGGAAATTTAGTTACTGAGGGATATATTTACTTAAATTTATAGTTAGAGGAATTATATTTTAAAGTTAAGTTTTACGTTTTTAAGCAGTTGTCGTGCGCTGCACACGGAATATTAGGTAGTAATTTCCTTAATAAATATAAGGCGATTATGAACTATGAAAATAATACTTTAAGTTTGAGAAACGGTGGTCAATCGATTGTTGTTGATATTAATGATATAAAAAAGTATCATCATGTCATACCACCGCGATGCGAGGTTCTAAGGCGGATACCTACGAACGAACGCAGTGACTGCGTAATATTAGCGCATGAAATTCATAAAGGTGTATTCATAGCGGGAATGATCGTTAAACCGCAAAATGGACTTATTCCATTGCGTATATTAAATACGACTGATGACGAATTAAATATTGATTTTTCTAGTATACGAACACATAATTTAAACTTTTTTGAGTCTTGTGATTTTAACCAGGAAAGTATATCAGCTGATCGCGTTAAGACTTTATTTAATCTTCTTAATTTGAATTATTTGAATAGGGAAGAAAGGCTGAGCATTGAATCCATCTGTGCGAAATATGCAGACGTGTTTCATTTGCCAGGTGACAAATTATCAGTAACTAATTTATTACAGCATTCTATTAAATTAAAAGATAACGTCACGCCAGTGTATACCAAGCCCTATAGAATTCCGCATGCTTTGAAACAGGAAGTACAGAAACAAATACAAGAAATGTTGGAAAATGACATTATAGAAGAGGCTACTTCCGAGTGGTCCAGTCCAGTTTTACTCGTTCCAAAAAAATCCGATAAGTCCGGTAACAAGAAGTGGAGATTAGTAATAGATTATAGACAGTTAAATAATAGGATTGTGGATGACAAGTTCCCCCTTCCTAATATTATTGACATTTTAGATTCACTATCAGGAAGCATTTATTTTTCTAAATTAGATCTTTCCCAAAGTTATTATCAATTAAGTTTAGAGCCCAATTCCCGAAAATATACTGCGTTTAATGTAAACAAGATGTACCAAATTTCACTAGAAGAAAATTCACGTAAGCTTACTGCATTTACTACAGACAAAATGTACCAAATGAAAAGATGTCCTATGGGACTTAAAACAAGCCCAAGCGTCTTTTCAAGGTTAATGACAGTAGCGATGTCTGGACTTAATTACAAAAAATGTTTTATTTATCTTGATGACTGCATTGTCATAGGAAATTCACTATCAGCGCATAACCAGCACCTTACCGAAGTACTGGAAAGACTTCGTAAGGTCAACCTAAAATTAAATCCTCTTAAATGCGAATTTTTACGCAAAGAGATCATGTACTTAGGCCATAAAATTACATCAGAAGGGATATTACCAGATCCTGAAAAAATTTGGTCTATACAATCCTCTCCCAGACCAACCAGTGTAGACGAAGTGAAAAGATTCGTAGCTTTTGCAAATTATTATAGAAGGTTTATCCCAAATTTCGCAAATATAGTATACCCACTTAACGTACTTTGTAAGAAAAATATAACTTTTATATGGTCCAAAGATTGTGAGGCGGCGTTTCAAAAATTAAAAGATTCGTTAATT
The DNA here is from genome assembly GCA_911728495.1 of Furcula furcula. Lineage (NCBI taxonomy): Eukaryota > Metazoa > Arthropoda > Insecta > Lepidoptera > Notodontidae > Furcula > Furcula furcula. The sequence goes on along the minus strand of OU452244.1, from coordinate 3,746,040 downwards.
AGCCCTCCTGTACTCGAATACCCAGATTTTTCAGAACATAATACTTTTATTTTACAGACAGATGCCTCTAAAGTCGGTTTAGGCGCGGTCTTATCAAATGCAAACGGAAAAGTCGTAGCATACGCGAGTCGCAATTTAAATCCTGCGGAAACCAGATACCCTGTCATTGAATTAGAGTTACTTGCAATCGTGTGGGCAATTAAGCACTTTAGGCCATACTTATACGGTCGAAAATTCAAAATTAAAACGGATCATAAACCATTAACTTATTTATTTAATATAACGAACCCTTCAAGTAGATTAATGAAGTTTAGGCTTTGTTTAGAAGAGTTCGATTTCGATATTGAATACATTTGTGGTCGAAGTAATGCAGCTGCAGACGCATTAAGTCGGCTTCCAATGTCAATAAAGGAATTAAAGGAAATGAAAGAGCACGCAGTTACAGTCTTGACTCGTGCACAAAAACGGCAACTTGAACTGGCTGATACGCGTAGTTCAAATAATCACACTTGTCTTAGGCCTGATCAACCTAATACAGTGGAGATTCTGAAAAAACCATCGGATATAAACGAATTAATTATTTGTAGTAGGCGCCCAAATATAAATAATTTAAATAATATAATTGTGAGTGATACCGGTAATTGCATGTACGTACCTAATAAATCAACAATTTTTCTTTTATCTCGATCGTTATCTACTATGCCAGTGTTAGCGAGAGAATTAGAAACTATGTGTAAAAAATATAATATTAACGAACTAGTCGTTTGTAAACAAAAAGAGAAAACGGATTTCATAACGAGTCTGTTAAAAGAAATGAGAAATATTTCTGATAAACCGCGGATACTTATATTAAAAGATGTCATCCGGATTGAGGATGATGATGAAAAAACAATAATATTAAACGATTTTCACCTGTTGCCCACCAGTGGACATGCGGGTGTAAACGGAATGCTTAATAATATCAAAAGACGTTATTTCTGGAGAGGATTATCAAATGATGTCACAGAATACGTCAAAAAATGTAAAGAGTGTCAAATAAACAAGTTTTCAAATAAGGCGATTAAACAGCCTATGGTTATTACAACCACACCAAACTCATCTTTTGAAAGAATTAGCTTAGATTTAATGGGTCCCTTAGAGTTAGATAATCATGATTTTAAGTATATTTTAACTATTCAATGTAATTTAAGTAAGTACGTAGAAGCGTATCCTTTAAAAACTAAGGAAACAACCGTAGTTGCTAGGGAATTAGTTAATAACTTTATATTACGATACGGCATACCTAGAGAAATAATTACGGATAAAGGTACAGAGTTTATGTCTCATGTAATGACTGAAATTTGCAAATTATTAAATATAAATAAATTAAATTCTACACCCTATCACCATGAAACTATAGGATCTTTAGAAAATAGCCATAAAAGTTTGGGTGCTTTTCTCAGAATTCAGTGTGCTAACAATAAAAATAATTGGAGTAGTTGGATACCATATTGGTGTTTTTCATACAATACTTCAGTGCATTCCGAAACTAACTATACACCATTCGAGCTTGTTTTTGGAAAACAATGCAACTTGCCTAGTAACCTAAGTAAATGTATTGATCCACTGTATAATTACGACAGCTATCCTTTAGAGCTAAAATATAGATTACAAAAAGCGCAGTCAGATGCACGTCAAAATCTTTTGAAAAGTAAATATTGTCGAAAATTTATGTTAGACAAATCGGTGAACCCAATAACATACCAAAAGGGTGATTTATTATTGTTAAAAAATCAAGTAGGAGATAAATTAGATAATGTTTATTGTGGACCTTATGAAATACTTGAAGATTTAGGCTCAAATGTTAAAATTTTAAAAAATAACAGTGAATATATTATTCATAAAAATAATACAAAACTATTTCATGGTTCAATAAATCACTATTAAATTGAATTGTATAATTATTATTCTAAGTTACAACTTTATTGTCAACAGCAATTTTTTTAGCGCGACACTTTTTTTTTTAAAAGGGGAGGCGAGGTGTGAACTTTTGAGGGGAGGTGTAATGTATGAATTAACAGTTTTACCGTAACAATTTCACACTAGCTGCAACATAAAATAGCTTGAGTCGCACTAAAGGAACTGCTGAGTAGGATACTTGGATTACATATAAATATGTGTTTTATTGAATAAACGCTCTCTTTTTACACCGATAACTCGACATGGTTTTATTATAAACAACTACCTTTCACACCACCAAAAAACCGTTATTTTTTTTTATCGTTCTTACGCCATAATTGGCAGTTTAAATAACGTATAGATAAAAACTGTAAGTCAAACAATTATAATAGATAGCGCGAGACTGCTCGTGTCGAGATAAAGCGATCTATCAGTACCAACATCAGACTCCAGCGGCTCCACTTCTCAAGGAAAAAAGTTAAGCAAAAAATAGTACCACACTGACAGCCAAGTGTGTTTGTTGCGAGTGAAATGTTCCGTATATAATTTTTATATTACCCCACTAACCTTTTTTTTTTTCTACTAACTTGCCCTCATAGAAATAATAGGCATGATGACTAATTTTGAAAACATACTCTATAGTGTACTTACAGGTCTACTATTGCCGAAAATAATCATATTTTTGTATTAAATTTACAATTAATAGCAATATTTTCAATTTTTAAAATAGAGTTTGAATTTCGTTCCAAAACGATGGCCGGTGCATGGCGCCATTTTGTGACGTCACTCCGGCGGTGTAAATAAACATCTGTCTAGGTATAAAAGTGAATCATTGTATCATTGTATGAAAGAAAATGTTGAGATGACAGTTTGACAGTTGTTTATTTACACAGGATTGACGTCATTCACTCTGATCAGCGTTTATTACAAAATGGCGATTAGTTGTATTTGAGTAATTTATTTGCTTAAATATCACGAAAATCTCTCTATTATTATGAAAATGAGATGCATTTTTGGAATCAGTGCAATCTGTTCTAATATTTAAAACCACAGATTTATTGGTATTGTGTTGCAGTCATCATGCCTATTATATGAATAATGCAGACTGGATAGATAATCACAGTCATCAATAGCGGCAGCAGTCTAAAGACGTCCACTGTTGGACAAAAGTCTCCCCCTTACCATTTACCATTACTGGTTATTGTAGGGTTCCCATAATCCCCACGCTTGGCAGGCGTCTTGGGGATCGCAGTATAGGTGGTAGGTAATCGAATAGATTGACGCTACTCTTCGTCTTCTGGCTTTCCCTACGCATAACGGGAGGAGATGTAACGGGTAAAGACAATGTTTTGTTACAAATTTGTTTCATCACTAATATAAAACCAAAGTTAATCAAGACTTGGGCTAAGGAATATTAAAAGGAGGGAAATAATATATAATAGAAAAGGAAGGATGAAGAATTACCAATATGTCGGTATTCTATTCTATTGTTGGTGACTGTAAATTTTGGCCTGGTAACCACTGGAACGTTCCTCGACCCATTTACATGCATTGTGCATGTCCTAGCCCTTACTCTGTTGCTCTCGTAACTAAAAGCTCCCTCAGGTACACAACGATCACGCCTACTTGGAGCTGTACATAATCATCAAATATCTATGTCGGTAAATTCTGTAAAAAGTGTGCACACACACACACACACATATACGGTCTTTTATTAGAGCTTACTCTAGTTTTTTTTATGGCTATGAGTTGTTATGGTGTATGGGTACTTCAGGAACATATTTGATTCGACACAGGAGAAGTGTGACTAATTAATCTAATACTAATTCTGTTAATACATACTGCAACAATCGCCTTTAACACAGAAACACAGCAATATGACTGGTAATTTACGGCTAATTACCTAACACCGTGTTACCTGCTTGTTAGGCTATTTAGAATCGTTGGCAACTTCCGATTCATAGAGACTATTGGATTTGCGAATAACGTTTATAGGATATCAGCGAAAATGATTCAAAATCGGAAATTACCGTCGATCGTAAATAGCTCTAGTGGATGGTTTCTTTAAGGAGTTATGTTCTATTGTTCTTGAGGAACTCCAAAACTTCGGCCCCGCCTGCGGTGCGTGGCGACCCGACCGCGGCGTACTCACATATTTCTATACCAAGGTTGCCTTTTCGCGAGCCGCCGTCTATACTACGACTACGTGGTTATACTCGTATGTATATACATACTGTCTGGCCGACTGTCTGAGCTATTCGTAATAATATGTACGTAGTTATTTCTTCTTTGTTAGTATTTATTTTTTAGTTGGGAAACACGAATAAAATTCGTTGTATTTTAAGTTTTACCTAAGAAGGGTATTTTACTATGAGACGGCGATGCGGGGATTTCCGCCATACCCACGCACGCTGGGCAGACGCTGCTACCCGTCTTCTGGTGTCCCTTAGTCAACACCCAACGGAAAGGGAGAGGATTCTATTCTTACCCGGACACCCCATGGGGTCGAACGTTTATATAATAACGTCTAATAAAAATGTGTTTTATTTACCGTTAATCTTATTTCTCTTATACTCGTGTCCTTTTCAGATCTTTTGGGATTTATTTATGAATTTTATATTCACCCGTAACAAACAGGTGTGTCAAGATGAAATTCCAATCGTATTATATCAATAGCTTGTAAAAAGTTAGTGTTGATTTTCCGAATCATATTTATTATAATGCACTAATGTTATTTATTATTATGCCATCGACATTTTTATTAACACAATAAATAAGAGCCTGTGACATTCGGAGCATGAGAGAAACGTGACCTTTAAAGCCTTATTTGTGCAGGCTGTATCTCCCTGATCTAAATGCTACGTCGTCTGTTACTTTCTCCCTTTTATAAACTTTAAATGTCACTTTTCATAACTAAATTATTCAAAATTTCGAAAGTGTAGCGCGTTGATGTATTTTGTTTAGTGCGGTTAGACAGAAACTATTTTCGGTACAACGGAAGTTGAACATTTTATATGTCATTAAGTTATCGAGGCTGTGTTAACGCTGCACGTATAGTAACATTAACATTAAACTTATTTAAGTAAATTGCTTTATTTAAGTTTTACATCCTTACAAATTAAATTAACTACACCATACATTGTTTTACTAAATGCAACATCGGTTCATTTTTTATAGCACTTAATCACTTGTAAATGTCTTGAACATTATATTTAAACAAAACGATCATAATTGCTGCCCGAGAAAAGCACGTTCATCATTTTTAATATACGTAGGTACTTTAGTCAACAACGTTAGGTATTTATTATAATACAGTTATACCATTATTTAAAAACAGGTATATATGTATACTAGCGTTTAACAACTTGGTATGTGTAATTAATATATTGTTTAATGAGTACTCCTGCTTTCCGCACCAAAAACATCTCTTAAATTAGTTGTATGTCAAAATGAAGGCTTCAATTGGAGATTCTGAAAAATTATATGTTCATTATATTTTTTTAGGGTTTTTAATTGGCTAACATAAATCTTGAATCGTATAAACCACAAATAAAAACCAACAGCTTAACTCGGGACTATACGTGTACAACAGTAATATACATCGTGCTTTCTACTGAACATCCTAAGCACATGGAAGAAAGTATAAAAACAACATTTCTGCATATATACTTTTAGATTTTGGCGTTCCATTATCAAACTTTATTTTAATCAGGAATTAACGCGATTTACCTTATACATTTTGGTTTGACGTTTCGGCCGGGCTGCACCAGCCGTGGTCACAAGCAGACTCAAAATGAATTCCCGATTAAAATAAAGTTAGAACATTTCTGCATATTTGATGTCGCACAAGTCGCACAAATATTGAAAACTTATATATTAACTACTAATCAATATTGTAATATGTTTTTATAAGAAGACTGCGCTAGAATACTAGAAAAACTTCTAAACATAAAGTGTTCGAAAAAGTAGTCTCCGAGCTTTTAGCGTTTTCTCGCATCGCTTAAACATTAACTAAGATTAATGTGCACTGCTGCGCTGAATTGTAGTCGCTTTGAAAAGGCTTTTATGTACCATAATTTATTACGATTATACGCGTTTTAGCTCTTTGATATAGAATAACTGCCTTGGATCTCTACGTAAGATTTACTCTTGTGCATATTTTCGATTGCTTGCTATTGAAAATCATACATTAAGAAGCTTGAGTTATTGAAAAAAGAAATATTTTATACTCATTGAAATCCAACTACTTTTACGGATTAAATCGCGGTTTATTTTAGATTTTACTATCCCGACGTTTCGAATGCTTTGCAGCACCCATGATCACGGGACGACTGAGATATTGAACGTCCTTATACCGCTTATAATAATAAACCGCGATATTATTTAACATACATGTTATTGCATGCCTAAATGGTAAATTGTGCTGTTCATATTATTTTATGAGAACACCTTATGTACCACAATTGAGCCAATAAACAATTTGAATTTTGAATTTTTTGAATTTTAAAGTAGTTTGATTTCAACTTTACTTACGCGAATACGCATATTCGCGTAAGTAAAAGACAACATTATTTTATACTCATTTAACGTGTACAAATTTTATAAGTAGGTAGGCAGTTTAACCCCAATCTAACCTCTCATTACATTCTCCAGAATTTATTATAAACACCGATTTTTATTTAGATACTAAAATTTTGTTGGTCAGTCGACGACTTTAATGGTGTGATTTTATTATTCGCGAGTAACCTTGCCAAAAATGCTTGGCATCATTTGTTTGATGATCTTTTCTTTCTCTTTCGCCTATTAAGTGCTAAGAGTGTCTTAAGTTTTTATGAAATTAGAGCTTTGAATAAATAAAACGCTTATTAGCATAGTGGCTAATAAGTGTCCTGCTTGGCACACTGTAAGGTGCTTGATACCAAGCCAAATCTTGATCTTGATTGCTATCAAGCCTGGACTACGATTGGAACCAGCATCTTACAGTATACTCCCTAGGGTATTCCCTAGGAACCTAAAATTTTTCGGACGGTGTGTCTGACCCACAAATTCGCGCTTGGCCCGCACATGGTGGATTATTTATTTTTGCCCCTCACCTCCCATTTCAAGGTCGCATCTCATTCTTGGTGCTTCTTCTCTCCAGAATTTAGCCGTGGGGTGTCCGGGTAAGAATAGAACCCACTTATCTCCTGCCGTTGGGTGTCATAAGAGGCGACTAAGGGAAAACAATAAGACTGGCAGCAGCGTCTTTCTTATGGATTACCTACCATCTATACTACTATCCCCAAGACGTCTGCCAAGCGTAGGGATTATGGCAACCCGCTATGGCAATCCATTTTAAGTGAGAGGCCTTTGTTGTGTTTTACGGCCAGTGATGATGATGATTTTCTCCAACAGTAGAGTATTAAGGTTTAAAAAAAATAAGAGACCGTATTCCCGCCCACACTAAGTAGAGTGATGAATTTAAAACCTCTCTGATAGAACTCGGCCCCTTTCCAATGTTTCTCAATCGCATTTTATTAATACCTTAGACACTCCAGATAAATTGAATCACCAACAAACATTTTCAAAGCATGAGCACCAAGCACCTGAGCTGTGAAATCGGATCACCGTAAAACAACATAAAAGTCTCTACAGAAAGAAAGAGACGTTTGCAAATAAAACCTCTTCAATTAATCCGTAACATGCAATGCAGAAAATACCTGACAAGAACATATTATGCACGCTTATTATATAGGGTTCTGTATACTGTCCTTTATTTTTTCTAGTCTTATTTGATGTTGCAATTAATTTGTTTGTCGCGTCAGGCCGCCTTGAGTACAGCGGGGAATCCGAGGAGAATGATGGCAGGGCTGCGACCCCGTCCCTGTGAGAACCGTTGTTGGTTCTCGGGGGGGCTATAATGCGCCTTCCGGCGGCGGGTTCAAGGACACTGAAGGGTTCCTGGTGCAGATCTCACCGGGGAACCTAGGTCCCTGATGTGACAGTCGCGAGGGTTTTAGTAGGTAAGAGTAGAAAAACAAAAAAGGTTCGGGCCAAAATGATTGGGCTTAGATTTTATTTAAGGCTCATTAATATTCTCCGAAGAACTCTAAAAGCTTGAAAAGACTAAGTAGAATTACAGTGCAAATTTCAATTTCAAATGGGCGAGCATTCCCTTTAACGATGCTCTTTGTAACGAAACGCGACAATGTACCTATGCGCACCCAACAGCCTGCTAAGCCTACACAATATGACAATGCAATTTAAACTTTATCTTGAAGTATATAAGAACATATTTGAGTAAATATTGTTCCTTTCGTTAACATATTCTCGCTTACTTTAAATATTTCGCAGTAACACTGTATACAAAGTCGACAAAGGACATGTTGTTTTCTTTTTTATGTTGAATGGTTTTCTTTTAAACACTTTTTCCTTTGTATATGTGTTTTTCTTATTTCTTCTCTTATCACAGCAATCTAAAGGACTAGACATAACTTATAACTACCTGCAGTGACCGCATATGTACTTTAGAATTCAATGGGCAATTGTTGTTTTATTATATTCCTATACAAATTCATCGGGTGTTTGGGTAAGAATAGTATCCTCCCATCTCTTCCCATCCGGTGTCGTAAGAGGCGACTTATGGAAAACAAGAAGGAAGACAGGCAGCAGCGTCTTTCTATTGGATTACCTAGGAGTCGTCCATTAATCACGTGGTGTTTTTTAGCAACTTTTTAACCCCTCCCTCCCTCCTTATGTGGTGAGGTTTTAAACTACAGCATTATTTGAACATAGAACAACACTCTGAAGATTCTATGGGCATTTTATGTTTCCTCATTACTTTCTAATACATATAATCTATACTTATAATAAAACTGTAACAGGTCCAATTCTGTACATTGAAGATATTTTGAAAATTATTTTTGGAGATATGTGGTGAGGTTTTAAACTACAGCATTATTTGAACATAGAACAACACTCTGAAGATTCTATGGGCATTTTATGTTTCCTCATTACTTTCTAATACATATAATCTATACTTATAATAAAACTGTAACAGGTCCAATTCTGTACATTGAAGATATTTTGAAAATTATTTTTGGAGAGCATTCTATAACCGATACTGAGGCCGAAAATGTATTTTTTCTAATTTTTGTCTGTCTGTCTGTCTGTATCACGGCTGAGCATCACGCCGAAACTGCTGAATGGATTCAAATGAAACTTGACACGATTTGAGATCTTACTACGAGGTAGGACATAGGATACTTTTTATCCCGTAATCTACCACGGTTCTTTCGGGAGAGGGGATTAAAGTCAAAATGTGTACTTGGTTATACGCTTGGTCAGATTTTATCAATTATTTTTATAATATAATAAATATTAGTAAGGGAATACACATAGAGAGTAACAAGGTTTTGTAATCGATCGGGTTAAGCAACGTTAGGTAAGGTCATTAAATAGATGGGTGACCGGTTAACGCCATTTGAACTATACGGGTCCGTGCTTCGGAGAGCAAGTAAAAAGTAGGTCCCAGTTTTTAACCGACTATAAAAAAGGAGGTTATGTGTTCGATGCGAATGTCTGTTATTAAAAAGTTTAGTTAACGTAAAAATAGCGCAGGCGGAGCTGCGTGGGTCAGCTAGTCATTAAAATATTACGATAATATTATTGTAAAATGATATTTGTTATAGTATTTGCATACGTTACGATTACAGTAACTAACCGGTTAGAACATAACCAAATACGTTCAAGGTATTTCAATAAAAATGAGTAACAGGTACATGTATGGTACCTGGTACAGTTAAGAATACCGAGTATTGTAAAAGGAAGGTTAAAAGTTTCATAATAACTTGTAATCTGATTTCACTCATTCAGTTGGTCCAGTTATTTTTTTTATAACGTCCACTGGAATTATGGAGTTTGTAACATTTTTAATTAATATAATTGTTTAGTGTTGCAACTAAACTAAAGTCTTTCTGGTTTGAGTAGGAGAAGATGGCTTATTTGTTAAAAATGAGCTCTTTCCTTTAGTTGGCCATATAATAATAATAATAATAATAATAATATCTTGGGACAATCCACACACGGTCATCCGATCCCAAACTAGGCAGAGCCTGTACTATGGAAACCAGACAACTGATACTAATACTTATATACATATTTTTTTTGTAAATACATACTTAAATAGATAGATAACCCCCAGACACTTGGTGGGAATCGAACCCACGACCCATTGGTTAGCGGACAGGGTCACTAACCACTAGACCAACAGGCCCGTCAAAAAAAAAAAAATATATATAAAAAATATATCATTAGTTCCCAGAATTTGATCCTTACTAGCGACACTATCGGATGGATACAGGTTGTGTTTTTTTTTTAGAATCAACTGGTTCGATTCCTGAGTAGGAATTAGATATTTCAAATCCAATGATGCTATTTCAGTTTTCATAAAAAATCGTAAACGTGACGCCGTTTAGTATTTTCGCTGTTCCTTATAATTTTTTATTTGGTCGTCCACACCCACCTGAAAAATTCACTATTGCTATGACAGTTCTCCCAGTAATAAATCTATATCTATACTTATAATAAAACTGTAACAGGTCCAATTCTGTACATTGAAGATATTTTGAAAATTATGTTTGGAGGGCATTCTATAACCGATACTAAAGCCAAAAATGTATTTTTTTTATTTTTGTCTGTCTGTCTGTCTGTCTGTATCTCGGCTGAGCATCACGCCGAAACTACTGGATGTATTGAAACGAAACTTGGCATGATTTGAGATCTTACTACGAGGTAGGACATACTTTTACTACTACTTACTTACTACTAATACTTTACTACTTACTTTTTATCGCGTAATCTAGCACGGTTCTTTTGGGAGAGGGGATTAAAGTCAAAAGGGGTACTTGGTTATACGCTTGGTCCGATTTTATCAATTTTTCATTATAATTATAATAAATATTTGTAAGGGAACATTCATAGACAGTTGTTAACAATGTTTGGAAATCGATCAGGTTAAGCAACGTTAGGTAAGGTCATTAAATAGATGGGTGACCGTTTAACGCCATTTGAACTAAACGTCTCCGTGCTTCGGAGGGCAAGTACAAAGTGGGTCCAAGTTTTTAACCGACTTTAAAAAAGGAGATTTTGTATTCTATGCGAATGTATATTATTGAAAGTTTAGGTAACGTAAACACAGCGCGGGCGGAGCTGCGTGGGTCAGCTAGTATATGTAATATAAATATGATCTCCAGGATGAATCCAGTCACGGCGACCAATCTTTGTTTTTTTTTACTTAGTTAGCAAACTACGCTGGTATATATATTTATATAGTGCACAAGTGCTTGCAGTCTCTGCTATATTCTCACAATCCAGTGGGACGGAAAATAGACATGACCGGGGAGAAGTCAGGTTCAGGACCGACTTTTTATGTGCGCATCCGACGCATGGATCATCATAGTTTTCAGACAATCAGGTGATAGGCCTGCATCCTAGCCAGTACGGAATAACCACTAACACAAAGCTCTTGATCCCCGTGGGATTCGAACCCGCGATCTCCGGTTGGCAGGTTTCCCCTACACGGATGCTATACTAAATATAGAGACCACAAACAACCTCACACGACCATATTCAACCGCAAAACGGTAAATGCACCACAAAACTTCCATACGTATATGCTACAATGGGTCCACTGGTATAGCCTAATCTCATCTACGGGCATCATTAAGAGGAAGCCTAAAGTCGACCATTAGCGAAGTGACCGCGTTCGAGCTCCCGGTCCGCCGTAGATACATAATTTTGCATATTTACAGTAACAGACCTAAACTGTAATTTTATTCATTTGACTTTAGATTATATTATTGGAACATCTTCGGTATGTTTATATTTAATATTAATAAGTGACAAACCATACTTTATTAATCCTCTAATTTTAATGACATTTTCTAAGGAATAAAAATACTATTGAGGCACGCAGCGCGAGACGCAGTTATCAAGTCTTTTGAGTCCGCTAATATCATCAGCCATCACTACGGCCCTCGACACCGGGTTACAGCAATATTTGCACGTTACTGCTTGGCGGAAGAATATTTGAGACGGTAGGGGTACCCCTACCTTTTTTTTTAATCTGACTGGGAAAACCTTCAAAAGGTACCCGGGACCCTGTGGTTTAACCGGGATTTGTAGGTTACTTACCCACTGAAACCCCCGCAGCTGTCGCATCAGCACAAGAGAGAGAGGATCTGGGTTCTGTGATGGGGTCTGCAGCAGGTATCCCTCATTGCCTTACCTTTAAGCACGCCGCCCCGTCACCATCCTTTTCGGAGTCGCTGTCGTACTCTATAGACGTCTAGTGCCCACACCCAATCATACATTATTATCACTTTTTTTCCTTTTTCAGTTTCAACATAACAACTAGGTACGGAAGTATTGTATTATTCTTATTGTAGTGGAAAGATTGGTCAATCAGCAAGACCTATCTGGTCTAACCACCATTCAAGTAAGCTCTTGCCTTATATCTCAAACAATCGTTAATATCAGTCCATCGGTCTGCGCGTGTAATCAGCTTACGTCCACCCACGATGATCGTTAACTACGTTATCCAATTTCAAGTGACTTCCTAGTCTACGAATAACTGGTTTCAATTTAAGATGCATCTGTTTCTTTAGCGTCAGCTAAAGTGCTATTTCAAATATTGTTAGAATCTGGTCTTCCCCCTTTTCTCATACGGCACTGAGACCTCGAAAATACGGTCATCTGATCGCAAACATTGCAGAGCCTGTATTATGGAAACATTACTTTTTGGTATATACATACTTAAGTAGATAAATAACACCTAGACATTTGGCGGAAATCGAACCCACGACCTATTTTGTAGCAGCCAGGGTCTCTAACCACTAGACCAACAGGCCCGTCAGTCAAAGGGCGAGGCTTTTATTCAGCACATGGAGATCTTTGGCTGACGATCATGAAACCCTAGCAGAATTTTGCTATAAAGGGCTCTGTAGTTGGAGAAATTACTAGGTGACATAGAAAGACTGGATTAATAATGTCTACAATGACGAGCGGTTACCGTACTAACAGTAGGATCACATTAACACTCATTTGAAGTAATTAGGCTGATTTATTCTAGGCTCAAATATTTCCTTTTACATCTACGGCTCCAATCAGCCATCTATTGCTACCGGCTTTGTAGCTATCCCACTATTCTGTGTCTCTCCTAAAATTTAGTTTGATCGATATTGTGGAATAATATTTCGCGATACCTGGATATAGTGTTCCAACATTAATTGGTCCACGAACGTATGCAATTAAAGGTGAAGTTTTCGTAGGCACACATTTACGACCCGGTTTCAGCTCCCATGACCGGGCCGAGCGGTTTTATTTTGACTCAATACTTTTACTACGCGCCTGACCTCCGGACGAGTAAACGAGAAAAAAAATAATTGAAGGGCTAAAGGGTTATACCCGACTCACGAAGCGATGTAAAGCTGTATAATTTAAAAAATGTTTTGAAATGAAATTATTGTTACAAAGTAGGTGTAGGTGTAGGTTTGCTAGGTGGTAGGTTCCATGTACAAAAAAAAAAGGTTCAGGTAGGTACCACCGCAGTGTCAGATAATCTGCTGCCAAGCAGCAGTGTGTAAGCTTCGCTGTGTTCCGGCGTGAAGGGTACTGTAGCTGGTGAAATTACCGGCCACAAAGACTTAATATCGAATATCTTAGGGGTCGGCAACGCGCTAGTGATTGTTCTGGTGTGGCTAACGTCTATAGGCTACGGTCCCTGTTTACCACCAGGCGGGCCGCACGCTTGCTTGCCACCTTGCCTTATAAAAAGTATTTCCGGTATAGTATTCTAGTTGGTATTTTTTGCCTCATCCAGAACAAAATTACCAAATTTTACTTATACGAAAGCTTTACTAGACGGTAGTAAGTATGACTTGATAATTTTTTTTTAACATTAAACCTAGTGACGAGACAGGCTAGAAGTTCACCTAATGGTAAGCGATGCGCCTGCCATAGATAGCTGCATTGTACTGCCGCTCGTCACCAGAGACATTTGTTATTATGTCTCTTGTGTCCGGTAATTTCACAGTGCCCTTCCCTCCGGAACACAGCATTTTGGCGGCAGAATATCTGACATTGCGGTGGTCCTTGGCCACCTTTTTTTTACACAAGGGATATAGGACGAGTAATAGTGCATATCTCTCGCTCGCTCTGCCAGTCGGTTCCTCATTACTGAGGATCTTAACTCCACTGTGCACGCATATATACTAGCTGTGATCCGCCTCCATTGAACCCGATCTTCTGCCAGGGCAGAGCTGACAGATCGCTCCAGTATCTCGGAGATCTGGTTCAACCACCGCTTCACACAACGTCCTCTGGGCCGCTTTCCTTCAATCTTTCTTGATGGATCTCTCCGTGCAATATGTCCAGAATATTGCAGAAATCTAGACTCGCATATTGTTGACAGTCTTGGGGAACGGTCAAGGCATAGCTCCTGTAGTATCGAGATGTTCGTACGAAATGCCGTCCAAGGTATCCTCAACATAGGTCGCCAGCACCACATCTCAAAAGCGTCGATTCTGTGCTTATCTGCAGCTTTGATGGTCCATGACTCCGATCCGTACAAGAATATGGAAAAGATCAAAGTGTGCACAAGATGGATTTTTGTTCGCCTGGTAATGTTCCGATCCTTTCATATCTTGCTGAGTTGAGTAATAGTGCATATGTATACATTATATACACATGTATGTGTACATTATACCGGAAGACGCAGCGTAGGCAGGCCTCCCACTAGGTGGACCGATGACATTGTTCGCGTCGCAGGAAACCGGTGGATGCAAGTAGCAAATTGTCGTTCATTGCGGCGGTCTAAGGGGGAGGCCTTTGTTCAGCAGTGGACGTCTTCCGGCTGGTGATGATGATGATGATGATGATACATTATATTTTTTTAATAAAAACAATCTTATGTGTTCTTTATCTACCATTTAAGCAACAGTAAGATTATATTAGGTATTTGCAGACATGTCGATTCAAGTCCATTTTTAAAATAACTTACTGTCGCACTTACGAACGTCATTTAGCTACTCTATTTTTTTTATAATCTGTTTACTTCGACTTGCCGAGCCATTTATGCCTATTGTTGGCGACCTGCATCGTTGCAAACATTTTTGGCCACTTTTATAATTATTTTGTAATTCAAATTTATAGTGGAACATTTTTATATATTTTGTTTGCAAGATTATTTTGTTTTTCACTAGTTTGCGAATAAATGTGCTATGACGGACACGAGCTGCGGCCCGGCCTTTAATTTATAGATTTTTCCCCGTCCTGCGTTCTTTTCACCTATATTCAGTATTTTTGTACCAAGTAACCGATATCTCTAATGACTATTGAAGTTTGTGAGTAGAGAAGCGGCAATTAGAGATCAAATTTAATCTAGTGAACTAAATTTACTTCAAAATACCCAAGCATCCAGAACAGTCGGGTATACCCCTAGCAACATGAGGTGAGGGACGCGCGGGGTGCAGACGCGGCGCGGAGGCTGCGGCGCGCCTACCTGCGCAGACGCTCCCCAAAACGAACAAGAGTGCGCATTCCTGCCGCGCCGCGCCGCCCGCGCACCTACCGCGCCTCCTTGCACCCGATGCGTAGGGGTGTCTCATATAGACATATATATCAAAGTTAAATGTTAAACGTGAGCCACTGTGATTTTGGATCAGTCATGCTCGCCATCGAAAAGTCTTTGCTTGTGGCGGCTTCGTGTGGCGGGTCGCCCCTTCTATTCAATATGGTTGAGGGTTCTATACAAATTGACCGTTCAAAAGTGCTAGCATTAAGCCTATTTGAAATAAATGATTATGATTTTGACTTGACTTTGATTAAAGAAACTTAGTAGGTGGTGGTACCGCAGTGTCAGATATTCTGCCGCCAAGCCGCAATGTGTAAACATTCCTGTGTTCTGGTGTAAAGGGCATTACCTATAGCTGCTAAAATTACCAGACACAAGGGACTTAAAATCTAATGTCTTTAGAGTCGGCAACGCGTAGTGATTATTCGGGCCGCAAGCTTACTTGCTACCTTGGTGCATAAAAAAATATGAACCTATAAATAAACTAGCCTTAGCGAGCAAAATTTTCATCAAAAACTTGCTACACACGTAATAAGACAGTAAAAACCTGTGCAAGCTCTAAGCCGAATAAAATTGCGTGTTTCCATATTGCAAATCTCGCCATTATAAAGTTACTTATTGAATGCGACTACAGCTATATTTTCATCTGTATTTTGTATATTACAGACTTTTTACATGCCCATCTGACGCATGGATCATCTTTTCAGAAAATCAGGTCGTAAATACCAGTAAGTATGTAGCAAATACATAGAAAAAAATCTCAATAATATTAAAGTCAAGTCTAATCACAGTACAAATGTAACTTCTAGCATTGACTGGTTTATAATCTAGAAAGTATAAGCGACACTGCATAAAAAGTGTCGTAATAGTTGATTGAGCTGTTATTAAGTTTTATAAATAAATGTAAGTGTATACAACATTTTCTCTTAATAAAACTAGACACTTGACTTGTATAATTTAAGATCATTTATGATTGCTATGTCTATACTTGTGTATAATAATAGTTACAACGTTATTAAACCGGTTTAGATGAATGGCCGGAAATAAATTCGGGTTATAAATAATTACGATAGCTTTCCCCGTGCATGGTCTACATAACTTGTTATTCTTTGGATTGTGATAGAGGCTATATCCTTCCCCCACTACTTCTAACGGACCAGAATTAACTAGTGATCTTTTTAGATATACGTTATCATGTTAGTTTTATTCGAACTAGATGCCCCGCGCAGCTCCGCCCGCGTAATTTTCTGCGCAACCTTCTTAATTTTTTTTCCGTAAGAACTTTCTACAAAGTATTAGAAAACTTAAAAAAACGATTGATAAAATCGGTAAACTCATTCTCAAGTTATGGCGTGACCAATGGAAATAAGGATCCATTTTTAACGGACTTCAAAAAAGGAGTATGTTCTCAATTGGACTGTATATAAATATTTTACGTATATTTAGATTCAACTACCAATAAAGTTAATAAGTATTTGTATCAGCATCTGTTGTCTAATTACCATTGTACAGGATCTGCCTAGTTTGGGATCAGTAGGGCTATTGTGTATCTTTAGCCACCCAAATGACTATCAAGCTTTAGTTGACCACCGAACTTTGATGTCACTCAAGTTAGGCAATACTGAATGAATCATTTGACATTTATTTGATGGTCACCTGCTATAGTGATCATCACTTTAATTGTCAAATGAGATAGGGGGGGCTGATGACCCTGTGGTTTTTGTACTAGGATATCTATTATTCAGCCTCATAGCAGGAGTGTGTAGATATTGCTGTATTCCGCTGTGAGTAGCCTAAAACGAAAATTGACGAAATTATTGGCTACAAGACATTTACCAACCTAAGTCTTATTGCCTAGATGTCGAGCGACAATACAACAGAACAGCCAATAGGCAGACGTGTCTCTATCTACTATGAGGCGAATACGTGTATAATAACTCTAAGTGACAACCCTAACTCATTCCTCATCCCCTGCATCCCGACACAATGCGGACCTGTTGCGTCCGTCCCCCCTCGGCCGCACCGCCCCGCGCCGGCCACTCGCACATTGCATCCCATAAATAATTCAAAACATCGACCGATTAATTCGTGGCCGGCACCGATTCAACTGTCAATTAATGTGGTTACAACTCCTAGCTTGTCCGGACACAACCACGCAACATGTGGCCACGGGATAACGAGTCTATTTCACCGTTCCACTTAATGGTTTTGGGACAAAATCAAATTCGCCAGAATCAGAGACGATTTTATACGGAACCATTGGATGACTTGAAAAATTTACAAGGCAGGGTCGATGATAGTAGTGTCGATGATAACCTGTAGGGTATCCAAGTAAGAATAGCAGTCACCTATCTCCTCCCTTTGGGTGTGGTAACAAAAAAAATGGGTAGCAGTGTTTTTCTATTGAACCACCTACCTACACTGCGATCCCAAGACTGCTGTTAAGGGTGCGGAATACAGCAACCCCTCTCATCTAAGGGGGAGGCCTTTTTTCAGCACTGGACGTCTTTCGGCTGATGATGATGATGGTCTATCATTTATATCATAATATCATTGGGATAGGTATTTACTTTATTTCTTTTCGACATATAGCCAGTGGCGTGCACTGAAAGCAGGCAAAAATATCTGCGAGTTGTTTATGCTTTATGCTGTTTGTTCGTGTTCCAGCACAAATATCCTTAACTTAACCAATATTACAAACATGTCCATTTACATTAAAAAAAATTACGTTAATTAATGTCCAAACTAAGATTTTTTTTAATTAAGACTGTTTAGAGAAATCCTAGGGTAGGCAAAGTATTTTTGTCAGTATAGAGCCGCTGAATAAACGTATTAATGTTTTCAAATGCAAATTAATATGTCTATAGTATTTGCTTGCATATGGATATTTGAAATGTTATAATAACATACTTAAAATAGGTGAAAAAAGACAAATACATTTTTTTGCCTACCCTCTGTGCACGATAGCGTACGTAGTCTTTTAACGAACCTTCAATGCATTATTAAATATTCTTTACAGTAATAATAATGATTACCTACTATTGATCATGCTTAAGCTATATCATCTGGAAATCGAATTCGTTGTTCCATAGATTGCCTCTTATAAATGAACAATACCTCTTAATTATATTATAGGAACAACTGCAATAAGTCAGTACCTACTTCGATACTAACTTACTACAATCACACAGCAGCAGTCGTTAAGCTAGGTTAGAGCTAGGTTTCGTATTATAGAATAACAACTTGCTACAGGTGCTTGTATTGTCTTCGGAGTCGCTGGACGCTCGGAGTGTGGGCCCCTTGAGCGTCCATTGAGTACGGCGGCGGGGTTGCGACCCCCGTCCCCGTGAGTACCGTGACTGGTTCCCGGGGGGCTACAATGCGCCCCCCGGCGGCGGGCGACTACAGCTACAGGGCTCTCCCACCGGAGAGCCCTGGGGTTTCCACTCTCATGTGCCGATGCGACAGCCGCGGGGGTTTTAGTGGGTAAGAATCCCACATACCCCGGTCGAGCCCCACAGCTCCCGGGGATCTTTCGAAGATTTCCCCCGCGTCAAAAAAAAAAAAAAAAAAAGGTCAGAGCCCTAAGAGCAGTTTGAAAACTCTGGCACCAAGTTGGCCACCAACCATACGACAAGAAAAAAAACTACTTCGATTGAAATACGGCTAAAGTACTTATATGAATTGTTATCCTATAGTGCCAGGTAGATATTTAGAACACACTAGGTACATCTGTAACAAACAAAATTATTGAACCGACATTGAAAATCTACCCGCCGACATACAAACACAATATCTTTTTTTTTTAAACCAGTCCTATTCTAACCAAACCCACTCATTCATCATGCACACATAAAGCCTCATGAATTCCTCCAGAGCCTCCACTCTCTTATCCTGGTAAAATACCGCGAAATAAACCAGCCGGTTCGTAGAACGAATTCTAGCCGCCACAAATGGGTTAGGTAGTCTGAATGATTCGTTTAATAGACTATTAAATCGAAATTGGATACATCTGCAATTAGTTGAACGCATAATTAAAGTACTTGCCTTAATTAGCGAATGTTCAGAGATAAGTGTGATTCGCTTCGTTTTTATGCGTTTTCTGATCGATGTATTTAAGTGGAATAGTTTATGGTAATTACAATTTATACATATTTTATTATATGGTTGAATGTCGATGTTGTCTGACACGTAGAGCTACAAGAAAAGGACCACAACTTATGTATTATCGAATAACCCCAAATACCCTTAGATACTCAAAAAGCAATATAAAAGCAATGCTCGTACAGACCTTAATCTTTCCGATAATCGACTATGGTGATGTGTGCTATTATGAACTGAATGCAGATCTACTCAATAAACTTGATCGCCTTCTGAATAACTGCATTCGGTTCGTTTTTAATCTCCGTAAATATGACCATATTTCCACGCATCGTGCCCTGTTGCAATGGTTTCCTATTCGTGAGCGCAGAATTTTAAGAGCTTTGACTACTCTTTTTTCTATACTCTTTTCACCTAACTCACCTCCTTATTTAACTTCGCAGTTTACTTATCTATGCTCTACTCATGATAAAATTCTTCGTTCTTCTAATAATCGTCTTCTTCTATGTCCTTCTCACAGAACTGATTTTATACATTCTTCTTTTTTCGTCCAGTCCATTCTCCTCTGGAATGCGCTCCCTCTAGAACTCAGGATGGCTACAACACGTTATACATTTAAAATAAAGTTACAGGAATACTTGCGCAGTAAAATGGCAGAT
Organism: Furcula furcula; assembly: GCA_911728495.1. NCBI lineage: Eukaryota > Metazoa > Arthropoda > Insecta > Lepidoptera > Notodontidae > Furcula > Furcula furcula. The sequence goes on along the minus strand of OU452244.1, from coordinate 3,725,730 downwards.
TCTTCTCGAAGATAATTATGTATATAATATATATATTAGTATATTTTATTTTCTAATATATAAGTATTAGTATTATATTATTTATTGTAATTTAAATTATAGTTTTAAAATATTTATCTATGATTATTTAGTTTCACTTGTTTTGTTTGCACCTACCACGATTTGTCTCTGCATCACCCTAAGGTAGACTGGTAGAGAATGCCTCTGGCATTAAGTCTGCCTATGTACTGTTTTGTGCATAAACAATAAATAAATAAATAAATAAATACTCTACCTTGTTTAGACAGATCGAGATCATCTTAGGGTTATTCGAAGAGTAGAGTGATTCCTTTGCCAAAAGCCTAACAAAATCTTTGTACGGGCCGTACCGTATTAAGGTAACGAGAGCTGGTACATAATAAGCACGCGTAACGTCATCCGAACTACATTATTTAAAAACTGGTCAAGCGTTCATGACCGCGATAGTACATTTCAAATACCGATTTCGCGGGATGCATTTGAATCACAAGATGGCTTATATTTCAACGGAACCATCTTCACTAACTTATAGAGATCAATAAAACTTTATCTACGCACCGAGAGCTGTCAGAAAACCAATTTAATTATCTCCGAACTATAAAAAGACAGGTCCGAGAATATAAACCAAGATTATTCTAGCTCATTCCAACATTCTAACGGAAATATATCTCTTAGCTGTCGTCAGGGATCTAGCGCTATGTTGCACTGAATCAGTTTATATAAGCTTTGTTTTGAAACCATGTTGAGTCAACATTTCTTTTTTCGCGGGGGAAATCTTCAAACGGTCCCCGAGAGCAGTGGGGCTCAACCGGGGTATGTGGAATTCTTACCGACTAAAACCCCAGCGGCTGTCGTATCGGCTCATGAGATCCCTCTTTGAACTGTTATAAATAAATATCGAATTGTCTTAAAACAATCTTTATTCAATTGCCATTAAATAAAACAATCTTAATGATCGTGATTTATTTCATGCCAGTACTAAATATATTTTAAAAAATCCAACTTTGAAAATAAGGCAGACATTACTACAGTGTATTCCCACCCTTACCCGTGGCGGTCGTCACCGGATATAAAGGCAAGTTTTTTACATACGAGTGTTCAAATCGACCATTTCAAGAATTTAATAGGTTATCTAGATAATTGGTGACTCGTTTAAGTTGTGAGTTCACTCACGACCGTGAGAACCAATGAGGATGCAGGATGCCTAAATTACCGGACGATGAATCAATATTAATACAATAATAATAATTTGTTCCTAGAGATAATAATAAATCAACACAGTTTTAAACTAGTGAATAATGATGAATTAAAAACTACCTACTATTTTTGTACTCCTTTTTACGAAAATTACGCGGACATTTGGCCCAGTCAAAATTAATATGGGAAGGAATGCAGAAAGCTTATCTATCTATGTATATATGTATAAAAACCTGTCAAGTCCGAGTCGAACTCGCGCACTGAGGGTTCCATATCATTCTTGGATGTAATAAAGTTATTTTACTATTAATGTAATACCTCAGATACCAAAAAACCAAACCGAAAAACTAAGTTTGCTTGTCGAGGTTTTTTAGGATTATTAAAAAACTGTACTATTTAGAAAGATCATTTTAATTTTCCTGAAAAATATAAATAGACATCTATTACCCATAATTATTTCAGATTTTTTTCCCTCCACAAAATTCGGAGATAAGGCACCCCCCCCCCCCCCCTTATTCCTGGCTTATCCTAGGCAGTATTATTTGTTATTATAAGCAAAAAACTATGTGACATAAACTACGTGACTACGGATACTCCGAGCAGTTTTATGTCATTTAATGTTAAGTAATAAATGGGAAAATCAATTAATACACTTAAAAAAACTTGGGCGGAGATGCGCGGGTCAGCTAGTCTTTATATAATATGCATCAGAAATTAATTAAATTAGTAAAACAATAACATCACCAAGCGTTGGTCTAATTTCGATGCGATTGTCGAATTTCGACCACTGTGGGCGTGCTACATGCGACAGTATTTACACAGTACGAGTATAAGTACTTTAATTCATTGGGGCATTGTAAAAACCTACAATAAAGTAAAGCACGAACGCAGCCATAAATTATAACACAATATAAAGTATTACCATAAAAGATGGTACGCTACTACCATCCTTATGTTCACTTTTATTTCCATATTGACTCATAAAACCTACCTAACTATACCTAACTTTATTCCCAGAACAGACCAATACCTACGGACCGCCTTCCAACGTATTTTTTCTTTTACAAATCATATACACAAGCTATCTGCGAGTCATCGGCACAGACAATAGGTACTTCAAATTATGTACTTCGCTATGTAGTACATAATGTAGCCAGACTAGATGAAGACAATCTTCGTATAATCTCGGGCTGGTTCGTGACCGAACTCTTGCGCATGTAGGGCGGGGCCACGGGCGCGCGAGTGTGTGCGTACACCGACACAGTATCCATTGACCGCTATTGATTGGACGTTATTTTTATTTTTGTTGCAATTCCACCGCCGACAGCAACTGTCGAAATATAGAATTTTAAATTGATCATGACATGCTTGGGCATGTGAATAACATGTATTTCTAAATCAGTGATTCATTTGCAGTGTCTACACAAATATTCCACGTTAGCAGTGAAGTACGAATTCGTTGTTATTCTACGCGTAATTCAGCGTAATATTGTTTTACTTAATTTGTTAAATACAAGCCATCGAACCATAGACTCGAGGAGTTAAAACGTTTTTCTTGTATACTCGATTACAAAAGACACAACTCCGTCTTAACTCATGCATCATAATCATCGTCATCACCAGCCGGAAGACATCCATCGCTGAACTACACCATTAAA